>BTHS01000007.1:60056842-61346842 GCA_036184385.1 Tokudaia muenninki | reverse complement strand
AGATCATGTCCACCGAGATGGCACTTCCTCTTGCCTTCTGCCTTCTAAGGATCCAGATTCCCTGCTGCACACATGATAAAGCCAAGGCTACAAAGTGATCTGTGATCAAGTGGATGGTGACTGGCTGAACCAGCACTCTCTCCCCATCCACCCTGCCAGGGCTAAGGTGCCCAGGCTCCCTGACCCTATATGGTTGCTGTGGGTTAGTCTGGAGTCAATTTACATTTAAAGAGGTTTTAAAAAAAAATATTAGTTCTGAAATTCAGAACCAGATAAAACAGTTGCCTTGTTAATTTTCACTCCTTAAAGTGAGTGAAACTGTGGGGGTCAGCTCCAGTCAACACCACATGAACTCCAACCAAATAAAAAGCCTGGAGCGGTGCCAACAACATCTCTGGAACCTGAGTAGTAAGGTTAGACTGGTGGGGTTGGTTTACAGAGATCACAAAAGATCAAAGATTTCAGACATCAAAAAAAAAAGTAATATCTATAACACAATGAAACCTCACATGGCATAGGACGCACTGAAGAAGAGGGGATTATGGAAATTTTGTAGAAGTCAGAGGATGCTGAAGATTCTGTGGAAAAGAATGTTTGGATTGGGAAAATGAATTGATTTTAGAAATTTAAAAAGATAATAATCATGCTTTTTAAAAATTAAACTAGAATATAAAAATAAAAGAAATATTCTGTGACATAGAATGCATAACTTTTAGATATTCTCTGATGCAGATACAGATTAGAGTTGTGTTTGATCATTTTTTGAAGTTGGATCTATATCGAGATTACTAAACATAGTCATACAGCATAATGCATTATATGTGCTTTCTGTGTTCACTTGGGTAGCACATTGCAGTGAATGACTTTCTGTCAAGCATAATTAACTGTAGAACCAAAGGTGCAGTACAAGCAATGTAGGCATCAACAACAGCAGAAAATAAGAATACCAAGACTACAGACAAAATCCTGATTTAATATAGAGAATAGTAAATATATTTTCATTGATAAACCTGTACATATCACTAGGTATAAGACACATTGACAGGACATTTGCCTTTTTTGACTTAAGTTATAAAAACCTTCAAGAAACAGTGTGATGGTGGAAATCAGTGACACCATCAAAGCCTCTTTCCCTCACTCCCTACCATACGGTAACACAGTCTCTTAATGGCATTCTTCATCTCGTTGTTTCTGAGTGTATAAATCAGGGGGTTGAGCATGGGGGCAATGATAGTATAAAAGAGAGCAAATATTTTGTCTTCTGGTAATGTAGTTGCTGGTCGAATGTAAATAAACAGTAGAGGAGCAAAGAAAAGGACTACCACAGTAACATGTGAACTGCAAGTGGAAAGAGCTTTGCGACGGTTCTCTGCAGAGTAAGACCTGACAGTATATAAGATCACAGCATATGATATCAACAAGACCACAAAAGTCACTAAGCCCATCAGGCCTGAGTTAGCAATGACCAAGAAACCAATTTTTCTGGTGTCAGTACAGGCCAGTTTAAGCAGCGGGTACACATCACAGAAGTAGTGATCTATTTCATTGGGCCCACAGTAGGGTAAGAAGACTGCCAGGAGAAATTGACCAAAGGAATGCAGAAATCCCCCAGCACAGGAAGCCACAATCACAGCATCACACTTCTCCTTGCTCATGATGATGTTGTAGTGCAAGGGCTTGCAGATGGCCACATAGCGGTCATAAGCCATTCCTGTAAGAATAAAAACCTCAATGCCACCAAAAAAGTGCATAGTGAAGAGCTGTGTCATACAACCATTGTAGGAAATCGACTTTTTTGTTGTGACTAAGTTGATAATCAACTTGGGTGTCACAGTGGAGGTGTAGCACAAGTCTGAAAGCGCAAGGTAATTCAGAAAGAAATACATAGGCTGATTGATAAGATGACTACATGTGACAGAAATCATGATAAGTAGGTTACCAAATAGAATTGCAATGTAACAAAGTAAAAATAATACAAAGCAGATAACTTCTATTTCCTTTGTCTGAGAAAGTCCTAGGAGAAGAAATTCTGTGATATTAGTCCTGTAGTCCATGATCCAGAGTGTGTGTCTATCTGAAATTAAATAAAATATAAAAAAGTAAGAAATGTGTGTGTCACAATACTGAATATTGTCCTCTTTATGGGAGAAGATTAGATTATAAATATATGGGATTTGAAGGATTTTGATATTTCATTGTTATTTAAAAGACTTTCAATCCATTCCTCCATTGAGGGACATCTGGGTTCTTTCCAGCTTCTGGCTATTATAAATAAGGCTGCTATGAACATAGTGGAGCATGTGTCCTTATTGCATGCAGGTAAAACCTCTGGGTATATGCCCAGGAGTGGTACAGCCGGATCCTCAGGGAGTGTCATGTCCAGTTTTCTGAGGAACCGCCAGACTGCTTTCCAGAGTGGTTTTACCAGCTTGCAATCCCACCAGCAGTGGAGGAGTGTTCCTCTTTCTACACATCCTTGCCAACAACTGCTGTCTCCTGTGTTTTTGATCTTAGCCATTCTGACTGGTGTGAGATGGAATCTCAGGGTTGTTTTGATTTGCATTTCCCTAATGAATAAGGATGATGAACATCTCTTTAGGTGCTTCTCAGCCATTAGATATTCTTCAGTTTAGAACTCTTTGTTTAGCTCTGTACCCCATTTTTTAATAGAGTTACTTGCCTCTCTGGAGTTTACCTTCTTGAGTTCACAATTCGCATATCAATAGGTTTCTAAGAAGATGGAAGGAGAGACCCCTGGTTCTGGAAAGACTGGATGTAGGGGAACACCAGGACAGAGAAGCGAGAGGGGGGTGAATGGGGAAAAGAGGGAGGGAAGGGGGCTTATGGGACTTTGGGCAGGGAGGAAACGGGAAAGGGGAAATGATTTTGAATGTATATAAAAAAAACTTAGAAAATAAAATTAAAAAAAAAAGAAAAAGAAAAGACTTTCAAGAGAGCTAGTTGAAACACCTTGAAAATACAAATTGCTGCCAAATATTCTTACATTCTTGCAATGAATATTAATGTTCTAGGATAAATTATATTTGTGTAATCATTCTATAATTATGCATTATCCAATAAACAAATGTATCTGAAACCACCAAAGAAGTATAAAATACTTTAGGTACTTCTAAAAGATCAGAAATCCTTTTAATTTTTTGCTGTTTATTTAGACATTCAGAAATGAATGATCAAGTGTAAAAATAATTACATGTAAATATATGAAGTACAATATTTGAGCAATGCCTTATTTAAAATATGTTGAGACACACATCCTCTGTACAAATATACATTGACGATGGGCTTTTATATTTGGAATCTCTAAGATAGCTAGATACAATTTCATTTCTTAATAGAAAAATGTGTTTTTAGTTTCACTGATTTTAACTTATATTTATGAATATCTATGTATATATATGTATATAAAAATTCATTTTCCATCCCATATACAGTCACCAAACCCATATACTCTTGAAGATGTCAAGAATTGCTTGCTGGCAGGAGCCTGATATAGCTGTTTCCTGAGAGGCTCTGCCAGAGCCTGGCAAATACAGAGACAGATGCTCGCAACCAACCATTGGACTGAGCATAGGGTCCCCAATGGAGAAGTTAGAGGAAAGACTGAAGAAGCTGAAGGGGTTTGCAACCCCATATGAAGAACAATAGTTTCAACCAACCAGACTCCCCAGAGCTCCCAGGAACTAAACCATTAACCCAAGGGTACACTTGGAGCAATCCATGGCTCTAGCAGCATATGTGACAGAGGATGGCATTGTCGGGCATCTGTTCGAGGAGAGGCCCTTGATCCTGTGAAGGTTTGATGCTCTACTGTAGGGGAATATGAGGGACGGGTGGTGGGAGTGGGTAGATGGGTGGGGGAGCACCTCATAGGAGCAGGGGTAGGGTGGATGGGATAGGCAGTTTTCAAAGGGGAAACTGGGAAAGGGGATAACATTTGAAATGTAAATACAGAAAATATACAATAAAAGAAAAATATTTAAAAAATTCATTTTCCCACACTCAGAATAAATATTAGCACATGAAAAATCACTCTAGATTTTTTTAAATCAACTCTGTACCCACATCCAACATGTTGAGGAGAGCAGTCATATATTTTGTTTGTATTTTAGCATCTTGCCCATGTCTTGATTAAACACTTGAGTCAGCTACGATTTAATTAATAAATACAAGTAACTCAACAACTCTAGACTCTCTGTTGTAATTAATATTTTGTTACTGTGATAAGACACTGACCTATATAAATTTTGGAAGGAAAAGGTTTATTTGACTTGCAGAAAAAAGCTGTTGATGATAAGGCATGCCAAGGCCAGAAACTGGAGGCAGGGACTGAAGCAGAAACCATATAGGAATGCTGCTCAGTTGTTAGCTACAGGCTCATATACTGCAGTCCTTCTTAGACAGTCCAGACCCAATTTCCTAGACATGGATTGGCTCACCTTAACCTTGGACCTTTCTATATCAATAAACAATCATGTAAATGCCACACAGACATGCTCACAGACCAATTATATGGAAATGGTTCTTCATTTGAGGGTTCCTCTTCCAGGTGTGCCAAGTTGACAATGAAGATTAGCCATCATGTCATCTTAAAGTGTATGTTAATATCAATTTCCAACATGCCAGTGTCAAGATCTCAGGCTGAATTTCTCACATTCTCCCAATTATTTTACCTATTCTTCCTAATTTTCATTGTCTCAATATAATGTAATCCCAACATCATGAGTGTTTCTGTGCTCACTTTTTTCTAACATTGTTTTGATGATGCAAAGGATAGAACACAGGCTTCATATACACAGTGACACATCTACACAATCACATTTTAGGATGCACAACCACTTTCGAATTGTAGACTTTTAGATATCATTGATAAAATAGGGAATAATCTAGAAGCAAACTTTTAATCAGTCTGCTAGATAACATAAGAAATTCACTAAACTTTTTATGCAAAGGAGAACTTTGTAAAACATTTTATACTATTGTGAATAGTACTAGTGCTGGTGAGATTAAAATTAATTTCCATTTCAGTGAAGTTAAAAATACTGTGTATATCTAAAGTGTGTTTTATCAGAACAATAGCAGAAAGTAAGCAGGAAAACTGGCAAGATTCTGAAGAACTTAATTCTTTAAAAATAAAGTTATTGTTCTGAACATATTAAATATGCAGAGTTAATTTAAAAAGAATAATTGTATACTTGAACTCATTTCAATTTATTGAGATACTATGAGTTTAGTTTTTACTTTACCCAAACCTTATATAGTAGATAAATCAAAAGAATAACCAATGATCTTGAATTACTTGAATTTATTTTGTACCCCATTTTATTCATTCCTTAAAATAATATATGTGTATGTAACTGTATTGCCAATTTTTAAACTCAATAAGTCATAAAGAAGACATAAAAAGAGGAGGAAGACAGTTTGAGAAGGAGAGTTTTGAGGATTGAGAGGAAGTAAGAGAGTAGCAGGGGGTAAATATCACAGTACCTTGTACAATTCTATACATTTATTAAAATCCATATAACACGTACAACCATTTTTATAACTACTTTGGCAACAATTCTGAACTTTATCTCTTTCACCTGCCTGTAATTTTTCAAGATTTATTAAACTTAAATAGAGAACATCTCTTTATGTAATTCTGCTTAGATGTAAGTCAATGCAAGTGCAAACAGATCTTCTGAAATCAATTCAAATTTGCCTGTGTTTCTTTTACTTATAAAGAGAAATCTGAAGCTGGAACTTAGTGCTGGTTGTTTTTCTGTAAACAAATCAAAGTTTACAAAAACTGCCTCTGTCAATTTTCCTCCTTAGCACTGATACTCAACTTTTCTAATCCTAAAATTATAGCAAAAATTTTCTTCCAGAAGGTCAGGCTTCCTTACTTATATCTGTCCTAGCATGCTGGCTGTAACCTACAGACACCGACTTCATGCCACAGTGTTAGAAATCCTCAGATCAGAGATACTTTGAATGTCACAGCTTTCACTGATTTTTCTTTCATCTGAGCTGGGGTACTAGGGATCTTGCCACTTTCTGTGTAAATATGGTCTATTTTATCAGATTTCTTACAGTTTCTAAAATATCATAACTAACATAACAAAATTATTATATATGCTCAAAATCACTATGGTTAACTACTTTATGCTATATAGTATGACAACTCACTACTTTATATTCTTTATATGTTTGCTAATAATTAAATTCTGTATCTTTGTTCTCTAAGGGAATTGTATCTTTATAAGTTTTAAAGTCATCACATTAATGTTACATTACCCCAACATAATTGAAGACAGAACTGAACAAAATAAAATTAATAAAAAAAAGATTATATGAATCAATATTATTTTGAATCTTAATAAAATTAATAAAAAAGATTATATGAATCAATATTATTTTGAATCTTAATTATATGTCTTTAAAATAAATATGCAAGTTTCTGAATCTAATATTTTGATCCATCCTGAAAGGAAAATAAAACAAATATCCTGTCAATTTGCAAAAAATTAGTCATTAAATAATTGGCTACTATGCAGTAGATATTATGTAAGGTTGGCAATCCCTAAATCATTGAGGATGGACTAAGATTTCTGTATAGTAAGACAAATACCTGCCTCTTTTTTTCATCAAGATTATAAACAAACAAATCAGAAACTGCAGGATTTCATAAATTAGATACAATACTAAACTTTAATCAGTTACTCTTTGGTGACTTTATCAGACTCCAGTGGATAGCTACAATCTAGTACATACACAGATGGTTCTGGTAAAAGTGAGTGAGTAAAAACAAATTCGAAAGTCGCAAATCTTGGAAAATGATATAGAAGGAGGTTAGATAAGGATTAGAGAAAAGTAAGAGAGATGTGAGGAGAAAGTGTCCAGAAGGTATTACTTATATGAAGATGCCAAAGATCTCACTACAAAAAAAATCCTTCTTTTTTTTTCACTGAGTAAAAATTGCCCCTAAAATTTAAAATAAATAGTAGAAAAATAATAAATAACCATTATATTTATATTTTAAAAATGTATTCTAAAAGCATGGTTCCTAATATCCCATGCATAATTTTAATTTAAAACCAATCAAATAAAACTAATTCAATGTCCTATTTACTACCCACTTAATTTAATTTTAGTAGCATGATCCACAACCACTATTAATTTGGAATCAGTCAACATGTGGAAAAATTATATATTAACAAGTTTTGACTTAGTAGTAATTATCTATAACCTGAAGGTAGAACTCACCTGTTTTGAAGGAAAAGGCATGTGGTTTGTTTTCAAAACAAGCTTGACTCTTTCTAGCTTTAGTTAATATAATTCAAGAGCTGGAGAAGCTGATGTCATTTTCATGTGTGTTGGCAAATATTCACAGCCTGCTTCCAATAGCACATATACCCTACTCCCTGGAGAAAGTGAAAACAGAAATATTTCAAGGCGTTCACTTACAAGGTAGCTTTCTTGGCAGATACAGTGCTTAGAGAAATATGGCACAGTATCATGTGGATCCAGATGAGCTTATTGGGATTAATTGACAAAAACAAATCACAACCTTTATTTAAAACTTTGTTTAAATGTCTAAAAAAGTAAAAAAAAAAAGTCATTTAAAAATATAAAAATGTTTGCATCAATGAAACCATTATTTGTACATACTGGAACATTGCAATGACTGAGGAAGAAAAAACAACCTTAGACATTCAATAACAGCAGCAGCAGCAGCAACAACAACAACAACAGAAATGGAAGCTTCAGGTGGCAAATTCAGGAGAAATAGCAGTGCTATCTTTACAGCTTTTGAAGTTGGCCACATATCCTAGCAAGTAGGTATTATTACCTATTGAAACCATTAAAAGTTGTTACAATCCATAATGGTACAAGCTAATAACTAGCAGATGATCATCCTGAAATGATCTGCGACTGGTGCGCCCTTATTAAGCAAGGTTGTAAGGGATTCAATTTAGGAAAGATTCCTGCTATTAATATGCTTTTCTGTTATTATAAAACATATGTAACAATCTCTAAGTAGTAGCACATCCCTTTGAATCAGATCTCTGCCTATCCTTAAAGATGTACTGTCACGTAGTGATGCAAATAGATGACTTAAGTAAATACAGTCACAAATAAGACCCCGACAGATATAAGAAAATTTAAATAATCCCATGCCTCCTATCATAACACTACAGATTAAGACTGGTTTTCAATAGCAACAAACATAGCACAAAGTCCACATACACCTAGAAGCTAAACAATGTCCTACTCAATAATAATTTGGTCAAGAAAGAAATAAGGCATAAATTAAAGACTTTTTACAATTTAATGAAGATAAAAGTACAAATACCCAAACTTATGAGACACAATCAAAGCAGTGCTAAGAGGAAAAATCATACCTCTGAGTGCCTCCAAAAAGAAACTTGAGCGAGCATACACTCGCAGTTAAAAAGCACACCTGAAAGCTCTAGAACAAAAAGAAGCACCCAAGAGGCGTAGACAGCAGGAAATAATCAAACTCAGGGATGAAATTAACCAAGTAGAAACAAAAAGAACTATAGAAAGATCAACCAAACCAGCAGCTGGTTCTTTGAGAAAATCAACAAGAGAGATAAACCATCAGCCAGAATAACCAGAGGGCACAGAGACAGTACCCAAAGTTACCAAAGATAAATCAGGATCACATAATACATCTAAACAGTCCCATAACCCATAAAGAAATAGAAAGATTCATTAAAAGTCTCCCAAACAAAAAAGCTCATGACCAGTTGGTTTTAGTTCAGAATTCTCTCAGACCTTCAAAGAAGACCTAATACCAATACTCTTCAAACTATTGTACACAATAGAAAAAGAAACAAAACTACCCTATTTGTTTTTTTAAGACACAATCACACATATACCTAAACAACACAAAGACCCATCAAAGAAAGAGAAATTCATACCAATTTCCCTTATATCGATGCAAAAATCCTCAATAACGTTCTTGCAAACCAAATCCAAGAACAGTTCAAAACAATCATCCATCATTATCAAGTAGGCTTCATCCCAGGGATGCAGAAACGGTTCGATATACAGAAATCCATCAATGTAATCCACTATAAAAACAAACTCAAAGAAAAAGACCACATGATGCTGAAAAATCATTTGAGAAAATTCAACACCCCTTCATGGTAAAAGACTTGGAAAGATCAGGAATTCAAGGCCCATACCTAAACATAGTAAAAGCAATATATGGCAAAGAAGTAGCCAACATCAACCTAAATGGGGAGAAACTTGAAGCAACTACACTAAAATAAATGACCAGACAAGGTTGCCCACTCTCTTCCTACCTATTCAGTAAAGTACTGGAAATCTTACCCAGAGCAATTAGATATCCAAAGGAGGTCAAAGGGATACAAGTTGGAAAGGAAGAAGTCAACCAATCACTATTTGCAGATATATGATAGTATACTTAAGTGACCCTCAAAATTCTATCAGAGAACTCCTAAACCTGATAAACAACTTCAGCAAAGTGGCAGCTAGATATAAAATTAACTCAAACAAATTAGTAGCCTTCTTCTACTCAAAGGATAAATGTCAGGAGCCATAGTGGGACAAGCTAATAACTAGCAGGTAATCATTCTGAAATGGCCTACTTTGTATTATTATATAATCTGTAACAGGTGTGCCCTTATTAAGCAAGGCCGTAAGGGATTCATTTTAGGAAAGTTTCCTGCTATTAATATGCTTTTTTATTATTATGAAATATATATATCACTAAGTAGTAGCATACTGCTTTGGATCTGCCGATCTACAAAGATATACTGTCTTATAGTGATACTATATAGACAAATCAAGGACTTACATTTTAATAATGATCCTATAAGAATTCCTGAAATTATATCTGTGATTATTAAGCTCTTTTATAGTTGAACTGCTATTAGTTCATTTTCTGATAGTCAAAACTGTAGTGGAAACTCGGCTAGTCTCCCAAGTGTCACCAGTTAATTGCTCTTAGATGGCAACCAGACTTTCTCCTCAAAGCACATTCCAAGAGGTTGTAAAACTATTAACCAAAGTTCATAAAAAGTGAACTAATGATTTATTATAGGTGCTAGGACAGAAGATAAAATATTGACTGTCTTTATTTATACAAAACTTCACTAACAACTTAACTATGGTTTTAAATCTTCAGTGAACTTGTGGACCGAAGACAGGTGATGGATGTTTAGCTAGCTAATTACTCCTAATGGATATGCATATAAACATTATCTGTTGCTAACTTCTACTTCAATTTCTGATTTGATTTTCTGTGTGAACTTTTGATGAACTTTGTAACATGTGGTCATATATTCTGAAAGATGTTTAAGTGTTGAGGACAAAGAGAACAGTCAGAACTGAAGTGAGAGGAACTGAGTCGAGAGAAATTAAGCTAAGAAAAACTGAGCTGTGAAAAACTGAACTGTGAGAGGGAACTGAACTGAGGAGAAATTTTTCGATAGAACACTTTTTAGACAGAATTTAAATCAACAAGAACTTAGAAGTATAGGCATAGCTTTTGGAGAAAAATCATTTGTGTCTTCTGATCAGGAGGCAAAAACAAGACTAGAAGGAGAATGCAGAGTGGAATAACTTAGAAACTATATGTAACATAAAAAAATTTAAAAAAATAAAAATTAAGAAAGAAATGTACAAAATAAAGAGGGAAAGAGGAAAAAAAGGAGAAGCTGCAGAGACCAGAAGGAGAAGGCAGGCTTCTTACCATCGGAAAGAATAGAACATTTCTTCATAACAAGGCAGGCTTAGTCTTATTAAAAGGAACAAAGCTGTTCATAGCAGCCTTATTTAAAATAGCCAGAAGCTGGAAAGAACCCAGATGTCCCTCAACGGAGGAATGGATTCAGAAGTTGTGGTATATTTACACAATGGAATACTATTCTGCAATTAAATCAATGAACTCACAAAATTCCTAGGCAAATGGTCAGAACTTGAAAATATCATCCTTAGTTAGGTAATCCAATCACTAAAGAACACACATGGTATGCAGTCACTGATAAGGGGATATTAACCCAGAATCTCAGAATACCCTAGACACAATTCACATATCAATAGATTTCCAAGAAGATGGAAGGAGAGACCCCTGGTCCTGAAAAGACTGGATGTAGGGGAATGCCAGGACAGAGAAGCGAGAGGGGGTTGAATGGGGAAAAGAGGGAGGGAAGTGGGCTTATGGGACTTTCGGGGAGGGAGGAAATGGGAAAGGGGAAGTGACTTGGAATGTAAATAAAAAAAACTTAGAAAATAAAAAAAAATACCCTTTATCACTTTATGAGATAGAATGTAAAGAATTTTAATCTAGTAATATCTATAATAATAATAGTAATAATAATAATAATAATAATGATAATGATGATGATGATGATGATCTGGTAATATCCAAACAACTGGACATTTTAAATGTCTGAGCAAAATGGACATTTAAAAATAACACAAGCTGCAGTAGCTATTCTAATATCTAATAATATATGATTTCAACGAAAAGATATCAAAAAAATGGGCAAGGATATTTCATACTAATCAAGGAAAAAACCCACCAAGATAATGTCTCAATTCTGAATACTTATGTCCCCAATGTGAGGTTAATCATATTTGTAAAATAATCTGTACTTATGCTCAAATCATATATTGAACTCTACACTGTAATAGCAGGGAATTTCAACACACCATACTCACCACTGGATAGGTAATTGAAACAGAAATTAAACAGAAACAGTGGAACTATTGGATGATATGAACCATATAAATTTAACAGTTATCTATAGAATCTTTCACCAAAATCAAAAGAATATAACATCCTCTCAGCAAATCACAGAACATTCTCCAAAACTGACCAAATTTTAACTGGACACAAAGTAAGCCTGAACAAATAGAAGAAGTGTGAAACAACCCTTTGCATTAGTTAGCCATGAATTAAGACTGGACTTCAACAACATCAGAAAGAACAAAGAGCCTATAGAGTCATAGAAACTTAACAACTCTCTCCTCAGATACCACTAGGTCAAGGAAGAAATAAAAAAAAAAATAAAAACATTAAAAAAAAAAGAAGGAAATCAATGACTACCTAGAATGCAATGAAAATGAAGACACAACAAACCCTAACATATGGTGATGAAAACAGTGCTAAGAGGAGACTCTAGAACTAAATGCTTTCATATTGAAATTGAAGAGACCTCATACTAGCAACTTAACAGCATAATTAAAAGCTCTCGAACAAAAATAGGAAAACATATCTAAGAGCATTAGACAGAAGGAAATAGTCAAATTCAGGGCTGTAAACAATCAATTAGAAACAAAGGGAACAATAAAAAAATTAACAAAATCAAGGCTTATACATAAACATAATAAAAGCAATACAGGGCCAACATCAAAATAAATGGAAACAAACTTGAAGCAATATGACTAAGATGTGGGACAAGAAAAGGTGTCCACTCTACCCCTATCTATTCATTATAGTACTTGAAATACTACCTAGAGCATTAAGACAACAAAAGGAGATCAAAGGGATAAAAACTGGAAAAGAAGAAATCAAGGTGTCACCATTTGAGAATGATATAATAGTATACATAAGAGACACACAAAATTTTACTAGAGAACCCTATAACTGATAAACAACTTTAGCAAACTGCCAGATTATAAAATTAATTCATCCAGAGAGCCAAATAACCCTATTAAAAGTGGGGTACAGAGCTAAACAAAGAGTTCTCCCCTGAAGAATATCAAATGACTGAGAAGCACCTAAAGAAATGTTCAATAGCCTTAGTCATTAGGGAAATGCAAATCAAAACAACCCTGAGATTCCATCTCACACCAGTCAGTTGGCTAAGATCAAAAACACAGGAGACAGCAATTGTTGGCAAGGATGTGGAGAAAGAGGAACATTCCTCTACTGCTGGTGGGATTACAAGCTGGTACAACCACTCTGGAAAGCAGTCTGGCGGTTCCTCAGAAAACTGGACATGACACTCCCGGAGGATCCTGTTATACCACTCCTGGGTATATACCCAGAGGCTTCCCTGGCATGCAATAAGGACACATGCTCCACTATGTTCATAGCAGCCTTATTTATAATAGCCAGAAGCTGGAAAGAACCCAGATGTCCCTCAATGGAGGATTGGATACAGAAGATGTGGTATATTTACACAATGGAATACTACTCTGTAATTAAAAACAATGAATTCACGAAATTCTTAGGCAAATGGTTGAACTGGAAAATATCACCCTTAGTGAGGTAACCCAATCACAAAAGAACACACATAGTCACTGATAAGGGGCTATTAACCCAGAATCTCGGAATACCCAAGACACAATTCACAAATCAATTAATTTCCAAGAAGATGGAATGAGAGACCCCTGGTCCTGGAAAGACTGGATGTAGGGGAATACCACCAGGACAGAGAAGTGAGAAGAGGCTGAATGGAGAACAGGGGGAGGGAAGGGGGCTTATGGGACTTTCGGGAAGGGAGGAACTGGGAAAGGGGAAATCATTCGGAATGTAAATAAATATATAGAAAATAAATTAAATTAAATTAAATTAAATTAAATTAATTCAAATAAATCAATGTATACAAAAGATAAGCATGCTTAGAAAGAAATTAGGGAAACAACACCCTTCACAATAGACATAGATAATAGTAAGTATATTGGTGTAACTCAAACCAAGCAATTAAAAGATATGTATGAGAAGAAGTTCAAGTCCCTGAAGAAAGAAATTGAAGAAGATATCAGAAGTTAACTCCATGGACTTATGCTCTAAAATCAACAATTAATAAATAGCACCTCATGAAACTAAAATGGTAAAGGACACTGTTAATAGGACAAAAGGGCTTGCTACAGATTGGAAAAAGGTCTTCAGTAACCCTTCATCCGACAGAGGGCTAATATCCAAAAATATATAAAGAACTCAAGAAGTTATACTCCAACAAACCAAATATTCCAATACTGGTTCCACTTGAAACCCATCCTATGGACAATCACCAATCTCTAACACTATAAATGACACACTATTATGGTGGCATAGAGGAGCATATTGTACTCTGAAAGACTCCACCTAGCAGCTGACTCAGACAGATATAGACACCTACAATCAAACAGTAGATAGAGTTTGGGGACTTTTATGGAAGAATAGGAGGAAGGATTGGGGATCATTAAGCAGATAAGAACTCCACAGGAAAACCAACACAGTCAACTAACCGGGACCCTTGGGCTCTCAGAGTTTGAACCACCAACCAAAGAACATACATAGGCTGAACATACACCTCCCTACTCATATGTAACAGATGTGCAACTTGACATTCATGTGAATCCTGAACAACTGGAACAGGGGCTATCCCAAAAGCTGCTGCCTGTAGGTGGATCTGTTCTACTAGCTAGGATGCCTTGCCTGGCCTCAATGGGGCATGAAGTGCCTAGTCTCACACACCCTTGGAGTGCCAGGGTAGGTGGGATACTCTGGGGAGCCTTTACCCACTTAGAGGAGAAGGAAATGGCATATGAAAGAAGGGTTGTGGGAGGGAGTGACCAGGAATGGGGTAGTGCATGGGATTTAAATTCAGTAAGTAAAAAACATTAAATTAAAACAAAACAAAAAATTAAAAATATAGCTATATCAATAACGTCATATGTTTACATGAAATTCTTAAAATCAAGGTAAACTCGAGTTAAAGACCACATGGTACTTTTAAAAGGATGTTTGAGTACAGACTGGAATGAGCTGAATCAGGAAAAGTTGTTCAGTTACCTGGAGCAGAAATGTCAATGCAGAATCTAAAGCAGAATTCAAATTCCCTGATGCTAAGACAAGTATTCTATATCCAGGACTAACTCCTTGAGACAATGTCAGATTAGGAAAGAGAGTATAGCCACATCAGAAGAAGAGGGAGGGATGATGGGAGCTGGGGAGCCCTGACCCTTAGAGGAAGCTCCTGGGATGGTCCTTTGAACAACTCTTTAAGTCAGATCAACATCTACAGAAAGAGCTGGCTAAGTTAAGAACCTCTTTCAACCTGTCGCCATTGACTCTATGTGAATGGTTCTCAGAGATTAATGACAAAAATTATTTGAGGATGCTAACTGTTCAAATCACATAGGTCTCCCTGGTGTGGAGTCTGAGACAGAACATATTTTTGTAACAATAACTCCTACTCTTGTTTGAAATGATAACCTCAAGTTGAGGCTATTCTCAGACTCAGGTCTAACCTTCCTTACACAGTTTGCAGAGCTTGCGCTATGATGATTTCTGCTCCATCTCTTGCTTCCTGCTACTACCACTCATCTTCCTCTTCTTATTTTTTAACGTTTTTAAATTTTTGAATCCTAGTTTTTTATTAGATATATTTTTTAATTACATTTCAAATGTCTGTTTTCCTGGTTCCCCCCTCCCTTGAAAATCCCTTAATCCTTCTCTCCTTCCCCAATCAACCCTCCCCCACTTCCCTGTCCTGGTATTCCTCTACACTAAGTCATCAAGTCTTTCTAGGACCAAGGGTCTCTCCTCCCTTCGTTGTCTAACAAGACCATCCTCTGCTGTCTATGGATCTGGAGGCATGAGTAACTCCGTGTGTACACTTTGATTGATGGTTTTGTCCCTGGGAACTATGGGAGTGCTGGGTGACTCATATTGTTGTTCCTCCTATGGTGCTGCAAACTCCTTCAGCTCCTTGAGTACTTTCTCTAGCTCCACCACTGGGAACCCTGTGCTCAGTTTAATGGCTGGCTGAGAGTGTCACCCTCTGTATTTCACATGCACTAGCAGAGCCTCCCGGGTGACAGCTAGATCCAGCTCCAGTCAGCAAGCACTTGAGGGCTTCGATAATAGTGTCTGGGATTTTAGCTGTATATGGGATGAATCCCTGGGTGGGGTAGTCTCTGGATGGTCCTCCCCTCAGACTCTGTTCCACAGTTTGTCTTTGTATCTCCTTTGGTTGGTATTTTGTTGCCCTTTCTACAAAGGACCCAAGTATCCATATTTTGTTCTTCCTCCTTCTTGGGCATCATTTGATATGTGAAATGTATCTTGGGTAAGTTTTCACCTGTGAATGGCTGAGAAGCACCAAAGAAATGTTCAACATTCTTAGTCATCAGGGAAATGCAAATCAAAACAACCCTGAGATTTCACCTCACACCAACCAGAATGGCTAAGATCTAAAAACTCAATGACAGCACATTCTGGCTGTGGGGCAAGGGGAACACTGCTCCATTGCTGGTATGAGTGCAAACCTGTAAAAGCACTTAAGAAATGAATTAGGTGATTTCTCTGAAAATTGGGAAGATTCAGCTATAAGAGTCCTGAGCATATACACAAAATATGCTCCTCTATCCCACAAAGACACATACTATGCTCATAGCAGCTTTATTCATAATAGCCATAAACTAGAAACACCCTAAATATCACTCACTAAAGAATGGATTGAGAAATGTGGTTCATTTATAAAATGGAAAGATATTCAACTATTAATACCAAGGACATCGTGAATTTCACAGGCAAATGGATGGAACTAAAGAATATCATCCCACGTGAGATAACCGAGACTCAAAGGGACATGCATTGCATGTACTCACTTGTAAGTAGATATTAGCCATAAAGTACAGAATACTCATGATATAATCCACAGACTCACAGAAATTAAATATGAAGGAAGGTCCAAGCAAGAATGCTTGAATCTCATGTAGAATGGGAAAAAAAAGTCATGGGAGGTAGAGGGAGGGAGGGAACCAGGTGGAAGAGGGGTGCAAGGGAATTGGGGTAGGGACTAGTTATAGGTAGAGACAGGAGATTGGTTCAGAAAGCCAAGAGAAGGAATGGAAATCTGCAACTGCAGGGTGTTGAGGGATATGAGGAAAGTCTAGGTACTCCCAGAGACATGGACTAGGGAGGGTCTCCCAGAAGTCAATGCAGATGATCTTAGGAGTTACCTAACAGTCAGGATATGGAACCTGAAAAAGCCGGATCTCCAGTTGAGGGATAAGGACACCAAACCACCAATAGTTTTTCTTCCTAAAATCTGTCCTGACTAAAACACAAGGACAAAGGTTGACCAGAGTCTTAGAGAATGGCCAGACAAACCTGGCTCACTTGAACCTATCCCATGGGCAAGTACCACTCCCTGACACTATTAATGATACTCTATTATGCTTCCTGACAAGAGCCTAGCATTACTGTTCTCTCAGAGGCTCCACCCAGTATCTGACTGAAAAAGATGCAGACAGCTACAGCCAAAACACTGGAATGAGGTTGGGGACATCTATGGAAGAGTTAAAGGGAGGATTGAGGATCCTGAAGGCAATGGTAACCCCACAGGAAGACCAACAGAGTAAACTAATTTTGACACCTGGGAACTCTATGAGACTGAGCCACCAACCAAAGAGCATACACTGGGCTGGACCAAGATCTCCTCATCCTGGTATATATATAATCTTGCAGCTCAATCTCCATGTGGGTCCCATTAGAATTGGAACAGAGGATCTCCCCTAAAAGTGTAGCCTGACTGTGGTATCTGCTACCCAACAGAGCTGCCTTGTCTGGCCTCAGTGGGAGAGGATGTGCCTAATTAGGCAGACACTTGATGCCTCAGGTTGATGGGGATACCAGGATGGGAGGGTAAAGAATGTGCAGATGGGGGTGGGTGAGGGATCCTTTGAGCAGGGACTGGGAAGAAGGCAGCATTTGTGATACAAATAAATAAATAAGAAAAAAAAATAACATCCATGTTTATAATTTAAAATAGACAATCAGGAAATCCATAGATTCACCTTCTGTTTTGATGACTTTTCTACACTAATCTCCTTTTTAAGTATCTTCTATACTGTCTGTGAGGCCAAACTTAGTGTTTTGATCTGCACTTGCTCAACTAAGTTCATTACTGTTCTGTTCATAACAACAAGAACCTGGAAATGACCTAAAGGCCCCTCAACAGAACTAAACAGAGTGTGGTTCATTTAAAAACTGAAGTATTATTAAAATGGTTTGAAAAATTACATGAAATTTGCAGGCAAATGCATGAAAATAAAAAAAAAAAACCAAACATCCTGAGTGAAGTAGCACAGACCAAGAAAGATAAATATGATATGTATCAGCTTTATGTGGATAATAGACATTATGAAATTAATAACCAACCTAGGGGTGAACATATGTTTCTCTCTGTGAGGAGAAATATGGTTTATTCATGAATTGAGAGAAAGGGGACTGAGGTGATAGGAAGTGCAGAAGACCTAGGTCCAGCTTGTGTATGTTTTTAGTTGGTGGTTTAGTCTCTGAGAGTCCTCAAGGGCCCTGGTTAGTTGACACAGTTAGTCTTTGTATGGAGTTCCTATCATCTTTGAGGACCTCAATCCTCCTCCAACTTTTCCATGAGTCCCTCATCTAATTCACAGGGGGATATAAGGAAAAGTTGAGGCTTGAAATGTGAAGAAAGACAGCTAGAATTGATGGGTATTGGGTATTGGAAGAGGTTAGGAAAGTTTTGGAAATCTAATGCTCTAGAATCTTCCTACAATATATGACTGTGATCCTAATGAAAACTACAAATGAGGAAGCTGACGTTTCAATATGCTACCATTGATTCTTTTGTTAGTCTGTTGTTTGTTTTTGTTTTGCTTTTCATTGTTTTTGAGACAGGGTTTTATATATATAATCTTCATTTACATTTCAAGTGGTAAAACCTTTCCCAGTTTCCCCCCTCCCCAAAACCCCCCAACCCCTCCTCCCACTCCCTGCCTCCAGGTATATGCCCCTCCACCTGACCCACTCCCACCTCCTTGGTCGGGTGAAGGCTAAATAGATGCCCCAACAAGGAGACAGTGTTTCTTTGTGTAGACTTGGGTGTCCTGGAGCTTATTCTGTTGACCAGTTTGGCCTTGAACTCAGAGATCTGTCTGTTGTTGCCTCCCAAGTGGCAAGATTCATGGGATGTGCCACCATTGCCTGGCTGCCATAGTGTAGTCTTAAATCAAAATAATCCCTCTTCATTTTAAATTAACATTAGCGTTTTGTTTTTGTTTTGTTCGGTTTTGTTTACTTATTTATTTACTTTAATCCTGATCACTGTTCCCCTCCCAGTCTCCCCTCCCATAGTCCTTCTCCCCATCCCTCGTCCATTTCTCCTCTGAGAGAGTGGAGGCACCCCTGGGTTTCCCTCTTCCATGGCACATTAAGTCTGCAGGACTAGGTAGATATCATTCATTAGTGTCTTCTCCCACTGAAGCCAGAGAAGATAGCCAAGTTTGAAAGATAAGACACTGTATCTGAAAATGGATATAGGGGAAGAGCCATGCCAACAATGTCTAAATTTCTCATTCTTCTTTGCTGAGTCATATAATCAGAATATTCTAAGATATATACAGGATACAGTGTCAATTTGATGGGATGTCAGCTATTTTGCTTTTTTTTTTTTTGGCAAACTGTATTTCTTCCAATAGGCAATTTACAGTTTCATGGGACCAGACATCCCATATACTACAGTAGGCAAAATTCCATTCATGCATCTGTCTGTCTGTCTGTCTCTGTCTATCTATCTCTACCATCATTCTTTCTTTTCTTTTTTCCTCCTTTATTTTTAGTCTGTTTGCCTCCCTGCCTGCCTGAATTTTATTATATTATTTAAATAATTTCATGGATTACATATATCATCATTTATTAGTAAGTGCTATCATTACTTAAAGATTTTATGCAAGACTTTTCTGCCTAATGATATATGGCACAAATATCAAATATCATACTTATAAGGTATATTAGTAATTGCTGAAATTAAATTCCTTATGATTAATGGGTTTACCAAAAATGTACATATCTCATCATCCTTTCCATTTTTATGATTCACTTATTCATACTCTAAACACCTAGTCCATATCTTTCTACTCATCCAACATTATCTGCCTCCTACAAAACAAAATGGTAAAGAAACATTCCCATAAACAACCCACAAAATGAAAATTAAAACAAAGAAAAGTGCAATAAAAATTCCAAAAAATAAGTCAAATGAAAGAAAAAGTTTAAAAAATAACATTGAGCCTGTTTTGTTCCCTGAAGTGCAGTTCACTGAAAATCCATTGGGGAAAATTGGTATTTTCTTTGTTAGTGGGTATCAACTACAGATAGTTTCTAATTTAGTATTGAGAATGCATGTCAAAGTCTACTAGTAAGTGCTTAAAGAATTTCTGGTTTGATCCTTTGAAAATCCTGTACATGCTACCATAGTAACTATGAGTTAATATTTACATCAGTCCTGTTATATCTTGAATATACACTTGAGGTTTTTTTATTTGCTTGCTTGGTTGGTTGGTTGTTTTTAGGCTTTTGGTATTTTTCTTAATTTTTTTGCGCTTCACATTTTATCCCCTCCATCTACCCTCCAACTGTTCCACATCCAATACCTCCTCCCCACCCCCTGTCTCCATGTCGAATCCCCACCCATCACCCCACCTGACCTCTAAACTCTCTGGAGCCTCCAGTCTCTTGAAGGTTAGGTGCATCATCTCTGAATGAACACAGACCAGGCAGTCCTCTGCTGTAGGTTTGTTGGGCCTCATGCCAGCTGGTGTATGCTGCCTGTTTGGTGGTCCAGTGTTTGCAATAAAGGTATCACTATTTGTAGATGATATGATAGTATACATAAGCAACCCTAAAACTTCTACCAGAGAACTTCTCCAGCTGATAAACAACTTCAGCAAAGTGGCTGGATTTAAAGCTCACTCAAATTAATCAGTAGCCTTCCCTTCTACAAATGATAGACTGAGAAAGAAATTAGGGATACAACTCCCTTCACAATAGCCAAAGGTAGAATAAAATATCTTGGGGTAACTCTAACCAAACAAATGAAAGACCTGTATGACAATAACTTCAAGACTCTCAAAAAAGAAATAGAAGAAGATCTCAGAAAATGGAGGGATCTCCCGTGTTCATGGATGGGCAGAATTAATGTAGTAAAAATGTTTATTTTGTTTTTTAATTTTCATTTGTTTTTGAGTCACCCATCATATCTGGTTCTTACAATCTTTCTCCCTCCTCTTCTTCATAAATCTCTTAGCCTTAGGGGAGAGGTTTGATAACTTCCCATTTAGAACTAAGTACTCCAAAATCTCTTATACTCTGCTCATTGTGCAGGTGGTGGTCTCTGTGTTATCATTTACTGCAAGTAGAAGCTTCTCTGATATGGATTGAGCAAGAAGATACTTATCTTTGGGTCTTGATGTATGGTATTAGGAGTCATTTTATGGCTATATTTATTTAACAGTATTAAGTTTTACTCTAGAGCTGTACAATACATCATCTCAGGTTCTTTTCCCATAGTAATAGTGAGCTTTACAAAAGCAGAGCATCCCTTAGTACCACACAATCTGTTATGCTAGACTCATCTGACCTGCAGGCCATTCGCATATCTTAGACATTTCAGAGTAAAAGATCAACAGCCCTTAGTGGATTCCTGGCTTTACAGAAAGTTTCTTTAGTCATCACTGGAGTCATGTGTAAATTACTACTGTGGTCTGAGCACTCAATGACTTGCATATAGCAGGCAGTTCATTTCTTGGAAGGCTAAAACACAGTGGTACCAAGTTAGGGCTGACTGTCACATCCTCACAGTGTAATTCTCTTTGTCATATTTATTCTTGTATAATCTTGTCTTTGATCTCCTCCTTTTCTCTAGCTTTAAAGAGGCTATCCATGTCTGTTGCTGGAATCTTAATGGTTCATATGATCTATAAAACAATCAATGTTTCTTTTGAATTTTGCTTACTTTATTTATCAGGATAATCTCTATTCCAATCCAATTTCTGGGAAAAAAAAGATTTAATTGTGTGTGTGAGAGAGAGAGTGTGTGTGTGTGTGTGTGTGTGTGTGTGTGTGTGTGTAGTAAGTAATAGTCCATTGAAAGTAAATATTACATTTCTTCATTCATTCTCATATACCTAAACTTTTGACTTTCTGCTTTATTTTATTTATTTTTCTGTTAAACATATTGTCTTAATGAGGGTTTCTATTCCTGTGAAAAGAATCCATAATCATGGCATCTCCTATTAAACAAACAAACAAAAAACAACAATAAACAAACAAATAAAAACATTTAAATGGAAAGGGCTAACACTTTCAGAGATTTAGTCTATTATTGTCATGACAGGAAGCATGACAGACATTGTGCTATCAAAGGACCCAAGAGTTCCACATTTGGATCAGCAGGCAGCAGGAAGGAAAAAAGACACTGGGGCTAGTTGGAGCATCTTCAATTCCAAAACACATCCATTAACACACTTCCAACAAGGTCATACTTAATACAACAAGGACATACCCCCAGTAGTGCCACTTGTTAGTGGATGAGGATTCAAATCCATGAGACTTTTGAAGTCATTCCTATTCAAACCAACACACAGTAAATTGGGGTATGTATCTTCATGTGTATCATTGACATTGTCTAAAGAAGAGAAGCATTTATTGTATACATCAAAAATTTACTACTAAACATTAGCCAAGATCTTTGTAAAGGGTATCATTGTATAGTACTCAGTATAAACCATGGTATTTGTTTGGTAGGATACCAGTATTTTTTAGAGAAGATTAATGGAATGAAAGATTTACTTTAAATGTGGTTAGAAGCATCTCACGGTCTGCAGGGTTAGCCTGAATAAAAGACAAACACACAGATACACAAATACACATATATGCGCACACACACACATACACATGCACACACACACACACACAAAAGAGTGGGGGGGAAGAGCGAGATAGAAAGAGTGTGAGAGAGAGCAACAGGGAGCGAGAGAGAGAAAGAGAGAGAACACAGTGAGCACTGAAATTGCACTCTCTTTCCTGATTTGCTATGAAAGAAGGATTCCTTCACTTTGCCTTTTAATATTCAAGAAGTGAATTATATAACACTCCGCTGCTTTAGTAGACAACCAAGAGGAACAGCCATTCTGCACATTATCATCATTTTGAGATCAGTTATCCATTTGCATGTCAGTCAGGCTTCTTTTTTAAAATTGGGCAGACAAATATTCAGTTAAATAGTATATGTAATATAATATTGCTCTGATTTAATACTCCCGTTGGAGATAAATAGTAGCTTTCTTTTCTCTTAAGACCACTTTTGTCTGAAAATTGCATTTTAGATACCAGTGTGGCACCGTATGTTTCATTTATATTGCACTTGCTGGGCAGGTGTTTTCTAGCCTTCTCTCCATTTAGTTTGATGTTGGCTACCAGTTGGTGTAAATTGCTTTTACTATGTTTAGATATGGGCCTCGAATTCCTGATCATTCTGAAACTTTTAGCATGAAAGGATGCTGAATTTTGTCAAATGCTTTTTCAGCATCTAATGAAATGACCATGTGGTTTTTTTTCTTTGAAATTGTTTATGTACTGGATTACAATGATGAACTTCCTTATATTGAACCATGCCTGCATCCCTGGGATGAAGCCTACTTGAACATGGTGAATGATCATTTTGATGTGTTCTTGGATTCGGTTGGCAAGAATTTTATTATTTTTGCATAAATAGTCATAAGCTAAATTGGTCTGAAATTCTCTTTCTTTGTCAGATCTTTGTGTGATTTTGTTATCAGAGTAATTGTGGCTTCATAGAACGAGTTGGTCAGTGTTCTTTCTGTTTCTATTTTGTGGAATAGTTTAAGAGTATTAGTGTTAGGTCTTCTTTGAAGGTCTGATAGAATTCCGCACTAAAACCATCTGGTCCTGTGCTTTTTTTGGCTTGAAGACTTCCAATGACCACTTTATTTCTTCAGGGGTTATAGGACAGTTTAGATGGTCTATTTGATCTTGATTTTATTTTGGTATTTGGTATCTGTCTAGGAAATTGTCCATTTCCTCCACATTTTCTAGTTGTGTTGAATACAGGCTTTGTAGTAGGATCTGATGATTTTTTGAATTTCCTCAGTTTCCATTGTTATATCTCCCTTTTCATTTCTGATTTTGTTAATTTGGGTACTGTCTCTGTGTCCTCTGGCTAGTCTGGCTAAGGGCTTATCTATCAAAGAACCAACTCCTAATTTTGTTGATTCTTTGTATGATTCTATTTGTTTCTACTTAATTGATTTCAGCCCTGAGTTTGATGATTTCCTGCCTTCTACTCCTCTTTGGTGTATTTGCTTCTTTTTGTTCCAGGGATTTCAGGTGTGCCATTAAGCTGCTAGTGTATGCTCTCTCCCATTTCTTTTTGGAGGCACTCAGGGCTGTGAATTTTCCTCTTAGCCGCGCTTTCATTGTGTCCCATAAATTAGGGTGTGTTGTGCCTTCATTTTCATTAAATTTTAAAAAGTCTTTGATTTCTTTCTTTCTTTCTTCCTTGACCAAGTTATCATTGAGTATAGCATTGTTCAGCTTCCATGTGTATGTGGACTTTCTGTGTTTTTTGTTGCTATTGAAGACCACCCTTATTCCATAGTGATCTGATAGGAGGCATGGGATTAGTTCGATCTTCTTATATCTGTTGAGGTCTTTTTTGTGACTAATTAGATGGTCCATTTTGGAGAAGGTACCATGAGGTGCTGAGAAGAAGGTATATTCTTTTGCTTTAAAAGACATAGACTAACAGACTGGATACGAAAACAGAACCCAGCATTTTGCTGTGTGCAGGAAACACACCTCAGTGTCAAAGACAAACACTACCTTAGAGTAAAAGGCTGGAAAACAATCTTATAAGTAAATGGAAACGAGCTGAAGTAGCCATCCTAATATCAGACAAAATTGACTTTTAACCTAAAGTCATCAAAAAAGACATGGGAGGACACTACATAATGGTCAAAGGAAAAACCCACCAAGGAGAACTCTCAATTCTGAACATCTATGCTCCAAATGCAAGGACACCCTCATTCATAGAAGAAACTTTACTAAAGCTCAAAGCACACATTGCACCTCACACAATAATTGTGGGTGACTTCAACACCCCACTCTCTGCAATGGACCCATCAGGAAAGCAGAAACTAAACAGGGACACAGTGAGTCTAATTGAAGCCTTAGCCTTCTCCTCCACTCTTATGTCGCTGCAGTCTTCTAGCCATTCTAGAGGTTAGCAGAACGTGGTATTTTGTTTCTGGTCGTTTTCAAATCCTTTAAATTAGTCTGAGTTTTAAATTGGAGAGTCATTTATACTACTCACTTGAGCAGCATGTACATACTAAAGCTGTAACAATTAAAGTAAGATTTCCATGACTCTTATACAAAAAATTCATACAAATTCATGATGTGTGCTGTATGTTTAAAAAGCCATTTATAACTAGAATTATTTAAAGATGCACTCATTCTCTCTTATGTATTTTAGTGTTGATTATGAAAGAAATCTAATAATAATGTGGTAACAGTAAAGCACATTTAGAAACTGGTGTTCTTGTTTTTGTGTTCATTCAATTGTTTGTTTTGTATTTGTTTTTCTTTACCCTTGAAGGAAGCTTTTTTTTTTTTTGTGGGCCTACTCATGTATATAGTACAATGATGTGTTTAACTTTGAAATCTTGTAAATATTGCAGCTTCAAATTAAGAGTTTATTTATGTCATAGTTGTTATTTTATAGACAATTGTGCCTTTTCTTCTTAAAAATAGTGATAGTTGAATGCAAAGGAGCCAAAAAATTATTTCTAGTCAAAATTAACAAAGGAAATAATAATAGCTATGGACATTTGAATTCAGTCATATCTTTTATTAATGGATGATTTTTTAATCATCCATTAATTGAGAAATCAGTGGATTGGATAATCAAGCTCTATTAAAAATATCAATAACATTATATTCTAGTGCTATATGTTTTTCCTTAAACAATAGATTGTTCGTCCTGTTGGCTAGAATTGCGGTGTCATTCTGCCACATAGTGGGCCTTATTTGTAAGCAGAACCAAAATTCAAACTGCTATCTTTTTTTTAATTGAATGTATTCTACATTTACATTTCAAATGTTAAAACATTTCCTGGTTTCCCCCATCCCAGAAAACCACAAACCACTCTTCCCTCCACCTGACCCACTCTCTCTGATGTGGTTTGTACTCCAATTAGAGTATGAGAAAAGAAATTTTATTAAATTTTACAAGACTTGAAGTGTAAATACAAAAAAAATTAGAATTAAAATCAATATAAATACATCCACCTAGGCAATGCATACGTATATCTCTTATTTCTAAAGTATATTTATTCATTATACAGCCTTATCCCCCACCCCCAATCCCAAATCATATATTAATGCAAGTTGAATCCTCCTCCCCCAAACATCAGGAAAATGAGGTCTGTCATAAGGTGTGGATTAGACAATATAGTGCTAATTTCATTTATCTAAGAAGCACAGGTAAGGAGGAGCACCTGAGTGTCAACTCTCCCTTCTGAATATGATGTAAGTTTTCTAATTTACATGTATAACACTAGACTCATAATGAGTTTCAGACCTTGAGATTTAAGTATGTACTAGTTTAGCACATAGCTCTAAGAGTTTACTTCAATACTGTGGACAATTAGATAAACCTGTCTGGAACTGAAGATATGGCTCGGGTGTTAAAGGCTAAGCTTTCAAACAAAACCATGAACCTGTGATAGATTACACTTATCCTTGTCAGAAATGGATGCTTTAAGCTTGTCTCAATAGGATTTAAGGTTGATCAACCTCATGCTCATTATTATGCCATTATTGGCCACCCACATATTTAGCAAGTTAATTTCTTTGTCATTGTGCTTTTTGCAATTTTTAATATCTTATTTTAAAATGTCCTGCACATAAATTTATTAAACAAACACTTGAGAGAGTTCACAATTTAGTGCCCAGAAATGTGTTCATAGGGTTTTTTAATAATTTTTTTTATTTATTTATATTCCAAATTTTACTCCCCTTCTGGCTCCCCTTCCCAGAGTTCTTAACCACATTCCCCCTCCAGGTGCCTCTGAGAAAGTGCTCACCCCTCCATCTCTCACCTCCCACGCAAGCTTTCCACTTCCCTGGGACATCAAGTCTCTATAGGATTAGGGAAATCCCCTGTCACTGAGACTAGACAAGGTAGTCCTCTTCTACATACTTCCAGGAGCTCAGACCAGCCCTTGTATTATCTTTGATTGGTGGCTTCTCTCTGGGAGCTCCCAGCAGTCCAGGATCTTGGAACCTGTTGGTCTTCCTACAGAGTTACTATTATTTTAGGTGTCTTCAGTGCTTCCTTAATTCTTCCATAGGGGTCCCTGACCTCTGTCCAATGGCTGACTGTATCTGCACCTGTGTCAGTCAGTTGGTAGAGCTTCTCAGAGGACAGCCATGCTTGGCTGCAAACACAACATTGTATCAGGGTTTGGTGCCCATCCATGGGAGGGATCCCAAGTTGACCAGTCACTGAATGACGTTTCTTTCAGTCTCTGCTCCATTTCTGTCCCTGTATTACTTTTAGACAGGAACAATTCTGTGTCAAAATGTGAAGCTTTGTTAGTGCCCCATCTCTCCACTGAGGGCCCTGACTATCTACTGGAAGTGGTCTATTCAGGTTTCATTTCCCCACTGTTGGACATTTTGACCAAGGTCATACCCATTGAGTCCTGGGAGCCTCTCACATCCCAGGTCTCAGGGATTCTCTAAAGGATCCTCTCAGGCATCCACACCCACCAGCTATATATTTTCATTCATTCAACTGACCCTCTGGGCTTCTCTCCCCAATACCTGGTCCACCAGTTCTTTCTTCTACACCTCCCCTCTCTCACCCAGGTTCCTCATTCCCTCTGCCTCCTGTGATTATTTTGTTCCCCCTTATTTTTTTTTTTTTTTTGCTCTTTATTTTGTGTTTGAATATGTACGTTTTAGATACTTGGTTCTTAATATTGAATGTTTAGAAATCCACCAGAGCTAAGAACACAAGGCCTTATGGAGAGTGTGAGTTAGGGCTGCAGAGGAAATGGCTGCTTTTTCTACAAGCTGCACAAAAGCACTTTTCAAGTTATGTACATGTTTATCTTTTCACTTTTAATGATTAAATATCTAGTACCCCCAACTCTCATCTCTCTAAATGGTCCTTTCTACTGAGAACTCAAACCCAAATCATGATATGTTAATCACACAGAAGCAAATCAAATTGTCTTTCCCCAGTTTCCTCCTCACTCCATGCCTACCTTCCTTGAGAATCCAACCAACAGTGGCAGACACCATGTCTTTGGAAAGGGCTTACTACACACCAGCATGTGGGGTCAGGAGAACCCCAGAAATTACATTAGTAGTCCTGTAACCTTAAGTTGGAACAGGTAAGGCACAGCCAATTCCCCAGAGGCCTAAGCACTTACAGACCAGATGGCTGCCTCATTATATCATCAGACACCCAGAGCAGCAAGGACAGGCCTGTGACTGAAAATGCTGCTACATGAGCTCTTGTGGTCTACAGAGTTCCAACTTTGCTGCTCAAAGCCAACTGTACTTTTAAAGTCCTAACACACTACCTACACTCAAACCTCTACACTCTTAACATATTTCCACAGGTCCCCTTTTAGTCACACTATGGGCTATGACTATTTTAGGGACTGTTCCAAGGGACAATATCCTCATTCTCCTTGGAAGGTATTTACCCTGAGGTCCAGCAACCCATCATCTCCTAATTCCTCTAACACACTTCCCTCTATGTGCTGGACTTACCAGAGCTTCCCAAGTAAACCTGATGGAATTCAGTCTTCACAGCAGCTGAAGAAGCAGCTGTCCCCAATGCAGGCTGCTCTGGCCACAGGCTTCCTGGAGTTCAGATCACTTTACTGCTCCCACTATACACACTCTGTTTGAACTTCATGTCCTTACTTCTTTAGTTGTAACATTCCTCTAAAGTCCACCTACTCCAGGAAGTCTTCTCAGATAGCTGCCTTCTTTCCGAATCCAAGCCATTCAACCACAGAACACACATCTGTGCCCGTCATAGCCTTTCTGCATGACCGCTACACTGCGATTTGTGTTTTACACCATCTGACAGATCAGACAGTTGACATTAAAGCAAAGGTCTCTTTTAGAAACAACTTTATATAAATAGGTCCTTTAACAAACACATGCACAGAGCATCCAGTTATGAGTAGGATAGATTCCACCCTTCTCCTTTGGGAGGCTGGTTCCGGCTTGCTCATCCTGCAGGCCTATGCAGTCAGCTTCTCAAGCAGAGTCTGCATTCCTCTGCTGGTGCTCTGGGTTTTTTCCAAGGTAGGAATCAGGGTTTTCAGTCCACCTTTCATTTTGTTTACAACCACTTGGTCACAAGAGTTTAAACTATTGTCACTTTGGCCTTCCTTCTTGTAAACTTCTTACATCCTGTGGGTTGTTTAATTTGTATTCTGCACTTTCAGGCTAATACAATGGGTATCATTTTGCACCCAAGATGCCTCATTCAAGATGATAATTTCTAGTTCCATCAGTAAGCTTGCAATATTCATGATGTCTTCCTTTTGATTATCTGAATGGTATTTCATTGCATAAATGGATCACATTTTCTGTATCCATTCTTCGGTTGAGGGACATATGGATTGCTTTCAGTTTCTGGTTATTATAAATGAAGGTGCTATGAGCATAGTGGTGCACATGTCCTTGTAGTATGGTGTGGCATCATTTGATTCCTTGGTTGAGAATCACTGTTTAAGAGAATTCTCAACCGAAGAATCTCAAATGGCTGAGAAGCACTTAAAGAAATGTTCTTGTCATCAGTGAAACACATACTAGAGTATACAAAAATATTTTAGTAATGACCATAGCTTTACTCTTATTTGAATTCGAACTTATTATAACAGCATTGATTAATTATTCTGTTATTCTTCTAGCAGGGTTGGAAATGGTAGTAAATTAGAAGTACTCACAATCCCTAATCTAGGGTCTCAATTTTCATGAATCAAATTCTATTGGGTTGACATCTTATGATTGACATATAGAATAAAATTATATGATTGATTCTCTCTGTGACCTTTAATGAAAATACTTTTGTTAAGAGATAAAATATTTAACTTGGGAAGCTCTTCCCTTCTTACCTAAGAATCTCTTCCCTTATTATCTTTTGATAATAAAATGTCAATTACTTCAAAGAAGTCAAATTCACTGAATTCTTGGTATATTTGTTCCATATTTTCAAAATTTAAATTATAAATTCAGACCACACAAATGTTTGAATATGAAGTCACTGGACATTATTGATTTATTTGTTATTTACTCCTACTATGCAATTATTTCTAGGTAGATTTCCATATCTTATGTGGCAGATAAACTTAATTAAAAAAAGATTAAGTATTATAGAAATATCCATTCGGTAACATAACTTGAATAGATAACTTGGAGGTCAGATATGTGCCAATAGAAACAAATTTACATAACTTGCTTTATGAAATAAATGATATGAAGATACTTCATGCATTTTCATAAGCAGCATAAATTGAATAAAATAAAAACTAAAAGTGGATTCCTTCACTTAATACATATAATAGAAAATATTTTTATATTTTATTTATTATATAATATATGTATTATATAACATATAAATATATAGGTAAAACTTGTGTTATTGCATGTATATGATTGCAGGACTGACAAATTCGTTTTGAGTAACCAATTAGGGATCTCACTCATGAGGAGGATATTTCCTTTGCTTTCAGCACTCCTTAGTTGCCTATAATTATTGTGTGTGTTGCGTGGGTGAATTTCCCATTTCTATGTCAGCATGTCTACTGTACTTTCACAGTTCTTGTGTAGGAAGGCATATTATGGTATCAAGGATTCTGCAAGGGTTAGGGTTTAGCATGTTTGGAGGGTAAAATCGTAGGGTGGAAATAATACATATTAATTTGATATAAAAATTTAAAAAGCAAAATTACACAAGTGAATTTGTATTCCACTATCTTTAGTTTTAATGGGAACAACAACATGAATCAACCAGTAACCCCAGAGTTCCCAGGGACTACATGGAGGGACCCATGACTCCAGCTACATATGTAGCAGAGGATGGCCTTGTTGGACATCAAAGGGAGGAGAGGCTCTTTGTCCTTAGAAGGCTCAACTCCACAGTATAGGGGAGTGCCAGGACAGGGAAGCAGGAGTGGGTGAGTTAGTGAGCAGGGGGAGGGAAGATGGAAAGGGAGTTTTTGGAAGGGAAACCAGGAAAGGAGATAATATTTGATATGTAAATAAAACAATAACTAATACAAAAAAACTACCATGTTGCATGTATAATTAAGTATATAGTTGTAATGAAATACCTAGAGAAGGAAATATGTTTTAATTACAAAATATCAAAATTATGGTACTAAAATCACAGATAATAAAAGGAAAAATCAGGAAAATTAGAAAATTATTAATCGCATTTAAGGTGTAAGTTTTACTGTGTGCATGCTGGTGTGTCTTCATGTCAGCATAAGATTTATAGAGCAGGAGCTGCTTGTAAGCAGCCCCACATGTGTGTTAAGATCCAAACTCAGATCCTGTCTAAGACCCTTACTCTTTCTTAATACTGAATGATGCCTACAGTCCCCTGGACAATTACTCAAATCAGTTTTATGTTGTTACTTGTTACATAGACTCTTTATTGTTCAGTTCACTTACATATCTATCCATATAAATTGTGTTCGATTTTATTTTATTTTCTATAGGTTTAAATTAATTTAAACTGAAGTATATGCCTTAAGTCAAAATTTGACCTACTGTTTAAGATTACCTTTACTTGTGCTTTGAATTATACTTTTATTTTTAACAGTCTTGGAGTCTGTTAGGACCCCAAACTCATCATTCACAAGAACTTAGTTGCATATTGTATTAGTTAGTGTTTTATTGCTGTGAACAGACACCAATGACCAATGCAAATTTTATAAAAGACATTTACTTGGGGCTGGCTTATAGGTTCAGAGGTTTAGTCCATTGTCATCAAGGCAGAAGCATGGCAGCATCCAGGCAGGCATGGTGCAGGAGGAGCTGGGGGTTCTACATCTTTATCCAAAGGAAACCAGGAACAGACTGGGCATCTTCAAGTATCTAAGAGGAAGATCTCTAAGCCCAACACTACAGTGACACACTTCCTCCAACAAGGCCACACCTAATAGTGCCACTCCCTGGGACAAGCATATGCAAACCATCACATTCCACTCCCTGGCCCCTATAGGCTTGTTCAAAAATGAGTCTATGGGGGCCATACCTAAACATAGCATAATGCAAAATACATTTAGTCCAACTTCAAAAGTCCTCACAGTCTGTAACAGTCTCAACAGTGTTAAAAGTCCAAAGTTCAAAGTCTCTTCTGAGATTCATCCAATCACTTAACTCTAATCCCAAAAGCAAGACAGGAAACCAGCTGGGCAGTCTCCAAACTCTGCATCTCCATGTCTGAAGGCAAAGCAGTCTTCAGATCTTCAACTCCTTTTTCATCTTTGTTGACTGCAGCAAGGTTCTTTCTCCTGGGCTGGTTCCACTCCCTGTTAGCAGCTTTCCTGGTAGGCATCCTGTGGCTCTGGCATCTTTAATATCTTGGGGTCCCCAAGTCAACTTCAGCTTTATAACTTCTTGTTCCAATGTCTGAGTTCCACACATGATCTTCTGTCCATCTCCAAAGGGCTGGTGTCACTTCTCCAGCTCTGCCCTCTATAGCACTCTAAGTTCAAGTTGATTCATTCTGTTGTCACTGCTATTCTTGGTGGTCATTCCATGGTACTGGCATCTCCAATATGCTAGAGTCTTCTACTGCAGCTATGCTTCACCAAAGCCTCTCATAGGCTGTCTTCATGGTATCAAGCCTCAACTCCTTTGCATGACCCCTTCAGTCCTTGGCTGTCAACTACAACTGAGACTGCACTTTCACCAATGGCCTTCCATGGCCTCTCACAGTGCCAAACCTCAACTGTTCTTCATGATGCCTTCATGCCTTCAAAACCAGTACCACCTGGATTATTCTTACACATTACCAAGTACAGCTGCAGCATGAGGTACAACCTTGGCTATCTCTGGAACACAGCTTCTTTGTGCTCTCAGGAAACACTTCCCAGAAAATATCACCTAAGTGATGCTGGTCTTTTCTTAATCACCACTAATTTCTTAGCTCCAGCTAACCAGCATCAATTGTCCCAATAATCTCCTTCTCTTGAATATAAAGCCAGAGACACATGGCCTAAGCTGTTGAGTTCTGCTGTTTGCAGGAGCTGGAACATTGGCCCCCTTGTTCCATTACATTATCATTAGCTTCCTTTATTCCAACTCCTTCACTGCCTAAGCTTGACTGTTCTGGATCTTGCTTCATAGACTGACTTTAAATTCAGAGATCTGCATGCCTGTCTCCTAGTCACTGGGATTAAAGGTGTGGTCCACCAAGCATAGATTTAAATTTTTCTTCACCTAGAATTTGCTCTGTTTTAGGCTTGCCTTGAACTCAGAGATCTGCTTAACTTGGTCTCCTAGGATTAAAGGCTTGTACTACCATGCCTGGACCAAAATTTAGCTGGGAGGAATCTTGCCTCAAAATCACTACTTCCTTAATTCAATTTAATATCCTTGAATTCAGCTCCATTTCACTTCCTGATGTCCCTTTAATACTAAAACTATATATTTTGTATATTTCCTTTCTCAGCTTGCTATGTTTGTTCAAAATGCTCTTCATCAGACTTAACAGAACAAAGTCTCTGTTGGTTTATTGAGACTTCCTTTGTCAATACAATTAATATACATCTCTTTTCCTTAGCCTTAGGCAGTCTCTTCAAACAATGGCAAAAAGCAGCCATGTTCTTCACCAAAACATCACAAAAACAGTCTCTCAGCCGCATATGAAAGTTCTTCTCCACTGAAACCTCTTGGGCCAGCAGGCCTACACAGTTCAAACGACCCTCAGCACCACTGTCTTCCATATTCCTACTAGGCTGGTCTATTAAGCCCCACTTAAAGCATTCCATGGCTTTCCAAATCCAAAGTCCCCAAATCCACATTCTTCCAAACAAAAGCATGGTCAGGCATATCACAGCAATACTCCAGTCCCTGGTACCAACTTCTGTATTAGTTTGGGTTTTACTGCTGTGAACAGACACCAATGACCAATGCAAGTTTTATAAAAGACATTTACTTGGGACTGGCTTACAGGTTCAGAGGTTTAGTCCATTGTCATCAAGGCAGAAGCATGGCAACATCCAGGCAGGCATGGTGCAGGAGGAGCTGAGGGTTCTACATCTTTATACAAAGGAAGCCAGGAACAGACTAGGCATCCTCAGGCATCTAGGAGGAAGATCTCTAAGCCCAAACCCACAGTGACACACTTCCTTCAACAAGGCCACACCTTCTAATAGTGCCACTCCCTGGGATGAACATATACAAAACAACACACATATTGAAAATGTTCAGTAACTACTCATAATTCTAAGCTAGTCTTTTATTATTTCATGAGTCAATTCAATTTTATTCATGTGAAAATTAACATAAAATCAATAGTGTTATCTCTCAAACACAGGCTGACATCAGTGTTACTTATCAATGATCTCCATATTGAAGTCAGTCATTGATCTATCTGTCATTTCAGGGACCTGCAATGTTTTTCTATTTCACTGAACTGTGGGGAATGTTACTATGTTTATTTTCTTGGGACTTTCTGACAATCAAAACACTGAAGTCCTCTGATTTGTATTATTTCTATTTTGCTACATTGTTATTTGGATGGGCAATGTTCTCATAATGGTTTCTATCACATGCACTCATTGACCAACCCGTGTATTTCTTTCTCCATTACTTATCACTTTGTGATCTTTGCTACACATCCACAGTGACACCCAAACTCCTGACTGATTTACTAGCAGAAAGGAAGATTATTTTCTATAATAATTGCATGACACAGCTCTTTGTTCGTCATTGCCTTGGTGCCATCGAGATCTTCATTCTCACAGCAATGGCCTATGACCGCTATGTTGCCATCTGCAGGCCCCTGCACTACACTGTCATAATGAGCAGACAGAGATGCAATGAAATCCTTGCAGCTTGTTTCTCTGGAGGATTTGTACACTCAGCCAGTCAGTCCCTTCTCATTGCCTTTTTGTCATTTTGTCATCACAATGAGATAGATTACTACTTCTGTGATATATATCCATTATTGAAATTGGCCTGCACTGATACACATAGAATTGGTCTCTTTGTTATTGTTGATTCTGGCCTAATTGCTTTGATGACATTTGTAGTTTTAGTGGTATCTTATTTTCTAATAATACACACCATTAGTGTTTACCTTTCAGAGAGCCATTCCAAATCTCTTTTCACATGTAGTTCACATATAACCATTGTAGTCCTGTTTTTTGTGCCTGCTCGCTTCATTTATGTCAGACCAAATAGAACATTCCCAGAAGCCAATGTATTTGCTCTTTTCTACTTCATCATAGCTCCCATGTTCAACCCTCTGATCTATACACAGAAACCTGGAGATGAAGCATGCAATTAAAAAAAAATGTAGTATCATCAAATACCTTCTTACAAGAAACAAATTCTGTGAAAGACAAGAAAAATGTGTATATGTGAATATCAAGTGATTGTATAACTGTCTTGTTCTTATTAGATTTTAATAACAGTTCACAAAATAATGTTCTCATAATGGTTTCTATTACATGCACGCAGCTCATTGACCAATCCATGTACTGCTTTCTCCATTACTTATCACTTTGTGATCTTTGCTACACATTCACAGTGACACCCAAACTCTTGACTGATTTACTGGAAGAAAGGAAGATTATTTCCTATAAGAATTGCATGACACAGCTCTTGTTCTTCATTTCCTTGATGCCATCCAGATCTTCATTCTCACACCAATGGCCTATGATTGCTATGTTGCCAGGGTTTTTTTGTGTGTTTCTTTGTTCTCCCTTATTTTGTCTTTCAGTGTGACTCTCAATTGACTGAGATTCATTTAGGTTTAAAACACATACTGATTTTGTGAATTTTGTTTTCTTCATATCCCATTATTTTCTTGTGGCTTTTTTCATTCATCAACTATCACATTTTAGAAAACTTTAAAAATTAACTTACAAGTTTTCTTGAATTATGTATAGTGATAATCCTTGTTACCATTGTGTCTCTAAAATCACTGTTTAGTTGGTTTTCTTAGTAGAGACCCAGGGCCCCAAATTTATAGGCCTGACTGATTGTGTAATGCTATTTTAATTCAGCAGCATAAACAATGTGTTCCTTTTTAAAAATATAAATTTTATAATAAAGAATGAAAGAACTAGAAATCACATGTCAGGAATCAATGATTTTTCTTAACAATTTTCATTTACAACTACATGTGTAGCTTTTCATTTTTATAACTGCATAGACTATTAGAGAAATAATATATTGGTAAATATGTTATTAATTATACAACTCTATTCTCTGAAAGTTCATCTCTGATATTGTATATTGAATGTTCAGTAAGTCATTATAGCTTTATGTTGAAACACATTAAAATCATTGTGCGTGTTTGCAGAGGAATTTTAATTCAGCAACAAGGCTAATCTGGCTGGAATATAGACGTGTCCTTTATATACCCCTTTAATTCCAAGCATGAAGTCTAATTGAGAGACAGATGAAGGTACAAACCAGAAAAAGAGTTGACAGAATAGGATATGCCCAACTTTCATTAGAGCAGCACAGGTAAGAGAGGTTATTTAGAAGAGTGCAGAGAGAGGCAGTGCAGTTGAATTGAAGTCAGTTCAGTCAGTTGAGTTATGTGCAGTAGAGTTCATATCAGTTAGCTGAAGCAATTGAGTTGTGTTCAGTAAGTCAGTGCAATGTAGTTGAGTTCATGAATTTCAGTGCAGGTCAGCAGAGGCAACTGAAGTCAGAGAGTAAAGAGATGGAGGATTAGAACAAATTGAGTGGGTTTGAGGCCAAGCAGAGCAATTCAGTGAGAAGAAGTAAGCCAGACTTGAATCAGTCAGGTTGGAGAGGAGTTTAAGCCAGAACAGATCAATTGAACTAGCCAGCCAGAGTACAGAAAGAAGTAGAAATGTAAGCATATTCAGAAGTAAGTCTCAGAAGTTGAAAACATTGGCCTAAATTAGATTGTATGATGGCTAGTAGCTTTCAGGCCTAGTCCTAGGTTACCTGGTTGGGAGCCATAATGGGACAAGCTAATATACTAGCAGATGATCATTCTGAAATGGCCTGTTTCAGATTATTATATAATCTGCGACAGGTGAGCCCTCATTCAGCAAGGCTGTGGAGGATTAATTTTAGGAAAGATTCCTGCTATTAATATGCTTTTCCTGTTATTATTATACATATGTAATAAACAATAATAATAGCACACACCTTTGGAGCAAATCTCTGTAGATCCATGAAGATGTACTGTCTTATAGTGGTGCTATATAGACAAATAGATGACTTAAGTTTTAATGATGATCCTATAAGAATTCCTAAAAGTATACCCGTGATTATTAAGCTCTTTTACAGTGGAACTGCTATTAGGTCCTTTTCTGAGAGTCAAAACTGCAATGAGAACTCTGCCAGTCTCCCAAGTGTCACCAGTTAATTGCTCTTAGATGGCAACCAGACTTTCTCCTACTCAGAGCACATTCCAAGAGGTTGTAAAACAATTAACCAAAGGTCATAAAAAGGGAACTAACAATTTATTATAGGTGCTAGGACAGAAGATAAAATATTGACTGGGTTTATCTATACAAAACTTCACTTATAACTTAGTTACGGTGTTAAACTTTCTATGAACCTGTAGAGAAGGCAAATGATAAATATTTAGCTAGATAATTACTCCTAATGGATATGCATGTAAACATTCCCTGTTGTAAACTTCTATTTCAAATTTATGGTTGGATTTTTGTGTTAACTTGTGATGAACTTTGTAACATGTGATTATGTATTCTGAAAGATGTATTAAGTACTGAAGAAAAAAAGAGAATCATCTCAATCTCATTCTCATTCTCATCTCATCTCATCTCATTTCATCACCTCTCTCTCTCTCTCTCTCTCTCTCTCTCTCTCTCTCTCTCTCTCTCTCTCTCTCTCCCCTCTCTCTCTCTCTCTCACATTTTACCTTTTCCCACTAAGAAGAATTTTTCCCTTTCTCCACTTAGAATTTTTCTGCTTTTCCCTTTTAGATAGCTTTCATAGGAAACTTTTTGCAACTTAGTAATAAACTCATTAACCACTTCTCTAAGTGTCCCATTTTTCTCCCTGTGACTTCTGACTAGCAGGCTGAAAGTTAGAGCCCAGTAGTTCCTGTGGAGACAGTACAAAGGCAATTTACCTAATCTTTAGGAGTTTGAGGAAGAGGTGCTAAATGCCAGAAACTGCACTTTCTGGCCTCAGAGGATTAGAGAAGACAGGTCAGCTACAGTAGCATAGTAACTTAGACTTAGATAAGTAAACTTTTTATTATACAGCAACCCTAAATTTTCCAAGGACAAAGTCTTACCCCGAGAATTTCGTAAGACAGAGTCTTACCACAGCCAATGCTCTTTCCCCCTCAGCTGCCTCAAGAAGAACCAAGAAGAAAGAACACCTCTGCCGGGGCTGGCTCCTGGCATTACCCAACAGAGGCAGTAAGCTACCAAGGAGACAATTACTTCAGTCAAATAACAGTTACTCTCATATATGTTAGTTTTCTAGTGGCAAACTTGAAAACTATTGTGGTTTGAATAGTTGACCTAAATGATAAAGATAAGGGTTTTTTTTTCTTATCATTTTGAAAGTTCAAAATTAAGACACCAATATGTGTGATTTTTATAGAATTAGTCTTCTTGATTTATAAAGGGCTACATTCTAATTATGTGTTCACACTGCCTTTTCTCTCCAAAGATTCCCAGGATTTTGTGAATTAAAATATTACTTTAATATAATATACTCAGTCAGATTATATTGAGCTTAAACTAAATACTTCTTTGTAGCTCCTATCTTCAAATGCATATTCTTCAAGAATGGATGGTAAAGATTCACCATATGAGTTTAGAGTAAACACAGTTTCGACAATAGCAATATACATAGTACTATGAATGAGTGATTGGTATATGTATTGACTTTCATGGGACCTTCACTGTTGGATAACAATCAAACTTAACACTACATGAGATAATGAATAATTTACAAGGTTTTCCTCATGCTCATGCATTGTGCTTCTAATATGAACGTTGTTGGGAAGAAAAGCAATCCCAAGTCTAGAATGATTGTTTCTCTAAGAACACATTCTGCTCCTTCAATTCTGGATGATTTCTAATACATTCACCTGCAATAACAGAGGTCAATATTCACATTAAAAACACAACATGTTGGCCACTCAACATTGTTGTGACGTAATATTTTACAAGAATATTCTACTAAAATATTTTCTGCTGTATGATTTGTATACTTTGTAGGATTTTTAAATTTGTAAATTATCAATTAGTGAGTAGTTTTGGAACAATATATTTTATGAAAGCTATGAATTGATTGACATTTGAAAATATAAATAGAATTAGCCAATAGTATTCAGAATTTCCTATCGTAATATAAAAATTTAAACAGATGTTTAAAATGAAATACTAGCTAAAATGACAAAATAATATTTATGTGTCATAATTTTTAAGTATTGGCTGGAGAGATGACTCAGTGGTTAAGAGCACTGACTGCTCTTCCAGAGGTCCTTAGTTCAATTCCCAGCAAACATATAGTGGTTCATAACCATCAGTAATGGGATCCAAAACCCTCTTCTGGAGTGTCTGAAGACAGCTACTGTGTACTCATATACATAAAATAAATAAGTCTAAAAAAATAAAGGGACTATACCACCAACCAAAGAGTATACATGGAAGGACACATGACTCCAGCTGCGTATGTAGCAGAGGATGGCCTTGTTGGACATCAAAGGGACGAGAGGCCTTCAGTCCTGAGAAGGCTTGATGCCCCAGTATAGGGGAATGCCAGGACAGGGAAACAGGAGTGGGTGGGTTGGTGAACAGGGGGAGGGGAGTTGGGTTAGGGGCTTTTGGAGGGGAAATAAGGAAAGGGGATAACATTTGAAATATAAATAAAGAAAATATCTAATAAATATAAGCAAAATTAATAAAGTATATAAAATATGAATCAATAGACAGAATATATACTTTCTGCATTTACAAGCATTATCAGTCTTAACATTTGAGAATGATAGTAAAACTATTTAGGCTACTTATGGGTCATATGAAAAAATAACCAGAAACAAGTTCAACCATAACGTTCAAATGTATATAATTTATAATTAAAGAATGTAATATATATTCACAAATAAATATTGTGATTCAGAGGGTGTGTATTTTTTGAAAACATTACAGGAAAATTGGCAAAATAAAGAGATGTTTATTGTACAGAAGTTGTTTTCTATCCAACTGAGTTATTGATTAAATACCCACTATGATCAAATTTCCCAGGCATATTATGCAATACAAGAAATATCATATTGTGTTTAAGACATGATCATCTTGAAGAAATAAATATTTGAGAATTCCATACTTTTTCCAAATTTTATTTTCATGTTTTCACATCTTCCCTTTTCACCCTCTAATTCCTCATTGTTTCTCTCCAGCTCACTGCCAAGCTCATGGCCTCTTCTATATTAGTATTACTGTACCATTTAATATTCCTCTTTTATAAAATTCTTTCATTTATTTATTTGCACTCCAGGTTTTATTCTCCTGCCAGTCTAATCTTATTTAAATGTTCTTAGGACTGTTCTCTTGAGCTTGAATCCCTTTTAAAGGGCTTATTCATGCCAAATGTTGATTTTCTCCTCTTTCAGCAGCCCTTGATTGCTAAAAAGGCTTTATTTAGAGGTGGGAAATTGTAAAAAAAAAAAAAAAAAATTCCTCTATCCAAATGTTATTTTCACTGGTGATGAATATAATTATTTAACTCTTTCCATCACTGATATTTGAGATTTCACCAGGACAGTGTCTGCATTATATCTAGAAAACATTGTCTATCACCAGGAGTCTTCATCTTCCAGTTCTCTTTTGTTTGTTTTCTGACATTAGATGTCACAGTCCCCAAAATACAACAATTGAGCACAAAAATGTAAGAATATTAGAGAAGATACTAAATATTCTAAATGTAACAGAAAAAGAAGTTAAAGTTCAGAGAAATGGGAAGTTTCATATACATTCATCCCCACTCACACCAGGCAGCAAAGCAAGAAAGAAATTATGTAGAAGAAAAGTGTAAATAATAAAAAAAAAAAAACTAAAAAAAAAAAGAGAGAGAGAAGTGTATACTAGACCTTGCTTGGCTCACTAACTCTGTGATTAACATGAGGAATCCCATTATTTGGCATAATCAAGGCCCCAGAACCCATGCTGCAGAATGAGACTCTCCATATGCCATGTACATGCCAGACCAGGTTAAACACTTAACATTTTCCCAGCAGATTTGGATTATACATGCAGTGAAACACATGTCCCCAAACCCAGGCTGACCCTTAAGTTCTGCATTAAGGTTTTCCCCATAGCCATGTTAGGCACATAAGCCAAGCCTCCAGAGGATCTTCACCATGTAGCTATCCTCAATCTTCAGACCTACAAGCTCTACTGTGTGAGAATACCATCTTCAATATTGAACAGATTGCCTAATTATCCCATGTTTTAAGCTAACCTCTGTAACATGGCCAGAGCTCCTCCAGTCCTAGAGTTTGGGTTCTCCCTTAGTTTGGGGATTGCTCACACAAGATCTAGCTCCTGAATCTCTTTCAGGAATAAAATACAGACCTGGATGTTAACCAAATAAACATGTTAGATTTGAAGTAGTGTAATACAACTTTTCCCTTAAAACAACTATTTTTGGTTTTGTTCAAATAAAACTCACAGAAATTGCTCTTATTTCCCTGAATCAAAATTTCTTAGGTCATGTCATTTAACACTCAGAAGGCTTGAATATCTCTTTGGAATTTGTGTCAACATAGAGCACCGAGTTTGAAGTTTACTAGTATGAAGTGCAGGTCTGAGAGGAATTAAATCATTTAAAGTTGCATATTTGCCCAGTATTCTTTTGGGATATGCCTCATGCCTCAGAAAAAAGTAAGAGGATACCTTGAGATGTAATCTCCCAGGTAATGCACTCTATACATCTTGGAAATGAACCAGAAAATATATAACTTTATTTACCAACTCTAAAACCACAGTGGATATATATACATCTTAATAACAGAAACATAAATATTCTTCCCTCAAACCACAGTGATGGTTTTGTTTCAGAAGAATATGTATTCTCTCAGAAAGGAGCAGGGAAGTCCTAGAACCGGAACACTTTTAGATTGATGTGACCTGGTGTGTAACATAGTCATCCAGATGTAAGTGATGGCTACACAAAAATAAGAAATTGAATTCATGTGTGTGTATATCCATTTTATAATTTCTATTTCTTTCACTATTTTGGAAACATTTTATCCACATTTGTATTCATTTTTCTTTTTCTACCTTCCTTCTGAGATAAATACATAGTGAATGGTGAAAGAAAATTGAAAAATGTCAAGATTTGAATTTCCCAGAGTCAGAGGATTAGGAACATCATGAGGATACCAGTTGATGGATAGATACCAGAGTGAAAAGGAAGTTAAAAACTAAATTATAATTAAATTAATGGAGACTCAAAATTGACTGTGAGACAATAATCCAAAACTTTGGAGTAAATTTGTCAATTTACGTTTACTCTAAAAATTATTTTTATTAATTCTTTGAGATTTTCATATGCTGTTTCTTGGACATATTTGCCCCTCAACTCATTTACATACCACTTTCTCAACTCTCCCATCCTGTTCCACCCAACTTTGAGATCATTATCTCTTTTTGACTGTTTTCTTCTTTCCCCTTCAAGTTCCCTATGTGTTGTTCAGCTAGTCTTGAGATTGGAGTCTGCTCTGGTGTATGGTCGGAATACAAGGGGTAAGTAACCTCATAAAAACAAAACATCTGACTCTCCTTTCTTAGAAGCCATCAACTGTTTGTCAGCCAGTGGTTGGATTTTATAACCAATGTCCAATCTCCATGATGGGATTTTGTCTAGTTAGAGCTTGTACAGGTCTTGGGCATGCTGCTCCAGTCAAGGTAAATTCTTGTGTGGCACGGTCAGGTTGTATCTGGAAAACACTGTTTCTTTGACATATCCTTTTATATCTTTTGTGTTCCTTATTGACAAAGATCCCTGATCATTAGAGTGAATGTCTATTGTAAGACTAAGCACTCTGCAGCCCTCAACAATTACCAGTTTTGGGCCTCTGTGTTGATTCCCAGCCTCTGTAAGGAAGCGTTTCTCTAGTGAGGGTTGTGAGATCCTCTGATATAAACACAGGATTAATGACTTTGACTTAATGAATTTTGATGAACAATTAAAAATAAATAAATAAGTGAATAAATAAATAAAGCAGTATAACATTAGCAATTAAATTATGTAAAGAAAAATTTTAAGATTATATAAATAGTCTTCAATATGGTCCTGTGGGGGGTTGATACCCCAGTGTAGGAGAATGCCAGGGCAGGAAGGCAGGAGTTGGTGGGTGTGTGGGGGAGCACCCTCATAGAGACAGGTGTAGGGGAAATGGGATAGGAGGTTTCTGGAGGGGAGACCTGGAAAGGGAATAACATTTGACATGTAAATAACGAAAATATCTAGTAAATGTAAAAAAGTGTGTGGGGGGGATTGTGGAGAAAGGATACTAAAGGCATCATCTGTCATCTTCTCTGGTTTCTTTTGGCCACATGTTCCTACTCAAAGTTTTTAGATTATCAGCAAACTAACTATCCTATTACTATGAAAGCATGCTGGGCAGTGGATATCCACTCTTTTAACAAAGTAGGTCATATTTGTTCTTACTTACAAACAGACATTTGAAATGTGTGCAGGGTTAAATGGGAAAAAAACAATCAATTTTTTTAAATATTAAGTAGAGTTACACTGGCTTTGTGCTTCCTTTAAATGTGTGTTGGAATCTATACAATTTCTTAGGTAGTAATTAAAGTATGCGGGATATGGTGACTATTTGCATCATCCCTAAGTAATGCCCAGTAAGTATTTGTCAAAGGTCTATTTATAACAGTATTGTTAAATAAAATGAATTTAGGAGGTTAGGAAGTCTTAAAAAATAAAAATAAATAAAAATAAAAAACAATATCTTTCCAGTTTGAAAAATAGAAGAATCTTGGGTTCTTGGAATATGAACAATATATTTGATATAGGACACTTGAGATTGTATTCTGGCTAAAACGTGAAAAGTAAACACATATTAGATATTATTGTTATCTCTCTTGTTGCCATGAGAAATACATAAATAATTTTTGTTTTATGTAAATGGTGATATATAGATTAAAATTTTAATATAATATTGGTAATCTTTTTTAATATTTAGTTTGTTCTCACTATATTTATATCTGGGAAAACAAAATCACCTTCTAGTGCTTGTTACCAATTGAACAGTAGTCAATTTAACCTTTGTGGTCATGGAAGATGGAAAATCAAAATACTTGTACTAAAGAACAGTAGATAAGCATAATAGAGGTTTATTTCTTTGTCTATTAAGCTATAGCAAAAACTTCTGTCTAAATGTTAAAATCATGCACTGAAATATGTTGACCATGACATCAAATAATGGCAGCAAGATTATAAGAAACAATTGTTGCTTGTCTGAATAACTGCCTTGAAGAATCATAGAAGAGGTAATCATAGTACTTGTGGACTTATGCAGGAATCATGGAAAATGAACATTCAGACAATAATAAAAAGGATAGGGAAGTTTCTTAAGAGTGGAATAATAATTAGCAAGCCTGGGTTAACTGAGTCACAGGTGTAGAAACCGAGCTACATTGTAATTTCTTGTTCATTGTGGAGGAGAGCCTGGGTTCAGTACATAGTATGTTTGAGTTCAGTGAAAAGAACTAGGATTTTTTTTTTTCATAGCAGCCTTATTTATTTATTTATTTATTTATCTATTTATTTTCTATATTTCTTAATTTACATTCCGAATGATTTTCCTGGTTCAGGAAAGGGGAAATCATTTGGAATGTAAATAAAAAGTTTAAAGAATATGGACACAGAAATGAAAAACCTCCTACATGATGTACAAAAATCCAGGCTGATGCTTATTTTTATGGAGTTATTTCTACAAAATCAGAACTTTCTTAATTCAAAATATTCATGTAAACATGATTAAACATGTGTCTTTTGTTTGTACTATCCATGGCTTTAAACACTGGCTTCCTACCATGTTCAAGAGAATGTGGCAATATTCTTTTGTCCCTTTGTAACAAAGGGCTTCTTCCTTCACTTTAAGTCTCATGAGTCTAAGCTAACAAATAGGCAAATTACACAATGAAAAGGAGATCATGCCCCTAAACTCATTTGTGCAAAGTAATAGCATATCTTTGATGATGCTTTCTACTAATATAATTTTTAATTTTATGCATGTTTTCTAAAATAATATCATTGAAATGATAATGATTTTCAAATGATGAAAATTTTGTGTAGAATTTAAGAATTAGAAATACACACACAAATACACATACTGTATTGATAGATAGATAGATAGATAGATAGATAGATAGATAGATAGATAGATAGATAGATAGATAGATAGAGGTACAGGTACAGATACAGATATAGATACAGATATACAGAGAGAGAAAAGGAGAAGATGTGAACATGTTTTGGTAGATGAGTATACTAGTAATAATATTTGCTATGATTCATACCATGATTAACAAACATTCCTAATCCTTCTCTGTTATTTCCTTTCAGCTAATGCCACTGAATGGTAATTTCTTTGGAATATGGAAAGTAGCAATAACATCACTGAATTTATACTGTTAGGACTTTCCCAAAACAAGAAAATTAAAACTCTATATTTTCTCTTGTTCTTGTTTTGTTACATAGCTATTTTGGGAGGAAACATGTTCATTTTGATTTCTATCACATATAGTCAACTAATTGAGCAACCCATGTATTTCTTTCTTAATTGCCTTGCTTTGTCAGACCTGTGCTATACCTCCACAGTGACACCCAAGTTTCTCACTGACCTTCTCATAGAAAGGAACATAATTTCTTATACCAGTTGCATGGCTCAGCTATTTACCATGCACTTCTTTGGGGGGATTGAGATCCTCATACTCACAGTGATGGCCTATGACCGCTATGTGGCCATCTGCAAGCCCCTGCACTACACCATCATCATGAGCAGAGGGAGGTGCCATGCCATGGTCACTGCTTGCTGTGCTGGTGCTTTTATACATTCCTTCTTCCAGAGCATCCTTGCTATCAGCCTCCCCTTTTGTGGCCACAATGAGATGGATCACTATTTCTGTGATATTTATCCTTTGCTGACTCTGCCCTGCACCAATACATACAGGGTGGGACTTCTGGTGTTTGCCAATTTAGGTATGATGGGACTGGTCACCTTCATAGTTTTGATGTGGTCTTACTCTTTCATATTATACACCATCAGGGCTTATCCTGCAGAGAGCTGTGGTAAAGCTCTTTCCACATGCAGTTCTCATGTCACTGTTGTCATTTCGTCTTTTGTGCCTGTACTTTTTATTTACATCAGACCAGCCACCACTTATCCAGAAGATAAAGTGTTTGCTCTTTTCTACACCATCTTAGTTCCCATGTTCAACCCTCTGATCTATACAGTAAGAAACACAGAGATGAAGAACACCTTGAGAAAAGTTTGGTGCCAAAAATTTGTTTTTTTGAATTTGAATCGAATGACATTCACTGGTAAATTAGCATAAAAAATAAATGAGATGTTTGTCTTTCTAAATCTCAGAGCTTTTGAAGGTATAAAATTCCATGTTTAATCAATAATAATAAAAAACAATAGTAGCTCTCATGGACTAGTTGCAAATATTATCTCTTTGATTAAAGATTACTATTACATTCAATATTAATATCATTACTTGGGAATGTTAATATATTTTATGTCAGATTCAACAGTACATGTTATATTGTTACCTCTGTTATATTTTCTTAGTTTTCATATATATTTATATATGTATATATATTTGTGTTTGCATGTATGTATGTATATATGTATGTATGTAACATGTAGACATTATGAGAAGAATACTTCTTCAGGGCTTCCTATTACAGTGCTCCCAAAGTACTGAATTGATCATTAAACAACATATACACATGCAAGGTTTGGGTATCTTAGTCTAACACAGAAAGAAGAAATTCACTCAAAGAGGTGAGGTATTGGATTGCCATATTCACATCCCTGTTTTAGGCTTTCCCCAAACCAGGCAGAAGAGAATCTTTGTGTGGGATGGCACAGAATTATGGATTTAATCTTTTCTGGGCCTCTGACTTTGTGAATGGCGCGATAAACCCCTTCACTTTGCAAGTACCAGGACTCAGACTCCATCATATTAAAGTCTCCAGAATGAGCTAATTCTAGCCTGCCACATGCCATGTCAGATCCTGTTTACCCAGGTTAATCCTTACACAATAGAAATGAGCTGTAGTCAGTATGCAGTACCAGGAAAGCCTTATAAGCATAGATTTTGGCAGAAATCAATGTGTCAATATCAAGCCTTATGGGTTGTGTGATCCTCTCAAAGGGCAGGCTAGCTCCCAATGCAAATATTCCAGGTAGTTATTTTTAGAAATTACTATTATTTTCTGTAGTTTGGGGCTAATATCCACTTATCAGTGAGTATATACCATGCATGTACTTTTCAGTCTGGGCTACCTCACTCAGTACGATATTTTCTAATTCCATCTATTTGCCTGCAAATCTCATTAGGTCCTTGTTTTAATAACTGAAGAGTATTCTATTGTGTCAATGAACCACATTGACTGTATCCATTCTTTAGTTGAGGGACATCTGGATTGTTTCCAGATTCGGGCTATTACAAATAAGACTTCTATGAATATAATAGAGTACATGTTCTTGCAATATGATGAAATGTCTTTTGAATATATACCCAGGAGTAATATAGCTGGAACTTTAAGTAGAACTGTTTCCAATTTTCTGAGGGACCACGAGATTGATTTCATTATTTCCATATTGATGGCCGTATTTTCATGATTCTTACCCCATGTCATGTTGTCCTCTCTCCACATTCTCTTTCATACCCTCATGGTCCTCTTCCTCTGATCTGAATGCTGGCATCTAAAATCATCACCCACTTCCCTTCTGCCCAGCTATAGGCTGTGAGCATCTTTATTCACCAATCAGGGATAACTTGGGAGACAAGGTTACATAGATATACTAGTGTCTACATGGGGATTCTCTTGTAGCTGGGAGCAGCCAAGCCTTGGAGGCCAGTATTTAATATTACAATACATAGCAAAAGATGAAACCTCAACAATTGCTTCTTACCTGATTGCGTTTATGGCATTATTCTCTCAGAATGCACAATATAAATTTAAGAGATATTGGGAACTAAACAATTATGATTATCAAGAAGACAGATGCATAATTTAAGGCATTTGTTACTTAAGAAATATATATTTTGTTAAATCTGAAGAAACATTATTTAAAATAGAATGTTAAAAAAAAACCTCATTTATTTCTTTATAAAAACGTGTATAAAAGATATAACTCAAGGATATGCAAAACATCCAGTGTGTGGTCTGCTGTTACTTCTCATGTTATTTTCCAAAGAGATGATAATCAAATTACTTTACACTACTCAAGATTCATTACCCTTATTGCTTGATTCAAAATAATCCATACATCCCTAAAAAACGTGAGAACCAAATTCGATAGCATTCAATAGCCATGGATAATATTTTTTGAGCATGAGAAATTTGCAAAGATGCTTTTGATCTATTTACATTCTTGAAAAACCATGGGTTCAGCTCTTCAGACTTATGTACATGTAATGTTCTTACTATCTTCTTTTAAGCTATTATAGGTAAGACATTTCTCATAAGGAAGCAGATAGACATTTCCAAAATGGAACCAGATTTAGTTTTATTAGGACAGGAACAAACTTGATCAATAAAACAAAAACTCATTAAACTCTGGTTTTGACACTGTTAATTTCCTGAACTCCATGAGCAGTAATGATTTTTCCTTTTAAAAAGCGACTACAAAATAAATACATATGATGTAGGTTACAAAAATATAGATATTAGGGTAGCAACACAAAGTTGTTTTCTGTTTGCTTGTTTACCTCTTTGATGAATTTGCATTTAAATGGTAAATTCAAATAGAATTGATTTCTTACTTTTGTATATGATATTAGTTCCATAAAAATTTACTCATCATGATCTAAAATAGTTGGAGTGATACAGGCTTTGAAATTTTTATTGGTTTTGCAATGACTTTGCATTTTTTAGTATTTTTTCCATAAAAAGGTTCAAGTACATTTCATAAGATTTTTTTTATCGTGTAAAATTTGAATATGACAATGAATGGACTTATTTTTTAAAACTTTTATTTTATACTTTGAATTTAAATTTTAAATATTTCTTTGTTTCTTAACAGGTTTTTATTGTTCTTTTATGATACTGACCCCACAGGAAAATGGCAATCATTTTCACATATGTATAACAGTGGTATTAATGAATTTTAAATAGATACATTTCTATGAATAAATAAATAATTTAGAATATTTCTCCCAAAAGAAGAAAAGATAAAGCAATGAATAAAACACATATATTAATAATCTATTAAAATGTTCTATATTACCTAAATTATATTTTTTATCAAGCATTTTGGTAAGAGTTGTGTTTATTATTAGTAATGTGTTAAAGTATTTTATATTACCTAAATTAAACTTATTTTTGAACATTCTTAGTAGTTTTATTTATTCTTTATGACCTGAGTAACTTTCAAAATATGGTAAATTGTTTTTTATATTTGAAATGCTGGAAACAATACATTTATTTCACTGTAGAGTCATAACTAATAGGCTTCTATACTAGAGATACAGTAGTTAACATATTTCTTACTGAACAACATAGAAAATTAACATTAATTAATTTTGTATTGCATTGATTCATTTTTATCAACTTTACATAATTGTTTACTTGATCATTTTATGGAGATTTTATTTCTTTCATTTGTAGATGTTTAATTTTTCTCCCTCAAAATATGAGACATAGAAATAGATGGAGACCCAGAGGAATGTCTTAGAATTCATTTTGCTTGGATGTTTTAATGACATGCCATAGAGGAATTTTGCTTTACTCTTTTCTTAGTCTTTTATATGGCTCTTCCTTAAGAAAATCTGCATTTCTTATCTCGTTTGATGCAGCCTTCTTTCCATCTGCCAATGTATTCTTTCCTTAGCAACTTAACTTTTATAGATATATATATTTTACCTCTTGTATGACTCCAAAATTCATAGGCAACCTACGAGTAGTTAGGAAAGTCACCTTCTATGCTAACTGCATGCTGTAGGTCATTGCTATGCATTTCTTTGGAATAATTGAAATATTAACCCTGACAAGCATTGTTTGTAACTGCTGTGTGGTCTTCAGCAGTCCTCTCCACAGCATAGTCATCATAAACAAGACAAAATGCTTCTACTAATTTTACCAGCTTGGTTGGTGGAGCAGCCCACTTCTTTCCTCAGTTTTCTATTGCAATCTTGTTGTACTTTTGTCACCCCAAATTGACCACTACTTCTGTGAAATCTGTTCAAAATTTCCTGTACTTTCACCCACATGACCGTTGTCCTTGTTCTGGCCAATTCAGGTATAGTTTTAGTCACTTATGTGACTCCTGTTGTTTTGTTTGCTTGTAATGTCACTATTTCACTCAGGCTAAGAACACACTTAGCAGAAGGAAGAAGAAAAGCCTTGTTTACATGTGGGATTCATATAACCCTGATAGTTTTACTCTTTGAACCTCAAATCTTTCCCTTTTTTTTTTTTTTGGTTTTTTCGAGACAGGGTTTCTCTGTATAGCCCTGGCTGTCCTGGAACTCACTCTGTAGACCAGGCTGGCCTTGAACTCAGAAATCTGCCTGCCTCTGCCTCCCAAGTGCTAGGATTAAAGGCGTGCGCCAGCACCGCCTGGCTCAAATCTTTTCCTATGTTAGACCTCCCACCAGTTTCCCTGGAGATGTTGTACCTGAAATGTTTTATAATATTGTTTCACTTATGTCAATCCATCAATTTACAATCTGAGAAATGCAGAGATGAAAAATGTTATGAAAATTTTTATTTACCTACAGAAATTAGGGTATGTGGCTTCATAATAGAAAATTGTAAATGTAATTAAAAGCTAGAAACTATGCCATCTGTCTTATAGATTTCATTGTCTTTAGTGGAATGAGTATGGACAATAAAACTTACTTAAATTAATAACTACCTAAAACTATTAAATTATCAATTTTCAGACTACTGAACTGGGTGAGCAGGATTACATGCATTGAAACCATGAACTGAAATGTTGCTGTGCTTATCAGTAACATATTCTTAAGGTTTAATAAAATTATTGGACATTGAGGGTTCTATAAATTTACAGATAGTTTGTGATTATAGAAAAATTTAAATTTATAATTTAATGTTATCTTATTAAGTGTGGATATGATATCATCTACATCATCTAGTAGTAATCATAAATAAGCTGTGGGGAAGAAAACTCAATATGATATTAATATGAAATAAATTAGATCTTGACTCAATACCTGGACTTATCATTGAATAAATGTGAAAAGAAAGTTGGAGGCAATAATTCTTATGTGAAAGAGGTGCTGGTTTTCCATTAATCACCCCAACATTTGGAGCATTTTCCATAAAATATAAAAAGTCTGATTATAAAATCATTTACATTACTCTTCTTCCATAATACCCAAAAGTTTCAAGTAAATTATTAGTGATTCGATCAGTCTTAAAGGACTTTCTTGCTACAATGAGTAAAAAGTCACAAAGAAGAAATAAAGTGTCCTTTAGAAACAAGGCAATTATAGTGTGGTGGCAAGGTAGTATTTATAGTATCTTATTTATCCTAAGCTGAAACTTACCATAATGCATATTAATTACCTGGTATATGTACATCGTATTGAAATGGATTATTCAATTCTGATAGGAAATCCATGTGAAAACATGAGAAAACTTGAGAATGCTTAAATACATATTATGCCATAAAATAAATCATTCAGAAAGGTCTATGTCTGTCTGGTACAGCATGTATGCATGAAACATATGCCTCCTTCTAACTTCTGTGGGTAACTAGAAGTACTCTAAAAATTAAAATAATAAGGTAAATTTCTTATGACAGAAAGATCTTTGAGATATCAGAAGAAAGTTTTATCAAGTTTTATTGACAGTTGTTTGATTATCTTCATTTAAAAATGAAGGTGGATGCTAGAGGGGTGAGGTGGGAGTGGGTGGATGAGTGGGAGATCATGCTCTTAGAAGCAAAGAGGAGGGAGATGAGGTGGGGACTTGGTGGAGGGAAGACCAGACAGGGGGATAAGATTTGAAATGTAAACAAATAAAATAAAAAATAAAAATGCATTCCAGGGAAGCAGCATTTCATTTAGAAATACTATTATGTTCATTTTTTTTATTAAATTAAGTATTGCTAAAATGTAAGTATCTAATAAAACAAATTTCCTTTCTGAAAAATCATTGAAAAGTATTTGCTAACCCAAAAGTTGGAAGGAAACATTTTAATGACAAATTCAATAACAATGATATATTTTGTTATTTAAGGTGGAAGATCACATTATAGAGTCTGAGGGTAAATTTCAAGGTTTGTATGAACATATTTTACATTTTTAAGATAGAGAAATCTAATCCTTCTTTTGGAAGTAATTGCATCACTGAAACAATACATGTATTTACATTAAAATATTACAGTGTCTCTGAGAACAAATTGGCATCATATTTTCTCTTTGATTATAATCATATATATTTATGACCTGTTATTATTATCAATTGTCCTTTAACAACATGAATGTTTTGTCAGAAAGTTGAGGAATACAACATATATCTCCATGAGCCAATCATGGAGGGGATGAAACCCAGCCATCTCTTAGGTCTTGAAATAAATTATTTATTTTTTCAAAAATTTGTAGTAAGAATAAACTACTTTCCTTTCTATAAACTTATTATCACCTTTCAATTTTCTCTATGGAACCTGGAATTTTCATTTTCTCATTGGAAGTCTTTAGAAAAGGAGATTAAAGAATGCTGTCTCTTTCAGAGTAAGTTAGCTATGAACTATCAATAACTCATTGTTTTCATTGATTTGATTTAGTATCAGGTACTCTGAAATTATTTTTTAAGGAAAAGAAAATGTGTGTGTGTGTGTGTGTGTGTGTGTGTGTGTGACATCTGTGTGGATAGACTGAGGCATGTGCAGATGTTTTACTGATGGGTCTCATAGATTCTTTTGTATCAGAGACAGTGATAATAAAAAGATCACATAATTTACTATCATTTTTTACTGAAAGCATCACCACAACTTCATTTTCAGAATGACTAAATAATTTTAAGGATTTATTTTTATCACTTTTATTTATGGGTTTTTGTGAGTGTCGTTGAAGCCTGTTCCCCCAGTATAGCTGTAGTCATTTGGTTCCATGCCTGCCAGACATTTCACATTATTACTGACACAGAAATATAGCTTGACTTGGAGTGGAGCAGGATTAAGCTGACCACACATACCCTGTTATGTTGTGAGGTTTGTTATTCCTAAGAAATTTCACAACTGTAAGCTCCATTTAGGACCAATTAGGATAAAGGTCATTTAGAAATGGTTTGTCTAGCTAGCCAAAGCAGCTTGACTCAGAGTTCATCACCAGCAGCTCTTCTTGCATCTGTAAGTGACTTCATTGTGGTTTTTGCCTTCATAAACTGGCCCTCAAGAAACATTTGGGGCTGCAATCAACACCCAAGTCTGGTCTATAGCCCTGACCATTCAGTCCTGAGGTGAATATGTGTGGTTTGTGTAATGACACAGGGACCCCAGCAAATCTGTCTTTGAATGGCTGTGTGCACACGAGTGCCAGTACATTGAGAGGTCAGAATCATCCAATTTTGTAGAGCTGGAGTCACAGAGAGTTGGAATGCTAGAACTTGAACTCGGGTACTCTGCGATGGAAGTGTGTGCTCTTAAGTGTTGCTTCATCTCTCCAGATGCCATGATTAAAATCATTTTTTTTTAGTTTCATTTTTTTATTAGATATATTCTTTATTTACATTTCAAATGTTGTTCCCTTTCTTTGTTAACCCCACGGAAATCCCCTAACCCATCTCCCGTTCCCCTGTTCACCAATCAACCTGCTCCTACTTGCCTGTCCTGATATTCACTTACAGTGCTGAATCAAGTCTTCTCAGGATCAAGGGTCTTTCCTCCCTTTTGATGTCCAACAAGGCAATCCTCTGCTGCCTATGCATCTGGAGCCATGCGTCCCTCCATATGTACTCTATGATTGATGGTTTAGTCCCTGGGAGCTCTGGGGGGTACTGGGTGGCTCATAGTGTTGTTCCTCCTATGGCACTGCAATGCCCTTCAGTTCCTTGGGTCCTTTCTCTAGCTCCTCCATTGGGAACCCTGTGCTCATTTCAATGGATGGCTGAGATTTTCCCCTTTGTATTTGTCAGGCACTGGCAGAGCCAGAGCTACATCAGTCTCTGGTGAGCAAGCATTTGTGGGCGTCCATAATAGTGTCTGGGTTTTGTAACTGTATATGCGAAGAATCCCTAGATGGGGCAGTCTCTGGATGGTCTTTCCCTCAGACTTGGCTCCATAATTTGTTTCTCTATCTCCTCCTGTGGGTATTTTGCTCCCCTTTCTAAGAAGGACAAGAGTATCCATACTTTGTTCTTCCTTCTTTCTGAGATTCATTTTATCTGTGAACTGTTTCTTGGGTATGCTAAGCTCCTGGGCTAATATCCACCTATCAGTGAGTGGATAATAAGTCTGTTCTTTTGTGATTGGGTTACCTCACTCAGGATGATATTTTCCTGTTCGATCCTTTTACCTAAGAATTTCATTAATTCACTGTTTTTAATAACTGAATAGTATTTAATTGTATAAATGTACCACATTTTTTGTATCCATTCCTCTATTGAAGGATATGTGGGTTCTTTCCAGCTTCTGGCTATTATAAATAAGGCTGCTATGAACATAGTGGAGCATGTGTCCTTATTACATGCTGGAGAATCCTCTGGGTATATGTTCAGGAGTGATTTAGCAGGGTTCTCCAGTAGTATCATACCCAATTTTCTGAGGAACCACCAGACTGATGGAGTGTGATGCAGTGTGGTCGTACCAGCTTGCAATCCCACTAGCAGTTGAGGAGTGATCCTCTTTCTCCACATCCTCACTGGTACCTGCTGTCTCCTGAGTTTTTGATCTTAGCCATTCTAACTGGTGTGAGGTGAAATCTCAGAGTTGTTTTGATTTGCATTTCTCTGAAGACTAAGGATGTTGAACATTTCTTTAGGTGTTTCTCAGCCATTTGTTATTCCTCAGGTGAAAATTCTTTGTTTAGCTCTGTAACCCATTTTTAATAAGGGTTATTTGGTTATCTGTAGTCTAACTTCTTGAGATCTTTGTATATATTAGATATTAGCCCTCTGTCTGATGTAGGGTTGGTAAAGCTCTTTTCCCAGTATGTAGATTGCTGTTTTGTCCTATAGACAATATCCTTTGCCTTACAGAAACTTTGTAATTTTATGAGGTCTCATTTGTCAACACTTGATCTTAGAGCATAAGCTTTTGGTGTTCTGTTCAGGAAATTTTGCCCTGTGTCCAAGTGCTCAAGGCTCTTCTCCACTTTCTTTCCTATTAGTTTCAGTGTGTATGGTTTTATGTGGAGGTCCTTGATCCACTTGGACTTGAGTTTAGTACAAGGAGAAAAGAATGGATCAATTTGCATTCTTCTGCATGCTGACTGCCAGTTGAACAAGCACCATTTGTTGAAATGGCTATACTTTTTTCAACTGGATGGTTTTAGCTCCTTTATCAAAGATCAAGTAACCATAGGTGTTTGGCTTCATTTCTGGGTCTTCAGTTCTATTCCATTGATCTACCTGCCTATCTCTGTACCAATACCATGAAGTTTTTAGCACTATAGCTCTGTAGGTCCTCTTGAGATCCGGGACATTGGTTGCCCCAGAAATACTTTTACTCTTGAGAATAGTTTTAGCCATCCTGGGTTTTTTCTTATTTGAGAAGAATTTGAGAATTTCTCTTTCTTTTTTTTTTATTTTCTAAGTTTTTTTTTAATTTACATTCCAAATGATTTCCCCTTTCCCTTTTCTTCCCTTCCCAAAAGTCCCATAAGCCCCCTTCCCTCCCTCTTTTCCCCATTCAACCCCCTCTCACTTCTCTGTCCTGGCATTCCCCTACATGTTCTAACTCTATGAAGAATTGAAATGGAATTTTGATGGGGTTTTCATCCAATCTATAGATTGCTTTTGGCAAGATGGTAATTGTTTAAATCTCATAGATATTGGATAAAGAAGTTTCTTTCTTGGGATGGAGGATGGCTTTCAGAAGAGAGAGCAAAAGATTGAATTTTCAGTCATGTATAAAACAAATGGTCAAGTCTTTGAGCAGAGACACAAAATGAGAAAATGTTGTGTTAGTAAAAACCAGGTAAAAGAAAGTAAAAGCTGTAGGACAAAGATAACTAATTTTGTAACTTAAATGTCTGTTCACAGATATTTTTCACTTTAAAAAATGAGATTATAATAGAATTACAAAATTTCTCTCTTCCTTTTACTCCTGCCAAATGTTTCCATTTATCCCAACTAGTTTTCTTTCAAAATCAAACCCTCTTCTATTCATTGTTATTATATGTATCCATGAATGTATATATGTATATATGTATGTATATAAGTGTTTATGTATATAAATTATCTATCTATCATCTATCTATCATCTATCTATCTATCTATCTATCTATCTATCTATCTATCTATCTATCTATCTACCTATCTATCTATCTATCATCTGTTTATTGATGACTATTGCAGGGTATTGAATCTCATTGTGAAACTGGCTTTTTGTTATTTACTAAAAAATACTGTTTCTAGACATGGTGTGGCTCAGCAATAGCACACACCTTTACTTCCACTGACTGGAATACAGGCATACCCTTAGCTTACAATTTTAATCTCAAACTATGAAGGCAAAATTAATTTGTGAAAGGAAGCATCCATGTTTTTTGGGAGGGGGCTGCATCAAACTTAATTGATGGTATTCAAGATAGTAGGGAAATTGTGAGGGAGATGATCAGTGTCAGGGGCAGAGTTGGGACAGGGACTCCTCAGTAACCTATGGCCTCTTGCTTGCTCTCAGTGTCCTTGCTGGGGTGGGTTGCCCAGAGTTTCTTACTCCTTGTAGGCCATGTAGGCCACTACATTATTGCTGTAGCTGTATTCATTGTCATACCAGAAAAAGAGCTTTGGAAAGTTTACATGGAGAGCAATGCCAGGCCCAGCATCAAAGGTGGGAGAATGGGGATTGCTATTGAAATCACAGGAGACAACCTGGTCTTTAATGTAGCCCAGGACACCCTTCAGTAAGCTCTCAGATGCCTGCTTCATCAACTTCTTGATGTAATCATACTTACTGGTTTCTCCAGGTGGCATATCAGATCCCCAATAGATACACTGGGGGAAGGAACACAAAAGAATATGCCAGTGAGCTTCCTGTTCAGTTCTGGAATGGCCTTGACTATAATATCAGTGGATACAGGGATCATGTTCTAGTTAGTCCCATGGTCACCAACCACAGCTTTCCAGAGAGGCCATCCATGGTTTTCTGCGTGGCAATGATGGCATAGACTGTGGTCATGAACCCTTTCCATGATGCCAAAATTGTCATGGATGACATTGGCCAAAGGAGCTAAGCAGTTGGTGATGCAGAATTTATTGCTGACAATCTTGAATGAGTTGTCATATTTCTCATGGTTCACACCCATCACAAACATAGGGGCATCAGCAGACAGGACAGAGATGAAGATCCTTTTGGCCCCACCCTTCAAGTGGGTCCTGGCCTTCTCCATGGTGGTGAAGACACCAATAGACTCCACAACATACTCAGCACCACCATCTCCCCATTTGATTTTAGTGAGAACTCGCTCATGAAAGATGGTGATGGGCTTTCCATTGATGACAAGCTTTCCATTCTTAGCCTTGACTGTGCCATTGAATTTGCCATGGGTGGAGTCATACTGCAACATGTAAAACATGTGGTTGGGGTTGTTGATGATAACAATGTGCAATTTATTGATAACAATGTAACAATTTGACAAGTGCAGAGCAGAACACAGCCCTGGTAACCGGGTACTCAATATGGTCAAATTCATTCACACCGACCTTCATTATTTTATGTACAGGAAGAGGCTGGCACTTCACAAGAAGATATGGCTATCTCTGGAACAGGAAAGTTCAGAGAGCCAGCATTCATGTTTGAATGTTATGTTGTATTGAGTGATGGAAAAGGTGACAAATGAGAGAAAGATTTGATAGAATAGGATATACCCAACTCTCAGGAGAACAGATAGAAAAGAGAAGCTATGTAAGTAAGGGAATTCTGACTCAGGAAAGAAGAAAGATGGCAGTTTAATGGGACATTTGTACAGAGACAGAATGCAGAGAGAACAAGCTAGATACAAGTAAAGACAGAATAATCCAGAGAATGAGAAGGATCCAGGAGATTAGAACAGATTGCCAAAGTTAGTACAAGGTCAAAAAGAGTAATTTAGGAAAATCTGAGAGAAGCCATATTGAATCATTCAGCTTGGGAAGGAGTTCAGGCCAGAACAGCTGAGTTGAGCCAGCCAGCCAGTTCAGAAAAAAGCTAGGAAGGAGTGAGTTTATTCATCAAAGTTTCACAGACTGAAAACTTTCTAGAGCTAGATAAAATTGTATAAAGGATAGAAGCTTCCAGGACAAGACCTAGGTTAGAACATGGAAGCAGTAAACCTCTGAGATGACAATTACATCAGGTAAATAAAAGATACCTACACAGATGACCTATATAACGTCTATGAATAGTTGTAGAAACACATGCATGCTTGTTGATCCTACCCTAAAGTTCCTGCTGGTTTAGATGTAACAGGTTTTGTTTCTTACTATGCTTGCTCCTCCTTGGCCTGAAAGTAAGTAGTCAAAGAGAAACTAGTTCTACAGTGTGGGAACAAAAGAAAGGGAGCACCCACCGTCCCACAATACAGGACAATTACTACTGCATAACACAGAAGATGTTAACTCCTTCTGAGTTTCAGCAGTATTAGTAGCCAAGTCTTCTAATACCTAGGTTAAATTTCCAAAGTTGTGGTACAGAAGTTTGCTTGAGGGACAGGCATTTCTATACCAGTTCCTTTATAGAACACATTAATTATATAACTTGTTTAGACATTTATTAGGATGTTTGTTTGTTTGTTTGTTTTTTATTTGTATGCAGGTGTTATGGTGCCTGAAGATTTATGTGCTGGCATTGATAGGGTCCTGGTAAGAATATGCACAAGTTATAACAGTAAACTGGATTCATCCTTAATACTTTTCATATTCTCTTGAAATTGAATCTTTCACACAACCAGAATCATTCTATTTTGGATATACTAAATGGCCACTGATCTCTCAGAATTAATTGGTCTTTTCTCCTTAATGCAGGACAGGGGTTATAGGCATGTGCAGTCATGCCTGACTTTTTACATGAGTGCTGGGAAGTAGAACTCAGGTCCTACACAGCAAATGTTCTTACTGCTCAGTCATCTCCCCAACCTCATTAACACATTACAGTGGTTTTCATCTTGTAGGTTGTAATCAGCAAGGGCCAAAAGAAATTTTCACAGGAGTCACATATTATATATCCTGTATATTCGATATTTACAGTTACATTTATGAAGTAGCAACAAAAATAAATTTATGGTTTGGGGAGTCACCACAACAGGGGGGAACTGTATTAAAGGGTCACAGCATTAGGAAGCTTAAGAATCACTGCCTTAATATAACATTTAGTGATAGTAATACCTAGTCCTTGAGGCCCTAACAATCCCTGTGTACGATGATCCTTTAACCAAGTATTATGAATAGAGAGATTAAAAAAAAAAAAACGTTCAAATTGAATGAATGTGATTTTAACTGACCTCCGAACGCAATAGGTGTGACCTGAAATGTTCTCAAGGGGGCATCAAAACTAATAAACCGTGATAAAGATGGATGGATTCAAGGAACCAAATATGACTGAGGAGAAGCATGGTATTGTGAGATATTGGAGCTTATAAGTTTGATAGGCTCTAGGGTCTATAGGTAAACTGCCAGAGAGAAAATTCCTCCAGACGAATACACTGGAATAAAAGAATGGAGGAAGAGAAGAAAAATGAGTGGATGTTTGTGAGGAAGTAAAAATTTTACTTAATTCTAAAACAATTTTCTGTTTATTGGTTCACAGCAATGATACAATGTTCTCTTTTTTATTTTTATATACTTAAATTATTCACCTTTTATTTTTATTTCATTGAAATTAGATTTTGATGCAATATATTCTGATTATTACTTTCCATATTGTAATTTCTCTGTCATCCTCTCCACCTCCTCTCCCATCCAAATCCATATCCTTCTCTCCTTAGAAAACAGACACATCTAAAGAATAAAAATAAAGGGGGTGGCCAGGCAGGGGGTGGAGTGTGTATGGAGGTGAGAACATTCTCTTGGAGAGGGTGGAGGAGGAGGAATGGGATGAGGAACTATGGGAGGGTGGACCAGGAGGAGGGTAAGACTGGACTGTAAAAATTAAAAATAATAAAAAAATTAAAAATAATAAAAAAAATAAAAATCCGAATAGGACTAACAAATAGAAGAAAAAGAGTCAATGGAAAAGTACAAGAAACACATAAAGACTCAGAGATATACACATTTACACACACACACACACACACACACACACACACACACACACTAAAAAACAGAGCCAGAAGCATAATATATATGCAAATGACTGTGTCATTCTAAGTGTTTTAAGATGAGTTCTCCAAGTTTTAATTGGATTTCACTGATGACTAAAGATCTTGAACATACTGCAAGTGCTTCTTACCCTTTTGTTTTTGTTTTTTGATATTTTTTTGATTTTATAAATTTTTTTCTTTTTTCGTTGAATATAGTCTTCATTTACATTTCAAATGTTATACCTATTCCCGGTTTCCCCCCTCCCCAAAAACCCCCAACCCATCTTCCCACCTCCTGCCAAGAATATGCTCCTCCACCCAACCTACTCCCATGACCCCCACTCGATTTCCCCACACTGGAGCCTCTATTGAGCCAATCCTTTGGCTGGAACCACATGTACCCCTTGGTTGATGGCTTAGTTCCTGGGAGCACTGGGGCATTTGGTTGGCCGACATTGTCGTTCTTTCCATGGGGTTACAACACCCCCCAGCTCCTCCAGCTTGCCCTCCAACTCTTCCATAGTGAACCCCATGCTCAGACCAGTGGCTGACTGCTAGTATTCGCCTCTATATCTGTAAGGTTCTGGCAGGGCCCCTCCAAAAGACAATCATAAATGGCTCCTTTCGATACACACTTCTTGTCATCCATAGTAGTTTCGGGGTTTAGTGACTCTTTATAGGATGAATCCCCAGGTAGGACTGTCTCAGTGTGGCCTTTCCTTCAGTCTTTGCTCCACTCTTTGTCTCCATAATTGTTTCTATGATTATTTTGTTCCCTTTCTCAGAGGAACCAAATCACCCCCACTTTGGTCTACTTTCCTCATGAGCTTCCTGTGGTCTGTGAGTTGTAACATGTTTATTTTGAGCTTTTGGGCTAATATCCACTTATCAGTGAGTGTATACCATGTGTTCTTTTGTGATTGAGTTACTTCACTCAGGATGATACTTTCTAGTTACATCCATTTGCCTACGAATTTCATGAATTCCTTATTTTCAATAACTGAATAGTACTCCATTTTGTATATATATCACAATTTCTGTATCCATTCCTCTGTTGAAGGACATTTGGGTTCTTTCCAGCTTTTGGCTATTATAAATAAGGCTGCTATGAACATAGTGAAACATATGTCCTTATTGCATGTTGAAGCATGTTCTAGGTATATGCCCAGGAGTGGTATAGCTGGATCCTCAGGTAGTACTATGTCCAATTTTCTGAGGAACTGCCATACTGATTTCCAGACTGGTTTTACCAGCTTGCAATACCACCAGAAATTGAGAAGTATTCCTCTTTCTCAACATCCTCTCCAGCATCTGCTGTCCCCTAAGCTTTTCATTTTAGCCATTCTGATTGGTGTGAGGTGGAATCTCAGGGTTGTTTTGGTTTGCATTTCCCTAATAACTAAGGATGCTGAACATTTCTTTAGGGGCTTCAGAGCCATACAAGTTTCCTCAATTGAAAATTCCCTATTTAACTCTGTACCCCATTTTTTAATAGGGTTATTTGACACTCTGGAGTCTAACTTCTTGAGTTCTTTGTATATATTGGATATTAGCCCTCTGTCAGATGTAGGGTTGGTAAAGATCTTTCCCAATCTCTCTTGCCGTTTTGTCCTATTGACAGTGTCTTTTGCCTTACAGAAGCTTTGAAGTTTTATGATGTCCCATTTGTCGATTCTTGTTCTTAGAGCATAAGCCAATGGTGTTCTATTCAGGAAATTTTCCCCTGTGCCCATGTGTTCAAGATTCTTCCCCCCTTTCTCCTCTATAAGCTTCAGTGTGTCTGGTTTTATGTGGAGGTCCTGGATCACCTTGCACTGAACTTTGTACAAGGAGATAAGAATGGGTTGAGTTGCATTTTTCTGTATGCTGACTTCCAGTTTATCCAGCACCGTTTGTTAAAAAAGGTGTCTTATTTCCCCCACTGGATGTTGTTAGCTCCTTTTTCAAATATCAAATGACTGTAGGTGTATGGGTTCTTTTCTGGGTCTTTGATTCTAACCCATTGATCTTCCTGCCTGTCTCTATACCAATACCATACAGTTTTTATCACTATTGCTCTGTAGTAGAGCTTAAGGTCAGGTATGGTGATTCCCCCTGTAGATCTTTTGTTTGGGAGAATAGTTTTCAATATCCTGTGTTTTTTGTTATTCCAAATGAATTTGCAGATTTCTCTTTCTAGCTCTCTGAAGAATTGATTCAGAATTTTGATGGGGATTGCATTGAATCTGTAGATTGCTTTTGGCAAGATGGCCATTTTTACTATATTAATTCTTCCAATCCATGAGCATGAGAGATCCTTCCATCTTCTGAGATCGTCTATGATTTCTTTCTTCAGAGACTTGAAGTTTTTAGCCTTTTGAATTCTCTCCTTTGAAAATCCCTGTTTAGATCTGTACCTCATGAATTTGGTTAGATATATTCCACTTTAAAATAATATTCATTATATACTAAGATTTTACGTATACATATATACAGACATACATAATGTGTATATATATATAATTTCTGAAAAATGCACAAACACATACACACCCCACCCTCCCAAAACACACAAATTCAGGAATTGCTGGTTTTTTTAGTGGTGACTCTGCCAAGTGTATAAAGCAATTTTGTGTATGTTTCCTGCTCAGTTACTGCTCAGGGTTTTCAGCCTAACTGTAAAACTTGGATGATGATAAACAAGGTTCAATGTTTGAGGAAATTATTTTTCCATTTCTCTGACTCGTGGCGCCCTTTAAACCTATTTGGAAGGCAACCCCATACTATTCTGTTTAAATAGGTCTAGCCCATGTTTATCTGTTTACAGGGAGCAAGCCCACACTTTTTCTGTTTAGAGAAAGCTAGCTCATGTTCTTTTCTCTATATCCTCCTCCATTATATTGACAACTTTGAGAGATTCCTGATTTATTCAGCACTATGCTGACTGTTGTTTGAAATAAACTGTAGATAAACCAATAAATTGTAGATAAACAATTGGTGTCAATAAACAATCCATTTCATACCACTACAGTTTTTCTGAGTCCTTTGAAGTTCTCTTGATTCAGAATTAAGTAAATTAAATAAATTTATTGGCCTTACATATTTCTTATCTTAGTTTTACATATATTGTTGATTAGTGTGTTAGTTGAATTTCAGCATTAAATTATCACTAATTTTTCATTGATTCTTAATTATTAAATAAGGAAAGAAACTATTTCAGCCATCACTAAGGAAGTTTCCTTTTCAGAATAATAAATGATTGTTATAGAAACACACAGCAGGCCAAATGAACAAGTGTGGAATGTCCATCTTTAAAAGAAACATCTATACACAGTGAGACCTCACATGGCACAGGACACACTGAAGAAGAGGGGATTATGGAAATTTTGTAAAATCCAGAGAATGCCAAGGACTACTGTGAAAAAAAATTTTTTTTGACATGCAAAAATGAATTGATTTTAAAAATGTAAAAAATTAAAAAAATGCTTTATGAAAATGAATATAAAATGCATATAAATATATATAAATATAAAATAAGTATAAAAATGTAAGAAATATTCTGTGACATAGAAAGTATATCTTTTAGATATTCTCTGATGCAGGTACAGATAAGAGTTGTCTTTGATTATTCCTGGAAACTGGATCTCGATCAAGTTTACTCAACATAGCCATACTGCATAACACATTATACATGCTCTCTGTGTTCACTTTATAGCACATTGCTGTTGAATGACTTTCTGCTAAGAATAATTAATTGTAGAACCAAAGGTTCAGCAATGTAGACATCAACAACAGCAGAAAGTTAGAATACCAACACTATAGTCAAAATGTCCGGTTTAATATAGAGAACAGTAAATATATTTTCATTGAGAAGGCTGTACATATCAATAGGTATAAGAGACATTGACAGGACATTTGCCTTTTGCTGATTTAAGTTATAAACACCTTCAAGAAACTGTGATGGTGGAAATCAGTGACACCATCAAAGCCTCTTTCCTTCACTCCCTACGATACGGTAACACAGTCTCTTGATGGCATTCTTCATCTCGTTGTTTCTGAGTGTATAAATCAGGGGGTTGAGCATGGGGGCAATGATAGTATAAAAGAGAGCAAATATTTTGTCTTCTGGTAATGTAGTTGCTGGTCGTATGTAAATAAACAGTAGAGGAGCAAAGAAAAGGACTACCACAGTAACATGTGAACTGCAAGTAGAAAGAGCTTTGCGACGGTTCTCTGCAGAGTAAGACCTGACAGTATATAAGATCACAGCATATGATATCAACAAGACCACAAAAGTCACTAAGCCAATCAGGCCTGAGTTAGCAATGACCAAGAAACCAATTTTTCTGGTGTCAGTACAGGCCAGTTTAAGCAGCGGGTACACATCACAGAAGTAGTGATCTATTTCATTGGGCCCACAGTAGGGTAAGAAGACTGCCAGGAGAAATTGACCAAAGGAATGCAGAAATCCCCCAGCACAGGAAGCCACAATCACAGCATCACACTTCTCCTTGCTCATGATGATGTTGTAGTGCAAGGGCTTGCAGATGGCCACATAGCGGTCATAAGCCATTCCTGTAAGAATAAAGATCTCAATGCCACCAAAGAAGTGCGTAGTGAAGAGCTGTGTCATGCAACCATTGTAGGAAATTGACTTTTTTGTCGTGACTAAATTGATAATCAGCTTGGGTATCACAGTGGAGGTGTAGCACAAGTCTGAAAGCGCAAGGTAATTCAGAAAGAAATACATAGGCTGATTGATAAGGTGACTACATGTGACAGAAATCATAATAAGTAGGTTCCCAAATAAAATTCCAATGTAACAAAGTAAAAATAATACAAAGCAGATAACTTCTACTTCTTTTGTTTGAGAAAGTCCTAGGAGAAGAAATTCTGTGATATTAGTCTTGTTGTTCATGACCCAATGCATCTGTGTTTATCTGAAATTAAATAAAATATAAAAATTGGGAAATATGTTTATCACAATGCTGAATATTGTCCTCTTTATGGGAGATGATTAGATTAAAAATGTACAGGGATAAGGAAGATATAACAACAGAAACTGAGGAAATTCAAAATATCATCAGATCCTACTACAAAAGCCTGTATTCAAAACAACTAGAAAACCTGAAAGAAATGGACAATTTCCTAGACAGATACCAAATACCAAAATTAAATCAGGATCAAATAGATCATCTAAACCATCCAATAACCCCTGAAAATATAGAAGTGGTCATTGGAAGTCTTCCATCCAAAATAAGCACAGATCCAGATGGTTTTAGTGCAGAATTCTATCAGACCTTTAAAGAAGACCTAACACCAATACTCTTCAAACTATTCCACAAAATAGAAACAGAAGGAACACCACCCAACTCATTCTATGAAGCCACAATTGTGCTAAAATCAAAATCACACAAAAATCTGACAAAGAAAGAGAATCTCAGACCAATTTCTCTTATTAATATCGATGCAAAAATACTCAATAAAATTCTTGCCAACCAAATCCAAGAACACATCAAAACGATCGTTCACCACGATCAAGTAGGCTTTATTCCAGGGATGCAGGGATGATTCAGTATAAGGAAGTCCATCAATGTAATCCAGTACATAAATAATCTCAGAGAAAAAAACCACATGGTCATTTCATTAGATGCTGAGAAAGCATTTGACAAAATTCAGCATCATTTCATGCTAAAGGTCTTGGAAAGATCAGGAATTCGAGGCCCATATCTAAACATAGTAAAAGCAATTTACATAAACTTGTAGCCAACATCAATCTAATTGGAGAGAAAACTGAAGCAATCCCACTAAAATCAGGGACTAAAAAAGGCTGCCCTCTCTCTCCATATCTTTTCATATTGTACTTGAAGTTCTAGCTAGAGCAATTAGACAACAAAAGGAGGCCAAAGGGATACAAATTGGAAAGAAAGAAGTCAAACTATCACTATTTGCAGACAATATGATAGTATACTAAAGCAACCCAAAGAACTCCACCAGAGAACTCCTACAGCTGATAAACAACTTCAGCAAAGTGGCCTATACCCAGAGGCTTCCCCTGCATGCAATAAGGACACATGCTCCACTATGTTCATAGCAGCCTTATTTATAATAGCCAGAAGCTGGAAAGAACCCAGATGTCCCTCAATGGAGGAATGGATTCAGAAGATGTGGTATATTTACAAATGGAATACTATTCTGCAATTAAAAACAACGAATTCACGAAATTCTTAGGCAAATGGTAGGGACTGGAAAATATCATCCTTAGTGAGGTAACCCAATCACAAAAGAACACACATGGTATGCAGTCACTAATAACGAGATATTAACCCAGAATCTTGGAATACACAAGACACAATTCACATATCAATAGATTTCCAAGAAGATGGAAGGAGAGAACCCTGGTCTTGGAAAGATTGGATATAGGGGAATACCAGGACAGAGAAGCGAGACGGGGTTGAAAGGGGAACAGGGGCAGGGAAGAGGGCTTATGGGCCTTTCGGGGAGGGAGGAAACGGGAAAGCTGAAAACATTTGGAATGTAAATAAAAAATAGAAAATAAAAAAAATGTACAGGGTTTGAAGAATTTTGATATTTCATTTTTATCTAAAAAAGACTTCCAAGAGAGTTATTTGCAATACCTTGAAAATACAAATTGCTGCTTAATATTCTTATTTTCTCTTTTTTATTGAATATATTCCTCATTTACATTTCAAATGTTGTACCTTTTCCTGGTTTTTCCCCTCCCTGTAAACCCTGGACCCATCCTCTTACCTCCTGCCTCCAAGAATATGCCCCTCCACCCAACCCACTCCCACCTACCACCCCTCGATTTCTCCACACTGGGGCATCTATTGAGCCTTCATAGGACCAAGGACCTCTCCTCCCCCTGATGACTGACAAGGCATTCCTCTGCCTCTCTTTTGGCTGGAAGCATGTATACCCCTAGGTTGATGGCTTAGTATTGCCTGGGAGCCCTGAGGCGTCTGGTTGGCCAACATTGTTGTTCTTCCTGTGGGGCTGCAAACCCCTCATCTCCTCCAGTCTGCCCTCCAATCCCTCTATTGGGGACCCTGTGCCCAGTCCAATGGTTGGCTGCCAGCATCTGAATCTGTAAGTCTCTGGCAGGGCCCCTCTGGAGATAAACATAACAGGCTCCTTTCTGTATGTACTTCTGGTCATTCATAGTAGTGTCGATCTTTGGTGACTGTTTATATTCTTACATTCTTGAGATGAATATTGATGTTCTAGGATAAATTATATTTGTGTAATCATTCTATAATTATGCATTATTCAATAAAAATGCATATCATACCACCCAAGAACTACAAAATAGATACTTCTAAAGGATTACTTATTGCTGTTTATTTTAGAGATGCAGAAAGGAATGATCAAGTGTGAAAATAATTACATATAAATATGTGAAGTATAATATTTGAGCACTGCTTCATTTAAATATGTTAAGACACACATCCTATATGCAAATGTACATGGAAGATGGGCTTTTGTATTTGGAATCACTAGATAGCTATATAAAATTTCGTTTGTTAATTGAAAAATGTGTTTTTAATCTCACTAGTTTTAACTGTCATATTTATGAATACCTATGTATTTATATGTATATAAAATTCATTTTCCAACTCACAGAATAAATATTAGCACATGAAAAAGCACTCTAGATTTTTTTAAATCAACTATATAACTACATCCAACATGTTGAGGAGAGCAGTTATATATTTTGTTTGTTTTTTAGCATCCTACCCATGTCTTGATCAAACACTTGAGTCAGCTATAATTTAATTAATAAATACAAGTCACTCAACCATTCTAGACTCTTGTAATTTGTTTTTGTTGTTGTTGTTGTTGTTGTTATTTTGATAAGATACTGACTTAAATAAATTTGGGAAGAAAAAGATATGACTTGCAGAAAACAGTTGTTGATGATAAGGCAAGCCAGGCCAGAAACTGGAGGCAGCGACAGAATCAGAAACCATATAAGAATGCTGCTTAGTTGTTAGCTCCAGGCTCATATATGTCAACCTTTTTATATAGTCCAGACCCAATTTCCTAGAGATGGAATGACCCAACTTAACCTGGGACCTTCTATATCAATAAACAATCAAGTACATGCAACATAGTCTTGCTCACAGACAAATTATATGCAAATGTTTCTTCATCTGAGGTAAAGTCCCTCTTCCCAGGTGTGCCAAGTTGACAATGAAGATTAGTCACCATGTCATCCTAAAGTGTATGTTACTATCAGTTTCCAACATATCAGTGTCAAGATCTCAAGCTCAATTTCTCACATTCTCTCTATTATTTTACCTACTCTTTCTACTTTTCATTGTCTTGAATGTTTGTGTTCACTTTTTACTAACATTGTTTTGATGATGCAAAGGATAGAACCCAGGCTTCATATATATTGTGACACTGTTCTATCCACACAATCACATTTTAGGATGCATAAACACTTTCAAATTGTAGGCTTTTGGATATCATTGATACAATAGGGATTAATCTAGCAGCAAACTTTTGATCAGTCTGCTAAATAACACAAGCAATTGACTAAACTTTGTATGCAATGGAGAACTTTGTAAAACATTTTGTACGAATTGTATATAGTACCAGTGCTGGTGCATTTAAAGTTAACTTCCATTTCAATGAAGTTAAAAGTACAGTGTATATCAATAGTGTGTTTTATCAAAACAATAACAGAAAATAAATAAGAAAACAGGCAAAATTCTGAAAAACTCAATTCTTTAAAAAATTAAGAATGTTTTTCTGAACATACTAAATATGGAGTTAATTTAAAAAGAATAATTGTATACTTAAACTCATTTGAATTTGAGATGTCATGAATTTAGTTTTTACCTTACACAAACCTTATATCATAGATAAATTAAAATAATAACCAATGGCCATAAATTACTTGAATTTATTTTGTATCCCATTTTATTCATTCCTTAAAATAATATATGTGTATGTAGGTGTATTGCCATTTTTTTTTAAACTAAATGAGTCACAAAGAAGACATGAAAAAAGGTGGAAGACAGCTTGAGGAGGATTTTGCAGGAGTGAGTAAGAGAGAGTAGCAGGGGGTAAATATGATCACAGTATCTTGCACATTTTTATAAATTTATTTAATCTACATAACAAATATAAACTGCTTTATCACTACTTTGGCAACAATTCTGAACTTGTCTCTTTCATCTGTCTGTAATTTTTCATGATTAATTAAACTTAAATAGAGAATATCACTTTTATCTAATTCTATTTAGATGTAAGTAGATCAATTCAACTTTGCCTGTGTTTCTTTCCCTTATAAAGAGGAATCTGAAGCCGGAATTAACTGCTGGTTGCTATTCTGTAAACAAATCAAAGTTTACAAAGATGGCCTCTGTCAGTTTTCCTTCTTACCACTGATGCTTAACTTGTCTAATCCTAAAATTACAGGAAAACTTTTCTTCCAGAAGATCAGGTTTCTTTACTTATATCTGCCCTAGCATGCTGGCTGTAACCCATAAACAATGACTTCATGCCACAGGGCTGGAAATCTTCAGATCAAGGATAGTTTGAATGTCACAGCTTTCACTGATTTTTCTTTCAACTTTGCTGTGGTACTTGGGATCTTGCCACTTCCTGTGTAAATCTGTTCTATTTTATCAGAATCCTTACAGTTTCCAAAATATCATAACTAATACAGCAATATTCTATATGCTCAAAATCACTATATCTAACTACTTTACCTCATATAGTAGGACAACTCACTAACTTTATATGCCTTGTGTATTTGTTAATAATTAAATTCTGTGTCTTTGTTCTCTAAGGAAATTTTATCTTTATAAGTATCAAAGCCATCATGTTAATGTCATGTTACCCCAATATAATTGAAAACAGAACAAAACAAAACAAAACTAGATTGTATGAATCAATATTATTTTGAATCTTAATTATTTCTCTTTGAATTAAATTATACAAAGTTTCTGAATCTAATATTTTGGTCCATTCTGAAAGGAAAATAATACAAACATCCTGTCAATTTGCATAAAATTAGTCATTCAATTATTGGTTACTATGCAGTAGATATTATGTAAAGTTGTCAATCCCTAAATCATTGAGGATAGACTAAGATATCTATTTAATAAGAGAAATACCTGCCTCTTTATTCAGCAAGATTATAAACTAACAAATCGGAAACTGCAGAATTTCATAAAATAGATTCAATACTAAAATGTAATCAATTACTCATTGGTGACCTCATAAGGTTCCAATGGATAGCTGTAATCTAGGCTCTGGTAAAAGTGAGTGAAATCAAAGCAAAATCAAAAGTCATAAATCTTGGGAAATGATAGGGAAAGAGGTTAGATCAGGATTAGAGAAAAGTAAGAGAGAAGGTGTGAGGAGAAAGTGACCAGAAGACATTACTTATATGTATGAACATGCTAAATATTTCACTACAGAAAAATCCTTCTTCTTATTCACTGAATGTAAATTGCCCCTAAAATTTAAAATAAATAGTAGAAAAATCATACTCAGAAGCTCAGAATACCCAAGATACAATTCACATATCAATTTATTTCCAAGAAAAAGGAAGGAGAGACCCCTGGTCCTGGAAAGACTGGATGTAGCAGTGTATGAGAATACCAAGACAGAGAAGTGGGAGGGGGTTGACTGGAGAACAGGGGGAGGGAAGAGAGCTTATGGGACTTTCAGGGAGGGGGGAACTGGGAAAGGGGAAGTCATTGGGAATGTAATTAAAAAATAAAAAAAAAGATTTTCTTATACCAACAAAAAAATCATAAATAACCATTATACTTATATTTTAAAAATTTATTCTAAAAGCATGGTTTCTATTATCTCATGCATAATTTTAATTTAGAGCCAATTAAATAAAACTATTTCAGTGTCCAATTTAATAGCCACTTGATTTAAATTTTAGATAGCATGATCCATAACCACTATTAATTTGGAATAAGAAAATAAGTGGAAAATTTATTATGGTAATAGATTTTGACTTAGTAGTAATTTTCTATAACCTGAAGTTAGAACTTACCTGGTTTGAAAGAAAAGACTTGTGTTTGGATTCCAAAACAAACTCTTTCTAGCTTTAGATAATATAGTTCAGGAGCTGTAAAATCTGATGTCATTTTCATGTGTGTTGACAAATACTCACAGCCTGCTTCCAATAGTACATTTCCCCTACTCCCTGGAGAAAGTGAAAACAAAGATATTTCAAGGTGTTCACTTACAAAGTAGATTTCTTGGCAGATATAATGCTTAGAGAAATAAGGCACAGTATCATTGTGGATCCACACTGGACTCACTGGGATTAATTGATAAAAATAAAGCACAACCTATATTTATAACTTTGTTTAAAAGTCTAAAAAATTTAAAAAAAAACCTTTAAAAATTTAAAAAATGTTTTGCATCAATGAAGCCATCATTTGTGCATGCCAGAATGCTACACTGGATGAGGAAGAAAAGATAATCCTAGACATTCAATAATAACAACAATAGCAGCTGCTGCAACAGCAGCAGTAGCAGCAGTAGCAGCAGTAGCAGCAACAACAACAACAGAATTGGATACTAGAATTGGCAAATTCAGGAGAAAAAGAAGTGCTATCTTTACAGCTTTTGAAGTTTGCCACACATTCTAGCAAGTGTATATTATTACCTATTGGAATCTTTAGAAGTTGCTACTACTTTTTGCCTTTTCCTTCTCTTCTTTTTCTCTCCGTATGTGTGTTTTATCATATGGATGCATGCACATATTTGTAGATATACACATGAATATAGAGATCATAGATTGACTTACTGTCTTCTTCAATTGCTCTCTGTCTTGTTTTGGAGAAGATCTTTCAATGTGCCTGCAGCTCATTGATTTAGTTAGGATGAATGCTCAATAAATAACAGAGATCCTTAAAGAAGCTTTACAATTTTGTAAGATTCCATTTATTAATTGTGCCTATGCTAACAATGTTCTGTTCAGAGTCTTCATCTGTGCCAATGAGTTCAAGGATAACCCCCCACTTTATCTTCTATAAGGTTTAGTGCATCCACTTTTTTGTTGAGGTCTTTGATCAATTTGTACTTTAGTTTATACAGAATAATATGTATGAATTATTATCTTTTCTTCTACAGGCAGACATCGAGGTTGATCAGCACCATTTTTTGAAGATTCTTTTTTTTCCGTGTGTATTTTTTGGTGTCTTTCTAAACAATAATGGGTCCAAGGTGCATAGATTAATGTAAGGGCCTTCAATTTGATTACATGGACCATCATGTCTGTTTTTATGTCAGTACCATTTTTATTGCTATAGCTTTGTAGTACAACTTGGAATCGGGAACAGTGAGAGCTCCAACAGTTCTTCAAGTCTTCAGATTTGTTTTATTTACTTTTTAATTGGATATTTTCTTTATTTACATTTCAAATGTTATCCCCTTTCCCAGTTTCCCTCCCCAAGAAACCCCCTATCCCATCCTACTTCCCCTGGCTTCTTTGAAGGGGTTTCTCCACCCACCCCACTCCCACTCTCCACTCCCTGTCCTCAATTCTCCTACACTGGGACATCTATCAAGTCTTCATAGGACCAAGAACTCCTCTTCCTATTGATACATGACAAGGCAATCCTCTGCTACATATAGAGCTGGAGCCACAGGTACTCCTTGGTTGAAGGCTTACTCCCTGGAGGGTCTGGTTGGATGATATTGTTGTTCTTCCTATGAGGTTGCAAACCCTACAGCTCCTTCAGTCCTTTCTCTGACTCCTCCATTAGAGACGCTGCACTCAGTCCAATGATTGACTGCAAGAGTCCACATCTGTATTTGCAGGGCTCTTGCAGGTCCTTTCACGAGACAGTCATATCAGGCTTTTTCAGCAAGCATTTATTGGCATCCACAATAGTGCCAGGTGACTATTTGGTGACTATATATGGGATGAATCCTCAGGTGGAAGAGTCTCTGGATGACCTTCCTTTCAATCTCTGATCTACACTTTATCTCCATATTTATTCCTGTGAGCATTTTGTTCCCCTTCTTAGAAGCATGGAAGCACCTACACTTTGGTCTTCCTTTATCTTGAGCTTCATGTGGTCTGTGAATTGTATCTTGGCTATTCTGAGCTTTTGGGTTAATATCCACTTATCAGTAAGTCTGTTCTTTGGTGATTTGGTTACCTCACTCAGGATGATATTTTCTAGTTCCATTCATTTGCTTAAGAATTTTATGAATTCATCATTTTTAATAGCTGAGTAGTACTCCACTGTGTAAATATAGCACATTTTCTGTATCTATTGCTCTGTTGAAGAACATCTGGGTTCTTTCCAGCTTCTGGTTTTATAAATAAGGCTGCTATGAACATAGTGGAGTATGTGTCCTTATTACATGTTGGAGCATCTTTTGGGTATAGGCCCAGAAGTGGGTCCTCAGGTAGTATGATACCCAATTATCTGATGAACTTGCAAACTGATTCCAGAGTGGTTGTACCAGCTTGCACTCCCACCAACAGTGGAGGAGTGTTCCTCTTTCTCCAAATCCTTTCCATCATCTGCTTTCACCTGAGTTTTTGATCTCAGCCATTTTTTTTAGTTATTGAATTTTCTTTTTTATTAGATATTTTCTTTATTTACATTTCAAATGCTATCCTCTTTCCTTGTTTCCCCTCCAAAACCCTCCAAACCAACCCCCTCCCCCCTGCTCACCAACTCACCCACTCCTGATTCCCTCTCCTGGCATTTCTCTATACTGGGGCATCGAGGCTTCTTAGAACCAAGGGCCTCTCATCACTTTGATGTCCAACAAGGCCAACTTCTGCTACATATGCAGCTGGAGCCATGGGTACCTCCTTGTGTACCCTTTGGTTGGTGATTTAGTCCCTGGGAGCTCTGGGGTTACTTGGTTCATATTGTTGTTCTTACTATGGGGCTGTAAACCCCCTCAGCTCTTTGGGTCCTTTCTCTAGCTCCTCCATTGGGGACCCTATGCTCAGTTCTATGGTTGGCTAAGAGCATCCCCTCTGTATTTGTCAGGCACTGGCAAAGTCTCTCAGGGGACAGCTGTATCAAGCTTCTGTCAGCAAGCATTGTTGGCATCCACAATAGAGTCTGGTTTGGTAACTGTACATGGGATGGATACCCATGGGGGGCAATCTCTTGATGGTCTTTCATCAGTCTCTGCTCCACACATCTCTGAAACTCCTCCTATGGGTATTTTGTTACCCCTTCTAAGAAGGACCAGAGTATCCATACTTTGGTCTTCCTTCTTCTTAAACTTTGCTTGGTCTATGAATTATATCTTGGGTATTCGGAGCTTTTATTTTGACTGGTGTGAGGTGGAATCTCAGAATTGTTTTGATTTGCATTTCCATGATAACTAAGTATATTGAACATTTTTTAATTGATTAATTATTTTTATACACCCCATATTTTATTCCCTTGTCTACCCTCTGACTGTTCCACATCCCATACCTCCCCCCCTCTCCCCTGTCTCAACGTGGATGTCCTCACTACCAACTGCACCTGACCTCTAAACTCCCTATGGCCTCCAGTCTCTTGAGGGTTAGGTGCTTTATCTCTCAATGAACACTGACCAGGCAGTCCTCTACTTTATGTGTGTTAGGGGCCTCGTATCAGCTGGTGTATGCTGCCGGTTTGGTGGTCCAGTGTTTGAGAGATTCTGGGGGTCCAGACTGAGACTGCTGGTCCTTCTACAGGGTCACCCTCAGCTTCATTCAGCCTTCCCTAATTCAACAACAGGAGTCAGCCGCTTCTGTCCATTGGTTGGATGCAAATATCTGCATTTGACTCTTCCATCTACTTGTTGGGTCTTCCCGAGTGCTGTCATGCTAAGTCCCTTATTGTGAGTGCTCCATAGCCTCAGTAATAGTGTCAGACCATGGGATTTCCCCTTGAACTGGCTCCCACTTTGAGTCTGTTGCTGGACCTTCTTTTCCTCAGACTCCTCTCCACTTCCATCCCTCTAATTTTTTCAGAGAGGAACAATTATGAGTCAGAGTTATGACTTTGGGAATGTCCCCATCTCCCTCATTTGATGCCCTCTCTTCCTGCTGGAGGTAGACTCTATAAACTTCCTCTCCCTATTGTAAGGCATTTCATCTAAGGTTCCTCCTTTTTAGTCTTCTGAGTCTTTCACCTCCCAGGACACTGGAGCCATATGGAACCAAAACAGCCCCAATCCCCATCTCCCTAGGCTGCCTGTTTCCATTCTTTCTGCTGGCCCTCAGTGTTTCAATCCTTTTCCCTCCTTCAATGCCAGATCAGGCTCCCTCTCCCCCACCCCACTTTCCAGGCCCATCCCCATTCATATTCTCTCCCAAGGTCCCTCAGGGAAAGTGAACATTCCTTTAGGTGCTTCTTGGCCATTGAATATTCCTCAGTTGAAAATTCTTTGTTTAGCTTTGTATCTCATTTTTAATAGGGTTATTTGATTCTATGGAGTTTAACTTCTTGAGTTCTTTGTATTTATTGGATATTAACACTCTATTGGATGTAATATTGATAAAGATGTTTTAACAATCTGATGGTTGGCCTTTTGTCCTATTGACAGTGCCCTTTGCCTTACAGAAGCTTTGTTATTTTATGAGATTCCATTTATCGACTCTTGATCTTAGAACATAGGCCATTGGTGCTCTATTCAGAAAACTTTCCCCTGTGTCTGTGTGTTCAAGTTTCTTTCCCACTTCCTTCTCTATAAGTTTCAGTGTACCTTGTTTTATGTGGAGGTCTTTGATCCACTTGGTCTTGAGCTTTGTACATGAAAATATGAATGGGTCTATTTGCATTTTTCGACATGCTGAACACCAGTTGATCCAGCACCATTTATTTAAAATGCTGTCTTTTTTCACACTGGATGGTTTCAGTTCCTTTGTCAAATATCAAGTGACTGTAGGTGTGAGGGTTCATTTCTGTGTCTTCAATTCTATTCCATTGATCTCCCTGCCTCTCTCTGTACCAATACCATACAGTTTTTATCACTATTGCTCTATAATACAGCTTGATGGTGATTCAAGAAACCTTGGGGTTGACCTGTCCTAGCTACCTTCAAGAGCATTTGTCATAAGTTTTTCAGATTAGAATCTATGGCTACCAGGAGACAGTGTGCCTTGCAGTTCCCTAGAGATTGATGCACTGACACAGGCAGTAAAGACTTCAGGCTGCATTGTGTTTCTCTGTATGTTCTCATAGTAGTCAAGGAATTATGGAAACTTGACAGGACAATGGGTTTTAGATATCTATTTTATGTACCCTATATAGTTTGCAAATGTCATCATATCCTGGAAACTACGAAAGTATTGATCCTGGCAATAGCCACTGTTTGCTGTTTTTGATAAAGTATGATTTCTCTGGATAAAATTATAACAGGCCCATCCTTGCTGTGGTCCCTCCAACCTGGCCTGATTTAATTACTCTTGGTCATATCAGGTGACCTTGGCCTAGTAAGTAAGAATGGGCATGTACTTACGACTTTCTTTGGAAGTTCCCAAACAACTGAGGCTAATGTTACTTACTACAAATGGACAGCAAGGCCCATTGCTGAAGACAACAGCACAACTTAATGAAGAGAGTGAAGTCAAACTGGTACTTACATAGAACTTTCACCTTTATGTTCTAGTGTCTTTGGTGTAGAAAGATATTCTGTAGGCTACCTAAAAGGAAATGAAAATACTAGACTAGTCATAAAACCTTTGATCCACAGTGCTGTCCTTCCCATAAAATATGCTAGGACAATGATTGCACAAAACTTGTGAGAATAATCAACCAATATATGATTTGGCTTAAAATCCATTGTACAAGATACAACCCATAACCAAAACTGTGTGGGTAGCCAAAAACCAGAGACTGCCTATCCCAGAGTTCTAACATAAAAGCAAATACTTCTAGTCTTTAAAAATAAGATAAGAATAAAATAACTCCCAATATGTCAGTTCCTTATTCAATCATCATTAGAGAAACCTCCCTCCAGTAGCAGATGGTAACAAATATAGAGACCTACATCCATTCTGGAGGGGGGAGGGAAGGGACAGAGGGAAAAAAGGAGGGAGGGAGGGGAGAGGGAGAAGGAGAGGGAAAGAGACATGAAAGAAATCTTCAAGCACATGAATGTAAATCGGATATATATCACAAGCAAATCCCTTTCTTCAAAGCTCAGGGTAGCCAACAGAAGAGGTGACTGACAGAATGTCAGAGCCAAACAGGATGGAGGTCACCATGAGAGCAAGGCACACTAATTTAACATAGCAAAGCTCATATGAAAACAAAGGGACTAAAGGAGCAAGCACAGAACCTGTGTGGGTCTGAACCAGGATCTCTGTACGTATATCATACTTTTCGATTTAGTATTTTTTTGGGATAGCTGAGTGTGTGAACTAGTGGTTCCTGTGCTTATCTTTGGCTCCTTTTCTTCTGTTGTTTTGCTTTGTTTAACTTCAAAGTGTTTTTTTTTATTTAGTTTGTATTCTAATTTGTTGTATTGTTGTTATCACTTAGAATCCTGTTCTTTTCAATTGAGAAATGAAAACAAATAGATCTGGATGGGAGGGGTGAGGAGTAGAGGGAGTTGGAACTGTAATCTGGATGTATTGTATAAAAAAAGAAATTATTTTTAATAAAAAGGGAAAACATAGTGGTCCATATGTCTTCACTTCCCCAGTACTGAGGCTACAGACATGCCACCATGCCTGCTGTTTATGTGTGAGGATCTGATCCCAGTTCTTCATGCATATAAGGCAGGCACTTTACTCACTGAGCCATCTGTCAACCCTTAGACCTTGTATTCATAAGGTTTTTTGCTGCCCATTTTTTCACCAACATTTTATGTAAGAAATGTATTATAAATGTCTTTTGTCATGAAATGTAAATCCCTTTATTCTCATTCATTCACAAATCAAGAAGTATATAACTAGCCTTCCAGTCTGAGTCTGGGCCCTGAGTAGATCTTGGGCTCCAGTCCCACAACACCCAGAGGAAGCTCTGACATTCCCAAGGATTACAGGATCACAGGATCAAAGGATTACAGAGGAAGCTCTCAACTAGCAGGAGATCAAACACACCCAGGAGTACTGGAGCTTAGACACACTCAAGATCACAGTTGAGGCCACAACATATTTCTCAACACCCAGCATAACTGGGACCCCCACAGGAACCGTTGAAACACAAACCCCTGCCCAGTCAGAAGCATGGATTCTTTTCACCTTGCACCTGTGCCAAGAGCAAACTAAGTGTTGTGGCTCACCACCAACCACTGCAACATTCAGAGAAAGCTTGAATCCTATGAACTCTAACACAACAGGGTCTCAGGAGCTTGGTCATACAAGGATTACAGGATCGCAGAGGCAGATTGAGTTCTGACACACCCAGGATCTCAGGATCACAGGACCCCAGAATCACAGGATCACAGAGAAACCTGGACACAACCAGGATCACAGGATGGACAGGCTCTAGTCACAGACAGCAAAGGCAGAAAGCACTACAGATAACAAGATGGTGAGAGGGAAGTACAAGAACATAAGCAACAGAAACCAAGGTTAATTGGCATCATCAAAAACCTGTTCTCCCATCACATCAAGTCCTGGATACTCCATCACACCAGAAAAACAAAATTCTGATTTAAAATCACTACTCTTGATGATAATAGAGGACTTTAAGAAGGAAATAAATAACTCCCTTAAAGAAAAACAGGAGACCACAGGTAAACAGGTAGAATCCTCAAAAAGGAAACACAAAAATCCCTTAAAGAATTATAGGAAAACATAGCCAAACAGGTAAAGGAATTCAGCAAAACCATTTAGGATCAAAAATAGAAGTAGAAACAATAAAGGGATCACAAAAGGAGACAACCTTGGAGATAGAAAACCTAGGAAAAAGATCAAGAGTTGTAGAATCTCAGGTGCAGAAGATACCATAGAAAACATTGAAATAATATTCAAAGAATATGCACAATGGAAAAAGATACTAACTTAAAACATCCAGGAAATCCAGGACACAATGAGAAGACCAAATCTCAGGATAATTGGTATAGAAGAGAGAGAAGGTTCCAAACTTAAAGGGCCAGTAAATATCTTCAACAAAATTATAGAAGAAAACTTTCCTAACCTAAAGAAAGAGATGCCCATGAACATACAAGAAGCCTACAGAGCTCCAAATAGACTGGACCAGAAAAGAAATTCCTACTGTCACATGATAAAACACTAAATGCACAAAACAAGGAAAGACTATTAAAAGCAGTAAGCTAGAAAGGATAAGTAACATGTAAAGGCAGATATATCAGAATTACACCAGACTTCTCACCAGAGACCATAAAAGTCAGAAGATCCTGGGCAGATATCATACAGACCCTAAGAGACGACAAATATCAGCCAAGGCTACTATACCCAACAAAACACTCAATTACCATAGAAGGAAAAACTAATATATTCAATGAAAAAATAGCAAATTTACACAATATCTTTCCACAAATCCTGACCTACTAAGGACAATAGATGGAAAATTCCAACACAAGGAGGGAAACAGCACTCCAGAAAAAAACAAGAAAGTAATCTTCTTTCAACAAACCCAAAAGAAGATAGCTAAACAAACATAATTCCACCTCTAACAACAAAAATAACAGGAAGCAACAATTACTTTTCCTTAATATCTCTGAACATCAATGGACTCAATTCCCCAATGAAAAGACATAGACTAACAGATTGGATATGTAAACAGGACCTAGCATTTTGCTGTATACAGGAAATACACCTCAGTGACAAAGATAGACACTACCTCAGAATAAAAGTCTGGAAAAAATTCCAAACAAATGGTCCAAAGAAACAAACTGGAGTAGCAATTCTAAAATTAACTATTAGACTTTCAACCAAAAGTTATCAAAAACATAAGGAAGGACACTTCATACTCATCAATGGAAAAATCTGCCATAATGAATTCTCAATTCTGAACATGTATGCTCCAAATGCAAGGGCACCCACATTCATAAAAGAAATATTAACAAATCTCAAAGCACACATTGCACCTCACACAATAATTGTGGCTGACTTCAACACCCCACTCTCTTCCATGGACAGATCAGGGAAACACAAACTAAACAGAGACACAGTGAAACTAACAGAAGTTATAGACCAAATGGGTTTAACAGATATCAATAGAACATTTCTTGTTAAAATAAAAGAATATACTTTCTTTTCAGAACCTCATGGTACCTTCTCCAAAATTGACCATGTAATTGGTCACAAAACAGGCCTCAACAGATATAGGAAGATTGAAATAATCCCATGCATCCTATCAGATTACCATGAACTAAGACTGGTCTTCAATAACAACAAAAACAATAGAAAACCCACATACACTTGGAAGCTGAACAATGTTCTACTCAATGATAACTTGTCAAGGAAGAAATAAAGAAATTAAAGACATTTTAGAATTTAATGAAAATGAAGGCACAACATGACCACACTTATGGCACAAAATGAAAGTACCGCTAAGAGGAAAACTCATAGCTTTAAGTGCCTGCAAATAGAAGCTGGAAAGAGCATACACTAGCAGTCTGACAGCACACATGAAAGCTCTAGTATGAAAAGAAGCAAATATACCCAAGAAGAATAGACAGCAGGAAATAACCAAACTCATGGCTGAAATCAACCAAGTAGAAACCAAAAGAACTATACATCGAATCAACAAAACCAGGAGCTGGTTCTTTGAGAAAATCAACAAGTTAGATAAACCCTTAGCCAGACTAACCAGAGGGCATAGAGACACTCTCCAAAGGTACCAAAGTTAAATCAGGATCAGATAAAACATCTAAACAGTCCCATAAACTCTAAAGAAATATAAGCAGTCATTAAAAGTCTCACAACCAAAAAATTGCACAAGACCAGCTAGTTTTATTGCATAATAATATCAGAGCTTCAAAAAAGGCCTAATACTCTTAAAACTATTCCCAAAATAGAAACAGAAGGAACACTACCCAATTCTATAAGAACACAATCAGACTTATATCTAAACCACACAAAGACTCAACAAAGAAAGATAACTTCAGACCATTTTACCTTATATCTATGCAAAAATACTCAATTCAATTCTCACAGACCAAATTCAAGAATACATCAAAACAATCATCCATCATGATCAAGTAGGCTTCATCCCAGTGATTCAGGAATGGTTTAATATAGGGAAATCCATCATCATAATCCACTATAAAAGCACATTTGAAAGTTCTGGAAAAAAATAAGAAAACATACTTAAGAACAGTAGACAGAAGGAAATAGTTAAACTCAGGGCTGTAAACAATCAATTAGAAATGAAAAGAACATAAAAAAATAAACAAAATCAAGGCCTATACATAAACATAATAAAGGAACACACGGCAAACCAATGACCAACATCAAATTAAATGGAGGCAAACTTGAAGCAATCTCACTAAGATGAGGGACAAGAAAAGTTGCCCACTCTCCTCCTTCAATTCATTATAGTACTTGAAATACTACCTAGAGCCTTAAGACAACAAAAGACGATCAAGGGGGTACAAATTGGAAAAGAAGAATTCAAGGTATCACTATTTGAGAATATACATAAGAGACCCACAAAATTCTACCAAAAAATCCTTATAACTGATAAAGAACTATAACAAATTGTCAGGATATAAAATTAATTCAAAGAAATCAGTAGCACTCAATGTATACAAATAAGCCTGCTGAGAAAGAAATTAGGGAAACAACACCCTTCACAATAGCCACAGATAATAGCAAATATCTTAGTATAACTCAATTCAAGCAATGGAAAGGTCCGTATGACAGCAATTTCAAGTCCCTGAAGAAAGAAATTGACGAAGATATCACGGGCTCATGTTCTAAGATCAACAATTAATAAATAGCACCTCATGAAACTAAAATGGCAAAGGACACTGTCAATAGGACAAAAAGGCTGCCTACCAATTGGGAAAAAGTCTTTAGTAACCCTTCATCCAACAGAGGGCTAATATCCAAAAATATATAAAGATCTCAAGAAGTTATACTCCAACAAACTTAGTATTCCAATACTGGCCCCACTTGAAACACATCCCATGAGCAATCACCAATCTTTTACACTATAAATGACACAATGTTATGATATCAGACAGGAGAATGTTGTACTCTGAGAGGCTCTACCTAGCAGCTGACTCAGACAGATATAGACACCTACAGTCAAACAGTAGATAGAGCTTGGGGACTCTTCCGAAAGAATAGGAGGAAGGATTAGGAATCCTTAAGGGGATAGGAACTCCACAGGAAAACCAACACAGTCAACTAACCTGGACCCTTGAGCTCTCAAGCCTGAACCACCAATCAAAGAACATATAGCTCCCTGCTCATATGTAACAGATGGGCAGGTTGACATTCATGTGAATCCTGAACAACTGGAACGGGGCTATCCCAAAAGCTGCTGCCTGTAGGTGGATCTGTTCTACTAGCTAGGATGCCTTTTCTGGCCTCATTGGGATATGAAATGCTTAGCCTTGCATACCCTTGGAGTACCAGGGTAGGTGGGGTACTCTGGGGGGCCTTTACCCACTTAGAGGAGAAGGGAATGGAATATGAAGGAAAGGTTGTGGGAGGGAGTGACCAGGAATGAGGTAGTGCATGGGATGTAAATTCAATAAGTAAAAAACATTAAATTAAAACAAAACAAAAATTTAAAAATATAACTATATCAATAATGTCATATGTTGACATGAAATTCTAAAAATCAAGGTAATCTCAAGTTAAAAACCACATGGTACTTTTAAAGGGATATTTGAATACAGATTGGAATGAGGTGAATCAGAGGAAAAGTTGATCAGTTATCTGGAGCAGAAATGTAAATACAGAATCTAAAGCTGAACCCAAATTCCCTGATGCTAAGACAAGTATTCTATATCCAAGACTAACTCCTTGAGACAATGTCAGATTAGGAATGAGAGTACAGCCACATCAGAAGGAGAGGGAGGAAGGATGGGAGTGGAGTAGCCCTGACGCTTAGTGGAAGCTCCTGGGATGGTCCTTTGAACAACTCTTTAATAAAGTCAGATCAAAAACTACAGCAAGATCTGGGCTAAGTCAAGAACCTCTTTCAACCTGTCACCCTTGACTCTATGACAATGCTTCTCAGATTAATGACATGTGAATTATTTGAGGATCCTAACAGTTCAAATCACATAGGTCTTCCTGGTGTGGAGTCTGAAACAGAACATATTTTTGTAACAATAACTCCTACTCCTGTTTGAAATGATAACCTCAAGTTGAGGTTACCCTCAGAGTCAGGTCTAACCTTCTTTACTGCAGAGCTTTCCTTCTGATGAGGATTTCTGCTCCATCTCTTGCTTCCTGATCCTACCACTCATCTTCTTTTCCACTAATATGATCCAGTTATGAAGCTTTGTTTAATACCCAAAAGCATTCTTTTCCTTTGGATTTCATATTGTCTTCGACTTATCCTAGAGCATACATCTCTGTATTCTTAGTCTTTTACTTGTTTGCGTGTTCATAGCTTGGTTCTTAGCTCCCAAACGTGTGGGTTAGCTGATTTTTCACATGGTACCAAAGGACCTGACATCTTTCATAGTGTAGTCTTCACACGTTCTTGGAATATATCTCTTTTGCTTTTGTCCATGGAGAGGATAGAAAGAATAATGAGTGTACCATCATTCTCTCTGTTTTTTGTCTTTTTTTTTTTATTAGATATATTTTTTATTTACACTTTCCTGGAAATCATTTCCTCCCCAAAAGTCCCAGGAGCCCTCTCCCTTCCTCCTGTTCCACAATCAATCCCCTCCCACATTCCTGTCCTGATATTCCACTACAGTGCTTCATCAAGCCTTTCCAGGATCAGGGGCCTCCTTCCTTCCTCTTGGGCATCATTGGATATGTGAATTGTGTCTTGGGTATTCCGAGCTTCTGGGATAATATCCACTTCTCAGTGACTGCATACCATGTGTGCTCTTTTGTGATTGGATTACCTCACTTAGGATGATATTTTCCAGTTCCTACCATTTGCCTAAGAATTTCATGAATTCATTGTTTTTAATTGCTGAGTAGTATTCCATTGTGTAAATATACCACATTTTCTGTATCCATTCCTCCATTGAGGAATATCTGGGTTTTTTCTACCTCCTGGCTATTATAAAAGGGACTGCTATGAACATAGTGAAGCATGTGTCCTTATTACATGCTGGGGAATCCTCTGGGTATATGCCCCGGAGTGGTATAACAGAATCCTCCAGTAGTATCATGCCCAGTTTTCTGAGGAACCACCAGAATGATTTCCAGAGTGGTTGTACCAGCTTGCAATCCCACCAGTAGTGGAGGAGATTTCTTCTTTCTCCTCATCCTTGCCACCACCTGCTGTGTCCTGAGGTTTTGATCTTAGCCATTCCGACTGGTGTGAGGTGAAATCTCAGGGTTGTTTTGATATGCATTTTCTTAATCCTAGTACATAGTATAATGCATAAAACCCGAGTTTCCAGAGCATATTTAGTGAACAAATGTCTGATTGAAGGAGTTAATTGAACCACCCTGTATCAATCTATAAAGAAAAACTATTTTTCTAAAACATAGCCGACTGGTAAGTATGAAGGCTAGAAATATAATGAATAGTTTTTTCAGTAAACAATTCAGTATCCTGACAATATTTAACTGTTAAACTAGATTGATTAACCTTTTAAAATTGGATGGTACATTATGAATTATTTTCATTTTGTAAGTAATAGACAATAACAAAAAATGAGGTAGAGAGCTAAACAGAGAATTTTCAACAGATGAATCTCAAACGGCCAATAAGCACTTAAAGTAATGTTTGACATCCTTAGTCTTCAGGGAAAATGAAAACCAAAATATCCTGAGATTTCAACTTACACCAACCAGAATGGCTAAGACCAAAAACTCAGTGACAGCACATGCTGGCATGGATGTGAAACAAGCAAGAGGAACACTGCTCCATTGCTGGTGGGAGTGAAAACCTGTAAAACCACTTTAGAAATGATTTTGGTGTTTTCTCAGAAATGTAAGATGATCCAGCTATAATACTCCGGAGCAAATATGCAAAAGATGCTCCTCCATTCCACAAAAATACATACTATGTTCATAGCATCTTTATTCATAATAGCCAGAAACTAGAAACATACTAGATATCTCTCAACTAAAGAATGGATAGAGAAATGTGGTTCATTTACACAATGGAATGATTTTCAACTATTAAAACCAGGGATATCATGAATTTTGCAGGCAAATGGCTGGAACTAGAAAATATCGTCCTGTATGAGATAACCCAGACCCAAAGGGACATGCATTGCACGTATTCACTTGTAAGTGGATATTAGCCATAAAGGACAGAATACTCATGATAAAATCCACAGACTCACAGAAGATAAATAGGAAGGAAGGTCCAAGCAAGAATGCTTGAATCTCATGTAGAAGGGGAAAAATAGTCATGGGAGGTAGAAGGAAGGAGGGAATTGGGTGGAGGAGGGGTGCAGGGGAATTGAGGTGAGGATTAGGTATAGGTAGAGTCAGGAAAGCAGCTCAGAGAGCCAAGAGAAGGAATGTAAATCTAGATCTGCAGCGTGATGAGGGATATGAGGAAAGTTTAGGAACTCCCAGAGTCATGAACAGGGGAGAGTCTCCCAGACATCAATTCAGATGACCTTAGGAGTTGCCTAACAGTGGGGATATGGAACCTGAAGAGGCTAGATCTTCAGTTGAGGGATAAGAACACCAAACCACCAATAAATTTTCTTCCTAAAATCTGTTCCGACTAAAACACAAGGACAAAGATTGAGAAGAGTCTGAGGGAATGGCCAGACAAAAACTAGCTCAACTTGAAACCTATCCCATGGGCAAGCACCAATCCTTGACACTATTAATGATACTCTATTATGTTTACTGACAAGAGCCTAGCATTACTGTCCTCTCAGAGGCTTCACCCAGTATGTGATTGAAAAAGATGAAGGTAACCAGAGCCAAACACTGGAATGAGGTTGGGAACACCTATGGAAGAGATAAAGAGAGGATTGATGGTCCTAAAGGCGATGGTAACCCCACAGGAAGACCAACAGAGTAAACTAAGTTTGATACCTTAGGACTCTAAGAGATGGGGCCACCAACCAAAGAGCAGACACTGGGGTGGACCAAGATTCCCCCCACCCCCCCACATATGTGTAATCTTGCAGCTCAGTCACTATGTGGGTCCCATTAGAACTAGAACAGAGTTTCTCCCCTAAAAGAGTAGCCTGACTGTGGTGTCTGCTCCCCAACAGAGCTGCCTTGTCTGGCCTCAATGGGAGAGGATGTGCCTAATTCTGCAGAGACTTGATGCCTAAGGTTGAGGGGGATACTGGGATGGGGGTGGGTGAAGGATGTGCAGTTGGGGTTGGGTGAGGGATCCTGTGAAGGGGGACTGGGAAGGGGCAGCATTTGGGATATAAATAAATAAGTTAGAAAAAAATCAACAAAATAAAGTTCATCATGTTTATATTTTAAAAATGGCAATCAGAAAAACCATAGATTCACCTCTGTTTTGACTAATTTTCTACACTAATCTCATTTTGAACTATCCTCTGCAATGTCTGTGAGGCCATACTCAGAGTGACTGTTTTGATCTGCACTTGCTCGACTAAGTTCATTACTGTTCTGTTCATAATAGCAAGAACCTGGACACGACCTAGATATCCCTCAACATAAGAGTTACTAAACAAAATGTGGTTCATTTAAAAACTGAAGTATTATTAAAATGATTTGAAAAATTACATGAAATTTGCAGGCAAATGCATGAAAAAAAAACCACAGTCATCCTCAGTGATGTAGCACAGACTAAGAAAGATAAATATGATATGTATAATTTTTGTGAATATTAGACATTATGAAATTAATAACCAACCTACAATCTATAGATTCAGAGAGGTTATAAATAGAGGAAGGGACTATAGGTGAACATATGGATCTCCCTTTGAGGAGCAAAATATTTTATGCATGGACTGGGGGAAAGGGAATTGAGGTGGGAGAAAGTGCGGAAGACCTAGATCCAGTTTGTGTATGTTTTTAAGTTTGTGGTTCAGTCTTTGAGAGTCCTCAATGGTCCTGGTTAGTTGACTCTGTTGGTTTTTGTAAGGAGTTTCTACTATCTTTGATGACCTCAATCCTCCTCAAACCCTTTCATGAGTCCCTCATATAATGCAAAGGGGGATAGAAGGATTACTTGAGGCAGGAAATGTGGAGAGAGACAACTATACCCAATGGGCATTGGGTATTGGAAGGGGATATGGAAGTTTTGGAAATCTAATGCTCTAGAATTTTCCTACAATATATGATGGTGTTCCTAATGAAACCTACAAATTATGAGGAAGATGAAACTCCAATTTGCTATCATTGATTCTTTTGTTAGTCTGTTGTTTGTTTGTTTCTGTTTTGCTTTTTCTTATTTTTGAGACAAGGATTCTTTGTGTAGACTTGGGTGTCCTGGAGCTCATTCTGTCAACCAGTTTGGCCTTGAACTCAGAGATCTGTCTGTTGTTGCCTCCCAAGTGGCAAGATTCATGGGATGTGCCACCATTGCCTGGCTGCCATAGTGTAGTCTTAAGTCAAAATAATCCCTCTCCATTTTAAATTAATGTTTAGCACTTTGTTTTTGTTTCGTTTAGTTTTTTGTTTATTTACTTACTTACTTTACATCCTGATCACTGTCCCCCTCCCAGTCTCCCCTCCCATAGTCCCTCTCCCCATTCCTTGCCCTTTCTCCTCTGACAGAGTGGAGGCATGCCTGGGTTTCCCTCTACCATGGCATATCACATCTGCAGGGCTAGGTAGATATCATTCATTAGTGTCTTCTCCCACTGAAGCCAGAGAAGAGAGCCAAGTTTGAAAGTCAAGACACTGTATCTGCAAATGGACCTAGATGATGAGCCATCTTAACAACGTCTAAATTTCTTATTTCTCTTTGCTGAGTCATCTAATCAGAATATACTAAGATACATACATGATACAGTGTCAGTTTGATGGGATGTCAGCTATTTCTTTTCCGGCAAATTTTATTCTTCCATTAGGCAATTTACACTTTAATGGGACCAGACATCCCACATTCTACAGTAGGCAAAATTCCATTCATCCATCTATCTGTCTATCTGTTTGTCTGTCTGTCTGTCTGTCTGTCTGTCTAACTGTCTCTACCTTCATTCTTTCTTTTTTTCTTCCTTTATTTTTCATCTGCCTGCCTGCCTGCATGAATTTTATCATTTTAATTAAATAATTTTGTGGATGACATATATCATCAATTATTAGTAAGTGCTATCATTACTTAAAGATTTTTATGCAAGGCTTTTCTGCAGAATGATAAATGACACATCAAATACCAAATATCATACATATAAGGTATATTAGTAATTGCTGAAACTAAATTCCTTATGATTTATAGGGTTTACCAAAAATGTACATATCTCGGCATTCTTTCCATTTTTATGATTCATTTATTCATACTCTACACACCTAGTCCATATCTCTCTACTCATCCAACATTATCTCCCTCCCACAAAACAAAATGGTAAAGAAACATCCCCATAAACAACCCACAAAATGAAAATTAAAACAAAGAAAAGTGCAATAAAAATTCCAAAAAATAAGTCAAATGAAAGAAAAAGTTTAAAAAATAACATTGAACCTTTTTGTTCCCTGAAGTGTAGTTTATGTATTCACTGAAACTTCATTGGAAAAAACTGGTATTTTCTTTGTCAATGGGTATCAACTACAGATACTTTCTTGTTTAGGATTGGGAATGCATGTCAAAGTTTACCAGTAAGTGCTTAAAGCATATCTGGCTTGATTCTTTGAAGATCCTGTGCATACTATCATAGAGACTGTGAGATAATATTTACATCAGTCCTGTTATATCTTGAAGATACACTTGAGGTTTTTGTTTGCTTGTTTGTCTGTTTTTAGGATTTGGGTTTGTTGTTGTTGTTGTTGTTGTTGCTGTTGTTTTATCTTTTATTTTTTAATTGATTATTTGTTTACACTTCACATTTTATTCTCCCTCATTCACCCTCCAACTGTTCCACATCCAATACCTCCTCCCCAACCCCTGTCTCCATGTTGAAGTCCCCACCCACCACCCCACATGACCTCTAAACTCTCTGGAGCCTCCAGTCTCTTGAAGGTTGGGTGCATCATCTCTGAATGAACACAGACCCGGCAGTCCTCTGCTGTAAGTTTGCTGGGCTTCATGCCAGCTGGTGTATGCTGCCTGTTTGGTGGTCCAGTGTTTGCAATAAAGATATCACTATTTGTAGATGATATGATAGTATACATAAGCAACCCCCAAAATTATACCAGAGATCTTCTCCAGCTGATAAACAACTTCAGCAAAGTGGCCGGATAAAAAAACTAACTCAAATAAATCAGTAGCTTTCCTTTATACAAATGATAAACAGACTGAGAAAGAAATTAGGGAAACAACTCCCTTCACAATAGCCACAAGTAAGGTAAAATATCTTGGGATAACTCTAACCAAACAAGTGAAAGACTTGTATGACAATAACTTCAAGACTCTCAAGAAAGAAATAGAAGAAGATCTCAGAAAATAGAGGGATTTCCCATGCTCACGGATAGGCAGAATTAACATAGTAAAAATTTTTGTTTTAATTTCCTTTTGTTTTTGAGTCACCTATAATCTCTGGTTCTTACAATCTTTCTCCCTCCTCGTCTGCATAAATCTCTGAGCCTTAGGGGAGGGGTTTGATGACTTCCCATTTAGAACTGAGTACTCCAAAATCTCTTACTCTCTGTTCATTGTGCAGGTGGCGGTCTCTGTTAATTATCATTTACTGCAAGTGGAAGCTTCTCTGATGTGGACTGAGCAAGAAGATACTTATCTTTGGGTCTTGAAGTGTGATATTAGGAGTCATTTTATGGTTATATTTATTTAATAGTGGTAAGTTTTAATCTAGAGCTGTGTACTACCTGATCTCATAATCTTGGCCATGAAAGCTTTGCAGTTATGTGTTCTATGTCAGGGAGTGAGCCTTAAATATATTCAGAAAGTGGTTAGTTAATATTTATGCTAACTAACATTTATGCCTTTATTGCACTGGAGTTTCTTGCAAACAGGTCACTCTTTGAGGTCACGGGGTTTCCAATTGGGTGAGTCAATATATTCCTTTTTATTTATTCTATTTGGATTTATATGAATTAATTATACAAGATTTGTTTTCCATTATAATACTGTCTACAGGAATTTTAATTTTTCAACCATACCCTATTTGAATAACTGTGTCCTGATTTGGCAAATGTTTGCTGTCTCACTTTATTTTTTGTTTAGAATGTATCTCTTTCTCTCCATATTTATTATGTCATGTATGTTTTGTCTCAAATAACATTGCTTGCTAAAATTTCATAATGAATTATGTTTTTGTCACAAAATATTTCTTAAACATTTGCTTTATACATTTACTAGTCAATCATAGTACTCAAAAGGCTGAGTTTCATCCTAGCATTATTATATTAGCATTGTTGTAGCATTAAATCCACTGGAAGAAAGCATAGACTAAATTTTAGAGTCAATTCAAATTTAGATTAAATTAATTTATTCTTACTGCTAGCAAGATATCAGCCTTATAGCCAATACAGCATGCTGTATGAACATGGATTTAAGATGGAGTTTTAAAGCAGACTTCTGAGAGGTGTCTATGATAACTATTCATAGAATCCACACTGGGCATGAAAACTGTTTTACTTCTCTCACTTGTATCTTATTTTCCTACTATATAATAATAATAAAAAATAGCATTTCTATCGTTTCCTATAATAATAGCGAGCTTTACAAAAGCAGAGCATATGTTAGTACCACACAATTTGTTATCCTATTCTTACCTAACCAGCAGTCCATTCACATTTCCCAGACATTTCAGAGCAAAAGATCAATAGCCCTTAATGGATCCCCGGCTTTACAGTAAGTTTCTTTAGTCATCACTGGGGATGTGTGTAGATTAGTATTTAGGCCTGAGCACTAAATGTCTTGCATATAGAAGTTCATTTCTTGGAAAGCAAAAACACAGTGGTACCAAGTTAGGGCTAGCTGACACATCCTCACTGTATATAATTCTCTTTGTCATATTTACTCTTGTATAATATTGCCCTTGGTCTCCTCCTTTTCTCTAGCTTTACAAAGGTTGTCCATGTCTGTTGTTGGAATCTTAATGGTTTGCATGAGTTACAAAACAATCAATGTTTCTTTTGAGTTTGGCTTACTTTACTTATCAGGATCTCTATTCCAATCTAATTCCTGGCACACACAAAAAAAGATTTGTGTTTTGTGTGTGTGTGTGTGTGTGTGTGTGTGTAGTAACAGTCCATTGAAAGTAAATATCACATTTCTTCATTCATTCTCATATACCTAATCTTTTTTCTTTCTGCTTTATTTTATTTTTCTTTTAATCATACTGCCTTAGTGAGGGTTTCTATTCCTGTAAAGAAACACAATAATCATGGCATCTCCTATTAAACAAACAAACAAAAACAACAATAAACAAACAGACAAACAACATTTAATTGGAGCTGGCTAGCACTTTCAGAGATTTAGTCTATTATTATCATGGCAGTAAGTCTGACAGACATTGTGCTGTCAAAGGACCCAAGAGTTCCACATCTGGCTCAGCAGGCAGCAGGAAGGATAAGAGACACTGGACCTAGTTTGAGCATTTGCAACCCCAAAACCCGTCCTTTAACACACTTCCAACAAGGTCATACTTAATACAACAAGGGCACACTCCCAATAGTGCCACTTGTTAATTACCAAGGATTCAAATGCATGAGCCTTTTGAAGCCATTCCCATTCAAACCAACACACAGTAAAGTGGGGTATGTATCTTCATGTGTATCTTTGACATTGTCTAAAGAAGAGAAGCATTTATTGTATACATCAAAAATTTACTACAAAACATTAGCCAATTATTGAATAATAGCATCAACCATGTTATTTGTTTGGTAGGATACCAATATTTTTTAGAGAAGATTAACTGAATGAAAGATATACTTTATATGTTTTTAGAAGCATTTCATGGTCTGCAGGGTTAGCCTGAATAAAAGAAAAAGACAAACACACAGATACATAGTTACACAAATATGCACATACACACACATACACACATGAGAGAGAAGAGAGAGAGAGAGAGAGAGAGAGAGAGAGAGAGAGAGAGAGAGAGAGAGAGAGAGAGTGAGAGAGAGTGAGAGAGCAACAGGGAGTGAGAGAGAAAGAGAACACAGTGAGTACTGAAATTTCACTCTCTCTCCTTCTGGATTTGTTATGAACGTAGAATTCTTTCATTTTGCCTTTTTATATTCAAGAACTGAATTAAATCACACTCTGCTGCTTTAGTAAGACAACCAAGAGGAACAGCCATTCTACATATTATCATCATTTTCAGATCAATCATTCATTTGTATGTCAGTCAGGCTTCTTTTTTAAAATTGGGTAGACCAATATTCAGTTAAATATTATAGGTAATATAATATTGCTCTGATTTAATACTCCGATCGTAGATAAATAGTAGCTTTCTTTTTCTCTTATGACCACTTTTGTCTGAAAATGGTTAATTAGATACCAGTGTACCACCATACATTTCATTGTATATTCCAATTGCTGGGAAGGTGTTTTGCAGCCTTCTCTTCCACCCTTATGTCGCTGCAATTTTCTAGACTTTCTAGTGGTTAGCAAAATGTGGTATTTTGTTTCTGGTAGTTTTTGAATTCTTTCAATTAGTCTGTTGAGTTTTTAAATTGGACAGTCATTTATAGCACTCCCTTCAGCAACATGTACATACTAAAGTTGTAACAAAGTAGGATTTTCTTTTTTTTTAAAATTTTATTTTATTTTCTAAGTTTTCTTTATTTACATTCAAAATCATTTCCCCTTTCCAGTTTCCTCCCTCCCCGAAAGTCCCATAAGCCCCCATCCCTCCATCATTTCCCCAATCAACCCCCTCTTGCTTCTCTGTCCTGGCGTTCCCCTACATCCAGTCTTTCCAGGACCAGGGGTCTCTCCTTCCATCTTCTTAGAAATCTATTGATATGCGAATTGTGTCTAGGGTATTCCAAGATTCTTGGTTAATATCCCCTTATCAGTGACTGCATACCATGTGTGTTCTTTTGTGATTGGGTTACCTCACTAAGGATGATATTTTCAAGTTCTGACCATTTGCCTAGGAATTTTGTGAATGCATTGTTTTTAATTGCAGAGTAGTATTCCACTGTGTAAATATACCACATCTTCTGAATCCATTCCTCTGTTGAGGGACATGTGGGTTCTTTCCAGCTTCTGGCTATTATAAATAAGGCTTGTATGAATATAGCGGACCATGTGTCCTTATTGCATGCAGATAAGCCTCTGGGTATATGCCCAGGAGTGGTATAGCCGGATCCTCCTGGAGTGTCATGTCCAGTTTTCTGAGGAACCGCCAGACTGCTTTCCAGAGTGGTTTTATCAGCTTGCAATCCCACCAGCAGTGGAGGAATGTTCCTCTTTCTCCAAATCCTTGCCAACAACTGCTGTCTCATGTGTTTTTGATCTTAGCCATTCTGACTGGTGTGAGGTGAAATTTGATTTGCATTTCCCTAATGACTAAGGATGATGAACATCTCTTTAGGTTCTTCTCAGCCATTAGATATTCTTCAAGTGAGAACTCTTTGTTTAGCTCTGTACCCCATTTTTTAATAGGGTTACTTGCCTCTCTGGATTTTAACTTCTTGAGTTCTTTGCATATATTGGATATTAGCCCTCTGTCGAATGTAGGGTTGGTAAGATCATTTCCAGGTTAGCTGGTTGCCCCTTTGTCTTTTTGACAGTGTCTTTTGCCTTGCAAAATCTTTGTAATTTAATGAGGTCCCATTTGTCAATTCTTGATCTTAGAGCATAAGCTATTGGAGTTCTGTTCAGGAAATTCTCCCCTGTGCCCATATATTCAAGGTTCTTCCCTAGTTTCCTTTCTATTAGTTTCAGTGTGTCTGGTTTTATGTGGAGGTCCTTGATCCACTTGGAATTGAGCTTAGTGCAAGGAGATAAGAATGGGTCAATTTGCATTCTTCTGCTTGTTGACCTCCACTTGAGACAACACCATTTGTTGAAAAGGCTATCTTTTTTCCACTGGATGGTTTTAGCTCTTTTGTCAAAGATCAAGTGACCATAGGAGTGTGGATTCATTTCTGGCTCTTCAATTCTGTTCCATTGATCTACATGCCTGTCACTGTACCAATACCATGCGTTTTTTAACACTATAGCTATGTAGTACAGCTTGAGGTCCGGGATACTGATTCCCCCAGAGGTTCTTTTACTCTTGATAATAGCTTTAGCCATCCTGGGTTTTCTGTTATTCCAGATGAATTTTTGAATTGCTCTTTCTAACTCTATGAAGAATTGAGTTGGGATTTTGATGGGGATTGCATTGAATCGGTATATTGCTTTGGCAAGATGGTCATTTTTACTATATTAATCCTGCCAGTCCATGAGCATGGCAGATTTTTCCATATTCTGAGGTCTTCTTCAATTACTTTCTTCAGAGACTTGAAGTTCTTGTCATACAGATCTTTCACTTGTTTGGTTAGAATCACACCAAGTTACTTTATATGGTTTGTGGCTATCGTGAAGGGTATCATTTCTCTTACTTCTTTCTCAGCCTGCTTATCCTTTGAGTATAGGAAGGCTACTGACTTGCTTGAGTTGATTTTATATCCGACCACTTTGCTGAAGTTGTTTATCAGCTGTAGGAGTTCTCTGGTGGAGTTCTTTGGGTCACTTAAGTATACTATCACATTGTGTGCAAATAGCAATAGTTTGACTTCTTCCTTTCCAGTTTGTATCCTTTTGACCTCCTTTTGTTGTCTAATTGCTCTAGCTTGTACTTCAAGTACTATATGGAAAAGATATGGAGAGAGAGGGCAGCCTTGTCTAGTCCCTGCTTTCAGTGGGATTGCTTCAAGTTTCTCTCCATTCAGATTGATGTTGTCTACCGGTTTGCTGTAAATTGCTTTTACTATGTTTAGATATTGGCCCCGAATTCCTGATCTTTCCAAGACCTTTAGCATGAAAGGATGCAGAATTTTGTCAAATGCATTCTCAGCATCTAATGAGATGACCATGTGGTTTTTTTCTTTGAGATTGTTTATATAGTGGATTACATTGTTGGATTTCCTTATATTGAACCATCCCTGCATCCCTGGGATGAAGCCTACTTGATCGTGGTGAATGATCGTTTTGATGTGTTCTTGGATTCGGTTGGCAAGAATTTTATTGAATATTTTTGCATCGATGTTCATAAGAGAGATTGGCCTGAGATTCTCTTTCTTTGTCGGATCTTTGTGTGCTTTTGGTATTAGCGTAATTGTGGTTTCATAGAATGAGTTGGGTAGTGTTCCTTCTGTTTCTATTTTGTGGAACAGTTTGAAGAGTATTGGTGTTAGGTCTTCTATGAAGGTCTGATAGAATTCTGCACTAAAACCAGCTGGACCTCTGCTTTTTTTTGGTTGGAAGACTTCCAATGATGACTTCTATTTCTTCAGGGGTTATAGGACAGTTTAGATGGCCTATTTGATCCTGATTTTTTTTTGGTAGTTTGTATCTGTATAGGAAATTGTCCATTTCCTCGAGATTTTCTTTTTTTTTTTTTTAATTTTATTTTCTAAGTTTTTTTTATATACATTCAAAATCATTTCCCCTTTCCCGTTTCCTCCCTCCCGAAAGTCCCATAAGTCCCCTTCCCTCCCTCTTTTCCCCATTCACCCCCCTCTCGCTTCTCTGTCCTGGCGTTCCCCTACATCCAGTCTTTCCAGGACCAGTGGTCTCTCCTTCCCCGGAGGATCCGGCTATAACATTCCTGGGCATATACCCAGAGGCTTTACCGGCATGCAATAAGGACACATGCTCCACTATGTTCATAGCGGCCTTATTTATAATAGCCAGAAGCTGGAAAGAACCCAGATGTCCCTCAATGGAGGAATGGATTCAGAAGATGTGGTATATTTACACAATGGAATACTACTCTGCAATTAAAAAAAATGAATTCACGAAATTCCTAGGCAAATGGTCAGAGCTTGAAAATATCATCCTTAGTGAGGTAACCCAATCACAAAAGAACACACTTGGTATGCATTCACTGATAAGGGGGTATTAACCGAGAATTTCTGAATACCCTAGACACAATTCGCATATCAATAGATTTCTAAGAAGATGGAAGGAGAGACCCTTGGTCCTCGAGATTTTCTAGTTGTGTTGAATACAGGCCTTTGTAATAGGATCTGATGATTTTTTGAATTTCCTCAGTTTCTGTTGTTATCTCTCCCTCTTCATTTCTGATTTTATTAATTTGGATACTGTCTCTGTGCCTTCTGGCTAGTCTGGCTAAGGGCTTATCTATCTTGTTGATTTTCTCAAAGAACCAACTCCTAGTTTTGTTGATTCTTTGTATGGTTTTATTTGTTTCTACTTGATTGATTTCAGCCCTGAGTTTGATGATTTCCTGCCTTCTACTCCTCTTTGGTGTATTTCCTTCTTTTTGTTCCAGGGCTTTCAGGTGTGCCATTAAGCCGCTAGTGTATGCTGTCTCCCATTTCTTTTTGGCGGCACTCAGGGCTATGAATTTTCCTCTTGGCACTGCTTTCATTGTGTCCCATAAATTAGGGTATGTTGCGCCTTCATTTTCATTAAATTTCAAGAAGTCTTTGATTTCTTTCTTTATTTCCACCTTGACCAAGTTATCATTGAGTAGAGCATTGTTCAGCCTCCATGTGTATGTGGGTTTTCTGTTGTTTTTGTTGCCATTGAAGACCACCCTTATTCCATAGTGATCTGATAGGAGGCATGGGATTATTTCGATCTTCTTATATCTGTTGAGGTCTGATTTGAGACCAATTATATGGTCGATTTTGGAGAAGGTACCATGAGGTGCTGAGAAGAAGGTGTATTCTTTAGCTCTAGGATGAAATGTTCTATATATATATATCTGTTAGTTCCATTTGGTCCAAGGCTTCAATTAGATTCACTGTGTCCCTGTTTAGTTTCTGCTTTCCTGAACGATCCATTTCAGAGAGTGGGTTGTTGAAGTCACCCACTATTATTGTGTGAGGTACGATGTGTGATTTGATCTTCAGTAAAGTTTCTTTTACGAATGAGGGTGCCCTTGCATTTGTAGCATAGATATTCAGAATTGAGAGTTCTTCTTGGTGGATTTTTCCCTTGATCAGTATGTAGTGTCCTTCTGTATCTTTTTTGATGACTTTAGGTTGGAAGTCAATTTTATCTGATATTCGAATGGCTACTCCGGCTCGATTCCTGGCGCCATTTGCTTGTAAATTTGTTTTCTAGCCTTTCACTCTGAGGTAGTGTTTGTCTTTGACACTGAGGTGCATTTCCTGCATGCAGCAAAATGCTGTGTCCTGTTTACGTATCCAGTCTTTTAGTCTATGTCTTTTTATTGGGGAATTGACACCATTGATATTAAGAGAGATTAAGGCATAGTGATTATTGCCACCTGCCATTATTGATGCTATCTTTATCTTTGAGTATTTATCTACTTTTGGGTTTGAAGCAAGAAGGTTACTATCTCATATTTTCCAGGGTGTTGTTTCTCTCCCTGTGTTGGCGGTTTCTACCTATTATCCTTTGCAGGGCTGGGTTTCTGGTAAGATAATGTGAAAATTTGGTTTTATCATGGAATATCGTGGTCTCTCCATCTATGGTGATTGAGAGTTTTTCTGGGTAGAGTAGTCTAGGCTGGCATTTGTGCTCTCTTAGTGTTTGCATGAGATCTGCCCAGGATCTTCTGGCTTTCATAGTCTCTGGAGAGAAGTCTGAAGTGATTCGGATAGGTCTTCCTTTGTATGTTACTTGGCCCTTTTCTCTTACTGCTTTTAATATTCTTTCTTTGTTTAATACATTTGATGTTTTGATTATTATGTGATGGGAGGTATTTCTGTTCTGGTCCAGTCTGTTTGGAGTTCTGTAGGCTTCTTGTACATTCATCGGCATCTCTCTCTTTAGGTTAGGGAAGTTTTCCTCCATAATTTTGTTGAAGATGTTTACTGGCCCTTTAAGTTGCAAATCTTCACTCTCATCTATACCTATAATCCTTAGGTTTGGTCTTCTCATTGTGTCCTGGATTTCCTGGATGTTTTGGGTTACATGTTTTTTGCCTTTTGCATTTTCTTTGACATGCTTTCTATGGCATCTTCAGCACCTGAGATTCTTTCTTCCATCTCTTGTATTCTACTGTTGATGTTTGCATCTATGACTCCTGATTTCTTCCCAAGGTTTTCTATCTCCAAAATTGTCTCCCGTTGTGATTTCTTAGTTGTTTCTACTTCCTTTTTGACATCCTACATGGAATTGCTGAGATCCTTCACTTGTTTGTTTGTATTTTCCTGTATTTCTTTAAGGTATTTTTGCGTTTCCTCTTTCAGGATTTCTGCCTGTTGACCCAAGTTCTCCTGTATTTCTCTAAGCGATTTTTGTGTTTCCTCCTCATGGGCTTCCATCTGTTGATCCATAGTCTCCTGCATTTCTTTAAGCAGTTCTCATGTTTCCTTTGTAAGGGCATCTATCCGTTGATTCATTTCTTTAAGCACTTTTTGTGTTGCCTCCCTATGGGCATCCATCTGTTGACCCATATTCTTCTACATTTCTTTGTGCAATTTTTTTGATTCCTTTGAAAGTGCATCTAACCGTTGATTCATTTCTTTAAGCAATTTTTGTGTTGTCTCCTTGTGGGCCTCCATCTTTTGATCCATGTTCTCCTGCATTTCTCTAATCGATTTTTGTGTTTCCTTTGTAAGTGCTTCTAATCGTTGACTCATGGTCTCCTGTAATTCTTTATTAGATTTCTTTGTGTCCTTCTTGTGACCCTCTAATAGCATCATGAGAAGTGATTTTAAATCCAGATCTTGACTTTCGGGTGTGGTGGGGTATCCAGGACTTGCTGCTGTTGGAGAGTTGGGTTCAGATGGTGCCATATTACTTTGATTTCTTTTAATAACGTTCCTACGTTTGCCTTTTGCTATCTGGTTACCTTTGGTGTTAGTTGGTCCTGCTGTCACTGGCTGTTGGTTGGACCTCCTGTGAGACTGCAAAGCTACTTCTGGCCCCCCTGGATTTCCAGGATTCCCCTGGCACCGATATCTGGTGCCTTCCCTGCTCCTGAGTGACTTTGGAGCCCTGATGTGCCTTGCCCCAAATGATGTTATATTGGGGAGTCCCTGCACACCCAAAGGCTCAGGGTAGTGGATTCCTGGAGCAGACATCACCAAAGGGAGGCTGGTAGACTCCTGCCCTGTGCAGATGTGTGTGATATCTCGGGGGGGGGGGGGGCGAGGGGTCGTCCCTCTGCATGGCAGAAGTCCTGCAGCAGGGCTTGCATGTCTATTACTGCAGACCTGCCCAGCTCTTGGAGCAGGTTACACACAAACTTCCTGAAGCCCAAGGGATATTATGCCTGTCTGTCTCTGAGCCTGGTGGTCCCAGCTGCCCTGGTGCTGGAGCAAAGATGGCGGAGTGCACTCTGCACTCTCTTGGTGGTGCAGGTCACCCTGCAGGGGGTATGGCCCACAGCAGAGCTGGCGCCCAGAAGACCACAGTGCTGTCCAGTTCTTGGGAGCAGATGGAAGCCCCAACAGGCAGTGTCCCAAGTGATGTAATATTCGGGGGACCCTGGGTATCTGTCTCCCCAGTGTGGTAGATCCCGGAACAGAGGTCTCCAAAGGGAAGCTGGTAGGCTCCCACCTAGTGCGGGGGTCCCTCTGCAAGGCAGATGTCCCACAGCAGAGCTGGCGCGCTGGTTACTGCAGATCTGCTCAGCTCTTGGAGCAGTTTACACACAAGCTGCCTGAGACCGAAGCAATATTATGCCTGTCTGTCTCCGAACCTGGCTGTCCCAACTACCTGGATATTGGAGCAAAGATGGTGGAGAGCTCTCTGCACTCTCTTGGTGGTGGTACAGGTCACCCTGCAGGGGGGCATGGCCCACAGCAGAGCTGGCGCCCAGACGACCACAGCGCTGACCAGATCTTGGGAGCAGATGGAAGCCCCCAAAGTAGGATTTTCATGACTCTTGAACAAAAAATTCATATAAATTTATGATGTTTGCTATATGTTTTAAAGGCCATTTATAACTAGAATTATTTAAAGATGCAGTCGTTTTTAAATGTTAATCATCCATTAATTGAGAAAGCAGTGGAATGGATAATCAAGCTCTATTAAAAATATAAATAACTGTGTTCTAGTGCTATGTGTTTTCCTTTTTTTTTTTTTTTTCAATAGATTGTTTTTCCTGTTGATTAGAATTACGGTGTCTTTCTGCCACCTAGTGGATATTATTTGTAAGCAAAAATAAAACTCAAACAGCTATTGTTCTAAAGAGGTTTGTATATTATTAGATTATGAAAAAAGAAATTTCATAAAATTTTACAAGATGTGAACTATAAATATAAAAATTTAGATTTAAAATCCATGTAAATACATCCATGTAGGCAATGCATACATATATCTCATACTCCTAGAGAATATTCATTATAAACTCTTATCCCTCCTCCTCAATCCCAAATCATATATTAATGCAAATTGAATCCTCCTCCCCCAAACATCCGGAAAATGAGGACTGTCATAAGCTGTGAATTAGACAATATAGTGCTAATTTCATTTATCTAGGAAGCACAGATAAGGAGGAGCGCCTGAGTGTTAAGTCTCTCTCCTGAAAATGATGTAAGATTTGTAATTTACATGTATAACACTAGACTCATAATAAGTTTCAGACCTTGAGATTGAAGTATATACTAGTTTAGCATACAGTTCTAAGAGTTTATTTCAATACTTGGGACAATTAGATAAACCAGTCTGGAACTGAAGATATGGCTCAGGTGTTAAAGGCTAAGCTTTTAAACAAAACTATGAACCTGTGATAGATTACCCTTATCCTTGTCTGAAATGGATGCTTTAAGCTTGTCTCGATAGGGTTTAAGGTAGAGCCACCTCATGCTCATTATTATGCCATTATTAGTCACCCACATATTTAGCCAGTTAATTTCTTTTTCCGTGTGATTTTTAAAAATTTTTAATACCTTATTTTAAAATGCCCTGCACATAAATTTATCAAACACTTGAGAGTGTTCACAATTTAGTGTCCAGAAATGTGTTCATAGGGTTTTTAAAAACTATTTTATTTACATTCCAAATTTTATCCCCCTTCTGGACCCCCTTCCCAGAGCTCTTAACTGCATTTCCCCTCCTGTTGCCTCTGCGAAGGTACTCACCACTTCTTCCCTCATCCCCCAAGCAAGCTTGTCTGATCTTTGATTGGTTGTTTTTCTCTGGGATCTCCCAGCAGTCCGTGACTTTGGACATTGTTGGTCTTCTTACAGAGTTGCTATTACTTTAGGCTCCTTCAGTGCATCCCTAATTGTTCCATGGTGCTCCTGACATCAGTCCAATGGTTGGCTGTATGTGCATCTGTCTCAGTCAGTTAGTAGAGCTTCTCAGAAGACAGCCATGCTAGGCTCCTGTCTGCAAACACAACATTGCATCAGTAATAGTATCAGGATTTGGTGCCCATACATGGGAGGGAATCCCAAGTTGGCCAGTTGCTGAATGGCCTTTCTTTCAGTTCTGCTCCATTTTTGTCCCTGTATTGCTTTTAGACAGGGACAATTCTGTGTCATGAATGTGAAGTTAGGTTAGTGTCCCATATCTCCACTGGGGGCCCTGACTATCTATGGGAGGTAATCTATTCAGTTTTCCTTTACCCACTGTTGGGCATTTTGATCAAGGTCACCCCCATTGACTCCTGGAGGCCTCTCACATCCCAGGTCTCAGTATTTTCTAGAGGATCCTCTCAGACACCCACCCCCAGCAGCTGTATATTTTGATTCATTCAACTGACCCTCTGGGCTTCTCTCCTCTCTCTCGCCCATGCCTGGTCTACCCCTTCTTTCCTCTACCACCGAGGTTCCTCATTCCCTCTGCCTCCTGTGTTTATTTTGTTCCCCCTTCAAAGTGAATTTAAACCATTGTCACTTTTGTCTTCCTTCTTGTTAAACTTCTTACAGTTTGTGGATAGTTTAATGTATATTCTATACTTTCAGGCTAATACAATGCATATCATTTTGCATCTGGGATACCTAATTCAGGATGATAATTTCTAGTTCCATCAGTCAGCATGCAAAATTCATGATGAATTCCTTTTTAATAGCTGAATAGTATTTCATTGTGTAAATGGATCACATTTTCTGTATCCATTCTTCCGTAGAGGGACATATGGATTGCTTCCAGTGTCTGGATATTATAAATAAAGGTGCTATGAGAGTCGTGATGCACATTTCCTTGCAGTATGGTACAGCATCTTTTGATTCCTCAGTTGAAAATATCTGTTAAAGAGAATTCTCAGTCGAGGAATCTCGAATGGCTGAGAAGCACATAAAGAAATGTTCAACATCCTTAGTTATCAGAGAAACACAAATCAAAAAATCCCTGAGATTCCACCTTACACCAGTCAGAATGGCTAAGACCAAAAAGCACATGGTGGCAATGATGTCAAAAAAGAGGAACACTTCTTCATTGTTGGTGGGAGTGTAAGCTGTACAGTCACTCAGGAAATCAGTCTGGCAGTTCCTCAGAAAAGTGGACATAATACTTCCTGAGGACCCAGCTATACCATTTCTGGGCATATACCCAAAAGATGCTCCAACATATAACAAGGACACATGTTCCACTATGTTTGTACTGCCCTTATTTATAATAGCCAGAAGCTCTAAAGAACCCAGATGTCCCTCAACAGAGGAATGGATACAGAAAATGTCGTTCATTTACACAATGGATTACTATTCACCTATTAACAATGACTTTTTTCTTTTCATACACAAATGGATGGAACTTGAAAATATCATCCTGAGTGAGGTAACTCAGTCACAAAAGAACACACATGATATGTACTCACTGATGGATGGATATTAGCCAAAAAGAAACTTGAAATACCCATGATACAACTCACAAACCATATGAAACCCAAGAACAAAAATCACACGAAAGTGTGGATGTGAGGGTCCTACTCAGAAGGGTATAGAAAATAATCTCAGAAAAGTAGAGGGAGAGAGGGATCTGGGAGGGAGAGAGGAGGTGAAGAGAAAAGGAGGGGGTTTAGTTCAGATATGGGAGGAGATGGGGAGAAGTACAGATGGTCAAGAATTTGAAAGTAGGTATGTAGTAGTGGTGGAGGGGGAACTTGGGGTAGCCAGAAGTTCCAAGGACCCAACATGGAGGACATTAACCAAAATACTCAGCAAAGGGGAGAGAAAACCTGTAGAGACCATATCCAGTGTATAGGCATGACTCCCGGTTGAGGGATAGGGCCATCTGCCAATTTCAAAAATATTAATGCAGAATTCCTCCTATTAAAAAGAAATGTAGAGACAAAGAATGGAGCAGAAACTGAAGGGAAGGTCATCCAGGGACTGCCCCACCTAGGAATTCCTCCCATCTGCCGACACCAAACCCAGGCATTATTGCTGATGCCAAGAAGCGCTTACTGACAGACTGGTATAGCTGTCACCTGAGAGGCTCTGCCAGAGCTGGACCAATACATATGTGGATGTACACAGCCAAACATCATACTGAGCACAGGGACTCTAATGGGGAAGTTAGGGCAAGAACTGTAGTAGCTGAAGGGGTTTGCAACCCCATAGGAAGAACAACAATATTAACTAACCAGACCCCCCAAAGCTCCCAGGGACTAAACCACCAACCAAAGAGTACACATGGGGGAATCCATGACTCCAGCTGGATATGTAATAGATGCCCTTAGGGGGCATCACTGGTGGGGGGGGCAGCCTTTTGGTCCAGTGAAGGCTTAATGATCCATCCATCTTAGGAGATTGGTAGGGCGCTGAAGCAGGAGTGGGTGGGCAGGTGGGGGAGCACTCTCATAGAGGCAGGGGCACAGGGAGGGTATAGGAGGCTTGTGGAAGGGAAACTGGGAAGGGGATAATATTTGAAATGTAAATAAATAAAATAACCAATAAAAATTAAAAAAAGAGAGAATCTGTTTAGGTATGGTCCCCATTTTTAAAATTTGATTGTTTGTTTTTGAAATCTAACTTCTTGAGTTCTTTACACATTTTGGATATTAGCCCTCTTACAAATGTAGACTTAGAAAAGATCTCTTCTCAATATGTAGGTCCATTTTGTCCTATTGACAGTGTTGTTTTCCTTCCAGAAACTTTTCAATTTTATAAGGTTCCATTTAGCAATTGTTGATTTTAGATCTCGAGCCATTGTTGTTCTGTACAGGAAATAATGCACTGTGCCAATGCATTCAAGGCTATTTCCTAATTTCTCTTCTATTAGATTCAGTGTATCTGGTTCTACATTGAGGTCTTTGATCCACTTGGAATTGAGCTTTGTACAGGTGATAAATATGGATCAATTTGCATTTGTCTACATGCAGACCACCAGTTAGACCAGCACCATTTCTTTTCTTTTCCTTTTTTTTTTTGGACTAAATTTTTTTATTATTATTATTTCTATATTCTATATTCTTTATTTACATTCCAAATGATTTCCCCATTCCTGGTTCCCCCTCCCAGAAAGTCTCATAAGCCCTCTTCCCTCCCCCTGTTCCCCATTTGCCTAAGAATTTCATGAATTCATTGTTTTTAATTGCTTAGTAGTATTCCATTGTGTAAATATACATGGAAAATATCTCTGATAAAATTGAAGATATATTTAGAAAAACACATTAAGATTGACTATTTCATGGAAAAAATTATACAGATAAAATGGTAGGCATGAAAATATTCCTAAGTTGATTGAAAGTGGAATTATAAACATTTTCTGATAAAATTGAAAATCTACAAGGAAAATATTTCTGATAAAACTCAAGAAATATATAGAAAAACACAGAAAAATGCAAATTGACCCATTCTTATCTCCTTGCACTAAGCTCAATTCCAAGTGGATCAAAGACCTCCACATAAAACCAGACACACTGAAACTAATAGAAAGGAAACTAGGGAAGAACCTTGAACATATGGGCACAGGGGAGAATTTCCTGATCAGAACTCCAATAGCTTATGCTCTAAGATCAAGAATAGACAGATGGGACCTCATTAAATTACAAAGTTTCTGCAAGGCAAAAGACACTGTCAAAAAGACAAAGCGACAACCAACTAACTGGGAAATGATCTTCACCAACCCTACATCCGACAGAGGGCTAATTTCCAATATATACAAAGAACTCAAGAAGGTAAACTCCAGAGAGGCAAGTAACCCTATTAAAAAATGGGGTACAGAGCTAAACAAAGAGTTCTCACCTGAAGAATATCTAATGGCTGAGAAACACCTAAAGAGATGTTCATTATCCCTAGTCATTAGGGAAATGCAAATCAAAACAACCCTGAGATTCCATCTCACACCAGTCAGAATGGCTAAAATCAAAAACACAGGAGACAGCAGATGTTGGCGAGGATGTGGAGAAAGAGGAACACTCCTCCACTGCTGGTGGGATTGCAAGCTGGTAAAACCACTCTGGAAAGCAGTCTGGCGGTTCCTCAGAAAACTGGATGTGACACTCCCGGAGGATCCGGCTATACCACTCCTGGGCATATACCCAGAGGCTTTACCTGCATGCAATAAGGACACATGCTCCACTATGTTCATAGCAGCCTTATTTATAATAGCCAGAAGCTGGAAAGAACCCAGATGTCCCTCGACGGAAGAATGGATTCAGAAGATGTGGTATATTTACACAATGGAATACTACTCTGCAATTAAAAACAATGAATTCATGAAATTCCTAGGCAAATGGTCAGAACTTGAAAATATCATCCTTAGTGAGGTAACCCAATCACAAAAGAACACACATGGTGTGCAGTCACTGATAAGGGGGTATTAACCCAGAATCTCGGAATACCCTAGACACAATTCGCAAATCAATAGATTCCCCTGGTCCTGGAAAGACTGGATGTAGGGGAACGCCAGGACAGAGAAGCGAGAGGGGGGTGAAGGGGGAAAAGAGGGAGGGAAGAGGGCTTATGGGACTTTCGGGGAGGGAGGAAACGGGAAAGGGGAAATGATTTTGAATGTATATAAAAAAAAATTAGAAAATAAAATTAAAAAAAAAAGAAATGATTTTATCAAATAAAATTGCAATAAACTACAAAAAAAAAAGAAAAATTATGCAGATAAGATGGCAGGCATAAAAATATTTCTAAATTGATTGAAAGTAGAAGTAAAACATTTTCTGTTAAATTGAAGATTTACATGGAAAATATCTCTGATAAAATTGAAGAAATATATAAAAAAAGTGTTAAGATCAAATATTTCATGGAAAAATTATACAGATAAAATGGTAGGCATAAAAATATTCCTAAGTTTTTTGAAAGTGGAATTATAAACACTTTCTGATAAAATTGAAAATCTACAAGGAAAATTTTTCTGAAAAAATTCAAGAAATATATAAAAAAGTTAAAACTATTACATGGAAAATTATACAGATAAAATAGAAGGTATAAAAATGTTTCTAAGTTGATTGAATGTAAAATTATAGACATTGTCTGATAAAACTGAAGATCCACATGGAAAATACTTCTGACAAAATTGAAGAAAATTACAGAAAAATGTTAAAATTGAAGATTGTCATGGAAAATTATACCGACAAAATGGTAAGTACAAAAACATTCCTAAATTGATCAAAAGTGGAACTACAAACAACCCCCTCCCCGGCGACGAAACCAAAGATCTACATAAAAAATACCTCCGGCAAAATCGAAGAAATACACAGAAAAAATGTTAAAATTAAGGATTATCATGGAAAATAATACAGTCAACATGATAGACACATAAAGCATTACTAAATTGAAAGAGGAGTCACAAACATTTTCTGATAAAATCAAAGATCCACATGAAAAAAATCTCTGTTAGACTATGTTTTTTTTTTTTTTTTTTTTGGTTGGGGAATTGAGTCTATTGACATTATAAGATATTAAGGAATAGTGATTGTTGCTTCCTGTTATTTTTGATGTTCTTTTTATGTTTGTGTGGTTACTTTCTTTTGGGTTTGTTGGGATAAGATTACTTTCTTGCTTTTTCTAGGGTGTAGTTTCTCTTCTCATGTTGTCTTTTTCCATCTATTATCCTTTGTAGGGCTGGATTTGTGGAAAGATATTGTGTAAATTTGGTTTTATCATGGAATATCTTGGTTTCTCCATCTATTGCAATTGAGAATTTTGCTGGGTATAGTAGTTTGGGCTGGCATTTGTGTTCTCTTAGGGTCTGTATGATATCTGCCCAGGATCTTCTTGCTTTCATCGTCTCAGGTGAGAAGTCTGGTGTAATTGTGATAGGCCTGCCTTTATAGGTTATTTGACCTTTTTCTCTTACTGCTTTTAATATTCTTTCTTTGTTTAGTGCATTTGGTGTTTTGATTATTATGTGCTGGGAGGACTTTCTGTTCTTGTCCAGTCTGTTTAGAGTTCTATAGGCTTCTTGTATGTTCATGGACATCTCTTTCTTTAGGTTAGGGAAGTTTTCTTCTATAATTTTGTTGAAGATATTTACTGGCCCTTTAAGTTGGAAATCTTTTCTCTCTTCTATACCTATAATCCTTAGGTTTGGTCTTCTCATTGTGTCCTGTATTTCCTGGATGTTTTGGCTCAGGAGCTTTTTGCATTTTGCATTTTCTTTAAGTGTTGAGTCAATGTTTTCTATGGTATCTTCAGCCCCTGGGATTCTTTCGTCTATCTCTTTTATTCTGTTGTTGATGCTTGCATCTATGACTCCTGAATTCTTTCCAAGATTTTCTATCGCCAGAGATGTCTCACTTTGTGATTTCTTTATTGCTTCTACTTCCATTTTTAGATCCTGGATGGTTTTGTTCAGTTCCTTCACTTGTTTGTTTGTGTTCTCCTGTAATTCTTTCAGGGATTTTTGTGTTTCCTCTTTAAGGGCCTCTACCTGTTCACCCATCCTGCCCTGTATTTCTTTCAGGAATTTTTGTTTTTCCTTTTTAAGGGCCTTTACAATTTGACCCATGTTCTCCTGTATTTCTTTAAGGGACTTTATGTCCCTTATGTCTTTCTTGATGCCCTCTAACAGCATGGTGAGAAGAGACTTTAAATCCAACTCTTGCTTTTCCAGTGTGTTGGGGTATCTAGGATTTGCTGTCGTGGGAGAACTGGGCTCTGATGTTGTCAATTAGCCTTGGTTTCTGTGAGTAGGGTTCTTGCACTTGCCTTTCACCATCTGGTTATTTCTGGTGTTAGTTGGTCTTGTTGTCTCTGGCTGGAGCTTGCCCCTCCTATGGGCCTGCAAACCTGTGTCTGTACTCCTGGGAGACCAACTCTCTTCTGGCAGGGTCTGTGCCCAGAAGACTGTGGAGCTGTCTGGTTCCCTGCTGCAAATGGTACCTGGAAGGGAAGACTCCTGTCCCAGCTGCTCCACTGATCATATGCCCTGTATGCTCCTAGCTGTACCCCTCCAGAGAGAAGGTGGAGATCTCACCTAGGCACTCAGAAGTGAAATTGCTACTCGGAGATCATTCTCTTCTGGTGGGCTAAGCACAGAAGGCTGTGGAGCTGTCTGGTTACCTGCTGCAGATGGCTGCTGGAAGGGAAGACTCCTGTCCCAGCTGCTCCATTGATCGTATGCCCTGTGCGCTCCTAGCTGTACCCCTCCAGAGAAAAGGTGGAGATCTCACCTCCTCACTCAGAAGATCTTTCATTTGCTTGGTTAGAGTTAGATCAAGGTATTTGTATTATTTGTGGCTATTGTGAAAGGTGTTATTTCCCTAATTTCTTTCTAAGCCCACTTATCATTTGTGTAAAGGAAGACTACTGATTTGTTAGAGTTAATTTTATATCCAGCCACTTTGCAGAAGTTATCAGCTGTAGGCATTATATGGTAGAATTTTGATGATCACTTAGGTATACTTAAGATTATCATCTGCCAATAATGATACCTTGATTTCATTCTTTCCAATTTGAATCACATGAATCTCCTTTTGTTTTCTGATTGCTCTTACTAGTACTTCAATACCATATTGAGTTGTTAGTGAGAGAATGGGCAGATTTGTCTTGTCCCTGATTTTAGTTAGATTGCTTCAAATTTCTCTCCATTTAATTTGATGTTGGCTGTTGGTTTGTTCTATATTATCTTTATTGCTATTAGTTATGTGCCATAAATTCCTGATCTCCTCAAGACTTTTAACATGACGGGGTTTTGTATTCTGTCAAAGGCTTTTTCAGTGTCTAATGAGATGAGATGATTGATTATGTACTTTTTATCTTTGAGGTTTTTTTTTTTTTATATTTTGATTTTGGTTTCAGATTTTATATTGAACCAGCCTTGCTTCCCTGAGATAAAACATACTTGATCGTGATGAATTCTGTTTTTGATGTGTTCTTGGATTCAGTTTTTGAGAATTTTATTAAGTATTTTTGCATCAATTCCCATAAGCAAAACTAGTCAGAAGTTCTCTGTATTTGTTGAGTCATTTTGCGTTTTAGTTATAAGAACAACTGCGACTTTACAGAATGAATTAGATACTGTTCCTTTTGTTTTTATTTTGTGGATTAGTTTGAAGAGTATTTGTATGGAATATTCGTATTAGTTTTTCTTTGAAGGTCTGGTAGAGTTCTGCATTAACATCATCTTGACCTTGACTAGTCAACCCCTCTGGTTTATAATGACTGTTTCTATTTCCTTAGGGGTAATGGTACTCTTTAGATAGTTCACCTGACCTTGCTTTATCTTTTTGGTACATGGTAACTGTCTTGAAAATCATCTATTTTTGTATAGATTCTCCAGCGTTGTCAAGTATAGGCTTTTATGGTATGATAAGATAATTTCATGAATTTCATCAGTTTATGTTGTTTGACTTGCTTTTCATTTTTGACTTCCTTAATTTGGATACTGTCTCTTTGCTGTTTAGTTAGTTTGGCTAAAGGTATTTGTATCTTGTTGATTTTCTTAAGAAACAGTTGCTAGTTCTGTTAATTCTTTGTATCCTTTTCTTTGTTTCTACTTGGTTGATTTTAGCCCTGAATTTGGCTATTACCTTCTGTCTACTCTTGCTAATATTTGCTTCTTCTTGTTCTAGAGCTTTCAGGTGTGCTGTTAAGTTGCTAGTATAGGGTATCTCCAATTTCTTTATAAAGGCATTTTAGTGCTATGAATTTTGCTCTTCACAGTGCTTTCACTGTGTCCCATACAGTTGGGCATGCTATGCCTTTTTTTTCATTGAATTCTAAATAGTTTTTAATTTCTTTATGTTCGTTCTGACTAAGTTATCAATGAGTAGTGAGTTGATCAGTTTCCATGGGTATGTGGGCTTTTTGTTGTTTTTGCTGTTATTGAAGTCCAGTATTAGACTATGGTGATCTGGTAGAATGCATGAGATGATGTCAAACTTCTTGTACCCGTTGAGACATAATTTTTCCATTTATATGGTCAATTTTGTAGAAAGTTTCCTAATGTGCAGAGAAGAAGATATATTCTTTTGTTTTGTGGTAAAATGTTCTGGAGATAGCTGTTAAATTCACTTGTTTCATAACTTCTGTTAATTTTGCCTTGTCTCTGTTTAGTTTCTGTTTCAATGATCTGTCCATTCGGAAGAATGGGGCATTGAAGTCTGCCACTATTATTGTGTGAAGTTTAATGTAGGTTTTGAGTTTAAGCAAAGTTTCTTTTATGAATCTGGGTACCTTTGCATTTGTGACATAGATGTTCATAATTGAAACTTCATCTTGGAGAATTTTTCCTTTGATTAGTCTGAAGTGTCCTTCTCCACCTCTTTTGATTACTTTTGGTAGTAAGTATATTTTGTTGGATATTATAATGGCAACTTCAGCTTTTTTCTTGGAAGTATTTTTTCGGAAAGCTTTTTTATATGCCTGAACTCTGAGGTAGTTGCTATCTTTGTAACTGAGGTGTATTTCTTGTTTGCAGCAGCAAAATGATACTTGCTGTTTTTTATCCTCTCTGTTAGTCTGCCTTTTTTTTTTTTTGTGAATTGAGGCCATCGTTGAGAGATATTAAAGATAAGTTTCTGTAGATTCTGTTATTTTTGTTATTGAAGGTGGAATTGTGTGTGTTTGTGTGTGTGTGTGTGTGTGCGTGAGCACAGGTGCGTGTCTGCGTGCACTCATACATGCATATGTTATTCTCTTTTGGGTTTGTTGAGAGATGATTAATTTCTTTTTTTTCCCTTGGGTATAGTTAGCCTCCTGAGATTGGAGTTTTCTTTCTATTATGGTCTGTATGGCTGGATTAGTAGAAAGATATTGTTTAAATTTGTATCTGTCATGGAATATCTTGGTCTCTTCATCTATGGTGATTGAGTGTTTTACAGAATATAGTAGCCTAGGCTGGCATCTGTGGTTTGTTAGGGTCTACATGACATCTGTCCAGGATGTTCTGTCTTATAAAGTCTTTTGAAAAGTCTGGTGTAATTCTGATAGGTCTGTCTTTATATGTTACTTGGCTTTTTCCCCTTACAGTTTTTAATATTCTTTCTTAGTTCTGTACATTTAACATTTTGAGTATTATCTGCTGGAAGTATTTTCTGATGCATTCTATTTGGTGTTCTGTTGGCTTCCTGTATGTTTATGGCCATCTCCTTCTTTAGGTTAGGGAAGTTTTCTTCTATGATTTTGTTAAACATGTTTTCTGGCCCTTTGCACTTGGAATATTCACCCATTTCTATTCCTATTACCTAATGTTTGGTGTTTTCATAGTGTGCCAAATTTCCTGGAAGTTTTTAGTTAGGAATTTTTTACATTTGGTATTTTCTTTGACCAATGTACCAATTTTTTTTATGTTATCTTCCACACCTGAGATTCTGTCTTCCATCTCTTGTATTCTATTGTATTTGCTGCTCTTTTTTCTAGGTTTTCCATTTCCAGAGTTGCCTTATTGGCGATTTTTTTTAAACATTTTAATTTCCATTTTTACGTATTGGATCATTTTGTTTAATTTTTTCCCTATTTGAATTTATTTTCCTGAATTTCTTTAAGGTATTTGTTTGTTTACTCTTTAAGTGCTTTGGCCTGTTTGCCTGTGTTTTCCTCTATTTCTTTAAAAGAGTTTTATATACCCTACTTAAAGGCCTGTGTCATATTTATTAGATGGGATTTTATGTCAGAAGCTTGTTCATTGTGAGTGTTAGGGTATCCAGGGACTGGTGTGGTAGAAGAATTAGTTTATGATGGTGCCAAATTACCTTGGTTTCTGTTATTTATATCCTTGAACTTGCCTCTTGCTAGCTGGTTATCTCTGGTGTTAACTGGCCTGGGTGTCTTAGAGTAGAGTAGGCCTTTTTAGATATTAATACAGCTGTTTGACCTGGGTTAGAGCAGGATTCCTGGGAGTCAAGCAGTAATGTCTCTGGTTAGCCAGGCCTCCTGTGTCTCTGGTTAGAGCAGGTTTCCTGTCCCACTGGTTAGAGAAGTCATCCTGTGTCCTTGAATAGGGCATACCCCCTTGGGATATAGGTAAGCTGAACTCTGTAACTCTGCATATAGATTGGTTGTGATTTTCTGTAATAGTTTCTGACTATGGCAAGGAGTTTTCTTGATTACAGGTGAAGACTACATCTGCCAGTGGGTATGAGAACAAATATTTAAATGTTATAACAGATTACGCTGTTTCAGTAAAATGGTTTGTAGGCTTTCCTTGAAGATCCATGTCTTCACTAGCATAAAGTACTTAGTTTTCTAGGTTTCCAGTACAAGAAAATATTTTTCTCTTGCTGGGGGGAGGGGGCATTTTTAAGTCCAATTAAAGAACTTTTGGTTATTGAGAATGTATGCCTGTTACTACTCTACTCCTAGGATTATAATACTATGTTGGTCATTGTTGTGGTTCAAGGTGGTTTGCTAGATAGAACTGTTAGTTTCTCTCATCTTTTGGAAACTTGCATGGTGCCTTCTAGTACTGTGGAAGTTAGTCCTTAGTTTATGCATTATTTTATAGGTTTTTTAAATAGATATTTGTATATATTTAAGTTTAAAGAATATTTCATAAGATGTTTAAAGCTTTAAACATAACTTTGAAAGTATTACTAAGTTTAGATAAAATTACAAACAAAATATCACATGGGATTTTGTTTCATCTAATTGTTTGATTTAGGCCTCCAGAGCAATTATATCTTTGAATTCTCTCGGGTTCATATCCCCTAGGTATTTGTGACATAAATGTGAGACACTGTTTGATGCTAAGGTTCTGTTATTTTATTTCCCTTTCTTTCAGATATCACTGAGATTTTTTTTTGTAAAGATTATGTGGTTAAAGTCATATTTTTTCTAAAATATTCTTTGACACATATAGTAAAACCTGTGTTTCCCCATATATTGTATTATATTCCTTAATAAATAAAATTTCTAGCAGAGAAAGTCCTAGAGCCTATCAGTTTTATGAAAAGTCTTAAATGAATACATCAAAATTTTCTGCTTTGTGGTGAGTTTATTCAACTCTCATTTTATTTTATTTATTTTAGAAGAAAAATAATGTATGAACATGATTTTCTCAGGGTTTAAAATTTATGTATGTCTATAACTTCTATGATAAGCATTTATGATAATCTTCCTAGATAAATTTAACATCATCTGTGCCACTGTATTTGTTATTATTATGTGACCAATATTTCTAGATAATATCTACTTATTCATTATAAGTATTCTACTTTATATATAGTCAGTTTTAACCGATTACAAGTCATGATATGTATGTCATCTCATAATAATCTCATAGAAAAACTAAGGATACAAATTAAATTTGATAATTCTGTAGTTTGTAAAATACTCAGTATGATATTTAGCACATAAAGGAAATGCAATGAGAAAAACAAAGATGGAACTTACCAGAAATGAAGGAATGAACTTGTTTATTACAGATACATATGTCCATTGTGTACACAGGGCAATGAACAATCAAACAAACTAAACATATATGATTGACACTTCCTGAGGAAAAATGAGTGATTTTGAAATTTAGCCCCAAGTTCATTTAGATAATCATTGAATATAAGAAGTGGAGCCCAAAGTTAAATATGTAGAAAAGATATGTCAGAACTTGATGAAACAATACTTGTTGTTGGTAGAATAATAATCAACCCTAAGTTGCTCAAATTTTTTGAGAAAATAGAATATGAGACAGAACAGAGATTTGGGTCAAGTTTTTAAAATCTAATTATAGAATTTGGACTCAATATAATTTGTATGAAATGTGTAAGTGCATTCAGAATATAGTAAGTCCAATAGATAGAATCAATAATATCTAAAGCAACAGTTGAAGAAAAATTGTACATGTATATTATTGATATTTTTATATGAAGGACACAGTCCTTGATAAAAAAAGAGTATAATCACAGTATATTGAAATCTGTAGGACTTTTAATCTCGGCATGCAAACATGTCATTTTTAAGTGGAATAGTGTTAATTTTGAGTAATAGTATAATTTTATACTGAGTTAGGGTCAGCAAATTTTTAATGTACTTCTAAGAAAAATGTAATTAGATAGTAGAAAGTAGTAGTTGAGACAGTTTGGAAGAATATAGGACATACAGAAATAACTCATTCCATTTTTTTCATAATTAGAATTGCTTTGAATAATTAGGAAATTAGATGATATGAGGTTTCTCTGTGACTACTGTTTTGTATAACTAATATATGTTTTAGATATACCACTAGTTTACAGTATACCTGCTACATCAGACAATACCACATTCTATAATTTTGTGATATAATTTTATCTATGCCTGTGTGATTCACCTTCAATCTTGTAAGCTTTCTTATTGTAAAGTACATAATAGTAAACTACAAATGATAAAAATATTTATTATACTATGTCAATTTGTGCTTTGAATTTAAATTATTGTAACTACTGGTAAAATTGTTTAAACAGCTCTTTATGAGTAATCCTTAAGTCTCCAAACACTTTTTCTCAACCTATCTTATTTGATTGTTTCTCTCTTTCTGTTTTTCTATTTTAATGCAGGGATCGAGAAAACCAGACTTATTCAGTGATCTTCATTCTCTTGGGCTTCTCTGAATACCCAGATCTGCAGGTGCCCCTGTTCCTCGTGTTTCTGACTATATACACAGTCACTGTGCTAGGAAACCTGGCCATGATTGGCATCATCAGGATCAATACAAAGCTCCGCAATACCCCCATGTACTTTTTCCTTAGTCACCTCTCCTTTGTGGATTTCTGTTACTCTACTGTTGTAACACCCAAACTGTTAGAAAACTTGATCATAGAAGACAGAACCATCTCTTTCTCAGGCTGTATAATGCAGTTCTTCTTTGCATGTACATTTGTGGTGACCGAAACATACATGTTGGCAGTGATGGCCTATGACAGATTTGTTGCAGTGTGTAATCCTCTGCTCTACACTGTTGCCATGTCCCCAAAGCTGTGTTTCATTTTAGTAGGTGCCTCATACTCTTGGGGTTTTATTTGTTCCCTGACACTTACTTACTTTTTACTGAGACTATCCTTTCAAGGAATTAATATCATTAATAACTTTGTGTGTGAGCACGCTGCTATTGTGGCCGTATCCTGCAGTGACCCTTACATTAGTCAGAAGATTATTTTTGTCTCTGCCTCATTCAATGAAATAAGCAGCCTAATTATTATTCTTACTTCCTATGTTTTCATCTTCATCACTGTCATGAAGATGCCTTCCATTGGAGGCCGTAGTAAAGCCTTCTCTACCTGTGCCTCCCACCTGACTGCCATTATTATTTTCCATGGAACAATTCTATTTCTTTACTGTGTACCTAACACAAAGAGTTCTTGGCTCATGGTCAAGGTGGCCTCAGTGTTCTATACAGTCTTCATCCCTATGTTAAACCCCCTGATCTATAGTCTCAGAAACAAAGATGTCAAGGAGTCAGTCAGAAAGTTGATGACCAAAAGTTTGTAATGCCATATTTTGCCATATACACATGGTTTGCTTACTCCTTCATATTCAGAAATATTTGTGCAGAATTTCTAAGATGTTTAATATGATTGACAAACTAAAACCAACCAACCAACCAACCAACCAACCAACAATGGTGATTTTAACTCCAACTGACCTGATTATTCAAAATCTAATTTGAGGTTGAGTATTCAGTTATAAAATAATAATCAGAGTAACTATAACTTTTTGATTGGAATAAAGATTTCATACTTGAAATTCAACATGCACAATTTTTAAGTTAGCAGACCTTAATGATGAGACAAATTTCTCTTTTCTCAATGCTTGGAAAATAGAGATATACATTCATAGAATTGATTGAAAAAAATCTTTATAATTGATAGACTACTTAATTGTTTTAACTAAATGATTATATTTTTGTTACCATCACTTGCTAATCATGATTTATATCTTTTGGGATATCAAAATCTTGGTAAAATTTAATGTACTGCAATGTACATTCTACTATGAATTGCAAACCCTAGTCCTTTTCCTTCTGAATTCTTGCCTCTTACTTCCAAAAGAAATACTATAATTTGATTATTAGTAATGATTTATAACAAACTGCTGCAACTAAAACGTTCTAAGATTTTTAAAATAGGCATCAATATATCAAAAAATCATGTACTTTAGATATAAGTATATCTCACCTATTTAATATCTGGGAGTCTGTAATTCAGATATGATAATGCATTTAACTAAATAATCTGCCAAATAATATATACATAAAAATAAATAATATTTTGAACAAGATATAATGTTTTGGGTGGTGAAATCACAATAAAAATGAACGGTATTTGTCACATAAAACCTTATATTTTGAAACACCAAAATTTTAAAACAGTAGATAGCAGATATAGAGTAAATTATAATTCTGATGCTTTAATAGACTTCTTTGTTATGTAGAAGAAAACAGAAGTACACAAATAAATATTAGAGGTAATCCATCCCCCTAGAATTAGTTTTGGGAACCACTTTATAGGAAGCAATCCATACTTGATAATGTAAATCTTCCAAGCCATGACAGTGTATGGTATTGGATCTACAGGGATATTTAATCCTGGTGTTTAACATGAAACCACCTTCAAAATATGTATGTTTGTATCCATATAGAACCATCACTAACAGTCTTAACCAATGAAGTCTCTCTTTCTAGTGAACTTCAGTAAAGGTTCTTTTACAGGTATACAAAGTACTAAAATAAGTGATGATTTAATACTGAGCACTAAAGTTATATGTACTTGAGGATATCTCAAGGTAACTGTATTTCATGAGATATAAATTGAGATGAATGGTTGTCTGTGTTGAGAAATGGGTAAGTCTACTGATACTCATATCTTCATATTAGATTATCTAATTTTTTGTTCCCTTTAAATTCTCTCTTATTTTGGCCCTTATAATTTCTATTGTGTAAAATAATGTAATAAAGGTATATTAATTAATGTATTATCTTGCATTGATGAGCTGACTTGATATGGAGCAATACCAGAGATACTATAAAAACTAAATAAAAGTAATAAAATGATATGCTACTATACCAATTATCATTGATTATCTATCTTTATCACATCCTTAGTTCTTTGGTTATAGTCCATTTATGATCTGTTAAACAAAGACAGAGGATACCTTCTGCAAACATTGAAAATTCAGAAGAAAAACAAGATGAAATAAAGTCATATATTGAAAACCTCAGTGACAATCAGATGACAGACATGTGCACTGTTGTGTACTATTCTACCACTGAAGTCATAAGGATGGTGATTAAAATAAAAACACAGGCAGGGAGAGAAAAAAATCAGGCAATGCATTTTATTCAAAATTTAGAGGGAAATAAAACATTCTTCTGTCTTATGCCTTATTCAGAACAAGATATGGTAACTGTACCAACATGCTTACAGTAGTTTTTTGTGAACATAGGCTTGTTAGAGTACCATGTGAGCAAACAGCACATTAATATTTAAGAATTAATGGTAGCTCAAGAGAGTGGCATAGTCACTGACAAAGAAGAAGACTACAACTTTTTAGAAAAGATGATTAAGGATCACCAAGAATTACCCATATCTAAACTTTGCCAACATGCATGCACCTAGTAGCAGACATATTACCCAGAGTCTAGAAAGATGTGGTTAGGAACACATACTACACTTCAGGGGATGCTATTTCATGTCCCAACACCCACAAAGGGCAGCCTACAACTGACTGTAACTCCATTTCCAAAGGATGCAATATCATCTCTGACTACCGTGGACACTATACTCTGGCACATAATCCCACACTGTGACATAATAAAATAATTAAAAATAAAATATTCTTTAATTACATGCATCCAAGGAAGAAATGCTTGGTGCATCCTTGAAGGAAATAGCTCTATCCTCAAAATTAGATTTCTTAGCAGTTTGTGAAGAGTAACACTATAGGAAATAAATCAGAAGGAGACACTCATATGTCATTGCAGTACTTCCGAAGGAAATAGTACAGGAAAGCTGTAGTACAGATAGACATATATTAAAATCCATATAAATGTAAGTGATGTTTCGCATAATATAAATACTACTCTGAACAAAATTTATAACATTTTAACTAACCTTAGGATGTCATAGACATTATTTTTTGAATGTATAAGTTTCAGGTGTATAGCCAAATATAACTTTTATAAACTCAGAACCAGCAGTTAGATACTGTGGTTGAAAGAAAAGTTATAAACATTAAAATTCCCACAGTGCAGTTCTTTCTTAGTGAGGGAAGGCAGAAAAAAATGGCACTAAAACTGACCATGTGAAGTTTGCTGAGTGTACTTGAAGTAAGATGCTTTTTTATTGTTTGCTGGAGAAAGAAACAAAGGGAATTATAATCCAAATGTACTCAGATATAAATGTATATATAAGTGCACAATTACAAACAGGCACACATGAGGGTAAAGGATAGTAAAAGGAAAAGAAATATATAATAAGAAAAAGAAAAGAAAAAAAAGGAGAGTAAAAATAAAAGTGAAATACAAAAGTAAATTAATTTTGGACACTATTAGAGAACAATGATTTAGTCCTCTCCATTCTAGGATAATATCATAATTTCCATTCTCTATAAAGTTATTTATAGTAGGTAACATAACTATTATACACACACACTCACACACACACACACACACTCAAACACACCCATTATTCTCACAGTTTCTAAAACTATTTTATTTTTTATTTCATTATTTTAATATTAGTAATTCAATGTATAAAGAAATTAAGGAAAAATATTTTAGGTGTGTGTAAGTGTAGTGTGTGTGTGTTTGTGTGTGTGTGTGTGTGTGTGTATCTATAATGACTGAGAAAGGATTTTTATGTGAATTAACTTCCTCACAGTTTCTTTTACATCCTTATTTCTTAAGCTATAAGTAAGAGGATTAAGCATAGGGATGACCATGCTGTAAAACACAGTGACTATCTTGACAAGAAGCAGTGAACTCTTTGACTTGAGTACACAGTATAGAAGGAGAATAATTCCATGACAGAAAGAGATAGCAGTCAGGTGTAGGGCACAGGTGGACAAGGTTTTTTGTAGTGCCCCTTTAGTAGGAATCTTGATAACAGTGGAGAATATGACAACATAGGAGACGATGATGATAAGGAGGCTACAAATCTCATTGAACATACAAATTAACAAGCATGCTATCTGGCTGAAAGAAGAGTCAGAACAGGCTGCAGAAATTATGGTAGAGCACTCACATCAAAAGTGGTTAATAATGGTAGATCTACAGTAAGATAATGCCAAAAGAAAATATGTTAGTGTAATAGCACAGAGTTCACCCCATAGGTAAGTTACAGTTACTAGGAGAGCACAGAGCCTATGAGACATAGCCACTGTGTAGAGTAGAGAGTTACAAATGGCCACAAAGTGGTCATAGGCTATTACTGCTAGCATGAAGGTTTGGGTAAACACACAAGCCCAGCCAAAGTAAAACTGGATTATGCATCATTTGCTGGACATAGATCTGTCCTCTGTTATCAGAATGTCTAACAGTTTTGGTGCAATCACAGTGGTGAAACAAAGATCAACAAAGGATAAATGGCTGAGGAAAAAATACATGTAGGAGTTTAGCATTGATCCTGGAGTATGGAGTTTAGCATTGATCCTGATGACCAAAATCTTGCCTAGATTTTCACTGTTATTACATTATGGTGTATCCTAAAATTTTAATTGTAGAGCCATAAATATAGAATTACACATTGCAGAGAATGGCCACAAAACATAGACTGTTTTTTCTCTATGACATCATTTCCTGAGTTTACTTAGAATTTGTAATATGGAATTAATAACAGTTATTATTTTATAATTACTGTTGGTACAATAGAAAACCAGAAATGGAAGCCTTCAGGCAGAGACAAAAGAATGATCACCTTGGTTTCATTGTGATTATTCCTAAGTTCTCAGCTCTAGCTTCTTGCAGCTTCTCAAACTATTGCTCATTGTATTTAATGTTTTCACTTTATTTCAGTTAGGGAAAATAAAAGAATTACTCAACATGCACTTTTGAGTGGATTCTAACTTCACAGCATTTATCAAATTAGCAGTGTCTCTATGAGAATCATTTATATGTCCATGCAGTCAAAGTATTTTAAAATTGAAAGTTTAATTAATATCATTTTAATTTGACCAATAGTACCGCAATAAAACTCAGAGATAAAATCAAGTAAAGATTTTTACAGATGCAATAAATAGTTCAATACCTTGTATTATAAATTTTAGATGAATCATATGGTGTTACTGCCACTAGCTTCACAGAGCTCTTTCTCTAACTAAAATATACTTTCATATTAGAGTCTCACAATTCTGACATGTTAATTAGCCATGCATCCAAAACCAGGTATACTCTGTAGGCTCATTTATTAATGGTTTCTATAACCAATCCAGTAAATTATAAAAACAATAAATTTTTTAAAAGTTTGACTAAAGACAACTAATTTGGAATTAAGCCATAAAAGTTTCATACCAAAAATGTGTTACTAGAAAAATCAAGAAAATTTTATTCATTATTAAAAGAATAATGGTCAGCATAAAAATGCTCTTGATGTAAATAAGGCTCTGAAGCCAAATTTAGAGATCAAATATTGTGTTTTAAATCTAAATGCATGGCCCCAGGGAATCAAACCACAGCAATCTTGAGCAAATATTTACCATTAACTAGAAATAAGATTACTAAAAAAACAGTTTTCGAGTTATGAGTATAATTAATCTAAACCACCAAATCATATGGGACACTTCAATACGCTGATTATCTTTAGTAGAAATCTACTACCAATTTATAGCAATCATTGTGCAGTTAAATATAAATTTATTGCTGAAAATATGACACCTCAAAGATTATATCTTGCATTATTTATCAGCTTGCTTTATTTTCTTAAATAAATTAATAACAAATTCTGAAGCATTGTTTTCTTTTAACTCATCAATTTAAGCTAATTATTCATCGTAATATAGCTGTTTATCCATATACAAATTTATTTGTCAATTAATAGATCTTTTGAAACATAATATACGGGGGTTGGTTGAATTGTGTTATAAAAAAACTAACAGAAATTTTAGGGCTATGTCCTTAAAGTTTGTTATCATTTACAGTATATTTTAGGCATAATGTCCCAAATCTTATTTTATTAAATGATTGCCATAGTGCATGTCTTGCATTGTGCTTTTACAAGACTTACAACTTAAGGTTAAGACAGTTCTGCAGACTGAAAGTAAGGCCTTACTACTTTTGTATACTTCTTTTGTCAAAATGAAGTCAATTGTCCATCAAATTATCACTTTCTTGAAGAGTAATTTTTCACTTATTTTACTTTATTTAATGTGACATTAAATTTTATGACATTTCTGATTGTGTCTTAATGGTCTCTTATGTGTAGGATCATATCATTTGCAAATAGAGATATTTGAGTAGTTCTTTTTCTCTCTATCTCTGTGTGTGCATGTGTGATTGCATGCGAATGTGTGTGTGTGCATGTATATCTGTATTTGTGTGTGTGTGTTTGTGTGTGTGTGTTTATATCCACATTTCTCTCTATCTGCTAGAGGTTGAAATTTTTAATTTGATTTTATTTTCATTAAAATAGCAGTCTCAAATAACTTGGACCCTCAAGATCTTTCAAACACTGCATCACCTACCAGGCAGCACACACCAGCTGATATGAGGCCCCGAATACATATACAGCAAAGAACTGGGGGTTCTGGGTTCAATCAGAGAAGATGCATCTAGCCCTCAAGAGACTGGAAGCCCCAGGGAGTTTAGAAATCTGTTTGGGGGAATAGGGTACGGACACCTTCATGGAAACAAGGGGGTTGGGAGGAGGCACGGGATATGGAATAGTCAGAGGGTGTACCAGAAGGGGAGAATAAAATTTGGAGTGTAAATAAATAAATGACAAAAATAGATTCTTATCTCATTCCATACTTCCTGACAACAGTTTGCCCTGCCTTCACTACTCTCAGCTCCCTCTACCCTCCTCTCTCCTCCAGATCCATTCCTCTTCCCATTACTCTTCAAAAATGATTAGTCCTCCAAGAGACTGAGGGTAAAACAGTAAAACAAGCTACAAAAAGACAAATCAAAAGTCCACATATCAAGGCTGCATTCATCTTGTTTTACATTGGAAGATCCTAAACATTAAGGAATGTATCTACTAATATCAGTTTTACTAAAATGTATGTTTCCAATTATTCCCTAAGAAGATTCTGAATTTCAATAGTTGGCCTTGGGTACTTGCATCTTTTTTAGTCAGATGCTGTGTAGAGCTTTTCAGGGGATAGTTATGCTAGGCTCAAGCATAGTGGCCGGGATTAGTGCTTGCCCATATGATGGGCTTCAAGTAGGCCCAGTTTTTGTTTGGTCATTGCTTCAGTCTCAGCTCCATCTTTGACCCTTCACTTCTTGTAGACAGGGTAAATTTGGGTCACAAGAATTGTGGGCAGGTTGTTGTCCTTTTCCCTCCACCTGTGGTCCATCATGTCTGGTTACAGGAAGTGGCCTCTTCAGGTTCCATATTCCCACTATTTTTCATTCCAGCAAATATATACAGATCATTCCCTTGCTTGGTGAGAGTTGCACCAAGGTAATTTATATTATTTGGGGTTATTGTAAAGGGTGTTTTCTTCCTTAATTTATTTCTTTCTCATATACTCCTGGGAACTGCGCCCATCCAGATCTCTTGGACTTGCTAGAGATTAGCTCAATCTTCCTATCCTGGAAGCTATAGATTTCCGATCATTCTTCTGACTCTCTGGACCTCTCTCCTGTCTCTTCATATACTTGACCCTGCCTCCTCATTCCCCTGACCTAATGTGTTTGATTAGACATTGATAAACATTTTATTGATAAACAAATCTGATTTTATCTAATACCATCTGTTTTTTAATCACTATTTCTCTGTAGAAAAGCTTGAGGTTAGCGATGAAAATTCCTTCAGAAGTTCTTTTATTGTTTAACATTGCTTTGGCTATCATTTTATTTTCATAAGAAGCTGAGAATTGTTCTTTTAAGGTCTGTTAAAAATTGTATTGGAATTTTCATGGAATTTCATTGATTCTGTAGATTGCTTTTGGTCAGTTGGCCATTTTCAATATGTTTAACCTAAGGATCTATGTGCATGCAAAATCTTTCCATCTTTTCATTTCTTCTTCAAATTCTTTCTTCAAGAATATGAAGTTCGTGACATACAGATCTTTCCCTTGCTTGGTGAGAGTTACACCAAGATATTTTATATTATTTGGGGTTATTATAAAGGGTGTTTTCTTCCCTAATTTCTTTCTCAGACCACTTACTATTTATATAATGGAGGACTAATGATTTCTTTGAGTTAGTGTTGTATCCATCTACTTTGCTGATGGTGTTTATCTGCTGTAGAAGTTCTCTGGTAAAATTTTGGGGTTTCTCCTATAAACTAGATATCATACACAAATAGTGATATATTGACTTATTTCTTTCCAATTTGTATCTCCTTGATCTACTTTTCTTGTCTTAGTGCTCTAGCTAGAAATCTACATACTATATTGAATAGATAGGGAGTTAGTGGGCAGCCTTCTTTTGTCCCTGATTAGAATGGGATCGCTTCCAGTTTCTCTATTTAATTTGATGTTTGCTATGACTTGCTGTAGATTGCTTGTTATCATGTTTAGGTATATGCCTTGCATCCCTAATCTCTCCAAGACTTTTAAAATGAAGAAGTGTTGGATTTTGTTGCAGGCTTTTTAGGTATCTAATGGACTGATCATGTGATTTTTTTTTCTTTTAGTTTGTTTATATAGTAGATTATGTTGATGGGTTTTCATATATTAAGCCATCCTTCCATCCCTGAGATTAAGCCTACTAAATTGAGGTCATTGATATTCTTGATAGGTTCTTTGATTCAATTTGCGAGAATTTTATTGAGTATTTTATTGGTCTCTGTTGATTATGTTCTTGCCCTTGCCTTTTGCCATCTGGTTGTGTCTTATTTTGGCTGTCCTGGTAGTCTTTGGGTATCCAGGGTTGGAGCAGTGCTCCCAGGAGACAGACTGAGCTGTGGGGTGGAGAGCAGGATCTGTGATTGCAGGTAGAGATATGGTCTGCATGAAAGTTGGAGCTCTGACATGGTGAGGCAGAACTCAGTGCTTATGGGAGAACTCTGGCACCACCAGGCCTAGGGATTGGCCATGGCGGTCTCTGCTATTTGTCCCAGGTTAAAGCAGGCTTCCCAGGAAGCAAACAGAGCCATGATGTGGGGAGTGGTGTACCTGTACGTGATTAAAGGTAGAGGTATGGACTGAAAGAAAGATGGAGCTCCAAAAATGCAGGACAGAGCTCATTAATGATGGACTTGATGGGGTCCCACCAGGTAAGGGATTTGGCCATGTCCATCTCACCTGTGTTTCCTGAGTTGGAGCAGGCCTCCTGGGAGGCATTTGGAGCTGTGGCGTATGGAGCTGTATGCCTATCAGAGAGTTGCTCCTGAAGTCTTTTTTGACCTATACTTATGACAGATATAGTGTTGGGATTTATTTTTCATATATAATATGAACCTATAATTTTTTTTAAAATATGTAGGTGCTAAGTAAAATTTCCTGGGAAGTGGTCAATAGTGTTTGTTTATCTCAGATTTGTCCCTGGCAAGAGAAAAATAAAGGGGGCGGGGAAACAAGGAAAAAATTATCTCATGTCTAGGTTGTTGATCCAATGAATGTACTGGTCGTACTTAAAACAAGATGGCACTAGGGTCATTTATAGTGGAATGAGTGGCTTGAAATCATAACCAGAAAACTCACTTGAGCACAGAAGATGGTTCACAAAGGCTGCTGTTTTGGAAATGCCTGATGACCTCGCAAGCAGATAAATGTATTCAGGTCTTTTATTTACACTTAAAAGAAATTGGTTTCTCTTATTCTGTTCAGAAGACAAAAATAAAAAAATAAAACAGTAAAATCCAAAAACAATAATTAGAACAAAAATTTATCTTATTGAGGGAAAAACCTATGGGATACTGCCTTTTGTTTTCTCCTGAAACTTCCCTTACTCACTCTTAGATAAAATATGTCCGTAGTTTTTGCAGCGAATATGAATACATAAGTTTCCAAAAATATAAAATGAAAAGAATTTTATGATGCATACTGAGAAATCATTTACTATATGTCTTCAAAATAGCATTTCAAAGAGTTTGTAAGTCTTGTGGTAGAAGAGATATCCACATATAGTAACTCTGCAGGAGAGTTCACAGCATCAATAACAAATGAGCCAAAAATAAACCATAGAAAGATGTCATAGATGGAGACGTCATAGCAAATTATTTTCATAGAACACTGTGAAACAGTAAAATAGAGAGATGAACCTACTGGATGGCAAGCTCAATACTTAGTATCTATGAGTTTCAAATATAGACAAAATTAAAACTTTTATTTCCAAACATGTGCATACATGTTGTAGTGCAGTGCAACAAGTGAAGAACGTCACAGTTTTCACCATGGAGTACATGATATTCAGACATATTTACTAGAAAAGTGATAATGTGCTATGTAAAAGTGAGAAGTTTGGAAATGTAGTAATACAAAGGATTTTCATTGAAAATCATGGAGAGAGAGAAGGGGCAGAGAATGACAAGGATCTGAAAGGAGAGCAGAGAGAGACAAAGGGAAGGGAAAGTATAAAACAACAAAACATCCAATTAGGAAGTATAAAAATGTGTGAAAGTATTTTTAAAAGTGCTTAATGCATGCATTCCTTAGTCAGGTAAATCTGAACACTGTGACTGGAGTTTCTAAGGGTCACACCTTGGTTATGACAGCTTCAATAAACAAGTTTCAACCATCCTCCTTTAATGTGCCAATCAAAAATATAATAACTGAAACAAATAAATGATAGTGAGAAAAATTAAAAAGAGACTTACTCAATATGCTGACATTGAAACAGTGAGAAGAGAACTAGTTGCTCACTTTATGCTTCTTTAGGATCTTAGCATGAGGTGTAGATTTTGGTGCCAAATAAGGAGTACTTTTCAAGGTGTAGTTCCATACCTTGACTCACAGTTTATTCACAGGTCTCTTGTCTGCAGTATCTCCTCAGAGCAGGTTTGAGAAATACAAAATTTCTTTCTATAAGGTACACCCTCTTCCAACCCCTGCTGCCTGAAGTATCCCCTCTTGATCCTGTCAGTCTGAAACTCCTGAAGAAGCTTCCAGTTTCTTGGGGGTGTTTTTTTGTATTAGGTGGATAGAGGAAAGATGAAGCATGAGTGTCTCTGTAAAATATTTCTTTGCTTGTATGGACCATTGAAATACCACTAAAGAACAATTGGTTAGCTTGCTGTACCCACTGAAACAGACAAGACTCAGACAAGAGCAGCATTCCAACGGCAACAGGGAGAAGGAGCCTCACTGATTTGGCCAGTGACAAACAGAAACCACACAAAGTTGGAGCCAAATGTGTTTTTACTGAATCAAAGCAACAGATTATATAAACAAAAAATTGGCAGTAATTACAGAATATTAAATTAGGTGGTCACTAAAGGTCAGAAGAATAGTTTAATTAATTCATGTGAACTTTAAGCACTTGAAGATAGTCATTGTGATAGTTATCTCTGTCCTATGGCTTTTAATTTCTGTTACTTGGTTTTAACTAGCACAACATTTTCAAAACAATCATTTTGTGTCTCTGTTCAGAGACTTGACTATTTGTTTTATACATGCCTAAAAATCCAGTCTTTTGCTCTCTCCTGAATGCCATCCTCCATCCTAAGAAAGAAGCGTCTCTATCCAATATCTATGAGATTTAAACAATTGCTCTTTAAGATTGTCCTGTGGGAATATCGAATAGCTGAGAAGCACCTAAAGAAATATTCAACATCCTTAGTCATCAGGGAAATGAAAATCAAAACTACCCTGAGATTTCACGTCACACCAGTCAGAATGGCTAAGATCAAAAACTCAGAAGACAGCAGGTGCTGGCGAGGATGTGGAGAAAGAGGAACACTTCTCCACTGCTGGTGGGATTGAAAGCTGGTGAAACCACAATGGAAATCAGTTTGGCGGTTCCTCAGGAAACTGGGCATAATAATATGGGAGGACTCTGTTATATCACTCTTGGGCATATGCCCAGAGGATTCTCCTGCATGTAATAAGGCCACATGCTCCTCTACGTTCATAGCAGCCCTATTTATAATAGTCCGAAGTTGGAAAGAACCCAGATGTCCCTCAACGGAGGAATGGATACAGAAAAAGTGGTATATTTACACAATGGAATACTACTTAGCTATTAAAAACAATAAATTCATGAAATTCTTAGGCAAATGGGTGGAAATGGAAAATATCCTGAGTGAGGTAACCCAGTCACAAAAGGACACACATTGTATGCACTTGCTGATAAGTGGATATTAGCCCAGAAGCTTGGAATAACCAAGACACAATTCACATATCAAATGATGCTCAAGAAGAAGGAAGAGTAAAATATGGATACTCTGATCCTTCTTAGAAGGGGTAACAAAATACCCACAGGAGATACAGAGGCAAAGTGTGGAGCAGAGTCTGAGGGAAAGACCATCCAGATTCTACCTCACCTAGTGATCCATCCCATATACAGTTACAAAACCCAGACACTATTATCGATGCCCACAAGGGCTTGCTAACCAGAGCTGGATCTAGCTGTCACCTGGGAGGCTCTGCTAGTGCATGACAAATACAGATGGGGACATTCTCAGCCAGCCATTGAACTGAGCCCAGGGTCCCCAATGGAGGAGCTAGAGAAAGGACTCAAGGAGCTGAAAAGGTTTGCAGTGCCATAGGAGGAACAGCAATATTAGCTACCCAGTACTCCCAGAATTCCAAGGGATAAAACCATCAATCAGAGTACACATGGAGTAAATCGTGATTCCAGATGCATAAGTAGCAAAGGATGGCCTTGCTGGACGTCAAAGGAAGGAGAGGCTCTTGGTCCTGGAAGGCTAGATGCTGCAGTGTAGGGGAATACCAGGACAGGGAAGTGGGAGAGAGTTGATTGGTGAACAGGGGGAAAGGAGATGGCTTATGGGATTTTCGGGGTGGGAGAAGATGAAAGGCGACATCACTTGAAATGTAAATAAAGATTATATCTAGTAATAAAAACATATTAGCCCATTGTTCTTTGCTTAATAAACACGAAGGAGGATGGGACCTTTATAACGTCTCAAGAAAGGCAGACTAAACCAAGAGAAATGTTCACCTTTCACATTAATTATCCTGTTTCTATTCATGTAAGTGCCTGTATAATGAAGAGGATCATCAGTGAGTTCTAGAATTCTATAATTTTTCCCGTGAAATTTTAAACGCATCCACATAAGTCTATTTCTTATAACATAAATTGAACACTTTTGAATCATAATGGTGACTATTTCTTTTGTGGGATCACTATATTCCTTTGCCTTTTCTTGGAAAAGAATCTTCTCAGGAGTTTTTATTTTTTTATTTTTTTTAATTTTATTTTATTTTCTAAGTTTTTTTTATTTACATTCAGAATCATTTCACCTTTCCCGTTTCCTCCCTCCCCGAAAGTCTCGTAAGCCCCTTTCCCTCCCTCTTTTCCCCATTCAACCCCCTCTCGCTTCTCTGTCCTTGCATTCCCCTACATTCAGTCTTTCCAGGACCAGGGGTCTCTCCTTCCATCTTCTTGGAAATCTATTGATATGCAAATTGTGTCTAGGGTATTCTGAGATTCTGGGTTAATATCCCCTTATCAGTGACTGCATACCATGTGTGTTCTTTTGTGATTGGGTTACCTCACTAAGGATATTTTCAAGTTCTGACCATTTGCCTAGGAATTTCGTGAATTCATTGTTTTTAATTGCAGAGTAGTATTCCATTGTGTAAATATACCACATATTTTGAATCCATTCCTCCCTTGAGGGACATCTGGGTTCTTTCCAGCTTCTGGCTATTATAAATAAGGCTGCTCTGAACATAGTGGAGCATGTGTCCTTATTGCATGCGGGTAAAGCCTCTGGGTATATGCCCAGGAGTGGTATAGCCGGATCCTACGGGAGTGTCATGCCCAGTTTTCTGAGGAACCGCCAGACAGCTTTCCAGAGTGGTTTTACCAGCTTGCAATCCCACCAGCAGTGGAGGAGTGTTCCTCTTTCTCCACATCCTCACCAACAACTGCTGTCTCCTGTGTTTTTGATCTTAGCCATTCTGACTGGTGTGAGATAGAATTTCAGGGTTGTTTTGATTTGCATTTCCCTAATGACTAAGGATGATGAACATCTCTTTAGATGCTTCTCAGCCATTAGATATTCTTCAGGTGAGAACTCTTTGTTTAGCTCTGTACCCCACTTTTTAATAGGGTTACTTGTCTCTCTGGAGTTTAACTTCTTGAGTTCTTTGTATATATTGATCCTCTGTCAGATGTAGGGTTGGTAAAGATCATTTCCCAGTTAGTTGGTTGCCCCTTTGTCTTTTTGACAGTGTCTTTTGCCTTGCAAAAACTTTGTAATTTAATGAGGTCCCATTTGTCAATTCTTGATCTTAGAGCATAAGCTATTGGATATCTATTCAGGAAATTCTCCCCTGTGCCCATATGTTCAAGGTTCTTCCCTAGTTTCCTTTCTATTAGTTTCAATGTGTCTAGTTTTATGTGGAGGTCCTTGATCCACTTGGAATTGAGCTTAGTGCAAGAAAATAAGAATGGGTCAATTTGCATTCTTTTGCATGTTAACCTCCAGTTGAGCCAGCACCATTTGTTGAAAAGTCTATCTTTTTTCCACTGGATGGTTTTAGCTCCTTTGTCAAAGATCAAGTGACCATAGGAGTGTGGATTCATTTCTGGGTCTTCAATTCTGTTCCATTGATCTACATGCCTGTCACTGTACCAATACCATGAGGTTTTTAACACTATTGCTCTGTAGTACAGCTTGAGGTCCGGGATACTGATTCCCCCAGAGGTTCTTTTACTCCTGAGAATAGTTTTAGCTCTCCTGGGTTTTCTGTTATTCCAGATTAATTTTTGAATTGCTCTTTCTAACTCTATGAAGAATTGAGTTGGGATTTTGATGGGGATTGCATTGAATCTGTATATTGCTTTTGGCAAGATGGTCATTTTTACTATATTAATCCTGCCAATCCATGAGCATGGCAGATTTTTCCATCTCCTGAGGTCTTCTTCAATTTCTTTCTTCAGAGACTTGAAGTTCTTGTCATACAGATCTTTCACTTGTTTGGTTAGAGTCCCACACCAAGATACTTTATATGGTTTGTGGCTATCGTGAAGGGTATTATTTCTCTTACTTCTTTCTCAGCCTGCTTATCCTTTGAGTATAGGAAGGCTACTGACTTGCTTGAGTTGATTTTATATCCGGCCACTTTGCTGAAGTTGTTTATCAGCTGTAGGAGTTCTCTGGTGGAGTTCTTTGGGTCACTTAAGTATACTATCATATTGTCTGCAAATAGTGGTTAGGAGTTTTTAAAATGATTTTTTCTTTTGCTGCAACTGGTCTCATATGCTATTTCCCCACTTGGGTTCATGATATCTTGCTTTTAGTCATTGATTGAAGTACAATAGGAGACTTGGCAATAAAAGGAGGAACTCTACTTAAAGGTTCTTCAATTATCTGATTTCTAAGTAACATGACCTTCTTAAACACAGAAGTGACCTCCACTGTCAATCTCAATAGCCACAGCACCTGCACAAATCTTTATAATTTTAAGAACTGCAATAAAGCCAAAAAAGGTTACTTAATGTGCATGCTTTTCCAGGAGGCTGAGTTCCTTGAACTTTCTGCCTCAATCCAGTGAGCAAGTCATACAGACTCCAGGAGAGTTGGTGAGGCAACCCACTTCCTAAATCATATGGGGACTTTCTCTTTTGATGAAAGGTGATTTAAACAAATTATAATCTGTATAGCTGACATATATATATATATATATATATATATATATTTATATATAATTTTGACTCTTTTAAACTTGTCAGTGAAAGTTTCTTGCAAACTGTTAGCCTCTAAGGAAGCTAAGAAACTTGATTTTCTCCCATTATAAATTGAAACCTCAGGATACACAGAGTATTTCCGAAGGGGAAGCAGACTCAGAGGACAAATTTAATTGCCTTGTTTTGTATTTAACTGCATGATCAGGAGGGAATGATACCCCTGAGTCTTTGGGGTGTACATGTGGGCTGAAAACAAGATAATTAAAAAAAAGTCATCATCCTAATTTATCCAATAATTACTTTTAAAACATCAAGTCATATGGGGAAATTCAAGCTACTATCTGCCATTATGAAAATAAAACTTGTCTACAAGAGACCATCTAGTTATTATTAGCATCTTGTTTTCATTAGTAAAAGCATAAAACTTTTTGAAATGAATTCAACAAATCATGTGCTATTTTTATACATAGGATTTGAAATTTATCTGTTTATTTTTTGTTTTATAAATAACACTGTCATTCTCAACTTAAACCTATTAGTGACTTAATTTTTTTTGTCTTATTAGTTATTTTATTTATTTGCATTTCAACTATTCTCCCAATTTCCAATTAAGCCCCCTGTCCCCTCCTCCACTCCCCTGCTTCTGTGAGGGTTCTCCCACACTCCTCCACTCCCTCCAGCCTCCATAACCTAGCATTCCTGTACATTGGGTCATTAAGCCTCCATAGGACCAAGTGACTTGATTTTTTTAAAAATACTTTCCATTCTTCTCTTTGAACTCCCCTGCCCTTGATGACCATGACTATTTCTTATGCACCATAAACTGATTACGTTTCCAGAAGAGAGATAGGAGATAATACTGTTTTCTTTTGCCTTGACTGTCAGGTGCTACATGCCTGCCAACATGGATGGATGACACAGTTTTGGCTGTTGGACCACAGTCAGTGTAAATAATGCAACTCTGGCTTTTTAGAATACAGATGGCGTTTCTCTTTTTCTATACAATATTTGTCTTTAAGTATAACTGACCTAGTTACATGGAGTTTTTCAGATATAATAGGATTGAGGAAAACAATGCAGTGACTTTTGATTATGTATTATTGTATGGAAGAAAATGTGTAACCAATGAAAGACTGAGGTGACATTAAAAATAGAGAGATGGAGAAAGAGAGAGAGAGAGAGAGAGAGAGAGAGAGAGAAAGAGAGAGAGAGAGAGAGAGAGAGAGAGAGAGAGAGAGAGAGAGAGAGAGAGAGAGAGAGAGGTGGCTAATAACACAAATGACCTGTATGCTCTAAGTGTGATTAAGACCACACCAGACCCTTTCCTAGTCACTTAAGATAATACACCTAGCCAATCTCTGCAAATCATCATCTTGGAAAAAGTGACATGTTCTTTGATTTGAGTTTAAATGTAATAGTGCGTCCTTAAAAATGAGTGATTTTATTACACTTGGATTTTTTTCCCCAAATTGTATTATGCTTAATTATTCTTGAAATAAATAGGTCATGGTATGACTGTAGAAGTTTGAACCAACACAGACCCCACAGGAAGCCTCTCCTTCTGTAAAGAGAATAGGAAGGGTTATGGAGGACTGGAGATGTGAGGGTGAGACTAGGAGGAGAGGAGTGGAGGCTGTGATAGAGATGTAAAGTGAATAAATAATTAAAAAGTTAATTTAAATACATAATTATAGATATGCATAAACAAATAGAGATCATATAAGAGATATGATAGACTTACTGTATGCTATCAGTGATTCTTTTGAGTGGATTATATTAAAATATCACAAAACCTATAAGAAAAGAATGCATGCCTTTACAGTTACAAGTTACACTCATTGAAGCATATAAGTATGAATCTTCAATAATCTTATGATAAGCAACAAAGTAAAACAGTAAGGGAGAGTTTACAATAAAGGAAATCTCAGGAGCAAATATTTTACTGTTTATTTTTATAATTTGTTCAAATTTATGAACAGCAGTATGAGTGATAGCAATTTAAATGTATAAGTTTAATGGGGATTCCTCCTAACCAATTATGTGAGATGGCAAGCCCTTGATATGAATTCAGAATTTAACTACAACAAAATTAGAGACAAGTTCATTATAAATGGTACAAATTAATACAATACATGGTAATCAATTTATCAGAGGAAGCGAACAACATTATAAAGACAACTACTGAATATTTATGAAAACATTAGACAGTATAGCAGGTCATGACATAGCCATTAGCCTCTGGACCAATTAGCAACTGTATTTGCACAAAGATTCCACTTGATTGAGCCTTTTAACTTAGTTCATGCGTGATAGAGATCATGAGGCAAAGTGACTCTTGTAGTGGCTAATTTTAAGAGTAGCATCGCTGTTTAAAGAAGGTCATACAAAGAATCAACAAAACGAGGAGTTGGTTCTTTGAGAAAATCAACAAGATAGATAAGCCCTTAGCCAGACTAACCAGAGGGCACAGAGACAGTATCCAAATTAATAAAATCAGAAATGAAAAGGGAGAGATAACAACAGAAACTGAGGAAATTCAAAAAATCATCAGATCCTACTACAAAAACCTGTATTCAACACAACTAGAAAATCTCGAGGAAATGGACAATTTCCTTGACACATATCAAATACCAAAATTAAATCAGGATCAAATAGACCATCTAAACCTCCCTATAACCCCTGAAGAAATAGAAGTTGTCATTGGAAGTCTTCCAACCAAAAAAATCACAGGTCCAGATGGTTTTAGTGCAGAATTTTATCAGACCTTCAAAGAAGACCTAACACCAATACTCTTCAAACTGTTCCACAAAGTAGAAACAGAAGGAACACTACCCAACTCGTTCTAAGAAGCCACAATTACACTAAGACCAAAAGCACACAAAGATCCGACAAAGAAAGAGAATCTCAGGAAAATCGCTCTTATGAATATTGATGCAAAAATACTCAATAAAATTCTTGCCAACTGAATCCAAGAACACATCAAAACGATCATTCACTAAGATCAAGTAGGCTTCATCCCAGGGATGCAGGGATGGTTCAATATAAGGAAATCCATCAATGTAATCCACTATATAAACAATCTCAAAGAAAAAAACCACATGGTCATCTCATTAGATGCTGAGAAAGCATTTGACAAAATTCAGCATCCTTTCTTGCTAAAGGTCTTGGAAAGATCAGGAATTCGAGGCCCATATCTAAACATAGTAAAAACAATTTACAGCAAACCAGTAGCCAACATCAATCTAAATGGAGAGAAACTTGAAGCAATTCCACTAAAATCAGGGACTAGACAAGGCTGCCTTTTCTCTCCATATCTTTTAAATATAGTACTTGAAGTTCTAGCTAGACCAATTAGACAACAAAAAGAGGTCAAAGGGATACAAATTGGAAAGGAAGAAATCAAACTATCACTATTCGCAGACGATATGATAGTATACTTAAGCGACCCAAAGAACTCCACCAGAGAACTCCTACAGCTGATGAACGACTTCAGCAAAGTGGCCGGATATAAAATCAACTCAAGCAAGTCAGTAGCCTTCCTATACTCAAAGGACAAGCAGGCTGAGAAAGAAGTAAGAGAAATGATACCCTTCAAGATAGCCACAAACCATATAAAGTATCTTGGCGTGACTCTAACCAAACAAGTGAAAGATCTGTATGACAAGAACTTCAAGTCTCTGAAGAAAGAAATTGAAGAAGACCTCAGAAGATGGAAAAATCTGCCATGCTCATGGATTGGCAGAAATAATATAGTAAAAATGACCATCTTGCCAAAAGCAATATACAGATTCAATGCAATCCCCATCAAAATCCCAACTCAATTCTTCATAGAGTTAGAAAGAGCAATTCAAAAATTCATCTGGAATAACAGAAAACCCAGAATAGCTAAAACTATTCTGAAGAGTAAAAGAACCTCTGGGGGAATCAGTATCCCGGACCTCAAGCTGTACTACAGAGCAATAGTGTTAAAAACCGCATGGTATTGGTACAGTGACAGGCATGTAGATCAATGGAACAGAATTGTAGACCCAGAAATGAATCCACACTCCAATGGTCACTTGATCTTTGACAAAAGAGCTAAAACCATCCAGTGGAAAAAAGATAGCCTTTTCAACAAATGGTGCTGGCTCAACTGGAGGTCAACATGCAGAAGAATGCAAATTGACCCATTCTTATCTCCTTGCACTAAGCTCAATTCCAAGTGGATCAAGGACCTCCACATAAAACCAGACACACTGAAACTAATAGAAAGGAAACTAGGAAGAACCTTGAACATATGGGCACAGGGGAGAATCCTCTAGGACACTCCCGGAGGATCCGGCTATACCACTCTTGGGCATATACCCAGAGGCTTTACCTGCATGCAATAAGGACACATGCTCCACTATGTTCATAGCAGCCTTATTTATAATAGCCAGAAGCTGGAAAGAACCCAGATGTTCCTCAACGGAGGAATGGATTCAGAAGATGTGGTATATTTACACAATGGAATGCTACTCTGCAATTAAAAACAATGAATTTACGAAATTCCTAGGCAAATGGTCAGAACTTGAAAATATCATCCTTAGTGAGGTAACCCAATCACAAAAGAACACACATGGTATGCACTCACTGATAAGGGGGTATTAACCCAGAATCTCGGAATACCCTAGACACAATTCGCATATCAATAGATTTCTAAGAAGATGAAAGGAGAGACCCCTGGTCCTGGAAAGACTGGATGTAGGGGAATGCCAGGACAGAGAAGCAAGCGAGAGGGGCGTGAATGGGGAAAAGAGAGAGGGAAGGGGGCTTATGGGACTTTCGGGGAGGGAGGAAATGGGAAAGGGGAAACGATTTGGATGTATATATATATAAAAAAAAACTTAGAAAATTAAATTTAAAAAAAATAAAATATAAAAAAAAGAATAAAAAAAATAAAGAAGGTCACATCAGATGACCCTCTAGGTTTATATGATCCTCTTGACTGGAATGTAGACATCTTTAATCCCTCTGGATGCAATCCTTAATACATACTTCAATTCCAAATAATGAACTATAATTCAGGGTCCGACAAAGTGACTAATCATAGAAAGATTTGACAGAGCGCCAGAGATAGGATACATGCAACTCTTAGGAGAAAAGCTGTTTAAGGGCATCATAGGAAGAAAGAGCCTGTCTTTGTATGTGGAAGTATACCTGGCTTTTTAAAATATAAATATATATATTTAAAGACAACAGTTATCTGTGTGTTTCTGTAACAAATTGTGATATGTTTTGACATTAAAACACATCATGTGCCATAAGAGTGATGTGCGGTTAGCTCAGTTTGAACTTTAGTACACTGCTGTAGATGAGTCGGCCCAACAGCCTGCCTGCTGTTCTCTAGTAACCATTTTTCTTGACTGGTTAAGCAGAAAGGGTCACTGCCTGCTTCATCTCCCTTGTGCTTACTTGGAAACTTAGTTACAAGTTTACTTGGCATGGATTATAGAGTTGGAGTTTTATTTTTAAGAATTCACAAGCTGACTTCCACTTAAATTCATGACCCTTTATTTTATTGAAATGTATGACTAACTGACTAAGAGATTTTTGGGAGTATGTTATCATAACATTAAAGAGATTTCCTTTAAAGTTTCCTGAACTAAATTACTGTTGGATGTTGATCTGCATATTTCTGTACATTTGTCATGACAGTGCTTGCATGCTATTTGGTGTACTGAACAAATAAAATTTCCAATTTAGAGGAAAAAAAAACAAAAAAAAGGAAGAAAGGGTCAGTCAGTCAGTTCAGTCAGTTTTACAGTGAATTGGGCAGTGAGTCAGTTGGGGGTAAGTGTTGTGAAGATGAGTTTGTTCCTGAGATTTTGAAGTTCACTGAAGATCAGCAGAGGGATTTAAAGACAAAGAATAAGGAGCCAGATTAGAACAAACTGAAAGAATTCATTTGAGGCCAGGCCAAAAATTCAGTGAGAATCTGAGAAAAGTCAGATTTAATCAGTCAGTCTAGAGAAGAGTTTGAGCTGAGTTGAACCAGCCAGCCACAGCTCAGAAAAGAAAACAGAAAAGGTAATCTTATTCAGCAGTAAGTATCTGGAATTACTATTATATCAGATGAATAAAAGTTACATTTACAGTCTTTGTCTATTGGGAGATAAGCCTATGGAAGGCTTTCTTGGAGTCTGTGATGTATGTAAGCTTAGTTGTTCATCTAAAACCAAGAACATGCTTCATGAAGCCATTGATGGCTTGGGACCTCGACCTCAGGCCTGGGGCTTGGGGGAACTCTGATGTCAAATCCTTGAAATGTAGTTCTTTTGCCCAAAGGGCTGTGGTTTCCAGACCCAAGGCCTCTTATAACTAGTTCTATGTAGCACTTAAGATATGCTGTGTTCTTTTTGTTCAACACTGCTTGATTAGCTTCTTATTGACTCAGTCCAATGATATAATAGCATTCTGCTGACTCTGTCTCAATTTCCCTTGAAATCCATATATTAGATGCAGTACTTCTTAATAAATTAGCTTGGTAAAATATATAGTCTGTTGTAGGTCTCCTGATTCCATGTTCCCTATCTTCTTTACTATCTCTGACTTACTTTTTCTCCCACCCAGGAATCTGTCATTGAAGAATGACCTTATGATACAGGTCACCTACACAAAGTAGGGAACAAGAGTATATAGAATGAACACATGGGTAGAGCTGTGAAATACTGAATTCTGAATATGGAATAGTTTTTGTATATAACAACTCATAGCAATTGTGCTTATCTGCCCAATATCAGAATAAGATTAAGCAAATTAAGATGCCACCATAGATGGTGAGACTCTCTGTGCCCTCACCCATTCAAGAAAAGCTATTGACAGCTGAGGAAAAAGGAAATATTAATTTTGTGATAATATCACTAACAAGATGCTCATGTCCCCAGTAGGTGGCCACTCACCCACATGTATATGGATAGCACTAATGGTACTTAAGGAAATTAATATCCAAAATAAAATAAAAAGAGAGATAGTACATAAAATTTGGAAGAAAAATGATGGGAGACTCTAGTAGATAGTGGTCCACTGTATATTCAATATGTACTGTAGAAATTATGGTTCTTTGAGGAACAAAAATGTTTCAAAGTTATTTAAAAATGGCTAATAAGGAACAGTACTTAAAATAGCAGTCATCTTATTTTTAGGGAATAAATTATTGCTGTGTGAAGGTACACATGAGGCTGTATTCCACCTTATGTTTGTACAAACAGTAAATTACTAGAGAGAGAAGTCTGTAAGTTGCTCCTGCTCCAGTAAGAAACAGATTATTATATTTCTTATAAGAAACACTGATTGAACTCATTGGTTCAAGCTATGCTTGACTGAAAGGGTTTCCTATTAGTGACCTATCTCATTGGAGAAGAAATGTTGTTCACATTTCTTCAGATCTAGTTCACACAACATACATGCTATGAAATATATATTGTGAAAAATAAATATATGCAATTAGTATGAGTTAATTAAAAATAAAAGATATTTATTCAACTAACTTTTATAATGGCTTGAGTAAGAAGGACCCTTCCCCCCAGCAAAGAATCATAGATTTCAATCCTTAATAATCAGCAGAGGATACCATTTTTAATAATTAAGTGATATGGCCTTGTAAGAGTAATATGTCACTGGAGATTGGTTTTTACATTTCAAGGCCCATGACCAAACCCATTGTCATTCTCTGCCTGCTGCCTGCTGATCTAGATGTAGGACTCTTAGCTACTTTTCCAGCACCATGTCTACCTGCATGCTGCAATATTTTTGCCATGATGACAATACACTAAACGTCTGAAACTGTAAGCAAACCCCAATTATTATTTTTTTCTTTATAAAGGCTATAATAATTGTGGTGTCTTGTTACAACAACAGAACACTGAGGTAGATACATGTGAAATACAAATTTAGATCTGAAGAAAGAACTATTTGAACTTACATAAATAAAATACAGAATAAGCAATGTAAAAAGTAGTGAATTTTACTTTTTAAAAACTCAAACACAAAAGTGATTGGTTAAGGCATATTAGAAATAAAAAAATGGAGAAGGCTTAAAATCAGAAATGAAATGGAAGACACAGAATATGATGCCAGAAAAATGCAATAGAATATGAAGTGACCCACAAAAACATTTGCCAACAAATTTCGTAAACTATACCAAAATGACAGATGCTATAAACTGTACTCTTTCATGATTTAATCATGAAGAGATAGAAGATACTGGTAATCCAAACACTCACATGGAAATTGAATCAGTGGTAAAATACTCACATTAAAAATAAGGAAAGAAAAATCTTCCTCCAGGCAAAGAACTTCAGGTGCTTACCCAGTGTCAAATGGGTAGCCCTGGAAACATACATATTAGTAATATTATCCAGCCAAAGTCATATATATGTATATGTATATATATATATATATATATATATATATATATATATATATATATATATGTATAAAACAATTAATGAAAAATGAGGCCATAGATCTGAAAGGAGTAAGGAGGTGTATAGGAGAAAATTTGAAGTGAGGAAAGGGAAGAAGGAAATGATGTAATTAAATTATAGTCTCAGAAACAAGAGAAAATTATTTTCAAGTATAGGGCTAGAATAATACTGTTCATAGTAGATCCATATATTTAAATGTTCTTAAAAAGAATTCTTTTAAAAGTCTTTTAGAAACTAAAGAAATAAGCAAAATTGAATATTAATTTTTGAAGCTCATTTGCTGCCAGCAAGAAACTGTAGTTGTATATATGTATTTTCTAAATATTCATGACAAAGAACCCATACACCGAGGTGAGTTTTGATGAAAAGGCAACAGGAGGGAACCAAAATGTATTTACTATAATTATGAGTTAGTAAAGTTGATAATGAAAATACACCAGGGCTTTAGAAATGTAACATATAATGAAGATTCACATGGGAAGATATTGTTCCTAGTTGATCAAACTCTAGTCTCCCTGATGATTTTCAATTATATTTCCTAGTTGTTATGTCCAGATGTCTTAAAGACATATGTTTCTGACATAATTTGGTACACTGATTTAATTCTTAGATGCAATGTTTGGTCTCATATTCTAAATACCAATCATTATGTGGTATAAGACTATACAAATACCAATGGTTGGTCTCTTAATTTTAAATACTAAATATTTTATCTACTTCATTCTGGTCTATGAAGGCATCAACACTGAAATGAATAAACTTTTCCCATAAGACACACACACATACATGCATAAAACAGTGGAAGGCTAGAGAGATGGTGCAGTGGTTAAGATCACTTGCTCCTATGGTTGAGGATACAGGTTCAATTCCCAGTGCCAACATGGTAGTTCACAGGTACCTGCAATTCCTGTACTAAAGCATATCTATCTCCCATTTAATATCAGTGGCTACCAGCATACATATGTTACAGAAACAAATATGCAGAAAAAACACTCACACACAAATATTTAAATATTTTTTAAATAAGTCGAGTTTTAAAAAGGAATAGGATCATATCATTAAAACTCGACATTTCTTGAGTATTAATATCTCTATAACTTTGGAAGAATTTAGTAAGATAATTCCAGGATAATTCCATAATATATATATTATGGAATTATGTATATATACACATATACATCATATATCATACCCAAATATATTTAATTTGTTAATATGAAATATATTATATAAGCTATTGGACTTCTGTTCAGGAAATTCTCCCCTGTGCCCATATGTTCAAGGTTCTTCCCTAGTTTCCTTTCTATTAGTTTCAGTGTGTCTGGTTTTATGTGGAGGTCCTTGATCCACTTGGAATTAAGCTTAGTGCATAAGAATAGGTCAATTTGCATTCTTCTGCATGTTGACCTCCAGTTGAGCCAGCACCATTTGCTGAAAAGGCTATCTTTTTTCCACTGGATGGTTTTAGCTCCTTTGTCAAAGATCAAGTGACCATAGGAGTGTGGATTCATTTCTGGGTCTTCAATTCTGTTCCATTGATCTACATGCCTGTCACTGTACCAATACCATGCAGTTTTTAACACTATTGCTCTGTAGTACAACTTGAGGTCCGGAATATTGATTTCCCCAGAAGTTCTTTTACTCTTGAGAATAGTTTTAGCTATCCTGGGTTTCTGTTATTCCAGATGAATTTTTGAATTGCTCTTTCTAACTCTATGAAGAATTGAGTTGGGATTTTGATGGGGATTGCATTGAATCTGTATATTGCTTTTGGCAAGATGGTCATTGTTACTATATTAATCCTGTCAATCCATGAGCATGGCAGATTTTTCCATCTTCTGAGGTCTTCTTCAATTTCTTTCTTCAGAGATTTGAAGTTCTTGTCATACAGATCTTTCACTTGCTTGGTTGGAGTCACACCAAGATACTTTGTATTGTTTGTTGCTATCGTGAAGAGTATCATTTCTCTTACTTCTTTCTCAGCCTGCTTATCCTTTGAGTATAGGAAGGCTACTGACTTGCGTGAGTTGATTTTATATCCAGCCAATTTGCTGAAGTTGATTATCAACTGTAGGAGTTCTCTGGTGGAGTTCTTTGAGTCACTTATGTATACTATCATATTGTCTACAAATAGTGAGATTTTGACTTCTTCCTTTCCAATTTGTATCCCTTTGACCTCCATTTGTTGTCTAATTGGTCTAGCTAGAACTTCAAGTACTATATTGAAAAGATATGGAGAGAGAGGGCAACCTTGTCTAGTCCCTGATTTTAGTGGGATTGCTTCAAGTTTTTCTCCATTTAGATTGATGTTGGCTACCAATTTGCTGTAAATTGCTTTTACTATGTTTAGATAAGGGCCTCGAATTCCTGAACTTTCCAAGACCTTTAACATAAAAGGATGCTGATATTTGTCAAATGCTTTCTCAGCATCTAATGAAATGACCATGTGGTTTTTTTTCTTTGAGATTGTTTATATAGTGGATTACATTGATGGACTTCCGTATATTGAACCATCCCTGCATCCCTGGGATGAAGCCTACTTGATCGTGGTGAATGATCGTTTTGATGTGTTCTTGGATTCGGTTAGCAAGAATTTTATTGAGTATTTTTGCATCGATATTCATAAGAGAGATTGGCCTGAGATTCTCTTTCTTTGTCTGATCTTTGTTTGCTTTTGGTATTAGCGTAATTGGGGCTTCATAAAATGAGTTGGGTAGTGTTCCTTCTGTTTCTATTTTGTGGAATAGTTTGAAGAGTATTTGTGTTAGGTCTTCTTTGAAGGTCTGATAGAATTCTGCACTAAAACCATTTGGACCTGTGCTTTTTTTGGTTGGAAGACTTCCAACGACCACTTCTATTTCTTCAGCAGTTATAGGAAGGTTTAGATGGTCTATTTGATCCTGATTTAATTTTGGTATTTGGTATCTGTCAAGGAGATTGTCTATTTCCTCGAGATTTTCAGGTTGTGTTGAATACAGGCTTTTGTAGTAGGATCTGATGATTTTTTGAATTTCCTCAGTTTCTGTTGTTATCTCTCCCTTTTCGTTTCTGATTTTGTTAATTTTGATACTGTCTCTGTGCCCTCTGGTTAGTCTGGCTAAGGGCTTATCTATCTTGTTGATTTTCTCAAAGAACCAACTCCTAGTTTTGTTGATTCTTTGTATGGTTTTATTTGCTTCTACTTGATTGATTACAGCCCTGAGTTTGATGATTTCTGCCTTCTACTCCTCTTGGGTATATTTGCTTTTTTTTGTTCCAGGGCTTTTCGGTGTGCCATTAAGCTGCTAGTGTATGCTGCTTCTGTTTCTTTTTGGCAGCACTCAGGGCTATGAATTTTCCTCTTAGCACCGCTTTCATTGTGTCCCATAAATTAGGGTAAGTTGTGCCTTCATTTTCATTAAATTTTAAAAAAGTCTTTGATTTCTTTCTTTATTTCCTCCTTGACCAAGTTATCATTAAGTAGAGCATTATTTAGCCTCCATGTGTATGTGGGTTTTCTGTTGTTTTTGATGCCATTGAAGACCACCCTTATTCCATAGTGATCTGATAGGAGGCATTGGATTAATTCGATCTTCTTATATCTGTTGAGGTCTAATTTGTGACCAATTATAGAGTCGATTTTGGAGAAGGTACCATGAGGTGCTGAGAAGAAGGTGTAATCTTTTGCTCAAGGATGAAATGTTCTATATATGTTAGTTCCATTTGGTTCAAGACTTCAATTAGATTCACTGTGTCCCTGGTTAGATTCTGCTTTCCTGAACGATCCATTTCATAGTGAGGGGTGTTGAAGTCACCCACTATTATTGTGTGAGGTGGGATGTGCTTTGAGCTTTAGTAAAGTTTCTTTTACAAATGAGGGTGCCCTTGCATTTGGAGCATAGATATTCAGAACTGAGAGTTCTTCTTGGTGGATTTTTCCTTTGATCAGTATGTAGTGTCCTTCTATGTCTTTTTTGATGACTTTAGGTTTAAAGTCAATTTTATCTGATATTAGAATGGCTACTAATATCAGAAAAGTGTTTTTCTTTGACACTGAGGTGCGTTTCCTGCACGCAGCAAAATGCTGGGTCCTGTTTACATATCCAGTCTGTTAGTCTATGTCTTTTTATTGGGGAATTGAGTCCATTGATATTAAGAGAGATTAAGGAATAGTGATTATTGCCACCTGCTATTTTTGATGCTATCTTTATGTTTGAGTGGTTATCTACTTTTGGGTTTGATGCAATAAGGTTATTATCTCGTTTTTTTTCAGGGTGTTGTTTCTCTCCTTGTGTTGGTGGTTTCCACTTATTATCCTTTGCAGGTCTGGGTTTGTGAAAAGATATTGTGAAAATTTGGTTTTATCATGGAATATCTTGGCTCTCCATCTATGGTGATTGAGAGTTTTTCTGGGTATAGTAGTCTAGGCTGGCATTTGTGTTCTCTTAGTGTCTGCATGAGATCTGCCCAGGATCTTCTTGTTTTCATAGTCTCTGGTGAGAAGTCGGATGTGATTCGGATAGGTCTTCCTTAGTATGTTACTTGGCCTTTTTCTCTTACTGCTTTTAATATTCTTTCTTTCTTTAGTACATTTGATGTTTTGGTTATTATGTGAAGGGAGGTATTTCTGTTCTGGTCCAGTCTGTTTGGAGTTCTGTAGGCTTCTTGTATGTTCATCGGTATCTCTCTCTTTAGGTTAGGGAAGTTTTCCTCCATAATTTTGTTGAAGATATTTACTGGCCCTTTAAGTTGCAAATCTTCACTCTCATCTATACCTATAATCCTTAGTTTGGTCTCCTCATTGTGTCCTGGATTTCCTGGATGTTTTGGGTTACACGTTTTTGCATTTTGCATTTTCTTTGACTGTTGAGTCGGTGCTTTCTATGGCATCTTCAGCACCTAAGATTCTTTCTTCCATCTCTTGTATTCTATTGTTGATGTTTGCAACTATGACTCCTGATTTCTTCCCAAGGTTTTCTATCTCCAAAGTTGTTTCCCTTTGTGATTTCTTAGTTGTTTCTTCTTCCTTTTTTAAATCCTGGATGGATTTGCTGAGATCCTTCACTTGTTTGTTTGTATTTTCCTTGATTTCTTTAAGATATTTTTGCGTTTCCTCTTTTAGGATTTCTGCTTGTTGACCCAAGTTCTCCTCTATTTCTCTAAGCGATTTTTGTGTTTCCTCCTCATGAGCTTACATCTGTTGATCCATCATCTCTTGCATTTCTTTAAGCAATTCTCATGTTTCCTTTGTAAGGGTATCTATCTGTTGATTCTTTAAGCAATTTTTGTGTTGCCTCCCTATGGGCATCCATCTGTTGACCCATATTCTTCATCATTTCTTTATGCGATTTTTTTGATTTCTTTGAAAGTGCATCTACCCGTTGATTCATTTCTTTAAGCGATTTTTGTGTTGCCTTCTTGTGGGCCTCCATCTGTTGACCCATACTCTCCTGCATTTCTCTAAGCAATTTTTCTGTTTCCTTTGTAAGGGCTTCTAACCGTTGATTCATGATCTCCTATAATTCTTTATGAGATTTATTTGTGTCCTTCTAGAAATCCTCTAATAGCATCATGAGAGGTGGTTTTAAATCCAGATCTTGTCTTTCAGGTGTGGTGGGGTATCTAGAACTTGCTGCTGTTGTAGAGTTGGGTTCAGATGGTGCCATATTACTTTGATTTCTATTAATAACGTTCCTACGTTTGCCTTTTGCCATCTGGTTACCTCTGGTGTTAGTTGGTCCTGCTGTCACTGGCTGTTGGTTGGACCTCCTGTGAGACTGCAAAGCTATTTCTGACCCCCTGGATTACCAGGATTCCCCTGGCACTGATTTCTGGGGCCTGCCCTGATCCTGAGTGACTTTGGAGCCCTGATGTGCCTTGCCTCAAGTGATGTTATATTGGGGAATCCCTGCACATCCAAAGGCTCAGCATAGTGGATTACCGGAACAGAGGTCGCTAAAGGGAGGCTGGTAGGCTCCTGCCCTGTGCAGGGGTGTGTGATCTCTCCCAGAGGGGGAGAAGGGTGGGTCCCTCTGCAGGGCAGAAGTCCCACAGCAGAGCTGGCATGTAGGTTACTGCAGACCTGCCCAGCCTTTGAGAACAGGGTGCACACAAGCTGCCTGAGACTCAAGCGGTATTATGCCTGTCTGTCCCTGAGCCTGAAGGTCCCCAATTTATGAAATTCTTAAGCAAACGGATGGAACTAGAAAATATCATCCTGAGGGAGTTAACCCAATCACAAAAGAACATGCATGGTATGCACTCACTGGTAAATGGATATTACCCAGAAGCCTGGAATACCCAAGATACAATTCACAAACTAAATGAAGGTCAAGAAGAAAGAAGAACAAAGAATGGATACTCTGGTCCTTCTTAGAAGGGGGTAGAATATACCCACGTGAGGAGATACAGTGACAAAATGTGGCACAGAGACTGACGGAAAGACCATACAGAGACTGCCCCCACCCAGGGATCCATCCCACATACAGTTATAAAACTCAGAGACTATTGGGGATGCCAACAAAGGCTTGCTGATAGGAGCCTGATATAGTTCTCTCCCGGGAGGCTCTGCCAGTGCATGAAAAATACTGAAGGGGACACTCTTAGCCATCCATTAACTGAGCACAGGGTCGCCAGTGGAGGAACTAGAGGACCCAAGGAGTTGAAGAGGTTTGCAGCACCATAGGAGGATCAACACCCAGTACCCCCAGAGCTTCCAGCGACTAAACCACGAACCAAAGAGTACACATGAGGGGCCCATGCCTCCAGATGCATATGCAGCAGAGGATGGCCTTGTTGGACATCAAAGGTAGGAGAGGCCCTTGGACTGAGATGGCTAAATGCCTCAATATAGGGGAATGCCAAGACAGGGAAGTGGACGTGGGTGGTTTGGTGAGCAGGGGGAGCGGGGATGGGTTAAGGGATTTTCAGGTGGTGGGGGGAACCAGGAAAGGGGACAACATTTGAATTGTAAGTAAAGAATTTATCTAATAAAAAATAAAAATAAAAAATAAAATTAAAAAAATAATCTTAATGATAAAACCAGGAGAAACGCTTTAACAGTATTACAGTCCTACATGTCACTGAAACCTCCCATTGAAAGGAGTTTGATAATATGTTCAGTCAAGACTGACAAATTACCACATGAATCTCTTTCATACTCTAATGCTTTCATTTTCTAAGTTATTTCTCATTTAAACAGTTCTGTGTTCAGTCTGAAAACAAGTGTTTTTACTGATTCACTTTGCTCAGAAAAACTCTGGATGGTAACAGGGATGATTTGGGTCATTTAAAACATAATAATATTTCTAGGATTTTCTTCTGAAAACCCATTTATTAATGATGCTACCACTGGTAGTTTATGAAAAGTGGAACCATTTATAAAATAAACATTAATTGAACATGTTTGAAAAAAAAAGTCTTGTTGAAAGGAGCCTGATATAACTGTCTCCTGGGACACCCTGCCAGAAACTTAGAAATAGAGTCAGATGCTTGCAGCCAACCATTACTCTGATTGTGAGGTCCCCAACTGAGGAGTTAGAGAAAGGACTGAAGGAGCTGAAGGGATTTGCAACCCCATAGGAAGAACAGCAATATCAACCCAGATTCCCCAGAGTTCCCAGGGACTAAGCCACCAACCATGGAGTACACATGGCTCTGGCTGCATATATATCAGAGGACAGCCTTGCCAGACATCAATGGGAGGAGAGATCCTTTGTTATGTGAAGTTTTGATAGATGCCCAGTTTATGGGAATTGAGGGTAGGGAGGTGGGGGTGGGTAGGTGCGTGGAGGAACACCCTCATAGAAGCAGGGGGAGGGGGAATAGAACAGGGAGTTTCTGGGAGATGGGGAAAACAGGCAAGGGGATAATAGTTGAAATGTAAATAAAATCAAATAAAATAAGGAAAAAACCACTAAGATTTTAAGGGTATTATGGTGGCTCAAGTTAATACTCTCAGCACTTGGAATGTGGAAGCAGGAAGATCAACATTACAAAGCCATTTTTAACTATGTCGTAACATTCAGTAAGCTGTAATTTCATAAGTTTTTGAAGGCCAGACTGGACACATGAGATCTGATCTAAGAAAAATAAAAAGAAATCAAAAGTCAATACTTTTTGGTAATGGAGAGATAGATATATCTTGCTTGACTATATATATAGAAGAGTACACTGGTAATACCCATCACAAAGAGATTCCATAATGCATGAGAGAATTTGGAGAAATATGGAAAAATTGGAAATATGGAGAAAAGAGAAAACTCAATGTCTTCATTTGAATTTGTTCTATATAATATGTTATCAAATACCCCAGGAATTGATAAGTATGTGTCAGTTATAATGACACTGAATGTGTAGAGTTTGGGGATTGCAAAAAGTAAGAACAATGTATAGTACATGTTTCATTTCCAAATCATATGGAATCATTAAAGTCACAACTCTCAGACTAGCATGATTATATACATTAATCTCAAAATGTTCCATAGACTAGTTTTTCTGGTTAAGGTGATTCTATGACAATATTGCTATGGTGCATGATGTTTACTCCCCCTACCTATGAGTTCTGATCTTAGACTTATCTCTATCATCACCACCTTTGCACAAATTTCTGTCCTACATTTGTGGAGGGTTTTTGAGGTTTTTGTATGTTTGTTCATTTTGTATTTGTTTTATTTTATTTCTGTTGTTCTGATTTTAAGAGCTTTTATATAGTGAGTTGCAACTATTCACTGGAGCCTTATGGGCTCTTTGGTTGGTGTCAAATTGAAGCCAATGAATACTTTTGCACTAGAATCCAACAATTTCATATAATCATGCAAGGGATTGAGCTCTATGAACCCTCATCTGATCCATGAGTATTGCTAGCTTCTGTTTGCGTGGAGTGAGCACAAACAACTGTAACTAAATTTGCCATAGCTGTCCCATCCCCTGAAGATAACTTTCCCCACCCATTCTACTTGTCTTTGTGCTCTGTGCCTTCTTCCATAACGTCTCCTGATCCTTCCAGCATGTTCTTTCAATAACATTTTCAGGGATCACACTTAACAGTCCATTATTCTCAACATTATTTAAAGCACTATTGTTCACTGCAAAGACTTCTATGCTTAAGGAGAACAGTAGTATTTGATAAAGTGTTTCAAGTTGCAGTGATATGCCTTGAAAATGTGGTAAGAATGTAGTAATTTTTTTGAAAGTAGCTCATGAATCTTAGCAATGATGAGTATTGCATAGGACTGTCCAGGAGTTGCTTGTGTTTTCCTGCTGTTCATTTGAGTAGGAAGCTGATGTATTTTCTGAAAGTATGATGCAAATATGTAGGAGAAGACGAAGTTACCATTATTGATTTAGTTTCTAAATAATGCCCTGAAACATCTACACCATGGTTCATGGAGACATTTTTTAAAAACTGTATTCCTAAGTGTGCACAACAGTGTATAAATTTTCAGGGTGCCTGATTATCATAAGATCTTTATCACCTAACCTCTTATCTCCTGTATAACATACTATGTTTTACTTATGCTAAGTTCATTACAAATTTGCCTTCTGAATTATTTCATTTTAAGACTTATTATATATTGTTATTTCATAACATGTATATTTGTGTTTTCATTGATATGCCTTTCAGGTGAGTGAGAGTGACTATGCATGACAGGGAAGGATGTCCTTGGAGTTAAAGTTCTGGGGAGATTTGAAAATCTGTGTATGGGTGCTGAGAACTGAACTTGGGTCCTTTGAAAGATCAGAATGCGACTTGATCACTGAGGTATCTCTCTAGTTCAGCTTTTCTTTCAAGGTTTAATGTTGGAATATCTTTTCACTATTGAAGAAATGAATAATAACTTTTATGAGATTTAGCCTCATTTTTAGGAGTCATCCATTTTGAGTTATTTTGGGAAATGTATTTAAAACTCTTAAAATCCTGTGTGTGTATGTGTGTGTGTGTGTGTGTGTGTGTGTGTGTGTATGTGTGTGTACGCCCTAATTGATTTTATATGTGTTATTAAGAGCATAAATACATTTTACTGAAAAAGAAGATCTCTTCTCACTATCACTTTTTGACTATTTCCCCCACAACAGACCGAGCAGCATTTTTCCCTGATAATATTATAATGAATAACATGACAGAACTCCAAGAATAAACCTTTAATATTCAAATCAGTTCATTACATCTACAAGCATATTAAAAATTGCCATGGACTAGTTCCATAATATGTTTTGGGCTTATGTTTCTTGAACTGCAAAATGTATCAAAAGGCAAAATGAATAGAAAAAAAGAAACAAGCTACAAATATATTATGAGAAAGGTCCAACGTTTACTTTTATATAATTTTTATCCTGAGACATAGTCTCATGTTACAAAGGCAGAACACCCATTTAAGATCCTTCATCTTTTAGTAGCACCTGTACTGAATTTGTAAGAGAAACACTGCCATATATTTTTTTGCTAAAGCTCTGATTTAATTTGAGTTACTAAGCAGTAAATAATTTGCAAACAATGGCATTGTCTATTTATTATTAACTAACAATTTTCTTACTTTCAGATTCATGTGATTTATTATAGGGGTCATTCTCAGGAAACTTGCAGACTATGAAAGTACAAGCACTTTTTTTAAAATTAAAATTTTACTTAGTAAATTTGGACTTTTATTTACACAATTATCCTTTCAATATTTTAAGCTGAAGATTTATGCCATTGCATATCTATTATATAGTAACATTTTGAAACAATAAACAACCTATTATCTTTAAGCCATATTCCATAAAACCCATCACACTGATGACCTATGACAGGTTTGTGGCAGTATGCAACACCCTCCTCTACACAGTGGCTATGTCTCAGAAGCTCTGCTGGTCCCTGGTAGCAGCATCATACTCCATGAGTATAATGTCTTCCTTTATATTCATACATTTTATGTTGACCTTGGTCTTCTGTGGCACCAAGTTCATAAATAACTTTGTGTGTGAGCATGATGCCATTGTTGCTATATCCTGCTCTGATCCCTATATTAGTCAGAAAGTCATTTTCATCTTTGCTACTTTTAATGAGCTAAGCAGTCTGATAATCATTCTCACCTCTTATGTTTTCATTGTCATCACTTTCATGAAAATACCTACCACTGGGGTGTGCTACAAAGTCTTCTCCACTTGTGCCTCCCATCTCACTACCATCACCATTTACAATAGCATTATCATCAGTCTCTACTCTGTTCCCACTACCAAAATTTCTTGGCTTCTGGTCAAGGTGGCCTCAGTCTTCTACACAGTCATCATCCCCATGCTGAACCCACTTATATACAGTCTCAAGAACAAGGATGTGAAGGATGCAGTTAAGAAACTAAGGTGGTCTTCTTTGTTATCATCAAATGACCATCAGTTGGTCATTTATTTTACAGTACTGGTTTTCATTCTGAAAAGCAAACAGACCCACTTCTTAATTTCATTTTAGAAAATATTTCTATGTCATCCTATTCTCATATTTATTATCATATCTTGTAAACTATAAATAATAATATAGATTTATACCCATATTATTTAAATTAAAATTTTATGCAATTAGTATTATGAAAATATTTCAATGCTTGGGATGATTTTGTATAATTTATACATCAAAACTTTTAGATTATCTGTATAATTTTATAAGAAAAATTTTGAAGTTTGAACTTGAAACAATTAATATGAATCTATGGCTATAGATGATTTTTTTTAACATTGAACTACATATGGACTATTTTTGCATTGGAAATTATTTCTTTGAATAAATACAAAAATATAATTCCCCTCATTTTCTTTGATTTTCTCATGTGGGACTGAATCTCTATATACTTAGATATATATACCAGGCTGCCCTACTCTCTATCTCTGCTTTTCAGCTACTGGGAATAAAAGTATCTATAACTATACACAAATATTTTTCCTCTTATAGACTTTAGAAGTGCACAGGTAATTTATATTTTATATTATCATTTGTATTTGTATAAGTAGTATACTTTAATAAACATGAATTTATGAGTTTTTAATATATATTTAATGTACTACTATCTCTTCAATAGAGGTCTCCAAAAGACATGCAATTACTGATAAATACTTTTTAATAGGTTTATTATAATTAGAAAAAATGAGAAAATAATTTAAAACCATCTTGAGATTTCATGCAACTTTAGGAAGAATAATGAATATGTAGAACATAAATGACAGTCAGAATTGGTGAGGATACTTGGAAAGGGGAACATTTATTCACAGTCATGGGGTATATAAACTGGTTCAGACACTTCCGTGTGGAATGTTGTAGAAAAGTTAAAAATTAAGTTTTCTCATGTCTCAGATATGGCACTCCTGAGTATGTTCTAAATACTTTGTATGCCCCTACAGACAATCTTGCTCATTGGTTCTTAGTGATCATCTAGTTAAAAGTGTGAGTTTATGGAGCCACTCTAGATGTTCAAGAATACATGTATTGATAATTTCTTTGTTGTACACGAATGACATTGCTTTTGATTAATTTATAAAGAAAAATAAAATCATGAAGTTAACAGGAGAGTGTTCAATATTGGGAAAAGTATAGTGGGTGAAGTGACTTAGTCCTAGATAAACAAATGCTGTAAGCTCTCCAATGTATGCCAATTACTTCTTCCAATGCTTAGACTACTTTTTTTTAAATTGGAGTACCTATCAAGTCTAGGAAATAAAATAAGTGATCACTGGGAGACGAGAGATGAAAGATACATAAAGGTAGCAAGATAGCAGAACATGTGATATCCAATTAGCAGAGAGGAATACTGTGTTTATAAGACTTGGTCACTGATATATCTCAATATGAAATGTCTCAATTACCAAGCAAAAGACACAAACTAACAGAATACATATGAAAACAGGATCTTTCCTTTGGATGCATCCACAAAATATACCTCAGCATCAAGGATAGGCTTTACTTCAGGGTAGAGTTTTGAAAAAGTATGCACCAACTAAATTGACATAAGAAGCAAGCTTGTATGGCCACTTTGATATCTAACAAAACAGATTTCAAACTAAAACTAATCAAAGTTATGGGAAAGTCATTACAGATTCAAAATGAAAAAGTCCAGTTTCATGATATTTCAATTATTAACATCTATTCCTGATACAGATAGTCAAGCAGGTTTTTATAGGAGGCTATCATAATAATCATCTGAGTGAGTTCACTTAGGAGCCAATGAAAGAGAGAGATTCACAGCCAAATATTAGCTCAGGGTCAGGGATTCTGTGGAAGAGGGGACAGAATGATTGAAAGAGACACAGAGTTCAAGGACACGGCAAGAAAACTTACAGAATCAGCTAACCTGAGGACATAGGTGCTCACAGAGACTGAACTGCCAACCAGAGAGCATGTAGCATAGGATGGAATTAGATCCCCAACCATATTAATATAGGCACAGCTAAAACCTTGTGGGACATCTAGCTGCAGGATCAGGGACTATCTTGGCTCTGTTGCCTGACTTTGTATCCATTTCCCCTAAATAGATGGCTTTGTTTGACCTCAAAAGAACATATGCCCAGTCCTACTACTACTTGAAAAGTCAAGGCATGTTGATATTCATGGGAGGTCTCTCCTTCTCTGTGGTGAAAAGGAGGGACATAGGTGGAAGAGAGGTGACAGGCAAGGATTGGGAGAAGAAGAGAAAGAGGATGCTCCAATCAGGATTTAAAGGAAATTAATTATTAATTAATTAACTAATTAATTAATTAATGGGGAAAAGGTAAAGACACAGAACTATACCTCAAATCACAAATCAATCCCTATAAATTGAAAGTGAAAGATGTCAATACCCAACTCAACCATGGACAGGTCATCCTGACAATAACTAAACAGAGAAATACTAGAGCTAACATGTTATAAATCAAATGGTCCAAACAGAATTGTACAGAACATTTCATCCAAACTCAAAAAAATATACCTTCACATCTCATGTGACTTTTGCAAAAATTGGCCACATACTCAAAAATGAAGCAACTCTAAAGAAATACAAGAAAATTGAAATAGTTACTCCTGTCGTTTACCCGCACTTCATTGAATTTCCTCACATTGACATTCAGGGCACTGGGCAGAAATCGCATCCTGTGAACACCTGCCTCAGGCTTTAAAAATACTTTGTTTTAAATAAGCAGTTGGATTGCCCTGGTTAGGTCACCCGTTCTAAGTTGGCTGCTAGGCACCAGCCAAGAGGAGGTGCCCCGCAGAAAACTGCGGCCCTGGGATAAGAAATCATTAAGAGGCTTCCCCAGCATGCAATAAGGACGCATGTTTCACTATGTCCATATCAGCCTTATTTATAATAGCCAGAAGCTGGAAAAACCCAGATGACCCTCAGTGGAGGAATGGATATATAAGATGTGGTATATTTACACAATGTAATACTATTCTGCAATTAAAAACAATGAATTCACGAAATTCTTAGGCAAATGGTTAGAACTGGAAAATATCATCCTTAGTGAGGTAACCCAATCACAAAAGAACACACATGGTATGCAGTCATTGATAAGGGGATATTAACCCAGAAACTCGGAATACCCAAGACACAATTCACATATCAATTGGTTTCCAAGAAGAAGGAAGGAGAGACCCCTGGTCCTGGAAAGACTGGATGTAGCAGTGTAGGGGAACACCAGGACAGAGAAGCGGGAGGTTTGAATGGGGAGCAGGGGGAGAGAAGAGGACTTATGGGACTTTCGGGGAGGGGGAATCCGGAAAAGGGAAAATCATTGGGAATGTAAATAAAAAAAAATATAGAAAATAAATATTTAAAAAAAAAGAAATCATTCTGCACAAGATAGTAATTCGATTCCTTCATGACTTTTTCAGTGCCTGCCTCCAAGTTCAGGTTTGATTTCCTGTCCTGAGTACCATTCATAATGTACTGTAAGATATAAGATGAGATAAACTCTTTCCTTTCCAAATAAATAAATAAATAAATAAATAAATAAATAAATAAATAAATAAATAAATGCCTTAGCCAAATTTCAATAAAGAGCACCCATTAAACATTGCTGTAAACAGAAATTGACTTGAGTTATAAGAATAGTGACATACCAGAGACCCAGATTTTAAGCACCAGCTTTTATTATCAATAACAGGTATAAATAATAGTCACTAAAGAGAGTGCTAAATGATAAAAAATATAAAAAGAAAAAGAAAATTGAAATAACACTCTGCATCATATTAAACCACAACGGATTGATTCAGGACACTGACAACTACAGAAACAAAAGAAGTATTAGGACCTCTTGGAAACTCAAAAACTCTATTGAATTAAAAGTGTGAGAAAACAGAAATGAAGAAAAAAATAAAGTCTGTTTAAAGTTTAATGAAAATGAATAAACTGAATACCCAAACGTATGGAACACAGTGAAATCAGTACTAAAACGAAAATTCATATCACTATACACCTACTTAAAGAAAGTAGAGACATCTCATACTAACAACTTAACAGAACACCTGAAAGACCTATAGCAGAAACAACTAAGCACACCTAATCAGAAGAGAGGGCAGAAAATGATCAAGTTTAGGGTTGAAATCAATAAAATAAAAGAAATGGGACAATACAAAGAATCAATGACAGTTGATTTTTTGAGAAAAAAATAAAAGCAAGAGAGACAAAGGTTCATCTAGACAAATGAAAAGACTGAGATTGAAATTCAAGTTAGCAAAATCAGAAATGAAAAGGAAGTCATAACAACGGACATACCTACCTATACCACATTTGGGCATATATTCAAAGGAAGCTTCATCTTATCATAGGAACATTTGCTCAGTCCTATTTATTTTTTATAATACCTAGAACCTGGGAAAGACTATTGGTCCCTCAGTAGAAATATGGGTAACAAAATGTGGAACATTTACACATTGGAGTATTACACAACTGTTACGAAAAATGAGGACTTCTTGAAATTTGGAAGAAAATGATGCATCTAGAAAAATATCATCCTGAGTGAGGTAAGAAAGACAAAGAAAATCAAAGATGGTACATATTTACCTATAAGTGGATATTAACTATTAAGTAATTGATAAACAAGGTATAACCATAGACCCAGGGAGATTAGGTAAAAAGGATATCTCTGGGGAGGATTCATGTATTTTTATGGGTAGGAGAAATAGAATGGATGCTATGGAATGATTGGGCAAAGATGCTAACGGTACATGGAATGTTCAGGTAGGATGGGAGTGGGAAGAGGAAGAAAGGAAGAAGAAATGAGTAATTGGGGGGGGGTAATTTGGAAACCTAATAAATTAAAATTGTCATGGCATCCAAAGAAATGATCCTAATGAAGACTCCTAGTAATGGGGCAGCATATAAATTGGCTATATTCTGTTCCATTATATTCATATAATTTCTGTTGCCCCTGTTCTTTTGTGAATCCAAATTCTTAAAAACTTTGTGTGTGATCATGATGCCATTGTTGCTGTATCCTGTTCTGACCTCTACATTAGTCAGAAGGTCATTTTCATCTTTGCTATTTTCAAAGATCTAAGCAGTCTGAAGATCATTCTCACCTCTTTTATGTTTTCATTGTCATTATTGTAATGAAAATGCCTACCACTGGAGAGTGCTCCAAAGTTCACTTGTGCCTCCCATCTTACAATCATCACTACTCCCCATACCTTCATCATCTGTCTCTGCTATGTCCCCACCACCGTAAGTTCTTGGATTCTGTTCAAGGTTGCCTTGGTCTTCTACACAGTGATTGTCTCCATGCTGAACCCAGTTTTCTGTAGCCTTAGCAAGTAGAATGTAGAGGACATTGTTAGAAATCAAGTGAGCTCTACTTTGCCGTTATAGAATGTGGTTTTATATAGATATGATTTTAATTTTGATATCTTGTGGTCTTTTACAAAACTCAGAGTCTTCATGTTCAGTTTCTTTCCATAAATTATTCTCATATCAATTAAAAAAATAGAAGTTACAATAACATCAACAGTCTAATATTCCAAACTGAAGTTTAGCTCATTTTAGTAAATCATTCATAGATTTTAAGCGCAATTTTTTTCATTTTGTTCGCATGATTGGATACTTGAACATAATACTGGTCAGGAAAATGTTTAGCTCAAGTTATATATTAAAAATGTAATATTTTGTATCAAGTCCATGGAACAAGGAAACCTCATGTCATATCTCTTAATCCTCATTCTCCAGCTTGTCCCAAGGGGCGTGTCCATCTGTCCTGAGCCAGCAGTGGGATATCGACAGAACCTCATTTTCTGGTCCCTGCTCTGCTGGCCTCCCTCAGGTCAGCTGAACCAGGAACATGCAGGCCTGTTACTCAAAGAACAAGCAGTCCAAGGCTGCCAATTGGAGGCCTGCTGCATGGGGAATATCCAGATTAAGCCTGTCTTTCTGGAAACCTGGTATGTCAAGAACATCCAGAGACAACCAGATGGCTAAAGGCCTTCATAAGAACACAAACAACAAGATCCAGGACAACCAAGCACCTTCTGAGCAATGCTACCTCACTTTAGCAAGTCCTGGTATCTAACACAACTGAAAATGAGAGATGCATGAGGAACTGAATAAATCCCTTAAGGAAATAAAGGAAAATACATCAAACAATTATAGACCTTTAAAGATCAAACTAAAAAATCCTTTAAAGTAATGCTGGAAAATACAATCAATCAAGTGGACCCAATAGATATCTAATGAAACTTACACCGAAATACAAAATAATATAGTTCTCAAGACCTCACAAAACCTTCTTCAAAGTTGGCCATGTAGTTGAAAGTGTTATTGAAAGCCTCAAATGCAAAAAAATTAAAATAACATTTTTTATCTTATCAGACTGCTGTAAATAAAAATTGTACTTAAACAACAAAGGAAACAAAAAAGTAGCCTTTAAACTCATGGAAACTGAACAACTCTCTACTCAAAGATCATTGTAAGGGAAGAAGTAAATTAGGGCTGGGAGTCAGAATAAAAATCGCTGGGAACATCTCTGGAACTAGTTGCAAACCTGGGGCAGAGGACAATAGAAGTCTGTTGGGTGACTCCAAGATTCATACCAGAGAGTGATATAAAAACTGAAGGATATAGATGAGATTTCCGTCAGACAGGGATATAGAGATGCTTGTAATTGGGTAAGATATTCAGAGGAGGGAATGGGTCATAAATCCATCCACAAAAACTTCAAGCCTAATTTTTTTATTGTCTAGAAAATATGCAGGGATAAACATGGAGCAGAGACTAAGGAAATAGCCAACCATAACTGTCTGAAGTTGAGACACATCCAATGTGAGAGAGCCATCCCCTGATACTATTTATGATTCTTTGCTATGCCTGTAGACAGTAAACTAGCATAATTGTATCCTGAGAAGATTCACCGAGCAGTTGATGGAAACACATGCAAAGACTCACAGCTGAATATCAATCAAAACTTAAGGTGTCTTTTGGAAGATTAGGAAATAGAACTGAGAATGTCACAGCGGTCAAGGACTACCACAAGACGACCTACAGAATTAAGTAACCTGGATAAGTGGCAGGTGTGTGGCTGAGACTGGGCCCCAACAAGGAAGCATGCAGGGATTATATGTATACCCTCTTCACATTGTAGCAAATGTGCAGCTTGGTCTTCATGTGGGATCCCTAACAAGTGTGACAATGGCTGTCTCAACTGTGGTCCCTGCATTGGATCTCCTTACCAGTACATGTACTGTCTGGTTTCTCCTAAGTAGGAGAGGATGCCACTAGTCCTGCTGGGACTATATGTTACAGGAAGGGGTGGTACCCATGTCGGAGTCCCCTCTTCTCAGTGAAGGAGATAAGGTAATGTGGGGAGTGATTTGTAAGGATGGGACTGAGAAGAGGGGTGGCTGAGATGAAGATGTAAAGTGAATAAAATATAAACTATTGGAGAAAAATAATATTTAATAATAATAATAAATAATATTTTATTTTATTATGATCTGAAGTTACTCATCAAAAAAGCTTGTATGATTATTTGAAAACATATACTTAGAGTAATTCAATAAAAATTATCAAAAATGAATGAAATGTTTATATTTAATTCTTCAAAAGTTATACTTAAATTGTAGGCATGTTGCTCAATAAAATTACAAAACATAAATCTCATAAATCACCTTTAACATATTTAGGATTAGAAGACATAAAAATTATTGAGTATTACAAATTCTCTTTCTTTTGGAATGGATATTTGTTTCATTTTTAATTAGGTGTGTCTCTGTGTTAAAATGGCTGTGTGCATGTATCTTTGAGTCCAGCAGAGAGCTTAAGTATCTCCTCGAGCTTGATTAGAGGCCTTTTAAAACAACCAGTACGGATGCTGAAAACCAAAATTAAGGATCCACTATAAGCCCAAAACACACTAGTAGCCACTGATTAAAATCTTTGATCCACAAATTGTGTTTAAGTATACCAAAATAGTTGTGCAGATATGCACATAACTGTATTGCCATTTACATGAAACTAACTATTCTATAATTATCCATGGAAATTTTATTTGGATAATTATAAGTACATACGCATTTCTCACTCATCTACTTTTTTCCCTTATATACCTTGCTACTTTTAAATTCCTATTATTATTATTATTATTATTATTATTATTTATATCAAAACAGATACTTCTCTAATAGAACATGTCTGGACCACAGTGTCCAATCTCCATTCCTTCCCTTTTTTGGCAGTTACTTAAATTATTTCTACTTTAATAGAACTTTTGCAAACATGATTCATTAATTCTATAAGTGCAATCCTCTTCTTTATTTTTGATACATATTTGTTCTATCATTACATTTGTATTAATTAAAGTTAGGTTTCATTGAGGATTTTATCTGTATATTTATCTAGATTATATAGATAAGACAGTAATTCTAAAAGTGCCAAATCTATGGAGATGAGAGAAGAATATTTAAGACAAGATATTTTGCCATTTGAGTCATTATAGTGAATAATTCTTTTTTAGAAAAATGAAGACATATTAATAAAAGATGACATTTTGTAGAAAGAGATACATATTTTGCTAAAAAATTTAAACTTAACATTGAAGCTTCACCCTTGCGCACAAACATTAATATTACAAGATATTATTCATAGACGTATTTGGACCTATGTAGTACATGTGTTTTAAGAAGTTTCTACAGCAAACACAAACAATATTGTTTATTTCTGTCTACAAATCACAAATATCTATCAGAATATTAGTTTATGGTCAGATTTAACAGTGAAATAACGGAGCAAGAAAGTTGGTTCTGTATTTAGTTGTACATCTCACTGTTTCAAAAGACACACTTATTTTGTTACAGGCTTTTTCAGCATCTAATGAGATGAGCATGCAATTTTTTTCTTTGAGTTTTTTTATATGTTAGATTATGTTGCTGGATTTCTTTATATTGAAGGCATACCTGGGATGCCTTCATTAAACGATCTGTCCCTAGGCTTTTAGTTACTGCTTCTATTTCCTTATGCATTATTGGACTATTTAGATAGTTAATGTGCTCCTGATTTATTTTTGGCATCTGGTATCTATTTAGAAAACATCCTCTTCATCTAGATTTTCCAGTTTTATTGAGTATAAGCTTTTCTAGAAGGATTTCATGTGTTTTGAATTTCTTCCACTTCTATTGTTATGTCTCCCATTTAATTTCTGATTTTGTTAATTTGAATACTCTCTCTATGTCCTTTAGTTAGTTGGGAAAAGGGTTTACCAATAACCAAAACAGCATTTTGTGGTAATATAGAAATAACAACCATTTTGTTGATCATGTAATGTATATATGAGACAAATATAGTAGGTAACACCTATCACAGAGAATGATGCAGTAATGAATGAGGATATTGAGACACATAAGAAAAGTAATTATCTTAAGTTAAATGTGTTCATTAAAACAAATTACCAAATATACCGGGGTATTAAAAGAATATGCCAGTTATAATGAGAATGAATGTGTAGTATTTGGTGGTTTCAAAAAGTAAGAACACTAAATTTCATGTTTCATTCCTAAGATATTTGGAATTCTAATATCATGGAAGACAGGTAGGCATGATTGAGTACATTATCCTCAAAATTGTCACATGAATATTTTTCCTGGTTAAGGTTGTCTTGACAACATCATACATGTAAAGTGTCTCTCTTTACTCTTATGATCCATCCTTTTTACCTCTATCTAATCCCTTTTATCAATCTCATTTTCACAAGTTTCTACCTGCCTCCACTGCAGGATTTTCTTTTTATTTTATGACTTTCTGTATATTCATAAATATACAGAGTCTGTAACAATGCAATAGACCCTGATAGGCTACTCATTTGGTACCAAACTGAAGCAAATGATTACCTTTAATCCTGAATCCAACATTGGTTTTTGTAAATCTGAAAGTTGAACTACAGAATCCCTTATCTGATCCATGATTATCAACAGTTTCCTCTTGTGCAGACCCAGCACAATCAACTGTAGGTATGCTTGCCACAGCTGTGCCATGCACAGAAAATAGCATTTTTATCCCTACTTACAGTGTGCTTTACAGCCTTTCTGTTCTTTTTTTCACAGTTTTTCCCAGTCATTCCAGGATGTGCTATCAATAACATGTTCAGGGATCAGCAGTCATCAGTCCATTAATCTCAGCATCTCAAGGAGTCATGAAACTCTTATTTCACTGTTTGTTGTTCACTTTGACTACTTCTATGCTTAAGGAGGAATGTAGCGTTTGGTAGAATATTTTAAGTAGTGTGAATGTGCCTGTAAAATGAGGCAATGGTGTAGACCTACTTTGAGAGCCTGCTCTCTGTTGCAGTGAAGTGTTGCATGAAGACAGTTCAATAATTGCTGTGGTTTTTTTTCTCATTTTTTCTCTGGGTTGGAGGCTTTGCAGTCCTGTGATAGGACAATGCAAATATGTAAGAGAATCTAATAAAAAAATGTTACACTCTTTGATTGAGTGTCTAGAAAATATCTTGTGCCAGTTATACTATAGTTTACAAGGAAACACTTTTTCTATTTTATTTCTAAGTAAATACACTTATGTATAAGTGTCTATAGACTAATCAGAGATGTTTAGTACTTAAACTGGGTATCTCCTATACTTCGTACTACACTTTACACATATTGTTCATAACAAATTTTATTTTTAAGATATATTTAATTTCCTACATATGTATATTTGTGTCTTCATGAACATGTATCACATGTTTGAGGGTAATTGTGGATAACAGGAGATAGTATCCTCTCCCCTGGAACTAAGCATCATTTTTAGGAATTCATTCTTCAGTCAATTGACTTGGTCTATTTTTTAGATTGAATAAAATTCTTTTTGGTGTTATATTTTATTTTTTTTGTCTATTATTCATATCCTAAACTCACATTTATAATTACTCTTATACTATTTCTATGCTGCAAGATGAGCATACATTTTTCTCTGATCACATTATCATGGATAACATAACATTAATTGAAGAAAGAGTACACATGGAAGGACCTATGTCTCTAGCTGTATATGCAACAAAGGATTGCCTTATCTGGCATTAATGGGATGGGAGACCCTCGGTCCTGTGGAGGTTCGATGATTCAGCATAGAGGAATGTTAAGGCACTGAGGTGGGAGTGGGTGGGTGGCTGGGCGAGTACCCTCATATATGCAGGGGAGGGGAAGGGGGATAGAGGACTTGTGGAGGAGAAACTAGGATGGGGATAAAATTTGAAATATAGGGTGAATAAATAGGAAAAAAATAAGTCAAATATCAAATTTTGCATATTGTATAAGGCTAAACTTTTTCTACATTCTCCTACTTCTTCTTATCCTTATAGGATAAGATGCTTTGTCCTATAGTGCTATCTAAACACTTACTTGTGACCCAAATTCCAAGGCAAATACTTTCATACTCTTACTTTAAGTTTCAGGAACAGATTTTAGTATTAACTTCAGCACAGGACAGATAACATTATAATAGTTTTAAAATATCTTGACGTTGGGGCTGTAAAATAATGGGGCTATATGTGTGAAGAATTTGAGAAACAAGAGAGGGAAGAATTTGATTAACACATATGTATATACAGAATAATCAAACAATGAAAATAATATTTTATAGAGACTGGGGAAATGTGAGATATTAATTTAGGTTGTTTGAGTAAGCAAACAAAACAACTGCTTCTCATCATCATCATTATCCTCCTCCTCCTTCTCATCTTCCTCCTCCTCCTCATCTTCGTACTCGCTCTCTTCCTTCTCCTGCTTCTCCTCTTCTTCCTCCTCCTCTTCCTCCTCCTCCTCCTCCTCCAACTACTTCTGCTACTACTACTACTACTACTACTACTACTACTACTACTACTACTGCTACTGCTACTAATACTACTACTACTGCTACTACTGCTACTAAGTCAATATTTAAGGTCTCCTGAGTTACAGAATTGAATTTTAAACTAATTTTGATGATCAGTGTAATTATTATTTTTTTAAAAAGGAAAGGGCAGTTTTTAACACTATTGCTCTGTAGTACAGCTTGAGGTCGGGGATATTGATTCCCCCAGTTCTTTTACTCTTGAGGATAGTTTGAGCTATCCTGGGTTTTCTGTTATTCCAGATGAATTTTTGAATTGGTCTTTCTAACTCTATGAAGAACTGAGTTGGGATTTTAATGGGGATTGCATTGAATCTGTATATTGCTTTTGGCAAGATGGTCATTTTTACTATATTAATCTTGCCAATCCATGAGCATGGAAGATTTTTCCATCTTCTGAGGTTTACTTCAATTTCTTTCTTCAGAGAGTTGCATAGTATTGGTACAATGACAGGCATGTAGATCAATGGAACAGAATTGAAGACCCAGATATGAACCCACACTCCTATGGTCACTTGATCTTTGACAAAGGAGCTAAAACCATCCAGTGGAAAAAAGATAGCCTTTTCAACAAATGGTGCTGGTTCAACTGGAGGTCAACATGCAGAAGAATGCAAATTGACCCATTCTTATCTCCTTGCACTGAGCTCAATTCCAAGTGGATCAAGGACCTCCACACAAAACCAGACACACTGAAACTAATAGAAAGGAAACTAGGGAAGAACCTTGAACATATGGGCACAGGGGAGAATTTCCTGAACAGAACTCCAATAGCTTATGCTCTAAGACCAAGAATTTACAAATGGGACCTCATAAAATTACAAAATTTCTATAAGGCAAAAGACACTGTCAAAAAGACAAAGTGGCAACCAACTAACTGGGAAATGATCTTTACCAACCCTACATCCGACAAAAGACTAATATCCAATATATACAAAGAACTCAAGGAGTTAGACTCCAGAGAGCCAAGTAACTCTATTAAAAAATGGCGTACAGAGCTAAACAAAGAGTTCTCACCTGAAGAATATCTAATGACTGAGAAGCAAATAAAGAGATGTTCATCATCCTTAGTCATTAGGGAAATGCAAATCAAAACAACCCTGAGATTCCATCTCACACCAGTCAGAATGGCTAAGATCAAAAACACAGGAGACAGCAGTTGTTGGCGAGGATGTGGAGAAAGAGGAACACTCCTCCACTGCTGGTGGGATTGCAAGCTGGTACAACCACTCTGGAAAGCAGTCTGGTGGTTCCTCAGAAAACTGGGCATGACACTCCTGGAGGATCCGGCTATACCACTCCTGGGCATATACCCAGAGGCTTTCCCTGCATGCAATAAGGACACATGCTCCACTATGTTCATAGCAGCCTTATTTATAATAGCCAGAAGCTGGAAAGAACCCAGATGTCCCTCAACGGAGGAATGGATTCAGAAGAAGAGGTATATTTACACAATGGAATACTACTCTGCAATTAAAAACAATGAACTCACAAAATTCCTAGGCAAATGATCAGAACTTGAAAATATCATCCTTAGTGAGGTAACCCAATCACAAATGAACACACATGGATTGCAGTCACTGATAAGGGTATATTAACCCAGAATCTTGGAATACCCTAAACACAATTCGCATATCAATAGATTTCCAAGAAGATGGAAGGGGAGTCCCCTGGTCCTGTAAAGACTGGATGTAGGGGAATGCCAGGACAGAGAAGCGAGAGGGGGTTGAATGGGGAAAAGATGGAGGGAAGGGTGCTTATGGGACTTTCGGGGAGGGAGGAAATGGGAAAGGGGAAATGATTTGGAATGTAAATAAAACAACTTAGAAAATAAAAAAAAACAGTTTTGCCAAAAAAAAAAAAAAGGAAAGGGCTTATATTTTGTAGCAGAGGAGCTTCATGATAAAAAATGTGGGGAACATATTTTTAAAGAAAATGGAAAAAAGACTATAAAAATAATTACTGCTCATTTGATTTGAAACTGTGTCAATGTGATTTGATCCTGGTGTAAATCCAGTTTTTAACAAAATCAAGGCCAGCCAGATTGGACTCAAATAAGACTCTGTCTCAAAATTTTTAAAAAAGTAAAAAGAATGTCATAAAGCTGCAATGTTAAATATTCTTGTTCAGTATTCAAAAGGCTAGCCTAGGTTGAATCAGTGAATAACAACCAAAACAAAACAAATTTATTATAAAGGATCCTGGATTTATTTTTTTAGTTCAGACATTTTATGAACAGTTTTTATTATTTCATTTTTCTTGCATACTATACTATACATTTAGCTTTACTGGTGATTTCTCAATCATGAGAACATGACAGTACTGATCTCATTGATTGTCTAATTGAGCAATTGGCAATTATCATCTATTATTAAGCATTCCAAAAATCAGAAAAAAGTCATGTGGAATTTTTAAATAACTCATAAAGTTAATTAATTTTATTCTAGATGAGAAAAATATAGGATTAAAGAACATATCTAGCTTATAGAGTCATAGAGAGTTTGAGGTTAAGAATCTAAACTGAAGAATAACATTTATGAAGACATATCCATCATGTGTCTTTGTTGTTTATTTAAAACTTTATCCATCTACTATTCAATTGTGCTGAGTACTACTGATTAAATTCCCTCTTTTTTCCTGTTCTTTTTTTTTTTTTTTTTTTGTAGCTGGTAACTCATGCAATGTTAAACCAGAGTTCTGTAATAACATTTATTCTGGTGGGCTTCTCAGAAAACCCACACCCCCAGCCACCCATCTTCCTTATGATAATGACCATTTATATAGTCACTGTGATAGGAAATGTAGGCATAATTGCGGTCAGAAGGATCAACCCTAAGCTTCACACACCCATGTACTTTTTTCTGAGCCATCTTTGATTTTTGGATATATGCTATTCCAGTATATTTAAACCAAAATTGTTAGAGATCTTGATTGTGGAGCATAGAAATATTTCATTAAAAGGTTTTATGCCACAGTTTTTCTTTGGCTGTACATGTGCCTTTACAGAAATGTTTATGATAACAATGATGGCCTATGACCGGTTTGTGGCTGTTTGCAACCCCCTGCTCTATATTGTTGCTGTGTCTCATCATTTGTGTGCTCTCCTAGTAGCTGGTAGTTATATGTAGGGAGGTTTGTGTGCTGTTAAAATCATATACACTCTCAGAGCTGTCTTACTGTGAATCCGGTATCATCAATCACTTTGGTTGTGAGTATTCAGCCATCATCTCTTTATCCTGTTCTGACCTCTCCTTCAGCCAGATGGCATGCTTAGTGATTTCCATGTTAAGTGAGGGTAGTAGCCTTTTTATCACTATGGCCTCCTATATCTTCATAGTTGTCACAATCAAGATTCCTTCTAAAAGTGGACTCCGAAAAGCCTTCTCCACCTGCACTTCCCACCTAACTGCTATCAGCATCCTCCATGGAATTATTCTCTTTCTCTACTTTGTACCAAAGGCAAAGAGCTCAAATCTCCTCATCAACATAGCTACTGTGCTCTATACAGTCCTGATCTCCATTCTGAACTCCCTCATCTACAGCCTAAGGAGCAAAGATGTAAAAGGGACAGTCAAGAGGCTCATCAGCTCAAAATTGCACTCTCAGTCATTATAATACCATTAGAATGTATTTTCAATTTAACATGTATTTATTCATATTCTAAAAAAAACTTTTTTCATATATATTATCAATCACATATTAGTTTTTACTAAATATGTGGTTATATTTTAAATCTGATATTGAGTTACAAATTATGCCATTTGGATTGGATTTTCTATAGTTTTACACAAATATTCTGTACTCTGATTCATTCTCATTGAACAGCTAAGGAAAAGTTAATATTTCAAAAATCTCTTCAATCAGAATTAGGTAAATAAGAATGAAAAAGGAAATTATATTTTCTCATAACTCTATAGCAATGCTAGCTACCCCTATTGTTGACTTTGGGCTCTTTAATGGCAGCAATATTCAAGTCCTCACAATTAACCCTTGCTTTTTACTTGGAATGTTATATGAAACAGATATGTGATATTATATAGTATATAAAATAATGATGTAGATTCGTTTTATGAAAATCCTGTCTATAAGGAACCACATGTTGAAATGCTTACTATCACTAATGCACAGTCATTTTGTTTTGTGTTACTTCTGAGATTATATCTCCATTATTCTCTTCACATTCTGACCTCTAAACATGCTCATGTATGTCTCCATATCCCGCTTCAAATTCATGGCCTGATTTTTCACTAATTGTTATTACCTACCTACATGGGAATATGTACATATTCCTGAATCTAAAATTTCAGTTTGTATAATGTACTTGTATGTATGTTTTCAAAGATATTGCTAATTTGGCACTTGACAATAAATTGCTCTTGTGCTCTTCCCTGGGGAAGATCATCAATCCTGCTTTCAGTTTTCTAAGTACTAAAACATTCTATTTGATTGTAGCTTCTCTTATACTAATTAAAGACAAAAGTTTGTATTTATAAAATGTACCATTAATCACTTAATTTTACTAATATTTTTAGTCATTAGTAAATATCAACCACACTTACTTTGCTGCTTAATCAAAGAGAGAATAGTCTTCATAAAAATCTAATGAGTTGATTTCAATAAAATATATTGTTTACAGTTTTGAGCTTCTTTTTACTAAAAATTTTCTTCATAGTTACACATAAACCTCTTTCATTCTTTTATTCAATTATATTTAAGTCATTCATTGAAATTATTAATTTTTTATACTAATTTTGTTCATTAGGTTTTCATTACACTACCAATATGAATGAATCTTCTTGAAAATACTTTTCATCTGTCTTAGTCTTCTATGGGGATACGAGAGTGGGTAGGGGAGCACCTCATAGAAGTTGAGAGAGGGGGATTGGTAGGAGGTTTCCAGACTGGAAACTGGGAAAGGGATAATATTTGAAATGTAAACAAAGAAGATATCCAATAAAAGAAAAGAAAAAATTAAATGTCTAGGTTCTGGAAGAGAAAACGGTTCACTTTTCATTAAGTTTTCAGTGCCTGATAGATTGATCATATTCTAATGAAGGCCAAATATACAATAATGTATAGGCAGTAGAAACTCTTCTTTTTTATTTTTATTTAAGGGAAACATGAAAGTCTCCCACTACCAGTGTGGAAGCGGCAATATGTGGTTTAAGCTGTAGTAACATTTTTTAATAAACTGTGTGCCCTTGTGTTTGGTTAAGATGTTACAAAGTGTAATGCCATCTTGATAGATTTTACTTTGACATTATATGGTATTCCTCTATACTTCTTCATATAAAATTTAGTTTGAAATCAATTGCGTCAAATATTAAAATAACTACATCAGCCTTTTTCTTTTGGTCCATTGCTTTTAATAATTTTGTTCCAACCCTATACTTAATGTTAATGTGTGTTTCTTGCAGAAAGATGAATCCTGTATTCACATCCATTCAATTATTCTGCGCCTTTTTATTGGAGAATTAAGACTGTTGCTGTTGAACGCTCAAGGAGGAATGTTTGTTGATTCCTGTTAATTTGTTCTTGTGGTGTGTGTATATGTGTGTGTGTTTCAGTGTGTGTGTGTGTGTGTGTGTGTGTGTGTGTGTGTGTGTGTGTGTGAGTGAGTGTGCACTCAACCTACTCTCAAATCCATTCGTTCTTCTCTACCAACTTTTGGCCCCTACATTTTGATGGCTTGGTCACTATTAAGAAACACTTAGGTACAGTACAGCTAATGATCTTAAAGCAGAGATACAAAGAACTGGATACAGAAGACCAGGAGTATGAGCTATCATAATACCAGCAATTGCATCAGGATTGAAGCATGCACAAAGAAAAGGGAAGAATGAAGGGAGGTCTGCTTAGGAACATTGGGAAGGTCCTGGAACACTTGCCCCTCTGAAAGAGAGAGGCCAATTATCATTAGTCAGACCACAGGGGTGCTGAACCAACCTTATGGTGGTTCTGACACGTTCTGAAGGACTAACCATTGGACACTTATTTCATTCCCTAGAGACCAATTAGTTTAAAAGTCACACTGTTCTGCCAATCACATTGTGGCTAATGGTGGCTGCCTTAAGGACTATAAAAAGGACCCCTGCATGGGCGGCACTGGGTCCTTCTCTCCTCATGTGCAGGGCAATCTCAGCATGCTGGTTTAAATAAAATTATTCTTGCTTTTGCATTGATTAAAAAAAAGCAAAATAGAGTCTCTGCTGCCTATATATTCTAGAATATATGATCTTCATTAGATTATGGTCAATCTATCAGACATCAGAAACTTAATGAAAAGTGAATCTCTCCCTCCCAGCACACTGACAATTTTTCAAATATTTTAAATAACAGAGAAGACGAATCTATGGATTCAATGCAATCCCCATCAATATTTCAACACAATTCTTTACAGAACTTAAAAGGACAATTCTCTTGTTGATGTGGAGAACTTATATTTAATAATAGACACAAAATTAAGACTAAATTAAAATATCTGAGACTCTAAAACATTTTATTAACAGTTGTTATCACTTTGCTGACTTTAAATTTTGATAGATTTTATTGTACAGGAATGTTATAATGTCTGAATTTGGATTTACCTCTGAACTTCGCAATCAAAATGAATGTTAAGCATTTTCCTTAGTGTTAATATTTATTTGGATTGATTTTCTTTATTTGGAAGATTTTCTTTAAAACCTTAGTCATTCCTACCAGGTTGCATATTTACTTCTCTTGTTTTTACTTTCTCTAATTTTGTTTTTTTCATATTCAATGTTTTTGCCTAATTGAACAGTAGTTGTAACATTGGCTATGCCACCCTCCTTTGTTCCCTTTTAAATTCAGGGTATCATTTAATTTTTAACTATTCACTAATTTACTGATTAATAATTTTCTATTTACTAATTTTTACTATTATACATATGCAAATAGATAAATAAATGCAATATGAAGCATCAATTTAATGAAGATTACTCTATATAAACATCTTAGGGATGATCACTTGAGATTGGAGAAATATGAAGGGGGCTTCCCTCTAGGGATTTTTTCTTATTCACTGTGGTATGCCAATTGGTGTTATTATTATTCAAGTAATTTAAACAACCACATTGTTGAGATTTCATGGGTATATTTCTGCTGTCTTATCTAAAAATATGATCTTACGATAGATATCCTGGTTATCTAGCTCTATCTTCCCTCTTTAGACTATGTTCCTTGAGCCTTAGGTATTGGGTTTTATTGTAGTTTTATCTTCTTGGCCAGAGCAGCACCAGTCAGCTTCTCTATGCATTTTTACTATTTATGGCTTTCTTTATCAGTCTTTATTCTGGTGCAAATGAAGCTTCCTTGATGAGAAGAAAGAACTAAACTTCTCTGTTACCACTAGAGTAAACATTGAGAATGCAATAGATAGCATAACTATTTTAGGGAATTTACATTAATAGTTTCTTCTCTGAGACTCATGACCCTACTAACCATGAGTTGTTGGTTAGGTTTACACTTTAAGGCATGATTTCCCTACTGGTGAAAGGCTTAAATCCATTCATATAGCTGTTGGTCAGGCCAAGACATAAGTGTAACTATTGCACAATTGTAGTGCTATACTGGTCATTTTTTGGGTAAATAGGAAAAGATGCAGCTAGAATTTTCCATGTCCTGAGTCTTAAGTGTAAAATGTATTTAGAAATATGTGATTATCTCAACCTCTTAATGGAAACCACATTAACATCCATAGCTTATTGCCTTGGGAGTCTCCTAGTCTCTCCTGACCAACTACTCAAATGGTGTTTTCTAATGTATGGTATATATAATATACATGCATAATATATATTATGTATAATATGTAAATATAGGTAAATATAAAATAAGCTTTCTTTTCAGTTTAGACCTCTTAAGTGTTATTTATTCCTCATCCATACTGTTTCTTCCATACTGACTAACCTTCTTGAATTATTCAGAGTTCTATAGAGGAAGAGAATAGTTAGCATGCCTATATATATTCATATAAAAGAGGATTTATAAGTATGGCTTATAGGCTATGGTCCAGATACCCTAACAATGAAGGATTACACAAATAAAGGTACAAGAACCCAGTAGTTGTTCAGTTCACAGTATAAGAAAGACTAACAAAACTGCATTGTATAATATAAAACTTATTGTATCTGATGTTATATATTACATATAAATAAATATATTTAACTTCAGTAACATATATGAATATATATTATATACAAATATGAATTATATATAAAAATATATAACTACAGAAATATATTATATTATATAGTATATATATATATATTTGTAATATAAACAAATAAATTCCAGAATCAGAAATATTTTATAACTTCCTAAGGACTTAGGGAAGTAATAAAGTTCAGTACACACTAAAGACATATATTTCATATTGAAGTAATGAATGTTTGGAAGTACAGAGAAGTAAAGGTGTATTTTAAGGATTAAAAAATTAAACTACTGCTTATGCTCTGAAATTCATTTTATTTTATATGAATTTTGTTTCAAAACTTGATCACTAAAAGTTAATAATAATCTAATATGGAACTTATGATAATGGTTCAAAATAAAATAAATACTAGAAGGAAAATTGTAATGTTTAAATTTGCAAACGTTTTTGTTTAATTAATTTCAGTTTGGAATACAGTTTTGTTAGTATATATTATGTTTTTATCAGTTATGTTTTAGAATATAAAATTAATTTTCTGTTTTCATCTTGACACAGATCAATTTGTTGTCATCATAATTTAAGTTCAAGCTTTGCCTAAGATATTCATTTATTCACTAGGGAAAATACAGAGCAAGAAAACAACAAATTAATGTTTTCATTACACAAAAGCCTTAGGGGAAGAGGTTCCATGATATAGACACCAAATTTTCACTGACATTTTCACTGAAAAATCACCAACTAGCATTCACTCACCATTGAACTATTCAGATAAGGTAGGTTATTGGATTTCAGCAATTAAAAGCACAAGTTAAAATTTTTGATTTGGAGGAGTGGATAAAAGTCATATAGATGAACATATTCTCATTATTTGTATTAGTAAAATCTGAAGTGTAATTAGTAGATGAAAGTTTGTTCTTCAAATAGAAGACTTTGAATGAAACTAATAAAACCCTTAGAATTATACAAATAGCTTATTTCTTTAATTTATCTTAATCTAGGTTCACAAGCAACCCTTTGTTTGTTTGATCACCAGTATATATGCACGTTAACTGGAGCTGTTGTCATTGTTCTGCGTTTCTTTATAAATAGATATCACCTTATAAATAACTATACATGATGACATGGCTTCACTTCTATACCATGTAAACTACAAATAATACTTATTGAGGTAAAATAATAAAAATTATCTTCAATGTTTAACTTTCCTTATTTCCCACTCCCCATATTTCATTTATGTGTGAAAATTTAAGGAGGCAAGTCTACCACATATAAAAGACAAACATATGTATCTCTGAAAGATTCATGTTTCATTATTCTTTCAAATTTAAAAGATATGTTTGACTTTTAAACGTTATAAGATGCAAAGATAAGTGTGTTGATTTATACATTATCCAAATTTATTTTAATATGTCTCCTGAGTGATTGATCATATTCTAATATTTTATCTCTATAACACACTTTGCAGCAGATATAGACATGTGAAAAATAAAACATATTCTTAGTTAAATATGATTTGTTTTCTTTGTTACTTAATGAAACTTGCTATATAGCATCAGAATAAAATGATTTTAATTTTTTACCAAACAATGCAGAGACTTTCTTTGCATTTGAAATGATGAATATGCTTTAATCCAGTCATGAATTAGAAGAATTTGAATACCTACATTTAATATTTGGTTCAGGTGAATGCATTATTTTAAACATGAAGAAATATCTACTCTTTTATTGTATAGCTTAACACTTCTATGATTGATGTTTGTACACAAACATTAAAGACAAATTAAGATTTCATTAAATATGAAGTATTTTTGCAAAATAGAATACAGGTTTAAAATGTTAAAAATATAAAAAGTTAAATTTTTCACAATGGTATGTGACTTTCACTCATGACAACTGAATTCTCAGACTATCAGATATGTTTCATTATGATCAATATCATAAATGTCTACTTACAGAGTAATATGACTGGATAAATTTCTTAGGGGAAAAACAAAACAGAAAATGAATTGTTATTGGGTTTTTTTTCTTGTTTTTTTTTCCAGAGGTAACTAACAGTGCTTCTCGGCCACTTTGAAATTAGCTTTTAAATTCTACATAAGAAGAATAATGGATAGGGGAAACTGCTCCTCTGTGGACGAATTCATTTTCTCAGGAATTACCAATAACCCTGACACAAAAGTGGCCCTGTTCATCACATTCCTACTTGTTTATCTCATTGCATTTCTTGCTAATCTTGGAATGATAGTTTTAATTAGAGTGGATGCTCAGCTCCACACTCCCATGTACTTTTTTCTCACGAATCTCTCCTTCTGTGACCTCTGCTATTGTACAGCAATTGGACCCAAGATGCTGGTGGATCTCTTAACTGAGGAGAAATCAATTCCCTTTTTTGGTTGTGCTCTGCAGTTCTTGACATTCTGTGTCTTTGGAGATTCTGAGTGTCTACTGCTAGCAGTAATGGCCTTTGATAGGTACCAGGCCATCAGCAACCCATTGCTCTACACAGTGAACATGTCCAGCATGGTATGTTCCATGCTCATGGTTACGGTTTACCTGGTAGCAACAACAGATGCTTTAATACACACAACCCTGGCATTCCAATTATGTTTCTGTGGTTCTAATGAGATCAACCACTTCTTTTGTGATTTGCCTCCACTTTACTTGCTCTCCTGCTCTGACATACAAGTCAATGAACTGGCCTTATTTACTGTTTTTGGTTTCATTGAACTGAGCACCATCTCAGGAGTTCTGCTCTCTTATTGTTATATCATTTTATCAGTCCTGAAGATCAGTTCTACTGAGGGGAGGTTCAAAGCTTTCTCCACATGTACATCCCATCTCACCACAGTTGCCATTTTCCAGGGTACTGTTCTCTTCATGTATTTTCGGCCAAGTTCTTCATATTCCCTGGATCAAGACAAAATAACCTCACTGTTTTACACTCTTGTTATTCCAATGCTGAACCCCCTGACTTACAGTCTAAGGAACAAGGATGTGAAAGAGGCCCTGAAAAAACTTAAAATGAAAATGTGGTTCTAAATAAACAATTGTATCACATGTGCATGTCCACTCACAAATATATTTGTTATTTTATGGAAAACTACAACGATGTCTTAGAAAATGGCTGTGATTTGTAGTTTAAGACAGTAGAATGTGTATTTGTTGTAACATCAACATAAACAGAATAACCTCAAAATATGGCATTTCATTATAAGTCTAATACAATTGCATAGCACTCATGACTATAAGGTTTAACTTTTTTATTTAATCGAGTACTTATTTGTTTTCATAGTAGCTTAAGTACTCTGTTTAATGAACATTAAGTATTTCACTTTACCTATCATATAACTTATGTTTTAGTGTAAACTCCGTTTTTTACTTTGTATAAATGTATTTTGTTGTCAAAGAAACAGTTTGTAATTGAACTTCAAAAATTTATAATGTACTTCAAAATAATCCTGAAATAGAAAATATACAGCATATTTTCTTGAATAAATTACATAAATTTAGTGTGCAATAGAAAGGTTTTGGTGACTTGAGAGCTAAAATTATGCATGCTGGAGAGATAAACACATTATAAATTGAATCCCTGACAACTAGATAGAGATTGATGTAAAAAGGATTATGGCATTGAGAAACCAAAGAATTCTTACCTGATTATGATGTTAAAATCAAAGACATGGGTTCTGCCATTGCTGACACTCTCAGTGTAAAATTATTGCACTTCATATAGTAGTAGACGAGCAGATTTTTTGGGAAGCATATTTTTATAGATAAAAATCTTCAACTAATTGTCTGATCATCTTTATCACTTGAAAATGTGGTCACTGTCCCTTATATAACAGATCTTGAGGGAGTGGGGTTGTTCTGTATGATAATATCTAGCTTCTCTCATGGTGATTGAATTTTCCTGTTTAATTTTTTTAATGAAGGTTTTCTGTTTCTTCATCTCTATATGCTTCTGTGGTTATAGGTTCTATTTTAGTTTTCTTTCTTTAGTTCTTATTTAATGTTATTCTTTATTTACTTAAATATATTCAAATTACCATACTAACTTTTTACCTCTGGTCTAAGTATATCATTTATGCAATTCAAAATGTTTTCATCATATGTTGGACAAAGAATGTTGAAAAAACAAAATTTGATATGAAATAACATAACATTTTTGTATGTATGAAGTACAAAATTATTGGAGGTTGTATTATGAAACATGCATACACACAAACATGCACAGACATTTAGTATGATATATGAAATGAATATGGATAATTAAGCTTTGAATACATAATAAGGATATTAATTTGTCTACAAGAAATTAGCATACATTTGCATAGTATTTTCACCTTAATTTGTTTATTTTATAGCTTAAATTCTTTCCTTGAAGAAGTCTCATTACATTTGAAGGGCCTAAGACAGAAGGGCATTGTTAATTGTATACTCATCAAAAAAGTTAAGTACCATGGGTTGTTTCAGACTTTGAAGTTCACAGTTTAAAATATTCTCCCATATCAATATTTTACTAGAAAAATAAAGGCCAAGAAGTGTTTCTTGTTTTCTGTTTGGAACATAACATGGGAGTAACAGGACATCTAGAAGAAAAGGAACTCTGAAGGATGTTTCCTTTGATAAAATATATTTTGAATGTGTACCTCTAAAATGTTTGTGTAATTAACTATTAATCTTTCCACAATTGGATATATGAATATGCTTATGGCTTGCTTCTTTGATCTTGGAACTACAACCCTCAAAATGATCATATTAGGAGCCAAAATTTTTGAGAAATGATTAAATTGTAAAACCTTTAGAAATTGGGCTTTACCTAACAACACATACTTGAATTTCTAGTTGGCCTTTCTATTGTGTAAAGATAGTGGAATCCCTGCTTTCTGAACCAGACAGTAGGAATCAATAATAACTGATTTTGGCACTGGCCACTGGCTGGACTGCAGAATTCCTACTTTTGGACTGTGATAAATATTTTGCTGCTTAATATAAAGTAACTAGTATTTCTTACTTTGTATGCCTAACTCTAACTGTTAAATCAACATGGCAGAAACCATTATTAAAAACACATTGAAATATAAAGAAAACCTTAACTTTTGCTAATTTCTATGCAGTTAATATTCTTTTTTTTAATTTTATTTTATTTTCTAAGATTTTTATTTATTTACATTCAAAATCATTTCCCATTTCCCATTTCCTCCCTTCCCGAGAGTCCCATAAGCCCCCTTTCCTCCCTCTTTTCCCCATTCACCCCCCTCTAATTTCTCTGTCCTGGCATTCCCCTACATCCAGTCTTTCCAGGACCAGGGGTCTCTCCTTCCATCTTCTTGGAAATCTATTGATATGCGAACTGTGTCTAGGATTTTCCAAGATTCTGGGTAAATATCCTCTTATCAGTGACGGCATACCATGTGTGTTCTTTTGTGATTGGGTTACCTTACTAAGGATGATATTTTCAAGTTCTGACCATTTGCCTAGGAATTTCGTGAATTCATTGTTTTTAATTGCAGAGTAGTATTCCATTGTGTAAATATACCACATCTTCTGAATCCATTCCTCCGTTGAGGGACATCTGGGTCCTTTCCAGCTTCTGGCTATTATAAATAAGGCTGCTATGAACATAATGGAGCATGTGTCCTTATTGCATGCAGGTAAAGCTTCTGGTTATATGCCCAGGAGTGGTACCAGCAGTTGAGGAGTGTTCCTCTTTCCCCACATCCTTGCCAACAACTGCTGTCTCCTGTGTTTTTGATCTTAGCCATTCTGACTGGTGTCAGATGGAATCTCAGGGTTGTTTTGATTTGCATTTCCTTAGTGACTAAGGATGATGAACATCTCTTTAGGTGCTTCTCATCCTTTAGATATTCTTCACGTGAAGACTCTTTGTTTAGCTCTGTACCCCCTTTTTTTAAGATGCTTACTTGCCTCTCTGGAGTTTAACTTCTTGTGTTCTTTGGATATATTGGATATTAGCCCGCTGTCTGATGTAGGGTTGGTAAAGATCATTTCCCAGTTAGTTGGTTGCCTCTTTGTCTTCTTGACAGTGTCTTTTGCCTTGCAAAAACTTTGTAATTTAATGAGGTCTCATTGGTCAATTCTTGATCTTAGAGAATAAGGTATTGGAGTTCTATTCAGGAAATTCTCCCCTGTGCCCATATGTTCAAGGTTCTTCCCTAGTTTCCTTTCTATTAGTTTCAGTGTGTCTGGTTTTATGTGGAGGTCCTTGATCCACTTGGAATTGAGCTTAATGCAAGGAGATAAGAATGGGTCAATTTGCATTCTTCTGCCTGTTGACCTCCAGTTGAACCAGCACCATTTGTTGAAAAGGCTATCTTTTTTCCACTGGATGGTTTTAGCTCCTTTGTCAAAGATCAAGTGACCATAGGAGTGTGGATTCATTTCTAGGTCTTCAATTCTGTTCCCTTGGTCTACATGCCTGTCACTGTACCAATATCATGCAGTTTTCAACACTATTGCTCTGAAGTACAACTTGAGGTCCAGGATACGGATTCCCCCAGAGGTTCTTTTACTCTTGAGAATAGTTTTAGCTATCCTGGGTTTTCTGTTATTCCAGATAAATTTTTGAATTGCTCTTTCTAACTCTATTAAGAATTGAGTTGGGATTTTGACAGGGATTGCATTTATTCTGTATATTGCTTTTGGCAAGATGGTCATTTTTACTATATTAATTCTGCCAATCCATGAGCATGGCAGATTTTTCCATCTTCTGAGGTCTTCTTCAATTTCTTTCTTCAGAGACTTGAAGTTCTTGTCATACAGATCTTTCACTTGTTTGGTTAGAGTCACACCAAGGTACTTTTTATGGTTTGTGGCTATCGTGAAGGGTATCATTTCTCTTACTTCTTTCTCAGCATGCTTATCCTTTGAGTATAGGAAGGCTACTGACTTGATTGAGTTGATTCTATATCTGGCCACTTTGCTAGAGTTGTTTATCAGCTGTAGGAGTTCTCTGGTGGAGTTCTTTGGGTCGCTTAAGTATACTATTATATCGTCTGCAAATAGTGATAGTTTGACTTCTTCCTTTCCAATTTGTATCACTTTGACCTCTTTTTGTTGTCTAATTGCTCTAGCGAGAACTTCAAGTACTATATTGAAAAAATATGGAGAGAGAGGGCAGCATTGTCTAGTTCCTGATTTTAGTGGGATTGCTTCAAGTATATTTCCATTTATATTGATGTTGGCTACCGGTTTGCTGTAAATTGCTTTTACTATGTTTAGATATGGGCTTCGAATTCCTGATCTTTCCAAGACCTTTAGCATGAAAGAATGCTGAATTTTGTCAAATGCTTTCTCAGCATCTAATGAGATGACCATGGGTTTTTTTTCCTTGAGATTGTTTCTATAGTGGATTACATTGATGGATTTCCTTATATTGAACCATCCCTGCATCCCTGGGATGAAGCCTACTTGATCATGGTGAATGATCGTTTTGATGTGTTCTTGGATTCAGTTGACTAGAATTTTATTGCGTATTTTTGCATCAATATTCATAAGAGAAATTGATCTGAAATTCTCTGTCGTATCTCTGTGTGATTTTGTTATCAGTGTTATTGTGGCTTCATAGAATGAGTTGGATAGTGTTCCTTCTGTTTCTATTTTGTGGAATAGTTTAAAGAGTATTGGTGTTAGGTCTTCATTGAAGGTCTGATAGAATTCTGCACTAAAACCATCTGGACCTGTGCCTTATTTGGTTGGAAGACTTCCAATGACGACTTCTATTTCTTCAGGGGTTATAGGAAGGTTTATATGGTCTATTTGATCCTGATTTAATTTTGGTATTTGGTGTCTGTCAAGGAAATTGTCCATTTCCTCGAGATTTTCTAGTTGTGTTGAATACAGGCTTTTGTAGTAGAATCTGATGAATTTTTGAATTTCCTCAGTTTCTGTTGTTATCTCTCCCTTTTCGTTTCTGATTTTGTTAATTTGGATACTGTCTCTGTGCCCTCTGGTTAGTCTGGCTAAGGGCCTATCTATCTTGTTGATTTTCTCAAAGAACCAACTCCTAGTTTTGTTAATTCTTTGTATGGTTTTATTTGTTTCTACTTGATTGATTTCAGCCCTGAGTTTGATGATTTCCTGCCTTCTACTCCTCTTGGGTGTATTTGCTTCTTTTTTTTCCAGGGCTGTCAGGTGTGCCATTAAGTTGCTAGTGTACGCTGTCTCCTCTTTCTTTTTGGCAGCACTCAGGGCTATAAATTTTCCTCTTAGCACTGCTTTCATTTTGTCCCATAAATTAGGGTATGTTGCAACTTCATTTTCATTAAATTTTAAAAAATCATTGATTTCTTTCTTATTTCCTCATTGACCAAGTTATCATTGAGAAGAGCATTGTTCAGCCTCCATGTGTATGTGGGTTCTCTGTTGTTTTTGTTGCTGTTGAAGACCACCCTTATTCCATAGTGATCTGATAGGAGGCATGGGATTAGTTCTATCTTCTTATATCTGTTGAGGTCTAATTTGTGACCAATTATATGGTCTATTTTGGAGAATGTATCATGAGGTGCTGAGAAGAAGGTGTAATCTTTTGCTTGAGGATGAAATGTTCTGAATATGTTAGTTCCATTTGGTCCAAGGCTTCAATTAGATTCACTGTGTCCTTGTTTAGCTTCTGCTTTCCTGAACGATCCATTTCAGAGAACGGGGTGTTGAAGTCACCCACTATTATTGTGTGAGGTGCAATGTGTGCTTTGAGCTTTAGTAAAGTTTCTTTTACGAATGAGGGTGCCCTTGCATTTGGAGCATAGATATTCAGAATTGAGAGTTTTTCTTGGTGGAGTTTTCCTTTGATCAATATGTAGTGTCCTTCTGTGACTTTTTTGATTACTTTAGGTTGAAAGTCAATTTTATCTGTTCTTAGAATGGCTACTCCAGCTCGTTTCCTGGGACCATTTGCTTGTAAAATTGTTTTCCAGCATTTTACTCTGAGGTAGTGTTTGTTTTTGACAGTGAGGTGTGTTTCTTGCATGCAGCAAAATGCTGGGTCCTGTTTACGTATCCAGTCTGTTAGTCTAAGTCTTTTTATTGGGGAATTGAGACCATTGATATTAAGAGAGATTAAGGAATAGTGATTATTGCCACCTGCCATTCTTGATGCTATCTTTATGGTTGAGTGGTTATCTACTTTTAGGTTTGAAGCAAGAAGGTTACTATCTCGTTTTTTCCAGGGTGTTGTTTCTCTCCTTGCATTGGCGGTTTCCACCTATTATCCTTTGCAGGGCTGGGTTTGTGGAAACATATTATGAAAATTTGGTTTTATCATGGAATATCTTGGTCTCTCCATCTATGGTGATTGAGAGTTTTGCTGGGTATAGTAGTCTAGGCAGGCATTTGTGTTCTCTTAGTGTCTGCACGAGATCTGCCCAGGCTTTCATAGTCTCTGGTGAGAAGTCTGATGTGATTTGGATAGGTCTTCCTTTGTATGTTACTTAGCCCTTTTCTCTTACTGCTTTTAATATTCTTTCTTTGTTTAGTACATTTGATGTTTTGATTATTATGTGACAGGAGGTATTTCTGTTCTGGTCCAGTCTGTTTCGAGTTCTGTAGGCTTCTTGTATGTTCATCGGCATCTCTCTCTTTAGGTTAGGGAAGTTTTCCTCCATAATTTTGTTGAAGATGTTTACTGGCCCTTTAATTTGCAAATCTTCACTCTCATCTATACCTATAATCCTTAGGTTTGGCCTTCTCATTGTGTCCTGGATTTCCTGGATGTTTTGAGTTACATGTTTTTTGCATTTTGCATTTTCTTTGACTGTTAAGCCGATGCTTTCTATGGCATCTTCAGCACCTAAGATTCTTTCTTCCATCTCTTGTATTCTATTGTTGATGTTTGCATCTATGACTCCTGATTTCTTCCCAAGGTTTTCTATCTCCAAAATTGTCTCCGTTTGTGATTTCTTAGTTGTTTCTACTTCCTTTTTTAGATCCTGGATGGATTTGTTGAGATCCTCATTTGTTTGTTTGTATTTTCCTGTATTTCTTTAAGGTATTTTTGTGGTTCCTTTTTCAGGATTTCTGCCTGTTGGCCCAAGTTCTCCTGTATTTCTCTAAGCGATTTTTGTGTTTCCTCCTCATGGGCTTCTATCTGTTGATCCATAGTCTCCTGCATTTCTTTAAGCAATTCTCGTGTTTCCTTTGTAAGGGCATCTATCCATTGATTCATTTCTTTATGCAATTTTTCTTTTGCTTCCCTATGGGCATCCATCTGTGACCCATATTCTTCTGCATTGCTTTTTGCGATTTTTTTGTGATTCCTTTGAAAGTGCATCTACCCGTTGATTCATTTCTTTAAGCGATTTTTGTGTTGCCTCCTTGTGGGCCTCCATCTGTTGATCCATGTTTCCCTTCATTTCTCTAAGCGATTTTTGTGTTTCCTTTGTAAGGGCTTCTAACCTTTGATTTATGATCTCCTGTAATTCTTTATTAGATTTATTTGTGTCCTTCTTGAAATCCTCTAATAGCATCATGAGAAGTGATTTTTAAATCCAGATCTTCTCTTTCAGGTGTGGTGGGGTATCCAGGACTTGCTGCTGTTGGAGAGTTTGGTTAGGATGGTGCCATATTAATTTGATTTCTGTTAGTAACGTTCCTAACAGAACGTTAGGAACGGCAGATCTGCAGTTGATCTTTCTTTCTTTCTTTTTTTCTTTCTTTCTTTCTTTCTTTCTTTCTTTCTTTCTTTCTTTCTTTCTTTCTTTCTTTCTCTCTCTCTCCCTCTCTTTCTTTCTTTCCTTCTTTTCTTCTTTCTTTCTTTCTTTCTTTCTTTCTTTCTTTCTTTCTTTCTTTCTTTCTTTCTTTCTTTCTTTCCTTCTTTCTTTTTTCCTCAGTGAGAATAATTTGGAAATGCTTCTGCTTTTTCTTTTTATTTAAATCTCCAGATTTTATTTCCCTCCTGGTACACCATCATAATTTTCCACATCTCATACCTACTCCCTGTCCCCTGTCTCCATGAGTATGTCCGCTCCATCTGTTACCTCCCCACCAGACCTGGTAATTCCCTGGGGCCAACAGTCTCTTGAGTGTTAGGTGCATTTTTTCTCGCTAAACCCAGACACCACAGTCCTCTGCTGTGTATGTGTTGGGTGTCTCATATCAGGTGGTGCATGCTGCCTGCTTGGTATTCCAGTATCTGAGAGATCTCGGGGGTCCACGTTAATTGAGACTGCTGGTCCAGCTACAGGATAGTGCTCCTCCTCATCTTCTTCCAGCTTTCACCTAATTGAACCACTGGAGTTAGCAGATTCTGTCCATTTGAGCCTGCAGAACTGGAGATAGTAGATGAACACTTAGTCAGATAGCTGCTTCTAATGGGCATGTGTGTAAACATTTTCCATTGTAAACTTCTTTTTCAATTTATGATTTAGACTTATATATGAACTTGTGAACTTTTAACCATCCGATTATATATTCTGAGAGACTTTTAAGTGCTGGAGACAAATGGAGGAAATGGAATGGAGTTGAGAACACATTTTTTAGACAGAACACGTTTTAGAGAGAATTAAACTGAGGAGAATTATTTTTTTAGACAGAAATGAACTAACGAACTTAGACGTGAAAGCATAGTGCTGGTAGGGATAGTATTGAGAGTTTGGGCATTATTGTGATATCAGAGCAGGAGGAGAGAGCAATACTAGAATAATGCAGAGTGGAATAACTTAGAAATTATAAGGCAACTTGATAAACTAAGAGTGCAATATACAGAATTCTAAGGAAAGAAGATAAAGGAAGCCACAAAGAGAGCAGAAAAAACAGGCTGGCTTCACTTTAACATGGGACAGAGCAGCTCTTTTCTTCACAACAAGGCAAGATTAGCATTATTAAAGAGAACAAAGCTGTCTTCTTACAGATTTTTGTTTAATTCATTTAGTAATAAAAGGGTAGAAGCATTTTCTTTCTTTCTGCAATAACGATTGGGGCTGAATTTTCATCCAGAATAAGTGAATTCTTTCTACCATGGGGCTTGGTCTTTTGCTTCAAATGTGTAAATAGTGTGTGTGTGTGTATGTGTGTGTCTGTGTCTCTGTGTGTATTTTTGTGTGTGTATATCTGTGTGTAACTTTGAGAATATATGTTAAGCTGAGTCCAACTGTTTTGAAAGGAAATACATAAATATGCATTTGTGAATCTGTATATGAATTTATATGAGTTTATTCTTATTTGTTTATGTAAAAGTTTTCTTCTGTGAATGTAGTGATTCTCTTCTCCTGGGTCAGTAGAAATTTACTTCTCCAAATGTTCCCCTAGCCTGACAAGCAAGGGGTTTCTAGACAAGAGGGAAAGACTCTAGCAATTAATCCTTTGCTAAATACCCTACTGTTTTATGATGAGATGCTAAATGCCAGAGACTGCAGTTTCTGGCCTCAAAAGGATTTATATAGGTCAGCTACAGTAGAAAAGTAACTTAGACATAGATAGGTAAATGTCTATTATTTTACAGCAACCCTAAATATCTCATAAGACCATTTTTTACCCCTGCTAAAGTTCTTCTCCCTCTGTTGTCTCAAGACAAAAAATTAGTCAACCCAATACTTGTCCTGCTTGCAAGGTATCCTGGGACAATGGAGACCTAGAACTTGTCACAGTGGCCAACTAATGCAAAGTCTAAATTTAGGCTCAAATGATAAGAGAAGGTAATGTCCCTTACTGCCTACATGGCCAAGAAACTGAAGCTGGGTGGCTCAAATAACTAGTACAGAGCCAAACACAACTGACTAGAAAAAGAAAAATTTGATGAAATGATTCTTAATGTTATGATATACGCACAGACTGTTGCCTACCCCTATCACCATCAGAGAGGCTTCTTCTCACAGCTGATTGGAGCAGATGTAGAGACTCATACCCAAACATTGCATGAAGTTCAGGGAGGCCTGCAGAGGAGAGAGAGGGAAGATTGTAGGAGCCAGAAGAGTCAAGCATACCAGAAGAACACCACCCACAGAACCAAGTAAGCAATATTCATAGGGGCTCACAGAGACTGAAGCAACAATCATGAAACCTTCATGCATCTATGCTAGGTCTTCTGCTTAAATGCTGTTTAGCTTGGTGTTTTGATGGGACTCAGAAGAGTGGAAGTTGTGGTGTGCCCTACTCCTTTGCCTGCTTTTGTGACTCTTTCAATATTACTAGGTGCCTAATCCAATTTTAATAAAATGGTGTGTGTGTAGTGTTATTGTTAGTTGATATCACTGAGAAGCCTGATCTTTCTTTAAGGGATACTGATAAGCAGTGGAACTGACTGGAAGCAGTAGATGGAGATGAGGCAGGATATATTACGTGAGAGAAAAATAAAAAACACGTGCACACACACACACACACACACACACAAACACATTACTGTGTGTTTTTATTAGGCCTATAACCTTTGTTGTCTAAGTTATTTGGTCAGTTTAGTGTTGTCAAGATTGGATTCCTTTATATGAACTTCTCAAAAAATTAATAATAATATTCCTTAAAAATGATTATCTTCATGGAACACTCACCCCTTTGAATGAGAAAAAATTAACAGAAAGAGAGAGAATGTAAAATGAAGAACTGAGCTTATTTCAACAAAGGATAAACAAAGTAAGTATAATACCATAGATCACAAACTCAAGTTATAAACTGCACATATTTATACATACACTTACAATTTTTAAATAAAAAGCAAAGGAAGGGCTTTAAGGGTGTGCTCTACAAAAGTTTAGGTCTCTGTACTCAATAAACCTATAATCTCATATATTTGTAAAGATGATTCTGTTTACAAAGCATTGCCAATTATAGACAGAACTGCTCCAACCAAAATCAAGAACAGCATAAATCTACTCAAATAATTGTAAATAGAGGACAGTTTAGCTGTATGTCCATTTAGACTAATATGAGTAGTAGATTCCCCCAGGACTTATGATTCTCCAGCTGTTAGATTTTTGCTGATTTGTTTGTTTGTTTTCCAGATTAACTCTATAGACATGAATTCTCTTCTGGGAGGCCCAGAATTGAAGACTAACCAGAAAACAGTTGGCTACCTCAATTGCATTGCTGACATTGCTGCATCAATGGGCATGATATATCTGTGAAGTTAGTGTTGTAATTAACAAGCATCATTGCGAGATACAACCTTGGCAGATTTCTCCAGAAGACTAAATAGCTCCTACATGAAATATGAAAGATATACTCCAGGGAAGATTCTTCACACTAAGTCCAAATTTCATTTATGTATCTCTATACAGAAACTAAACTATATTTCCTTAAGAAATAGGGATTAACTACCTTTTTCTCCCTGTTTTCTTGGAAATAAATTCTATTCTCATAGTTTATTATGATTAGAGTTTCTCCTCCCTCTACTTTTCCCAGTTCCTCCCTCCTTCTCTTCCCATTCAAATCCACCCCATTTCATTCTCTCCTTAAAAATATAGGCATCTAAGAGATAACAAAAACATAACAAAATAAAATATAAGATAGAACAAAGCCCATCATATTGACTTTAGACAAGACAAGCAAATAGAAGAGAAAGAGTGTAAAAGAAAGCATAAGAATGAGAGACCTGCACATTCACACACTTCGGATTCCATAAAAATACTTAACTGAAAGCAATATATGTACTAGGACTTAGTGTGGAACTGAGCAGACTTTGTACTTGCTGCTTTACTCTCTGTGAGTTCTTATGATCTTTGCTTTAGATATGATTTGGATGGATGTGGTCAGCTGGTGCCATCCATTCTTTCTCACTTTTATGCCCTTCCTGCCTTTTCTTCCACAGAGTCCACTGTGTTCTCAGGGGAGAGATTAAACGCAGCTTCTCTGACTATGGATGAATAAGAAACTGACATTTGAATGTAGCAGAATTATCACTAGGAATCTTTTATGACCAGTATTATTTAGTATTACCCTATGTCTTTATTATCTTGTTCTTAGTAACCCAAGCAGTGTCGGGTAGGGGTTCCACCTGGCTGAGCGGTCCTTAAGTCAAGTCAGACATTGACTAGATGCTTGCACAAGCTTTGTACCAACATGGCCTTAGCATGTTTTATAGGTAGGACATCACTACAGATCAAAGGATTTTTGGATTGGTTATGTCTGTGTTTCCCCTTTGGTAACCTACAGAGAATAACCCTTCTTTAACTCTTCTTTATACTAAAATCTCAAGGTCTCCAAATTGTAGCTTTGTTAACATCCACTCAATTGCTAATAAACACATATCATTGAATATATACAATATTTACATTCAGAATGGGTTTTTCTTAATTCCGTCCATTTATCTTAAAAATTTATGATATCATTTGTTTTTTAACAGCCAAGTAATACCCAATTGTGTAAGTGTACATTTACTTTATCCATTCTTCTGGGGAGAGACATCTAGGTTGTTCTCAATTTCTGGCTATTTGATTATAGTAGCAACAAACACAGCTGAACAAATGGCCTTGTGGTAGGATAAAGTGCTCTCTTGGGCATGTCTACTAGAGTGTGTACACTCTTGCATGCCCAAGAGTGGTATAGCTGAATCTTACCAGAGCTGATTCCCATCTCTCTAAGTAACCAATGTACTAATTTTAATAGTGGCTCTTCAAGTTTGTCCTCCCACAAACAAAAATGAGTATTCTAATTCCACAGTTTTGCCAGAATATTTTATAATTTTTGTTATTGACCTTAGATATCTAACAGATGTCAGATCATGTAAACAGTATTCTCTATTTTGATATGTGCCACAATTTTAATTGGGTTAGTTGGTTTTCAAGTCTTGTTCTTGAGCTATTCATATATTTTTGATAGTAACCCTTTATAGAATCAGTAATTAGTGAAAATATTTCCAATTCTGTGGACTGACACTTTGTCTGAATGGCAATGTCCTTTACCATGAACAAGATTCTTAGTTTTATGAGGTTCTAATTATTAACTGTTGATGTTAGTTCCTGTGCTAATGATGTTCTTCTCATCAAGTCTTTCCTGTGCTAGTGAGTTCAATGCTATTCTCTCTGTCCCTAGGCAGAGTAGCCTATATGTTAGCAGGGAGTGACTGATGGAGTTTTGGGGTAGAACAAATCTTCAACTAGATGGGAAAAATTTAGGAGGGAAAAATCTGTGCAATGTGCCAGAGATGAGGTGAGAGGAAGCTACTACATGTACTCTGCTAAATGCTGAGGCTGAGACTTCTCTATCAGATTTGGAGCAATGGAGAGAGAGGTGAAGCCTCTGGTCTTAGTCTGTTTTCCTAACTTGAGCCTGTCTCTTGACTTCTAACCAACAGACCTCAATGCAAAGTAAACACCTTGAATACTTAAAATATAAATGTTGCACTTCAATTCTTGCTCTGATAAGCATAAATGCATACGTAGAATGATTGTGACAATGCTTTCTAAACCAATAAAATTCTAATTGAATCCATATTTAGTATTTAATTACTAGTCAATATGTCTTTGGGAGAAAAGTTTCATGTTTTTACATAAACCATGTCTACTTCTCAATCATGTCCCAGTTTTCATGAAATGCAAAAACATATAAAATTTAATTATGCTGATATATTAGAATACATGTTATATATTTATTGATATTTCCTTGACTTTAAAATATATCATCTATATCAAGTTAGGATTTATCAGATCATGAGAGAGCCTAATAAAGATTAGTGAGAGAAAATTATATTTTCAGTAACAGTGTAGAAATATCCTTTAATTATTTCTACATGTTTCATGACAATACACAATTTGAATTCCTTAGGGTTTATGTCCCAAGTGTCAATCACTTACAGATTAAACAATGAACAATATCATAAAATAAATTTTCTGGTTTCAGTCTTCTACATGATTCCTCCTTGTTCTTCACAAATAGTTTCAAGTTACTATATTAGTATTTTTGTACTCTATGGAATTCTATTGCACTGATTAATTGCTCCTGTTGAGATTATAAAAGCATTTTCATTTTGACATAAACTGTACAATGGTTTATTAATTATATCAATAACATTATCAAAATAAAGAAATACCAGGAAAGACTCTATTTTGGTGAATTACTTTAAAGTTGCATATGTTGTTAGTCTGTGTATTTACAAGAAATCTAAACATACTGAAGGGAAGAATAACACTATGTGAACCGGAATAGAGTGATACATTTTATTTTATTCAATGATACATATTTGAGTATTAAACTTGAAGTATATTTTTTCCTTTCCACTGTACTAAATTTAAAGCTGTTTTCTTACTGTTAAGTTTCTGTGCAAAATATAAAACCAATAGTTACCTAAAAGTTTATCCTCATGACATTAGTGAATTTAGATGCAGGGTATAAAGCACACAAAACATGTCCACTTAAATAACACAATATATGAGGCCAGTTATAAAACTGAATATAATAGTTGCAAATAGAAATCGAGCAGTAGTAATAATGCTGGAATTGATACAGAAAAGGCAGATTTCTTAAGTGAGCTATGTACAAAGATTGCCAAGAAAACAGAATATTAAGTATCACATAATAAATATTTAACAATTGATATAAAAATAAAATACCTCTAAAAGTCAATGTGGGCCTATTGAAACATTAATCAATTATTACACTTATTTTAATTTAATTTTTTATTCCCTTTCTCCAAACACTTTCTTAACCTACTCCATGTGATTTTTCACAATCATTATTTCTTTTTATATTGTGTGTTCATGCTATTTATCTATGCCGCCTTGGGAAGCACAGGCAGGTTTAGTTTTGTAAGTTTTGTTTAAAGTGGCTTGGTCTAATGAATTTAAGACTATCAATCTCTATATAATGGGACCTTGTTTCTGTTTTTTTGTTCTGTTTTGTTTTTAAAGCAATGAACATACTGACAAAAATGATGAAAATTATTTGGTCTCTCTGCTTCTTATGTGATTCATAAGTGTGTGCAAAGCAGTATTAATTTGTGAATTTTATACAATAATGTGAAACTTGGGGAAATTAGTGTCTTTATAATTTAGAAAAACTTGGGTTATATAATAACCAGAGACTAAAGATCCCTTAAAAAATGATACGAAGTATTTAATAACAGAGAAACTAGCTCAGAAGGCACATAGTATTCTGTCTTTCATTTGCTGATCATTGATATCAAGTACTTACTCATAGCCATATCACTAAGCAGGATAATCAGTAAGCTCTAGAGAGTGATAGGAATTCATTAAAATCTATTTTTATTAGATTTATTCTTTATTTACATTTCAAATGATTTCCCCTTTCCTGGTCCCTCCACCCCCCCTCCCGTGAAAGTCCCATAAGTCGTCTCCCCTTCCTCTGTTCCCCAATCAATGCCCTCCCGCTTCCCTGTCCTGGTATTCCCCTACACTGCTACATAGAGCCTTTCCAGGACCAGAGACCTCTCCTCCCTTTGATGGTCAACAAGACCATCCTCTACTGCCTATGCATTTGGAGCCATGGGTAACACCATGTGTACTACCTGGTTGATGTTTTTGTCCCTGGGAGCTCTGGAAGTACTGGGTGGCTCATATCCTTTTTCCTTCTATAGCACTTCAAACCCATTAAGATCCTTGTGTTCTTTATCTAGCTCCCCCATTGAGAACACTGTACTCAGTTCAATGGCTGGCTAAGAGTGTCCCCCTCTGTATTTGTCATGCACTAGCAGAGCCTCCCAGGTGACAGCTATATCCAGCTCCAGTCAGCAAGTACTTGTGGGCATCCATAATAGTGTCTGGGTTATGTAACTGTGTATGGGATGGCTCACTAGGTGGGGTAGTCTTTGGATAGTTTTTCCCTCAGACTCTGCTCCACACTTTGTCTCTGTATCTCCTTCTCTGAGTATTTTGTTTCCCCTTCTAACATGGACCAGAGTATCCATACTTTATTCTTCCATCTTCTTGGGCATCATTTGGTATGTGAATTGTGTCTTGGGTATTCCAAGCTTCTGGGCTAATATCCACTTATCAGTGAGTGCATACCATGTTTGTTCTTTTGTGATTGGGTTACCTCACTAAGGATGATATTTTCCAGTTCCACCCATTTGCCTAAGAATTTCATGAATTCATTGTTTTTAATAGCTGAGTAGTATTCCATTGTGTAAATATACCACATTTTTTGTTTCCATTCCTCCGTTGAGGGACATCTGGGTTCTTTCCAGCTTCTGGCTATTATAAATAGGGCTGCTATGAACATAGTGGAGCATGCTAGGAAATCCTGTGGGTATATGCCGAGGAGTGGTATATCAGGGTCTTCCATTAGTATTATGCCCAATTTTCTGAGGACCTGCCAAACTAATTTCCAGAATGCTTGTACAAGCTTTCAATCCCACCAGCCATGGGGAAATGTTCCTCTTTCTCCACATCTTTGCCAGCACCTGCTGTCTCCTGAGTTTTTGATCATAGTCATTCTGCCTGATGTGAGGTGAAATCTCAGTGTTGCTTTGATTTGAATTTCCCTGATAACTAAGGATGTTGAACATTTCTTTAGGTGCTTCTCAGCCATTTGATATCCCTGAGGTGAAAATTCTTTGTTTAGCTCTGTTCCCCATTTTTAATAGGGTTATTTGGCTCTCTGGAGTCTAACTTCTTGAGTTCTTTGTATATATTGGATATAAGCCCTCTGTCAGATGTAGATCATTTTGCCATTTTCTGGTTACCATTTTGTCTATCGACAGTGTCCTTTGCCTTACAGAAACTTTGTAATTTTATGAGGTACCATTTGTCAATTCTTGATCTCAGAGCATAAGCTATTGGTGTTCTGTTCAGGCAATTTTCCCTTGTGTCAATATACTCAAGGCTCTTCCCCAGTTTCTTTTGTATTTGTTTCAGTGTTTTTGGTTCTATGTGGAGGTCCTTGATCCACTTGAACTTAACCTTAGTACAAGGAGATAAGAATGGATTGATTTGCATTATTCTGCATGCTAGCCACCAGTTGAAACAGCACCATTTGTTGAAGATGCTATTTTTTTTCCATTGGATGGTTTTAGCTCTTTTGTCAAAGATCAAGTTACCATAGGTGTGTGGCTTCTTTTCTTGGTCTTCAATTCTACTCCATTGATCTACTGCTGTTGACAGTATGATTGAATAGATGATGGACAATCTTAGAAAATAAGTGACTTGGACTATGGTAAATTATTTGTTGTTAGGGAAAAGATCTAAAGATGTGTCAGTCCTCTACATACCCTACATATGCAATTGTAACTATTATCTAATATCTTTGAGGAATATATAGAACAGTTACATCATTTAACCTTGGATATGATTCACTATCTCTCACACAATGCTCTTAAGTTGACCACATGACTAAAGCATTTACAGTTGTTTCAAATTAAATATGTATTTATACTAAAAATAGATTCTTACTTTTTAAATGCTAAAGTATTTCTTATTGTTTCTAAATACCAAAAAGTAGCTTGCTATGTCCTCTTTTAATAAATGAGCACAATGAATGAATAATTTGCTAAGGGTAAGAAATGTGAAATTTTGAAGACTTTTCTAGTATTATTCCACTTAGTGTCAGAATTTGGCATCTGTAACCTTATGTTGTTTATTTAGTTTGTGCAAACTTTCTCTAACTTGGATGAATGGCCACTGCAATCTTCTCAGTTCTTACATAACTTTGCAATATGTTCCTGATGACTATAATGATATTTTATGAAATAGTCTAGCATCAAATAAATGTATATATTACTCACATATGCATATAAACATAATTCACATATAATGATACTGATGAGGAACGGGGGGGGGAGGAGAGGGCTTATGGGACTTTCGGGGAGGGAGGAGCCAGGAAAGGGGAAATCATTGGGGATGTAAATAAATATATATATATATAGAGAGAGAGAGAGAGAGAGAAAATAAACAAAAAAATGATACTGATGAGTACTACATTTTAGTTCCATAAAAATAAAATATTGAAGAACAAAGGACATCGCCCTAAGTGCTAATCAATGACTGGCCAAATAAAAACCTAAAACAAGGCAGAACATGAACAAATGGAATATGTTCACTTTTGACTTCATGATTTATGGTGATCCTCACATGAGTTTCTACTGCTCCACTCTCTCAAGTTCCATTAAATCTCATTTTCTCATCTTCCTCTTTTATAATCTGAAAAGTGATGGCCTATGAAGTGATGAACCAGACTTCTGCAACCACATTCATCTTGGTTGGTTTCTCAGAATATCCACAGCTTCAAATACCCTTCTTCCTCCTGTTCTTAACCATCTACTTAGTGATGTTGAAGAGGAACCTGGGCATTCTCGTGGTTATTAAGATCAATCCCAAACTTCAAACGCCCATATACTGTTTCCTTAGCCACACTGTGATACTTATACATACTTTTTTGCAACTATCCTATTGGGAATATGGCATCATCAATCACTTCGGCTGTGAGTAATCTGCTGTCGTCTCTGTGTCTTGCTCTGATTCCTCCTTTAGCTAGTTGGCATGCTTAGTCATTTCTATAGTTAGTGTCCTGTTCATTTTAGCCTCATATGTTTTCATAATTGTCACTATTGTAAAGATGCCTTCCAAAGAAGACTATGAAAAGTCTTCTCTATGTGTGCTTCCCACCTGACTGCCATACCATCTTCCATGAGATTTTATTCCTCCTGTACTGTGTTCCAAACTCAAATAACTCATGACTCTTTGTCAAAGTGGCCACAGCTCTTTGTACAATCATGATCCCCATGCTGAACACCTTATCTATAATCTTAGAAATAACGATGTGAAGGACACAGTTAGGAGACTTATCAGTCAAAATCTGCACTCTCACTTGACATAATTATGAATATTGTGTGTGTCTGTGGACGTGTGTATGTGTGTCATGGTGACACACAGGAAGATCACACAGTGTAACAGAAACATAGAGAGAGGTAAAGAGACGTGAGAGGGGGTGGGAGACTATGGCAATATTCTAGGCTCAAATGGACTCAAATTTTCTCTATTTTATATAAATATTATGCAATTTGACCAACTAAGTTCAATCAGTTTCAGGATAGGCAATATTTAGAAACTTCTAGACACGATGAATGTTAGAAGTTTACAACACAATTTATTACTTACATTATTTTCAATATGCAGTTTGTCTTAAAGGAATTCTTCACATGCAGATGTTAGTTATCTCTATGGAATCCTTACTCTTATGTTCATAAGTCACATGTTGTCACAGTGCTAGGCTGTATAACTTTTATATTTTCTTTAAGTCTTATTCTGTTTTCATAAAGCAATATTAGGTACTTTTGTGTTTTATACTATTAGAATATCATCTCTTATTAAGAAAGTTAATAAGTCTAAACTACTGCCTCTATTTCTCACTAATTCTAGATAATATATTATGTTTGTGTTGAGGCAAAATATCAATTAATTGCTCCATTGTATTGTAATAGCACGTAAATTAATTCTTTAAGAACACAAAATCATATTACTAAATTGTATCTTGGATTGTCCATTTTCTCCCTGAGTTTATTACTAAAAAGTTAATCATATATGAAGCTACTTCATTGATTAACCAAAGATGACAAATATTGTTTCTTTTCTTAACCAAACTTTTTTAAGTGATAGGATTTACATCACCAAAGTAGATCTTGTCTTCATGCATCTTTTTTAGAGTTGTTACTGCTATCACATTATCAAGATTTAACATTAATTTAGTTTTCGACCTCCTCAATAATACATATCTAATTTCATATCTGAAAATTTACAAGCATGTTTACCTTCTTATATTGCTAACACTGTTGTAAGAGTCTTTCAGTGTATTTGTGAAAAGAATTTTTTCACAAAATTATTATTTACTTATTCAGTATCATCATTTAAATAACTTTAGGAACATGTACAGTTAACATCTGAGCAGAATAATAATGTAGTATTGCCAGTGTCTGTTTTGTTTTGTTTAATACAGAGCTTAAAGGTGTGTAGGAGAAAGATTGAAGGCCCTGAAGAGAATAGGAACTCCACACGAAGACAAACAGAGTCAAATTACTTGGACCCTTGGGTTATCTCAGAGACTGAACCACCAACAAAAAAAAAGCATACATGGGCTGGACCTAGGCCCCTTGATCATATGTAGAAGATGTGAAACTTGGCCTTCATTCAGGTCCCAAAAATCTGAAGCAGCAGCTATCCCTAAAGTTGCTGATTATCTGTGTAATCTGTTTTCCAAACCTGGATGTCTTGCGCAGTCTCAGTGGGGGAAGTGTCTAGCCTTGCAAAGATTTCATGATCACAGATGGGGACACCTGGGGCTGGAGGTTTCCCCTCTCTCAGAGAAGAAAGGAGGAGGGTTTGGGGGAAGAATTCTGCAAAGGAGAATCTGGAGGTGGAACAGACATAAAGATGTAAACTGAATTAAAATAATAGCATATGCCTCCAGGTCTCAGATGATTTTCTATTAAGATACCTTAAGTATCTTAATAGTCAATTATTAAGTCATCTCTTCTCATTATTTGTACTATCCAGCAGATGTACATTAATGTAATGCATTGAATATTTAATTAAAAAAGTACAATTCATACTGAATTAAATCAATGAAATATGGTGTATGTGTTACAAATATCTTATTGTCAGGAACCATAATGGGACAAGCTAATATACTAGCAGGTGAACATCCTGAAATGGCCTGCTTTGGATTATTATATAATCTGCGACAGGTGAGCCTTCTTTCAGCAAGGCTGTGGGGGACGAATTTTAGGAAATGTTCCTGCTATTAATATGCTTTTCCTGTTATTATTATACATATATAATAATCAATCAGTAATAGCACACCCCCTTGGAGCAGCTCTCTGCAGATCCATGAAGATGTACTGTCTTATAGTGGTGCTATATAGACAAATAGATGACTTAAGTTTTAATGATGATCCTATAAGAATTCCTAAAATTATATCTGTGATTATTAAGCTCTTTTATAGTGGAACTTCTATTAGCTCCTTTTCCGATAGTCAAAACTGCAATGAGAACTCTGCCAGTCTCCCAAGTGTCACCAGTTAATTGCTCTTAGATGGCAACCAGATTTTCTCCTACTCAGAGTACATTCAAAGAGGTTGTAAAATAATTAACCAAAGGTCATAAAAAGGGAACTAAGGATTTATTATAGGTTCTAGGACAGAAGATAAAATATTGACTGGGTTTATCTATACAAAACTTCACTTATAACTTAGTTATGGTGCTAAACTTTCTATGAACTTGTAGAGAAGGTAAATGGTAGATGTTTAACTAGCTAATTACTCCTAATGGATATGCATGTAAACATTCTCTGTTGTAAACTTCTATTTCAATTTATGGTTTGATTTTTGTGTGAACTTGTGATGAACTTTGTAACATGTGATCATGTATTCTGAAAGATGTATAAGTGCTGAAAACAAAAGAGAGAATCATCTCATTCCCATTCTCAATCTCATCTTTTCTCATTTTATCTCTTCTCTCTCTCTCTCTCTCTCTCTCTCTCTCTCTCTCTCTCTCTCTCTCTCTCTCTCTCTCTCTCTCTCTCTCTCTCTCTCTTTACCTTTCCCCACTTAGAAGAATTTTTCCCTTCTCCACTTAGGATTTTTCTGCTTTTCCTTCTTAGATAGCTTTCATAGGAAACTTTTTACAACTTAGTAATAAACTCATTAGCCCCTTCTTCTGCTACAGTAGCAGAGTAACTTAGATAAGTAAACCTTTTATTGTACAGCAACCCTAAATTTTCCATAAGTCAAAGTCTTATCCCCAGAATTTCATAAGACAGAGTCTTACCCCCACTGACACTCTTCCCCCTTTGGCTGCCTCAAGAAGAACCAAAAAGAAAGATCAACTCTGCTGGGGCTGGCTCCCAACATCTTATTTTGTCAATTACTAGAATATTTCTCAAAGTCAGAGTGTTTCTGTTGGGCACTATATTGTGAAGAGAGATTAACAATGAAAACACAATAACAAAATACACTTTTTGAGATGTCAAGTTTCTGATTTCATATAAACTTAGTGTGTTCTTACTTTATAAACACTTTTTCTGTGACACTCTTATGAAAGCGATTTGGCATATTTAGGTTTTATGCATACATACCATTACACCTAACCCATCTCCACAGTAGAATAAACATCATACACAGAGTACTCTTTCATTAATGAAAAGTATAAGTAAGCAGAAGGCAAATTTTGAAATATAAAGCATAATTCAATAATAAATTGAGAAACTAGCAAACAGTAATTCTGGAAATGTTGTCAATAAATTGAATACACAAACACTGTAAAAATCATGATCAACAGAAACTGTGATAGAATCACTGAATTTTAGAGAAAGAAGAAAAGGCCAAAACAATAATACTATGAGAAATATAGAAGGAAAAGTACAAAATACCAGTTCCAAACTCTGCTGTTAGTTCAAGTGGTCAAAAATGAGATTTTGTGTAACAGAAAGAGCTGAGGTATAATAAATATTTTTCCCTTGATTATGTAATTGTAGCAAAAATTCTAAGAACCAACTAAAAGAAGGTAAATATTATATAGTATATTTAAAATGTGAAGCTAGCTATGTTAATTATTAAGACAATAATTTATTAATAATTCAGTAGCCAGGTGCTGTTGATATATGCCTTTAATTTCTGCACTCCAGAGGCATAGGAAAGTGGATCTCCATGAGTTCCAAGCAAGCCTGACTTTCAGAGCAAGTTCCTGAACAATCAAGAATACATGATTCCCTGTCTCAAAATCAAACAAAATCAAAGCAAAAAGTACACAAAATCAACAAAATAAAAAAATTTACTAGATGCATTTGTTAAGTAACAAATAAATCATTCATAACCTTATCACAGTATTTTCATTAATTTTTTGTAATTAAATAATTTTTATTCTTCTTTCACAGAATACGTCTTCTGTAGTGCCCTCTCTCCCCACTCCTCTAAGTACCTCCTTCCTACTCCTCCTGATCCATTCTTCCTCCATTTCCATTCAGAAAATAGTGATGATGGAATAACAAGTAACAATAAAACTTGACACAAACTCTCATATCAGGGCTGGGAGAGGCAAGGATCCAAAAGGCAGACAAAAGTTTCAGAGACATCTCCATGACCACAATTAGGAGTCCCATAAAGACCAAAAAATTACCATTCTAAGAACTGTAGCATATATGCAGAGGACCTAGGGCTAACCCTTGCAGGCTCCCTTGTTTGGTGCTTTAGTCTCTATGAGACCCTAGGAGCCTTATTTAGTTGATTCTGTGGGCTATGTTCTTCTCGTATCCTTGACTCCTCTGGCTCCTACAATTCCTCCTCCTCCTCTTCTGCAGACAACTGAAATCTGCTGAAATGTGGCTTAGACACTCTTTCAAATCTGATACTAGAAGTGTCTCTGCCTCTTCTGAATTATATTTTTCCCATCATTAACCAGATACATGTTCAGTTCATTATTTTCTGTACAATTAGTGTTTATGCACATGTAACAACCTGCTGCCTTTCTTATCCTTGATATGGGCCTTTCACTTTCAGGTTTCTATAAATTTTGGAGAAATTTGGAATTCTTGGGATGGTCTGAATGACTATAATGTAATATAGGAAGTCAGGCTCATATATTAAATTTCATACTAAAACATGTTTATGATGAAGCATCACATATGTTAAAAGATATTTGCTTTTGATTGTGGAGCATCAGCATTAACAATTATTGGAGACAAAACATATAACAAATAGATGCAGAGATGGAGAGAGGATTCCATCATTTGTTCATTTAATTCTTTTCTAAAGAGAGAATGGGAAAGGAAGGCTCTGAGTAGGTGGGGAGGTAGGAAGGATTTGGGGGGGGGAGTTGATGATAAAAACAATGAGCCAAATATTATCTAAAAATATTTTCTCAAGTAAAAAGCTCATCTCACAACCTAAATGTCAAGAAATAGATCTTCACTATGCAGTGGTGGCACATGCCTTTAATCCTATCACTTGGGAGACAGAGATAGGCGTATTTCTGAATTTGAGGCCAGACTGGTCTACAGAATGTGCTCCAGGACAGCCAGAACTATATAGAAAAATGCTGTTTCAAAAAAGAAAAACAAGAAACAAACAAACAAACAAACAAATAGACCTTCATTCTACTGTGCAGAATATGTTGTTGTCAAAATACATTCAGTATTATGTATTGTATTTTCTCTCCATATATCATGAAAGACTATTTTCCATGCTTTACAAATTCAAAATGGTCCTCTGTGCCTTGCAATTGGTGTTTACTTAATTATAGGTTATGTATCATTAATTGAAAAGTTGATATTATCTTATATTTATTGTCAATTGAAAAAATAATGAGGTATCACTTTTATTCTACTAGTTTGACCCTTAAAATGACAATATATCAACAAACACATTGATTCTAACGTAACACAAAGATAATATTCGATATTGTTGATAAAACGAAACAAATATATTATCCAAGAATATTTAGTGATAAATTATTATATAAAGAATTCACTAAAGTAGCTATGAGTGTTTGTAGAAATTTGGGATTTGTGAGTTGGATAACTTGATCAGCTAACCTATGACATGCCTGTGTGACCTTCTTTAAAGCACCTTTGCCTACTGGTCTTTATTTAAAGCAGTAATGATATATTTTATTTGTAAATATCAAATTTATCCCTGACAATTCTGGGCCAAAATTATTTGTAGGTAATGAGTTGATAAAGTCCTGTGACTCAGTCCCAAAAGGAGTGTGTTGATTCTTAAAATCACAAGTCAGTGGTCATGGAGCAATGCTTAATATTGTAACAATGATGCTGCTTTTTATTACCCTCACTGGGAGAGAGCACACCCGCAAAGGAGAGAGCACACCAGCCTCCCCTTGGTGACCTCTGCTCCAGGGATCAACTGTGCTGAGCCTCCTGGTACTCAGGGACTCCCCAATATAATATCACTTGGGACACAGCCTGATGGGCTTCCATCTGAGCCCAAGAGTCTGGCAGTTCTGTGGAAATCTGGGCACCAGCTCTGCTGTGGAACATCTGCCCTGCAGAGTGATCTGCTCTAAGAGGGTGCACAATGCACTCTGCCACCTTTGCTCCACCCAATAGAGCAACTGGGACCTCCAGGCGCAGGGATAATCAAGCATAATGTCGCTTGGGACACAGACAGTTTGTGTACTCCCTGCTCCCAAGAGATGGGCAGTTCTGTGGTCACCTACATGCCACCTTTGCTGTGGGACATCTGCCCTGCAGAGGGACCCACACGGGGAGAAAGCGCACCTGCACAGGGAGGGAGCACACTAGCCACCCCTTGGCAAACTCTGCTCTGGGAATTGACTACTCTGAGCCTTCAGATGTGCAGGGATTCCCCAGTATAACATCACTTGGGGCAAGACACATCAGGGCTCCTAATTCACTCAGGAGTAGGGCAGTCCCTCAGCAATTGTTGCCAGGGGAATACCAGTAATGCGGGGGGAGGGGGGCAGAAATAGCCTTGCAGGCTCACAGGAGGTCCAACCAACAGCCAGTGACAGCAGGACCAACTAACACCAGAGGTAACCAGATGGCAAAAAGCAAACGTAGGAACGTTACTAGCAGAAATCAAGGCAATATAGCACCATTTGAACCCAATTCTCTAACAGCAGCAAGTCCTGGATAACCCATCACACCCAAAAGGCAAGATCTGGATTTAAAATCACTTCTCATGATGCTATTAGAGGATTTCAAGTAGTACGTAAATAAATTTCATAAAGAAATACAGGAAAACATGAATTAATGGGTAGAAGCCCTTACAAAGCAAAGAAAAAAAAGTTTAAAGAAATGCAGGAGAATTTGGGTCAACAGATGGAGGCCCATAAGGAGGCAACACAAAAATCACTTAAAGAAATGAATCAACGGGTAGATGCCCTAACAAAGGAAACACAAAAATTGCATAAAGAAATGCAGTAGAATATGGATCAACAGATGGAAGCCCATAAGGAGGCAACACAAGAATCGCTTAAAGAAATGCAGGAGAATATGGATCAATAGGTGGAAGCCCATAAGAAGAAAACACAAAAATCTCTTAAAGACAAACAGGAAAACTTGGGTCAACAGGCAGAAATCCTGAAAGAGGAAATGCAAAAATATCTTAAAGAAATACAGGAAAATACAAACAAACAAGTGAAGGATCTCAGCAAATCCGTCCATGATCTCAAAAAGGAAGTAGAAACAACTAAGAAATCACAAAGGGAAACAACTTTGGAGATAGAAAACCTTGGGAAGAAATCAGGAGTCATCGATGCAAATATCAACGATAGAATACAAGAGATGGAAGAAAGAATCTCAGGTGCTGAAGATACCATAGAAAGCATCGACTCAACAGTCAAAGAAAATGCAAAATGCAAAAAATGTGTAACCCAAAACATCTAGGAAATCCAGGATACAATGAGAAGACCAAACCTAAGGATTATAGGTATAGATGAGAGTGAAGATTTGCAAATTAAAGGGCCAGTAAATATCTTCAACAAAATTATAGAGGAAAATTTCCCTAACCTAAAGAAAGAGATGCCAATGAACAGACAAGAAGCCTACAGAACTCCAAACAGACTGGAACAGAACAGAAATACCTCCTGTCACATAATAATCAAAACATCAAATGTACTAAACAAAGAAAGAATATTAAAAGCAGTAAGAGAAAAAGGCCGAGTAACATATAAAGGAAGACCTATCCGAATCACATCAGACTTCTTACCAGAGACTATGAAAGCCAGAAGATCCTGGGAAGATCTCATGTAGACTCTAAGAGAACACAAAACCAGCCTAGACTATTATACCCAGCAAAACTCTCAATCACCATAGATGGATAGACCAAGATATTCCATGATAAAACTAAATTTACACAATATCTTTCCACAAACCTAGCCCTGCAAAGGATTATATGTGGAAACTACCAAAACAAGGAGAGAAACTACACCCTGGAAAAAACGACATAGTAACCTTCTTGCATCAAAACCAAAAGTAGATAACTCTTTGCTCCACAAATTGTATTTAAGTATATCAAAATAGTTGTGTGTATCAAAATGTACATAACTGTATTGCCATTATTTGTAATTACATTTTTGTAATTATCCATGGAAATTTTATTTGGATAATTACAAGTACATATGAATTTTTCACTTATCTATTTTTCCCTTATATACCTTGCTACTTTTAAGTTATTATTATTATTATTATTATTTATAACAAATTAGATACTTTAATCATACAATATGTCTGGACCACTATGTCCACTCCCATTTTTTCCCCATTTTGGGGCTCCCAGGTACTAAAATTAATTTCTACTTTAATAACATTTGTGTATACATGATTTTTTACTTCTATAAATAAAATCCTTTTCTTAATTTTTGATACATATTTATTCTATTATATTTCTATTAATTATAGTTAGGTGTTATTTTATTGAGGATGTTATCTGTATATCTAGATTATTTAGAAAAGATATTAATTTTAAAAGGGCTAATCATAGGGAGGTGAGATAAGAATATTTCAGGCAAGTTATTTTGCCATTTTAGTCATTATAGAGAATCATTCTTTTTTATAAAAATGAGAACAAATTAATAAGAAATCGTATTTTATGGAAAGAGACACATATTTTGTTAAAGTATTTAAAGTTACCTTAATATTGAAGCTTCACCCATGAGCACAAACATTAACAATACAAGATATTATACATAGAAATATTTGAACCTATGTAGTACGAGTGTTTTAAGAGGCTTCTACAGCAAACAAAAACAATATTGTTTATATCTGTCTACAAATCATAAATATTAATCAGAATATTAGTTTATGTTCAGATTGAAGAATGAGAAAATGGAGCAAGAAAGTTAGCTCTATGTTTAGTTGCACATTCCTCTTTTTCAAAAGACACAAGTAAGTGGGAGGCAGAGGCAGGCAGAGTTCAAAGCTATCTTGGTCTACAGATTGAATTTCCAGATAGCCAAGGCTACACAGAAACCTTCCCTGGAAGAACAAACAATAAAATTCCCAACAACAGAAGAAACAACAAAAAAAATCACACAATTTATTAAATAAAAATATCTAGAGAAATTTCTAATTCTAATACAAATCTACTCACCAGCTAGAAGCTCAGAATTCAGGAGACTAAATCAAGAGGTTCAAAAAGTCCTCATCGGATGGATAAAGAATCAGATCCAGGAGCCAAGTTGAGGTGGTGTTGGTAGTCTTGAGAACACATGCCTTTAATCCCAGCATTCAGGAGGCAGAGGTAGGCAGACTCTGTGACTTGAAAGACATACTGGTCTAAAGAGCAAGCTTAAGGACAACCATGGCTACACAGAGAAACCCTATCTTGAAAACAACAGGAAACAATAACAACAACAAAAAATATGCTCCTGTATCAGAAATCAAAAATAAACTGGGTATGGTAGCATGTATCTATAGAATGTTGTTTTATGACATCTCCTCTGGAAAAAAATTAAAAATGAGAATAAAATCACAACTATGGAAAAATTAAGTTGTTAAGTGAAGAACTGAAAAGCCCAAGTTGTGAGTGGAGTATCACCCCACTTGAGAAACCCCAGGTCTCATTCTGGTAGATCTGTAGGCCAAGGCCTTCTTCTGAAATGCACCTCCACTCTAAAAGTGCCCAAGTTCTTCACTGTTGATCCTAGAAATTCACAGGTTTGTTCCTGCGATCTCTGCCCTAAGTGTCCAATGAAGGAAATTATCTGGCTACCTTGGTGAAAGCATAAGTTAGACAGGGATAGATTTTTGAACATACACCTAAAGACTGGTCAGGGAACAGCTTCAGTCAGTCTCAGGATCTGAAAGTGGAACCACAAACATTTCTCAGAGCCAGCTTATAAAGACTAAAACTGCAACAAAAACACCCTACACAATAGCAGGTACAGGAAACTCTGCCAGGTAGTTGTTTGACCCTGGCTCAACCCATTTGAGATTTAACAGTTCATATTGACATTTAATTGGACAGGTCCTAAATAAAGTTTCTTAAGTGGAGTTTCTTAAGGTTAAGAAACCTCATAACATGCAGAACATAATAGGGTATGTGGTCACCATGGTCCTGCTCTGGGTCAAGTTATTTTTCTCTGTCAATGACAGGCAGGTATATTAGAGCAACAATATGAAATAGCTGGTGGATGTGGAACAAAATGGCTATAGCTTTCCTGGTGGTGGAGTGGTAGGCCTCAATAGTGTTTAGTGTTTTGCAACAATCACCCATTCTGTGATTTATATAAGTGAGTAAAATGATTTTGAGAGGGTGAAAAAAAAAGACAAGTATTTTGTCACAGGCTTTTTCAGCATATAATGAGATGATCATGTGATTTTTTTGAGTTTGTTTATATGGTGGATTATATTAATTGATTTCTGTATATTGAACCATCTCTGGGATGAAGTCTACTTAATCGTGGTGAATGATTGTGGTGGTTTGTATTTGTTCATCCCAGGGAGTGGCACTATTAGAAGGCGTGGCCTTGTTGAAGGAAGTGTGTCACTGTAGGGTTGGGCTTAGAGATCTTCCTCCTGGATGCCTGAGGATGCCCAGTCTGTTCCTGGTTTCCTTTTAACCCTCAGCTCCTCTATACTATGCCTGCCTGGATACTGTCATGTTTCTGCCTTGATGGCAATGGACTGAACCTCTGAACCTGTAAGCGAGCCTCAACTAAATGTTGTCTTTTATAAAACTTGCATTGGTCATGGTGTCTGTTCACAGCAGTAAAGCCCTAACTAATACAATGATCGTTTTGATGTGTCTTGGATTCTGTTTGTAAGAATTTTATTGAGTATTTTTGCATCAATATTTATAATGAAATTTGGTCTGAAGTTCTTTTTCTCTGTTGGGTCCTTGTGTGCTTGAGGTATCAGGGTAACTGTGGCTTCAGAGAATGAATTATGTAGTATTCCTTCTGCTTCTATTTTGTGGAATAGCTTGCAAGGTATTGGTATTATGTCTTTTTTGAAAGTCTGATAGAATTCTTCACTAAAACCATCTGTCCCTAGGCTTTTTTGGTTGGGAGACTTTTAGTTACTGTTTCTACTTCCTTATGGGTTATGGAACTATTTAGAGAGTTAATGTGGTCCTGATTTAATTTTGGTGTCTGTTATTTGTTTAGAAAAACATCCACTTCATCTAGATTTTCCATTTTTATTGAGTATAAGCTTTTCTAGTAGGATTTGATTTTTTTTTAATTTTCTCAGTTTCTGTTGTTATGTCTCCCATTTAATTTCTTATTTTGTTAATTTGGATACTCTCTTTATGCCCTTTAGATAGTTGGGTTAAGGGTTTAACAATTTTGTTGACATTCTCTAACAACTAGCTCTTAGTTTTGTTGATAATTTGTATACTTCTCTGTTTCTAATTGTTCCATTTCAGCTCTGAGTTTTATTATTTTCTGCCACCCACTTCTTTTGGGTGTATTTCCATCTTTATGTTTTTGAGCTTTCAGATGTGCTGTTAAGTTGCTAGTATAGGCTCTCTTCAATTTCTTTATGAAGCTACTCTGTGCTTTAAGAATTTTCCTCTCCACACTTCTTTCATTGTGTCCCATAAGTTTGGGTATGCTATGCCTTCGTTTTTGTTAAATTCCAGAAAGTCTTTAATTTCTTTCTTTATTTCTTTCCTGGCAAACTTATCACTGAGTAAAGAGTTACTCAGCTTCCATAAGTATGTGGGCTTCTTGTTCTTTTTCTTGTTATTGAAGAACAGCCTTAGAAGATCTCTCATGCTAATGGGTCAGTAGGATTAACATAGTAAAAATAGCCATCTTACCAAAAGCAATCTACAGATTCAATGCAATCCATATCAAGATTCCAACTCAGTTTTTCACAGAGATAGAAGCAGCATTTTCAACTTCATCTAAAATAACAAAAATCCCAGGATACCGAAAATCATTCTCAACAGTAAAAGAACATTGGGGAAATCACCATCTCTAACCAAAAGCTCTACTACAGAGCAATTGTGATAAAAATCACACTGAATTGGTACAGAGACTGACAGGTAGCCCAGTGGAATAAAATTGAGGATCAAGAAATAAACTCATACACCTATGGTTACTTTATCTTTGACAAAGAATCCAAAAGCATACTATGGAAAAAAAGACAGCATTTTCAACAAATGGTGCTGTTCTACCTGGCAATCTTTACATAGAAGATTGCAAATTGATCTATTTTTATCTCCTTGTATAAAGCTCCAGTCTAAGTGGATCAAGAACCTCCACATAAAATGAGATATGCAGAATCTAATAGAAGAGAAATTGGGAAAGAGCCTCAAATACATCTGCACTGATGAAAATTTTCTGAACAGAACACTAATGGTTCAGGCTCTAAGACCAACAATTGACAATTGGGATATCATGAAACAGAAATTTCTGTAAGGCAAAGGACTCTGTCAAAAGGACAAAACGGCAACCTAAAGATTATAAAAGAGCTTTTCCAACCCTACATAAAATAGAAGATTAATATCAAAAATATACATAGAACTCAAGAAGTGAATCTAGAGAATACCAAATAACCTAATTAAAAAATGGGGTGTAGAGCTAAACAAAGATTCTCAACTGAGAAATCTTGAATGCCAGAGAAACACATAAAGAATTGTTCAACAGCCTCAGTCATTGAGAAAATGCAATTCAAAATACAATGGCTATGATAAAAAATTCAGGTGACAGAAGATACTGGCAAGGATGTGGAGAAAGAGGAATGCTCCTTAATTTCTGGTGAGATGCAGGCTGGTACAACTACTTTGGAAATCAATCTAGAGTTTCCTCAAAAAATTGGAAATAATTCTAATTGAAGACCCAGCTATACCACTACTGGGCATATACCCAAAAGATGCTCTAACATCTAACAAGGACACATGCTCAACTATATTCACAGCAGCCTTGTTTATAATAGCCAGAAGCTGGAAACAACTCTGCTTCCCTCAGCAGAGGAATGGATAAATAAAATGTGGTACATTTACACAATATTACTCACCTATTAAAAATGACTTTGTTGGCAAATATATTGAAATAAAAATATCCTGAGTAAGTTAGCCCAGAGCCAAAAGGATAAATATGATATATATTCACTCATAAATGGATATTATCCCAAAAGCTCAGAATAACTATGATACAACTCATGGATCATATGAAACTTAACAGCAAGAAAGCCAAAGTGTGGATTCTTCTTTTTTTTTTTTTTTTTGAGACAAGGTTTCTCTGAATAGCCCTGGATGTCCTGGAACTCACTCTGTAGATCAGACGGGCCTCGAACTCAGAAATCCACCTGCCTCTGCCTCCCAAGTGCTGGGATTAAAGGCGTGTGCCACCACTACTCGGCCAAAGTGTGGATTCTTCAATACCACTGAAAAGGTGGAACAAAATAATCAGGAGAGACAAAGGAAGGGAGGGAGGGACTTGGGTGGTAGAGTGGAGGGGTAGGGAAAAAAGAGAGGGCAGAATGATGTATGCAAAGAGACCAGGAGAGAAACCCAGGGGGCCAGGAGAATGACTAGAAATAAGTAGAAGTGGTGGGTAGGTGGGGAACTTGGGGAACCACTAAAAAGTCCCAAATGCTGGGTTTGCAAGAGACTCCCAGTACATAATGGGGATGACATTAGACAAAATACACAAAGATTGGGGGAATAGAACCTGAAGACACTACCTCCCAGAAACTGCATTACTCCCAGTGGAGTGGTAGGACTTCCTACTCTTCTCAAAAATTTTAGCCCAGAATTGTCTCTAGCTAAAGGATATTCAGAGATAAAATTTGAACAGAGTCTGAAGGAGAAGCCATCCAGAGTTCACCCCACCTTGTGATCCAATGTATCTGCAGACACCAAACCTGACACTCTTAGTGGTGCCAAGATATTCTTGCAAACAGGAATCCGTTATAGTTGTCATCTGAGAAGCTCTGTGTGCAACTGACTAAATCAGATACAGATACTCACAGTCAACCATTTGACTCAGCCTGGGGAGCCCATTGGAAGATTTAGAAGGGCTGAAAAAGATCAAGGAGATTGGAACCCAATAGGAAGAACAACAGTATCAACTAATGGGAGTCCTCAGAGCTCTCAGGGACTAAACCACCAACAAAAGTGTATGCATGGGCCTATCTATGACTCCCACTACATATGTCACCAAAGACTGACTTATCTGGCATTCGTGGGAGGTGAGGCACTTAGTTGTGTTGAGGCTTAATGCCCACGAAAAGGAGGATGCCTGAGAGGTGAGATGGTAGAGGGTGGGTAGGTACAAGAACACCCACTTTGAGGCAAAGTTGATGGGAATGGGGTGTAGTGTTCCTGGACGGTATACCAGGAAGGGGGATAACATTTGAAATATAAACAAATTAAATAATTAAATAAAAAACAAAAACCAACCAACCAACAAAAAAAAAAAACAAAAGATAAAGGTACTCTCTGCCTATCTACCACTCCAGCATAAATTTCTTTTTGTCTAAGAGGGGACCAGTACTCACCTGTGCAAATATTACCCTACAGAAATATATACACATAAAATGGTTGGTGGAAGTTTGGATAGATCCCTTGGTGGTTAAGAGCAATAGTTGCTTCAGGAGAGGACATGGGTTAAATTCACAGCTACTACCTGGTGTTCACAGTCACATGTCACTCCAGTTCCACGCAATCTCTAGACTTATTCTGAAATCCTTGTGTGCCATTCATTCATAGGGTCTCAAGCTGAGTTGGTCACTGTTTGGCCCTTCCTTCTGTCTCTGCTCCATTTTTTTCCTGCATGCTTTTAGACATGAACAATTCCAGGTCAATAATTTTGAAGGCGGTTTGGTATGACCATCCCTCCACTGGGGGACACTTTTTCATCACCTGAGGTGATCTCTTCACATTCAGTCTCCTCATTGTTAGGCATTTCAGCTAGGCCACTCCCATTGTAGGAGCTGAAGGGGATGACAATCCATAGGAAGACCAACAGTATTAACTAACCTGGACCCCTGTGAGCTCCAAGATACAAAGCCACAAACCTAAGAATAAACATGGGCTGGTCTGAGTCCCCTGGCACATATGTGATAGACAACTGCTTTGGTTTACCTCAGTGGGAGATGTGCCTATTTCTGCAGAGACTTGATGCCCTAGGGAAGGTGATGTCCTGAAGAGGGTACCCTCTCAGAGTCAAAGGGGAGGGGGGAAGGGTGAATATCTGGGGGAGGGAAGGGGTGTAACATTTGGGATGTAAATAAATAAAATAATTAAGTAGAAAAGAAAAAGAAAAAAAAGTCTTGGAGAGGGCATCATTTCAAGGCACATACCTAAAACCAATAAAAGCAATGTGCAGTAAGCCAATAACCAACATCAATTTAAGAAGTTCCACAAAAACCAGGAGCAAGACAAGGCTGCCCACTCTCTCCCTATATATTCACTATAGTACTTGAAGTTCTGCCTAGAGCAACAAGACTTCAATAGAATTCCAATGGGATACAAATTGGAAAGCAACAAGGCAAGGTGTAAATATTAACAAAGAATTTATAAGTGATTGTGTGACTCAGAATCTTCCTTATTTGAGTGAGTTGATTCAGTTTTGCTATTTCTTTTGAATGAAAGAATGATGAACTTGGCATTCCTTACAAGTAAAAACTAGATTTGTGGGTTCCAACAACTTTAAACCCATCTTTCATCTTTAAAGAATCCTTACTTCCATAGCATGATTACTTCATGACTCCCTAAGGGATATTTTCTGTGGGTCAATCAAAGAAAAAAACATCCTAACAATAATAATACAATCCAAATTGTCATAACTCTCTGCAGATGACATGAATAGTGTTGTTTTTGGTTTGTTTGGTTTGGTTTTTTGTTTTACTAATTTTTAATAAATTAAATTAAATAATTTATTTTTTACACTACATATTTTATTCCTCCAAGCCCTGTCCACCCTCTGACTGTTCCACATCACATACCTCCTCCCCACCCCCAATCTTCATGTGGATGTCCCCACCCCCACCCCACCTGACCTTTAAACACCCTGAGGTCTCCTGTCTTTTGAGGGTTAGATGAATCATCTCTAAATGATCACAGACCTGGCCTCATTTCAGGTGGTGTATGCTGCTGTTTGGTGTCCAGTATTTGAGAAATCTCGGGGGTCCAGTTTTATTGAGATTGTTATTTCTCCTACTGAATTGCCCTTCCCCTCAACTTGTTTCAGTCTTCTCTAATTCAACAACAAGGGTCAGCTGCTTCTGTCCATTGGTTGGGTGCAAATATCTGCTTCTGATTCTTTCATCTGTTTGACGGGTCTTCCAGAGTAAGATCATGCTAAATCCATTTTTGTGAGCACTTCATAGCCTCAGTAATAGTGTCAGGCCTTGGGACCTCCCTTTGAGTTGGATCTCACTTTGAACCTGTTGCCAGACCTTCTTTTCCTCAGGCTCCTATCCATTTCCATCCCTTTAATTCTTTCAGACAGGAACACATATGGGTCAGAGTTATGACTCTGGGATGGCCACCCTATTCCTCACTTGATGTCCTGTCTTCCTGCTGGAGATGGGCTCTATTAGTTTCCTCTCCCTACTATCAGGCATTTCATCTAAGGTCCCTCCCATTGAGTCCTGAGAGTCTCTCATCTCCTAGGTCTATGGTGCATTCTGGAGGGTCCCTCCAACCTCCTATCTCTCAAGGTTGCCTGTTTCCATTCTTTCTGCTGACCCTTAGTACTTCAGTCCTGAATTTTCGGCATCTACTTTCCAAGTGCTGATAGGATCATATTACAAAATCATTCTTAATTGTTTCTTATGCTTCCTGTAATGAGTGCATCATAATTATTTGAGGGCCAGGGTGTGTTACATAATTCCTGGTGTCAGTAATAATAAAAGAAGCAAAAAAAAGAAAGAAAAAAGAAACCAAAACAGCATTTTGTGGTAATAGAGAAATAGCAACCATTTTGTTGGTCATTTATGGGAGAGACAAATATAGTAGGTAATACCTATCACAGAGAATGATTCAATAATGCATGAGGATATTGAGAAACATCAGAAAAGTAATTACCTTAAGTTAAATGTCTTTATTAAAACAAGTTGAAAATAGTCCAGGGTATGAAGCAAATATTACAGTTATAATGAAAATGAATGTGCTGTGTTTGGTGGTTTCAAAAAGAACACTGTAGATTTCATGTTTCATTTCTAAGACATTTGGAATTCTAATGTCTTGGCTGACAGGTAGGTATGATTGAGTACATTATCCTCAAAGTTGTCACATGAACATTTTTCTGGCAAAGGCTGTTCTTGAGAACATCATACATGTAAAGTGTTTCTCTTTACTCTTATGATTCATCTGTTCTTATCTCAATCTCATCCCTTTAATCAATCCCATTTGCCTAAGTTTCTGCCTGCTCCTCACTGTAGAATTTTTTTCATTTTATGACATTATGTATATTCATAAATTAACAGAGTCTGTAACTATACAATAGACCCTGATAGGCTACTCATTTGGCACCAAACTGAAGCAAGTGATTACCTTTAATCGTGAATCCAACATTTGTTTATAAATCTGAACATTGAACTATAGCAACCATTATCTGATCCATGAGTATCAATAGTTTCCATTTGTGCAGAGCCACCACAAACAACTGTAGGTATGCTTGCCACAGCTGCGCAATGCGCAGAAAATAGTATTTTTATCCATTTTTACAGTGTCTCTTACAGTCTTTCTGTTCTTTCTTCCACATTGTTTCCTGGTCCTTCCAGGATGTTCTATCAATAATTTGTTCAGGGATCAGCAGTCATCAGTCCATTATTCTCAGCATCTCGAGGAGCCATGAGACTCTTATTTCACTATTTATTTTTTCAATTCAGTGACTTCTATGCTTAAGGAGGAATGTAGCATTTGGTAGAATATTTTAAGTAGTATGAATGTGCCTCTGAAATGAGGCAAACATGTAGGGCTCACATTGAGACCTGATGTCTGTTGCAGTAGACTGTTCAAGAATTGCAGTGGTTTTTCCCTCCTTGTTTCTCTGGTTTGGAGGCTCTTTCAATCCTGTGATAGGACAATGCAAATGTGTAGGAGAATCTAGTAAAAGTATCTCTGATGTTGTCTTTGAGCTGCTTGTGCTTTATGTTAATGCCTTTTAGATCAAATATTCTCTAGTTTTATGTCTTTCTTGATCCATTTTACTACTGGTTTTTATTAGATTCAGGATCACATTAATTAGATTCATTCTAAATGCATACTCCAATTTCCTGTTAGATATTTTTTGTTTCATTTTGTTTATTTTACTTTTTCCTTTTCTTTTTTTCTTGGCTATTTTATTTATTTAAATTTCAAATGTTATTCCCTTTTCTGTTTTTGCCCCCCCCAAAAAAAAACCTCCTATCCCATCCCTCCTCCTGCTTCTATGAGTGTGTGCACCCACTCCAGCCTCCCTGCGCTTGCAATCCTCTACCCTGGGGCATTGAGCCTTTGCAGGACCAAGGGCCTCTTCTTTCAATTATGCCCAACAAGGCCATTCTCTGCTACCTATGTGACTAGAACCATGGGTCCCTCCATGTGTGTTCCTTGGTTGGTGGTTTAGACCCTCGGAGCTCTGGTTGGTTGATATTGTTGCTCCTCCTATGGAGATGCAAACTCCTTCAGCTCCTTCAGTCCTTTCTCTAACTCTTCTACTGGGGGCCTTGTGCTCAGTACAATAGTTGGCTTTGAGCATTGGCCTCTGTACATGTCAGGCTCTGGCAGAGCCTCTCAGGAGACAGCTATATCTGGTGCCTGACATTATTCACTTCTTGGCATCCACAAACATATTTGCATTTGGTGACTATATATTGGATAGTTCTGCCGATGGGTCAGTCTCTGGATGGCCTTTCCTTCAGTATCTGCTCCACAGTTTATGTTACTATTTTAGAACTCAAAGTAAATAATGTAGCTAGGATAGGTAAAGAATGTTACCCACAACATTCAGTAATATAGGTTTCTGAAATAGTGACTGAGAAGACAAAAAGTAATCATTAAACTTAACTTTTTAGTAGTAATAAAATATTTATTCCTTTAAAAGATATCCTTTATTCATAATCAACTGTATGACATATATACAATAAAATTTCTTTATCTATAAACTTATTGTTTGATGTCTAGAGTTGCTCCTCTTAAACTGCCTCTTTGAACTAGAGGGACAATAAGAACAAACAAAATTGATAATCAAATTTATTGAATGTTTTAAACTTTTAGATGGTTCTGATTAAATGATGAAATCTACCTATTAGGTCTTCTGCATCATGCTATTAATATTAAAGTAACCAACTGAATCTACAGATGTATATCTCAAATGTACCATATCATTTCAATCTATTAAATATCACTTATATATCCCCAGATTAAGGTGCATATTTACAAACCAAACTTTAAATGGAATGGGGACCACATCGCAAGTTGTTTTAGACAGCCTGATCTCCTGCTGCTTATTATACTCTGCTGAGGCATGGGTCCTTGAACTGAAGCTTAACAAGAGCTTTTGACTAACATGCATGGGGCAGCGGATTATTATCTAGAATTTACAAGGAAATGAAGAAAACCTTTTCAATTGGAAGTCCCAAAAAGATATACAAGTTGCTGATAAATACTTTTAAACATGTTCAGCAGTCTTAGTTATCAGAATGTAAAGAGAATTAAACCACTTTTAAATTCTCTCTTACTCCGGGAAGGAATATCAGATTTGGAATGTTTAGTACAGAATGGTCTGGGAAGGTAAATTATGGATCTAGGATTTACCAAACTAGGAATGCAGGATGATGTCTATGGAGACATACTTTTTATATGTTTTAAAACATCAATGAGGAAAACAGTCTTTGATTAATAAAATAACTTTAAACTGAGATATGGGTAGATAACAAGACGGCAGGAGAAAATCTCACAATCATATGGAACTACTCTTTGTCTGAACTGGTGATCAGAGAAGACCACAGTGGATCCCACAGTCATACAGCCTCTTGATTTCTACTGGAACACATCTTAGGATGCTATTGTTAAAGATACTGCACACATAGATTGACAGGACAGTGAGAAATTAAATTGTCTGTTTGTTGGCAATTTCTACATTGCTGCCTTCATTTCACAGTGCTAGAAGGCTCCATCTAAGCTGACAGGGAGAAAAGTTGTCAGGGTTCTTACACACCTGGACACTGTATGTGGTACAGCAATGATTATCTTTCTCACAACATATGACCACTAATGCAACAATAACATGGCTCTTATGGGGTTAGTCAAGAAAGTTCTGTTTGGATTTAACTCTGCTTTATAGAAGGAAGCTTTTGTAAACTCTGTCTAGAGTCTGTGTTGGGCCAAGTCATGAGACACAGAAATTTTAGTACTGTTGTCTTGGCTAAATATATGATGTCACATTCAGTTCTCAACACCTATCTTTATACCCATATCAGTGTTCCTCTCAGCTTTTATCACCTAAGGGTCTTTCTGGAGTGGACAATGGTCATTGTAGAAATTGACCATTGTTCTAAATTTGGGGAATGGGACTGTGGAGTGTTCTGAACTAGACATAATACCTTTCTTTCCAAGGCTCAAGTAACATTATAGAAGAAGAGTTGAAAATAATTTAAGTGTGAAGGGTTGTGAAGGAATGATGTAGAACCATACCTTCTGAATATAATGTAGGATTTGTACTCATGAACACTGCATTTTGGTTATTTGCAAAAGAATACCAAAGGATTTTAACCCTCACTCTTTCATTAAGTATGAGAGAAGGATTGTGGGCAGTTACTAGAAATTAAGGAAGCTACATCATTTTCTTCAACAGTGTAATCGTAATGAGTCCATGATCCACTAAATACTTGTAATTCATACATTTTTTTTTAAATTTTATTTTCTAAGTTTTTTTTATATACATTCAAAATCATTTCCCCTTTCCCATTTCCTCCCTCCCCGAAAGTCCCATAAGCCCCCTTCCCTCCCTCATTTCCCCATTCACCCCCCTCTCGCTTCTCTGTCCTGGCGTTCTCCTACATCCAGTCTTTCCAGGACCAGAGGTCTCTCCTTCCATCTTCTTAGAAATCTATTGATATGCGAATTGTGTCTAGGGTATTTCGAGATTCTGGGTTAATACCCCCTTATCAGTGACTTCATACCAAGTATGGTCACTTGATCTTTGACAAAGGAGCTAAAACCATCCAGTGGAAAAAAGATAGCCTTTTCAACAAATGGTGCTGGCTCAACTGGAGGTCAACATGCAGAAAAATGCAAATTGATCCATTCTTATCTCCTTGCACTAAACTCAGTTCCAAGTGGATCAAGGACCTCCACATAAAACCAGACACACTGAAACTAATAGAAAGGAAACTAGGGAAGAACCTTGAACATATGGGCACAGGGGACAATTTCCTGAACAGAACTCCAATAGCTTATGCTCTAAGATCATACATTTTTTTTAAATTGTATCAATGTATTTTCTGCTTACTTCATTCTGTTTTTTGAAATTTTTATTAGATATTTTCTTTATTTACATTTCAAATGTTATCCCTTTTCCTGGTTTCCCCTCCACTCCCCTTCCCCTCACCCGTACCCCTTCTTCAATGAGGGTGTTCCCTCCACCCACCAACCCAACCCCACCTCCCTGCCCTCACATTCTCCTACACTGGGGCCTTAAGTCTCACACAGGAACAAAAGCCTCTCTTACCATTGATATTCCATAAGGTTATCCTCTGCTACATATGCAGTTGGAGCCATGGGTCACTCTGTGTACTTTTAGGTTAGGTGTTTAGTTCCTGGGCTCTCTGGCGGTCTGGTTGAGTAATGTTGTTGTTTCTCCTATGGTGCTGTAAACCCCTTCATCTACTTCTTTTTTTCTAAGTCCTCCATTGGGGACACCTTGCTCAGTCCAATGGTTGGCTGAAACATCCACCTCTGTATTTGACAGGCTCTGACAGAGCCTCTCAGGAAACAGCTATATCAGGCTCCTGTCAGCAAGCACTTCTTGGCATCCACAATAGTGTCTAAGTTTGACTTAACTGTATGAGGGATGAATCTCTAGGTGAGACAGTCTCTGCATGGCCTTTCCTTCAGCCTCTGCTACACATTTTGTCTCTGAATCTCTGCCTGTGGGTATTTTGTTCCCCTTTCTAAGTAAGAAGAACAGAAATATAGATATTTTGGTCTTCCTTCTTCTTGAACTTCATGCAGTCCACGAATTGTATCTTGTGTATTCTGAGCTTTTGGGCTAATACCCACTTATCAGTAAGTGTATACCATGTGTGTTCTTTTGTGATTGGGTTACTGCAGGATGATATTTTCTAGTTCCATCCATTTGCCTAAGAATTTCGTGAAGTCATTGTTTTTAATAACTGAGTAGTACTCCATTGTGTAAGTTAATTGATATTTATCCAAAAAGATATAATTAAGCTAGCAAGTAAAAATATAATCAAATTATGAGTTTGTTTATTGAAAAGGTTTTCAGTAAAATTTTGGTTACTTTTTGTCAACTTGACACACAGAAGTGTAGAGATGGAACCTCACTTGAAGAGTTATTTCTATTAGATTGTCCAAAGATCTTCTCTTAATTGAAGGGACAGTCCCAAACCTTCTGTGGATTACGCCAGGCTAAGAATTCTAGTAAACAGCATTCATTTCTGACCTCTGCTTCAATGTTTGCATCCGGTTCCTGCTTAAGTTTGTGCTTTGACATCCTTTAGTGATGGATTGTAAAATAGAAGTCTAACCTAAATTAACCCTTTCCTCAGCCAACTTGGTGGTTGGTGATCTTTAATAACACTATAGAAAAGTAAACTAAAATAAAGTTTAATTGTAATTTGACAAAGTGGCAAGGATCTTTCTTTTTAAATAAATGCTAGGAATGTAAAGGATGGAGTTGGAGGAGCATTTGTACACATTTCTGGATAGTTTACAATAATCCTGATATATGCCATAATGCCTGTGAACTGAGATACTGGAGATCAGCAAAGTTCTAACAGCGAATGAAAAAACTGGGGGATCTTCACAGGACTTAACGCAAAGTCATGTTAAGAAATCAGTGGGCATTACAGTACAAAACTGAATCTTACTTATAAAATTAAGAGAGTTAGTATATATAAGACTTTGAAACCACCTTCTTTTATAATTTCTATTTGAGTGTTATAAACACTTAATCCAAAATGAAGTTGAGGTATTTAATTTAATTTATTTCAAAGAATCCTTTTATTATATTAAAAAACTTATTTCATTACCCATATATTTTAATTACTATGATTGGTAGAGTTTCCCATAATTGTTTAGGGGCAAAGTGTTACAATGGTACTCTGTCCATTCTGTACTCATTATTTATTATTATCTTGCTTAAGACTACTCAGTTTTGGGGTTCTGAATATGCAGGACTATGACCATTGTATAAATTTTTAACCAAATAGAGGGTATGTGTATGTATCTTAAGATTCTACAGTGAGATGATTTTTTTAAAAAAAAATGAACACATTGTCCAAATCTTAATGTTATTTAGAAAGATAGGATGATCACAACTCTTTAGAATAATTTATGGAAACTAGAATTTTAGTCAAGCATTCTCTGTATTTGGGCAGTACTGTATTAAGACAAGTACTTGCTAAAAATTCAATAAAATAGTATATAAATTGGTGATAGGCAGATTAGGAATTAAGAGAAGAATAAATGTGGACTTGCAATTTATCAATAAATTGATAGTCTCAAATTTTTCTAAAATTTCTTAGAATGAAATAATGAGCCATTTGTCTCACAAGTAATGCATGAAAAGATTTTTCAGATCAGTGAAATAAAGTTCAAACTAGTACACTTTCTGATTTAAAAGTTTTATACCAAGTCATAAATTCAAAGCAGGTACTCTAATTCATAATTTTGTTGGGTATTGTAATTTTTTCCTAAGGTAGTGGATAAAAATTGTAGTATTAACTTTAGCACAGGACAGATAACATTATAATAGTTTTAAAAATTCTTGAAGTTGGGAGTGTAAAATGATGGAGCTATATGTGAAAAATTTGAGAAACAAGAAAAGGAAGAATTTGATAAACACATATGTATATACAGAATATACAAACAATGAAAATAATATTGTATAGAGGCTGAGGAAATGTAAGATATGTATTTAGGTTGCTTGAGTAAGCAAACAAAATAACTGCTCCTCCTCCTTCTTCTCCTCCTCCTCCTCCTCCTACCACTACTACTACTACTAGTACTACTACTAAGTCAATATTTAAGGCCTCCTAAGTTACAGAATTGAATTTGAAATTAAATTTGATGATCAGTTTAAAAATATTTTCAAAACAAAATTAAAGGTCTTATATTTGGTACCAGAGGAGCTTCATGTTAAAAAAAATATAGGGAAATAATTTTAATGAAAATGGAAGTAAAGACTATAAAAATAATTAATAGTCATTTGGTTTGAAACTGTATCAGTGTGCTTTAATCCTGGTATAAATCCAGAGTCTAATAAGATCTAGGCCAGTCAGCTTTGGCACTCAACAAGACTCTGATTCAAAATTTTTAAAAAAGTTAAAAGAATGTTGTGGAACTACAATGTTATATTCTTGTCAGCATTCACAAGGTTAACTTAGGTTGAATCAGTAAATGAACAGCATCTAAACCAAAACAACTTTATTACAAAGAATCATAGTTTTTTTTTTTTATTTCAGTTTTTATTTTTTATTTATTTTTTTGACCAGTTTTTATTATTTCATTTTTCTTGCATACTATACTATACATTTAGCTTTACTGGTGACTTCTCAATTATGAGAACATTACTAAGCATTTCAAAAATAAGAAAAATCATGTGAAAATATATGCAATTCATGTAGTTAATTATTTTAATTCTAGATGAAAAAAATAGGATTAAAGAACAGATCTAACTTGTAGAGGCATTGAGAGTTTGAGGTGAAGAATCTAAACTAAAGAAGAACATTTATGAAGACACAACCATCGTCTGTCCTTGTTTATTTCAAGCTTTATCTATGAATCTACTATTCAACTTTGCTGAATCCTACTGGTTAAATTCCTTCTTTTTCTCCTTTAATTTTTTTTTTATAGCTGGTAACTAATGCAATGATAAACCAGAGATTTGTAACAACATTTATTATGGTAGGCTTCTTAGAATATCCAGATCTCCAGCCACACCTCTTATTATAATGACCACTTACACAGTCACTGTAGTAGGAAATGTCTGTCAGCAAAACTATGGTCAGAAGAATCAACCCTAAGCTTCACACACCCATGAACTTTTATGTGAGCCATCTTTCATTTTTGGATGTATGTTATTCTAGTGCATTTACACCAAAAATTTTAGAGATCTTGGTTGTGGAACATAAAACTATTTGTTTAAAACATTGAATGTCAATGTTTTTCTTTGGCTGCGCATGTACCATTGCAGAGATTTTCATTTGTCACTGATGGCCTATGATAGGTTTGTGGCTGTTTGCAACCCCCTGCTCTATACTGTTGCTATGCCTCATCAATTGTGTGCTCTCTGAGTAGCTGGCAGTTATACGTGGGGAGGTCTTTGTACTGTGATAATCACATACACACTCTTACAACTGTCTTATTGTGAACCTGTTATCATCAATCACTTTGGCTGTATTGAGTCATCATCTCTGTATCCTGTTCTGACCCCACCTTAAGTCAGAAGGCATGCTTAGTCATTTCCATATTAAGTGAATGTATTAGCTTTCTTATCACTATGGCCTCCTATGTCTTCATAGTTGTCACAATCATCAAGGTGCCTTCTAAAGGTGGACTCCGAAAAGCCTTCTCCACCTGCACTTCCACTTGACTGCTATCAGCATCTTCCATGGGATTATTCTCCTTCTTTTCTGTGTACCCAATGCAAACAGCTCCTCAAAGTTCCTCGTCAAAGTGGCAACTGTGCTCTATGCAATCCTTATCCCTATGCTGAACCCACTCATCTACAGCCTACAGAACAAAGAAGTAAAAGAAACTGTCAAGAGGCTCATCAGCTCAAAATTGCACTCAGTCAATATAATATTATTAGAATTGCATTTTCAATTAAACATGTATTTATTCATATTCTAAAAAAACATTTTTTCATATATACTGTTTTTAGTAAATATGTGGTTATGTTTTTATTCTAATATTGAGTTGCAAATTATGCCATTTGGATTGTATTTTCCATAGTTTCATACAAATGTTCTGCACTCTGATTCAATCTCATTGAACAGCTAAAGAAAAGTTAACATTTCAAAAACTCTTAAATTAGAATTAAGTAAATAAGATTGAAACAGAAAATAATAACTCCTCATAGCTCTATAGTAATGCTACCTCTATAGTTGACTTTTGGTACTTTTATGACATCAACATTCATGTCCTCACAATTAACCCTTATTTTTTACCTGGAATGCTACATGAAACAAATATATGATATTATGTAGTATATAAATTAATGATTTAGATTTGTTTTATACAATGCTGAATGCTTACTATCAGCAATGTATATTCATTTCATTTTGTTTTGTTTTACTTTTGAGATTATAATTTCATTATTCCCTTCAGTTACTGACTTCTCAACTCTCATGTAAGTTTACATGCTCCCCTTCAAATTCATGGTCTGATTTTTCACTAATTGACATTACCTACCTACATAGATACATACATACATACACACACACACTCACACATATACATATACATATATATATGAACATAATATTTCCATTTGTATAATATACATGTATCTATGTTTTCAAATATATTGATAAATTGGCACTTGCCAATAAATTGTTCATGTGCTCTTCCCGGGTTAAGATCATCTCTCCTGCTTTCACTTTTCTAAGTATTAAAAGATTCTATTTGATTCTCGATTCTCTTACACCAATTCTAGACAAAATTTGTACTTTTAAAATGTACCATTGATCCCTTACTTTTCCTAATTTTTTTAGTCATTAGTAAACTACAAAAGTGCTTACTTTTCTGCTTAATCAATGAGATAATAGTCTTTATTCTTGTTTAAAATTTATGAGTTTATTTTATTACAATATATTGCTTACAGTTTTGAGCTTCTTTTTACTAAAATTTTCTTGATGGTTACACATAAACTTCTTTCATTCTTTTCCTCAATTTTATTTAAGTCATTAGTCCAAATTATCAAAGTATTTTCTCTGAAAGTGTGACATGTCTTTTTTCATTTTTGAGACTAATTTTGTTAAATGGGCTTTCATTGCACTACAGATATGAATGAATCTTCTTGAAAAAAAAGCTTTTCATTTGTCTTAGTCTTCTATGGGAAGGCTGGAGTGTGTGGGTGTGTGGGGGAGAACCCTCATAGAAGCAGAGGGAAGGGGCATGGGTATGAGGTTTCTGAAGGGGAAAACAGGGAAGGGTGTACCATTTGAATTGTAAATTAAAAAAAAATCCAATAAAAGAAAAGAAAAATTTAAAACTATCTTTGTTCTGGGAGAGAAAACGATTAACTTTTCATTAAGTTTTCAGTGCGTGGTAGAGTGAAGATGCTTCAATGAAAGCCAAATATCCAATAATATATAGGCAGTAGAAATTCTTCATTTTTGTCTAAGGAGAAACATGAAAGTCTCCCACTACCAGTGTGCAAGCGTCAATATATGGTTTAAGCTGTAGTAGCAGTATTAATAAATTTGTATATCTTTGTATTTGGTTGAGATGTTGTATAATGCCAACTTGTTGGATTTTCCTTTGATAAGTATGTGGTGTTCTTCCATAATTCTTCATACGAGACTTAGTTTGAAGTCAATTTTGTTAAATATTAATACAACTACATAAGCTTTTTTCCTTTGATCTATTGCTTTTAATAATGTTGCTCCAACCCTATACTTGTTAAAGTGTGTTTCTTGGATGTGGCAGAAAGACGGGTACTATTTTCAGATCCATTCAATTACTCGGCGATTTTCTTATTGGAAAATTAAGACTATTGCTGTTGAAAGATCAAGGAGTGCCGGGTGGTGGTGGCTCACGCCTTTAAGCCCAGCACTTGGGAGGCAGAGGCAGGAGGATTTCTGAGTTCGAGGCCAACCTGGTCTAGAAAGTGAGTTCCAGGACAGCCAGGGCTACACAGAGAAACCCTGTCTCGAAAAACAAAAAAAAAAAAAAAAAAAAAGAACAAAAAAAAAAGATCAAGGAGCAATGTTTGTTGATTCCTATTAATTTCTCTCAAATCCATTCTTCCCTCTCTACCATCTAATTTACTCCCCCTTATAAAGAGAATTTCTGCTGCCTGTATGTTCTTGGATATGTGACCTTCATTAGAATATAGTTAATATATCAGATATCAGAATCTTAATGAAAAGTGCATCTTTTCCTCCCAGCACACTGACTTTTTTTTTAATTTTTTAAATAATATATAAGACAAGTCTATTGATTCAATGCAATCCCCATCAAAATTTCAACACAATTCTTTACAGAACTTAAAAGGACAATTTTCAGGTTTATATGGAGAATTTTAGTTTTGTAATAGGCACAAAAGTAAGAATAAATTAAAATAACTGAGATTCTAAAAGATTTTATTATGGAATTTGGATTTACTTCTCAACTTCTTAATCAATATGAATGTTAAGCACTTTCCTTAGTGTTAATATTTACTTATATTAATAAAGTTTTTGTTTAAAACCTTGGTCATTCCTACCACTTTGTGTTTTTTTTTTTATCTTAATTTTACTTCTATAGTTTTACTTTTTTCATATTCAGTATTTTTGTCTAATTGAACAGTAATTGTATTATTGCCTATGCTACCCTCTCTCTGTTCTCTTTCAAATTCATTGTATCTTAGTATTTTTAACTATTCATTAATTTATTGCTGAATAATTTACTATTTATTAATTTGTACTATTATATACTTGCAAATAGATAAATAATTGCAATCTGAAGAAATAATTTAATGTAGATTACTCTTTATACATATCTTATGAATGATCACTTGAGATTGGAGAAATGTGCAGGGGGCGTCTCTCTAGGGATTTTTCCTATTCATTGTGGTATGCCAATTAGTGTTGTCAGTCATTATTCAAGTACTTTAAACAGCCACATTATTGAGATTTCATGGGGCTATCTCTCCTGTTTTATCTAAAAAATACAGTCTTATAGTAGATATCCTGGTTCTCTAGCTGTCTTCCCCCTTTAGGCTATGTTTCTTGAGACTTAAGTCTAGGGGTTAATTTGTAGTTGTATCTTCTTGGCCAGAGCAACAGCAGTTTTTCTATGCATTTTTCCTTTTTATGGCTTTCCTTATCAGTCTTTACTCTGGTGCAAATGAAGCTTCTTTGTTGAGAAAAAAAAAGAACTACACTTATCTGTTAACATGAGAGTAATTATTGAGAATGGAATAAATAACTAATTTAGGAAACTTACATTAATGGTTTCTTCTCTGAGACTCATGAGCCCAATAACCATGAATGAGTGGTGGTTGGTTAGGTTTCTACTTTAAGGCATGATTTCCCTACTGGTAAAAAGGCTTAAATCCAATCACATAACTGTTAGTCAATGTCAAGACCTAAGTGTAACTATTGCATTATTGTAGTGCTATGCTGATCATTTTTGGAGCAAATAGCATCAGATGTATCTAGAATATTCCAGTCCTGACTCTTAAGTGTAAAGTGTATTCAGAAATAGGTGATTTGTCTCAATCTCTTAATGGATACCAAGTTAACATCCATAGCTTATTGCCTTGGGAGCCTCCTAATCTCTCCTGACCATCTACTCAAATGGAGTTTTCTCATGTTTAATATCTGTAATATACATACATAATATATATTATGTATAATATGTAAATGTAGGTAAATATAAAAGAAGCTTTCTTTTCAGTTTAGACATCTTTATTGCTATTGATTCCTCATCCATACTGTTTCTTCTGTACTGACTACCTTCCTTGAATTAGTCAGGGTTCTGTACAGAAAGAGAATGTTTAGAATGCATATATTCATTCACATAAAAGAGAATATATAAGTATGGCTTATAGGCTATAGTCCAGATACTCAAACAATGAAGCTCTATCAACATAAAAGTCCAAGAACACAATTGTTGTTCAGTCCACAGTATATGAAAGACTAACAAAAAGTGTATTGTATAATATAAAATTTATTGAACCTGCTGTTATACAAATGATGCTATATTACATACAAATAAATATATTTAAGTTTAGATGTATATAAATATATATTATTGTATATAAATAAATACTATATACAAATATGTATTATTAAACAATATATATTTAACTACATTAATATATTATATATTTGTAATATAACCAAATAAATTCCAAAGAATCAGAAAAACCTTATAAGTTTCAAAAGACTGAGGGAAGTAATAAAGTGCATTACACACTAAAACCTTATGATTCATATTGAAGTAATGACAGTCTGGAAGTAAAGAGAAGTAAAGATATAATTTAAGGATTGATAAATCAAACTAGTGTTTACTTATCAAGCAGTTCATTTCATTTTATATGAATCATATCTCAAAACTTCATCACTGAAAAGTAGTAATAATCCAATATGGAATTTACAATAACTGTTCAAAATTAAATAAATACTAAAAGGATGATTATTATGTTTAAGTTTGCAACCATTTTGGTTTAATTAATTTCAGCTTGGAATATAGTGTAGTATATATATTGTTTCTATTAATTATATTTTAGAATGTAAAATAATTCTCTTCTCATTCTAACACAGAACAATTGGTTGTCATCAAATTTATGTTCGATCTTTGCCCAAGATGTTCATTTATTCACTGGGGAAAATACAAAACAGAAAATAATAAATTAAATGTTTTCATTACACAAAAGCCTTAGGGGAATTGCTTCAGTGATATAGACACCAAATTTTCACTAACATGAAAAAACACCAGCTAGCATTCATTAACCACTGAACTGTTCAGCTAAGATAGGTTACTGAGTTAAAGGACAGGTTAAAAATATTGATTTGGGAATGGGGAACAGGGGGAGGGAAGAGGGATTATGGGACTTCAGGGAGGGAGGAAACGGGAAAGGGGAAATCATTCGGAATGTAAATAAAAAAATAAGGAAAATTAAAAAAAAAAAGAACAGCTCATTCCTGTACAAATGATCCTGCTGAAAAAAAAATATTGATTTGGCCAAAAGTCATATAGATGAACCAATTTCTCATTATGTATATTAGTACAATCTGAAGTGCAATGAATAGATGAAAGTTTGTTCTCCTAATAGAAGACTTTGAATAAAACTGTCAGTTATCCAAATAACTATTTAATTTATCTTAATCTAGGTTCACAAGCAACCCTTTGCTTGTTTGAACACCAGTAGATATGCACATTAACTGGAGTTGCTGTTATGGTTCTCTGTTGATGGCTTCATTTTTTAATAGCTATGGTGACAGTTTGACTTCAATACCATGTAAGCTACAAAGAATATTATTAAGGTAAAATAATAAAAAAGATTTTCAATGTATATCTTTTCCTGTTTCCCACTCCCCATACTTTATTTCTGTGTTAAATTTAAGGATGCAAATCCACCACATATAGAAGACAAACATATTTATCTCTGAAAGATTCATGTTTCTTTATTCTCCCTTCAAATTTAAAAGGTATGTTTGACTTATGAACTTTATAAAAGGCAAAAATAAGTATGTTAATTTATACATTATCCAAATTTAATTTAATATGTCTTCTGAGTGATCATATTCTAATATTTTATCTATTGAACACTCTCTGGAACAGACATTGAAAAATGTAAATAAAACATATTCTTAGTTATAATCTGATTTGTTTTCTTTGTTATTGAATGATACAGGTTACATAGAATCAGAATAAAATGATTTTAATTTTTACCAAACAGTGCCAGAGACTTCCATTGCACTTAAAATGATGAGTATCCTTTAATTTTGTCATGAAATCAAATAATCTGAATACTTGAATTGAATATTTTTTACAGGTGAATGCTTTGTTTTAAACATGAAGAATTGTCTACTCTTTTATTGTATAGCCTAATATTTCTATGACTGATGTTTGTACATAAACATTGAAGAAGAATTAAGATTCTATTAAGTCAGAAATATTTTTTGCAAAATTGAAGACAGGTTTAAAATGTTAAAAATATAAGAAGTTAAATTTTCACAATGGTATATGGTTTTCACATATGACAACTGAACTCTCAAACTATCCAATATGTTTCATTATGATCAATATTATAAAGGTCTACTTACAGTGTAAAGTGACTGAATAGAGTTCTTAGGGAAAAATAAAACAGAAAATGAATTGTTATTGTTTTCTTTTTTCTTTTCTCGTTTATTTAGAGGTAATTGTCAATGCAAATAGCTCACTCTGAAATTAGCTTTTAAATTATACATAAGAAGAAGAATGGATAGGGGAAATTGCTCGTCTGAAGACAAATTCATTTTCTCAGGAATTACCAATAACCCTGTCACAAAAGTGGCCCTGTTCATCACATTCCTACTTCTTTATCTCATTGCACTTCTGGCCAATCTTGGAATCATAATTTTAATTAGAATGGATGCACAGCTTCACACTCCCATGTGCTTTTTTCTCACCAATCTCTCCTTCTGTGACCTCTGCTATTGTACAGCAGTTGGACCCAAGATGCTGGTGGGTCTCTTAGCTGAAAAGAAATCAATTCCATTTGTTGGTTGTGCCCTGCAGTTCTTGACATTGGTTGTCTTTGTAGATTCTGAGTGTCTACTCCTAGCAGTAATGGCCTATGATAGGTTTCAGGCCATCAGCAACCCCTTGCTCTACACAGTGAACATGTCCAGCCAGCTGTGCTCCCTCCTGATGTTAGAGGTTTACCTGGTGGCAATAGCAGATGCTTTAATACACACAACCTTGGCATTCCAATTATGTTTCTGTGGTTCTAATGAGATCAACCACTTCTTTTGTGATTTGCCTCCACTTTACTTGCTCTCCTGCTCTGACATACAAGTCAATGAACTGGCCTTATTTACTGTTTTTGGTTTCATTGAACTGAGGACCATCTCAGGAGTTCTTGTCTCTTACTGCTATATCATTTTATCAGTCCTGAAGATCAGTTCTGCCTAGGGGAGGTTCAAAGCTTTCTCTACCTGCACCTCCCATCTCACCACAGTTGCCATTTTCCAGGGTACTATACTCTTCATGTATTTTCGGCCAAGTTCTTCATATTCCCTGGATCAAGACAAAATAAACTCACTGTTTTACACTCTTGTTATTCCCATGCTGAACTCTCTGATTTACAGCCTAAGAAAGAAGGATGTGAAAGAATCTCTGAAAAACTTAGAATGAAAATGTTCTAAAAATTGTATCAGATCAGCTTGTCCAGTCACAAATGTGCTTGATACTTTCTGGAAACTTACAATAATATCTTCTATTTGTAGTTTAAGACAGCAAAATGTGTATTTGTTGTAACATCAACATAAAATAAACAGAATAGACCTCAAAATATGATGTTTCAGTATAAGTCTAATACAATTGCATAGTACTCATGACTATAAAGTTTTTTAGTAGTCAGTTACTTGACTACTTATTTGTTTTTGTAGTAGCTTTGAGTACTCCATTTAATGAATATTCATTATTTTACTTTACCTATTATAAAACTTATATTTTAGGATAAACTCCATAGTTTATTTTGTAGTAAAATGATTTTGTTGTTGAAGCAAAAATTTTTAATTGAACTTCATAAATTTAAAATGTACTTCAAAATAATCCTGAAATTGATAACATACAGGACCTTTTCTAGAGTGAATTACTAAAATTTAATGTGCAGTAGAAAGGCTTTATTGACTAAAGAACTAAAGTTAGGCATGTTGGAGAGATAAACACAGCATAGATTGAAGCCCTGACAACTAGACAGACATTAAGGTAAAAAGATTTATGGCATTGAGATACCACAGAAGTCTTACCTGATTATGATGTTAAATCAAATACATGGGTTTTGCCATTGCTGACAATCTCAATGTAAAATTATTTCACTTTATATAGTAGGAGATGAGCAGATTTTTGGGGAAGCTTATTTTTAGATATAAAAATCTGCAATTAATTGTCTGATCATCTTTATCACTTGAAAAATTGGTCATTGTCACTTATATAAAAGATCGTGAGAAACTGGAGTGGTTCTGTATGACTGAATATCCGGCTTCTATATGTGTTATAAAATTTCTCTCCAACTATGTATCATTTCCTTAATTTAGCTTTTCTGTTTCTTCATCTCTATATGCTTCTGTGGTTATAGTTCTAATTTAGTTTTCTTTTGTTCTTATTTAATGCTACTCTTTCTTCACTTAAATATCTTCATATTACCATATTAACCTTTTTTTACTTCAGATCTAAGTATATCTTTTCTGCAAATCAAAACTTTTCATCATATTTTGGATAAAGAATGCTGAAAAAACAAAATGGGATATGAGATAACATAACATTTTTGTATGTATTGGGTACAAAATTATTGGAGGATGTATTATGAAACATGCATACACACAAACATGCATAGACAAATACATTTAGTATAATATCTGAAATGACTGTAGATATTTAGGCTTTGAATACAGAATAAAGACATTAATTTTCTAGAAGAAATTAGCATATATTGTATAATATTTTGCACCATAATTTGTTTAGTTTTTGATTGCTTATGTACTTTCCTGGAAGGAGTCCATTACATTTGTAGGGTCTAAGACAAGGGCATTGTTGATTTTACATTTAACCAAGATGTTAAATACCATGGGTTGTCTCTGCCTCTGTAGGTCACAGTTTAAAATATTCTCCCATATCAATATTTTACTGAAAAATTAAAGGGCAAGAAGTGTTCCTTGTTTTCTGTTTGGAAGATAGCATTGGGGTAACAGAACACCAACAAGAAAAGTAACTATAAAGGTTGTTTCCTTTAGATAAAATGCCTTTTGAAGGTGTACCTCTGAAATATTTTTTCAATTAACCAATAATATTTCCACAATAGAATACTTTCCATATGCTTATGTCTTGCTTCCTTCAATCTTGTAACTAAACTCTCAAACTGATGGTATTAAGAGTCAAATTTTTGAGAAATGTTTAATTCATAATTGTAGAATCTTTAGAAATTGGGGCTTTTCCTCACAATGCATAGTTGGACCTTGACTTGGCATTTCTACTGTGTAAAGATAGTGGAATCCCTGCTTTCTGAACCAGAGTTGGATCCAAACATAACTGATTCTAGCACGGGCTGGACTCCAGGCTTCTTACTTTTGTATTGTGATAAATATTTGTTGCTAAATATAAAGTAATTAGTATTTCTTACTTTGTAAGCATAACTCTGTTAAATCAACATGGCAGAAGGCATTATTTGAAATACATTAAAATATAAAGAAAGCTTAACTTTTGCTCATTTCTATGCAGTTGATCTGCTTTCTATCTTTTCTCCTTTCTTTATTCCTTTCTTTCTTACCTCAGTGAGCACAGTTTGGAAATATTTCTAGTTTTTTTGATTTATTTAAATCTCCAGATTTTATTCTCCTCTGGGTCTACCATCTGAATGGTCCACATCCCATACCTCCTCCCCACAACCCCTGTCTCCATGAAGATGTCCCCACCACTCACTCCTTCCCCTCCAGACTTCTAAACTCTGTGGGACCACCAGTCTCTTGAAGGTTAGATATATATTCTCTGATTAAACCCATACCCTGCAGACCTCTGTTGTATATGTGTTGGGGGCCTCATATCAGCTGGTGTATGCTGAGTGCTTGGTGTTCCAGTATCTGAGAGTTATCAGGGTCCAGGTTAATTGAGACTGCTGGTCCTGCTAAAAGGTCACTCTCCTCTACAGCTTCATCTAGATTTCCTCTAATTCAATCACAGGAATCAGCAGATTCTGTCCACTGGTTGTGTGCAAATATATGCATCTCACCTTTTCAGCTGCTTGTTGGGTCTTTTGGAGTGCAGTCATAATAGGTCCTATTTTGTGAGTGCTAAATAGACTCAGTAATAGTGTCAGGTCATGTGTCCTGCCCTTGAGCTGGATACAGTTTGGGCCTGTTACTTGACCTTCTTTTCCTCAGACTCCTCTCCATTTCCATCCCTGCAGTTCGTTCAGAAAGGACCAATTATGGGTCAGAGTTTTGACTGTAGGATACCAACCCCATCCCTCACTTGATGCGCTGTCATTCTGCTGGAGGTGAGCTCTACAAGTTCCTTCTCCCCAATATAGGGCATTTCATCTAAGGTCCCTCTCTTTGAGTCCTGAATGTCTCTTACCTCCTATTTCTTTGGTACATTATGGAGGGTCCCCCCAACCTCTTACCTCCAGAGGTTTCCATTCTTTCTGCTGGCCCTCAGGAATTTCAGTCATTTTTCTCCTTCCTAATACTCGATCATGTTCTCCTCTCCACCACCCTCATCCCCTTTCCCTCTCAGGTCCTTCACTCTTTCCACCCTTGTGGTTGCTTTCTTCTACTTCCCAAGTGGGACGATTGCATCCTCACTTGGGCCATTCAGCTTATTAAATTTTTGACTTCTGTGGTCTGTATCTTGGATATTCTGCACATTTTTTAGCTAATATCCAGTTATTAGTGAGTACATACAATGCATGTCATTTTGGGTGTCAGTTACCACACTCAGAATGATATTTTCTAGCTCCGTCTACTTGCCTTCAAAACTCAGGATAACCCCATTCTAAGTAGCTGAGTAATATTCCATTTTGTAAATGAATCAATCACATTTTCTGTAACCAATCTTCTGTCGTGGGACATTTGGGTTGTTTCCAGTTTCTGATTATCACAAACAAGTTTGCTATGAACATAGTGGAATATGTGTTCCTGTGGCATGGTATGGCATAATTTTGGGTATATTCCCAAGGGTGGTATTGCTGGGTCTTCAAGTAGATCTATTCTCAGTTTACTGAGGACTCTCCAGATTGATTTCCAGAGTGATTGAGAGAGATCAGAAAATAAATAGAGGAAATTAAAAAAAATCATCAGATACTAATACAAAAGCCTATACTGAACAAAACTGGAAAGTCTAGATGAAATGAATGGCTTTCTAGACAGATACCACGTACCAACATTAAATCAAGAACAAGTAAACTATCTAAACCGACCCATATCCCATGTGGAAATAGAATTCATTAAAAATTTTCCAACCACAAAATGCCCAGTGCCAGATGGATTTAGTCAGAGAATTACCAGACCTTCAACAAAAGCCTGATACTATTATTCCTCAAAATACTCCATGTAATAGAAGCAGAAGAAACACTACCCAGTTTATTCTATGAAGCAATAAGTACTCTGATACTTAAATCACACAAGGAGCCAACCAAATAAGAGAACTTCAGACCAATCTCTCTTATGTATATGGATGAATATTACTCAATAAAATTCTCACAAACTGAATCCAAGAATACATGAAAACCATTATTCACCATGATCAAGTAGGATTCATGCCAGGGATGCAAAGTTGGCTCAATATATGAAAATTCACCAATGTAATCCACTATATAAACAAACTAAAAGAAGAAAATCACATTATCATCTCCTTAGATGAAGAAAAGCCATTTGACAAAATAGAACAGCCCTCCATCTTAAAAGTATTGGTGTGATCAGGAATTCAAGGTCCATACCTAAACATAATAAAAGCAATATACAGCAAACCAACAGCCAAAATCCTATTAAATTGAGAGATTGAGATTGAAACATCCTCACTAAAATAACAGTTTTTATTGTTTGTGATGATAAATTTAAGACATTATTAATTGTTATTTTGTTTCTTGAGTACATATGTCTAATATTACAATTTAAATATTCTTTGCTAAGGTCCATCAGTTCAAATCACTAACATAATATGTTAGATATAAAAGGTAAAAACAAAGAGAAAATAAAATGCTTGAATATTCATCATTCCTTATTCGAATATTTCCTTAGGGATGAAATGGGTGTTGATAAAATAAAATAAAGGTGTGTTAAGTTCAAGTGCACTTACACACACACACGCACACACACACACACACATACACACACCACAGGTGTTAGTTACTACATCTTAATATAGGTCTGTCAGAATCCATCTGTCATAGTTAGGGTTTTACTGCTGGGAATAGACACTATGACCAAGGTAACTATTATAAGGACAACATTTAAGTGGGACTAGGTTATAGGTTCAGAGCTTCAGTCTATTATCACCAAGGGGATACCATGGAAGCATCGAGGTAATCATAAAACAGGAGGATCTGAGAGTTCTACACCTTCATTTCAAAGCTGTTAGCAAATACTGACTTCCAGGCAGCTAGAACTAGGTTATTAAATCCCACACCCACAGCGACACATATATTCCAACAAGGATATAACTCCTCATAGTGCCACTTCCTGGGCTGAATATATACAAACAATCATCCTGTCATAAGTATATCTAATAACTAGCAGGGAATGGTCCTGAGATAAGACAAGGCACAAAAGAAATTAATTTTAGGAAAGTTTTCTGCCATTGATATGCTTTCACTGTTATTATTAAACATATGTAACCATCACAATATATTAGCCCACAATTTTGAGCATCTCTTTGCAGAACAACAAAGATGTACTCTTTTAGTGATGCTACGTAGACAAATAGATGACTTCTTAATTCTTAATGATGATCCTATAAGAATTTCTAAAGTTACATCAGTATATATTAAACTCCTTTATAGTGGGAATGCTATTAGATTCTCTCTGACAATCAAAACTAAATTGAGAACTCTGTCTTTAGTTTCAGGAATTAGTTAATTGCTTCTGAGATAGCAGGCAGGCATCTACTACTCAGAGTTTATTCCAAGAGATTGTAAAACCATTAACCAAAGGTCATAAAAAGGGAACAACTAATTATTTACTAAAGGTGCTGAGAGAGAATATTGAACTATTGACTGGGTCTTTTTATATAAAACTTCACGAGTACCTTTGTCACAGGAGTTACAGTTTTATCTCTCCATGAACCTGCAGAGATTGGGATAGGTGATGAATGTTTTGCCAGATAATTACTCCTAATAGATATGCATGTAAACATTCTGTTGTGAACTTCTGCAATTTATGATTTAGACTTATGTGTAAACTTGTGATGAATTTTTAACAATCTGATTATATATTCTGAAAGATGTATACAAGCTGAGAACAAATTGAGGAATCAGAACAGAGCTGAGAACACATTTTTTAGGCAGAACCCCTCTTAGACAGAATTTAACTAAGGGGAATTTTATCAGACAGAAGTGTATTTAAGAACTTAGAAGTAAAGGCATAGTGTTGGTAGGAACAGTATTGAGAGTTAGGATATTACTGTGGCATCAGAGCAGGAGGCGAGAACAATACTGGAAGAAGAATGCAGAATGGAATACTTAGAAACTATAAGCCAACTTTGAAAACAAACTAAGAGTGCAATATACAGAATGCTAAGGGAAAAAGGATAAAAGGAGTCACAAAGAGAGCAGAAAGAGCAGGCTGACTTCTTACTATAAGACAGAACAGTGCTTTTCTTAATAGCAAGGTAAGCTTAGCCTTATTAAAGAGAACAAAGCTTTCTTCTTACAGTCTTTGGTTTAATTCATTAGGCAATAAAAATTTAGAAGCTTTCTCTATGCAATAAAGATTGGGGGTGATTTTTTATCCAGAATAAGTGAGAGTTTTCTACACTGGGGCTTGCTCTTTTGCTTCAAAAGCATAATTAATATAGGTGTGTGTGTGTGTTTGTGTGTGTGTGTGTGAGTGTGTGTGAGTGTGTGTGTGCTTATTTTTGTTTGTTTATGTGTGTAACTATGTAATTATGAGAATTTATATAATCTGAGTCCAAATGGTTTGAATGGAAGTATATAAACATGTATGTGTGAATCTGTATATGAATTCATGTGACTTTTTGTGTATTTGCTTATGCAAAAGTTTTTTCTTCTGTGAATGTAGTGATTCTCTTCTGCTGGGTCAGTAGACCTTTACTTCTCCAAACCTCCCTCAAGCCTGATAAGTAAGAGACTTCTGGACAAAAAGAAAAGGTTTAGCAATTAATCTACTACTAAAAACCCTAATGTTTTATGATGAGATGCTAAATGCCAGAGGATTCAGATTCTGGCCTCAAAGGGACTGATACAGGTCAGCTACAGAGGCAAAGGAACTTAGACTTAGATAGGTAAATGTCATGTTATTATGCAGCAATCCTAAATATGTCATAAGACCAAATCGTACACCTGCTGAATTTCTACCCCCTCTGTTGCTTCAAGACAAAAAAAAAAAAAAAAAAGTCAACGCCCTACTTATCCTACTTGCAAGGTGTGCTAGGGAAATGGAGATTCAGAGCTTGTCAGAGGGGTGTACTAATGCAAGGTATAACTTTAGACTCAAAGGATAAGAGGAGATTGTGATGGTTTGCATATGCTTGTCCCAGGAAGTGGCACTATTAGGTGTGGCCTTGTTGGAGGGAGTGTGTCACTATAGGGTTGGGCTTAGAGATCTTCCTCTTAGATGCCTGAAGATGCCCAGTCTATTCCTGGTTTCCTTTGGATAAAGATGTAGAACCCCCAGCTCCTCCTGCACCATGCCTGCCTGGATGCTGCCATGCTTTTGCCTTGATGACAATGGACTAAACCTCTGAACCTTTAAGCTAGCCCCAAGTAAATGTCTTTTATAAAACTTGCATTGGTCATTAGTGTCTGTTCACAGCAGTAAAACCCAAACTAATACAGAAGTTGGTACCAGGAATGGGGTATTGATGTGATAGGCCTGGCCATGCTTTTGTTTGGAAGAATGTGGATTTGGGGACTTTGGATTTGGAAAGCCATGGATGCTTTAAGTGGGGCTTAATAGACCAGCCTAGTAGGAATGTGGAAGACAGTGCTGCTGAGGGTCGTTTGAACTGTGTAGGCCTGCTGGCCCAAGAGGTTTCAGTGGAGAAGAACTTTCATATGTGGCTGAGAGATTGTTTTTGTGATGTTTTGGTGAAGAGCATGGCTGCTTTTTGCCATTGTTTGAAGAGACTGCCTAAGGCTAAGGAAAAAAGATGTATATTAATTGTATTGACAAAGTAAGTCTCAATAAAGCCCAACAGAGACTTTGTTCTCTGGTTAAGTCTGATGAAGAGCATTTTGAACAACCATAGCAGGCTGAGAAAGGAAACATACAAAATATATAGTTTGAGTATTAAAGGGACATCAGGAAGTGAAATGGAGCTGAATTCAAGGATATTAATTTGAATTAAGGAAGTAATGATTTTGAGGCAAGATTTCTCCCAGCTAAATTTAGATCCAGGCATGGTAGTACAAGCCTTTAATCCTAGGAGACAAAGATAAGCAGATCTCTGGGTTCAAGGCCAGCCTAGAACACAGCATATTATAGGTGAAGAAAAATTTAAATCCACTCTTAGTGAACCACACCTTTAAAGCCAGTGCTTAGGAGACAGGCATGCAGATCTTTGAATTTAAAGTCAGTCTATGGAGCAAGATCCAGGACAGCCAAGCTTAGGCATTGAAGGAGTTGGAATAAAGGAAGCTAGTGATAATGTAATAGAACAAAGGGGGCCAATGTTCCAGCTCCTGCAAAAAGCAGAACTCAGCAGCTTAGGCCATGTGTCTCTGGCTTTATATTCAAGAGGAGAAGGAGACTATTGGGACAATTGATGCTGGTTAGCTGGAGCTAAGAAATTAGTGGTGATTAAGAAAAGAGCAGCATCACTTAGGTGATATCTTCTGGGAAGTGTTTCCTGAGAGCACAAAAAAGCTGTGTTCCAGAGATAGCCAAGGTTGTACCAGCTGTACTTGGTAAAGTGTAAGAATAATCCAGGTGGTACTGGTTTTGAAGGCATGAAAGCATCGTGAAGAACAGCTGAGGTTTGGCACTATGAGATGCCATGGAAGGCCATTGGTAAAAGTGCAGCCTCAGTTGTATTTGACAGTCAAGGACTGAAGGAGTCATGCAAAGGAGTTGAGGCTTGATTCCATGAAGACAGCCTATGAGAGGCTTTGGTGAATCATAGTTGCTGTAGAAGACCCTAGCGTATTGGAGATACAATTACCATGGGATGACCACCGAGAACAGCAGTGGCAGTGCAATGGAACAACTTAAACTTAGAGTGCTACAGAGGGCAGAGCTGGAGAAGTGACACCAGCCCTTTGGAGATGCACAGAAGATCATGTGTGGAACTCAGACATTGGAACAAGAAGTTATAAAGCTGAAGTTGACTTGGGGACCCCAAGATGTTAAAGATGCCAGAGCCACAGGATGCCTACCAGGAAAGTTGCTAACAGGGAGTGGAACCAGCCCAGGAGAAAGAACCTTGCTGCAGTCAACAAAGATGAAAAAGGAGTTGAAGATCTGAAGACTGCTTTGCCTTCAGACATGGAGATGCAGAGTTTGGAGACTTCCCAGCTGGTTTCCTGTCTTGCTTTTTGGATTACAGTTAAGTGATTGGATGAATCTCAGAAGAGACTTTGAACTTTGGACTTTTAACACTGTTGAGAATAGACTGTGGGGACTTTTGAAGTTGGACTAAATGTACTTTGCATTATACTATGTTTAGTTATGGTCCCCATAGACTTACGTTTGAACAAGCCTATGGGGGCCAGGGAGTGGAATGTGATGGTTTGCATATGCTTGTCCCAGGGAGTAGCACTATTAGGTGTGGCCTTGTTGGAGGTAGTGTGTCACTGTAGTGTTGGGCTTAGAGATCTTCCTCTTAGATGCCTGAAGATGCCCAGTCTGTCCCTGGTTTCCTTTGGATAAAGATGTAGAACCCCCAGCTCCTCCTGCACCATGCCTGCCTGGATGCTACCATGCTTCTGCCTTGATGACAATGGACTAAACCTCTGAACCTATAAGCCAGCCCCAAGTAAATGTCTTTTATAAAACTTGCATTGGTCATTAGTGTCTGTTCACAACAGTAAAACCCAAACTAATACAGATGTCATGTCACATACAGCCTGCGTGGCCAATAATCTGAAGTTGGTGTTTGTCTGTTTTCCTAACTTGAGCCTGTCTCTTGACATTTAACCAGCAGATCTCCATGCAAGATAAACAACATAAACACTTAAAACATAACTGTTGTACTTCATTTCTTGTTCTGATGAGCATAAATGGATATGTAGAATGATTGTGACAGTGTTTTCTAAACCAATGAAGGTCTAATTGAATACATATTTAGTATATAATTTCTAGTCAATATGTCTTTGGGAGAGAAAGTTCATGTTTTCACATAAATCATGTCTACTTCTCAGTCGTGTCCCATTTTTCATGAAAAACAAAACCATATAAAATTTAATTAAGCTGATATATTAGAATAAATGTTATATATTTATTATTTTTCCTTGACTTTAAAATATATCATCTATATGGGGTTAGGATTTATCAGGTTAAAAAAGAGGCTAATAATGATTATTTTTAGGAAATTATATTTTCAGTAACAGAGTGGAGATATCTTTAATTATTTCTACATGTTTCATCACAACATGCAATTTGAATTCCTCAGAGTTTATGTCCCAAATGTCAAGCAGTTACAGATTAAACAATGAACGAAATCATGAAATAAATTTTCAAGTTTCAGTCTTCTAAATGACTGCTCTTTTTTCTTTGCAAAGAGTTTCAAGTTGCTATAATATTATTGTTTGTGTACTCTATGGAATTCTGTTTTACTGATTAGTTACTATTGTAGTTGGAAAGATTATAAAACCTTTTTAATTTTGATGCAAACTGTACATGTAGTTTGTTAATTATATCAATAACATCAAAAAAAGGGATACCAGAAAAGACTATTTTGGTAAGTTACTTTAATGTTGTCTGTTTTTAATCTATGGATGTACACAGTATCTACACATAGTGGAGGCAAGAATAGCCCTATGTGAGCTAGAAAACAGTGATACACTTTTATTTTATTTAATGATACATATTTGTGTATTAAACTTTAAGTATATTTTTTTCCTTTCCACTGTACTAAATTTAAACCTGTTTTCTTGCTGTTTAGTTAATGTGCAGAATAATAAACCAATAGTTACCTAAAAGTTTATCCTCATGACTTTAGTGACTTTACATGCATGGTATAAAGCCCACAAAACATGTGCACTTAAAATAAAACAATATATGAGGCACGTTATAACTGAATATAATAGTTGCAAATAGAAATGGAACAGTAGTAATAATGCTGGAATTGATACAGAAAAAGCAGTATTCTTTGATAAGCTATGTGCAAAGCTTGCCAGGAAATCAGAATATAAAGTATCAAACAATAAATTTTTAACAATTGAAATAAAATTAAAATACCTCTAAAAGTCAATGTGGGCCTTTTGAATTATTAATCAATTATTCTATTTACTTTATTTTTTCTTTCCTTTCTCCAAACACTCTCTTAAACTCTTCCATGTGATTTTTCAAAGTCATGACTTTTTTTTTTATATTGTGTGTTCATAACTTTTATCTAAGCCCTTGGGAAGCAAAGGCAGGTTTAGTTTTGTAAGTTTAAAGTTGACTTGGTCTAGTGAATTTCAGGCTACCTATCTATAATGGGACCTTGTTTCTGTTTTTTGTTCTGTTTTGTTTTTAAACAATGAACATACTGATAAAAATGACAAAAATCATTTTCTTTTCTGCTTCTTACATGATTCATTATTGTTTGTGCAAAGCAGTATTAATTCGTGAATTTTATGAAATTGTGTCAAACTTGGGAAAATCAGTGTCTTTATAATTAAGCAAAATGTGTATTATACGATAACAGGAGAGTAAAGATCCCTTAACCAAAGTGACATGAAGTTGATAATAGCAGAGAAACTAGCACATAAGGCACATAATATTATCTTTTTGATTTGCTGATCATTGATGTGGAATACTTTCCAACAGCCATGTCACTGAACAGGATAACCATAAGCCTTAGAGAGTGATAGGAATTCATTAAAATCTTTTGATGTAACACTGGCATTTGGGAAATCGTTAATGTGCATATAAATCCAAAAATGAATCTTAATTATAATCTAAAAGGAGAAAAGATATAGCTCTATAGTCCTTCTTTGTTTTATTTTTATTTTTTTATTTGTTTTTTTTCCTTCTGAGACCGATTTAATTTGCTTAATATGATTATCTGTGGTCGTATCAGCTTTCTTTTTTTTTTAAATTTTATTTTCTAAGTTTTCTTTTATTTACATTCAAAATCATTTCCCCTTTCCCGTTTCCTCCCTCCCCGAAAGTCCCATAAGCCCCCTTCCCTCCGTCTTTTCCCCATTCAACCCCCTCTCCCTTCTCTGTCCTGGCATTCCCCTACATCCAGTCTTTCCACGACCAGGGGTCTCTTCTTCCATCTTCTTGGAAATCTATTGATATGTCTAGGGTATTCCGAGATTCTGGGTTAATATCCCCTTATCAGAGACTGCATACCATGTGTGTTCTTTTGTGATTGGGTTAACTCACTAAGGATGATATTTTCAAGTTCTGACCATTTGCCTAGGAATTTCGTGAATTCATTGTTTTTAATTGCAGAGTAGTATTCCATTGTGTAAATATACCACATCTTCTGAATCTATTTTAAGTGCTATAAAATCAGCTTGTTTTATTCACTGTAGTAATCTACCAAGGTCCTTTGTTATCTACTGTAATAAACTTCAAAGAATATCTCAGTTACTGTATAAAACTGCCATCATAATGTCATTTCAGCAACAATTGTTTTAGAAGTCTTTGACTATAGTTTTCTTGTTTTTATTATACTTTGTATTATTCTCAGCACTTGAAAATGACAGAAATACTCACATAGAGATTGGAAAGCTAAAATGTTTCTGAGTGCTTCAACTTTTTAGATAGTTTTATAATGTGTACTATTTCTTTTGAATGCTTGGTATAATTTATAATGCTCAAATCATACTTCATCTATTTTATTTTTTCCCTAGAAATGAGATACGGCTATATGCTCTTCAATAGATAATGAAAATGAGGTAGATACAAATGATAGAAGTTTATTTAGCTGTACCAAATAATAAAAGTAATTATGTCTTTCTTCTTGTATTGAGATATTCTCAGTATTTGCATATAATTGCCTCAAATTTTGAATTTTCTACATCACAATCTTGAGTGCAGTGGTACAGGTATTCAGCCTCATAATTCTCCTATAGTAAATCTAGGTCCAGAGCCAATGAAGAAAGTTGTTTATGTATTCTGAGACAAGAAATATCTAGTGTAAGAAAACAAATAAAAAACAAAAGAAGAAAAGGAGAAAAGATCAGGTTGTGAAGGAGGGAACAAAAACATAGAAACAAGTATAAAGCTATTTCTTTACTTAAAAGGAAAAGTAGACATTGTGTGTAAATATACATGAAAGTACACTAGGATTCTAATTATTAAGGGACATTCAAAATAAAACATAAGACTCCTAAAAACAAATATAAATAAACAGTAATAATAATAATATGAAATTTAATATTCTATGGTATACAGTTAAATAGAAAATTAATTATTGTCAATGTTTGGGATTGTACAGTCACAACATTTAAGATGGTGTTTAGGTATGAAGAATATAACTACTAAGAAAATTGTGGACAATTTGCTAGCAAAGAGAATACAAGAAATCTAAATTGTTAGGAATCATTTTTTTAAGTAAGCTTTGTCTTGTTTTGAGGACAGAAAGCTTGCTTAGGTCAATTAACATATTTTGTAATAATTCTGGGTAGTCTTTCTGCATTAACTATTGAAGAAAATTTATGTATATAATGGTTTTATCCAAATGATTTTGGTAACTCTCTAGCAGTAGCAGATTATTATCAGAGACTTTTCAAATTGTGTAGTTTCAAGACAGTAGAAGTAATCTAAGTTCATCAATACAATTTCTCCTCAACACGCGTGACTGACTAAATAAGTTTCATAGAAGTCCAATAAAATTCAATGCCATTGGCAATATGATTGTATAGATAATGGTCTATCTTAGAAAATAAGTGACTAGGATTAAGGTAAATTATTTGTTTTTAAGGTCAAGATCTAAATATGTTTCAGTTCTCTACATATCCTATATATACAATTGTAATTATTATCTAATATTTTTGAGGAATATATAGAAGAGTCACATTATTTAACCTTGGATATGATTCACTTTCTCTCACACAATGTTCTTAAGTTGGTCACATGACAAGCATTTACAATTGTTTCAAATTAAATACTATATTTTTTACTAAAAAATAGTTTCTAATGTTATAAATGCTGAAGCATTTCTTATTGTTTCTAAATATCAAGAAGTAGCTTGTTATGTCATCTTTTAATAGATGAACACAGTGAATGAATAATTTACTAAAGGTAATAAATGTGAAAATTCGTAGATATTTCTTGTATTCTTCCACTTAGTGTCAGATATTTGTCATCTTTAACCACATGTTGTGTATTTCGTTTGTGCAAATGTATTCTAACTTGGAAGAATGGCCACTGCAATCTTCTCAGGGCCTACATAACTTTGCAAAATGTTTCTGATGACTATAATGATATTTTATCATTATGTAGTCTAGCATCAAATAAATGGATATATTATTTACTTATGCATATAAACATATTCACATTGAATGATACTGATGTGCAGTACATTTTAATTACAGGTGAGAAAAATACTATATTGAAGGACAAATGGCATTGTTCTAAATTGCTAATCACTGACAGCCCAAATCAAAACCGAAAACAAGGCAGAACATCAAAAAATGGAATATGTTCACATTTGACTTCATGATTTATGGTGATCCTCACATGAGTTTCTATTACTCCACTCTCTCAAGTTCCATTAAGTCTCATTTTCTATTCTTTATCTTTATAATCTGAAAAGTGATGGCCTGTGAAGTGCTGAACCAGAGTTTTGTGACCACATTCATCTTGGTCGGTTTCTCAGAATATCCACAGCTCCAAATACCACTCTTCCTCCTGTTCTTGACCATCTACTCAGTGACATTGATGGGGAATCTGGGCATCCTTGTGGTCATAAAGATCAATCCCAAACTTCACACACCTATGTACTTTTTCCTCAGTCACCTTTCATTTTTGGATATATGTTATTCTAGTGTATTTACACCCAAACTTTTGCAGATCTTGATCATGGAAGATAGAACCATTTCTTTCCAAGGATGCATGATACAATTTTTCTTTATTTGTACATTTGTGATTACGGAAATGTTCATGTTAGCAGTGATGGCCTATGATAGGTTTGTGGCTGTTTGTAATCCCCTACTCTACATAGTTTTAATGCCTATTCAATTCTGTGCTCTGCTGGTAGCTGGAACATATATGATTGGTGGACTCTGTACTATGATACTTATATATACTCTTTTACAACTATCTTATTGTGAATATGGCATCATCAATCATTTTGGATGTGAGTACTCTGCTGTCATCTCTGTATCTTGCTCTGATTCCTCCTTTAGCCAGATGGCTTGCTTAGTCATTTCTATAGTTAGTGAATCTTCTAGTGTCCTCATCACTTTAGCTTCATATGTGTTCATAGTTGTCACTATTATAAAGATGCCTTCCAAAGGAGGATTACAAAAAGCCTTCTCCACCTGTACTTCCCACTTGACTGCCATAACAATTTTCCATGGGATCTTACTCCTCCTGTATTGTGTTCCAAATTCAAACAGCTCACGGCTCTTTGTCAAAGTAGCCACTGCTCTTTATACAATCATGATCCCCATGGTGAACCCCCTTATCTATAGCCTTAGAAATAAAGATGTGAAAGACACAGTCAGGAGACTTATCAGCTCAATACTGCACACTCACTTGGCATAATTATGAATATTGTGTTGTGTGTGTCTGTGTATGTGTCTGTGTGTGTCGTGGTGACACACAGGAAGAGGCACACACTATAACAGAAACAGTGAGAGGCAGAGAGAGGTGAGAGGAGGTGGTAGACTGTGGTGATATTCTAAGTTCAAATGTATTTTCATTTTCTCTATTTTATGTAAATATTGTGTGATTTGATTAACTAAGTGTACTCTGTTTTAGAATAGGAAATATTTAGAAACTTCTAGACACTGTGGATGTAAGGATTCAGAAGTTTAAAAGCACAATTTATTACTTACATTGTTTTTTAATGTGCAGTTGGTCTTATAAGAATTCTTTACATGCAGAAGATGGTTATCTCTATGGAATCCATACTCTTATGCTCATAAGTCACATGTTGTCACAGTGCTATGTTTTGTAACATTTTTTAATTCTTAATTCATTTGCTTTAATTCTTAATCTGTTTTCATAGAGCAATCCTATGTGTTTTTGTATTTTATATGGTCAAAATATCATCTCATATTAAGAAAGTAATAAATCTAAACTACTGTCTCTATTTCTCACCAATTCTAGATAATGATATATTTTGTTTAAGTGTTGAAGCAAAATATCAATTCATTGCTCCATTTTATTGTAATAGCACATAAATCAATTATTTAATAACACAAAATCATATTACTAATTTGTACCTTGAAATGTCCATTCTCTCCCTGATTCTATTACTAAAAAGTTAACCATATATGAAGCTACTTCATTGATGGACCAAAGATGATAAATATTATTTATTTATTTTCTTATAAAGAAATTTTTAAGTGATAGGATATACATCACCAAAGTAGAACTTATCGTCATCCATCTTCTTTTAGAGCTGCTACTGCTTTCACATTACCAAGATTAAACATCAATTTAGTTTTCAGCCTCCTCAATAATACACATCTAATATCATATTTGAAAATTTACAAGCATGTTTACCTTCTCACATATTTGACACTGTTATATTTTCAGTGTGTTGTGAAAAGAATTTTTCACAAAAATATTACTTACTTATTCTGAATCATCATTAAAATAAAAGAACTTTAGGAACATGTACAGTTAATATCTGGGCAGAACAATAATGGAGAATTGCCAGGGTCTGTATTGATTGGTATAATATAGAGCTTAAAGGTGTGTTGGATAAAGATTGATGGAACCCAAAGAGGATAGAAACTCCACCAGAAGACCAACAGAGTCAACTAACTTGGACTCTTGGGTTCTCTCAGAGACTGAACCACCAACAAAAAAAAGCATACATAGGCTGGATCTAGGCCCCTTGATCATATGTAAAAGATGTGCAACCTGGCCTCCATGCAGGACCCAAAAAATTGAAGCAGCTGCTATCCCTAAAGTTTTTGATTATCTGTGTAATTTGTTCTCCAAACTTGGAGGACTTGCCTGGTCTCAGTGGGAGAAGAAATGTCTAGCATTGCAGAGATTTCATGATCCCAGATGAGGGATACCCTGGACTGGGGGTTTCCCCTCTCTCAGAGGAGAAACGGAGGAGGGTTTGGGGAAAGAACTCTCTAAGAGAGAATCTGGAGAATCTGGGACAGAGATGAATATGTAAAGTGAATTACAAAAAATGCATATCCCTCCAGGTCTCAGATAATTTCCTGTATCTTACATATCTTAATAGTCAATTATTGAGGCATCTCCTCGTTATTAGCACTAACCAGCAGCTGTAAGTTAATGTAATACACTTAATATTCAACTCAGAAAGTACAATTAATATTGTATTAAGTCAATGAAATATGGTGTATGTGTTATAAATATCTTATTTTGTCAATGACTAGAATATTTCTCAAATTCAGAGTGCTTCTGTAGAACACTGTATCTTGGGAGAGATTAACAGTGAAAAATTAATAACAAAATACACTTTTTGAGATGTCGTTTTTGTTTTCATATAAATTTAGCATGTTCCTACTTTATAAACACACTTTTTTGTGACTCTCTTAAGAAAGAAATTTGGTATATTTAGGTTTTATACATACCTACCATTACAACTCAACTATATCCACAGTAGAATAAACATCATACACAGAATACTCTTACATTATTGAAAAGTATAAGTTAGCAGAAGACAAATTTCAAAATATAAAGCATAATTCAATAATAAAGTCGAAATGGTGAGAATCTAGCAATCAATATTCTGGAAATATGGTAAATAAAATGAATGCACAAACACTGTGAAAATCATGATCAACATAAACTGTAAGAATTTTAGAGAAAGAGGAAAAGGCCAGTACAATAATGCTGTGAGAAATATAGAAAGCAAAGTGCAAATTACCAGTTCCAAACTCTACTCTTAGTTCAAGAGTTCAAATATGAGATCTGTATCCCAGAAAGACCTGAGGTATAATAAATTTTTATCCCTTGATTATCTAATTGTAGCAAAAATTCCAAGAATCCCACAAAAGGAAGTTGAGTCATATAGTGTATATTTAAAATATGCAGCTAGCTATGTTAACTATTGAAACAATCATTTATTAATAATTCAGTACCAAGGTGGTTGATACATGCCTTTAATTTCAGCACTGCAGAGGCATAGGAAATCAGATCTTCATGAGTTCAAAGCCAGCCTGAATTTCAGAGCAAGTTCCAGGACAATCATTAAGTTATAGTCATATTTAACAATGAAATAATTGAGGAAGAAAGTTGACTCTGTGTTTAGTAGCATATCTCACCGTATCAAAAGACACAAGAATTTTGTCACAGGCTTTTTCAGCATCTAATGAGATGCTCATTGGATTTTTGGGGGTATTGTTTATATGGTGGATTACGTTGATGGATTTCTGAATATTGAAACATCCCTGTGATGAAGCCTACTTTATCGTGGTGAATGATCGTTTTGAAGTGTTCTTGGATTCGGTTTACAAGAATTTTATCAATTTTTGCATGAATATTCATAATGAAATTGATCTGAGGTTCTCTTTCTCTGAGTGGTTGAGGTATCAGGGTAAATGTAGCTTCAGAGAATGAATTACTTAGTATTCCTTCTGTTTCTATTTTGTGGAATAATTTGAGAAGTATTGGTATTAGGTCATTTTTGAAAGTCTGATAGAATTCTTCAATAAAATCATCTGGCCCTGGGCTTTTATGGTTGGGAGACTTTTAGTGACTGCTTCTATTCCCTTATGGGTTATGGGACTATTTAGATAATGTGATATTTGTTTAGAAAAACATCCACTTCATCTAGATTATCCAGTCTTATTGAGTATAAGCTTTTCAAGTAGGATTTGATGTTTTTTGAATTTCCTCAGTTTCTGTTGTTATGTCTCCCATTTAAATTCTGATTTTTGTTAATTTAGATATTCTCTCTGTGCCCTTTAGTTAGTTCGGTTAAGGGTTCACTAATTTTGTCAATTTTCTCAGAGCCAGCTTTTAGTTTTGTTGATTACTTGTATAGTTCTCTGTTTCTAACTGGTTGATTTCAGCTCTGAATTTGATTATTTTCTGCCACCCACTTCTTTTGGGTGTATTTCCTTCGTTTTGTTCTTGAGCTTTCAGATGTGTTGATAAGTTGATAGTGTAGGATCTCTTCTATTTCTTTATGAAAGCACTCAGTGCTCTATAAATTTTCTTCTTCTCATTTCGTTCATTAAGTACCATTAATTTGGGAATGCTGTGCATTCGTTTTTGTTAAATTCCAGATAATCTTTAATTTCTTACTTTATTTGTTTCCTGACCAAGTTATCACTGAGTAAAGAGTTACTTAGCTTCCATGAGTATGTGGGCTTTCTGTTTCATTACTTGTTATTGAAGAACAGTGTTAGAAGATCTCCCCTGCCCATTTGGTAGGATTAACATGGAAAAACTGGCCATCTTACCAAAAGCAATTTACATATTCAACGCAATCCACATCAAAATTCCAACTCAGTTTTTCCCAGAAATATAAGGAACAATTCTCAACTTCATCTGAAATAACAAAAAACACAGGACAGTGAAAACCATTCTCTACAATAAAAGAACTTTGGGGGAAAACACCATCCCTGACCAGAAGGTCTACTATAGAGCAATAGAGATAAAAACCACATTTTATAGCTACAGAGACTATCAGGTAGCTCAATGGAATAATAGGACAAAAAATAAAGTCACACACCTATGGTCAGTTTAACTTTGACAAAGAAGCCAAAAGCATACAATGGAAAAAAGACAGCATTTTCAACAAATGGTGCTGGTCTACCTGGGAATCTTCACATAGAAGAGTGCAAATTAATCTATTTTTATCTCCTTGTATAAAGCTACAGTCTAAGAGGACCGAGAACCTCCACATAAAATGAGATATGCAGAATCTAATAGAAAAGAAGGTGGGAAAAAGTCTCAAACACATCGGCACAGGGGAAAATTTCCTGAAGTGAACTCTAATGGCTCAGGCTCTAGGAACAACATATGACAAATGGGATCTCATGAAACAGAAAGGCTTCTGTAAGCCAAAGGACACTGTCAATAGGGCAAAATGGCAACATACAGACTGGAAAAGACCTTTTCCAACCCTACATCAAATAGAAAGCTAATGTTAAAAATATACATAGAACTGAAGAAGTGAAAGTACAGAAAACCAAATAACCCAATTAAAAATGGGGTACAGAGCTAAACAAAGATTCTCAACTGATGAATCTCCAATGCCAGAAAAGTACCTAAGGAAAACTTCAACATCCTTAGTCATCAAGGAAATGCAATTCAAAACACAATGGCTAAGATCAAAAACTCAGGTAAAAGAAGATACTGGGGAGGATGTGGAGAAAGAGGAACACTCCTTAATTTCTGATGATATTGCAGGCTGGTACAACCACTTTGGAAATCAGTCTAGAGTTTCCTCAAGAATTTGGGCATAATTCTATCTGAAGACCCAGCTATAAAAGTACTGGGCATATACCCAAATATTCTCCAACGTCTAACAAAGACACATGTTCCACTATGTTCATAGCATCCTTGTTTATAATAACCAGAAGCTGGAAACAGCTCTGCTTCTCCCAACAGAACACTGGATTCAGAAAATGTGATACATTTAGCAATTGGAATATTACTCAGCTATTAAAAATGATGACTTCACTAACATCATTGGCAAATGGATCAATCTAGAAAATATCCTGAGTAAGTTAGCCCAGAACCAAAAGTACAAGCATGGTATGTACTCACTCATAAATGGAAATTAACCCAAAATGCTGAGAATACCCAGAATACAACTCACAGATCATATGACGCTTAACAAGAAGGAAGCCAAAGTGTGAATTATTCAATCCCACTTAAAAGCTTGAACAAAAGAATCTGGAGAGACAAAGGAAGGGGGGAGGAGGAACTTGGGTGGTAGAGGGGAGGGGTAGGAAAATAGAGAGGGCCGAATGATGTATGAGAAGAGACAGGAGAGAAGTCTAGAGCCCCAGGAGAATGAATAGAAATAAGTAGCAATGGCGGATAGGTGGGGAACTTAGGGAACCACTAGAAAATTCCCAGATGTCAGGGATGCAAGAGGCTCCCAGGACACAATGGGGATGACATTAGACAAAATAAACAACAGTGGGAATGTAGAATCTGAAGAGACTACCTCCAAGAGACTGCATTACTGCCAGTGGTGAGATAGGACCTCCCACGTCCCTCAACATTTTAACCTAGAATTGTCCCTGGCTAAAGATATTCAGGGACAAAAATGGAGCAGAGTCTGAAGGAGAAGACATTCAGAGATCACCCCACCTTGCAAACCATTCCATCTGAAGACACCAATTCTGACACTGTTGGTAATGGCAATATATTCTTGCAGACAGGAACCTGTTATGGCTGTCATCTGAGAAGCTCTGTGAGCACATGACTAAGTCAGATGCAGATGCTCACAGTCAACCATTGGACTCAGCCTGGAGAGCCCATTGGAACAGTTAGGGGAAGGATTGAAGAAGATAAAGGAGTTTTCAATCCAGTAGGAAGAACACTATCAACTGACCAAAACCCTCAGTGTTCCCAGGGACTAAACCACCAACTAAAGAGTATACATGGGCCCATTTTTGACTCCTGTTACATATGTAGCCTAGGGCTGACTTATCTTGTATCAGTGGGAGGTGAGACAGTTAGTCCTGTTGAGGCTTGATGCCCTGGAAAAGGTGGATGACTGAGGGATGAGATGGTAAAGAGTGGGTAGGTGCAGGAGCACCCACTTACTGGCAAAGCGGATGAGGATGGGGTACAGCGTTCCTGGAGGGTATACCAGGAATGGTGATAACATTTGAAATTTAAACAAATAAAATGATTAATAAATAAAAAAACAAAAACCAACCAACCAACCTACACAAAAGAAAGAAAGAAAAGAAAAAGGTACTGTCTTTCTATCAACAACTCCATTATAAATTCCTGTTGGTCTATGAGGGGACTGGCATTCACCTGTGCATATATTACCCTAAAGAAATATATACACATAATACGGTTGGTGGAAGGCTAAATGGATGCTTTGGTGGTTAAGAGCAATAGTTGCTCCATGGGAGGACCCAGGTTCAATACACAGCTACTACATGGTGTTCACAGTCACATGTCTTTCCAGTTCCACACAATCTCTAGACATATTCTGAAATCCTTGGGTATCATCCATAAATAGTGTACACAGGTATAAATGCAGAAAAACACTCAGGAATATAAATTAACAAGTTAATACAACTTTAAAAATATATGGAAACAGTCATTATAGAATTTGATATTTAAGGAAGCCTCATATCTTCTTATTTGTAAAAGATTCATAAGATTATTTCAGGAAAAGCCCAAAAGTACAATAAGGTACTGATAAATGTTAAACATATTTTTTCCTGAACTATTGTTATGAAGTTTTGTCCCTTTGTCTTCTTTATTTTTATCCATTAATATATGCATACACATTTATACACATATGTGTGTGTACATATATACATATATATATATACATATATATATTCATTATGATTACAAAGTGCAATTGATAGAGTGAATGCCCCAGTGTTTTAGATGTATAACATAGTAATCACATGGTACAGTGTTACCTCTAATCATTTAAATTTTATGCTTTCAGGCAACATTTCATTGAAATGTTTTAACACCCTGATTCCTCATGTTTTGAGTACATATATTTGTCCCAAATTTGGAGGCAGTGTTTAATTTCCAAATTCAATGTTTGGTTGGGTAGTTTGTCTAAAAGAGTGAATAAACTTCATTTAAAACACTCACATAATATGCTGCTGCTAAAAATTTCTCTAGTGCTATTTCTGTTGTTTACATAACAACCAAGAAGATTTTGGTATCTTATTAACCTTAACAAAGAATTTTCTTAATTTATGTAAGAACTTATGCTGTGTCCCTCTAGGCAACTTCTTCATTAGGTTTCTTCCTCCATCCACCTCAGTTTCACTTCTCAGGGGGTGTTTATCCCACAAGTATCACCCACCCTAATGCATCAAGTCTCTGCAGGATTAGACACATCCTCTCCTTTGAGATCAGTCAAGACAGTCCTCTGTCACATATGCACTTGAGGTCTAGGAGCAGCCCATGTGTGATCTTTGTTTGGGGTTCAGTCTCTGTGAGCTCCCAGGAATCCAGGTTAACTGACACTATTAGTCTTCTTTGATGTTGCTATCTCTTTCAGGATCTTCAATCCTTCTCCTGACTCTTTCATAGGGACCTACACCCTTTGCCCAATGTTTATCTTTGAGTGTCTCAGTCAGCTGCTGGGTCATGCCTTTCAGAGTTCTGCTATGATACGCTTTACTGGGCAAGCATGACATAGCATCACTAACACTGTCAGTGATTTGTACTTTACCATGGGATCGGTCTAAAGTTGAGTTGGTCACTGGTTAGCCATTCCTTTGGTGTCTGCTCCATTTTTCCCCTGCATTATTTTAGACAGGAACAATTGCAGGTTAATAGTTTTGAAGGTGGGTTGTTGTGCCCATCTCTTCACTGGGGAACCTTTGTCACTACCTGAGGTGGTCTCTTCAGGTTCCATCTTCTCATTTATAGACATTTCGGCTAGGTCTCCCCCATTGAAGGAGATGAAGGGCATGGCAATCCATAGGAAGATCAACAGAGTCAAGTAACCTGGACCCCTGTGAGCTCCTACATAATAAGCCACAAACCAAAGAGCAAACATGGGCTGGTCGGAGTCCCCTGGCACATATGTGACAACTGCCTTGGTTGACCTCAGTGGGAGATGTGCCTAATTCTGCAGAGACTTGATGACCTAGGGAAGGGGATGTCCTGAGGAGGGTACCCTCTCAGAGGCAAAGGGGAGGGGGAAGGGTGAATATCTCTTGAGGGAGGGAAGGGGTGTAACATTTGGGATGTAAATAAATAAAATAATTAATTAGAAAAAAAAACAAAATAAAAGGCTTGGAGAGGGCAGTAATTCAAGGGACATACCTAAAACCAATAAAAGCAATGTGTAGTAAGCCAATAACCAACGTCAATTTAAGCAGCTCTATAAAAATCAGGGGCAAGACAAGGCTGCCCACTCCCTCCCTATATATGCAGTATAGTACTTGAAGTTCTACCTACAGCAACAAGACAACAAAAGGAGACCAAGGGGATTCAAATTGGAAAGCACAAGGCAAGATTTAACTATTAATAAAGAATTTATAAGTGAATGTGTGACTCAGAGTCCTCCTTATTTGGGTGAGTTGATTCAGTTCTGTTATTTCTTTTGAATGAAGGATTGAGTAGCTTGGCATTCCTTACAAGTAAAAACCAGATTTGTGGGTTCCAACAACTTTAAACCCATCTTTCTTCTTTAAAGAATCCATGATTCTTTCTTTAAAGAATCTTGATTACTTCAAGACTTCCTAAGGGGTATTTTCTGTGGGTCAATCAAAGAAAGAAACATCTTGGTAATAATAATACAATCCAAGTTATTATAACACTCTGCAGGTGACACCAAGAGTGTGGGTTTTGTTTGTTTGTTTTTGAGGTTTTTTGTTTTATGTTTTTGCAATAATTAAATAATTTATTTTTTACACTCCATATTTTATTCCCCCCAACCCTGTCTACCCTCTGACTGTTCCACCTCCCATACCTCCTCCTCAACCCCAATTTTCACGTGGATGTCCCCAACAACACCCCACCTGACCTTTAAATACCCTAGGACCTCCAGTCTCTTGAGGGTTAGTTGCATCATCCCTGAATGAACACACACCAGGCAGTCCTTTACTATAAGAGTGTCGGGGGTCTCATATCAGCTGGTGTATGCTGTTTGGTGGTTCAGTATTTGAGAAATTTCAGAGATCCAGTTGAGTTGAGAATGCTAGTCCTTCTACAGAATTGCTTTTTTCCTCAAATTGTTTCAGCCTTCTCTAATTTGACAGTAGGGGTCAGTCGCTTCTGTCCATTGGTTTGGTACAAATATCTCCATCTGACTCTTTCATCTGCTTAATGGGTCTTCTGGAGTGTTGTGGTGCTAAATCCCTTTTTGAGAGTGCTCCTTAGCCTCAGAAATAATGTCAGGCCTTGGGACCTCCCCTTGAGCTGGATGTCACTTTGGGCCAGACGCTGGAACTTCTTTTCCTCAGGCTTCTCTCCATTTCCATCCCTGTAATTCTTTCAGACAGGAACATTTATGGGTCAGAGTTCTGACTGTGGAATGGCAACCCCGTCCCTCACTTGATGCCCTGTTTTCCTGATGGAGATGGGCTCTATTAGTTTCCTCTCCCTACTGTCAAGCATTTCTTCTAAGGTCCTATTTTTTGAGTCCTGAGAGTCTCTTATCTCCCAGGTCTCTGGTACATTCTGGAGTGTCCCTCCAGCCTCCTATATGTCATCGTTGCATGTTTCCATTCTTTCTGTTGACCCTTAGAGCTTCAGTCCTGAACTTCCAGCATCTACCTTCCAAGTGTTGTTAGTATCATATTACAAAACCATTCTTAATTGAGTCTTATCTTTCCTATAATGAGTGGCTAAATAGTTATTTGAGGGCCAGGATATGTTACATATAATCTGGTGTCATAAAAAAATAAAAGAAGCAAAAAAAAAAAACCCAAACAGTATTTTGTGGTAATAGAGAAATGACAATTTTGTCCGTCATGTATGGAGGAAACAAATATAGTAGGCAATACATATCCCAGAGAATAATTTAATAATGCATGAGGATGTTGAGAAACATGAGAAGAGTAATTTCCTTAAGTTATATGTTCTCATTAAAACAAGTTGTCAAATATTCCAAGGTATGAAAAGAATATGCCAGTTATGAGAATGAATATGTAGTGTTTTGTGATGTCAAAATGTAAGAAAACTGTAGGTTTCATGTTTCATTCCTAAGACATTTGGAATTCTAATGTCAAGGCTGACAGTTAGGCATTGAGTACATGATCCTCAAAATTGTAACATGAACATTTTTCTTGGTTAAGGTTGTTCTTGACAACATCATACATGTAAAGTATCTCTCTTTACCCTTATGATCCATCCATTCTTGCCTCAATCTCATCCCTTTTATCAATCTCATTTGCACAAGTTTCTGCCTGCCTCCCCACTCTAGAATTTTTTTTTTAATTTTATGACATTCTGTATATTCATAAATATACATAGTCTGGAACTATTCAAAAGACCCTGATAGTCTACTCGTTTGGTACCAAACTGAAACAAATGATTACCTTTAATCCAGAAACAAACATTTGTTTATAAATCTGAACATCAAACTATAAGAACCCTTATCTGATACATGAGTATCGACAGCTTCCATTTTTGCAGAATCAGCAAAAACAACTGTAGGTATGTTTGTCACAGCTGTGCCATACTCAGAAAGTAGCATCTTCATCCAATAGCTTATGCTCTAAGATCAAGAACTGACAAATGGGACCTCATAAAATTACAAAGTTTCTGTAAGGTAAAGGACACTGTCAAAAGGACAAAGTGGCAACCAACCAACTAGGAAATGATCTTTACCAACCCTATATCTGACAGAGGGCTAATATCCAATATATACAAAGAACTCAAGAAGTTAGACTCCAGAGAGCCAAGTAACCCTATTAAAAAATGGAGTACAGAGCTAAACAAAGAGTTCTCACCTGAAGAATATCGAATGGCTGAGAAGCACCTAAAGAGATGTTCATCATCCTTAGTCATTAGGGAAATGCAAATCAAAACAACCCTGAGATTCCATCTCACACCAATCAGAATGGCTAAGATCAAAAACACAGGAGAGAGCAGTTGTTGGCAAGGATGTGGAGAAAGAGGAACACTCCTCCACTGCTGGTGGGATTGCAAGCTGGTACAACCACTCTGGAAAGCAGTCTGGCGGTTCCTCAGAAAATTGGGCATGACACTCCTGGAGGATCTGGCTATACCACTCCTAGGCATATACCAGAGACTTCCCCTGCATGCAATAAGAACACATACTCCACTATGTTCATAGCAGCCTTATTTATAATAGCCAGAAGCTGGAAAGAACCCAGATGTCCCTCAACGGAAGAATGGATTCGGAAGATGTGGTATATTTACACAATGGAATACTACTCTGCAATTAAAAACAATAATGAATTCACGAAATTCCTAGGCAAATTGTCAGAACTTGAAAATATCATCCTTAGTGAGGTAACCCAATCACAAAAGAACACACATGGTATGCAGTCACTTATAAGGGGATATTAACCCAGAATCTCAGAATACCCTAGATACAATTCGCATATATATTTCCAATAAGATGGAAGGAGAGGCCCCTGGTCCTGGAAAGACTGTATGTAGGTGAATGCCAGGACAGAGAAGCGAGAGGGGGTTGAATGGGGAAAAGAGGGAGGGAAGGGGGCATAAGGACTTTCGGGGAGGGAGGAAACGGGAAAGGGGAAATGATTTGGAATGTAAACCAAAAAACTTAGAAAATAAAAAATAAAAAAAAATACTACAGTTAAAATAAATGAACCCATCAAATGACTAATAGAAAAAAAAAGAAGAAACCCTTTATTGATAATCAGTTGTATGGCATATATGTAACAAAATTTCTTTATCTATAAACTTAAATGTTAGACGACTAGACTTCCTCCATAAAATGCTTATTTGAATTAGAGGAGCATATAGAACAAACAAATTTTATAATCAAATTTATTGATGTTTTAAACTTTTGGATGTTTCTGATTAATCTGATTAATGACAAAATCTACCTATTGGGGCATCTGCATCATGTTACTGATATTAAAGTTACCAACTTATACTACAGATATATTTCTCAAATATGCCATATCATTTCAACTGATTAAATATCACTTATATATCCCCAGATTAAGGTGTATACTTACAAATGAATTTTAAATGGAGTTGGGACTATATCACAGGTTATAGTTTTAGATAACCAGATCTCTTACTGCTTATTATACTCTGCTGAGGGAGGGCTCCAAGAACTGAAGCCTAACAAGAGCTTTTGAATAACATACATGAGACAGAAGATTATCTAGAATATATAAAGAAATGAAGAAAAAAAAACTTTTCAATTGACATACCCCAAAAGACATACAAGTTACTGATTGATAATTTTTAACATGTTTCAGTCTTAGTTATCAGACTATAAAGAGAATTAAACCACTTTTACATTCTCTCTTTCTCCGAGGAGTAATATCAGATTTGGAAGGCTTAGGATTGAATGGTCTGTGAAGATAAAGTGTGGATCTAGGACTTACCAAACTAGGAATGTAGGATAATATCTATGGAAAGATACATTTTTTATGTATTAAAATATCAATTAAGAAAACAGTTTTTGATTAATAAAAATAAATTTAAATTGAGATACATATAGATAAGAAGACTGCAGGAGAAAAGTTATTAAATGAAAATCTCAGAATCATATGGAACTACTCTCTATCTGAATTGGTGGTAAGGGAAGACCACAACAGATCCCACATTCAAACATCCTATTTATTTCTACTGGAAACACATTTTAGGATGATATTGCTAAAGATACTACACACATAAATTGACAAGACAGTGAGATTTGAAGTGAGAAATTCTGTTAGTTGGCATTTTCTACATTACTGACTTTGTTTCGCAGTGCTAGAAGGCTCCATCTAAGCTGACAGGAAGAAAAGTCATCAGGGTTCCTAAACACCTGGACACTGTATGTGGTACAGCAATTATTAATTTTCTCACAAGATATGACCACTAAGGCAACAGTAGCATGGTTTTATAGGGTTAATCAAGCATGTTCTCTTTGGATGTAACCCTGCTTTTCAGAAGGAAGCTTTTATAAAATCTGTCTACAGTCTATGGTTGGCCAGGTTATGAGCCACAAAGATTTTAGTACTGCTGTGTTGGCTAAATACATAATGTCATATTCAGTCCTGAACATCTATCTTTTACACATATGTTAGTGCTCCTCTCAGCTTTTTTCACTGAAGAGTCTTTCTAGATTGGACAAGAGTCAGTGTAGAAACTGACTATTGTTTTAAGTGTGGAGAGTGTGATTGTGGAGTGTTCAGGACTAGACAGACTACCTTTCTTTTTAAGTCTCAAGTAACATTATAGAAGTCTTGGGAAAAAATTAAGAGTGAGGGATTTTGAAGGAAGGCTGTAGAACCATGCCTTCTGAGTATAATGTAGGACTTGTACTCATGAACACTGCCTTGTGGTTATTTGCAAAAGAATACCACATGATTTTAACCCTTACTCATTAATTTTGAGGGAAAGACTATGGGTAGTAACTGGATACTAAGTAAGGTACATAATTTTCTTCAACAGTATAATCTTAATGTGTCTATGATCCGTTAAATATTTGTCAATTCATACATTTTTTGATGCGTGAGTGTATTTTTGCTTATTTCATGTTTTTGAAAATTTTATTAGATATTTTTTTATTTACATTTCAAATGTTATCCACCTTCCTGGTTTCCCCTCTGAAAAGGCCCTAACCTACCTGCCCTCCCTCTGTTTCTATGAGGATGTACCATCCACTGACCCACCTACTCCCAACTCCTTGCCCTTTCATTCTCCTATACTGAGGCATGGAGTCTTCACAGGACCCAGGGCCTCTCCACCCATTGATGTTCCATAAGCCCATCCTCTGCTACATATGCAGCTGGAGCCATGGGTCACTCCATGTGTACTCTTTGGTTGGTGGTTTAGTCCCTGGGAGCTCTGGGGTGTCTGATTGGTTCATAATGTTGTTTCTCCTATGGGGCTGCAAACCCCTTCAGCTCCTTCAGTCCTTTCTCTAACTCCTTCATTGGTGACCCTGTGCTCAGTCCAATGTGTGGCTATGAGCATCCACCTCTGAATTTGCCAGGCTCTGGCAGAGCCTCCCAGGAGACAACTATACCAGGATCCTGTCAGCAAGCATTTCTTGGCATCCACAATAGTGTTTGGGTTTGCTAACTATGTGCGGATGTATCCCCAGGTGAGATGGCCTTTCCTTCAGTCTCTGCTAAATACTTTGTCTCTGTATCACCTCCCATGTGTATTTTGCTGTCCATTCTAAGAAGGACCCATGTATCCACACTTTGGTCTTCCTTATTCTTGAGCTTCATGTGGTCTGTGAATTGTATCCTGGGTATTCTGAGCTTTTGCGCTAATATTCACTTATCAGTGAGTGCATACCATGTGTGTTCTTTTGTGATTGGGTTACCTCACCCCGGATGATATTTTCTAGTTCTATCCATTTGCCTAAGAATTTCATGAATTCATTGTTTTTAATAGCTGAGTAGTACTCCATTGTGTAAGTTAATTCATATCTATCCAAAAAGATCTAATTAAGCTCAGCAAGTAAAAATGTAATCAAGTATGAGTTTGATTATTGAGGTTTTCAATAGGAGTCCTGGTTAATATTTGTCAACTTGGCACACAGAAGAGTGGAAATGGAATCTCACTTGAAGAGTTATTTCTATTAGACTGGCCAAAGATCTTCTCTTGATTGAAGGGACAGATCCCATCCTACTGTGATTTAGGCCAGTCTAAGAATTTTAGTAAGTAGCACTTCTCAATGACCTCTGCTTCAGTGTTTGCCTCCAGGTTCCTGCTCAAGTTTGTGCTTTGGCATCCTTTAGTGATGAATTGTGATATAGAATTGTAACCTAAAGCAACCCTTTTCTTAAACAACTTGGTGGTTGGTAATCTTTAATAACACTATCAAAAAGTAAACTAGAATGGTGGAGATAAGTTGATAAGAGTAGACTGAAGGGTTAAAATCTGCAAATTTCAGTATGTAGATAGACACACAAATTTCCAATAGTAGAGTTGTTTACTAATATATAATACTTCTGTAAAGTTTATTAATTAGCATTTTGGAATAAAATATAAAATTTCAAAATCCTAGCATCATATGATAATAATGATGGATATGTTTTACCTTTTAAATGTTAGGTATATAAGAAAAACTTAATTTTGAAAATGACCTATTTGTAGTTAATGTTTTATTGGTAGTAGATATCTTTTTGTTATTTTCATGCATGTGCATAAAACTTTTTGAACACAATATCGAACTATTAATTAAAAAGAAAGATGAAGTTTCCTCTAATTACACATTTGTTTGTAGTCCAAGACACTCATCAACAAGGATTCTCTAGGGTATCTTTCCCCAAAGCCAATGACTTGGTTCGTCGTAAACAATACCATCATGAATACAGCTTAAAAATTTGTGACTTCTCCTATATATTGTTATGTTTCTTTCAAAGTAGCTTGACATTTCCCTCCTTTGCTTAATTTCATTTTACAAAGATCAATTGCTGCCTTTATTTGAGAAACTTAAAACATTTTATTTTTAAGGAAATTGTTCATGTTTATCAATAAGAAAATAACACAGTATCAAATGCACATCAAGAATATTTTGCTTTTGGTGAGTTTCTTTCCTCATTTTGAATCTTCATTGGAGGTATTTGAAAATCCTTAGAAAACGAGAGGAGGTAGATAGAAATGTGAGTTGAGACAGTGGTACTGACTCATTTGAGTACTAACATATATATTCAGCGGACTTAACCCAGAGTCCTGGTAAGAAATCAGTGGGCATCAGAGTACAAAACTGAAACTTACTTATAAAATTAAGAGAGTTAAAATATATACATGTTTGAAGCCCTCTTCTTTTTTATTTCTATATTGAGCATTACTAACACTCAATCCAAAATGAAGTTCAGATATTCAATTTAATTAGTTACAAAGAATATTTTTATTATATTCAAAATTGTATTTCATTACCCATATATTTTAAATACTATGCTTATTGTTTTGAGGCAAAGTGTTGAATGTTACTCAATCCATTCTATACTCATTATTCATTATTCTCTTGCTAAAGACTATTCAGTTTTGTGGTTATGAATATGCAGAACAATGCCCATTGTATACATTTTTAACCAAGAAAAGGTTTGTGTGTGTATCTTAAAATTCTACAGAGAGATTATAATTTTTTCAAAAAAACAAACATGTTGTCCAAATCTTAATGTTATATAAAAAGATAGTATGATCACAAATGTTTAGAATAATTTATGGAAACTGGAATTTTAGTCAAGGATTCTATGTATTTGAGCAGTCCTGTATTAAGGCAAGTATTTATTAAAATTTAATAAAATAGTATATAAATTGGTAATAGTCAGATAAAGAATTAGGAGAATAATCAATCTGGATTTGCGATTTAATAATAAACTGATAGTCTCAAATTTTTCTAAAAGTTCTTAAAATAAAATAATATACCATTTATCTCACAAGTAATGCATGAAGTGATTTTTTTCATACCAGTGAAATAAATAAGTTGAAACTAGTATACTTTCTGATTTAAAATTTTATGCCAAGTAACGAATTCATAGCAGGTACTCTAATTCATAATTTTGTTGGGTATTGTAATTTTTTCCTAAGGTAGTGGATATAGATTTTAGTATTAACTTCAGCACAGGACAGATAACATTAAATAGTTTTAAAAAATCTTGAAGTTGGGAGTGTAAAATGATTGGGCTATATGTGAAGAATTTGAGAAAGAAGAAAAGAAAGAATTTGATTAACATATATGTTTATATGGAATATTCAAACAATGAAAATAATATTGTTTAGAGGCTGAACAAATGTGAGATATGTATTTAGGTAGTTTGAGGTTGCAAATAAAACTACTGCTCCTCCTCTTTCTACTACTACTACTACTACTACTACAACTACTACTACTACTACTACTACTACTGCTGCTACTACTACTACTACTACTACTACTACTACTACTACTACTAAGTCAATATTTAAGGCATCCTAAGTTACAGAATGAAGTTCAAATTATTTTTGCTGATTATTTTCAAAAACAAAGTCAAGGGCTTACATTTGATAGAGGAGCTTCATGTTAAAAAATGTGGGGAAATACTTTTAATGAAAATGGATGTAAAGTCTATAAAAATAATTACTAATCATTTGGGTTGAAACTGTCAGTGTGCTTTGATTCTGGTGTGAATCCAATGTCTAACAAGATCAAGGCCATCCAGACTGGGCACTGAACTAACACACTGTCTCAAAATATTTAAAATAGTAAAAAGAATGTTGTGGAGCTACAATGCTATGTTCTTGTCCAGCATTCACAAGGATAGCCTTCGTTGAATCTGTAAATGAAAATCAACCAAAACAAAGCATTTATTATAAAGAATCTTGGATTTAATTTTTATTTCAGACATTTTATGACCAGTTTTTATTATTTCATTAATTTTTACACACTATTCTATACATTTAGCTTTACTGGTGATTTCTCAATCATGAGAATATGACAATACAGGTCTCACTGATTGTCTAATTGACCTCTTGGCAATTGTCATCTATTTTTATGCTTTTCAAAAATCAAAAAAAAATTGGAATTTATATGCAATTTATATATTTAATTATTTTTATTCCAGATGAGAAAATATAGGATTAACAAACAGATGTATCATGCAGAGTCATAGAGAGTTCGATGTGAAGAATCTAAACTGAAAAATAACGTTTATGAATACATGACCATCTCTGTCTTTGTCATTTATTTCAAGCTTTATCTACGCATCTCCTATTCACCCTGGCAAGTTCTACTGATGAAATTGCTTCTTTTTTTCCTGTTTTTCATTTTTTCTAACTGGTAACTCATGCAATGTTAAACCAGAGTTCTGTAACCACATTTATTCTGGTGGGATTCTCAGAATACCCACACCTCCAGCCACCCATCTTCCTAATAATAATGACCATTTACACAGTCACTCTGGTAGGAAATGTTGGCATAATTGTAGTCAGAAGGATCAACCCTAAGCTTCACACACCCATGTATTTTTTTCTGAGCCATCTCTCATTTTTAGATATATGTTATTCTAGTGTATTTACACCGAAATTGTTAGAGATCTTGATTGTGGAACATAGAAAAATTTCTTTAAAGGAATGTATGACACAGTTTTTCTTTGGCTGTGCGTGTGTGATTACAGAGATGTTCATGTTAGCAGTGATGGCCTATGACAGGTTTGTGGCTGTTTGCAACCCCCTGCTCTATACTGTTGCTATGTCTCATCAATTGTGTGCTCTCCTAGTAGCTGGCAGTTATATGTGGGGAGGTCTCTGTGCTGTGATAATCACATACACACTCTTACAACTGTCTTTTTGTGAACCTGGTATCATCAATCACTTTGGCTGTGAGTATTCAGCCATCATCTCTGTATCCTGTTCTGACCCCTCTTTCAGCCAGAAGGCATGCTTAGCCATTTCCATATTAAGTGAGGGTAGTAGCCTTCTTATCACTACGGCCTCCTATATCTTCATAGTTGTCACAATCATCAAGATGCCTTCTAAAGGTGGACTCCGAAAAGCCTTCTCCACCTGCACTTCCCACCTGACTGCTATCAGCATCTTCCATGGAATTATTCTCCTTCTCTATTGTGTACCCAATGCAAACAGCTCAAAGCTCCTCGTCAAAGTAGCAACTGTTCTCTATACAGTCCTGATCCCCATGCTGAACCCACTCATCTATAGTCTACGGAACAAAGATGTAAAAGAGACAGTCAAGAGGCTCATCAGCTCAAAATTGCACTCTCAGTCAATTTAATATCATTAGAATATATTTTCAATTTAACAGGTATTTTTTCATATCCTGAAAAAAAACACTTTTTCATATATACTGTCAATCCTTTACTAGTTTTTAGTAAATATGCAGTTATGTTTTTATTCTGATATTGAGTTGCAAATTATGCCATTTGGATAGGATTTTGTATAGTTTCATACACATGTTCTGCACTCTGATTCATTTTTATTGAAAAGCTAAAGAAAAGGTAACTTTTCAAAATCTCTTCAATTAGAATTAGGTAAATAAGATTCAAAAAGAAAACAATATCTCCTCATAGCCATATAGAAATGCTACCCCTATAGTTCTTTGGGCACTTTTATGGCATCAACATTCAAGTCCTCACAAATTACCTGTACTTTTTACTTGAAATTCTATATTAAACAGATATATGATATTATATAGTATATGTAGATTTCTTTTATGACAATGCTGTCTATAAGGAACCACATGTTGAAATGCTTACTATTATCAATATACAGTCATTTCATTTTGTTATGTTTTAATTTGGATTTATAACTCCATTATTCTCTTCACATTCTGACCTCTAAAAACTCTCATGTAAATCTCCATGCTCCCCTTCAAATTTATGGCCTGAGTTTTCACTAATTGTCATTACCTACCTACATGGACATATATATATATATATATATATTTATATTTATATACATATTCCTGAACATAGTATTTCAGTTTGTATAATATACTTGTATGTATATTTTCAAATATATAGATAATTTGGCACTTGCCAATAAATTTTTCATGTCCTCTTCCCTGGGGAAGACATTTCTCCTGCTTTCAGTTTTCTAAGTATAAAAAGATTCTATTTAATTGACAAAAATATGTATTTATATACGATCAAGTAGGCTTCATCCCGGGGATGCAGGGATGGTTCAATATAAGGAAATCCATCAATGTAATCCACTATATAAACAATCTCAAAGAAAAAAACCACATGGTCATCTCATTAGATGCTGAGAAAGCATTTGACAAAATTCAGCATCCTTTCATGCTAAAGGTCTTGGAAAGATCAGGAATTCGAGGCCCATATCTAAACATAGTAAAAGCAATTTACAGCAAACCCGTAGCCAGCATCAATCTAAATGGAGAGAAACTTGAAGCGATCCCACTAAAATCAGGGACTAGACAAGGCTGCCGTCTCTCTCCATATCTTTTCAATATAGTACTTGAAGTTCTAGCTAGAGCAATTAGACAACAAAAAGAGGTCAAAGTGATACAAATTGGAAAGGAAGAAATCAAACTATCACTATTCGCAGACGATATGATAGTATATTTAAGTGACCCAAAGAACTCCACCAGAGAACACCTACAGCTGATAAACGACTTCAGCAAAGTAGCCGGATATAAAATCAACTCAAGCAAGTCAGTAGCCTTCCTATACTCAAAGGACAAGCAGGCTGAGAAAGAAGTAAGAGAAATGATACCCTTCACGATAGCCACAAACCATATAAAGTATCTGGGTGTGACTCTAACCAAACAAGTGAAAGATCTGTATGACAAGAACTTCAAGTCTCTGAAGAAAGAAATTGAAGAAGACTTCAGAAGATGGAAAAGTCTGCAATGCTCATGGATTGGCAGAATTAATATAGTAAAAATGACCATCTTGCCAAAAGCAATATACAGATTCAATGCAATTCCCATCAAAATCCCAACTCAATACTTCATAGAGTTAGGAAGAGCAATTCAAAAATTCATCTGGAATAACAGAAAACCCAGAATAGCTAAAACTATTCTCAAGAGTAAAAGAACATCTGGGGGAATCAGTATCCCGGACCTCAAGCTATACTACAGAGCAATAGTGTTAAAACCGCATGGTATTGCTACAGTAACAGGCATGTAGATCAATGGAGCAGAATTGAAGACCCAGAAATGAATCCACACTCCTATGGTCACTTGATCTTTGACAAAGGAGCTAAAACCATACAGTGGAAAAAAGATAGCCTTTTCAACAAATGGTGCTGGCTCAACTGAAGGTCAACATGCAGAAGAATGCAAATTGACCCATTCTTATCTCCTTGCACTAAGCTCAATTCCAAGTGGATCAAGGACCTCCACATAAAACCAGACACACTGAAACTAATAGAAAGGAAACTAAGGAAGAACCTTGAACATATGGGCACAGGGGAAAATTTCCTGAACAGAACTCCAATAGCTTATGCTCTAAGATCAAGAATAGACAAATGGGACCTCATTAAATTACAAAGTTTCTGCAAGGCAAAAGACACTGTCAAAAAGACAAAGCGGCAACCAACTAACTGGGAAATGATCTTTACCAACCCTACATCCGACAGAGGGCTAATATCCAATATATACAAAGAACTCAAGAAGGTAAACTCCAGAGAGGCAAGTAACCCTATTAAAAAATGGGGTACAGAGCTAAACAAAGAGTTCTCACCTGAAGAATATCTAATGGCTGAGAAGCACCTAAAGAGATGTTCATCATCCTTAGTCATTAGGGAAATGCAAATCAAAACAACCCTGAGATTCCATCTCACACCAGTCAGAATGGCTAAGATCAAAAACACTGGAGACAGCAGTTGTTGGCGAGAATGTGGAGAAAGAGGAACACTCCTCCACTGCTGGTGGAATTGCAAGCTGGTAAAACCACTCTGGAAAGCAGTCTGGCGGTTCCTCAGAATACTGGATGTGACACTCCCGGTGGATCCGGCTATACCACTCCTGGGCATATACCCAGAGGCTTTACCTTCATGCAATAAGGACACATGCTCCACTATGTTCATAGCAGCCTTATTTATAATAGCCAGAACCTGGAAAAAACCCAGACGTCCCTCAACGGAAGAATGGATTCAGAAGATGTGGTATATTTACACAATGGAGAACTACTCTGCAATTAAAAACAATGAATTCACGATATTCCTAGGCAAATGGTCAGAACTTGAAAATATCATCCTTAGTGAGGTAACCCAATCACAAAAGAACACACATGGTATGCAGTCACTGATAAGGGGGTATTAACCCAGAATCTGGGAATACCCTTGAACAATTCGCATATCAATAGATTTCTAAGAAGATGGAAGGAGATACCCCTGGTCCTGGAAAGACTGGATGTAGGGGAATGCCAGGACAGAGAAGCGAGAGGGGGATGAATGGGGAAAGGAGGGAGGGAAGGGGGCTTATGGGACTTTCGGGGAGGGGGGAAACGGGAAAGGGGAAATGATTTTGAATGTATATATAAAAAAAAACTTAGAAAATAAAATTAAAAAAAATCTACCATTGATCGCTTAATTTTACTATATTTTTAGTCATTAGTAAAAATATAGTATGTACTTTTCTGCTTAATAAATGAGATAATAGTCTTTATTGTTGTTCAAAATCTTGTGAGTTTATTTCAATATAATATATTGTTTACAGTTTTGTGCTTCTTTTTACTAAAACTTTTCTTGATAGTTACACATAAACTCCTTTCATTCTTTTCCTCAATTTTATTTAAGTTATTAGTACAAATTATCAATTTTTTGTCTGAAAGTATGGCATGTCTTTCTTCATTTTTGAAATTAATTTTGTTAAACAGATTTTCATTGCACTACCAATATGAATGAATCTTCTTGAAAAAAATTTCATTTGTCTTAGTCTTCTATGGGAAGGCAGGAGTAGGTGGGTGTGTGGGGAACACTCTCATAGAAGCAGAGGGAAGAGGGATGGGTAGGAGGTTTCTGGAGGGGAAAACAGGAAAGGGTATAACATTTGAAATGTAAATAAAGAAAATATCCTATAAAAGAAAAGAAAAAATCTATCTATGTTCTGGAAGAGAAAACAATTAACTTTTCATTAAATTTTCAGTGCCTGGTAGAGTGAAGATATTCCAATGAAGGCCAAATATCCAATAACATATAGGAAGCAGAAACTCTTCATTTTTGTTTAACGAGAAACCTGAAAGTCTCCTACTACCAGTGTACAAGCATCAATATGCGGTTTAAGCTGTAGTAACAGTTGTAATAAACTTGTGTGTCTTTGTATTTGGTTAGGATGTTACAAATTGTGATGCCATCTTGATGGATTTTCCTTTGATGAATATGTGGTATCTTTCTATATCTCTTCCTATGATATTTAGTTTGAAATCAATTTTGTGAACTATTAAAATAACTAAATAAGCTTTTTTTCCTTGGTTTTATTGCTTTAAATAATGTTCTAACCCTATACTTGTTTTTAAACTGTGTTTCTTGGGTGTGGCAGAAAGACATGTACTGTTTTCACTTCCATCCAATTATTCTGTGTCTTTTTATTGGAGAATTAAGACAGTTGCTATTGAAAGACCAAGGAGCAATGTTTGTTGATTCCTGTTAATTTGTTCTTGTGGAGTGTGTGTGTGTGTGTGTGTGTGTGTGTGTGTGTGTGTATACTCAACCATCTTCTCTCAAGTCCATTCTTTCTTCTCTACCAACTAATTTATTTGCCCTCAAAAAGCAAACAAACAAACAAAAAACAAAATAAATAGAGTTTCTGCTGCCTGTATATTCTTGGATATATGACTTTCTTTAGAATATGGTCAATCTATCAGACATCAGAATCTTAATGAACAGTGAATTTTACCATCCCAGCAAATTGACATTTTTATTAAATAAATTGTATTAAATAATACAGAAGACCAATCTATGGATTCAATGCAATCCCCAACAAAATTTCAACACAATTCTTTACAGAACTTAAAAGGACAATTCTCATGTTGATATGGAGAATCTGTTTAATAATAGGCCCAAAAATAAGAATACATTAAAATAAGTGAGATTCTAAAACATTTCATTATGGAATTAGGTTTTACCTCTGAAATTCTTAATCAATATGAATGTTAAGAATTTTCCTAAGTGTTAATATCTATTTGTATTGATGAAGTTTTTGCTTAAACCTTGGTCATTCCTACCAGGTTGCATATTTTTATCTTGTTTTTACTCTCTAGTTTTATTTTTTTCATATTCAGTATTTTTGCTTAATTGAACAGTAATTGTATCACTGCCTATGCCACCCTCCTTCTGTTCCCTTTCAAATTTATGGTATCTTAGTATTTTTTAACTAATTACTAATTAACTGGTTAATAATTTAGTATTTACTAATTTTTACTGTTATATATATTTGCAAATAGATAAATAATGCAATATGAAGCATCAATATAATGTAGATGACTCTATATAAATATCTTATGGATGATCTCTTAAGATTGGAGAAATATGCAGGGGGCTTTTCTCTAGGGATTTTTCCTATTCACTGTGGTATGCCAATTGGTGTTGTCATCGGTGAGTAATTTAAGCAACCACATTGTTGAGATTTCATGAGGATATCTCTCCTGTCTTATCTAAGAAATACATCCTACAGTAGGTATCCTTTCATTATCAGTCTTTATTCTGGTGCAAATAAAGCTACTTTGATCAGAAGAAAACTACACTTATCTGTAAATATTGAGAATGCAATAAATAGCATAACTAATTTAGTAAATTGACATTAATAGTTCTCTGAAACTCATGACTCCACTAAGCATGAGTTATTGGTTAGGTTTCCACTTTAAAGCATGATTTCCCTACTGGTGAAAGGGCTTAAATCCATTCATACAGTTGTTGGTCAATGCAAATACATAAGTGTAACTATTGCACCATTTTAGTGCTATGATGGTCATTGTTGTGGCAAATAGGATCAGATACAACCAGAATTTTCCATATCCTGAGTCTTAAGTGTAAAGTGCATTCAGAAATATGTGATTTATCTCAACCTCTTAATGGAAACTAGGGTAATATCCTTATCTTATTGCCTTGGTAGCCTCCTAGTCTCTCTTGACCAACTACTCAAATGGAGTTTTCTCCTGTGATAGATTTTATATATAAATATATATATATATATATATAATACACATACATATATTAAGTACAATATGTAAATGTAGTTAAACACAAAATATGCTTTCTTTTCCATCTTGACCTCTTTAGTGTTATTTATTCCTCATCCATACTGTTTCTTCTGTACTGACTAACCTCCTTGAATTAGTCAGGATTCTACAGAGGAAGAGAATGTTTAGAATGTATATATATATTCATATAAAAGGGGATTCATAATTAGGGCTTATAGGTTATGGTCCAGATACTCAAACAATGAAGTTCAGCATAAAGGTCCAAGAACCCAGTAGTTGTTCAGTCCACAATTATGAAAGTCTAACAAATGCATTGTATAATACAAAAATTATTATACCTGCTGCAATACAAATGATGTTATATTACATACAAATAAATATTTTTAACTTTAGTAAAATATTGTATATAAATATATTATATACAAATATATATTATTCACCAATATATATATTTAACTACATTAATATATTATACTATATGCTTAAAATATAAGCAAATAAATTCCAAAGAATCAGAAATATTTTATAACTTTCAAAGGACTGAGAGAAGTAATAAAGTGCAATACACACTAAAACTAATGTTTCATATTAAAGTAATGACTGTCTGGAAGTACACAGAACTAAAGATATAATTTATGGACTGAAAAATCAACTAGTGTTTATTTTCCAAATGGTTAATTTCGTTTTAAATGAATTATATCTCAAAATTGATCACAGATAGTTAGTAAAAAACCAATAGGGAATTTATGATAATGGTACTAGAAGGATCATTATAATATGTAAGTTTTCAAATATCTTGGCTTAATTAATTTCAGTTTGGAATACAGATTTTTAGAATACATAATATTTTTATTATTTATATTTTAGAATGTAAAATTAATTTTCTGATCTCATTTTGACACAGATCATTTGGTTGTCATCAAATTTAAGTTCAAGCTTTGCCTAAGATGTTCATATATTCACTGGAGAAAACAATGAACCAGAAAATAATATATTAAATGTTTTCTTTTTTTTCTTTTATCTTTCTTTCCTCCTTCCTTCCTTTCTTTCTTTTTTCCTTCCTTCCTTTCTTCCTTTCTTTTTTATTTATTTGTTGAGTATATTCTTCATTTACATTTCAAATGTTGTACCTTTTTCCAGTTTCCCCCCTCCATGATAACCCCCAACCCCTCCTCTCACCCCCTGCCTCCAAGAATATGCCCCTACACCCAACCCACTCCCACCTAACCCCACTGATTTTCCTATGCTGGGGTATCTATTGAGCCTTCATAGGACCAAGGACCTCTCTTCCGACTGATGCCTACCAAGGCATTCCTCTGCCACACTATTGGCTGGAACCATGTGTAACCCTTGGTTGATGGCTCAACCAAGGATCCTTGGAGCCTCTGTTTGGCCTACATCATCTTTCTTCCCAAAGGGCGGCAAAACTCTTCAACTCTAGTTCTACCTCCAACTCCTCCATTGGGGACCTCATGTTCACTCCAAAGGTTGGCTGCTAGTATCTGTCTCTGTATCTGTAATGCTTTAACAGGGCCCCTCCAGAGACAACCGTAACAGGCACACACTTCTTGTCATCCATAATAGTATTGGAGTTTGGTGACTGTTTATAGAGTGAATCCCCAGGTAGGACAGTGTCTGTGTGGCCTTTCCTTCAGTCTCTGCTCCACACTTAGTCTACATAATTGCTACCAAACCTAAGGATTATAGGTATAGAAGAGAGTAATGATTTCCAACTTAAAGGGCCAGTAAATATCTTCAACAAAATTATAGAAGAAAACTTCCCTAACCTAAAGAAAGAGATGTCCATGAACATACAAGAAGCCTACAGAACTCCAAACAGACTAGACTAGACCAGAAAGTCCTCCCGGCACATAATAATCAAAACACCAAATGCACTAAACAATGAAAGAATATTAAAAGCAGTAAGAGAAAAAGGTCAAGTAACCTATAAAGGCAGGCCTATCAGAATTATACCAGACTTCTCACCTGAGACGATGAAAGCCAGAAGATCATGGGCAGACCTCATACAGACCCTAAGAGAACACAAATGCCAGCCCAGACTACTATACCCAGCAAAATTCTCAATTACCTTAGATGGAGAAACCAAGATATTCCACGATTAAACCAAATTTACACAATATCTTTCTACAAATAGATGGAAAATGCCAACATGAGGAGGGAAACTACACCCTAGAAAAAGCAAGAAAGTTCTGACCATTTGCCTAGGAATTTCGTTAGTTCATCATTTTGAATTGCAGAGTAGTATTCCATTGTGTAAATATACCACATCTTCTGAATCCATTTCTCCGTTGAGGGACATCTGGGTCTTTTCCAGCTTCTGGCTATTATAAATAAGGCTGCTGTGAACATATTGGATCATGTGTCCTTATTGCATGCAGGTAAAGCCTCTGGGTATATGCCCAGGAGTGGTATAGCCGGATCCTCCGGGAGTGTCATGCCCAGTTTTCTGAGGAACCGCCAGACTGCTTTCCAGAGTGGTTGTACCAGCCTGCAATTCCACCAGCAGTGGAGGAGTGTTCCTCTTTCTCCACATCCTTGCCAACAACTGCTTAGTGATGTAACCCAATCACAAAAGAACACACATGGTATGCAGTCACTGAAAAGGGGATATTAACCCAGAATCTCAGAATACCCTAGACACAATTCGCATATCAATAGATTTCCAAGAAGATAGAAGGAGAGACCCCTGGTCCTGGAAAGACTGGATGTAGGGGAATGCCAGGACAGAGAAGAGAGAGGGGGTTGAATGGGGAAAAGCGAGAGGGAAGGGGGCTTATGGGACTTTCGGGGAGGGAGGAAACGGGAAAGGGGAAATGATTTTGAATGTAAATAAAAAAACTTAGAAAATAAAATAAAATTAAAAAAAAAAAAGAAAAAGCAAGAAAGTAATCTCCAACAAATCCAAAAGAAAGTAACCACACAAACATAAAAAGAACATCAAAAATAACAGGAAGCAACAATCACTCTTCCTTAATATCTTATAATGTCAATAGACTCAATTGCCCAAAAAAAACATAGTCTAACAGAGATGTTTTTCATGTGGATCTTCAATTTTATCAGAAAATGTGACTCCTTTGTCAATTCAGTAATGCTTTTTGTGTCTACCATTTTGACTGTATTATTTTCCATGATAATCTTCAATTTTAACATATTTTCTTTGTATTTCTTCGATTTTGTCGGAGGTGTTTTTCATGTAGATCTTTGGTTTCGTCTGGGAGGCAGGGTGTTTGTAGTTCCACTTTCAATCAATTTAGGGAGGCAGGGTGTTTGTAGTTCCACTTTCAATCAATTTAGGAATGTTTTTGTGCCTACAATTTTGTCAGTATAATTATCCATTATAATATAATGGTTAATTATAATGATAATCTTCAGTTTTAACATTTCTCTGTATTTTTCTTCAATTTTGTCAGAAGTGTTTTCCTCATGGATCTTCAGTTTTATCAGACAATGTCTATAATTTTACTTTCAATCAACTTAGGAACATTTTTATACCTTCCATTTTATCTGTATAATTTTCCATATAATAGTTTTAACATGTTTCTCTATATATTTCTTGAATTTTTTTCAGGAATACTTTCCTTATAGACCTTCAATTTTATCAGAAAGTGTTTATAATTCCACTTTCAAAAAACTTAAGAATATTGTTATGCCTACCATTTTAACTTTATACTTTTTGCATGAAATACTCAATCTTAACGCATTTTTTATATTTTTCTTCAATTTTATCAGAGATATTTTCCAGGTAAATCTTCAATTTTATCAGAAAATGTTTATAATTTCACTTTCAATCAACTTAGAAATATTTTTATGCCTACCATTTTATCTGTATAATTTTCCACGATAATCTTCAATTTTAATGTTTTTCCATATATTTTTTCCAATTTATCAGAAATATCCATGTAAATCTTCAATTTTATCAGAAAATGTTTATAATTCTACTTTCAATCAACTTAGGAATATTTTAATTCCTACCAATTTATCTATATGAATTTCTTAAATTTATCAGAAATATTTTCCTTGTATATTTTCAATTTTATCAGAAAATGTTTATAATTCCATTTTCAATCAATTTAGGAATATTTTTATGCCTACCATTTTATCTATATAAATTTTCCATGAAATAGTCAATCTTGACTTGTTTTTCTATATATTTCTTCAATTTTATCAGAGATATTTTCCATGTATATTTACACAATGGAATACTACTCAGCAATTAAAAACAATGAATTCATGAAATTCTTAGGTAAATGGGGAACAGGGGGAGGGAAGAGGGTTCATGGGACGTTTGGGGAGGGGAAACTGGGAAAGGGGAAATCATTTGGAATGTAAATAAAGAATATAGAAAATAAAATTTAAAAAAATTTAAAAATCCCACTTTGGTCTTCCTTCTTCTTGAGCTTCCCGTGGTTAGTGAATTGTAACTTGTTTATTTTGAACTTTTGGGTTAATAGCCACTTATCAGTGAGTGCATACCATGTGTGTTCTTTTGTGATTGAATTACCTCACTCAGAATGACAATTTCTAGTTCCATCCATTTGCCTAAGAATTTTATGAATACATGACTTTTAATAACTGAATAATACTCCATTGTGTAGATATACCACATTTTTTATTCATTCCTCTGTTGAAGTACATCTGGGTTTTTTCTAGCTTTGGCTATTATAAATAAGACTGCTATGAACATAGTGCAACATGTGTCCTTATTACATGTTGGAGCATCTTATGGATATATGACCATGTACAGCTAGGTCCTCAGGTACTACTATGTCTAATTTTCTGAGGAACCACTAAATTGATTTCCAGAGTGGTTTTACCAGCTTGCAATCCCACCAGTAATGGAGAAGTGTTCCTCTTTCTCCACATCCTCTCCAGCACCTGCTGTTCCCTGAATTTTTCATCTCAGTCATTCTGACTGGTATTAGGTAGAATCTCAGGGTTGTTTTGATTTACTTTTTCCTGATAACTTAGGATGGTGAACATCTCTTTAGGTGCTTCACAGCCATTCAAGTTTCCTCAGTCGAGAATTCTCTGTTTAACTCTGTACCCCATTTTTAATAGGGTTATTTGGTTCTTGGGTATAAACTACTCCTCTGTGGGCAAACTCATTTTCTCAGAAATTACCAATAACTGACACAAAAGTGGCCCTGTTCATCACATTGTTGCTTGTTTATCTCATTGCACTTCTTGCCAATCTTGGAATAATTTTAATTAGATTGGATATTCAACTCCACACAACCATGTACTTTTTTCTCACCAATATCTCCCTTTGTGACCTCTGCTATTGTACAAAAATTGGACTCAAGATCCTGATAGATCACTTAGATAAAGAGAAATTAATTCTCTTTGTTGGTTGTGCCCTGCAGTTCTTGACATTCTGTGACTTTGTAGATTCTGAGTGTCTACTGCTAGCAGCAATGGCCTTTGATAGGTACCAGGCCATCAGCAACCCATTACTCTACAGAGGGAACATGTCCAGCATGGTGTGTTCCTTGCTCATGGTTGTGGTTTACCTGGTAGCAAAAACAGATAGTTTGATACATACAACCTTGGCATTCTGATAATTTTTCTGAGGTTCTAATGAGATCAACCACTGCTTTTGTGATTTGCCTCCATTTTACCTGCTCTCCTGCTCTGATATACAAGTCAATAAACTGGCCTTATTTACTGTTTTAAGTTTCATTGAGTTAAGCACTATCATAGGAGTTTTTGTCTCTTACAGCTATATCATTTTATCAGTCCTGAAGATCAGTTTTAGTCAGGGGAGGTTCAAAACTTTATCCACCTGTACCTTCCATCTCACCACAGTTGCCATTTTCTAGGGTACTGTACTCCTCATGTATTTTTGGTCAAGTTCTTCATATTTCCTGGATCAAGACAAAATAATGTCACTATTTACACACTTGTTATTCCCATGCTGGACCCTCTGATTTACAGCCTAAGGAACAAGGACGTAAATGAGGCCCTGAAAAAACTTAAAATGAAAATGTGGTTCTAATTGTATCAGATGTGCATGTCCACTCACAAATATGTTTGTTACTTTCTGGGAATTACAATGATGTCTTAGAAGATGGTTGCAATTTTCAGTTTAAGACAGTAAAATATGTATTTGTTGTAAACCATCAACAGAAAATAAATACAATAGACCTTAAAATATCACATTTCAGTATAAGTCTGATACAATGGCATAGTATTCATAACTGTAAAGTTTTTCTGATTATTTAATCAACTACCTATTTGTTTTTGTAGTAGCTTTGAGTACCCTGTTTAATTCACTATTTCACTTTTTCTATTATATACCTTACAATTTAGAGTAAACTCCATAGTTTACTTTGTAATACATTTATTTTCTTGTTGAAGCAACAGTTTTTAATTGAACTTCAAAAATCAATGTACTTCAAAATAATCCTGAAATTGATAATACACAGGATATCTTCTAGAGTAAATTACTAAAATTTAGTCTGCATTATAAATGTTTTGCTGACTAGAGAACTAAAATTATGTATGTTGGAGATAAAAACACAGCCCTGACAACTAGACAGAGAATGAAGTAAAATGTTTATGGCATTAAGAAGCCACAGAAGCCTTACCTGATTATTATGTTAAAATCAAAGACACGGGTTCTGCCATTGCAGATACTCTCAATATAAAATCGTTGCACTTTATATAGTAGCAGATGAGCAGATTTTTTGGGAAGCATATTTTTATGCATAAAAATCTGCAATGAATTTTCTGATCATCTGTATCAGTTGAAAAAAATGGCTTGCTTCCTTCAATCTTGAAACTACAACCCTCAAAATGATCGTATTAGAAGCCAAAATTTTTGAGAAAAGATTGATTCATAAATGTAGAAGCTTTAGAAATTGGGGGTTTTACTCACAAGACAAAGTTGAACCTCTTCTTTGCCTTTCTACTATGTAAAGATAGGGAATCTCTGCTTTCTGAACCAGATAGTAGGATCCAAACCTAACTGATTCTGGCACTGTCTGGACTACAGACTTCTGACTTTGGACTGTGATAAATACTTTTTTGTTGAATATAATGTAGCTAGCATTTCTTCATTTGTATGCATAACTCTAAATATCAAATCAATATGATAGAAGACATTATTTGAAATACATTGAAACATAAAGAAAAGCTTAAATTATGCTAATTTCTATGCAGTTGATCTGTTTTCTTCCTTCCTTTCTTTCTTTCTTCCTTCCTTTCTTCCTTCCTTTCTTTCTTTCTTTCTTTCTTTCTTTCTTTCTTTCTTTCTTTCTTTCTTTCTTTCTTTCTTTCTTTCTTTCTTTTTTTTATTAGATATATTCTTTATTTAAATTTCAAATGCTGGCCCTTTCCTGGTTTCCTCCCTCCCGAAAATCCCATAAGCCATCTCCCCTTCCCCAATCAATCGTCCCCCTCTTCCCTGTCTTGGTATTCCACTACACTATGGCATCAAGTCTTTCCAGGACCAAGGGCCTCTCCTCTCTTTTGTGTCTAACAAGACCATCCTCTGCTGCCTATGTGTCTGAAGCAATGGGTAACTTCATGTGTACTCTTTAGTTGATGGTTTTGTCTCTGGGAGTTCTGGGAGTAATGCGTGACTCATATTGTTGCCTTTTTTTCCTCAGTGAGCATAGTTTAGAAATATTTCTTGTTTTTCTTTCATTTTTTAATGTAAAACTCCAGATTTTATATGAATCCTGATCCACTATCTGAAGGATCCACATACCATACCTCCTCCCTGCCCCTCATCTCTACGAGGATGTCCCTACCACCCATTCCCACCCCACCAAACCTCTAAACACCCTGGGACTACCACTCTCTTGAGGGAGATGTGCTTCTTCTTTGACTAAACCAGATGGGCAGTCCTCTGCTGTATATGTATTGGGGGTTTCATATCAATAGATAAATGCTGACTGCTTGGTGTTCCAGTATCTTAGAAATCAATTGAGACTGCTGTTCCAGCAACAGCGTCACCCTCTACCACAATTTCTTCCAGCTTTCCCCTAATTTAACCACAGGAGTCAGCAGATTTTGTCCATTTGTTGGGTGCAAATATCTGCATCTGACTCTTTCAGCTGCTTGTTGGGTCTTTTTGAGGGCAGTCATGCTAGGTCCTTTTTTGTGAATGCTCCATATCCTCCATAATAGTGTCAGTTCTTGGGGCCTCCCCTTTACCTGAATCCCACTTTCGGTCTGTCGCTGGACCTTCTTTTCCTCAGGCTCCTCTCCATTTCCATCCCTTCAGTCCTTTCAGAAAGGAGCAATTATGGGTCAGAGTTTTGGCTGTGGGATGGCAAACCCATCCCTCACTTGATGAGCTGTCTTTCTGCTGGAAGTAGGCTCTACAAGTTCCCTCACCCCAATATAGGGTATTTCATCTGATGTCTCTATCTTTGATTCCTGAATGTTTCCTACCTCCCATTTCTCTGGTACATTCTGGAGGGTCTCCCCAACCTCTGACCTCCAAAAGTTGCATGTTTCTGTTCTTTCTACTGGCCCTCAGGGATTTCAGTCCTTTTCTCCTACCTAATATCTGATCATGTTCCTTCTATGCCTTCCTCATCCCCTTTCTTTTCCAGGTTCCTCCCTCCCTCCCCCCTGTGGTTGTTTTCTTCATCCTTCCCAAGTGGGGACTGAGGCATCCTCACTTGGGCCCTTCAGCTTGTTAACCTTTTTGAGTTCTGTGGTATGTTTCTTGGGTATTTGGCAATTTTTTTCATTAATATCCAATTATTAGTGAATATATACCATGCATGTCATTTTAGGTCTGAGTTATTTCTCTCAGGATATTTTCTAGTTCAATTCATTTGTATGCAAAACTCAGGATTTCTTCATTCTTAATATCTAAGTAATATTCCATTTTGTAAATGAACCACATTTTCTCTATCGAATCTTCTGTCATGGGACATGTGTGTGGTTTCCAGGTTCTGGTTATCACAAACAAGGTTGCTATCAACATAATAGAATTTGTGATCCTGTGGAATGGTGTGGCATCTTTTGGGTATATTCACAAGAGTGGTATTACTGGGTCTTCAGGTAGATATACTTCAATTTTCTGAGGATCCTTCAGAATGATTTCCAGAGTTGTTGGGAGAGATAACAACAGAAATGGGGGAAATTCAAAAAATCATCAGATACTACTACAAATGCCTATTCTCAACAAAACTGGAAAGTCTAGATGAAATGAGTGATTTTCTAGACAGATACCACATACCAATATTAAATCAAGAGCGGGTAAACTATCTAAACCAACCCATATCACATAAGGAAATAGAAGAATTCATTAAAAACTTCCCAACCAAAAGAAGCCCAGTGCCAGATGTATTTAGTGCAGAGTTCTACCAGACCTTCAACGAAGACCTGATACCAATATTTCTCAAAATATTCCACATAATCGAAGCAGAAGGAACACAACCCAATTTATTCTAAGAAGCTATAATTACTCTGATACCTAAACCACACAAGGAGCCAAACCAAAAAGAGAACTTCAGAGCAATCTCGCTTATAAATATGGATGCAAAAATACTCAAAAAAATTCTCACAAACCGAATCCAAGAATACATCAAAATCATTATTCTCCAGTCAAGTAGGGTTTATCTCAGGGATGCAAGGTTGGTTCGATATATGAAAATTCACTAATGTAATCCACTATATAAACAATCTCAAAGACAAAAATCACATGATTATCTCCTTAGATGCCCAAAAAGCACATGACGAAATATAACAGCCCTTCATCTTAAAAGAATTGATGTGATCAGGAATTCAAGGCCCATAACTAAACATAATAAATGCAATATACAGCAAACCAACCACCAATATCAAATTAAATTGAGAGATACTTGAAGCAATCCCACTAAAATATTTGTTTTTATTGTTTGAAATTATATACTTAAAACAGCATTTATTGTTATTTTGTTTCTTGAGTACATATGTCTAATATTTCAATTTAAGTACTTTTGCTAAGGTCTATCAGTTCAAATCACTAACATAATATGGTAGATATAAAAGGTAAAAACAAAGAGAAATTAAAATAAAATACTCAAAAATATATCATTACTTAGGGATGAACTAGATAAGTAATGTTCAAGCACAGTTATACACACACATACACATGCACACACACACACACACCATATGTGGTACTTACTACATCTCAATATAGGTCTGTCAGGAGCCATCTGTCTTAGTTGGGATTTTACTGCTGTGAATAGACAACATGTCCAAGGCAACTATTACAAGAACAACATTTAATTGGGGCTAACTTATAGGTTCAGAGCTTTGGTCTTTTATCACCAAGGTGAAATCATGGAGGTATCCAGGTAGTCAAAAAAAAAAAAAAAAAAAAAAAAAAAAAGAAAAAAAAAGAGGACTTGAGAATTCTACACCTTCATTTCAAAGTTGTTAGTGAATACTGACTTCCAGGCAGCTAGAACTAGGGTATTAAATCCCAAACCCACAGTGACACATCTATTCCAACAAGGCTATAACTCCTAATAGTGCCAAACCCTGGGCCAAATATATACAAAAAAATCATCATGTCATAAGAGCATCTAATAACTATCAGGTGATGTTCCTAAGACAAGGCCCAAGAGAAATCAATTTTAGGAAAGTTTCCTGTCATTGATATGCTTTCCCTTTTATTATTAAACAAATATAATAATCACGAGATATTAGCACACACTTTTGAATATCTATTTGCAGAACAACAAAGATGTACTCTCTTTTAGTGATGCTACAGAGACAAATGCATGAGTTCTTAATTCTCAATGATGATCCTATAAGAATTCCTAAAATTATAACAGTATATATTAAGCACCTTTATAGTGGGACTGCTATTAGGTTCTCTCTGACAAACAAAACAGAATTGAGAACTCTGCCATTCTTTTGTGTAAGGAATTAGTTTATTGCTTCTGTGATACCAAGCAGGCATCTACTACTCAGAGTTCATTCCAAGAGGTTGTCAAACAATTAACCAAAGATCATAAAAAGGGAACTAAAGATTTACTAAAGTGCTAAGACAGAATATTGAAAAATTGACTGGGTTTATTTATACAAAACTTCACTAATACGTTGGTCACGGGAGTTATGGTTTTTAACTCTCTATAAACCTGCAGTGATGGGAATAGGTGATGAATGTTTTACCAGATAATTACTCCTAATGGATATGCATGTAAACATTCTCTGTTTTAAACTTCTTATTCCATTTATGATTTAGACTTCCATGTAAATGTGTGGTGAACTTTAAACCATACAATTATGTATTCTGAAAAACATGTAAGTGCTGAGGGCAAATGAAGGTATCATAACAGAGCTGAGAACACATTCCTTAGGCAGAATAACTTTTAGAATTGAACTAAGGATATTTTTTTTTTAGACAGAAGTGAACTCAAGAATTTAGAAGTAAAGACATAGTGTTGGTAGTTACAGTATTGAGAGTAAGGGCATCATTGTGACCTCAGAGAAGGGAAAGACAGCAATACTAGAAGAAGAATGCAGAGTAGGATAATGTAAAAACTATTGGGCAACTTAAAAAACTAGGAGTACAACATACAGAATGCTAAGGGAAAGAGGATAAAAGAAGCCACAAAGAGAGCAGAAAGAGCAGGCGAACTTCTCCTTACCATGGGACAAAACAGCTCTTTTCTTAATAGCAAGGCAAGCTTAGCCTTATTAGAGAGCACAAAGCTTTCTTCTTACAGACTTTGGTTTAGTTCATTAGCAATAAAAGGATATAAGCTTTTTCTTTCTCTATGCATTGAAAATTGGGGCTGATTTTTCATCCAGAGTAAGAGAGCTTTTTCTACCCTTGGGCTTGGTTTTTTGCTTCAAATACATAAGTAAGTAGAGGTGTGTGTGTGTGTGTGTGTGTGTGTGTGTGTGTGTGTGTGTGCAACTATGTAATTACGAGAATGTAAGTAAGCTGAGTCCAACTGGTTTGAATGGAAATATATAAATATGTATGTGTGAATCTGTATATAAATTTAAGTAAGTTTTTGTTTATTTGTTTATGTGAAAGTTTTTTCTTCTGTGAATGTAGTGATTCTCTTCTGCTTCAGTAGAAGTTTACTGCTCCAAACTTCCTGCTAGCCTGACAAGCAAGAGGCTTCTGGACAAAAGTGAAAACATCTAGTAATCAATCCTTTACTTAATAGCCTACTGTTTTATGATGAGGTGCTAAAATGCGAGAGACTGCAGTTTCTGACCTCAAATGGACTCATACAGGTCAGATACAGTAGCAAAGTAACTTAGACATAGAAAGGTAAATGTTGTATTATACATAAACCCTAAACATCTCATAAGACCAAGTCTTACCCCTGCTGAAGTTCATCCCCCTCTGGTGCCTCAAGACAAAAGAATTGTCAACCCACTACTTACCCTGCTTGCAAGGTGTGCTGGGTCAATGGAGATTCAGAGATTGTCACAGTGGCCAACGAATGCAAGGTATAATTTTAAGCTGAAATGATAAGAGGAGGTCATGTTCCATACTGCCTATGTGACCAAGAATCTGAAGCTGGGTGGCTGAAAGACCTAGAGTAGAACCAAACATAACTGACCAGAAAAAGAAAAAAGTCAATGAAATGATTCCTAATATTATGTTGTATGCACAGACTGTTGCCTACCACAACCACCATCAGAGAGGCTTCTTCTGGCAGTTGATTGGAGCAGATGCAGAGACTCATACACAAACATTTCATGAAGTTCAGGGAAGCCTGCAGAGGAAAGAGAGTGAAAATTGTAGGAGCCAGAAGAGTCAAGCATACCAGAAGAACACCACCCACAGAACCAAGTAAGCAATACTCATAGGGCCTCACAGAGACTGAAACAACAATCATGGAACCGTCTTTCTTCTATGCTAGGTCTTCTACATAAATGCTGTTTAGCTTGGTGTTTTGGTGGGACTCATAAGAGTGAGAGTAGTGCTGTGTCTTACTCCTTTGCCTGCTTTTGTGACTCTTTCAATACTACTAGATGCCTAATCCAATTTTAATAATATGGTGTGTGTCTAGTGTTATTATTAGTTGGTATCACTGAGATGCCTGATCTTTCTTTAATGGAAACAGAGAAGCAGTGGAACTGGAGTGAGAGCAGGCAGGAGGAGGCTAGCTGGAAGCAGTAGAGGGAGATGAAGCAGGATATATTGTGTGAGAGAAGAAACAATTAAAAGAAACAAATACAAACAAACACACATGTAACAGTATGTTTTTGTTAGGCCTAAATCCTTCGTAGTCTAAGTTATTTAGTCAGTTTAGCAAGGTCAAGATTGTGTTCCTTTGTATGAGCTTCTCAAAAAATTAATAAAAATATTCTTTAAAAATCACTATCTTCCAGTTCTGACCATTTGCCTAAGAATTTCGTGAATTCATTGTTTTTAATTGCAGAGTAGTATTCCATTCTGTAAATATACCACATCTTCTGAATCCATTCCTCCGTTGAGGGACATCTGGGTTCTTTCCAGCTTCTGGCTATTATAAATAAGGCTGCTATGAACATAGTGGAGCATGTGTCCTTATTGCATGCAGGGGAAGCCTCTGGGTATATGCCCAGGAGTGGTATAGCAGGATCCTCCGGGAGTGTCATGCCCAGTTTTCTGAGGAACCACCAGACTGCTTTCCATCCTTAGTGAGGTAACCCAATCACAAAAGAACACACATGGTATGCAGTCACTGATAAGGGGATATTAACCCAGAATCTTGGAATACCCAAGACGCAATTCACATATTAATAGATTTCCAAGAAGATGGAAGGAGAGACCCCTGGTCCTGGAAAGACTGGATGTAGGAGAATGCCAGGATAGGGAAGCGAGAGGGTGTTGAATGGGGAACAGAGGTAGGGAAGGGGGCTTATGGGACTTTCAGAGAGGGAGGAAACAGGAAAGCGGAAATCATTTGGAATGTAAATAAAAATTATAGAAAATAATAAAAAAATATAAAAAATTAAAAAAAATAAAAACAAATGACATCATAAAATTTGAAGAGAAATGGATGTAATTAGAAAAAAAAGCAACCTGTGTGAGGTAACCCAGACTCAGAAATAGTAATACTGTATATATCCAATTATATTTGTATATTAGCCATTGAGTATATCTTAACCAAGCTGCATTTTGTAGACCTAGAGATATTAATATAGAGAATGTAGTGCATGGACATATGGATCACCCTTGGTGGAGAGGTAGGGTAGATTTAAGTTGTGGACTGTGGGTGGATGTGGTATTAGACTGGGAGGATCAGATAAAGAGAAAAAGGGGAAAGGTGGTACACAAGATAATGCAGAAGGAGAAATCTATAATTGAAGAACATTTGAGGTTTGGTATGGAAGCCAAGTACACTGAAAATTCCCTAAAATATATGAAAGAGATCCCAATAACATATCCAAATAATGGGAAACAGTGTCCCAACTGACCATCACTTTTCCACAAATAAAGCTTCATGTAACAAGACTGGATGGTTCTCAATTTGGTAATCCAGTGGGGTCCTACAGAAATGCTCAAACAATACTGTCAATATATAGGTCCATCTGTATAAAAGGACTGCAAGGCCCCATTGCTGTAAAGACCTATACAAATATTAAACATTGAGTTTATACCTTTATATCTTCATTTACTGTCTTTTGTTCAGCATCATTCTCTGCAGGCAACCAAAGGAGAGACACCGACATAGCCAATCCAAAAACCCTTCCATCTATAGTAATTTCCTCCCTTAAAATATGCTAGATAAATATTGGCACAAAGATTGTGAGAATAACTAATCAATGTATGATTTAAGGACCACTCAGCCAGGTGGCACCTATACCATACAAAACATGTCTTGTGTTACCTGAGACTAGAGTAGTAGAGTAAAACCAAAGCTATTGGACATAAAAGACTCCTAGTGATAATTCAGCTACATTCATAAGTCAGTTTCTTATTCACTCATAATCAGAGAACAACAGTCAACTTTCTCCCCTGAGAATACAGAGGACTCTATGGGAGAGGAAGCCAGAAAGGCATATAAGTGAGAAGGAATGGATGGCATCACATCCTTCTAAATCATATCTAAAGGAGAGATCACAAGGACTCACAGAGACTGAAGCAGCAAACAGAGTCTGTACTGCTTCACACTAGGTCCTTGCACACATACTATTGCATTCAGTTTAGCATTTTTATGGGATCCCAAGTGTGTGAATGAGCAAGTCTCTAATTCTTATGCTTTCTCTTGTAATCTTTCCCTTTTATTTACTTGCCTTATCTAACTTCGATATGATGTGTTTTATTTTATCTTATTATATTTTATTTTGCTGTGTTGTGTTGTTATCTCTTAGATGCTTGTATTTTTAAGGAGAGAAAGAAATGGAGTAGATTTGAAATGGGAATAGAAATAGGGAAGAACTGAAAAGAGCAGAGAGAGAAGAAATTATAATCAGAATAAACTGTATGAGAACAGAATCTATTTTCAATAAATGAGGGAGAAAAAGATAGTTAATCCATATTACTTAAGGGAATATGCTTTTGTTTCAGTAGAGAGATACATAAATGAAGTTTGGACTTGGCTATAATCTTCCCTGGTGCATAGTTTTCCTATTGCTTGAAGGTGCTATTCAGTCTTCTGGAGAAGTCAGCAATGGTCATATCTCGCTCTGATGCTTGTAAATTACAAGACTAACTTCACATGCCCATTGATGTAGCAGTGTCTTCAATACTGTTGGGGTAACCTACTGCTTTCTGATTAGTCTTCAGATCTGGGCATCCTAGAAGTGAATTTATGTCTATAGAGTAAATCTGGAAAACAAATAAGCAAATCAATGAAAACATAACAGCTGGGGCATCATAAGTCCTGAGGAAATCTACTACTATTATTAGCTAAATGTACATGCTGTTAAACTGTCTTCTATTTACATTTATTTGAGTAGATTTCTGTTGCTCTTGGTTGTGGTTGGAGCAGTTCAGTTTATACTTGGCAATGATTTGTAAACAGGACCATCTCTACAAATACATGAGAATACAGAACTGTTGAGTGCACAGCCCTAAACATTTGTACAGCACATCTGTAAAAACTCTCCATGACTTTTTATTTAAAAATTGTAAGCAATATGTAAAAATGTGTGCAGTCTATACCTTAAGTTTCTGATCCACAGTCTTCTACATACTTTGTTTATCTTCAGTTGAAATTAGCTCAGTTCTTCATTTGTTTTTTTAATTTTTGAAATAATATTTTTAATATTCTTTTTTAATTTTATTTTTAATTAATTAATTAATTTTTTTACCCTCCATATTTTATTCTCCCCCCACCCCTGTCTACACTTGAATTGTTCCACATCCCATACCCACTCCCCAGTCTCCTGCCTCCATGTGAATGTCCCCACACCCCAATCCCTCTGACCTCTAAACACTCTGGGATTCCAGTCTCTTTAGGGAGGGATCTGGGAGGGATAGTGGACTGGGGAGGGAGGAGTGAGTCGGAGGAGAGGGGAGAATTATCTGGTATTGGGTGAGGGAAAAGGACTGAAGGCCTGAGAGACAGCAGACAGAATGGAAACAGACAACCTCAGAAGATAGGAGGTTGGGGGGGACCCTCCAGAATGCGCCAGAGACCTGTGAGGTGAGAGACTCTCAGGACTCAAATGGAGTGACCTTAGATGAACTGTATGATCAACAGTAGGGAGAGGGAACTTATAGAGACTACCTTCAGCAGGAAGACATGGCATCAAATGAGGGAGAGAGGACCATCCCACAGTCACAACTCTGACCCATAATTGTGCCTCTCTGAAAGAATTACAGAGATGGAAATGGAGAGGAGCCTTAGGAAAAGAAGTTCCAGAGACAAAACCAATGTGTGATCCAGCTCAAGGGGAGGTCCCAAGGCCTAACAACATTACTGATGCTATGGAGAGCTAACAAAAAGGGACAGAGCATACCCAACAAGCAGCTGAAATAGTCAGATGCAGATATTAGCACCAAACCAATGGACAGACAAAGCTGACTCCTGTTGTTGAATTAGGGGAGGCTGAAAGAAGCTGAGGAGAAGGGCAATCCTGTAGGAGGACCAGCAGTCTCATTTAATCAGGATCCCTGAGATCTCTCAAACACTGGACACCAAACAGGCAGCATACACCAGTTCATCTTACATTCTCTCTCTTTCTCTCTTTTACATTCTTCTCTTTCAAGTGGATGAGTGTCTCATGAAGATAGTGATTTTTTATTATTTTCTATATTTTTTTATTTACATTCCAAAAGATTTCCCCTTTCCAATACTTCCAATGACCACTTCTATTTCTTCAGGGGTTACAGGACTGTTTTGATGGTCTACTTAATCCTGATTAAATTGTGGTATTTGGTATCTGTCTAGAAAATTATCCATTTCCTCCAGATTTTCTAGTTGTGTTGAATACACCACTATATAATACAGACTTTTGTAATAGGATCTGATGATTTTTTGAATTTCCTCAGTTTCTGTTGTTATCTCTCCCTTTTTGATTCTGATTTTGTTAATTTGGATACTGTCTCTGTGCCCTCTGGTTAGTCTGGCTAAGGGCTTATCCATCTTGCTGATTTTCTCAAAGAACCAACTCCTAGTTTTGTTGATTCTTTGTATGGTTTTATTTGTTTCTACTTGAATGATTTCAGCCCTGAGTTTGATGATTTCCTGCCTTCTACTCCTCTTGGATGTATTTGCTTCTTTTTGTTCCAGGACTTTCAGGTGGGCCATTAAGCTGCTAGCATATGCTCTCTCGCGTATCTTTTTGGAGGCACTTAGGGCTGTGAATTTTCCTCTTAGCACCACTTTCATTGTGTTCCATAAATTAGGGTATGTTGTGCCTTCATTTTCATTAAATTTTAAAAGTCTTTGATTTCTTTCTTTATTTCCTCCTTGATCAAGTTATCATTGAATAGAGCATTGTTCAGCTTCCACGTGTATATGGGCTTTCTGTTGTTTTAGATGTTATTGAAGACTACCCTTATTCCATAGTGATCTGATAGGAGACATGGAATAATTTTAATCTTCTTATATCTGTTGAGATCTGTTTTGTGACCAATTATATGGTTGATTTGGAGAAGGTACCATGAGGTGCTGAGAAGAAGGTGTATTCTTTTGCTTTTGGATGAAATGTTATATATATATAACATTTAAATGTTATATATATATATATATGTGTGTGTGTGTGTGTGTGTGTGTGTGTGTGTGTGTGCATATATATATGTACATGTATATATATGTTAGATATATGTTAGTTCCATTTGGTCCAAGGCTTCAATTAATTTCACTGAGTCCCTGTTTAGTTTCTGCTTTCGTGAATGATCCATTTCAGAAATTGGGGTGTTGAAGTCACCCACTATTATTGTGTGAAGTGCAATGTGTGCTTTGAGCTTTAGTAAAGTTTCTTTTACGAATGAGGGTGCCCTTGCATTTGGAGCATAGATATTCAGAAATGAGAGTTTTCTCTCAATTCTCTTCTTTGTGGATTTTTCCTTTGACCAGTATGTAGTTTCCTTCTGTGTCTTTTTTGATGACTTTACGTTGAAAGTCAATTTTACCTGATATTAGTATGGCCTCTCTGGCTTGTTTCCTGGGACCATTTGCTTGTAAAATTGTTTTCCAGCCTTTTACTCTGAGGTAGTGTTTGTCTTTGACACTGAGGTGCGTTTCCTGCACCCAGCAAAATGCTGGGTCGTTTATATATCCAGTCTAATTGTCTATGTCTTTTTATTGGGGAATTGAGACCATTGATATTAAGAGAGATTAAGGAATAGTGATTATTGCCACCTGCTATTCTTGATACTATCTTTATGTTTGAGTGGTTATCTACTTTTGGGTTTGATGCAAGAAGGTTACTATCTCATTTTTTCCAGGGTGTAGTTTCTCTCCTTGTATTTGCAGTTTCCACCTATTATCCTTTGCAGGGCCGAGTTTTTGGAAAGATATTGTGTAAATTTGGTTTTATCATGGAATATCTTGGTCTCTCCATCTATGGGGATTGAAAGTATTGCTGGTTATAGTAGTCGAGGCTGGCATTTGTGTTCTCTTAGAGTTTGCATGAGATCTGCCCAGGATTTTCTGGCTTTCATAGTCTGTGGTGAGAAGTCTGATGTGATTCGGATAGGTCTTCCTTTATATGTTACTTGGCCTTTTTTTCTTACTGCTTTTAATATTCTTTCTTTGTTTAGTACATTTGGTGTTTTGATTATTATGTGACGGGAGGTATTTCTGTTTTGGTCCAGTCTGTTTGGAGTTCTGTAGGTTTCTTATAAGTTCATTGGCATCTCTCCCATTAGGTTAGGGAAATTTTCCTCCATAATTTTGTTGAAGATATTTACTGGCCCTTTAAGTTGCAAATCTGCACTCTCATCTATACCTATAATCCTTAGGTTTGGTCTTCTCATTGTGTCCTGTATTTCCTGGATGTTTTGAGTTACATGTTTTTTGCATTTTGCATTTTCTTTAACTGTTGAATCGACACTTTCTATGGTATTTTCAGCACCTGAGATTCTGTCTTTCATCTCTTGTATTCTGTTGTTGATGTTTGTATCTATGACTCCTGATTTCTTCCCAAGGTTTTATATCTCCAAAGTTGTCTCCCTTTGTGGTTTCTTAGTTGTTTCTTCTTCCATTTTTAGATCCTGGATGGAATTGCTCAGATCCTTCACTTGTTTGTTTCTACTTCCTTTTTTAGATCCTGGTTGGAATTGCTCAGATCCTTCACTTATTTGTTTGTGTTTTCCTGTATTTCTTTAAGATATTTTTGCATTTCCTCTTTCAGGATTTTTGTCTGCTGACCCAAGTTCTCCAGTATTTCTTTAAGCGATTTTTGTGTTTCCTTCTTATGGGCTTCCATCGGTAGATCCATATTATCCTGCATGTCTTTAAGTGATTTTTGTGGTTCCTTTGTAAGGACATCTACCCATTGATTCATTTCTTTAAGCAATTTTTGTGGTTCCTTTGTAAGGACATCTACCCATTGATTCATTTCTTTAAGCGATTTTTGTGTTGCCTCCTTATGGGCCTCCATCAGTTGACCCATATTCTCCTGCATTTCAATAAGTGATTTTTGTTTTTCCTTTGTAAGGGCTTCTACCTGTTGATTCATGTTCTCCTGTATTTCTTTATGAGATTTTTTGCGTCCTTCTTGAAATCCTCTAATAGCATCATGAGAAGTGATTTTAAATCCAAATCTTGTCTTTCAGCTGTGATGGGGTATCCAGGACTTGCTGCTGTTGGAGAATTGGGTACGTATGGTGCCATATTGCCTTTATTTCAGTTAGTAGCGTTCCTACTTTTGCCTTTTGCCATCTGGTTACCTCTGGTGTTAGTTGGTCCTGCTGTCACTGGTTGTTGTTTGGACCTCCTGTGAGCCTGCAAGGCTATTTCTGCCCCCCCCCCTTGGATTACCGGGATTCCCCTGGCACCAATTGCTGAGGGGCTGCCCTGCTCCTGAATGACTTTGGAGCCCTGATGTGCCTTGCCCTAAGTGATATTATATTGGGGAATCCCTGCACATCCAAATGCTCAGTTTAGTCAATCACCAGAGCAGAAGTTGCCAAGGGGCGGCTGGTGCGCTCCCTCCCTGTGCAGATGCACTCTCTCCCAGTGTGGGTCCCTCTGTAGGGCAGAGGTCCCACTGTAGAGCTGGCACATAAGTGACCACAGAACTGCCCAGCTCTTGGTAGCAGGGAGCACACAAGCTGGCTGAATCCCAAGCGATATTATGCTTGATTATCTCTAAGCATGGAGGTCCCAATTGCTCTGTTGCCAGAGCAAAGATGGCAGAGTGCACTGTGCACCCTCTCAGTGCAGATCACTCTGCAGGGCAGATGGCTCACAGCAGAACTGGCGCCCAGATGACCACAGAGCTGCCCTGCTCTTGGGTGCAAATGTAAGCACAGCAGATTGTGTCTCAAGCGATGTTATGTTGGGGAATCCCTGCGTACCTGGAGGCTCAGTGCAGTCAATCCCTGGAGCAGAGGTCTGTCATTTTTAACAGCTGAGTAATACTCAATCGTGTAAATGTATATTTTCTACATCTATTCTTCTTGTGAGACACATCTAGGTTGTTTCCAATTTCTGGAAATATAAATATAAACAATAAACAGAATTGAACAAATGGCCTTGTGGCAAGATGAAGTGCTCTCTTGGGCATGTACTGAAGAGTGTATACACTCTTGCATGACCAAGAGTGGTATAGTTGGATCTTATTGTAATTGAATATCATTCCTCTAAGTAACCAACATACTAATTTTCACAGTGGCTGTCCAGGTTTGCCCTCCTTCAAGTAAAGAATGAGTATTCTTATTTCACACTTTTGTCAGCATGAGTTGTTATTATTGACATTAGACATCTAACACATTAAATGTACGTTCATGTAAACAGAATTTTCTATTTTGATGTACCACGATTTTAATTAGGTCATTTGGTTTTCAAATCTTGTTTTTGAGCTATTCACATGTTTTTGATATCAGCTCTTTACTGAATCTGTAATAGGTAAAATATTTTCAGTTCTGTGGTCTGCCACTTTGTCTGAATGACAGTGTCCTTTGCCATGCACAAGATTCTCAGTTTTATGAAGTTCTGATTATTAACTGTTTATATTATTTCCTGTGCTGACGGTGTTCTGCTCATCAAGTCTTATTTGTGCTAGTGAGTTTAAGGCTATTCTCCTCTTCCCTAGTTGGAGTGGCCTATATCTTAGCAGGGAGTAGCTGATGGAGTTTTGGTGTAGGGCAAAGCTTCAACTAGGGGAAGTGAAGTTAGGAGAAAAAAAGTCTGTGGGATCTGCCAGAAATGAGGTGAGAGGCAACTGCTACAAGTAATCTGTGAAACAGCACTGAGACTGTGCTATTGGATTTGGAGCAATAGAGAAAGAAGTGAAGTCTTCGTGTTACTTCTGTTTTCCTGACTGGAGCCTCGCTTGACTTTTAATCAGAAGGTCTCCACAGAAGATAAACAACATGAATACTTAAAACAGAACTTTTGTACCTCATTTCTTGTTCTGATAAGCATAAGTGGATATAAAGAATGATTGTGACAATGCCTTCTAAACTAATGAAGGTGTAATTGAACACATATTTAGTATATAATTTCTAGTCAACACATCTTTGAGAGATAAGTTCCATGATTTTATATAAATTATATCTTCTTCTCAATCATGTATCAGTGTTCATGAATGCAAAACCATATAAAATTTAATGTTGTTAATATATTAGAATAAATATTATATATTTTTGTTGTTTTCTTGACTTTAAAATATATTATCTATATGAGGTTAGCATTTATCAGGCCATGAGAGAACCTCCTAATGATTATTTAGAGTAAGTTATATTTTCAGTAACAGAGTGGAGATTTCCTTTAATTATTTCTACATGTTTCATGACAGCACACAATTTGGATTCCTTTGGGTTTATGTCCCTAGTGTCAAGCAATTACAGATTAAACAATGAACAACATCATGAAATAAATTTTCAGGTTTCAGTCTTCTGCATGACTCCACTTTGTTCTTCACAAATAGATTCCAGTTGCTAAAATAATAGTATTTGTGTATTGTGTTGAATTCTGTTTCACTGATTAATTGCTATTGTAGCTGGGAAGATTACGAAAATATTTTAATTTTGATGTAGACTGTATATTTGGTTTAATAATTATATCAATAACATTATCAAAAATTCGATACCAGGAAAGACTATTTTGGTGAGTTACTTCAATGTTGTCTGTGTTTTCAATTTGTGTATGTACACAGGATCTACACTAATTTGGGTACATATTTGTTTGGTGTTACATATTTGGGTGTTAAACTTGAAATTTATTGTTCATTTACACTGTACTGAATTAAAACTCTTTTCTTATTTTTAAGTTACTCTGCAAAAATTGTCAACCAATAGCTACCTAAAAGTTTATTAACATGACTTTAGTGAATTCAGATGCAAAGTATAAAACACACAAAACATGTCCACTAAAAATAACACAATATATGAGGCAGATTATAAAACTGAATATAATAGTTACAAATAGAAATGGAGCAGTAGTAAAGATGCTGGAATTGATATAGAAAAAGCAGGTTTCTTAGAAGAGCTGTGTACAAAACTTGCCAAGAAAACAGAATATAAATCATCAAACAATAACTTTTTTCACAAATATTATAAAATTAAAATTCTTCTAAAATCAGTGTGTACCTTTTGAAATGTTATTCAATTATAATATGTATTTTATTTTTCTTCTTTCCTTTCTCCAAACATTCTCTTATACTCCTTCATGTGATTTTTCAAAACCATGACTTCTTTTTACATTATTTGTTCATGCCCTTTAACTAAGAACTTGGAAAACCCAGGCAGGTATAGCATTGAAAGAGTAAAGCTAACTTGGTTTAGTGAATTCCAGGCTATCTATTTCTATATACTGCAACATTGTTTCTGTTTTTTTGTTCTGCTTTATTTTAAAGCAATGAACATACTAATAAGAATGAACAAAATAATTTGCTTTTTGTGCTTCTTACATGATTCATTGTAGTATGTGCAAAGCACTATTAAATTTTGAATTTTATGAAATTTTGTCCAACTTGAGGAATTTAGTGTCTTTACAAGTAGGCAAAACACGGATTATTCAATAACAAGAGACTAATGATCCCTTAATAAAAATGACATGAAGTTGGTAATGACAGAGGAAGAAGAGCACAGAAGGCACATTGCGTTAACTCTTTGATTTGCTGATCATTGATGTGGAGGACTTTCGCACAGCCATATCAAAGAGCAGAATAATCAATAAGGAGTAGAGAGTGATAGGAAAGCATTAAAAACTGTTAATGTAACATTGACATTAGGAGAAGCATCAATGCACATCGATCCCAAAGTGAATCTTAATCCTATTTCTAAAAGGAGACAAGATGTAGCTCTACAGGTCTTTATTGTTTCACTATTAAATGCTACAAAATTAGCATGATTTATTCCCTGTAGTAATCTACCGAAATTCTTTCTTTTCTTCTCTAACCAACTTCAAAGAACATCCCAGTTACTATACAGAAGCTTACCATCATAATATAATTTCAGCAACAATTTTTTTAGAAGTCTTGATTACATTTTTCTTGTTTTTATTATATTTTGTATTATTCTCAGCACTAGAAAATGACATGACTGACATATTCACTTAGCGAATAGACAACTAAACCTTTTCTGTATGTTCCTATTCTTTAAATAGTTTTATAATGTGTGCTATTTCTTTTGGATTCTGGGCACAATTTATAATGTTTTAATTGTACTTCAGCTATTTTAATATTTCCTTAGAAATGGTATATGCCTACATGTCCTTCAATAAATAATGAAAATGCAGTATATATAAACAAAGGAAGCTTATTTAAATGTACCAAATAATAAATTAATTATAATTTTCTTCTTGTATTGACATGTTCTCAGTATTTCCTCAAATTCATGTTTTCTGCATCACAATCCTGAGTGGAGGAGTACAGGTATTCTACCTTATAATGATCCTATACTAATTCAAGAGGAAGAGCTGGTGTTATTTGAAGAAATGTTTATGTATTCTGAGACACAGTTTATCTAGTGTGAGAAAACGAGTAAAAAAAAAAAAACCCAAAATAGAGGGAAGATCAGGATGTGAAGGAGGGAACAAAGACACAAGAACAAATGTAAAGCTATTTCTTTAGTTAAAAAGAAGATTAGGTGTGTAGATTGAAATATTTTAAAGTATGCATGAAAGTATACCATGATTCTAATTATACAGGAATCTTCAAATTAAAACATAAATCTCACAAAATATGAATGTTATAAATAAATATCAATGAAAAGAAGAAATTTTATGTTGTATGGTATACATTTAAATATAGATTTAATTATAGTCTGTGTTTGGAATTCTATAGTCACAACACTTAAACATGATATTTAGGTATGAAGAGAGTAACTGTTGAGAAAATAGCGGAAATTTTGCTAATAAAGAAAGAATACAAGAAATGTAAATAGTTAGGTATGCTTTTATTCTAAATCTGCTTTACCTTGTTATGAGATCAGAAAACATACTTAGGTCATTTAATTATCATATGTTGTAGCAAGTTATTCTGGGTGGTCTTTCTGCAATGAATATTGAAAAATATATAATTGTTTTATCAAAATTATCTATAATGGTAGCAGGTTATTACTCTGAGGCTTTTCAAATTGTGTAGTTACAAGACAGAAGAAGTAATCTAAGTTCATAGATAAGATTTTCTCATCAGCACATATGACTGGCTGAATAATGGACCAACACAGGACTGAAAGAGGTCTAAAAAATTCAAGTGCCAGTGGCAGTATTATTGTGTACATAATGATCTGTTCTAGGGAATAATAGTGACTCAGAATAAGGCAAATTATCTGTTATTAGGAATAACAACAAAAGATATGTTAGTTCTCTACATAGCCAGTATAAGCAGTTAAAATTATTATCTAATACCTTTGAGGAATATATAGAATATTCACATTATTTAACCTTGAATATGATTCTTTTTTCTCATGCCATGGTCTTATGTTGGCCACATGACTAAAGCATTTTCAATTGTTTTAAATTAAATATTATATGTTTTTATTAAAAATAGATTCTTACATTTTTAATGCTAAAGTGGTTTTTGTTGTTTCAAATTACTAGCAAATAGCTGTTTGTATCCTCTTTCAATATATAAATACAATGAATAATTAATTTGCTAAAAGGAAGAAATGTGAAAATTTGAAGACTTTTTGTAATATTCTTCCACTTAGTGTCAGACACTTGCCATTTGTAACCATATGTTGGGTATTTAGATTACACAGACATTCTATAACTTGGAATCATGGCCACTGCAGTCTTCTCAGAGCTTACATAACTTTGCAATATGTTTCTGATGACTATAATATTTTATCATGAAGTACTCTAGCATCAAATAAATTTATATATTATTTACATATGAATATAATGTAATTCTCATAGCATGATACTGATGAGTACTACATCTTAATTACAGATGAGAAAAATATCACAGTGAAGAACAAAGGACATTGTCCTAAATTGCTAATTACTAACTGCCCACATAAGAACCAGTAACAAGGCAGAATATTCACAAATGGAATATGTCTGCGTCTGAATGTATGGTTGATGGTAAGCCTCACATGAGATTCTACTGTTCCACTCTCTCAAGTTCCATTAAGTCTCATTTTCTATTCTTCCCCTTTCATAATCTGAAAAGTGATGGCCTATGAAGTGATGAACCAGAGTTCTGCGACCACATTCATCTTAGTCGGTTTCTCAGAATATCCACAGCTCCAAATACCTCTCTTTCTCCTGTTCTTGACCATCTACTCAGTGACATTGATGGGGAATCTGGGCATCCTTGTGGTCATAAAGATCAATCCCAAACTTCACACGCCCATGTACTTTTTCCTCAGTCACCTTTCATTTTTGGATATATGTTATTCTAGTGTATTTACACCCAAACTTTTGCAGATTTTGATCATGGAAGATAGGACCATTTCTTTCAAAGAATGCATGATACAATTTTTCTTTATTTGTACATTTGTGATTACAGAAATGTTCATGTTAGCAGTGATGGCCTATGACAGGTTTGTGGCTGTTTGTAATCCCCTACTCTACACAATTGTAATGCCTATTCAATTCTGTGCTCTGCTGGTAGCTGGGACATACATGATTGGAGGACTCTGTGCTGTGATACTTATATATACTCTTTTGCAACTATCCTATTGTGAATATGGCATCATCAATCATTTTGGATGTGAGTACTCTGCTGTCATCTCTGTATCTTGCTCTGACTCCTCCTTTAGCCAGATGGCTTGCTTAGTCATTTCTATAGTTAGTGAATCTTCTAGTGTCCTTATCACTTTAGCCTCATATGTGTTCATAGTTGTCACTATTATAAAGATGCCTTCCAAAGGAGGTCTACGGAAAGCCTTCTCGACCTGTACTTCCCACCTGACTGCCATAACAATCTTCCATGGGATCATACTCCTCCTGTACTGTGTCCCCAACTCAAACAGCTCACGACTCTTTGTCAAAGTAGCCACTGCTCTTTACACAGTCATGATCCCCATGCTGAACCCCCTTATCTATAGCCTTAGAAATAAAGATGTGAAAAACACAGTCAGGAGACTTATCAGCTCAAAACTGCACACTCACTTGACATAATTATGAATATTGTGCTACATGTGCATGTGCATGCATGTGTGTGTATGTGATGGCAAGACACATGGAGAGGCACACACCAAGACAGAGACACAGTGAGAAGCAAAGAGTGGTAAGAGGTTGGTGAGAGACTGTCGTACTTTTCTTAGTTCACTTGCATTTATATTTTCTCTATTTTATATAAATATAGTGCAATTTGATTAAGTGTAATCAGTTTCAGTATAGGGAATATTAGAAATTTTGCTTATAGACACTGTGGATGTTAGGATTCACAAGTTTGAAAGCACAAATCCTTACTTACATTATTTTTTAATATGCAGTTGGTCTTATAAGAAATATTTAAGTGCAGATGATAATTTTTTGTTAAGAATCCACACTCTCATGCTCCTAACTCACAAAGTTTTCTCTGTGCTATGTCGTGTAACTTTTACTCTTGTTTTAATTTTTTATCTTATTTAATAAAGCAATCATATGTGTGTTTGTGTTTTATATTATAAAAACATCATCTCATATTAAGAAAGTCAATAATTCCAAACTACTGTTTTTATTTCTCACTAATTCTAGATAACAATATACTGTATTTAAATGTTGAAGAAAAAAATGATATCAATTAATTGCTCCATTTTATGGTAATAGCAAATAATTCAATTATTTAATGACAAAATCATATTACTAACTTTATCTTGGATTTTTCATTCTCTTCCTGATTCTATTACTAAAAAGTTAATCATATATGAGCTACTTTATTGACCAACCAAAGATGATAATTATTATTCATTTCTTTGTCTTTCTAATTTTTTAAGTGATAGGATTTACATCATTAAAGTAGATCTTATTTTCACTCCTCTTCATTTAGAGCTGCTACTGCTATCACATTATCAAGATTTAACATTAATTTAGTTTTTAGCCTCCTCAATACGTACTAATATAACATCTGAAAATTTACAACATGTTTACCTTCTTAAATATCTGACACTGTTGTAGGAAATTTTCACTATATTTGTGAATAGAATTGTTTCACAAAAACATAATTTACTTATTCTGAATCATTAAAATAAAAGAACTTTAGGAACATGTACAGTTAACTTCTGAGTAGAAAAACAGTGGAGTATTGTCAGTGTCTTTAATATTTTGCTTAACACATGTTCTCTCTATGTAGCCTCGGCTATCCTCAGCCTTCCTTTTAGACAACTTTAACTTTGAACTGTTAGATATATGGTTGCCTCTGCTTCCTAGTGCAGTGGTTAAAGGTGTGTTGGAGAAAGATTGAAGACACACAAAGAGGATAAGAACTCCTCAAGAAGACCAACAGAATCTTGTACGCTTAAGTTCTTTCAGAGACTGTACCATGAACATAAGAGCATGTATGGGCTGGACCTAGGCCCCTTGATCATATGTAGAAAATGTACAACTTGATCATCATGCAGTTCCCAAACAACCAAAGTGATGGCTATCCCTAAAGTTGTTGATTGTTTTTATAATATCTTCTCCAAAATTGGATGTCTTGCCTGTTCTTATTTGGAGAAGAAGTGTCAAGCTCTGCAGAAATTTCATGAGCTCAGAATGGGGATGTTTTGGATTGAGGAGAATGGGAGGAGGGTTTGCGGTAAGAACTGTGGAAGGGGGATCTGGAGGTGGGTAAGAGATCAGGTTGCAAAGTGAATTTAAAAAGAAAATCCGCTTTCCTCCAGCTTCCAGCTGACTTCCAGTATCTTAAGTATCTTAATAGTCAATTATTGTGGCATCTCCTCTCCTTATTAGAACTAACCAACAGATATTAATGTAAAGCACTTAGTATTAAATTCAGAAAGTACAATAAAAATTGTATTAAGGAATTGCTATATGTGTTACAAATATCTTATTTCATCAATGACTGGAATATTTCTCAAAGTCAGAGTGCTTCTGTTGGCCGCTATATCTTGGGGAGAGATTAACAGTGAAAACACAATATCAAAATACAGATTTGGACATGTAAAGTTTCTGTTTTCATATAAATTAAGTATATTCCTACTTTATAAACACACATATTTTTTGTTATTCTCTTAAGAAAGCAAAGGTTTTACACATACATACCATTTCACCTCCATTCAACAATAAAGTCAAAATGGTGAGACTAGCAAACTAATTCTGGAAATAAGGTCAATAAATTGAATATACAAACACTGTGAAAATTATGATCAACACAAACTGTAATAGAAATACAGAATTTTAGAGAAAGAGGAAAAGGCCAAAACAATAATACTGTTATAAATATAGAAGGAAAAGTTCAAAACACCAGTTCCAAACTCTGCTGTTAGGTCAAGATTCAAATATGAGATTCTGTGTCAAAGAAAGAGCTGAGGTATAATAAAAATTTAGCCCTTGATTATCTAACTGCAGCAAATATTCCATGAACCCACAAAATGCAGTTAAGTCATATATAGCATATTTAAAATGTACAGCTAGCTATGCTAATTATTGAGACAATTCTTCTTTCATATAATGTCTCCTATAGTTCCTTCACCCTCCACTCCTCTAAGTACTTCCTTCCTTCTCTACCAGATTTACTCTTCCTCCATTTCCATTCAGAAAGAGCAAAGATGGCATAAAAAGTTATAATAAAACTAAGCATAAACTCTCATATCAGGGCTGGGTGAAGCAAGAATTTCATGAGCAGATAAAAATGTCAGAAACACCTCCATTACCACTTTTAGGAGTCACATAAAGATCAAAATTACCACACTAATGACTGTAACACACACACAGAGCACCTAATGATAACCCATGCAGGCCAACTGGTTTGTTGCTTTAATCCCCTTGAGGCCTTATGAGCCCTATTTAGTTGATTCTGTGGTCTGTATTCTTCTGGTGTCCTTGACTCCTCTGGCTCCTACAATTCTTCTTCTTCTTCTTCTGTGGACAACTGAAATCTGTTGAAATGTGGATTAGACACTCACTCAAATGTGATACAAGAAGTATCCCTGCCACATCTATATTATATTTCATCAATCATTACCCAGACCCATGATCAGTTCATTTTTTTTCGGTACAATTTGTCTTTATGGACATGTACTGACCTTCTGCCTTCCTTACCCATGGTGTTGATGTTGCATTTTCAGGTTTCTATAAAGTTTGGCGAAATTTGGAATTCTTGAGATGGTCTCAATGACTGTAATTTAGAATAGGAAGTCAGGTTCATATATTAAGTTTCATACAATGTTTGGGATGAAGCAACACATATTTTTAAATCTATCTATCTGTCTGTCTGTCTGTCTGTCTGTCAATCGATCTATCTTTCATCTATCTATCTATCATCTATCTATCTATCTATCTATCTATCTATCATCTATCTATCTATCTATCTATCTATCTATCTATCTATCTATCTATCTATCTATCTATCTATCTATCATCATTTTAAACTCCAGATTTTATTCCCTTCCCAGACTACTTTCCAACTGTTCCACATCCCATATCTCCTCTCCACCCCCTGTCTCCACAAGGATGTCCCCACCCTCCATCCCCCATTCTACCAGATCTATAAACTCCCTGGGGCCTCCAGGCTCATGAGGGTTAGGTGCATCTTCTCTGACTAAACCCAGATCCAGCAGTCCTCTGTTGTATATGTGTTGGCGGTCTCATATCAGCCTGGTGTATGCTGCCTGGTTGATGGTACAGTGTGTGAGACACCGGGGGCTCCAGACTAATTGAGACTGCTGGTCCTTCTACAGGGATGCCCTCCTCTTCAGCTTCTTCCAGCTTTCCCCTAATTCACGCACTGGCTTAAGCAGCTTCTGTCCATTGGTTGGATGCAAATATCTGCATCTTACTCTTTCAGCTGCTCATTGGGTCTTTCGTAAGACAGTCATGATAAGCCCCTTTTGTGAACACTCCATTTTCCTCAGTAATACTGCCAGGTCTTGGGGTCACTCCTTGAGCTAGATATCACTTCTGACCTATCCCTGGACCTTCTTTTTCTCAGGCTCTTCTCCATTTCCATCCAAATAGTTCTTTCAGACAGGAACAATTATGGTCCAGAGTTTTGACTGTGGAATGACAAACTCATCCCTCCCTTGATACTCTGTCTTTCTGCTAGTGGTGGGCTCTACAAGTTCCCTCACCCCACTGTAGTGAATTTCATCTAAGGTTCCTCCCTTTGATTCCTGAGAGTCTCTCACATCCCAGATCTCTGGTACATTTTGGAGGGTTCCTCCAAACTCCTATCTCCTGAGGTTGCATGCTTTCATTCTTTCTTCTGGCCTTCAGGGATTTCAGTCTTTTTCCCCTAGCCAATAAAAGATCTTTTTCCCTTCTTCAACCCCCAATCCTCTTTCCTTCCCAGGATCGTCCCTCCCTACTCCCCTTAAGTTGCTTTCTTCTCCCTCCAAAGTGGGACTTAGGCATCCTCACGTGGGCACTTCAGCTTGTTGAGATTTTTGAGTTCTGTGGACTATATCTTGGGTATTAGGTATGTTTTTGGCTAATATCCACTTATTATTGAGTAAATAGCATGCATGTCCATTTGGGTCTGAATTACATCACTTGGGATGATATTTTCTAGTTCAATCTGTTTGCCTGCAAAACTAAGGATGTCTTCATTCTTAATAGCTGCATAGTATTCCACTGTGTAAATGAACCAAATTTCTGTATCCATTCTTCTGTCATGGGACATCTAGGTTATTTTTGTCTCCTCTATATTGCAAGAGGATCAAGAACTTCAACATAAAACCTGATACACCGATTCTAACAGAAGAGAAAGAGGGAAAGAGTCTTAAACTCATTGGCACAAGGGGAGATTTCCTAAAAAGAAATCTAATGGCTCATGTTCTTAGATGAAGAATTGATAAATTGGACCTTATGAAACTGGAACGCTTCTGTAAGGCAAAAATACATAGCCTATAAGACAAATCAGCAAGCTACAGATTTGGGAAAAAAATTTTCCAATACAGGGCTAATATCCAAAATACATAAAGAACCCAAGAAGCTAACCACCATTTAGCCAAACAACCCAATCAAAAAAAAATGGGGTATGCAAAATCCAACACCCCTTCATCATAAAAGACTGGGAAAGATCAGGAATTCAAGGCCCACACCTAAACATAGTAAAAGCAATATACGGCAAACCAGCTGCCAACATCAAACTAAATGGAGAGAATTGGGAAACAAGACCACTAAAATAAGGGACCCGATGAGGCTGTCCACTCTCTCCCTACCTGTTCAATACAGTACTCAAAGTACTCACCAGAGCAATTAGAAAACAAAAGGTGGTCAAAGAGATACAAATTGGAAAGGAAAAAGTCAAAATATCACTATTTGCAGATGATAAGATAGTATACTTAAGTAACACCAAAAGTTCCACAAGAGAACTCCTAAACCTGATAAATAACTTCAGCAAAGTGGAGGCTGGATACAAAATTAACTCAAACAAATCAGTTGCCTTCCTCTACTCAAATGATGAACAAGCTGAGAAAGAAATTTGGAAAATGACACCCTTTATAATAGTCACAATTAAGATAAGATACCTTGGTGTGACTCTAACCAAGCAAGTGGAAGATATGTATGACAAAAACTTCAAATCTCTGAAAAAGGAAATCAAGGAAGATCTCAGAAGACTGAAAGATCTCCCATGCTTGTGGAATGGCAGGATCAGTATATTAAAAATGGCCATCTTGCCGAAAGCAATCTATGGATTCAATGAAATCTCCATCAAAATTCCAACTCAATTCTTCATAGACTTAGGAAGATCAAATTGCATATTCACCTGGGATAATAAAAAAAAAACCACAAGTATATTGAAAACTATTCTCAACAATAAAAGAACATCTAGTGGAATCATCATCCCTGACGTCAATCTGTACTATAGAGCTGCATGGTATTGGTACAGTGACAGGGAGGTAGATCAATGAAATAGAATTGAAGACCTAGAAATGAACCCATACACCTATGGCCACTTGATTTTTGATGAAGGAGATAAAAAACATACGGTGTAATAAAAGACAGCATTTTCAACAAATGGTGCTGTTTCAACTGGAGCTCAGCATGCAGAAGAATGCAAATCGATCCATTCTTATCTCCTTGTACAAAGCTCAAGTCCAAGGATCAAGGACCTCCACATAAAACCAGACATACTGAAACTAATAGAAAAGAAAGTGGGAAAGAGGCTTGAACACATGAGCACAGGGGGAAATTAGCTGACCAGAACACCAATATCTTATGCTCTAAGATCAAAAATTGACGAATGGAACCGCATAAAATTGGAAAGCTTCTGTAGGGCAAAGGAAACTATCAATAGGACAAAGCAGCAACCAACAGATTGGAAAAAGATCTTTACCAATCCTACATTAGATAGAGGGCTATTGTCCAATATATTCAAAGAACTCAAGAAATAGACTCCAGAGACCCAAACAATCCTAATAAAATGTGGTACAGAGCTAAAAAAAAGAATTTTCAACTGAAGAATATAGAATGACCGAGAAGAACCTAAAGAAATGTTCAACATCCTTAATCATCAGGGAAATGCCAATCAAAACAACACTGAGATTTCGCCTCACACCAGATAGAATGGGTAAGTTCAAAAATTCAGGTGACAGTAGATGCTGTTGAGAATGTGGAGAAAGAGGAACACTCCTCCACTGCTGGTGGGATTACAAGTTGGTACAACCACTGTAGAAATCATTTTGGCAGTTCCTCAGAAAATTGGACATATTACTACATGAGGACCCAGCTATATTACTCCTGGGCATATGCCCAGGAGATGCTCCAACATGCAATAAGGATACATGCTTCACTATATTCACAGCACCCTTATTTATAGTAGTCAGAAGCTGTAAAGAACCCAGATGTCCTTCAACAGAGGAATTGATGCAGAAAATGTTGTGCATTTACACAAAAGGAGTACTACTCAGCTATTAAAACAATGAATTCATGAAATTCTTAGTCAAATGTGCGGAACTAGAAACAACAATCCTGAGTGAGATAACCCAATCACAAAGAACACACAGAGTATGCACTTCCTGATAAGTTGATATTAGCCCCAAAACTCAGAATACGCAAGATACAATTCAAAGACCACATGAAGCTCAAGAAAAAGGAAGACCAAAGTGTGGATACAAAAGTCCTTCTTAGAAGGGGGAACAAAATACCCATGGGAGGAGATACAGTGAAAAAGTGTGGAGCAGAGACTGAAGGAAAGGCCATCCAAACACCGCCCTACCTGGTGAGCCATCCCATATACAGTTACCAAACCCAAACTCTATTTTGGATGCCAAGAAGTTCTTGTTGACAGGAGCCTGATATAGCCATCTCCTGAGAGGCTTTGCCAGTACCTGACAAATACAGAGGTAGATGCTCTCAGTCAACCATTGGATTGTGCATAGGGTCCCCAATGAAGGAGCTAGAGAAACGACACAAGGAACAGATGCTTGTGAGGATGTGGAGAAAGAGGAACACTCCTCCATTGTTGGTGGGACTGCAAACTGGAACAATCACTCTGGATATCAATCTGGAGGCTCCTCAGTAAATTACTAATAGGTTTATTTGAAGGTCCTGCAATACCTCTCTTGGAAATGTACCCAAAAGATAACCCACCTTGCCACAGGAGCATGTGTTTCACTTTTTTCATCGTGGCCTTGTTTGTGATAGCACCACATATTTTAGAAGACATTTACTTCTGAGTTTGGAACATCAACATTGACAAATATTGGAGACAATGCATGTAATAAACAGATACTAAGATGGAGAGAGGATTGAGCCATTTGTTCCTTTGTTTCTTTTATAAAGAGAGAGAGATTGAGAAAAGGCTTTCAGTGGGTACAGAGGCAGGGAGAATTTGGGAAGGATTAAATGATTAAAAGCAAGGAGCCCTCTACAGCCTCAGTAATAGTGTTAGGCCTTGGGACCTCCCCTTGAGCTGGATCCCACTTTGAGCCTGTCACTGAACCTTCTTTTCCTCAGACTCCTCTCCATTTCCATCCCTGTAGTTCTTTTATACAGGAACAATTATGTGTCAGAGTTTTGACATTGGGATTGCAACTTCCTCCCTCATTTGATGGCCTGTGCTCCTGTTGGAGGTTGGTCTATAAGTTCCCTTTCCCTACTGTAGGGCATTACATCTGAGGCCACTCCTATTGAGTCCTGAGGTTCTCTCACCTCCCAGGTCTCAGGTGCATTCTGGAGGTTCCCCCCAACCTCTTAACTCCTGAGGTTATCTGTTTTAATTCTGTAGGCTGGCCCTCAGAGCTTCAGTCTTTTTCTCTCACACAGTTTCCCCTCTCCCTCCCCACCCCAATCCATTTTCTCCTAAAGACCCAACAAGGAGCTGAAAGAGCCCTATGCAGATATTTGCACCCAACCAATGGACAGAATCTTCTGACCGCTGTGGTTGAATTAGGAAAATGCAGAAAGAAACTGAGGAGGGTGGCCCTGTAGGAAAACCAGAAGTCTCAATTAATCTGAACCCCAGAGATGCATCAAACACTGGACCACCAAATAGGCAGCATACACTACCAGAAATGAGACCCCCAACACATATACATATATACAGCAAAGGAATACTTGGTCTGTGTTCAATCAGAGATGATATACATAACCCTCAAGAGACTGGAGGCCCCACAGAGTTTAGAAGTCATGTGGGGTAGGGAGCATGGACATCTTTATGGAGACAGAGGGTTGGGGAGGAGGTATGGGATGTGGAACAGTCTGAGGTAGATGGGTGGGGATAAAATCTGGAGTGTAAAAAAATTAAAAAAAATAAAAAACATTGAGCAAAATATTGTCTAAAAATATTTTACCAATAAAAAAAAAAAAACAATCCAAGTAAAAAGCTCAACTCACAACCTAAATTTCAGGAAATAGATCTTTTTTCTAGTGCCCAGAATCTATTGTCAAATTCTACTTAGTGTGTTTTATATATATATATATATATATATATATATATATATATATATATATATATATATATATATGTGTGTGTGTGTGTGTGTGTGTGTGTGTGTGTGTATACATATATATATGTGTATGTATATATATATGTGTGTGCATGTATATATATGTGTGTGTATGTATATATATGTGTGTATATATGTATATATATGTATATATATATATATATATATATATATGACTATTTTCCATGCTTTACAAATTCACGATTATCTTCTGTGTCTTGCAATTGGTGTTTATACACTTATAGGTTATGTATCATTAATTGCAAAGTTGATACTATTAAATACTTATCTTCAATTTGAAAAATATGGTGTCAATTTCACTCTATTATTTTCATCCATAAAACAAAAATATATCAACAAACAAATTGATTCTAACATAAAACAAAAATAATATTCAGTCACCAGATTTTAGTTGATAAAGATAAACAAATATATTCCCCAAGGATATTCAGTGGTAAATTATTTTACCAAGAATTGACTAAAATAGCTATGAATTCCTATAGAAGGTTGGGATTTGAGAGTTGGATAACTTGATCATCTAATCTCTGATATGCCTGTGTGACCTTTTTTAAAGCACCTTTGCCTACTCTTCTTTATTTAAAGTAGTAATCATAGATTGTTTTTGGAAATATCAAAATTATCCCTGAAGAATCTGGTTTATATTTATTTGTAGGGTATGTTTTGAATAAAGTCCTGTGCCTCAGCCTCAAAGGAGTGTGCTGATTGTTAAAATCACAAGTCAGTGATCATGGAGTCATGCTCAATATTGTAACAATGATTTTTTTTTCTTGGATATTTTCTTTATTTACATTTCAAATGATTTCCCCTTTCCAAGTCTCCACTTCAGAAACACCCTATCCCATTCCTGTCCAGCTGCCTCTATGAGGATGCTCCCCCACCCACCGACTCCCATCCTCCAGCCCTGGAATTCCCTTACAATGGGGCATCAAACACCCTCAGGCCCAAAGGCTTTTCCTTCCACTGATGTCCAACATCATCTTCTGCAAAATATGTGGCCAGCACCATGGGTCGCTCCATGTGTATACTTTGGTTGGTAGTCCATTCCATGGGAGCTCCAGGGGATCTGGTCTGTTGACATTGTTGTTCAATCCATGGGGTTGCAAATCCCCTCAGCTCCTTCAGTCCTTTATCCATCTCATCCAACAGGGATCCCCATGTTCAGTTCAATGGTTGGCTGCAAGTTTCCTCCTCTTTATTGTCAGGCTCTCGCAGAGCATCTCAGGAGATAGCCATATTAGGCTTCTATCAGCAAGAACTTCCATGAATCCACAATAATGTCCGAGTTTTGTGGCTGTATTTGGGATGGATACCTTATCTCCCTGTAATGATGTTTTTTAATTACCAACAACCCTCCAAGTACTCCGTGACTCATTATCTAGATTAAATCAGACTTTGACCATGTGCTATGAGGGATTGCCCTACTTAGTTTAATTGAGATGATTCCCTGGGATGTTGTAATACACTTTATTTAAAAAGAGGAAATTATCTGAGCACCAGTACTTACTTATTCTACTTCTACCATGATGGACAGAACCTAGAAAGTATTATTCAAAACAAAGCCTTCCTTAAGTGCTTTCGTAAAGTATCTTTTGGAAACAACAAGATGAGTAACCAATACCAGTGATGTAGAATAGCACAGCCTCTTTTCTCTCCAGATATATCAAGGTAACCCCTTGGAGTTTTTGAGTTAGTTAAGATTAGTTACTTGAAGTGTGGAGGTGATCTCAATAGTCATGGTGTAGTCTTCCTTTTAATTCAATGAACTGATAAAGACTTTAGAAGGAGAAATGAATGAAACTCTTATAAGATAGGTTAGTAGACTTTGGGATGTGGTACCAAATGGAATCAATGTGAGCATTGTGAAAGCAGAGAATTATTGTTTAGTTTTTAGTTTTTTGTGAAACTGTCATAGTTATAAAATTCTAACCTAGTTTCATAAAGCTCTGTATATGGTATTACATTCTTTTTCATTTAATACAGAGCTTTAAACTTATTTAAAAATAGCAGCAAAACATCAGTTTGTTGAAGAAGTTGGAATGGATCAAAATAGTATACAATGCACTATGAAAAAAATGAGGGTAATTAGAAAATTCATACTTTATGTAGTTTTCAGTTATTATTTATCATCATCATCATCATCATCATCATCATCATCATCATCATCATCATCGTACCTTTAACACCATAATTTTGGAATTGATAATATGCCTTGTTTCTTTTTCTTTTATATATTAATCATTTTTGGTTGCATGAATTAAGTATTTTTAATATGGAAGAAAAAAGTAAGGATTTTTGAGAATGTTAATTTATAATTTCATAATTGTTCTATATCTTATTGCTAAATATTCATTTTGAGCTGCTTTCTTCTGATCTGTCTTTTTTATTGATTGCATATGTTCTTTGGAAATAACATGTGGTCATATAACACATTTTTGTTTTAAAATTGGAACTGTTGCAATTTTGATGTCTAATGAATATTTTAGATGTGCTAATTCTAGTTTCAAAGAATAGTTTTTGAAAACATTCTTATCACTCTATGCCTGTGTAGTTAAAATTATTTACTTTTTAATATTCATGATATATGAATTAATTATTATTTATTCCTCTCTTAGAAAACATACTTAAAGTTAAATACTAAAATATTCATGATACCACATTCTCATGGTATATTATTCTAATTTATTTTAATTCATGTTATATTTTTCTGTGAGATTTGTATGTAAGAGAGGGATGGGTACATGTGTGATTATGATGTACTTCTACATGCATACATATTCATATCTTTGAATCCAGGCACACACATACCTTAGCATGTGCAGAGGTCAGATTCCAATTTTGTGTGGTCCTCACTTTCTGCCTTGTTGGAGACAGAGTCACAGTGCTGCTTGCTGCTATGCACACCATGCTGCCTGCCCCATAAGCTTCTAGAGACTCTCCTGTTCTACCTTCATCTCACCATTGGGCCATTGTTGTAACAGTGTATGCATAGTAGCAATCCTATTTAAAAATATTTCTTATATTTTTTAAGATTATAATATAAATATATATTCCATTCTTTCCCTTTCTCATTTAAAACCCTTTCAGATGCACCTCCATGTACTTGCAAATTGATTGTTGTTGCATGCTTATATGTAGATGGATATACATACTTATTCCTAAATATATATATATATATATATATATATATATATATATATAACTGCTAAGTCTGTGTAATGTTATACGTTTCTATGTTTTCAATGCTTGTGTAACCAGTTGGTATACTCTACCTAGGGTAACTCTATTTTTCTCACTCAGCATTACTTCTTCTCCCCTCATCAAGGAACTCTTTTTTTACAAAATTTTGGGAACACATCACAGAACACTTGGTTTTTTATTTGGGTATTGAGAATTTAAACTCAAATCACTTAATGACTGAGACATCTGCCCAGTCTTTTCAGTACACTTTTTTTTTTTATTGTATCTGAAAGCACATCTAGTGCACTCAACTCCAATTCCTTAATAAATGAAATACATTATCCTTCAAAAATTATTTAGTAATAGAACGCATCTCTAGAGTTATTATTTTAACATCTGTCCTGCCTTTCTGCATAACAGCTTGAAAACATTTCTTTCTAAAACATAGTCCTTCTTAAAAATATTTCCAATAAAATATCATTTTCTTCTCAATTTCTCTACTGTTCTTTAAATACACATAATATGAGTTTGTGTACATAAAACATACCCACAGCTTATGGAATTTATCTGATAAAACTACAATGAAATGACAGTTTTGAAGTAGACGATATTTTCAGCATGATATAGTATTTGCATATATCTGCATCTAATTCTGGAAACTTTTACACAATAGTAATTTTGAAATGCAGCATATTCTGAAAATTCATTTTTCAAAAAAATATGGAAACTTCTGGAGAGTGTTTCTGTTTCACATAGCAATCAAAATCACTCTCATACTTTTTTTGCTTTTGCTTATCTACTATCTATTTTCATACTAAGGATTATGTAATGTACAAAAGAGCAAAAAGAAAAATTATCTTGAAATAAACAGCTTTTTTTGCAAAATTGAATTTGTTGTAATGTGCCTATAGCAATAACAATTTTATTTTATTTTATCTTGATCAACATTAACACAGTCTCCACAAATGTAAGCTGTTTATCTTCTTTTTAAATATTTTATAGAACATATTTTTCACTTTAATTAATTTATTTGTTTGTTTACATCCTAAATGCAGTCCCCCCACAAAGTTTTCTCTCACACAGTCTCTCTCCCCATCTTCACTCCTTTTCGTCTCTGGAAGGAAGAAGCCTTCCTGTGTATGCCCTGATACTGGCTCATCAAGCCTTTGCAAGATTAGGCACATCCTCTTCCACTGCTGTCAAGCAAGGCAGTCAGCTGCTACATATGTGCCAAGAGCCTCTGACCAGCCCCTGTATGCTTTTCAGTTTCTGGCTTAGTCTCTGAGAGCTCCAAGGACGAGGGTTATTTGTCACTGTCAATCTTCCTGTAGAGTTCCTACCCTCTTCGGGGCTGTGAATCCTTCCCCCAATTCTACCACAATGGTCTCCATTTCCATCCAGTGTTTCAGTCAGCTTCTGGGTACAGTTTCTCAAAGGACAGTTATGCTAGACTCCTGCCTGTAAGTACATCATTAATAATGTCAGGGATTGATGCATACACATGGGATGGGTCTCAAGTTGATCCATTGCCTCAGTATCTGCTTCATATTTATCCTTGCATTTTGTTTAGACAGGACTAATTTTGGGTCCAAAGTTTTGTGGGTTGGTTTGTGTCCTTATCCCTCCACTGCAGGTTCTATCTGCCAACAGGAGGTGGCCTCTTCAGGTTCCATGTCTCTAGTATAAGGCATCTCAGTTAAGGTCACCTGCATTGACTCCTAGGAGTCTCCCCATCCAATTCTCTGGGACTTCCCTTGATCATAGGAATGACTATCAGATCTTCCCCAAATCCCCATTCTCCCCTGCCTAAGCATCTTCTTTCTCTCTCATTTGAGCAAATAAACAGGCAAACACACAAAAAAGTAAACAAATAAGCAAAAATCAAACTTAATAAATAAAAAAAAACACAAGAAACACATATATGGTTGTTTAGTTTTTTTTTTCAGACATGAATATCAGTATCATAATGATTTGGAAGCTACTGTGCTCTTAATAAGAGATGAGGGAGTTCTAATTATATTTCTTTTAGTTTGTGATTACAACCTGTTAGGATTCTCCAGGGTATAAATCCCTAATGTTGAGCAGTTAGATGTCAGTATATAAAATGTTCATAAAGCATAATTTCAAGGCCCAATCAAGAGCACCAATATATGGCTCATACCATTACTATTTTGAAAAATTATACTTAATTGTGTTGTTTGAAAAATTTTACTATTTTCATTAAAGGAATGTGTTACTTGGCAAATAGGACCATTTTCGTTTTGAGCAACATTTTGCACAGCACTTATTAGGAATAGAAGAATATAATTTATAATTTAAAATAAGAATATCTGACTTTGGTGAATACTTTACATTTGGGATTTATTTTTACTTTAGTATTGTACATGTTTGCTGTCTTAATAATTTTGGAAGAAAAAGCTGATATGAAATGAGAAAGAATAACATCTGCTTATTTGACTAAAGGTATGTATTTTGGTGCTAAACTGACTGTGATGAGCTCTGATATCATTTTTCTGGTTTACTCTAAGATTCTATGCAGCTCATTATCTCATATGCCCCCAAAGGCCACCATCTAATCATGAACGTATAACATAATTTACTTTTAGAAATTACTGTATCTACTGTTTATATAGTACCAATGTACAGTTTTTCTTTTCAATTCATGAACTACCATACATTCATATGTACATACATATATCATTCTTGCATGCATATATTTATATGCATGCAAGAATGATATATGTCTCTGTCTCCCTCTCTTCTTTCTTTCTCTCTCTCTCTCTCTCTCTCTCTCTCTGTGTGTGTGTGTGTGTGTGTGTGTTTATGTGTGTGTGTGTGAACATATTTGTATGACATTAGTTTAGTGACATTAGTGTCATTTCTTTGAATTGACAGATGCTAACAGGCATCTGAGGAAGATATCAGATTCCCTGAAGCTGAAGTTATAGGTAGATATGAACTCTCCCATGTTTGTGCAGGAAAATGAACTCTTTCCCCCTAGAGTAGCCACAAGCTTTCTTAATCACTAAACCATGTTTACAACAATGAAGTGGAAATGTAAGACTATAAATAAGGATTTAAAAATATCTACATTATTAATGGATGCAAAAATGTCTCCAAGTATGATTAATATCAGTGGCACTTAAAATTTTAGTAAAGTATTCAATGCAAATATACCATGGTAGAAATCTTGTGTTAGAATTCTTTTCAATTATGATGGAGAGTGTTATACAGACACTGATGGAGATTTAAAGAGGAACTAAGCAAGAAAGAAAATTTACTTCATTTATGATTTTTCTTACTTTTTATTTTACTAATCTAGAACTTATTCATAAAACTATGCATAGATATACAGTACCAGGTTATAGGTCAAAACCTTCATATATACTACTACTACTACTACTACTAAAATAATGCAAAGATCATCAAACTCCTGAAAAAGCAGACACTTTTCTTGAATATATTTAAATATATCATTTGAACTTTGAAAGTAAACTACATGTTATTTTTATGCATGGTCACCTGACTGTGCATCTGCACCCAAGAAACTGTCACTCCTTTCTCAATGGAAATTGCTATCTTGCCATAGCGCCTTCCTTAGTTTCTGCTCCTAGTAACTTCCACACCATTTTCAATTTCTTTGAATTGATAGAAACGGAACCTTCTATCATTCTTTTAAAATATCACATTGTACTGGTCTTTTCAAGATAGATGTATTTCAGTCAATAATGTGAAGAAAATTTTAGTCTCATCATTACCACTTACAGCATTTCATCCTATGGTCAAACAGTAAATGAATCAGTTGCAAACCATGTGGTTTCAGAATACACAGAAAGCCAAGTAATTAATTTGTTTACAAACTATGCCTACTAGAGTACAAATTCTAATCAATTGGCTGGTTCCATTTCCTTCAGATAAACTCAGAAGTCTCAATACTGGGTTATTTGTTAGCCATGTTTGCTGGATTGTATAATATCTATTCTCATTATCTGATCAACAGGAAAGAGTATCCTTTTCAAGTCACAATTGCCAGCATTTTTCTCTTCCGTAATTAAATAATAGCCATTATTATAACTGATATGTGTGTGTGTGTTTGTGTGTATACATAAATATAAAACATAATTTATATTAAAACTTTCATGGTGATGTTGGAATATTTTCCTCTGCTCATTAGAAATTTTTGTATTCATATGGTTTATTTTCAAATCTGTTTTTTTTTATTTTCCTTTGAGATTGGTTTGCTTATTTGTTTTTAATTTTCTATTGGTTATTTTATTTATGTACATCTCAAATGCTACTACCCTTTTCTGTTTCCCCTTGCAAAAACTCCTTATTCCATTCCCAGTCCCCTGCTTCTAAGAGGGTACTCCCCGACCCACCCACCCACTCCCACCTCACAACCATAACATTCCTCTAAGCTGGGGCACCAAGACTCCACAGGACAAAGAGCCTACCCTCCCATGCTCTGCTACATATGCAACTGGAGTCATTGGTCCCTCCATGTGTACTCTTTAGTTGGTGGCTTACTCCCTGGGAGATCTGGGGTGTCTGGTTGGTGGATAATGTTGTTCTTCCTATGGTGTTGCAATCCTTATCAGCTCCTCCAGTCATATTCCTGACTCCTCCATTGGGATCCCTGTGCTCAGTCTGATGTTTGGCTGTGAGCATCTGCATCTGTATTGGTAAGGCACTGGCCGAGCCTCTCAGGGGACAGCTATATCAGGCTCCTGTCAGCAAGCGCTTCTTGGCATCAGCAATAGTGTTTGTGTTTGGTGTCTGCAGATGGGATGGATCCCTAAGTGGAGTAGTCTCTAAACTAACTTCCTTCAGTCTCTGCTCCACTAATTGTCCTGGTCTTTCTTTAGATGGGAGCAATTCTGGGCTAACATTTTTTGAGATGTGTGGGCAGCCCTATCCCCCAACTAGGGGTCATGCCTAATCATTGGATAGTGTTTCTACAAATTCTCTCTCCTCTTTGTTGGGTACTTCGACTAATATCACCCTTGTTGTGTGCTGGGAACCTCTTGCTTCCCTGGCATCTGGGACTGTCTAGTGGTTCCCCATCCCCTCTGCTATACACTTCTATTCAATTTCCTGACCCTCTGAACATCTCCCCTGTTTCTTCCTACAGCTGATCCTGACCCTTTTTTCTCCCCCCTCCTCTCTCCCTCTCAGTTTCTACCTCCCTTCCTCTACTTCCCATGATTATTTTGTGATTTTTTAAAATTCCTTTTGTATTATAAACAATAATTTATATTCTATATTGCATTTTCACTCACTCTGTAATTCTTTCTACCTAGTTTTATTCTTTCTTGTTGTAATGCTTTTATTTGAGTATATTTCTTTCTTTTATCTTTGTGCCTTTGAAGAATTGAGACTGCTTCCCCATTACAATGTCCTGAAATATATATTCAATGATGATTTCGTATGTAAAATTTTATTGTATCTTATGTTATATTGATTTATTTAGTATAAGTAGATAGATTGTATGGTTGATAAGACAGTCCTAATTCTATTATTGAGCATATGAGCATATCATTTTCTTAGCATCATTTTTTGAAAAGACTGACCTTATTTTATTCATGCTCCTAGTAATTTGATATAATTTGTTTACTATCAATGTTGGGGTTTATTTTAAGTTACTTAAATTGTTCCCTCTCTTTGTTTGTTCTATGCAAAGGCCCACCTGCATTAATAACTAGAATTTTGCAGTATATTTTAAAGTCATGGAGTTTGCCTTGAAGTTACAATTTCATTCACTATTACTGCGACTATTATAAGTGCACCAACCAATTCTGTGTGTTACATTTAATGTTCAGCTCTGTAAAACTTGTCACTGATGATTCGAGTGGAGAAATGATTTCATTCTTTAACTGTTAGGAAGAACCTCCTTATGAGCTTTCCGTGATGAGAGATCATTTATGTCTCATTCAATGTCATTACTTGATTTTGACTTGTTCAGATTCTCTATTTTATCCTGATGAAGAATTGATATGAAATATGTCTCCAGATTGACTCTTTCTTCAGGAATACTTTGCCATACATACTTTAATACATCTTTTGATAATAATCTCTAATGACTCACTGTACTTGTGATGTTCTACACTAATGTTTCAATATTTAGTTATTAAATTAATAGTGATAGCAAATAACAAGCAGATTATATTAGTAACAAGGACTGAAGTAAGTCCCCAAAGAAGTGAGGAGAGCTTTGATATAAAAGCATAACATAAGATGGAGGGTTGACAAGAAGAAAAAGAAGAGGAGATAAACATGGTAAATTCAGAACTAAGTAAAAATAAAACTTAAAAGATAGATGAGAAATATTGTTAATGATTATTGAAAATGTATTTTACATTTATCATAAACTCCCTTCATTTTAGACTTCATCAAATTTTAATATCACCTTGGTTTAGATTGAGATGATCACTCATAATATAATGTTTATGACATTATGATATGACCATACTAGGAATTATTTTTTCACAACAGTGTAAAGACAATTTAAATTTATTCCATTGCCTTACAAAGAAAGATATGACATGTCTGAATTACCTGTACAGGAGAAAAAGTCAACAAAGATCACACACAATCTCTATTGTAACACAGTACAATACAGTGTGATACTACTCACACTACTTGCCTGAGGTTAATTCTATATTTCATGTAAGCTATAACATGATGTAGTTAAAAGGGAACATTGAGTTTTCCTTGTCCTTCATGGTACACAATCATATTTATATAATTTCTACCTACAATCCCTGAACTAGGCCTCAGGTATAATCAGTAAATTACTTAATACTTAGACTCCTCGTGAATAACTAAAACATAAGTTTTTATTAACTTATAACATGTTTTAATTTTCTTCGTTTATATGAAGAAAGGAATTCTGTTTATTTAATATGAAAGCATATATTTTCATTCCCCAGACTTTTCCCATTTTAATTCCTAGTAATTGATGGTTATTCTTTCCTGTCTGATGAGATACATACTATAGATGGCCATAAAAGCTAAAGAAAGCCAGTGGGAATCATTTTTTTTAATTATCTTTAATTTTTTTTAGAGTTCAGGTGTTATCCTATTACTGGACCATCTTCCTACAGCTCCTCATCCCATTCCTCTTCCCCCATCTCCAATTGGTAGCCCCACCCTCTGCCACTCCACTCCAACGTGCCAGGCCTCCCCACACCTTATCTCAAGAGTTATGTGAATCTTCTCTCACAGAGGCCAGACTAGGCAGTACTCTGTTGGACCAGTGACTGCTGGTCTTCCTGTGGGGTCACAGTCCTCCACAAATTCTTAAAGCCTTTTCCCAATTCAATGACAGGGTTCCATGGCTTCAGTCCATTGACTGGGCATATCTACATCTGTTCCAGTCAGCTGCTTGTTAGGCCTCTCAGAGGGCAGCCATGCTAGGCTCCTGTCTGCAAGAACACCATAGCATCAGTATTAGTGTCAGGCCTTGTAGCCTCTCCATGAAATAGGTACACTTTGGATTGGTTATTGGACCTCCTTTTCCTCTGTCTCTTCTCCATTATGTCCCTGCAACTCTTTTAGAAAAAAAATATTCTAGGTCCGAGATTTGACTGTGGCATGGCAACCCCATCCTTCCACTTGATACCCTGTCATTCTACTGGAGGTGAATTTTTTAAAACATCTTTAATCCTATCTTCAAGAAAAAAAAATTTTTTTGCTGCTGAGACTCGAGCTTTCTAATCCATCAGAGGGTTGAAATATGAATTCAAGAGCAAAGATCACTTAAAATTATAATATATATCTGATTTTAAAAGTAGGTAACAGTGTAATTAATGTTTGTAGAACAGATAAAAAATAGCACTGCCATATGTGATACCTGTGTTTATGGATCAATTCTAGTAAATTTATCATTACATTTCGATATATGCAAAAATGCTATTGTGTCCAAGGCACTGTTCTAACATGATTGTATGGCTAAAGGAAGTTATGTTTAATGCTTTTAGTCCTCAATATGTGTTTTGTTGTCATAAAATTGTATATTAATAAGTAAAATTCTAAGGTTTTATGTATATATACTATATATATTATATATACTATTTCATACAAACCTATATATAAAATTTGTAATTATGATAATTTTATCAGGTGCTACTGTTTACATTCTATATTGAAGACAGAATCCCACATGACTGAAAATCAAATGAAATAATGAAAATCAATGAAAATAATACCATTCACAACTTGATACATGCAAGGTTCAACTTGAAGTAGAATTTTCATGAATGAGAATGGAAACCCTCTTGTTTTCTATAGGCATAAGCTAACAATCTCCAAAATTGCAATTTTCCACTTTGCTGTTTAAATTATGCTCTCTTTCTTTCTAATTTTTTTAATGAAGGATCATGATGCTTGATTTGGGAAATGAGAGTTCTGTGACTATATTCATCCTTTCAGGTTTTTCAGAATATCCACATCTCCATGCTCCTCTTTTTCTCCTGTTTTTAACAATCTACATAGTTACTCTAATAGGCAACATGGGCATAATTGTGGTCAGAAAGATCAATCCCAAGCTTCATACACCCATGTACTTTTTTCTCAGCCATCTTTCATTTTTGGATATTTGTTATTCCAGTGTATTTACACCTAAACTGCTAGAAATCTTGATTGTGGAGGACAGGACAATCTCTTTCAAAGGATGCATGACACAATTCTTTTTTATTTGTGCATTTGTGATTACAGAAATGTTCATGTTAGCAGTGATGGCCTATGACAGGTTTGTTGCTGTGTGTAACCCCTTACTCTACACAGTTTCAATGTCTCCCAAGTTGTGTGCTTTCCTTGTAGCTGGAACATATATGTGGGGTGTACTCTGTTCCTTGACTATTACATACTCTCTTTTGCAACAATCCTACTGTGGACCTAACATCATCAACCACTTTGGCTGTGAGTACTCTGCCATTCTGTCTTTGTCTTGTTCTGACCCCACCTTCAGCCAAGTGGTATGTTTAATCATTTCTATATTCAATGAGACTTGCAGCCTCCTCATCATCCTGGCCTCCTATGTCTTCATAGTTGTCACAATCATTAAGATGCCTTCTAAGGGTGGACTCCAAAAAGCTTTCTCTACATGCTCCTCCCACCTGACTGCCATAAGCATCTTCCATGGGATCATTCTCCTTCTCTACTGTGTACCCAATTCCAAAAACTCATGGCTTGTGGTCAAAGTGGAAACTGTGCTTTTCACTGTCATGATCCCCATGCTTAACCCTCTCATTTATAGCCTCAGGAACAAAGATGTGAAGGGGACAGTCAGCAGACTCATGCACTTAAAACTTCGATCTAATTCAACATAATTCAAACATATACTATGTTTTTATACACACATATTTATATCAAAAAACTGGATTATACTTTGATCATAAGTGAAATTATGATTAGTCTTATTCCGTTGTATTGTGCAAATTTGTCTTGAATATGCACTACTTTTTACTTTGTTAATAACATATTTCCTTTTATGAATACAATATATTCAACTTTGTCACATGTGAAGTTTCTATATAAAATATTTTTAAAATGTGTCTTATGAATAATGTAGAAATAAGGTTTAAAAGGGAAATTACAAACTCAACACTTTCTAGTAATGTTATGCTTTATTTTTGACTTTAGATCAATAAATAATGTAAACAAAGATGGTAATTGTTCCTATATTATGTAATCTGAAGTCCTGAGAAGTATTTTTGTATTAGTAGCCTTGGCATATTATGGTTGTAATTCCATTTTAATTTTGTATTTCATATCAAATCTTGTTTTACAGTATAAAATGCTGCCTTGATTTAAACAACAAGCATGCATTGAAAATATTAGCTTCTAAGTGCAGCACTCACTTTTGAGTATCAACTTGATATACTAAGATTAATATAATGTATTAAAACAATGCCAATATCAAGAATGTATTCTATTTGTTTATAATAGTGTTTGCATATAGCATATATATGATCAATAAAAACATCAAAACGGAATTGTGATTAACTTTGCTCCATAATATTGAAAGTACAAATGCTATTTCATTATGCAATTATCACACATAAGAATTAAAAGATGACTGGTGACTTCTTTTACTTGGGAAATACATAAAATGACCAAGATAGCCCTGTGTTGACTATTTTTCTTTTCATCAGTTATTTTTCATTCATGTTATATCCCAGTCACTGTCCCCTATGCCTCCACATCTCTCAGTCCCACCTTAACAAATATCTCCCCTCAGGTTAAGAAAAGCCCCCTCCCACCTGGGGTACCACCTAAACCTGGGAAACCTAGTCCCAGCATAAATAACTACCTTCTCTACCATTGAGGCACAACCAGTCAGTCCAGGTAGAGGAAGGGGATCAAATGGTTTCCAACAGAAATAAAGACAGGCAACTTTTCCATTGGTAGAGAACTAATACAGAGAACAAGCAGCACACCTTCTACAAATGGGATTGGGTTTGGTCCAGCTCCTACATACTCTCTGGTTGGTGGTTCAGTCTCTGTTAGCCCCCTTGTGCCCATGTTAGTTGACTCTGTAGGTCTTCTTTTGGTGTCCTTGGTCTTCCAGCTTATCAACTCTATTCTACACACTTCCACAGGACTCCCCAAGCTCTGTCTGATATTGGGATATGGGTGTCTGCATCTGTTTTCATCTGCTGTTAGATGACACTTCACCAGAGACATTCTACATTCCTGTCTGCAACCATAGCAGAGTATCATTAATAGTGTCAAGGATAAGCTCTCTCCAATTATATGGGTCTCATGCTAGAAGAGTCATTCGTTGACTATTCCCTCAGTCTCTACTCCATATTTATCCCTGTACATCTTGTAGCAGGAAAAAAAAATTGGGTAGAATATTTTTGTGGGTGTGTTGATGTGTCTCTCTCTCCCCACTGGAAGTCCTACCTGGCTGTAGGAGGTGGAAACTTCATTCAGTCTCTATATCCTCATGTGTTAGTAACCTCAACTAGGCTCACTTCCTTAGCCCTGGTCTCCAAGTAGTCCCAGAGATGGTACCCATTGAATTCCATAATCTTCCCCAGCACTTTCCTGCCCTTCTCAACTGATCACTATTCCTACATACCTCCTCACAACCTCTTCCATACAGTTCACTCTTTCTTTTTTTTTAATTTTATTTTATTTTCTATGTTTTTTTTATTTACATCCAAAATCATTTCCCCATTCCCGTTTCCTCCCTCCCCGAAAGTCACATAAGTCCCCTTCCCTCCCTCTTTTCCCCATTCAACCTGCTCTCGCTTCTCTGTCCTGGCATTCACTTACATTCAGTCTTTCCAGGACCAGGGGTCTCTCCTTCCATCTTCTTGGAAATCAATTGATATGCGAATTGTGTCTAGGGTATTCAGAGATTCTGGGTTAATATCCCCTTATCAGTGACTGCATACCATGTGTGTTTTGTTATTGGGTTACCTCACTAAGGATAATATTTTCAAGTTCTGACCATTTGCCTAGGAATTTCGTGAATTCATTGTTTTTATTTGCAGAGTAGTATTCCATTGTGTAAATATACCATATCTTCTGAATCCATTCCTCCCTTGAGGGACATCTGGGTTCTTTCCAGCTTCTGGCTATTATAAATAAGGCTGCTATGAACATAGTGGAGCATGTGTCCTTATTGCATACAGGTAAAGACTCTGGGTATGTGCCCAGGAGTGGTATAGCTGGATCCTACGGGAGTGTCATGCCCAGTTTTCTGAGGAACTGCCAGACAGCTTTCCAAAATGGTTGTACCAGCTTGCAATCCTACCAGCAGTGGAGGAGTGTTCCTCTTTCTCCACATCCTCGCCAACAACTGCTGTCTCCTCTGTTTTTGATCTTAGCCACTCTGACTGGTGTGAGATGGAAACTCAGGGTTGTTTTGATTTACATTTACCTAATGACTAAGGTTGATGAACATCTCTTCAGGTGCTTCTCAGCCATTAGATATTCTTCAGGTGCGAACTCTTTGTTTAGCTCTGTACCCCATTTTTTTTTAAATTTTTTAAATTTTATTTTCTGTTTTTTTTTTTATATACATTCGAAATCATTTCCCTTTTCCCGTTTCCTCCCTCCCCGAAAGTCCCATAAGCCCCCTTCCCTCCCTCTTTTCCCCATTCAACCCCCTCTTGCTTCTCTGTCCTGGCGTTCCCCTACATCCAGTCTTTCCAGGACCAGGGGTCTCTCCTTCCATTTTCTTAGAAATCTATTGATATGCTAATTGTGTCTAGGGTATTCCGAGTTTCTGGGTTAATATCCCCTTATTAGTGACTGCATACCATGTGTGTTCTTTTGTGATTGGGTTACCTCACTAAGGATGATATTTTCAAGTTCTGACCATTTGCCTAGGAATTTCGTGAATTCATTGTTTTTAATTTCAGAGTAGTATTCCATTGTGTAAATATACCACATCTTCTGAATCCATTCCTCCCTTGAGGGACATCTGGATTCTTTCCAGCTTCTGGCTATTATAAATAAGGCTGCTATGAACATAGTGGAGCATGTGTCCTTATTGCATGCAGGTAAAGACTCTGGGAGTGTCATGCCCAGTTTTCTGAGGAACCGCCAGACAGCTTTCCAAAGTGGTTGTACCAGCTTGCAATCCCACCAGCAGTGGAGGAGTGTTCCTCTTTCTCCACATCCTTGCCAACAACTGCTGTCTCCTGTGTTTTTGATCTTAGCCATTCTGACTGGTGTGAGAAGGAAACTCAGGGTTGTTTTGATTTACATTTACCTAATGACTAAGGTTGATGAACATCTCTTCAGGTGCTTCTCAGCCATTAGATATTCTTCAGGTGCGAACTCTTTGTTTAGCTCTGTACCCCATTTTTTAATAGGGTTACTTGCCTCTCTGGAGTTTACCTTCTTGAGTTCTTCGTATATATTGGATACTAGCCCTCTGTCGGATGTAGGGTTGGTAAAGATCGTTTCCCAGTTAGTTGGTTGCCGCTTTGTCTTTTTCACAGTGTCTTTTGCCTTGCAAAACTTTGTAATTTAATGAGGTCCCATTTGTCTTTTTTTGATCTTAGAGCATAAGCTATTGGATTTCTATTCAGGAAATTCTCCCCTGTGCCCATATGTTCAAGGTTCTTCCCTAATTTCCTTTCTATTAGTTTCAGTGTGTCTGGTTTTATGTGGAGGTCCTTGACCCACTTGGAATTGAGCTTAGTGCAAGGAGATAAGAATGGGTCAATTTGCATTTTTCTGCATGTTGACCTCCAGTTGAAGCACCATTTGTTGAAAAGGCTATCTTTTTTCCACTGGATGGTTTTAGCTCCTTTGTCAAAGATCAAGTGACCATAGGAGTGTGGATTTATTTCTGGGTCTTCAATTCTGTTCCATTGATCTACATGCCTGTCACTGTACCACTATCATGCAGTTTTTAACACTATTGCTCTGTAGTACATCTTGAGGTTCCGGATACGGATTCCCCCAGAGGTTCTTTTACTGCTGAGAATAGCCACAGGGGTAACAAGGGAGAGCTAGGATGACAAGGGATTATGGAACCAATTAATTGTTCAGTGGGTTGAAATTGAGAGTATGTTTGTACAGAGTTTGTGAGAATTTACATTAGTTTGAAATAACATTTTATTTATCTACATAGACATAACATTTCTTTATTATTATATAAGTTTCCCCAAGTTTGGTAGCCATTAGACTCTGGTAAGAGAGGTCATCTGTCACTGTGAGGTCTCAAGGTTTTTATCTGTAGGTCTTAGTGTGGGTTTGTCTCAAAAGTCTTCAGTTAGATGGTGTGTCTGGACAAAGGCAGCTTCATGACTCCATGAAGGTCCAAGGAGATGGCTGGTCGGACTCTTTCTTGTCTGTAGCAGCAGCACTGTTTTTCTCCTTTTAGTAGACATAAACCTGTAGAATAATCATAACATGGGAGCAGAACCCCAGAAGAGGGATATTTATACAGGGTGGGTAATATAAATGTTAAGTTCCTGACTGTTTGATTAGGAGTACATTGGTGGTTTATTTTTATGGTCCTAGAAAAAGGCAAGAGTGTTTAAGGAATTTTAGTACTGGAAGAAATTTTTTAAGTAGGGATTTACCTGTGTTGTAGTAAACAAAGCAGAAGGCAGAGTTGGGAATTTGTTTGCTTTTGTAACTGAGGAAAAAAATATCATATTAATTATGTATCTGGGATATGTAGTAATAGCTTCTCTATAAAAGGAAACTGACTGTTAATTAAGGATTAAATAATGATTATTAGCACAGTTTGGTTTAACATGTGGGTGTAGAATAAATATGATTTTTAAAGCTTAAAAGAATTTTTAAACAAATTGGAAAATTTATGTGTGTATGTTGATGGTGGTGGTGAATCTCTGCTCTGTCATGCTGTGACTACTGGTAGTTTGCTCTAGCAAACAGGACCTCCCCACACTCATCCCCACATGTTTTTTCTTCACTGGTATTGCTTGAAGGCAGAGTGTGCTGCTTTTTGTAAACCTTAAAACTAGATGTCCCTCAACAGAAGAATGGATACAGAAGATGTGGTATATTTACACAATGGAATACTTCTCTGCAATTAAAAACAGTGGATTCACGAAATTCCTAGGCAAATGGACAGAACTGGAAAATATCATCCTTAGTGAGATAACCCAATCACAAAAGAACACACATGGTATGCAGTCACTAATAAGGGGATATTAACCTAGAAACTTGGAATACCCAAGACACAATTCACATATCAATTGATTTCCAAGAAGATGAAAGGACAGATCCTTGGTCCTGGAAAGACTGGATATAGGGGAATACCAGGACAGAGAAGTGAGAGGGGATTGAATGGAGAACAGGGGGAGGGAAGAGGGCTTATGGCACTTTCGGTTATGGAGGAACTGGGAAAGGAGAAATCATTGGGAATGTAAATAAAAAATATATATAGAAAGAAAAAAACTAGAGTGGGAATAGAAGAAGCATAGGGACTTGGTGCCATCCTATTGGCAGGACTGGCATGGGGGTGGGGATAGCAGTTTTGGTTAATGGTCCATTGGACTGTCTGGATTTATACTGGGTCCATGCAGTAGCTCAGATTGAAAACAAAAGTGGGAAGAAGATAGAGTTTCTTTCTTCAGAGTGGGAATGCCTGGGCACAATGTTCCAGTATAGGTCTGCCTGGACCACCAGCTATGTTATGCCTGCATTATAGGTGCTACACAGCTGATGAAACACGTACCTGTCTCACATATGAGAGTACTGGGATTTCTGAATCTACTCAATCTTCCCAGTTTTTGTCTGGTGACAGAGTTTCACTTGCCCAGTCACAAGAGAACATGCATGGTATGTATTCACTTATTTGTAGATATTAGCAATAACTACAAAATGTCCATGGTACACTCCACAGACCCAAGAAGGCTGGACAGGAAACAGGGCTCAAGCAATGATTCACTTGAAAGGAGGAAGGGAATGGTTCTAGAAGGAAGATGAAGGGAACAAACTGGTTGGGAGGGGATTCAGGAGGGCTGTGTGTGTGTGTAGGAAGTCCAGGTCAGATGTAAGGAGGGGCAGGGTGGCATAGCTGGATGGCAATGAGAATGAATGGAAATCTGCAACTGACAGTAGTGGCGATAAGGTGCATCACCCAAAAGAGACCAAGACCTAGAATAGGGGAAGCACCCAAGAATCAGTTGGGTGTATCCTTAGCTGTGACTTAGAGCATTGGGGAGATGGAACCTGAGGAGGCTGTTTCCAGTAGCTGTACAGGAACCCCAGTGGAGTAATAGAAACACAAACTCACGCAAAAACTTTGGACTCAAAATTTATTCTGTCTACAAGAAATGCAGGGATTGGGCATGGAGCAGAGACTGAGAGAATGAGCATCAAAAACTGGCCCAACTTGAGACCTATTTAATGAGAAAGCACCAATCCCTGATACTATTAATGATATTCTATTATGCTTATAGGCTGGAGTCTAGCATGGCTGTCCTCTGAGAGGCAGGATCAACCTACAAACTGACTCAGATACATGCTGACACCTAGAGCCAAACAGTGGATCTTGGGGACTCTAATGGAAGAATGGGAGGAAGGAATGAATCCCCTAAGGGGATGGAACACCACAGGAAGACAAACAAAATTAACTAACATGTACCCTTGTTCTCAGAGACTGATTCAAAAACCAAATAAAAGAACTTCTGGAGGTATCACCATTCCTAATTTCAAGCTATATTGCAGAGCAGTAGTAGTAAAAACTTGATTTTTGAGAAAGAAGGCAAAACCTTACAATGGAACAAGGAAAGTATCTTTAATAAATGATGCTAGTCTAATTTCATGTCTCCTTGTAGAAAAATACAAATTGATGCAGATTTATCACTCTGCACAAAACTCAAATCAAAATGGATTAAAAAAAAAACTCAAGGTAAAAGTAGATACACCAAATCTAATAAAAGAGAAAGTGGGGAATAAGCTTAAACATATTGGTACAGGAGACAAATTCCTGAACAGAATACCAGTGGCCCAGGCTCCATGTTCAACTATTGGAAAATGTGACTTCATAAAACTGAAAGCTGCTCTAAGGAAAAGAACAGTTGGAATAGAACGAAATGTCAGACTACAAATTATGAAAAAATCTTCACAAATCCTACATCTGATAGTGGGCTAATATCCAAAACCTGTAAAGAACTCAAGAAGTTACACACCAGAAAACCAAATAACCCAATTAAATACTGGGTACAGAGCTAAACAGAGAACTCTCAACAAGGAATCTCCAATGACCATGAAGCACTTAAAGAAATGTGCTCAGTCATCAGGGAGATGTAAATTTAAATGACTATGAGATTCCATCTTATACCTTTCAAAATGGGTAAGATCACTTACTCTGCTATGTTCATTGAAGCCTTATTTGTAATAGCCAGAAGCTGGAAACAACCCAAATGTCACACAAAGGAAGAATGGATACAGAAAATACGGTTCATTTACACAGTGGGATACTATTTGGCTATTTAAAATGAAGACATAATGAATTTTGCAGGTAAATGGAAGAGACAGGCAAATATCATCCTCACAAGTTAATCTAGAACCAAAAGGACATGCATGGTTTATACTGATAAGTGGATATTAGCCAACAGGCACAGAATACAAATGATAAAATTCACAGACCATATGAAGCTTAGCAAGAAGAAAGTCCCAAGTCTGGATATTTCATTCCACTTAGAAGGGGGAAGAAAAAAATCATAGGAGGCAGAGGGAGGGAGTGAAGTTGGGAAAGGGGATGGTGTGTGGAAAGGAGGAATCAGATATGGGGAAGACCAGAGAACAGTCCAAAGGGCCAGGAATATAAATGGAAATATGCAGCAGAGGATGGGTGCTGGGGGAACTTCTTGAAAGTTCCAAAGACCTGGTATATGAGAGGCTCCTAGGACTCAACAGTTATAATCTTAACCAGCATTCACAACAGTGGGGAAATGGAAACTAAAGAGACTACCACCAGTAGTTACAGTGTACTGAGTGGAGGGATTGGGTCACCAACCTATCTTCAAAAATTTTGACCAGAATTGTTTCTAGATTAAAAAAAATACAGGGACAAAAATAGAGGAGAGATTGAAGGAAATGCCATCTAGTATCTGAAACAATGTGGGATCTTTCCCATAGGCAAGCACCAAACCTTGACACTATTATTGATGTTATGTTTTGATTGCAGAAAGGAGCATCGCTGTTCTCTACCAGCAGCTGACTGAGACAGATACAGATACTGAAGTGTGAGACACCTATGGAAGAGTTAGGGGAAGGATTGAAGGAGTTGAAGGGGATGAGAATCCCATAGTAAGACTATCAGTAACAACTAACCCAGATCCTTGGGAGTTCTTAGAGATTCCACTGACGAAAGAACATGCACATGTTGGTGTATGGCCCTGGCACATATGTAGCAGAGGCCTGTCCAGTCTGGCCTCAATGGGAGATGATGTGCCTAATCCTGTAGAGACTTGATCTCCCAGGAAAGAAGGACACAGGTGTATGTGTGGGGAAGGGTGGGAGGTGGTAGGTGGGGGGTGTGTGTCTGTGAGAAACATCTTCCCTGAGGTAAATGGAAAGAGGGATGGGACGAAGAACTCTAGGAAATGGTACCAGGGAGGGCCAAAATTTGGAATGCAAATAAATAAAACAATTTTTAAAAAGTATATTGGAAACGCTGTCTGAATTTCTACAGTAATAAAGATAAAAATATGTAGTATTATATTGAAAATACATAAAGAGTATGAATACAACAAATGGAGCATTGTTTTGCATGTATTCATGATTCTTTTTGACATGCAGCTGAGATGAATATGTGTCAGAGAGTTAGAAAAAGAAAATGGTACTACATTGCCTAGCTTTGGATAAAGAAACCAAAGTAGCAGAAAGCTTTGCAGGTTTCTTCATGATACAAATTTCTTCAGATTATGCCTTTTACATGCAGAAAAAAATTAGCTAATTGGAGTAACTCTATACTCTAGGTCTTGGACTGAAAAGGCTTGTGAAATCAATCCATATTTAACTAGCACAGCATAACAGCCAAAATCAAGATCAGCTCTTTTTACATTCTTCCAAGTTTTCCAAATTCATATTTCTTATATGCAACTAAAATCATGTCTGAAATTTTATCTGATTCTAGTTTTGTGATATTTTATTTTGTGTTTCTATTTTACAGTCTATCTAGATGCATTAGTTCTGTGTTTTAGTCATTTACACAATATGACTATAATCACAATGTGATTATATTTTCTTTAAATTTATCATATAATTTTAGTACATCCATTTTATAAAATAAATTCATAATAATTAAATTTCAAATAATGGTAAAATTGATCATTTAACACATATCAAATTAACATTACTATGAATAAATAAATGGCATGCAGGATATTCAACCTCTTATCACAATTATAACAGAATTTTAACTAGGGTTATCAGTATACAGATTTTAGGATCTCTAAAGTGTCAAATTTACTATCTTGAATCTGGAATCCAATTAACAATTGTAGATAGTATCCAAAAACTATTATTGATGAAAAAAACAAAGCTTTTTTCTGTGTACCTTATAATATTTGAATAAGCGAATTAAAATATGTTCATGTATATAAAAACATAATGGTTTAGACAAAAGAGAATATTCAAACAAAATATCAAAGGCAATAGAAATAATTGTAAAATTCCTGATGTTAGTAGCATAAGACTTAGCTTTGTCATAGTGCAACATTTATTTGCTGTCTTTGTTGTGTAATGGCAACACAAGGAAAGTTTCTTGGGAGGTTTGTCAGCAGAAAAAATCTAATTATCTTATTTTCTGAAGTGTTCTTTTTGTAAACGTGACTGTTTGATTTGTCATTGTGTTCTATATTAAATTATTGCTGGACAGAATGATTATTACTAACTGCCACAAAACATTTAGTTACTTACACTAAGAAATTTGCATTTACAGTAAATCATAATGAAATTTAGGAATTCTTAAATAAATAACATAAAAATAGTATCTTGTCCACTTTCAACATGGGGTGATTTATTCTGCTGATGGACCTTTTTATATGAAGATGGATGTTTTTATATGTAATCTCAGAATCAAAATTATACAGAACTCATAAGATTCAGAATTCAATAAAGAGTGGGAAGAGTGCTGGCAAATTCTATACATTACATATACAGAATTACAAAGGTCATTGCTGTGTTACATAAATGGGTGTTATAATGCATCAGGAGGGAGCATCTCTTTATTCCCATGCTGAGGTGTCTCCCCTAAGCAATCAAGCCATGCTGCAGACCTAGTGTAATAAAGATTTATTGGCAGGGAAAGGGAAGGGAACTGGAAAGAAGTAGAAACAGAGAAAGGGGCGACAGAGAAAGACAGAAAGAGAGAGACAGAGATGGGAGAAAGAGGCCTGCTAAGAACACATTGAGACACAAAGGAAGAGTAAAGGAGGATGACAGAGAGAGAGAGAGAGAGAGAGAGAGAGAGAGAGAGAGAGAGAGAGAGAGAGAGAGAGAGAGAGAGAGAGAGAGAGAGAGAGATTGAAGCCAAGTAGTCTTTCTCTTTCTTATAGACTTGGCTCGCACCTGGCAGGTGGCTATGAAAGCTGTTACTATGTAGTTGATGGGAAGAAGTTAGTAGAATTGTCTATAAGCCAACATTCTTTCATTTGTGCTTGATTAAAAATAAAAAACTAGAAAGAGGTAATGATGTGGCAGGAATGAGATCCTCATGTTCTTTAAATTACTTCCTGCTGATTTGTGGGCAATGGCTCTGTTTTCTGTGAACCTAAGAAAATTAAGATGCTGAGTAATTCCTGAGAGAGCTGGCTGTTTCATTGTTGTCCAGGGTCTGTGGAACCATCTGCCTCTAGGGAAAAAAATATTATATACATATACATGGAACATCTTTAAGTATATAGTTAAAAGACAATCCAAGGAAGAAAACAATTCTTGAGCTTATGACTATGATAGTTGATTGTATTGATTTAGCATACCTTTAGACATTTAAGTCTATAGTTAAATGCCAACCAAGGAAAATTTGAATTTGTGACTATGACAGTTGATTAGGATAGTGGATTACTTTATCAGAGATAGGCTAATAATTTATCAGGGCTTCAATGATTAATGTTAGATCTCTGAACTTTTGAAGGTCCTAATGTAATGGTGGCACAATGAGGCCAAATAATCTAAAGCATTTTGTTCTTTTTATGTGGTTTAAAATACTTTCCTACCATCATTTAAGATTTCTGTGTCCTGCAACCTTTATATCTTGTAATTATCAAACTCAAAACTCCTAACAAAGCAAACCTATTTGCCTTTTTCATAAGCGATCTCATAGTCTTAACTAGTTAATATATTAAGTAATGAATTAACTTAAGAATTACCTTGTAGCAAGGAGCTAGTTGCTTGTTCTCTAGCTGTCAAGGTACAATTAGTTTATTCATCAATGTAATTAGAGACTTGAGAAGGATAAGTTTTAATCTAGGATATTAATTAAAATTACAGAGGTTACTCTATAGTCTACTATCTAAACAGGTCTCCCAGGTTCCTCTGTGAATGAATTATTTTTAATATCATTGTAAACAATGAATTAATATGACAGCTGTATTCTTTACCTTATGTTCGTTTCCAATATTCACATAGGTAAACCAATAGTTATTTAAAATTGCACCTCAATAGCTGAGCAATTAAATGATTTATCTTTACTTTCTATACTAATCTGGCTACCTCACAGTCCATCCTATGATACTTGGATACTATTATTGATCTGGACCTTTGGATTTCAGACATGTTTCCATGATCTTTCTCTGGACACTACCCAATAACACCTAATGTCCTGACTGATCATTTCTCTCCTCTTTACTTCCTCTGTAAGGTGGACATCCTTCCTGTTCTCTATTCTTCCCAGTCATTGAGCGATCATCATTTGTTAACAAGGCAGAGAATAAATGGTAAGAATTGTTTACACAAATTTTAGAAAGGAAAGCATTAGAACGCAATGTATGAGGGCTGAGATATGAGGGCAAAGAAATCAGCAGTTGAATAACATAAGGATAAACTTTACCATGTTTACAGAATCATTAAGACTATGGTTATTTCCTCTCCATTGAGGCTATTATGTTTTTCCCAACTCAGCTTTTAAAATTCTAGCTCAGTTTTAGTTTTGTGTGAACTCCAAGCTCTGTACCAAATGGCCTCATTTATTGGATTACAAATGTGATAGTATAATATGCTCTGATATTTTTCTGCTGAATATGAAAGGGCACAATGAGCTAAAAACAATAGTTTGTTTATTGACAAAGAAGGCCTTGGTTTACCAGGGTTATTGTTCACAGAAATAGAAGATGTAGTAACAATAACTCTTATTTTTTCCTTTTCTTTATTTTCTATATTTTTATTTGCATTCCCAATGATTTTTCCTTTCCCAGTTCCCCCCTCCCCAAAAGTCCCATAAGCCCTCTTCTCTCCCCCTGTTCCCCAGTCAACCCCCTCCTGCTTCTCTGTCCTGGTATTCCCCTACACTGCTTCATCCAGTCTTTCCAGGATAAGAGGTCTCTCCTCTTAATGCCCCTTCAACTGTAGGATTGGTAAGTTGTCTTGGAGTCTACCATACCCTTTGTCTCATGGTGCTTGTTTCAACTGAGTTTGTATATTGTTACCCTTTTCATTATGCATATATGAAGATTCTGCAATTCTTGAGGCTCTAGACTCACTTCTAATATTCAGAATAGAAAAATTGTTCATAGACTGTAATGTATTCCATGAAAGTCTAGCAGGAAAACATCCTTACAGATTATTATGAATTTCTTCTCATTGTAGAAACATGGTACCCTTATCATCTTCAAAATTATGGACAAGCAAAACTATTATTATAAAAATACTGTTATGACCACTTTAGGCAGATTCTGCTGAACTACATCTCTTAAAATAAATGTTTTATAATTTTATAAGAAAGATATCCCTCATTCCATTGTATTTCTTTCTTACATATTTCATTGCATTAAGATTAAAACTCTAACTTACAATTATAAAATGTAAGTTTCAGAATAATCACATAGATGCAATATGTATTTAAGTAATTAATTCTTTAATTGGATTTATTTATTGATAATTTCATATATGAATTCTGTAGTTGTATCTTTCTCCCTGTCTATTCCCTTGCTCCAATTCCCCCTGTGTACCTCCCACTCTTGCAAACCTGTGTTTTCTTACTCATTAATTAAAATTGTTAGATATAAATGTATACAAGTTTTTGAATTTAAACTACTGAGATCATTTAGCATGTCTAAAACTTATTTAGGACTGAACTCTTGGGATTGGCTAATCTTTCAGGGGATATATCCCTTGAGAAGACTGATGCTTTCTCTATCAGCAACCATTAATTGTCAGTGACACTTCTTCTAGGAGTCAAGCCTTCTGAGAATTACCCCATCCAAGTCGGCATGTCAAATGAAGTTGTTATGTTTATGTCTTATTGAGATTTCATGGATGCAACTCCTTTTTCACATATAAAAGACTCTTCCTAACAGCAGACATATATTCTGGCTCTTGAAAATATTCCCCCATCTCCTTCTGTCATGTTCCTTTACCAGTGATTATCAACCTGTGGGGTTTGACCCATTTGAGGGGTCATATATCAGATAATTTGCATTTCAGATATTTATATTATGATACGTAACCATAGCAAAATTACAGTTATGAAATAGCAATGAAGTAATTTTATGGTTAGGGTCACCACAGCATGAGGGAGTGTATTAAAAGGTAACAACATTAGGAAGGTTGAAAACCACTGGCTTTAACTTAGATATTGTAGCTCCATTGAGAATGCATTAAAGACTAGACATCCCACAGTCAGTTACTTCTGCATTTTCACCAGTTTGGGTTTTCTGTAATGATCTTCATCTGCTGCAAAGAAGAAGCATCTTTACCAAGGGTGAGAACTATTCTTTTCTGTGGGAATAGGGATAAGTATTTAGAATGCAATTAGAAATTATACTGGCTCAGTGAATTGGTATTATTAGATTCTCTTCTAGGATCCATAGCCCCACCAGCCATAGATAGGGAGATAAATTTATAATACTAAACATGAATTCTCTATTATTGAATGAGTCTTAAGTCCAATTTCATGGCTAGTTTTTACCTCTAGGACATATGTGTCATTATTGCACCTGTCAGGAAATCTTGTTATTTATAGGTAAATCATTTTTATTTATAATGATCTTTTTTTATTTACAGATGAGAGGCATGAGTGGCTCAGTGAAAAAAATAGAAGACATGTTCCAATATAAAATGGACCTTGATTGAGGTAAAGCACAGCTATGTCAAAGAGAAATGAATACACATTTGAAACATGACATCCCAGTGGCTCCTCTTGGAGGCCTACCTACATTCCATCATACCTATTCCTGTTCTGCAGTCTGCTTCTCAGGATGAATTCTGTAGAATCTTCTAACAGAAGCCAAAGGTGGCATGAGGGAAATGGAAGCACAGTGTCTTCTTTTATTTTGCTGGCCTTTTCAGAATTTCCAAACCTCCAATTGCCCCTGTTCCTTTTATTCTTAATCATGTACACAGTTACTGTGTTGGAAAACCTTGGTATGATTTTTATCATCAGAGTTAATCCAAAACTCCATACTCCTATGTACTTTTTTCTCAGCCACTTATCCTTTGTTGATTTTTGCTACACATCTGTAATTGCACCAAAGCTGTTGGACCTTTTGATTGAAGAAGACAAATCAGTCTCATTTGAAGGGTGCATGGTTCAATATTTTCTTGGGTGTACATTTGTGATTATAGAGATGTTCATGTTAGCAGTGATGGCCTATGATAGGTTTGTGGCTGTTTGTAACCCTCTGCTCTACACTGTTGCTATGTCTCACGATCTCTGCTCAGTCCTGGTAATAGTTACTTACATATGGGCTGGAATATTTTCCTCAATTCTCACATATATTCTTTTGCAGCTCTCTTACTGTGGACCTAATGTCATCAATCACTTTTGCTGTGAGTACTCGGCCCTCCTTTCTGTGTCCTGCTCAGACACCTCCTTCAGTCAAATGGCATGCTTAGTCATTTCTATGTTTAATGAGGCTTGTTGCCTCCTGATCATCATCACCTCCTATGTTTTCATAGTTGTCACTGTCAGCAAAATTCCCACTAAAGGGGCCTTCCGAAAAGCATTTTCCACCTGTGCCTCCCACCTCACAGCTATTGGTGTCTGTCATGGGATTGTTCTTTTACTATACTGTGTACTGAAATCCAAAAGCTCACTGTTTCTTGTGAAAGTATCCACTGTTTTCCACAGCATGGTTATCCCTATGATGAATCCCCTTATTTACAGTCTCAGAAATAAAGATGTTAAAGAGTCTGTCAGAAAGTTAATCTACCTGAAATGTATTTTTCATTCAATATAGCAATCATGTTTGTAAATACTTCTATAAATATGCTTTGTATATTTCATTGAAAATTTGTAACTATTTCTGTAAATAATGGAGTGAGAGTCATTAGAGAATTAGACAATTTTTGTGTATCTACAAAAGTTAAATCTAATTATGCCTTAGTAATTAACTGTAAGAAGTAGAGAAAAACATGTCTTCAGAATTCAGAGTACTGCTATGGAATTTTAATTTTTTTCAAAAGTATGTTTTATAATTACTAATTGGCTTTCCTAATATATAGCTGTACTTAGATGTTCAAGTAGAAAGATGAAATATTTAAAAATATTCATTACATTTAATTCCAAATAGACTACTCTGACATAAAAATGGCCACGTAAAATACGATATATTTATATTTTATTTTTATAATGAATATATAATGTAGTTGAATTTATTCTAGCTTTATAAATTAAACCCTTTTGCCATTAGAAAACCACCACAGGATTTAGAGTATATTCTAAATTCCAGTTTGTCCTTTGTGACAGTGCAGTCAGTGGTTATTTTTTATTGTTGCTTAAGTAAAACCTGACTGAGATTATTTTAGTTTCATTTCCTTTGTGGAAATCATGTTGATGTTATTATTTTTTTCAGATTCTCCCATAACTCATATGGAAGTTATGAAGTAACAACAAGCATATATATGTATGTATATATATGGAGGACTCTTAACAATTGTTAGTTATTTACTATAATTAGCTAGTTATATACTATAGGCTATCTTTTTGTATCTGTGATATTACTGAATGACTAGACTTTCAAGACTAGGATCTTAAACTAGTAAATTTCAGTCTTCAAGCCTATGCATATAAAGACATTAGGCTACTCGTCTGATTAAAGCAGAGTCATAATAGAGAAATCTAACTCATAATTCAACTCATAACTTTTACATAACTCATATTATACTTCATCTGTTAACCTAACTTATGAAAAATTCAAAGCCTAAGCCCCAAATCTATAGGGGAATCTAGAAATGTTTTGTGAACAAAAGGCTCTGGGAGTAACAGGGTGTCATAAGTAGTCAATCTATTGATAACATATTGCATGTGCTAAACTTCAGTGCCATTTTTCCTATGAGCATTTGAATGCTTAAAATGGTGTGCTCATTGCTATGTTATGTAATTCAGAGGTTTGAAAGAAATGTTATATGTAAATTTTGTTCCCTTGACATTTAAGTATTTGATAATAAATACAATTGAAAATACAAGTGAAGTATAATTGGAATATAATCTCATAGATTAGCAAAATGGTTCCTGAAGATAGAGGAAATAAGGACAAAAATGTTGAAATATGCTTTTCACCTTTGTTTACTGCTTTAACAATGAGCATAACATGAAATCATGAAATAATGCGAATGAATTGCCAGGTAGTGATAAGAAATAGGGAACTGAAGATCATTAACAGTGAAGAAAATAAACAATAACATCTGAGTTACAACTAACTATCAAGGGAAGATGTGGTTACTATATTATAATCTCAAAAAGAAAGAATAACCATGACTATTAAAATACTAGAGAATATAAACTTCTAGGTTTCTTTTTCACAAATCTCAATCAGTAATGCCCCCAAGTTCTTGGTTTACTTAACTATAGGTAACTCTGTGACCACATTTTTTCAAAATTGTAATTTTGATATTACTTATGTCATATGTTTTTTAGTGTATTTATTGGTACAATATTGGTGCAAAAACTAATGTATATAACAAAGTTAGCTCAAAAATTTGTAACATATTTAAGGAATAAATAACAGTAAATATCTTTTATTATGTCAGTTACCCATAATTAAAAAATTATTATTACATCTGGATGATTTATAAATGAAATAAAAGAAAACTTCATATTATTTGACAAATTGTCCATAGGTAGATAGTCCTGTGATCAAACAAACAAAACTCTTAGTGGATAAGTACTGAATGTATGATTCTCTAGAAATCTCTAGACGTATTTTATGGTGGTAGTGATTTGAAGTTATTATCACTGATTCATTAACTACATGTCATCAGGAATATAGGAAGTAGCTTCATTTTCTGAATTAATTAAATTTGATTTTGAATGAATTTGCTGAGTATAGAAAAAGTAATTCATAGTGATGGTTCTTATTTAGAAGTTTAAGGTTATAATGAGAATATTAGGTTCAACCTCTGAGATACTTTTCATTCTGACAGGTAGAATAATACTTATGTAGAGGGTAAACAAAACCTCTTACATGTCTTGAAATATTTGATTATATAATCTAGAAATTATTAAATAATTTCTTTTAAAAACTATGAATCTTCTGAAGATAAATAAATGCATTAATCATAAATTTGAAAAAACTGTGAATACAGATATTCTAAAATATGTAATTTCTTGTCATTGTTACTATTATATTGTCCTTTCACATATGTTTGAATAAATCCAGTAGATGTGAGTATAGGAGTTTTAGTTTTAGAATGTACAAAAGCAACATTGCTAATGAAGACAACAGAAAATCATAAACAATCAACAATTCTATGATTTTAAAATGTAAATTTTATTGATATTAATATCAAGACACTAAAAAAGATCAGGTAGATATTCTCAATTAAGGTTCATCCTATAGAGTCACACTAGCAACTGATGTGGACTCTTTCATCATTTGTATATTTGTATATGGCAATCATAACTTAACTTATAGTGCTAGACATTGTAAGCATTGCATTTCTCCCCACTGTGAACTAGCTGTGGAATACTTTACCTACAAACTTTGAAACAAGAAATCAGTGCTGAACACCAGAAAGCTAATCATAAAAATATCTTTTTACTGAGTAAAATCACATATATATGTATATGCATTCATGCCACATACACTGCCATATATACATAAATGAATTTTTTTCATTATTTTAAATGAGTGTCATATATTTCTTTGAAACTTACTACATTTTCTTCAAATATAGTATTTTATTTTCAGAATTTGTTTCCACATTTTTATATATGACTTTGGGCATTACGTACCTTTATTGTTAACAAGGAGAGTCTTTCTCAGGAAGTAATCACTTGTAGTGAGTGCATTGTACCAAAAGTTCCTGACTTCTCTTTGGGAAACTTTCTACTTGGTTCCACTATCTTATTTTAAATGTGCCACCTTGACAAGTTATCCACAAAGCCTTGTCCTTCCAACTTAATTGCACAATCTTGTTCGGAATTATTTTTGCAAACGACCAGCCTGCATCCAAGACTTTATCTTGGGATCACTTTCAAAATTCTTTGACACCTATATTACTTATTAAATGGGAAGCTGCAGTACAACCCATGTAAACAGAGATACAATGTCACATTATTAAAAAATAGAATAAATCAAAAAACATATATTATGTTACTATATGTTAGAGTTGATGCACTTAAAAACAACTACTGGAAGGAGTCACACTTTATGATTCTTGGTAATATTTTTGTAATGATATTTTTCTTCATTTGATATGTATGCAACATTGTTGATAATGATTTATTGAGTTGAATGCAATACCTCACTTCATTGGATTTCAGTTTTGTTTGAAAAAACATAAATAACTAGAAAAATTATATTTTTTGAATCTTTATATTTACGTACTGAATGGTAAAATAGCTACTTCAATGCACTTTTTGAGGAAGAGTTTGTTTTATTTATTTTTAGTTAAAAATAGATGCTTCTTTCATTCAATAGATTTTCTCTTTCCATCCCTCCTCCCACTTCTCATCTCCCATGGATTTATTGACCTTACATCTCCTTTTAAAAAAGAAAAGGCCTATAAGAAAAAACAACCAAACAACATATATAAATTTAATCTTTAAACAGGATAGAGACCTTTAAAGAGGAAATGAGTAAATACCTTAAGGAAATATAGGAAAATAGAATTAAAGAGGTGAAGGAAATAAAACTGCAAGACCCAAAAGTGGGAATAGAAACAATAAAGTAAACACAAACTGAGGAAATCATGGAAATGGAAAACCTAAGGGAAAGAATAGGAGCAACAGATGCAAACATTGCCAACAGAACATAGGAGATGGAGGAGTGAATATCAGGTATAGAAGAGACTATGTAAAACGAAATTGATACATCAGACAATGAAATGTTAAATCTACAAAATTTCTGACACAAAACGTCCAAGACATGTGGGATAACATAAAAAGACCTAACCTAAGAGTAATGGGAATAGAATAAGGCAGAGTCCCAGCTACAAGGCCCAGAAAATATTCTTAGCAAAATTATAGAAGAAAACAATCTTAACCAAGAGAGAGAGAGAGAGAGAGAGAGAGAGAGAGAGAGAGAGAGAGAGAGGCATAAGATTTTACTGTACCACAAATGAAAATCCTCCTGTTACATAGTTATCAAAACACAAAATCTACAGAAAAAAGAAAGAATATTAACTGCAATAAGAGGAAAAGACAGGTTACAAACAAAGGCAGATCTTCCAGAATTAAGCCAACTTCTCAACAGGGAATCTAAAAGCTAGAAGGACCTGGACAGATATCTGGCAACCTCTAAAAAAAACACAGGTACCAACCTAGAATACTAAACCCAGTAAAACTCTCAATAACCATAGAGGTAGGAAAGAAGATACTTTAAGTCAAATCTAAATTCAAACAATATCTATCCACAAATTCAGCACTATAGAAAAAAATAAAAGGAAAACTGCAATGCAATTAGGATAATTACATCCACGGAAACACAGGATTTTAGTAATTCATAACCGGTAAATATATGAGGAAACCATGCACACATACCACCACTAAAAACAAAAGAACAGAAAATAACAATGCCTCATCTTTAATATCTGTCAAGATCAATGAATTCAATTCCCCAATAAAAAGACTCAGACTACCGGAATGGATTTGAAAACAGGAACCAACATTCTGCTGCATACAGTAAACACACCTCAGCAATAAAGATACATATTACCTAAGAGTAAAGGTCTGGAAAAAAGTTTTACAAGCAAATAGGCCTAAGAAGCAAGCTTGAGTAGTCATTCTTATATCTAATAAAATAGATGTTCAACTAAAATTAATCAAAAAAGTGAGGAAGAAAACATTATACTCATCAAAAGAAAAATCTCCCAAGATGATATGTCAATTCTGAACATCTATGCTCCAAAACACAATGGCAGCCATGGTTGTAATGTTAATCAATAGAATTGAATCAAAGACCTAAAAATGAGTCCACACACCTATTGTTATTTGATTTTTGATGAAGAAGCCAAAAAACTCCAAAATGGAACAAGGGAAGCGTCTTCAACAAATGGTGCTGGTCTAACTGGATGGCTACATGCAGAAAAATGCAGAGAGATACATATTTATAACCGTGCACCAAACCCAACTGCAAGTGGATCAAGAGCATCAACATAATACCAGATAAACTGAATCTAATGGATGAGAAAGGGAGAAACAGCCTCAGGCACATTGGCACAATGGAAAACTTCCTTTTGTAAGGTAAAGGACACTGTCAACAGGACAAATTGGCAGCTATCAGATTCAGTTCTACATTATAAATGCAAAACAGTTGAACTATACTTAATATTTTACAGATTATAGATTTTTATGCTAGTAGTACTAGCATTAACAATTTTATCTGAGATCACTGTGTAATTACATCTGTCTCTTACTCAGACCCATACAGCAGACAGATACTGTGTTTTGTTACTGATGTTTTCAATGAAGTCAGCAGATTGCTGGTTTTTCTGAATCATATGTTCATTTTCACCTCAGTGATAGAGATACCTTCTGCTAGCATGAATCAGAAAATCTCTTCTATCTTTACCTCTGACGTGATCACCATCACGATCTTCCTTGCCATCATTCTCTTACTCTGCTAAATCCTAAATCTTCTTTGTTCATCCTTAAAGTGGCTTCTGTATTTTACAGGCAGTGATTTCCATGATGAACACACTGATCTATAGTCTGAGGAATGCAAATGTGAATGAGGCAATCAAAAAATTAGTTCTCACCAAGTCTATTACTACTAAATATATTAGATTTGTTGTTTTATTTCTAAAATTTGATTTATCATAGTATATAATCTAGAATTATTATAGCACAACTAGGGATTAAAATAAATTACTGAATATTCTACAAATTACTATATCTCTATAGACAGCATTCATTGAGATTAATCTTTAATATATTAAAGTTAAAAGTAATACCTTGTAAACACATGAAAACAGAAGATATTAAAATCTTGAATAATCTATTGCAATACTTGTTCACTACTTGGTTATTTTATCATCTCAACTAAAATTTTATGTGTGTATTTTCAAAGTAAATGTATTCAAGTTTTCAATGATGTGTAAATTTATCATGAGTTCATCAAAATTTTACTTAGGAAATTCATTCTTCTAAGCTGTCTTTACTAAGTGCTTGTACTTTTGAGTGTTTTGGAATGACTGGTACTTTCCTTCTCTTATGTTGAATGGGCAAGTTATTGCCATTCATGAAAACTGTATCATACTGAGGAAAAACTTATGAAAAAGGATTGTTCTGTGTTCCCTGAATTTATACCCAATTTTGTTGGCAAAATACTTGAATAAAAATTTGCAGTGGGACATTTAAGTTGCAGATTTGTGAAAGAAACTCACATAATTCTGCTCTTTTAAATTTAAAAGCATTTGTTATAATTCCATTGAGAAAATACATTTTATTTCATTAACAAAAATTAGAAACATATAATACTTAATGAAAGAATTCCTTTTATTTTATATTATACTCTAAAATAAACAAATCTAATTAAATATATGATAGGTGACTGTAACCATATAATCTATAAAATATTAGCAAAAGTAATGAGAGAATTTTCAAAATTGGGGTGTGAATTTTTAGATAAAATGCAAACTAATAGATTATTAAACAATGAATGAGATCAAATTAATCTACATTAAAATAAGTAGTAATTTTTATTAACTGATGCCATAAAGTAGGTGAATACGATTGTTGTGAAAACATGAGGATGTGAATTCAGATAAAATGCATCCAATTAAAGGTGCAGCAGGCATCTCTTCTGGCAAGGAAAAGTTGACAATAGGAATATGTAGACTTGCAGGACAGGCAACCTAGCCAATTCAAAGACCTCTGGGTTCAGTGAGAAAATCACTCTAAAGTCACTCTTATTTCAATGGTTTTACTCAACAGGAAATTGGAAAATATTAACAAATTGATGATTTTCTAGACAGATACCACTTAGCACAGCTAAATCAAGATTAGGTAAACTAAGCAGCCCTGTATTCCCTAAGGAAACATAAGAAGTCATTTAAAATTTCCCAACCAAAGAAGAACCCAGCGTCAGATCGTTTAATGCAGAATTCTACCAGACCTTCAAATGGGAGCTAATATCAATACTCCCCAAATTATTCCACAAAATGGAAACTGAAGGAAGACTGCCAAGATCATTCTATGAAGCCATAGTCAACCTGATACCTAAAGCACACAAAGACTTAACAAAGAAAGAGAGCAATTTCTGTTAATAGCAATAATGCAAAAATGTTAAAATTTTCTCAAACCCAATCCAGGAACACATCAAAAATATCTCACAGCATGACCACTTAGGTTTTATACCAGGGATGCAGAAATGGTACAAAATACAAAGGGCCATCAATATCATCTACCATATTAAAAAAAAAAAAACTGAAAGAAAAAGATCACATGAGCATATCCTTAGATGCTGAAAAATCCTTTGACTGAATTCAGTACCTCTTCATATTAAAAGATTTAGAGAGATCTGAGATATAAGGTCATACCTAAACATAATATAAGCAATTTACAGCAAGGCAATAGTGAACATCAAATTAAGTGCAGTGAAACTTAAAGTAATTCTATTAAAATCAGGGACAAGAAAAGGGTGCCCACTCTTTCTATATCTAGTCAATATAGTACTTGATATAAGACAACTAAACTAGATCAAATGGATACAAGTTGGAAAGGAAGAAGCCACAATTTTGCTATTTGCAGATGATATGATAGTATACATAAGTGACCTGAAATATTCTACCAGAGAACTCCTACAGCTAATAACCAACTTCAGCAAAGTGGCTGGATACAAAATTACTCAAAGATTCAGTATCTTTTCTTTATACCAATAAACCTGCTGAGTAACAAATTAGGGAAACAACAACATTTATAATAGCCTTGAGTAATCTAAAGTATCTTAGAATAAATCTAGCCAAGCAAGTGAAAGAACTATGTGATGTTCTTTTGTCACAGACAAAAGAATTTGAGGAAGATATCAGAAAATGGAAAGACCTCTCATACTTATGGATTGGCAGGATTAACAAAGTGAAAATGACCATCTTACCAAAAGCAATTAACAGAATCAATGTGATCCCTATTAACATTCCAATAAAATTCTTTACATACCTATGTAGAGCAATTCTCATCTATTTATGGAAAACAAGAAGAAGAAGAAGAAGAAGAAGAAGAAGAAGAAGAAGAAGAAGAAGAAGAAGAAGAAGAAGAAGAAGAAGAAGAAGAAGAAGAAGAAGAAAAACAACAACAACAACAACAAACAGGATATCGAAAACAATACCTGTACAATAAAAGAACTTCTGGAGGTATCACCATCTCTGACTTCAGGCTGTACTACAGAGCTATAGTAATAAATGCTACATGGTATTGATGTAGGAACAGACAGGTTGATCAATGGAATCAAATCAAAGACCCTGAAATAAACCAATACAAATATGAACACTTGAGTTTCAACTAAGAAGCAGAACCATACAATGGAAAAAAGGGAAACATCTTCAACAAATGGTGCTGGTCTAACTGTATGTCTCCATGTAGAAGAATAGAAATAGATCCATATCTTTCGCACTGCACAAAACTCAAGTCCAAGTGGATAAAAGTCATCAATGTAAAACTATATACACTAAACCTAATAGAACAGAAATTGGGAAATATTCTTTATCTCATTGGTACAGGAGATAATTTACTGAACAGATACCAATGGCTCAGGTTCTGAGATCAACACTTGATAAATGGGACCTCAAGAAATGGAAAAGATTCTAGAAGGGAAAACTTATAAAGAACTCAAGAAGTCAGATACCAAAACCAAAAATAATATAATTTTTAAAATGGAGTAAAGAGCTAAATACATAATTCACAACAGAGGAATCTTAAATAGCTAAGAAGCACTTAAAGAAATGTTTAAAGTCCTTAGTCATCAGGGAATGCAAATCAAAACAACTATGAGATTCCAGCCTGCATTAATTAGAATAATTAAGAAACAAACAAGTAAACAAAACCCACAAGTGACAGCACATGCTGGCTAATATGTGGAACAAGGGAAACAACTCCATTGCTAGATAGAGTGCAAATTTGTTCAACTTCTTTGGAAATCAATTTGCCAGTTTCTCAGAAATTAGGAATAGTTCTACTTCAAGACCTAGCTATACCACTTCCTTGGCATGTACCCAAAGGATACCCCACTATATCACTATGCCACTTGCACAACTATGTTCTTAGCAACTTTATTAGTCAGAAACACGAAACAATTTACATGTTCCTCAACTGAAAAAATGGATAAAGAAAATGTGGTAAGACTACACAACGAAATACTATTAAGCTATTAAAAATAAGCATATCATGAAACGGATAGAACTTGAGAATATCACCCTGAATGAGGTAAGCCCCACCTAAAAGGACTTGCACAGTATATACTCACTTATAAGTAGATATAGACCATAAATTACAGGATACCCACACTACACTCCACAGACCCCAAGAAGCTAAACAAGAAGGAAGGCAAAGTGAGGTTGCTTGAATTTCACTTCAAGAAACTCACAAGAGGGGGAATAAACTAGTGATAGGTGGCAGAAGTATGGAAGTAACTGAGTAGGAGAAGGGATATGGAGGGTTATTGGAATGGTTTCAGGATCAGGTGAGGTGAGAGACAGCAAGACATCCAGAGGGACATGAGAATGAATGGCAATCCCCAGCTTTGGGGGAGGGGGTTTGGTGGGCATCTCAACAATATGACAGAACACTGTAATGGGGAGGCTCCCAGGAATCAATGGGAGTTAACTTAGGTAAGATTCACAGCAGTGGGAATATAGAACCTGAATAGTTTATCTCCTGAAGACAGGCAGGAACAGCAGAAGAATGACAGGTACACCAACCCACCCACAAAATTTCTACCAAAATTTATCCTACCTACAAGATAGCATGGCTATTCTCTGAGAGTGTCCACCCACCAGCTTACTCAGACAGATGCACAGACCCACCATCAAATATCTGATGGAACTTGGGTACACTATGAAAGAGTTGGGTGAAGGACTGAGAGCATTGAATAGGATAAGAATTTGACAAGACCAACATAATCAACTGTACTGGATACTTAGGTCCTCTCAGAGACTCAAAATGGGCTGGACCTAGGATCACTGAACTTGTAACATATGTACAGCTTGGTCTTCATGTGTGTCCTATAACCAGAGCGGCCTCTATCCCTAGTGCTGTTGCCTGTGTATGGAATTTGTTCCCCTAACTGTCTGGCCTCAGTGGGAGAATAAGTCCCTAGATCTGTAAAGACTTGATGTGCAAGGGTAGGAGGGATACCCAGGGGCAATCTCCACTCTCTCGGAAAAGAAGAGGAGAAGGGATGGGCAGAAGGAATTGGGAGGCAGAGAACAGGATGGGGAAGACAGATATGAATAGAAAGTGAACAATATAAAACAAAAACAAAACAAATCATGCCTAATTAAGTGGGAAAATATACTTTGATATCTGAATTTTGAAAAAAAATTCTAAACTTTGTTAATGAAAAGAAATGGTTTCATATTGATTTATCCTTTGGCTCTATGTGTATCTATGCACACATAAATATGCTCCAGTTGTCTACTACAAGTATGACATCTGAACCCAAAAATTCAGCTGGAAGTATATGGGCTTAACTTTATATTAACTATTCATACTGTAACTCATTTTATAAACAAATTTTTATAATTGTAATTTTAACATATCTATTTAACTGTTTGAGAGAAAATACCTACAACTGAATTGATTTTTCCCCAGTCTGTGAATGCTTGACTAATGTGCTGACTTCACTTGGTTCTATTATTTTACAGTCAATATGTTGACAATAGAGCAAAAGTTTCCAATGATACTCATCATCAGGGTTGTAGTGCTGTGTGCAGTGACACCATATTTTTTTTCAAGGAGTCTCACACATACCTTTGAGTCTCAGTAGCTTCTATATTTTTTCAGTTGGGGTTACAGAAAGAGATTATAGAATGTAAAGTGTATCTAGGTACCTCTACTTCTGAATCTCTACATTTCTTATGTAAGAGAAAGATGATTATTATAACTTAATGTACCTATCACTCTTCTTACAGGAGAAGGATTATTCCTTTGGAGATATGTGTCTTAACCTACTCTAATACATTGTTTCTTTATAAAAATTCTTATTAACTCAGGAATGACAAACATAGGAATAGAGGCTTCAACATTTATGGTGATGACATAATTTCTGGTTCTTAATAATCAATAGAAATATGTCACTATATTCTGTTTTAGTTTGTAAGTACATAGTGTATTTTGAGGATTGCATTTTATACATCTATATAACTGCTTATGAGATTGTCTGGAATTGTGATTAATATGTAATCCTAATGCTCCAGGCATGACTTTTTAAAATATTTTAATGTTTTGTGATATAACGTAATAGCATAATTTCCCTCCTTGATTCCTTTCTACTCTATGGCCTCATTTTCCTTAACTATTACTCACATGTATGAACATAGCACTAAAAACATTATTTTTGCTGGTATTTTTCAGGACCATTGTACAGTATGACTAGAGTTTTGTCACTGCACTTTTGTGTTGTGTTAAAATATATGAGAAGTTACCTGAAAATCAGGCTTTATTATGTTATTCCATATTCAAATTACCTCCAGGAATATGAAAGAAAGCTCTGAGATGTGCAACTGGTCATCTTGTGAGACCCACCGAAATGGAACAGCAGGCTGCCCCTAAAGTTGTTTATGCCTATGGAATCCTTTCTCCTACCTGTCTGGATTCTGGGAGAAAAGGCACCTAGTCCTGCAGAGACTTGGTGTGCCAGAGTGGACAGATACTGTGGTCAGACCTTCACTCACTCAGAGGAGATGGGGATGTGGATGTGAGAAGTGACTGTGGGAGGCCATGTGCCCAGTAGTAGATTGACAACATGCAATAAATTAAAGAGATTCTTGGACTTTCCTTATTTCACACTGTCATATGAGATCTTAAAAAATGTAACTTTGAATTTACTTTATCTCTTTTGAATTTGCAGGTCTTTCACATATACATTACAGCTTCCAATTTAGTGTTTTTCTATATCTGAGTTTGAGAATGAGTGGAGCTCTATATCTATATCTGTTTCTTATGTATTTTCTTGGAATTTTTCCTCTGATTGTTGTATATTATTTCAATGTACTAGTTTTTATTTTATTTGATATTTTATATTGATCCCTTAGAACGTCCTACTGAAAGACAAAAGGTGGCAGATCCAATGTAAGGGGAGTTTAGATGGAAGTAAGGAGAGAAGATGAATATGAAGCCATAATAAGGAGATATTATGTGAGGCAAAAAGCTATTTTAATAAAAGGGGGAATGCGTTGCTGAAAAAAAAAATTAAACAGAGAAGTTATCTTAAGAGAGTTTTGTTTTATTCTTTGACAATTTTGAAGATCTGTTCAACATGCAATTGTGTGGCCTACCCAAAGTTATGAACAATCTCTATGTGACAAATGTTTCTTACAAGATGTCATGCATGCTGAATTAGAGGGCCCAAATAAAATGATGGCTTGCATGGAACACTGGATAGGTCAGAGAGATTCTTTTGTTTCATGTATTACCCACAATTCACAACCTTTTATATGGTTATGAAAAAAGTATTAAATGATTTGCCTTCAATTGCTATATACTCTTTTACAAAATCCAAAGAGGTCTACTAAGTTTAGCAGAAAATAAGTGAATGTTTGGATGTTATTTTAATGCTAAATGATAGAGGACATCTTAATTATGGACTAACTGTGCTTAAGAGTGAACTTCATGTCAGGATTTTCTTTGTCATTTCAAGGAAAGTCTCATTATTAAAGATTTAAAGGTGAGATTAAATATTAATAGTAATTACTTGTTCTAAGCCTGTATAAAATATTGTCTTGAATTTTCTCTAGAGTTAGTCCCCAGAGATATCATGTAAACATAAAATCTTTCCTCTTCCTGCTATTCTCAATTCACAGAGCACCAGAAGTATGCTGACTTTCTCTGTAACAAGTGAGTTTATTCAGATTTCTTTTGCTGCTGTGAAAATGTTCTTTGTCTGACATTGTAATTAAGATACACTTTGATTTTTTCATTCTATGTTAAATCCTTAATTCACAGACGATAATATTCAGGTGAAAAGTAAATACACATAGTAAATACCTCCGTCATTAACAATAACTATCAAAGAAAGTATTAAACATTTTCAGAGTATGCCTATGCCTCAGTTATATTATAAAGCAAAATATGGCAAATGGCACTGTTTGCATCTTTTCTCTTATATTCCTCTAATTTTTTATTTCATGGAATAAAGAAAGAATCTCAATGGTTTGATTTGTGCAAATGACCAAATTAAAATGGCATTTTATATTGCTCTTTAAGAATATTTGATATTTCTTTTTTTTTTAATTTTATTTTATTTTCTAAGTTTTTTTATTTACATTCGAACTCATTTCCCCTTTCCCGTTTCCTCCCTCCCCGAAAGTCCCATAAGCCCCCTTCCCTCCCTCTTTTCCCCATTCAACCCCCTCTCGCTGATATTTCTTACATAATTTTGTATTAAACAGAAGAGTCTTCGGCCTCAGCTGTCTACTAATAGGCATTATGGTGCCAATGGAAAGAAATGTGAGTGTGGAGATTGTCTTTGTCCTGTTGGGCTTCACAGACTATCCTGAGCTTCAGATCCCTCTTTTCCTAATCTTTTTCTTCATGTACATCATGACTGTAGTGGGAAACCTTGGGATGATACTGCTCATCAATATTGACCACAAATTTCATACTCCCATGTACTTCTTCCTTAGCCACCTTTCCTTTGTTGACTTCTGCTACCCAACCATCATCATGCCAAAGCTGCTCGAGAACTTGGTCCTGGCTGATAAAACAATACTCTACTTCAGCTGCATGTTGCAGTACTTCCTGTCCTGTGTAACTCTGGTGGCTGAGTCCTACTTGTTAGCAGTCATGGCTTATGATCGCTTTGTGGCCGTCTGTAATCCCTTGCTGTATACTGTGGTCATGTCACAAAGGCTGTGCATCCTGCTTGTGACTGGGTCATATATCTGGAGCACCTTTGCCACATTGATTCTCCTCTGCTATGCTCTGCAGCTAAAGTTTTCAAGATTTAATGTGATCAACCACTTCTTCTGTGAATATACTGCCCTCATTGCTGTCTCTAGTTCTGATATACACATCCCCAGCCTGTTACTCTTTTGTTTTGCAACCTTCAATGAAGTGAGTACACTCCTGATCATTCTCACTTCTTATGTGTTCATTTTTGTGACGGTATTAAAAATCAAATCTGCTAGTGGACGTCGCAAAGCCTTCTCTACCTGTGCCTCCCACATGACTGCAATCACCATTTTTCATGGAACCATACTTTCCCTGTACTGTGTACCCAATTCCAAAAACTCTAGGAATGCAGTCAAAGTGGCCTCTGTCTTTTATGCAGTTGTCAACCCCTTGCTTAACCCTCTTATCTACAGCTTGAGAAACAAGGATGTGAAGGAGGTTTTTCAGAAATTAGTGAGTACTTCACTGAAGTTTCCACTTCACTGAGCCATCTTAATGTATATTCAATACAAATGTAAAATTAGAACAATGGCTATTTCTATCTACTTTGATACATAATTGCTTGAATTCTATTGATTGATATGATGCATATATTGATAAATTTAACTCAGAAAATGAAGGCTTAGATGCTTGCTATTTAAAGGAAATGAAAAACATTTTGGTCCACAATATTTATTTCAAGTCTATCTATAATAATAGTGATGGTAATAATAGTAATAATAATAATAATAATCACAATAAAAGATAGTAAGCATGTCAGGATATATTTCAGAATGTAATTTCTTCTGAAAGAATGGCAGTAATTAACATAGGAATCTAGAAATCTTGTTTTGTTGTGTTATCAGCATAACAAGACTGCTTCTGAATGTAAACTTCAGAGAAGTACTGTCATTGTTAATAGAGGTCTGCCATTAAACTACATTATTAAAGCACATGGAATTATCTTTGCATCATATATTCATTTCGTTCTTTATGTTCTACAAATGGTGAGTATAGAGTACATTGAACTCTGTATTCACTTTCTTTTGAAAGGCTTGCATCAAAACAATAACTCCTCATCTTTGGTAAAATATGAAGCAAATATCTAATGAGATGGTGAAGAACTGCCTGTCATGATTTAAAATTAAAAGTTAACACTACAAATTGAATATGTACTTCCTTTTCTATAAAGCAATTATTAGACACTGAGTGATAAATGTCACGGATACTAATTCTGTGTTTAAGAAAGGAAAATGTTTGAATGATTTTATTTCTAGATAGCACTCAGATATTTTGTGGAAAAAGTTTCATTCTTAGAGTCACTTGTTATCAAACTATTTAGAAGCATCCTATATAGTAATTCAAAAGAGGAAAAAACAAAATATTACTCAGAAATATTTGCAGATACTATTTTGTTATTTATGTTTCACTGTTTATATGAATGAGTGAATGAACCTTAGTATCTTGTAGTAAAAATTCCATGAATTAAAATAAATTTGAATGATAAGAAAACATTATATGAGTTAACATAAATTATAAAGTATCTTAAAATATCACTTTGGATGAAATAGTCATATGAAGAAAAACATTATATTTTATTGATTTCCAAATAATAAAGTGCTAAAGTTTAATCTTTAAATTCCATGAAAAGAACATAAACAGATAAATAAAAATGACTTAACACTAAGAAAATTTCATTTGCATATAAACATTGATATGAGATACATTTAGGTTTTATGTGCAATAGCCATTTTAAAGTAGGTGTTTCTCATCATAAAGATGGAATAAAATCATATACGTGTTACCATTTCTTTTCTGTATGAATAGTTGCAAACCAAAACTTTAAGGACACAGCTGTGGAGGCTTGAACACAAATGACCCTAATAGTGCCATGTGTTTGAATCCTTGTTCCCAGTTACTAGAACTGTTTGGGAAGGATTAGGAACGGGGGTCTTGCTGGACAAATTATTCCACTCAGAGAGGTCTTTGAGGGTTCAAACCCTATAGCACTCCAAGTTCTTCAGTTCTTTCCTCTTCTTCTTCTTCTTCTTCTTTTCTTCTTCTTCTTCTTCTTCTTCTTCTTCTTCTTCTTCTTCTTCTTCTTCTTCTTCTTCTTCTTCTTCTTCTTCTTCTCCTTCTTCTCCTTCTTCTCCTTCTTCTCCTCCTCCTCCTCCTCCTCCTCCTCCTCCTCCTCCTCCTCCTCCTCCTCCTCCTCCTCCTTCTTCTTCTTCTTCTTCTTCTTCTTCTTCTTCTTCTTCTTCTTCTTCTCCTCTTCCTTTCCCCTTCCCCACTTTCCCCCTGCATTTTGATCAGATGTGTGCCCTCAAATACTTCTCTAACACTGTTCCTGTGTTTCTGCTGCCATGTTTCCCACCATGATGGTCATGAATTCTAGACTTCTAAAACTGTGAGTCCCCAATAAATGCCTTCTTTTGCTAGTTGTCTTGTTCATAGTCTTTTATCATGGCAATGAAAAAACAATTAACACACATGTATTAGGTATGGTGTTAAGAAAGCAGATATTTTTATGCACTCCAGAAGTATGACAAGATTTAGTATTCACATGAGAATATTTGAAAGACCAACAACATTAAATTCATATCATCTGTCATACATTCAAAAGTCATAGTCTTGGGAATATAGTCCTACTCATAACTCCTAGAGCTAAAGTAACAAACTTACAGAAACATTTCTAAAAGCATAATGTCTTAACAACATCTATGTAAGTAGAATTCAATAAAAAGATGATTGAATAAAATTTTGGTTACTATCGAGTAAAGGAAATAGGAAAATGTTTAAATATTGATATTTTTGTTCCAGGTGAAATTTTTAAAAATATTTATTTTATTATTTTACTATATGTGTATGAAAGTTTTGCATAGATGTGTACCATGTTCATTCTCGGTGCCAGTGGAAGCTAACACAGGCTACAGGTGATTGTGTGACGTTGTGTGAGTTCTGAGATTTTGACATAGGGGGTGTAAAAATGTTAACAACTCTCTTAACAACTGAGCTCTTTTTCAAAATATCCACTCGCATTTTTAAATTAATAAAGATAAGACATGTAAGAGATATTACATTATGGAAAAATATGTCAAATATTAAATATTAAAATTGAAAAGACAAGAAATATGGGATATTTGATTAAATACATTAGTGAATAAATAATTATAGGCTAAGGTTCTCAAAATATTGGAAGAGTTAGGTCTCAACACAAGGAGAATTTAAGCATAGATATTTTAATCTCAACCATATTTATGGATTTCCTTAAAAGTAATGGCCTTTAAAGTAAGTCTCATAAAAATAGAGATGGATATCTTTAATCACAAATAATTCTGATTTCACCAATTCTTTCTTTTTAAACAGAACTAAAGGTCCTTGGGTAAATTATTGATGTTCATGTCTAACTTATTAAATATCGAATCCTGGATTTGTAACACTCAACAGCTAGTGATAATTTATGTGATATAAAAGCAGTAATTTAAATTGGTGTATTTAGTTATATATTACAATTTCTATCAAGGTGAATATTCACTGTAGTAGATCTAAAGACATAATATTTTCAACCCTCTTTGATATTAAAAATGCCAAAGTAATATATGAATAACAAACCTATGGTTCCTACTAAGTGTGTCTACATACTGATCATTCTTATGAAAATAAAAACACCAATATTTATAATTTCTGTTTTTAAATGAACCTTAAGATTTCACGACAGTATGAGAAGAGGGAAGTCAGAATCAGTGAGTATAAACAGTAGAATCAGATAGATACAATTTGAAAGTTTTAATTTAAATAATGGGTTGTAATAATAATTTCTATGTGTAGTAAAATTATTTTATAACATTGATAATAAATTCAAAAAATGAAATTTCATTTTTGACTATACCTGAATCTATTAATCAGAGTTGGACATGAAATATCGTTTCATGTCCCTCCAATAGTCTATGACAGTTATGGGCAGTTGTGAAGAACTCTTGTCAAACAGAAATTTAAAAATTAACTCAAATTTATAAGTATTTCATCTCACTATCTGTTTAAAATGACTGTTTCAAGGATGAAACAAATACCAAGTGAACCAGCAGGAGAGATTCCAAGTAAGAATGAGCTGCAAATATTTGATCCTCTTCATTCCCAAATTTGCCAAAATATACACATCTGATGTAATGTATACAGCCATTTCAGAATGTAGATAATGCAGTTATTAATTGAGTTAGTTTGATTCTTGATTAAATCTAATATAAAGAAAAGAGGACAAATACAGAAAATTAAGCATGGATTAAATATTTAATAAGACTGATAATAATATCATCTGGGTAACCATTTTTTTTTGTCAAAAGTGTTCAAGTAATCATTATTTTACAAGTGATTACACTTTTAGTCAGGCAGTGTAGGCACATACCTTTATTCCCAGGACCCTAGAGGCAGAAGTAAGCATATTTTAGAGATCAAAGTCAGTCTGCTTTTCTGAGCAAGTCCCAGGACAGACAGAGTTACACAGAGAAATCCTGTCAAAAAGGAAAAATAATGGTTACACTTTTCATGAACCATAAATGGAAGCTAAATTACAAAATGGATTGACAGAAAAAAGACACATAGAAATATGTAGTAGTTTAAATGACTTAAATTAATGTGATCAGAGGTCAGCAACTCATCCTTATGAGTGTCTTGGGTTTTACAAAGTTCGTATTTGACATACTTGTTTTGCAGGCTGATCACAGAAGTTTATACAAAAATACTTGGAAAACTGAAAGTATTGGTGTCTGAGAACAATTAATTCATACACTCTTCTGTTTTAAAGCTCTTAGTCTTGAACATATTATCAAAGATGTTTCAATTTAGGACTTCAAAGATATACAGACATGAAAAAAAATAAGATGTTTCTTCTGGTTTTGTCATTACAGTTTTTTTCTGTAAATATAAAATTTTTAAAAATTAGTGTATTTTCTAAGATATTTATGGGTTTTTCTGTATGCCTACATGTGCACCATGTGCGTACATGGTATGTTCAGAGGTCTGAAGACATTAGATTGTAATTGGAATAATGATGGTTGTATGCTGTGATATTGGTACTGGGTAGAGAATCAAGATTCTCTGGATGAACAGGAAATGCTTTTAACTGTGAAGTCATGTCTCCAGTTCTATCTGTAGTTCTTTTATAAAGTTAAGTAAAAAGAAAGTTTTCCATTTAAAAGAAGGCAAAATGAGACTGAAAGGGATGAAGGAATTACCAAAACTCAATGTGAAAAGTATGAAATTGTCAAAAATAAACTTAACTAAAAATAAATTAACTTAAAATATGAAAATAGAATTTCATAGTAATGGCAATTCATTCTTTTTTGGGGGAGCACATTAGGGTGAACTTTATTTTCACATTAAAACTCACTTGGGATCTTCAAAAAAATATATATAAATCCACAACTTCACTCTTGTTCCTGGAAATTCATTTATGATATTACCAGCTGCCTTCCCTAAGATATCCTATCTGTCACCAGTCCCACAGACAACTAGAATAATTCAGGTCATTAGTGAAGGCCCTAAGTGTATCTTCACAGTGGTAAACAGAATGGAAGTATAGATACTCAGGGCCTCTGCCTCTTCTTGTCTCCCCTCTCCTCAGTCAAGGACCACAGTGCCTCAATGCCATAGCTGAATAACAGGCAACAAGGGACACCAGTATGCTAGTAGCTTACACTTTCCAAGCTATTTCTCCTGTGTGACTTGTAGGCCCAGGTGCATTCTATAAAGACAGGTTCCTGGTCTGTAAAACAACACAGGATCACAAGGTCTCATCACCCTCACCTGATAACCTATGAAGTAAGGAACTCAGAGAAAGACTGAGTATGCTTAGAAGCTTGGCCCCTAGAACCCACCCACAATCGTTAACTTGTCTCTAGGACACATAGAAGGTAGCATTGGAGGAGCCAGGAGCCCTGGCTAGCCGGGCGAGTGCAGGAGACTGTGGAAAGAGGGCCGCTCCACCCTACCAGATAAATTGGGCCTTCCTTTAAGTTTGTTCCCAAGTGGTGTTGCTTCAAAAATAGTGAGAGTGTATCTAACAGCCATGTATTTTTCAGAACAATCTCAAGTTCACGGTTGACTTACCACTGGCTCAGAAGAGGGTGAATAAAAGCTGGCGTGTTTAATGTTACCACTCCAACAGTTTGCCAACAATAATGCTGGTGTATTTTGTAAATGTACTATACAGAGAGCACAGTCCCACACAACTGGTGCCAGGTCACATGCAGGCAGGAGAGATTACTCAGCAGTTAAGAGCACTGAATGCTCTTCCAGAGGTCCTGAGTTCAATTCCCAACAACCACATGGTGACTCACAATCATCTGTAGTGGGATCCAATGCCCTTTTCTGATGTGTCTGAAGACAGCTACAATGTACTCATATACATAAAATGAATAAATAGCTCATTCTTACAATAAAAACAACTTTGAAAATGTATATGGATAGACCCAGCTGGAGTTCTTTATTTTGCTCATAACTAATGTCACCCTGTACTATTCTTGGAATAGTCTTAAAAACACCATTAAATATATACCATAATATACTCACATAGTACAAAGTTCCTAAAGTGCATAACTGTTAAACTTTTAAAAATAAAATATTTTATTTATTCTCTATGGTTTTGTGCATGTATTTAGATATTATCTGTTTCCTACTACCTCCTTTTAAATTCCTAGAGAACTTACCTAATCTTCCTCATCAAACATTATTATCTTAAAAATTATTATTATTAGCTCACCTACTTAAAATCATCTTAACATAATATATAAAGCATGGTCTCATCAATTTGTGAGTGAGAAAACTATTAGTACCCAATTCCCTATAGAAAAGTGATTCTTTTTTATTTAACTACTTTCAAAGGTCAGTTTTCTAAGCAAGGCTTAGGCCTAATATATAATTCTGCTTTGAAAGTGGTACAGGAAAGATCAGGTTAAGAATGGTTAGCAATGATTTGTAAGGAGGCTGGAAAAATAATGGCTAAACCCATGGCAGGTCTCCTACCTTGTTATTAGAGGGTAATTTTTTTCATAGTTTTCATGTAGACTCTCTTTAAAAAGATTAGGAGGAGCACTGACAATTCTCTTACGTTAGAGAGTATTGTAGAATGTGTGAAGCACAAGAGAATTTGGGAATAGATTTCAAGTGGGAGGAGAACAAGGTACTAGGTTGATGTCTAAAACTGGGAATGTATGTCATGATGAAAAGGGGAAGCAAAATAGGCTGGAAGGTTGACTGCCACCTCATCTTGCTCAAAGTACATTCACTGCTAGTCACCCAAAGCAACTCTGTGAAAATTACGGGCTGCGAAAAGCTTGAAATGGTACAGGTAAGACTGGAGAGTGTTAAACCAATTGAACATCCAGAGAAATTACTTGGTCTGATATAGGCACCTGCACCCTTCCCAGTCTTTGTGAAAGAAATGGCTGCTAATAATGGTATTTCTGCATATAATTAGTGGATCTGCCATCCTACAGAAATGGTAGAACTAAAGCATTTTAACTCTCCATTTGTTAAATTAATGTTATACATTTGGGAAACACAGAATAAGGTCATTTCCCAAGGCTGGAAAGGACTGATGTCAGCTGTTTTACAAGGTGGACAACAATTATATTGTTTGACATGATGTAGGCACAAAGTCATAAAAGAGAACAACAGAATATAGCAAAGCAGGAAAAATGTTACTAAAGACCAACTGCTTAGTGAAGGGTGTTATACTAACTTACAAGTACAAATCCAATCTGATGATGGCATAATTGAACAGTGCTATGTTTTGGTTTAAGGGCCTGGGATATGATTGAGGAACCAGGGGGGAAAAAATCAACCTCATTTACAAAGGTAATAGACGGACCTACAGAAGCATTCACTGCTTTTATTTATTTATTTTTAACAGAGATTGAGTTCTCTCATATCAAACCTTGAAAACAGAGAGACTTTGATAGAAATATCTGCCTTTGGCAATGTGAATACTGATTGTAAACAGAGCAATCAGACCACTGAAAGCAAAAGGGGCCCCTATGGACAAATGGATAAGAGAAACAACTGATATTGGTTTTCAGGAGCATCAGACTAATAACATAGGGAAAGCCATAGTTAGAAGTCTTAGAAATTAAAATGCTTGATGTTTTAATTTTGGTGAATTTGGCCACTTACAAAGAGATTGTCAGGATAGAAGATTCAGAGGTCCAAATTGCGGGTACATTGACTCTAGAGAATATGCCATTTGTAGAGGAGAACAGGTTGATTCTGGCTGTTTTGAACCACAAAAGATTCCAGGATACTGTAGCTGCTATTGAAAGGGAAAACAATGGTGAAAGGATTGCTGGTCCAATAGGGACATATGAGGTAGCTTCTTACCCTCAGGAATCAGAGGGTGTTGTTAGCTCAAGCACTTGCAGTATACAAAAAGAACTATCTTCCTTTGGTCAGACAGAAAGTACTAAGCAAGCGAGAAAGTCAAAATTAAGTACTTCCTATTTTATACATGCCACAGAAAGGAGTGCAGCATTGGATCTGGCCACAGATATGCCTCTTACTCTATCCATAACAATTGAATGTTACAAGTTAACCACTGGTATGTATGGTCCTTTACCCTCAGAAATAGTATGAAAATTTTTGGGAAGCAGTGGGTTAACTTCTCAAAGATTGATTGTGCATCCCATTACACTAGATGGAGAAAGCAAGAAAGAAATCAAAATCATGGCATATGTGAGAAAGGAGATGCAAATTGATGCTCAGGATAGAATTGCTCAATTGTTGTTCTTTCCTTACATTAAAGGCAAGGCCACTCCAGTAGAAAGGACAGGACCTTGTGGGAGTACTGGAGATTCTGACCTAGCAAACAATGGTTAATAATGGTCAGAGACCCAAATTAATGATGCAAATGAATGCTGTTGACCATAGAAAGTTTGGTAAATACAGAAGCTAATGTTAGTATACTTTCCCCATAGGAGTCCAGATTGGCCACTTCAGAAAGTTACACACATTTTATGGGAATTGGTAGATTATCAGGAATAAGACAAAGTGTCTGATGGATTAATTGTGTAGGAACAGATTGGCAAACAGGAAAGTTGAGACCTTATGTGGCAGACATACCCAGGGATCATTTGCAACAATGGGGTGTGGAAATTAATATTCCTGCAATCCAGTGATATCAAATGAGGATATTTGGTGGAATATAGTGGATGCTTCTGGTGAAGATAATGATATGGAAGATTGAGAAAAATCACAAACTGTGTCCATGGTCCAAACACAGGACATCACATGCATCTAATTTCAAAATTTATAACAGGGGGCACTACTGACATACCAACAATTTTGCCAATAAAGTGGTTATCAAACAAACTTGTATGGCAAGAGCAGTGGCCAACAACAAAAGAAAAAATGTAGGTACTTGAACAATTGGTAAAAGAACACCTGGAGGCTCAACGTATAGAAGAGACTACCAACCCATGGAATTCCCCTGTGTTTGTTGTAAAAAAGAAATCAAGAAAATTTAGGATGATAATGGATTTAACAGCAATTAACAAAGTAATTCTGTAGGGACTATTTGAAAATACTTAATTTTCAATAATTAATGGGCGATATTAACTGGTTGAAGCTTACCATTGATTTAAGAACATATGTTAAGTGATTTGTTTTGAATACAAGGAGATTCAGATTTAAACAGTCCAAGATGTCTAACTGTTGAAGCAGAGAAAAGGCTTAACACTTGTTGAACAAAGACTGCAAGATGCATATGTGAATCAAATTGATACTAATTTTGCTTGTATTTGGTTACTTTGCCTTCAGTTTATTCTTCTAGTAGACTCATTATGCAAAGGTAAGATAGTGTCATGAAATGAGTTTGATTTTAGCTCATAAATAAAGTAAATAAATGAAGACATATATAGAAAAGATTTCTGAGTTAATTATAAAAGATAGAATAATGTTAAATCAATTGTCAGGGAAAGATCTGGCCAAAACGATAGTACCTCTTATATATGATGAGATTATATCATTATGGGTGATGAACAAAATTTGGCAAAGGACTTGTAGTAATTATTTGGGTTAAGTTAATAGCAATTACCACCAAAAGAAAGACATATTCTATATAAAAGGAACTAACTGGATTTTTCCATGTAATGTAAAGAGAACACTAATTCAAGACGCACCACCATTCTATAAGGATGCAAGCAAGATAGGAAAACAATTTTTATATCATACAAAATAAGAAAGGGGCTCAAAATTCCATATTCATCATTTTAAAAGTTGGAATTATATGCAATCCTTGGGGTATTATTACATTGTCTTGAATCTCTTACCATAATCACTGATTCCTTTTATGAAGAAAGAGTTATTTTGCATATGGAAATTGCTGAATTTATACTTGATAACTCAAAATTAACCTTACTATCTATCTGTGCAATTGAAGCAGGCCAACAGAAACAGACACTATCTATTATATATTACTCATATTCAGTTTCATACAGGTTTGCCAGGTCCATTAGCACAAGAAAATGATGAAATTAAACAATTATTAATAGAAAATATGTGAGAGTCCTCAAAGTTTCCTGAAAAAAAAACATCAAATTAACAGGAGAGAGTTAAAGAAAAAAAAATCCATCACTTGGCAACAAGACAAAGAAATAGTTATGTGTGTGTATACATATATATATATATATATATATATATATATATATATATATATATATATATATCCTATGTGTTCTCTATAAAACCAAGTTCTATTACCTGTTGGTAGTAATCCTAAGGGTACCAAAAGAAGTTGGATCTGGCAGATGGATGTTTTCCAGTTTATAGAACGTGGAAAACAAATGTATATACACCACACCATTGACACATACTCGGGGTTTCAGTGGAAAAGTACTTTAAGTTCTCAAAAGGCTGATTTTATTATCAAGCATTTATTGGAAATATTGGCAATTATGGGGATACCTGCACAAATTAAAATTGATAATACTCCCACATACATATCCAATAAAATGAAACTATTCTTTAAATATTACAATATAAAGCATGTGACTGGCATACCACACAATCCTACAGGACAAGAAGTTAGAGAAAGAGCCATGCATTCCTTGAAAGATATGCTTATTAAACAAAAATAGAGAGCAAAAATCCACAGGGACAAATTAAATAATGCCTTGGTAACTATGAATTGTCCTAATTTGTGAAGAGAGAATAACAACAGTTGAAAGGCAGTGGAGTATCAAAAAAAAAAAAAAAAACTGAGGAACTAGGCAACCAATATGCTATAAGGATGTGTTGACATTAGAGTCGAAACAAATAGTAGTCTTCAGATGAGGACATGGTTATGCTTATGTATCCACAGGGAATCAGAAAATGTGGTTACCAAAAATACTTTTAAAGATTGGGTCTGATCAGGGAAAACATTTTATCAGCTGAGACATTAATGTCCTCACAAAGCAAATAAGCCCAGATGATTCACTCTCACAGATTATCTCAATTACTTATTTCTCCAAAATATGCATGCACATCAGTTTCATAAGGGCTAGTGCAAATGATCAATTGCACAGAAACTGGACAACACATAGAATTGACAGACAACACATAAACTGGATAAAAAGAGAGACTTTGAAACAAATGCTACAGCTAGGCTTTTTTTTTTTTCCAGGTTAACAATATGTTTTACTTGGACCTCAAAAAGCAATTCTTCTCCCCAAATTTAACATGCAGCAATTTTAAGAAGTCTGTCATCCTGTTCTCTTAAATTTGGATGGATGATTTGTGATGATTGATGTGTTGTGGTTGTTATTATCTAGGGTGGTAGGTCTAAATGATTGTAAATTGATAGAAATTTAAGGTTGTTTTATTTGAATTATTGTATACTTGTAGGAATTTAAGGTTTTTAAAAATTGTATGTGAATGGAATGTAAGATTGGTTTATTTAAATTATTGTATATTAATAAAATTTAAGGTTTTTATTTGAATATTGTGTGTTAATAGAAATTTAAGTTGTTTTGTTTGATTTATTATATATTAATAGAAAATTAAGATTCCATTCTTAGACTATATTTTGCAGATGCTCTTTATTTAAAGTATGATGTAAGGTTCTAGTTTTATAGTTCTTATAATTATTTTTCGTGTATCTAGATTGTTAATGTTAAGGAAAAAGACAATTTATAAGCAAAAAAAGTGAATATAAAGTGGAAGGTTTAGATATGTCAGGTGATGCAGACTCACATGGTATTTTGATAATGCAAAACCCATGGGAGGTCATGTGATGTTTGGAGAGAGTATAAATAGGACTCAATGGACAGTGATAGCTCTTGTACAACTAGCTTTGCAAAGCTTCCTTGGTCTTGCTTCTTTGCCTAGCTGATCTTCACTTCCTTGAGATAAGCACAACTCTCCTAATTTCCTAGCTTTATATATCTGATAGTTAGTTATTTTAACTTCCAATAATTATTTAAATCAAACTAACTTCCTAAAACTACTCAAATCAATTCAGAAATTCCATAAAATTATTAACTGATCAAAAGAGAGTTAACTCATAAACTTTTGTGTTCATACTGATCTGCAAGAAAGTTGCCAAGCAGAGTGGGCTAACGTCTAGGAAGTAGTAATCGCACTTTATAGGCAATGAAGGTCTCTCCATGCCCACTCACACCAAGCCAAATTACACGATGAAGTATACTCAGCTATTAAAAACAATGACTTCATGAAATACTTAGGCAAATGGATGGAACTAGAAAATATCCTAAATGAGGTAACCCAATCACAAAAGAAAACACATGGTATGCATTCACTGATAAGTGAATATTAGCCAAAAACTCAGAATACAAAAGATACAATTCACAGACTACATGAAGCTCAAGAAGAAGGAAGACCAAAGTGTGGGTGCTTTGGTTTTTCTGAGAAAGGGAAGAAAATATTCTGTATTAGTTTGGGTTTTACTGCTGTGAACAGACACCAATGACCAATGCAAGTTTTATAAAAGACATTTACTTGGGGCTGGCTTACAAGTTCAGAGGTTTAGTCCATTGTCATCAAGGCAGAAGCATGGCAACATCCAGGCAGACATGGTGCAGGAGGAGCTGAGGGTTCTACATCTTTATCCAAAGGAATCCAGGAATAGACTTGGCATCCTCAGGCATCCAGGAGGAAGATCTCTAAGCCCAACCCCACAGTGACACACTTCCTTCAACAAGGCCACAAGTTCTAATAGTGCCACTCCCTGGGACGAACATATACAAACCACCACATACTCACAGGAGCAATTATGAAGATAAAGTATAAAGCAGAGACTAAAGGAAAGGCCATCCAGAGACTATCCTACCTGGGGATTCATCCTATAAACAGTCATCAAACCCTGACACTATTGTGGTTACCAAGAAATGCATGCCAAAAGGAGCCTGATATGGCTGTCTCCTGAGAGGTCCTGCCAGAGTCTTACAAATACAGAGGCAGATGCTAGCTGCCATTAGAATGAGTGTGGAATCCCCAATAGAGGAATGAGAGAAAGGACTTAAGGAACTGAAGGGGATTGCAACCTCATAGGAAGAATACAATATCAACCAACCCTACTCCCTGGAACTCCCAGGATCAAAGCCATCTGAAAGGAGCCAGCCCCTGCAGAGGTGTTCTTCTTGCAAAATTCTGTGGGTAAGACTTTTGTCTTACAGAAAATTTAAGGTTGCTGTATAATAAAAACGTTTACTTATCTAAATCTAGGTTACTATGGTACTGTAGCTGACCTGTCTTCTATAATCCTCTGATGCCAGAAACTGCAGTTTCTGGCATTTAGCAACTCTTCCTCAAACTGCTAAAGATTAGGTAAATTGCCTTTGTACTGTCTCCACAGGAACTGCTGGGTTTTAACTTTCAGCCTGTTAGTCAGAAGTTGCAGGTAGAAAAATGGGACACTTAGAGAAGTGGTTAATGAGTTTATTACTAAGTTGTAAAAAGTTTCCTATGAAATCTATCTAAGAGGGAAAAGCAGAAAGATCCTAAGTGGAGAAAGGGAAAAATTCTTCTCAGAGGGGAAAGGCAAAAATTCTACTCTAACTGGGGAAGGGGAAGAATTTCTACTCTAATGGTGCTTTAACACCATATATTCTCAGGGGAATTTCTTTTATTTTACTTTTTATGGAAAAAGGAAGTAAAAACATTTTATGATAAAATTAAAGATTTACATGGAAAATGTTTCTGACAAAATTGAAGAAGCATGTAGAAAAACACATTAAGATTGACAATTTTCATGGAAAGTTAAAGAGTAAAATGGTAAACATTAAAAACATGGCTAAATTCATTAAAAAAGGAAGTAGAGGGACATCTGGGTTCTTTCCAGCTTCTGGCTATTATAAATAAGGCTGCTATGAACATCACTGATAAGGGGATATTAACCCAGAAGCTCGGAATACCCAAGACACAATTCACATATCAATTGATTTCCAAGAAGATGGAAGGGGAGACCCCTGGTCCTGGAAAGACTGGATGTAGGGGAATGCCAGGACAGAGAAGCTAGAGGGGGTTGAATGGGGAAAAGAGGGAGGGAAGGGGGCTTATGGGACTTTCGGGGAGGGAGGAAAGGACAAATCATTGGGAATGTAAATAGATAGATAGATAGATAGATAGATAGATAGATAGATAGATAGATAGATAGATAGATAGATAGATAGAAAAAAAGGAAAAAATCTAGAAGAGAAAAAAAGAAAAAAAGAAAAAAGAAAACAAAAAAGGAAGTAAAAATATTTTATGATAGAATCAACAATTTACATGGGAAATGTTTCTAATAAAATTGTAGGAAAATATAAAATAACATTAAAATTGAAGATTATCATGGAAAAATTCAGATAAAATGGCAGGCATAAAAAATTTTCTAAATTGATTGAAAGTAGAATTATAAACATTTTCTGATAATCTATAAGGAAAATATTTCTGATAAAATTCAAGAAATATATAGAAAAACACATTAAAATTGACTATTTCATCGAAAATTATACAGATAAAATGGTAGGCATAAAAAGATTTCTAAGTTGATTGAAACTGGAATTATATACATTTTCTGGTATAATTGAAGATTTATATGGAAAATATTTCTGATAAAATTGAAAAAAATATTAAGATTGACTATTTCATGGAAAATTTATGCAGATAAAATGGTAGGCATAAAAAATTCCTAAATTAGCTGAAAGTGGAATTATAAACATTTTCTGATAAAATTGAAGTTTTACATGGAAATTATTTCTGATGAAATTGAAGAAATACATAGAAAAAATGTTAAAATTAAAGATTATCATGGAAAATAATACAGTTGAAATGGTAAACATAAAAACATTACTAAATTGATTGAAAGAGGAATCACAAACATTTCTGATAAAATCGAGATTTACATGAAATATATTTCTGTTAGACTATGTTTTTTGTTGGGAAATTGAGTCCATTGATGTAATAAGATATTAAGGAATAGTGATTGTTGCTTCCTATTATTTTTGATGTTATTTTTATATTTATGTGTTTTCTTTCGGGTTTTTTGGAAGATTACTTTCTTGCCTTTTCTAGGGTGCAGTTTCCCTCCTTGTGTTGGCGTTTTCCATCCATTATCCTTTGTAGGGCTGGATTTGTGGAAAGATATTGTGTAAATTTGGTTTTATCATTGAATATCTTGCTTTCTCCATCTATGGTGATTGAGAGTTTTGTTGGGTATAGTAGTTTGGACTGGCATTTGTGTTCTCTTAGAGTCTGTATGAGATCTGCCCAGGATCTTCTAGCTTTCATTATTTCAGGTGAGAAGTCTGGTGTAATTGATAGGCCTGCCTTTATAGGTTACTTGACCTTTTTCCTTTACTACTTTTAATATTCTTTCTTTGTTTAGTGCATTTGGTGTTTTGATTATTATGTGACAGGAGGACTTTCTGTTCTGGTTCAGTCTGTTTGGAGTTCTGTAGGCTTCTTCTATGTTCATGGACATCTCTTTCTTTAGGTTAGGGAAGTTTTCTTCCATAATTTGTTGAGGATATTTACTGGCCCTTTAAGTTGGAAATCTTCGCTCACTTCTATACCTAGATTTGGTTTTCTCATTGTGTCCTGGATTTCCTAGATGTTTTGGTTCAAGAGCTTTTTGCATTTTGCATTTTCTTTGACTGTTAAGTCAATGTTTTCGATGGTATCTTCAGCCCCTGAGATTCTTTCTTCTATCTCTTGAATTCTGTTGTTGATGCTTGCATCTATGACTCCTGAATTCTTTCCAAGATTTTATATCTCCACTTTACAATTTCTTTATTGTTCCTACTTCCATATTTAGATCCTGGATGGTTTTGATCAGTTAGTTCACTTCTTTGTTTGTGTTTTCCTGTAATTCTTTAAGAGATTTTTGTGGTTCTTCATTAAGGGCCTCTACCTGTTGGCCCATGCTCTCCTGTATTTCTTTAAGGGATTTTTGAGTTTCCAATTTAAGGGCTTTTACCTTTTGACCCATGTTCTCCTGTAATTCTTTAAGGGAGTTATTTATGTTCTTCTTGATGTCCTCTACCAGCATCATAAGACAATACTTTAAATCCAATTCCTGCTTTTCCAGTGTGTTGGAGTATCATGGACTTGCTGTGGTGGGAGAACTGGGCTCTGTTTCTGTTGGTAGGGTTCTTGTGCTTGCCTTTCACCATCTGTTTGTCTCTGGTGTTAGTTGGTCTTGCTGTCTCTGGCTAGAACTTATACCTCTTATGGGCCTGTAAGCCTGTGTCTGTACTCCTGGGAGACCAACACTCTTCTGGCAGTGTCTGTGCACAGAAGGCTGTGGAGTTGTCTAGTTCCCTACTGCAAATGGTGGCCAGAAGGGAAGACTCCTGTCCCAGTAGCTCCACTTATCTTATGCCCTGTGTGATTCTATCTGTTCCCTTCCAGAGAGAAGGTGGAGATCTCACCTCTGCACTCAGAAGTGAGATCACTGCTGGGAAATCACTCTCTCCTGATGGACTGTGAACAGAAGGCTTTGGAGCTACCAGATTCCCTGCTGCAAATGGAAGCAGGAAGACTCCTGTCCAAACGGCTCCACTGATCTTATGCCCTATGTGCTCCTATATGTTCCACACCATATATTCTCAATGAGTCTCACACACAACTTTGAGTCTCAGTAGCTTCTATATGTTTTCAGTTGTGATTACTGGAAAAGAATATTGCATGTACAGGGTTTCGAGGTAACTGTACTTCTGAATCTTCATATTTCTTTTGTCAGATAAAGATGATTATTAGAATTTAATGTTCCTATCACTCTTCTTACAGGAAAAGGATTAATCCTTTGGGACATGAGTGTCTTAACTCATTCCAACGCATAGTTCCGTTATAAAAATTCTTATCAACTCAATAATGATAGACATAGGAATAGAAGCTCAAAATTTACTGTGACTGTATAGATTATTGGTCTCAATAAACATTTGAAATATGTCACCATATGCTCTTTGTAGGTTGTCAATATATAGTCTATTTTGAGGCTAGCATTGTACATATCTACATAACTGCTTTGAAGATTGTCTGAAGATTTTTTTGTTTTTTTTCATTGTGCCATTACTTAGTATTTTTTTAATTTTATTTTATTTTCAAAGATTTTTTTTATTTGCATTCAAAATCATTTCCCCTTTCCCGTTTCCTCCCTCCCCGAAAGTCCCGTAAGCACCCTTCCCTCCCTCTTTTTCCCATTCAACACCCTCTCGCTTCTCTGTCTTGGCATTCCCCTACATCCAGTCTTTCCAGGACCAGGGGTCTCTCCTTTCATCATCCTGGAAATCTATTGATATGCAAATTGTGTCTAGGGTATTCAGAGATTCTGGATTAATATCCCCTTATCAGTGACTGCATACCTAGTGTGTTCTTTTGTGATTGGGTTACCTCACTAAGGATGATATTTTCAAGTTCTGACCATTTGCCTAGGAATTTCATGAATTCATTGTTTTTAATTGCAGAGTAGTATTCCATTGTGAAGATTTAAGTGATCCAAATGTTCTAGGCATGAGGGTTTTTTTCTACTTTTTAGATGTGATTGCCTACTTTCCTTTACATGTATCACTCCTTATTTCTTTTCCTGTTCATGACCCTATTTTCCTTAATTGTTAAATCTATATATGCACATAGCTCTAGAAAACATATGTTCGCTGATTTTTTGTTTGTTTGTTTTTTGTATCACTGTACAGTAGGACTAGAGTTTTGTCACTCTCCTCTTTTGATTTCTTATCAGGGTACATGTGAAGTCATCAGAAATTGGGGCTCTGTTGTTTTATACTATATACATATTACCACCAGGAATATGAGAGAGAACTCTGAACAGACATGCATCTTAGTCTTATGTGGGTCTAGTACAACTGGAGCAGGGGCTATCTCCACAGAGAGTTTCTTCTCTGTGGAATCTGTTCTCCTAACTGTCTGGGCTCAGTGGTTGAAGAGGCACCTATCCTTGCAGAGAATTGATGTGCCAGGGTAGAGTGATATCCAGGGGTGACTTTCACATTTTCAGAGGAGAAGGGGAAGGAAGATGGAAGAAGGGACTGTGGAAGGCCTCATGCCCAGTAGTAGATTTCCAACAGAAAGTGAATTTAAGAATATATTTGAAGGTTCCTTATCATAAACTGTTTTGAGAGCTTAAAAATATAACTTAATTTTGATTTTACTTTATCTCTTTTTAAACTTACATGTCCATCTCATATTTATTATGGCTTCCAAGGTAATGTTTTTCTGGAATTCTAGAGTGTGTAAATAAGTGTCTATATCTGTTTCTGTGGCTTTTCTTGGTATTTGTTTCCTCTGCTTGTTTTATAATATTTTATCTGATAATTTATCTTGGTAGCTCAGGAGAGTATTTTCTACTGAGAGGAAGAAAGAGGGCAGTTTCAGATGATAGATGAGGTAAGAAGGAACTAGGAAGAGTAGATAAAGAGGGAAGCTATGGTCAAGATATGTGAGATCAAAAGCCATTTTAATAAAACTGAGAATGCTTGACTGAAAAAAATGATAAGATAAATTATCTTAAGAGAGTATGGTTGTATTCCTTGATGATCCTGAAGATCTATTCAACAAGTAGTAGAATGGTCTACTCAATGTTCGGAATAACTTCTATCTCCCAAATGTTTCCTAGGAAATGCCATGAATGATGAGTTAGAGGGCCCAAAGAAAACAGTGATTTTCATAGTACAATATATTTGTCAGTTTTATTTTGCTTGTATCCTACATACAATCCACAACTGTTTGGCTTTCTTTAAAAAGAAAAATAAAACAATTAAATTGTTTGCCTAAAGTTGCTATATAATCTTTCGAAATCTAAAGAGGTCTAGTTTTGCAGCAGATGAGACACTGTTTGGGTGTTATTTTAATTGCAGTGACAGAGGATGTCTTAATCATGTATTGAGAGAACTAGAGTGTGAATTTCATGGTACAGAGTGTTCTTTGTCATTTCAAGGAAGGTCTCATTATTATGATTCTTCAAGATAGGATCTGCTATTAATTTTAAATTATCTGCTCTTAGGCCGTTGAGAATATTTTCCTGAATTTTCTCCAAGGTTTGAATCCCCAGAGATACCAGGTTAACATAAAAGATTTTCACTTCCTGTTATTCTCAATTCATAGAGCACCAGGAGAATGGTGACTCTCTCTGTAACTAGTAAGTTTCTTAAATGTTTTTGCTATTTGAAAAAATATTCTTTTCCTGATACTGTAACTAAGATACCCTTTGATTTTTCTTTCTATGTTAAATCATTAGTACAGAGGAAATAATGTTTAGGCGAGAACTGTATACACCAAGCTTTTCTTTTTGCCTTAGTCTTTGGCAATAACTAACAAAGCACAAATTTTCTTCTGAGTCTGCTAGGCCTCATTGGTATTATAAAGCAATATATGGCACTGCTTACTTCGTTTTAATTAATTTTCTCTAATCTTTTCTTTTTTGAAACTAAAAAGAAAAATGCTTCAGTGGTTAGATTTGTTCAAATAATCAAACTAGAATGGCATTTTGCATTGTTCATTGAAAAAATATTTGACATTTCTTGCACAAATTTATATTAAACAGGAGACTCTTCAGCCTCAGCTGTCTACTGATAGGCATTATGGTGCCAATGGAAAGAAATGTGAGTGTGGAGATTATCTTCTCCCTTTTGGGCTTCACAGACTACCCTGAGCTTCAGATTCCCCTTTTCCTAATCTTCCTCTTCATGTACATTATCACTGTAGTGGGAAACCTTGGGATGATACTGCTCATCAATATCAACCCCAAGTTCCATACTCCCATGTATTTCTTCCTTAGCCACCTTTCCTTTGTTGACTTCTGCTACTCAACCATCATCACACCCAAGCTTCTTGAGAACCTTGTCCTTGCTGATAAAACTATTCCTTACTTTAACTGCATGTTTCAGTACTTCCTGTCCTGTGTGGCTGTGGTGGCCGAGTCCTACTTGCTAGCAGTCATGGCTTATGATCGCTTTGTGGCCGTCTGTAATCCCTTGCTGTATACTGTGGTCATGTCACAAAGGCTGTGCATCCTGCTTGTGACTGGGTCATATATCTGGAGCACCTTTGCCACATTGATTCTCCTCTGCTATGCTCTGCAGCTAAAGTTTTCAAGATTTAATGTGATCAACCACTTCTTCTGTGAATATACTGCCCTCATTGCTGTCTCTAGTTCTGATATACACATCCCCAGCCTGTTACTCTTTTGTTTTGCAACCTTCAATGAAGTGAGTACACTCCTGATCATTCTCACTTCTTATGTGTTCATTTTCGTGACGGTATTAAAAATCAAATCTGCTAGTGGACGTCACAAAGCCTTCTCTACCTGTGCCTCCCACCTGACTGCAATCACCATTTTTCATGGAACCATACTTTCCCTATACTGTGTACCCAATTCCAAAAACTCTAGGAATGCAGTCAAAGTGGCCTCTGTCTTTTACACTGTTGTCAACCCTATGCTGAACCCACTGATCTACAGCCTGAGAAACAAGGATGTGAAGGATGCTTTTCAGAAATTAGTAAGCACAAAGGTCCCACTTCATTAAACCACCTTAAAGTATGTTCAAAACAATACTAAAATTCAATCAATGGTTCTTTCTAACTTTTGTAATATGTGTTTATAGGAAATCTTTAAATTATTATGATCAACAGAATAATAAACTCAACTCTGAAGATGAAATCAAAGATGTTTACTATTTATTTGAAGGAAATATAAAATATTTTGGTGCATAATATTTATTTCAAATCAGTAATAATAATAACAATAATTACTATTATTGTTGTAATTATTATTATGCTGATCGACAACATAAGTTACTAGACAGTATTGCTAGATGTATTGTAGAACACACTTTTTCTGAATGATGGTAACTAATGTAGAAATTCAGAAATTTGTCTAGTTTTGCTATATCCATAACAGTAACTTCTGACTGTAAACTTCACAGAAATTCTGTCATTGTTATTATTGCTATTTAGGTACATTATTAAAATACAAGTGAGTATCTTTATATAATATAGTCATGTTATTCTTTATGTTCTACAGATGGTGTGTATAGAGAACACTGTTCTGTATAGTCACCTTTTTTTACAGGCTGGCATCAAAATGGTAACTATATGTCTTTGGTAGAAACTGACAAAAATATCTAAGGAAATAGTGCAGAATTGACTGACATGTATTAAAATTAAAAATTAACTCTATAAATTGAATATCTATTTCCTTTTTTATAAAGCAATTATCAGATACTGAGTTAGTTTTGTGGTTCAGAAAGGAAAGTGTTCGAATGATTTTATTTCTAAGGTAAGACTTGTATGTTATTGGGCAAAAAGTTTCATAACCAGAACAACTGGTTATCAAAATATCTACAATCATCATTTATAATAATCAACAATTCATCCAAAGAAAAAATACCCAGATGTATGGAAGATTATAGATTTAGATTTCAATTTTATAGTTTATATGAATGAATAATTAAATCTAAATATCTAGTGGTAAAACTTCCAGGAATTAAAAAATTTGAATGATGAAAAAATACTGCATGAATCAATATATATTATAAAGTATCTATTTAATACATCATCACTTTGAAAGAAATAATCATATGAGGAAAATATTATATATTATTTTGTTTATTTCCCAAAGACTGAGTGCTAAACATAACCTTTAAATTTCATGAAATGAAAATTAACAGGTTAATAAAAATGGCTAAATAGTGAGAAATTTTCATTTACATAGAAAAATTGATGTAAGATATACTTAGGTTTTATCAAAACTACAATAGCATTTTTAAGGCAGGTGTTTCTCATCATAAAGATGGAATAAAAACTTACCTATAGTACCATTTCTTTTCTCTAAGAATAATTGGAAACCAAAATTTTAGTGAAACAGCTGTGCTGGCTTAAATAAAAATGACCCTCATAGTATCATGTGTTTGAATCTATGGACCCCAGTTAGTAGAACTCTTTAAGAAGGATCAGGAGCTGGGCCTTACTGGAGGAGGAATGTCACTTGGAGTGGACTTTGAGATTTCAAAAGCTTATACTACCTCCAGTTTCTCTCCCTTTCTCCCCCTCTTCCTCCCCCCTCCCTCTCTCTCTCTTTCTCCCCATCCCTTTATCTCTCCCCTTCTCCCTTTTCCCTTCCTCTCTCTCTCTCTCTCCTCATCCCTTTATCTCTCTCCTTCTCCCTTTTCCCTCCCTCTCTCTCTCTCCCCATCCCTTTATCTCTCCCCTTCTCCCTTTTCCCTCCCTCTCTCTCCCTCTCTCTCTCCCCCTCTCTCCTTCTTTCTCCCTTTCTCTCTCTTTCTGATCTCTCTGAGAAACAAGGATGTGAAGGATGCTTTTCAGAAATTAGTAAGCACAAAGGTCCCACTTCATTAAACCATCTTAAAGTATGTTCAATACAATAATAAAATTAGATCAATGGTTCTTTCTAACTTTTGTAATATGTATTTATAGGAAATCTTTAAATTATTATGATAAACAGAATAATAAACTCAACTCTGAGAATGAAAGCAAAGATGTTTACTATTACCTTCTCCCTCTCTCCCTCTCTCCTTCTCTCCCTCTTTCTCCCTTTCTCTCCCTCTGTTCCTCTGTAACTCTGTCCCCACCCCCTCTGTGTGTGTGTGTGTGTGTGTGTGTGTCCTTTCCCCTGTTTGTCAATCAAATATATGCCCTCAGCCACTTCTCTAGCACTGTGTCTTTCTCTCAGCTGTCATGTTGCCTGCCATGATGATCATGAACTCTAATCTTCTAAAACTGTGAGCCCTTCCAATAAACTCTTTTGCATGTTGCCTCCATCACAGTCTTTTGTTGTGGCAACGAAAAATAACTGAGACAACAGTCTTAGGTATAGTAGAAAGGAAACAGACATTTTTCTGCTTTCTACAAGCATTATTACAAGATTTACTATTTTCATGAGACTATTTGAAAGAATAGCAACAATACATTCATTTTGTCTCTCTTACATTCAAAAGTGGCTGTCCTAGTGATTATTCCCAGAGCAAAAGTAAGAAACTTACAGAAATATTTCTATAAGAATAATTTAGAAGAAGAGCAAGGTATGTAGAACTCGATGAGAAAATAGTTGAATAAAATTTTGGTTATTCTCAAGGAGTAATGACATAGGAAAATGTTTAAATATTAGCGTCTTTGTTTTCAGGTGCATTTTTAAAAATGTTTATTTTATTATTTTATTTTATGTGCATAAATGTTCTCCTTACATGTATACCATGTTCATTCTTTATGTTAATGAAAGCTGATAGAGAGTACAGATGACTGTGAACGACTGTTTGAGTTCTGGGACTTAATCTCAGTTTCTATGAAAAAAAATTAACAATTTGTCATAACTACTGAGCCCTTTCTCAAGATGTTCACATGTATTCTTAAAAAGTAAAGTCAAGATTTGTATGAGAGATTATAATAAGAAAAGATGTATCCAATGGTGCAAAATAAAATAGAAACAACATGAAAGAATTATAGAATAATAGTTGATTAAATATATTAATGAATATTTAATTATAGGCCAGGATCCTCAGAATATAAGAAAAGAATTAGGTCTCAAAACTTTGAAAATTTAAGCACACATAATTTAATCTCAACCAGGTTTAGGAATTTCATTAAAAAATATGGCTCAAAGAGTAATTCTCAAAAAGAAAAAAAAAAAGAACAGAAAAGCTAGAGAAGAATACCATTAACCATAACATATTCTATAAAAGATCAATACTTTCCTTTGAAACAGAACTCAAGTTTCTTTGGTTAAATGATTGATGTACAAATCTAATTTATTAAGGATTAAAGATGAATCTTGGGTAGTCTAGAGTTCAACAGCTAGTGATAATTTCAAGGACATGAAAGTGATAAATTAAATGGTTTTATTTAGTTTACAGATAAAAATTTTTACAAAAATGAATATTCACTCTAGTTTATTTAAGGGCGCAATATGTTCAGTCCAATTTGATGTTAAAAATGTCACATTAATGTAAGAATAGCAAAGCTTAAGTTCTGACTAAACGTTTCAACATGATTATCATTGTTATAAAATAAAAAGCACAAATATTTTTATTTTTAATTTTTAAATTAACATTAAGATTTCATCACAGTATAGGAAGAAGAAATTTAGAATCAACGAGTATGAACAGTGGAACCAAATTAGAAAGATACCATTTGAAAATGATAATTTAAATAGTCAATTGTAATAATAATTTCTATGTGTAGTAAAATCATTTGGTAACAAATTGATAATAAAGTAAAAAATGCATTGCTCATTTCTTGCTGTATCTGAATCCTTGGATCAGAGTGGAACATGAAATATATTTCTGTGGACTTCAAGTTGGCTATGACAGTTAGAGGAAGTGGTGGGATCTTTTGAGAAAAAAGAATTTTTAAAATTAACTCAAATTATAAGTATTTTATCTCACTGTCTACTTAAAATTACTTTCCAAGAATGAAATAAATAACAAACCAGCAGCATAGATTCCAAGTAAGGATGAGCCACAAATGTTTGATCCCCTCTATACCCAAATTTGCCAAAATATATAAACTTTTGATCTAATGTACAGAACAATTATAGAAAACAGAAAACACAATTATTTATTGAACCATTTTTGTTCTGGATTAAATCTAACATAGAGAAAATGGAGCTTGAGAGACAAATACAAAAAATTAAACGTGGATTAAATATTTAATGAGATTAGCAATAATATCTTATGGGTAGCCATTTTTATTTTAAAACCACATGTTTTAATTTCTAAGATAATATAGTAAATATATCCTACAGAAACATGTTTTTGATAGTCCATAAATTATTTAATTAAACTTAACATTATATGGTTATGTACATTCCCACAAGCAGCTCATTGCTATTTTTCTTATAACTAACAAAAACATACTGATAAGAAATAAAATTAAGACATTTCTTCTGATTTTGCCATTACAGATTTTTTTTCTGTAAATCTAAACATATTTCCATAAAATTTTTAAAAAGTAATTCATTTCATTAAATATTTTTGTGTTTTTCTGCATGCCTATGTGCACCATGTATGTGATTGGTATATTCAGATAACAGAAGAAGACTTTAGATTCTAAATGGGGTGACTGATAATTGTAAGCTCCCATATGGGTACTGGGAAAAGAATCAAGATTCACTGGAAGAGTAGGAAATGCTCTTAACTGCATAACTATCTCTCCAGCCCCAATATGTACTTTCTTATAAAGTTATGAAGAAAGTTTTCCATAGAAAAGATTGCAAAATTAGACAGTGTGAAATGAGGGAATTGCTAAAACTCAATATGTAAAAGTCTGAAATTGTCAACAAATAAATTGAACTAAAAATAACTTAAAATTTAAAAACAAAATTCCCTTGTTATACTAAGTAATGTCAATTTATACACCCATAAAAACAGCTTTGAAAATGTGTATGTATACACTCATGTGAATTTCCACAATTTATTTTTATCAAAACTAATGTCACCTCATACTATTCTTGGAATAGTCTTGAAAACATCATTAAAAAGATCTAGAAAGAGCAATTCACAAATTCTTCTGGAATAACAAGAAACCCAGGATAGCAAAAATTATTCTCCACAACAAAAGATCTCCTGGGGGAATAACCATCCCTGACCTCAAGCTCTACTACAGAGCAGTAGTGATAAAAACTGTTTGGTATGGGTACAGTAACAGGCAGGAAGATCAATGGAATAGAATTGAAGACCCAGATATGAACCCTCACATGTATGGTCACTTGATATTTGACAAAGGAGCTAAAAACATCCAGTGGAAAAAAAGACAACATTTTTAACCAGTGGTGCTGGATCAACTGGTGGTCAGCATGCAGAAAAATGCAAATTGACCCATTCTCATCTCCTTGTACAAAGCTCAAGTCCAAATGGATCTAGGACCTACACATAAAACCAGATACAATGAAGTTTTTAGAGGAGAAAGTGGGGAAGAATCTTGAACACATGGGCATAAGGGAAAAGTTCCTGAACAGAACACCAATGGCTTATGCCCTAAGAACAAGAATCGACAAATGGGACCTCATGAAGCTGCAAAGCTTCTGTAAGGCAAAGGACACAGTCAGTAGGACAAAAAGGCAACCAACAAATTGGGAAAAGATCTTTACCAATCCTACATCTGATAGAGGGCTAATAATCAAGGTATGCAAAGAACTCAAGAAATTAGGCTCAAGAGAGCCAAATAACCCTTTTAAAAATGGAGTACAGAACTAAACAGGGAATTATTAAGTGAGGAAACTCAAATGGCTCTAAATCACCTAAAGAAATATTCAGCATCTTTAGTTATCATGGAAATGCAAATCAAAACAACACTGAGATTCCACCTCACACCTGTCAGAATGGCTAAGATGACAAACTCAGGGGACAGCAGATGCTGGAGAGGATGTGGGGAAAAAGGAACTCTCCATTGTTGGTGGGATTGCAAGTTGGTAAAACCACTCTGGAAATCAGTTTGGCGATTCCTCAGAAAATTAGACATAGTACTACCTGAGGACCCAGCTATAACTCTCCTGGGTGTATACCCAGAAGATGCTCCTCCATGTTTCACTATGCTCCACTATATTCATAGCTGTCTTATTCATAATAGCCGGAAGCTGAAAAGAACCCAGATGTCCTTCAACTGAGGAATGGATACAGAAACTGTGGTATATATATATATATATATATATATACAATGGAGTACTATTCAGCTATTAAAAACAATGAATTCATAAAATTCTTAGGCAAATACATGGAACTAGAAAGTGTCATCCTGAGCGAGGTAACCCAATCACAAAAGAACGCACATGGTTTGCACTCACTGATAAGTGGATGTTAGCCCAAAAGCTCAAAATAAACAAGTTAAAATTCACAGACCACAGGAAGCTCAAGAAGGTGGAGGACTGAAGTGGGGGTCCTTGGATTCCTCTGAGAAAGGGAACATTACACTTACAGGAGCAATAATGGAGACAAAGTGTGGAGCAGGGACTGCAGTAAAGGCCACCCAGAGACTGCTTTATCTAGGGATTCACCCTATAAACAGTCACCAAACCTCAACACTACTATGGACGACAAGAAGCGCATATCAAAAGGAGCATGCCATGGTTGTCTTCGAAGGGCCCTGCCAGAGCCTTATCAGAGGCAGATGCTAGCAGCCAACCATTGGTCTGGGAGTGGGGTCCCCAATTGGAGGAGTTGGAGGGTGGTTCGGAGGAGCTGAATGGGTTTACAGCCCCACAGGAAGAACAACGATGTTGAAAACCTAGATGCTCCATGACTCCCAGGGACTAAACCAGCAACCAAGGGGTATACGTGGTTCCAGTCAAAAATGTGGCAGAGTTATGCCTTGTTGGGCATCAGTGAGAGGAGTGGTCCTTGGTCAGGTGAAGGCTAAATAGATGCCCCGACAAGGGGAAATTGGTGGGGGGAGAGGTGAGAGTAGGACGGGTGGAGGGGCATACACTTGGAGGCAGGGAGTGGGAGGAGGAGTTGGGAGGTTTTGGGGAAGAGGGAAACTGGGAAAGCTTTTACCACTTGAAATGTAAATGAAGATTATATTCAATAAAAATATATTAAAAACTGCATAATGTACCCACATATCACAAAGTTGCTAAACTGCATAGCTGATAAAATTCTTTTCAAAAATGTAACCGTGGGATGGCCTTGCTCCCTCTTTCTATTGGTGGTAGACTCTTCAAGTTCCTTCTCCCCACTGTTGGGTATTTCATCTAAGGTCCCTCCCCCTGACTCCTGAGAGTCTCTTACCTCTCAGGTTTCTGTTACATTCTAAAAGGTCCCCCCCCCCAACCTTCTACTTCCCAAGGTTGCCTGTTTTCATTTTTTCTGCTGACCCTCAAGGCTTCACTCTTGTCCATGCCCCTAAAACCTGATTATGTTCCCCTCTTCACCTCCTTGTATCCTTTTCCACACAGGTCTATCCTTCCCCCCTTCTTGTGATTGATTTCTTCTCCCTCCCAAGTGGGATTGAGACATCCTCACTTGGACCCTTCAGCTTGTTAACTTTCTTGAGTTCTGTGAATTTTATCCTGGATATTCTGTACTTTCTGGTGAATATCCACTTATTTATGAGTATATACTATGCAAAACTGTGGCCCAATATTGTTCCTGTCTAAAAGAACTGCAAGGACAAAAATGGAAAAGAGACTGAGAGAAATGAGGTCCAGTTACAAGCCCAAATTGGGATCTAGCTCTGGGCCTGACACTATTACTGATGCAATGGTGTGCTTGCAGACAGGAGCCTAGCATGGTGGCCCTTCAAGAGGCCCAACAAGCAGCTGAAAGACTCAGTTGCAGATACATACACCCAACCAATGGACAGAAGCTGATAACGCCTGTGGTTGAATTAGGCTGGAAGAATCTGAGACTGTCAGTTTTCTAAGCAAGGTTAAGAGAAAACCAAATCATTTTTTTAAACAAATTTTAAGAAGGCAATTTAACAACCATGACCATTTAATGTAAATTTTAGACTTTCCAGTAGGACTGTATATTACCATTCACTAGCTTTTGAAAAGTTGTACTGTATTAACCATGACTACAGCACTGGGTTCATATCCAGTAGGAAATAGCTGGTTATGCTCATTACTATCCTGCCACTATTGTACCAGTGAGCACAACTTTCTTGGCATGTTAATATTGTAGTATAGAGGGTGTACATAGAATCTATGTCATCTTTTATCACCTAATGGTAGCCATGTAGAAGCTACAGCATTTTGAAATTATCTGAAAGCAAATGAGCTTGTACATTGTAAAAAACAAACAAACAAAAAAACAAAAGAAAATGTCAACACCGTTTTTGCTAACTATTTGAATAAGTCATTTCTTCATAAATGTACTTTACAATGGCCTTCTCTGTCTTTTCTCATACTGACATAACTAGCAATATCTTTTGCAGCATTCTCATAATATGATTCTATTTTTACTTTTAAAACTTATCTTTTTACATGTAGATTTGGTCAATAAAGAGATATGTTCCTGCCTGTGACCTACTAAATATAGAGTAAGGCATATGGGAAACCTGTCATAAATCATAATGGTAGTGTAAACAAAGAGTAAATGCATGAGTACGTATGTGTCTTCCTGTTAGACTCAACTCATTTTTCTGAATTCCTACTCTAGAAAGTCATGTTTAACAATTTTTAAATTTTCAATTAATTATTCATATTATTGGAGTAATCTAATGATTCTGCTTATTTAAATAGAAAAATTTGATAGATAACTTCAACGAAGATATTTCTCAATTAATTCCATTTCGATAGTTTATTATATGACTAGTTATAACAGGTTTGAAAACAAGTATGCTAAATGAAAAAGGACAAAAACTTAGATAAAAATATGTTTACATGTTTCTAAAGGGAGTAATTGAGAAGTTGATATACATTTCAGATATTTGAAACATGATGTACTTCATTCTTAATAAAAAAAACAGGGCTTGACAATAGAAAGAAAATTTGTAGTGTAGAATAATTTTGTTTATCTTTGACTGGATTCTTTTAGTGTTTCTTTTAATTGCTGTAGGTTATATTGACATTAAATTGCCATTTTTGAAAAAGCATCCAAAATTGGTTTGTTAAATTGTCTTCTCTCTGAATAATTGCTGAATTCCACTCATTTTTAATAACATGGAAATGGTATTTAATAAATATTTCTGAAATAGTCACTCATTAATAAACTTTGACAATATTGGTAAACTAAAAAATGAAATTCATGCTTTTGTGCACATTTTCTCTTTTCAAGGAGAAACACACTCTAAAATAAGTACAACAGAAACAAATTTGAAACTTGGATTTCAACAATGCCCAGAAAATCAAACAGTATGTAGAGTAATTCCTTGGATTTTGGAGAAAGTTCAGAGTTTGCCTGGATTCTAAGTAGTGAAGCACTTTGGACCATACCTAAAATGCTCATTTTTTAAGAAACAAAAAAAAAATAATAATATTAAGTAGATGAGTCATCATATTACAAAGAAAACAGGAATCAAATAATCAATTTGTTTAGGGCTTACATTTGTAAATTTTTCTACATCTTTAATGATCCATAATGACCTGAAAGCAGAATGTCCATTTATCCCAGGCACAGTAAGTGTACTGTGCAAACACCATGCATTGAAAAAAATCTTAAATAACTGTATATTTATATTGATTTCTAAAATATTTTATATCTGACAATAGGAGCAACCTAATGAAGTCATTCTTTGGCTGTGGAACAATATAAGTTATTTATGCATGCATGCATATATATATATATATATATATATATATATATTACTTCATTTATGAACTGTTCCCAATGGTGATCCAATTTTCCATCCACAATTGCATCATATCAAAGTGATTAATTGTAATTGTTTATTTTATGATCTCAAGAGAATATAGCATAGTCTCTAAGGTTCCTGCCTCCAAGGCTATAACAATAAATACAAGATCTATCTGCCACTCCCCAAAAGGAGAGGACCTGCCTTTGTCCTTAACAAGATAGGTTCAAGAGTGTAAACTTTAATAGCAATGGAAAGTCATCATTCATGAGTAAAACACTCTTTAAAAGTTTTATGAGTGAGCCAGTGCCATAGGGTACAGTCTCTCTGTGAAGCTTTGCTTCAGGGGCCCTGGTCCAGGTAAGTGCCTTAAGAATCCAATGAAAGCTAATACCTCTGGTAGGTAAGGGGACAACTGGACTTAAGGATCTCATTTTTATAATATTTTGATAGATATTTTAAGAACTAGTTCTCAGATATCTATACAAGGTAAAATAAATATTACCAACTAATAGAAAATGAAAAGGGTATTATTAAGATTAGGAAGCATAAAATTAATATAACAAGGTAAATTTTTGTGTTTTTTTTTAAATAGAAGTCTTCACCAGGTATTTAATAAAATTAAGAATAGAGGTACAAGATCCATTACATAAATAAACAGAAAATATTAATTACTTTATACAATTAACTAAGACATTAAGAACATATGCTAAATCATTAATCCTTTGAGGATTTCATACATTGTATTATGGTTTCATACATTCATATTTGGTATGCCCTCATGTCTCCCATGTCTGCTCTCCTTCTCTAACCACTTACCTTTATATCTTTTTTCAGTGCATACTTTAATTATGTTTGCAAATAGCAACATGTTTCTTGCTTTCTTTTTATAAAAATACTTTTAAAATTCCTAGATTTAATTTGAGTATCATAGATAATGTCAAAGTGTTACCTAGATTTCATCCTGAATCTTTTTGTTATTTAAATAAAATTATTTTTTTACTTACATAGTACATCCTGATTAGTTTTACCCCTCCCTGTACTTGACTCAGTTCCTCCTTATTCCCCTCCCATCCAGATCTACTACCATTTTAACTTTCGTAACAGATGCAGTAAATATCTTGGACAAAATCCTATTGCCATTCATGATAAAGGTATTGGAGACTTCATGGATACAAAGGACATTTCTGAACATAATAAATACATTAAGCCCATAGCTTACATCGATTTAAATGGAGAGAAACTAAAAACAATTCTACTAAATCATTAGCAAGACATAGTTATCCAATCTCTCCATACCTATTTAATATAGGACTTGAAGCCTTATCTAGAAGAATTAGACAACTAGATAAAACCAAGACATTACAAATAGAAGAGGAAGAAGTTAAAGTATCTTTATTTACATATAATAATGATAGTATGCATAAAGTGACCTAAAACATTGTGCTGGGAAACTCCTATAGTTGATATACTGTTTTAGCACAATAGCTAGACACAAAATAGATTAACAAAAACCAGCAGCCCTTTTATATACAAGTAGAGTAAAAAAAAAGATATCAGGAAATAACACCTTTCACAGTAGCTTCAAATAATGTAAAGTATCTCGGATAATTTAACCAACCATGTGAAAAACTTGTATGAGTAAAAAAAAAAAAAAAAAAAACAATCTTAAAACCCTGAAAAAAGAAATAGTTTCATAAAATAAAAAAACAACCAGCAATATATTGGGTTCAATTTTGTTATTGAAATGCATTGTCTTCAATGGCAAAGTAATGTATTTAGAAGCATGGCCGTCAAATGCCTTATGCTTGCCTAAAATCTTGAGGGATTGTCTAGAAACAATTATGTGACCAAAAATAACACTTGCTAAAGGTAATAGAGAAAGCAATATATGCACTGTCCATCATGAACTCTGTTTTTCATAATGAAGTGAAATACAAAGATTATTTTGCATACAATGTTGGTTTTCTTCGTCATCAAATGTCTTTATGTTTCATTGCTAAACAAAAGTAATAATCCTTGTATATCACAGATAAGGTAATAAAAGAATTAAATAAATGGAATAGGGGACAGGTTAAATAGAATATGGAGACACATGCAAAAAATGAGCCAAGGAGAATAAAAGGAAGGGTGAAATAAATACCCTTAGTATAGCACTAAGAAACTAAACTCATAGGAAGACAACCATTCAAGTTGAGATATCTGAATGGTTGGTACTTCAACTATTGGAACATGGGATACATATCTTAGTTCTTTCATATACTCCTTGGTTTTTATTACTGATAACAAGAATTATATAGCCAGTCATGCTATTTGCTTCAAATATTGTAACATGGGATGCATACCTTAGAAATTTCATTTATTCCTTGGTTTTTATTACTGATAACAAGGATGATATACCCAGTTATGCTGTTACCTTTTGTGAACTTAAAATAATTCAATATCACTAAAATTTGTATGTAAGTACTTGACTTGAAATAGCCTAAATCATTATGATGAATATCTTTTATGTAAGGCAATAATTTTGTTCAATATTTCATATTAATTTTACAAATCTTTCCAGTAGTTATGTTTTATATTATGTACAATATCTATATCTTATTATAAGTACACTACCTTTTAAAGATATTTGCTTTACCCTCCAAGCTTTGTGAAAAGCATGAAACAGGCTGGGCATGTCTTCACAGTCTATGTTTACTTTTAGGTCGTCTAGATTCTTACAAAGAGGATTCATGACTCTGTCAAATGGAAATAACAGCAGAGCAGTGTTCACCCTCTTGGGCTTCTCAGATTATCCAGAATTGAAAGTCCCCCTCTTTTTGATATTTCTCACCATCTACAGCATCACTGTGGTAGGAAATATTGGCATGATTGTCATAATCAGAATTAATCCCAAACTGCACATCCCCATGTACTTCTTCCTCAGCCACCTTTCCTTTGTGGATTTTTGTTACTCCTCCATTGTTGCTCCCAAGATGCTGGTAAATCTAGTTATAATGGACAGATCCATATCATTTGTAGGATGCTTGGTGCAATTCTTTTTTTTCTGTACTTTTGTGGTAACTGAATCTTTTCTATTAGGAGTGATGGCTTATGACAGGTTTGTGGCCATCCGCAACCCTCTACTCTACACAGTAGCCATGTCCCAGAGGCTCTGTGCCATGCTGGTATTGGGATCCTATGCTTGGGGGCTGGTATGCTCCTTGATACTGACCTGCTCTGCTTTGAATCTATCTTTTAATGGTTTCAACATGATCAACCACTTTTTCTGTGAGTTCTCCTCTCTCCTTTCACTTTCATGCTCTGACACATCTGTCAATCAACTGCTGCTTTTTATTTTTGCCACTTTTAATGAGATTAGCACACTCCTTATCATTCTCTTATCTTATGTGCTCATTGTTGTTACCATTCTGAAGATGAACTCAGCCAGTGGACGTCGCAAAGCCTTCTCCACTTGTGCTTCCCATCTGACAGCCATAACCATCTTCCATGGCACAATCCTATTCCTATACTGTGTACCTAACTCCAAGAACTCCAGGCACACCGTAAAAGTGGCCTCTGTGTTTTACACAGTAGTGATCCCCATGTTGAACCCACTCATCTACAGTCTGAGAAATAAGGACGTCAAGGACACAGTAAAAAAAATAATAGGTACTAAAGTCTATTCTTCTTAAGCATATTATGCCATTTGTGTTTGTCCTTTATGTGAAATGTGTTTATAAATGTTGATTTAATAGATTCAATTAAAATTAATATACTCCATCCTGCACAAGAATGGAAATTGAGTTTGATTGCAATAGAAGGAACTTGCCTTTTATTTTATGAAAAATTCAAGTATTATGTTGTTTTAGTATTATAGGTTTAAGTATGTTACTTAATAATATGTTGGTTAAGAATTTTTAATTTCTTGATTGTTACCTCACTCTTTATGAAGAAAATTAATAATAAAATATTACAGATCTCAGAAAAACTATAAAGATGTTTAATTCACTCATTGTGAAGTAATAGAAATTTTAGGTGATATATATGATTTATCTGATACATACATGGGCCAATAGATCACATTTTAAATTCTGTACAGATATTTCCAAAATCAAAAAAAATAATTTTTAAAAGGTTTTATCAATTTATTTCCTATTTTGTCAAAGCATTATTTTTTTAAAAAAATATTTTTTTATTCCTCATTGAGAATTTCATAGGTGTATACAGTCTATTTGATTATATACACTCCAAGGCTTACCTCTAACTTCTCCTAGGGTACTCCAAAACATCACTCTTACAACTTAATTCTTCCTCCTCCTTTTTTAAAGATTATTAAGTCAAATTAATACCTATACACTGTCATGTAAGAGAGCCATCTAACCTTCACAGTCTTGAAGAAAAATGACTCTTTCTTTCACAAGAGCCATTAGTCTCTAATAGTTTGGCAAGTAGGAGACTTCATGTGCCCCTACCATTTCCATGTTTTAATGTGAATTAGTTTGCTCTTGAGTGGTTTGTATTCAAGTAACTACAGCTACTATGAGGACAAGGTCTTAACGTCCTTGTCATATTTACAATAACTCTCACAACACCTCCTCTATATAATAAAGGAAATAATCAAAAGAACAGCGTCTGAAATGGAATAGTGTGGTATAGCAGTTTCTTTTGATTGGATATATTGTTTTCAAGATGAAAGGAGAGACTCGTGAGACTCAAATAGTAAACAAAATGCTATATACTTTTAAAAGCAGAGACTAGGAAGTTTCTGGAAGACCCCTTCAGAGTTATAGAAAAAAAGTAAACAATTGTTTAGACAGGAGACTCTGAAAATCCATTGGGTATATCCTTGATCCTGTAGAGTGAGCTACTGCTAGTTATTCAGAGAATATTAGGGTTGCAGCTTTCAAGAGTCCTAACTGGGAACCAGCCCCGATAGAGGTGATTTTTCTTCTTGGTTCTTTTTGAGGCAGCCAATGGGGGAAGAGCATCGGTGGGGGTAAGACTCTGTCTTACAAAATTCTGGGGGTAAGACTTTGTCTTACAGAAAATTTAGGGTTGCTGTATAATAAAAGTTTACTTATCTAAGTTACTATGCTACTGTGGCTGACCTGTCTTCTATAATCCTCTGATGCCAGAAACTGCAGTTTCTGGCATTTAGCACCTCTTCCTCAAACTGCTAAAGATTAGGTAAATTGCCTTTGTACTGTCTCCACAGGAACTGCTGTGTTCTAACTTTCAGCCTGTTAGTCAGAAGTTCCAGGTAGAAAAATGGGACACTTAGAGAAGGGGTTAATGAGTTTATTACTAAGTTGTAAAAAGTTTCCTATGAAAGCTATCTAAGAGGGAAAAGCAGAAAGATCCTAAGTGGAGAAAGGGAAAAATTCTCCTAAGTGGGCAAAGGTGAAAAGTGTGTGTGTGTGTGTGTGTGTGTGTGTGTGTGTGCATGAGAGAGAGAGAGAGAGAGAGAGAGAGAGAGAGAGAGAGAGAGAGAGAGAGAGAGAGATGAGATTGAGAATGAGACTGAGATGATTCTCTCTTTTGTTTTCAGTACTTACACATCTTTCAGAATACATGATCACATGTTACAAAGTTCATCACAAGTTCACACAAAAATCAAACCATAAATTGAAATAGAAGTTTACAACAGAGAATGTTTACATGCATATCCATTAGGACTAATTTCTATCTAAACATCTACCATTTGCCTTCTCCACAGGTTCATAGAAAGTTTAACACCATAACTAAGTTATAAGTGCAATTTTGTATAGATAAACCCACTCAATATTTTATCTTCTGTCCTACCACTTATAATAAATCGTTAGTTCCCTTTTGATGAGCTTTGGTTAATTGTTTTACAACCTCTTGGAATGTGCTCTGAGTAGGAGAAAGTCTGGTTGCCATCTAAGAACAATTAACTGGTGACTGGCAGAGTTCTCATTGCAGTTTTGACTATCAGAAAAGGACCTAATAGAAGTTCCACTATAATAGAGCTTAATAATCACAGATATAATTTTAGGAATTCTTATAAGACCATCATTAAAACTTAAGTCATTTATTTGTCTATATAGCACCACTATAAGACAGTACATCTTTGTGAATCTGCAGAGATCTGCTCCAAGGGGGTATGCTATTATTGATTGATTAATATATATGTATAATAATAACAGGAAAAGCATATTAATAGCAGGAAACTTTCCTAAAATTAGTCCCCCACAGCCTTGCTGAATAAGTGCTCACCTGTTGCAGATTATATAATAATCCAAAGCAGGCCATTTCAGGATGATCACCTGCTAGTATATTAGCTTGTCTTGTTATGGCTACCGACAAGTCCTCACCTGCACTGGCTTGGGATTTTCAGTGATGAAGATACTTCCTAATCATTCCTGTTCTTGTAAGTATTTCTTCACCCAACATTGTTTGGTGACTTAATAAAATTGTAATGATACTCCTAGCTTGAATTTGAAACATTAAGTGGGTTCCCTTCCTGGGCTGAATAACCTGGTATGTATTGTGTCTCCAGAAAAACATCTGTGACACAAAACACAGACCATTTATAAACTAAGCTTAGGTTAAATGTTTAAACCTAATATGGATAGTGAATTTCAAATTTTCAGCAGCCAAACTAAACCAAAGCAAAGCAACACAAAACAGAAATACCTTTATATAGCTGAAAAAAAAACCCAGACATGCTACATAATAGGCTGGTCACATATTAGGGACAAGCATAAGAATTCCAAAAGAAATTCAACATCAGAAAAATGCAAATCTATCAATAGATTTCCAAGAAGATGGAAGGAGAGACCCCTGGTCCTGGAAAGACTGGATGTAGGGGAATGCCAGGACAGAGAAGGGAGAGGGAGTTGAATGGGGAAAAGAGGGAGGGAAGGGGGTTTATGGGACTTTCGGGGAGGGAGGAAACGGGAAAGGGAAATGATTTTGATGTAAATTAAAAAAAACTTAGAAAATAAAATAAAATTTGAAAAAAAAAAAGAAAAATGCAAATCGATTCACAGTGGGAAATCACCTCATTACAATTAGAATAGTAGTTTTAAAAAAGGGAAACTAAGGAATATTGACAAATATATGGAGAAAAAGAAAGCTTTACACAATGTGAGTAAAAATGTACATTATATCTATTAATGAAAAATGAGGTTTCTCTAAAATAAAAACAAAATCAAACAAAGGTAAAGCTATTGTTAATATGCTTTTTTAGTACCAGAATTTGGAAGGTTGGGGCCAGAAGGTTTTTGAGTTTGAGATCTCATTGGTCTATATAATGAGATTCTATCTCAAAATAGTTCAAACAAAATGAAACAAAGAAACTGGTGAAATAAAAAATTACATTATATTATCCAGAAACTTTTATAGAGCACATGTTTCTAATTAAGCCATCATGTCAACAATCAAAGTTATCTTCACCTCCCAATGATCAGATCTCTGAAGTATATTCATATTTTCAAGAGCATGAACCAGGTACACATCAATACACTAAGAAATGTGTTACATATTAGAGCACTGGACATCTATAAGAATAATAAAGTGTGTAATTTATGAAATATAGATTGATGTGGCAAGCATCTATAAACTACAGTTAGCTATACTCAGAAAGACAGATGCTCCACCATCTTGTTCACAGGTTTGCTATGAATCTCTAGTCTCTTAGAATTTGAGAGTAAAATAGTTATTGCTGTTGTGACAGATTAAAAGCTATGAACTTGTATATTTAGTTATGTTGTTTATATCAAAATATGAACTTGATTTTGCAAGGATGACAGGAGTAAACAGACTATGCTTTAAATTTAAATGCTAGTCTTACACTTACAAGTTTAATAATTTCCAAGTGATACATTGTAAAAGATAAAATTGTAAAAGTCAGAAAAATAGATAAATACCATAGAAAAAAGATTCCCTCAGACAACCAATTCTAAAACTACTTTCATATTACTTTACACATGCATAAACAATGAAAATCTGTTCATCATTAATTTAGAATTTATATCAAAAACATTTTAATAATTACCATATATATAAAATAACTTGATAGAAATCGTATCTTTATTGAGCTTTTGTAACATCATAATACAGATGATAAACTTGCATATTTTTCCATTTTTCAAAATGTAGAGAAATATATTTGTTCCATTGGGCTAATCATCACTTAAAATTATACATACACATATTGGGTAGTTGCAAGGATGACTGTACTTGGAAGGATGGCTAAAGGAGATAGTTCTACCAAGTGGTTCAAAGAGGTAAAGTCTGCTATTTTTATCATTCATTGGAAATAGCATATGATGACTATTCTCCTTTTTGAGTATATTCTATTAGTAATACGTTTATGATATTTCTGATCAAAATCAACTTTTCATTTAAAATAGAACTATTTGGACAATGACTCAGGTTTTCACAAAAAATCAGTAAAAGTTTATTCAGGGCATTTTAATACTTCCAACATCATTTAAATAGACTAGCATTGTATAATACAGGCTAGATAGACATATATGAACATACAGTCAATCATTTAGAAGACTTCAAGAGGGTATCATTAACTATTATACTTACTTAAAGTATATTTAAGATGATGAAATCATCTCCTATAAGTTTCTGTTCAGGTCATCCACATGATGCATTGCAGAACACATGCACACCACAGAGGAAGAAAACCATTAATGTTCTAACAATATTTCTCAGTAAAACAACTATTAGATTTTTAAACCCAGTATTACATTCTTACCCCATGATTTCATTTATGTCTTTTATCTTCTGAATAAAACTTCTTTTTTGTCTCAGACATATCTCTAATAACTCAGTCTTCATTCTTGGCCAATCATGTTGGTGAGACTTCATGGGTGGGGTTTCCTAATTTCTATGAGACACAATCTCACAGACACTTCTTGATCCTCTGTCTCTTAAAAAATTTCTGCTCCCTTCTCTTCAGTATTACCTGAACCTTAGGATTAAGTCTACTCCATAGGAAGAGCAACAATATCAACCCAATATTGTTGAACCCCCAGAACTCCCAGGTACTAAACCACCACCCAAAGACATGGAGATAGGCATGACTCCAGCTGCATATGTAGCAGTGGATGACCTTGTTGGGCATCAGTGGGAGGGGAGGCCCTTGGACCTGTGAAGGTTCAATAACCTAGCGTAGGGCAATGCCAAGGCAGGGAGGCAGGAATGGGTGGATGGGCTGGGGAACACCCTCATTGAAGCAGGGGGAGGGATGGTGATGGGGGTTTCTGGAGGGGAAACCGGGAAAGAGGATAACATTTGAAATGTAAATATATAATACATCCAATAAAGGGAAAAAAAAGTCTGCCTTGTTGACATATCCATAAGGACTCTGCCTTTTAATTGCTTGTGGTTTCTAGTAACGGTCTCCCTCTCTTGCTAAGAATTTTATATTGTTTTGGATAGGAGAGTTGTATAATCTTAACAATTCCTTTAAAAAAGAGCCTCATCTCTGTTTTTCATTATCAATTTTAAAAGAAACAAAATTTTTAATTTAAATATTTTTCAGAAGTCTAATTTTTCTCAATCTTTTTGAGAATATTAATTGTATTCATTATGCATTTATATATTATCAATACTAATTCTGTATTCTTGTGGCCATTGTTACATCTATTCCTTTTTTTTCTATTTTTTTAACCTTCTGAATTGAGTATTTGTCTTTATTTCTTATTTGGTGGGGGTAGCAAACAATGGTGTGGGTAAGGATTATTGTTAACTATTTATTTGTTTAAATTCCATATTTTTATCATTTGCTTTACATTCACATATGCATAAGTATCTAGTCTTAACTGAATTTGTTTACTTAAACCACAAATGAATATATTTGAGAATTTCATAGGCTTCAGGCATAGTATGAAATTGTCATTCAGTTTTTCTTTTTCCATCAGTTTTCTCAACCTTTTTCATAACTTCCCATCCAAATTTGTGATATGTTTTTCTATATCAAGTCCCGTTTTTTGTTGTCCACCTAGTCTTTGGGATAAGGTAGGTGTGTTCTAAGGTAAATATAGCAGGGAATCACATTACTTAAAACACATTTATTATTCCTTTCCTATAAGCTATGAAATGACAATTAGCTCATTATATGGTTAATGATAAACGTATGTTTTTACACTTTTTCCACCATGCTGGGATTTGGTCTGTCCAGAACTTGTACAGGTCTTGTAGAATTTATCACAGTCACCATAGGTTCATATGTGTACCATCATATAAAATTGTTTAAAATCAGAAAAACAGAGATACATACAATAGAAAAGGGATTTATTCACACAATCAGTTCCAAAAATTTTTGTGTTACTTTACCAATGCATATATAATGAAAATCTATTTGTTTATTTAAAATATATATTAAATAATCGTAGGTCCTCTGAAAATCTCAGCTACATTTGGTGTCATAAAAAAGGGTATAGTAGAGATGCTATTATGTAATATAAAATATCCTAGGAGATAGTTATATTTAAATATTACAGTGAGATTATAAATTATAATGTTCTTTCAACTTGGAGATGGAAGACAAATAATTTGTGATCTCTGATTGATTTCTAAAAATTGAGAGAGAGAATAGGGAATCCTCTTTAAAATAAAGCCATTTCTGTTCAGTTGAAGAAATTATTAATTTTAATATGATCTTATAATTAAAATTCTCTAAAACCCCTGTACTTATGCCAGGATCAATGTACTTGAGAAGATGAATGGGGGAGAGCAATAAATTTAATCTTCATGATTTTTCTGATTGTATCCTTCACATCCTTATTCAGCAGACTGTAAATCAGAGGGTTGAGCATGGGGATCACCAGGGTATAAAACAAAGAGGCCACTTTGAATGTGAGCTGGGAGTTCTTTGAGTTGGGTACAGAGTAGAGAAACAGAATAGTGCCATAGAAGATTGTGATGGTAGTCAGGTGTGAAGCACACGTAGAGAAAGCCTTTTGGCGTCCCCTGGATGATTGCATCTTGAGGATGGTGAAAAGGATGAACACATATGACAGGAGGATAATGAGAAGAGTGCTAAGAGCATTCACAGTAGAAAGTGAGAAGAGAAGTATTTGATTAGTATGAGTGTCAGAGCATGAAAGGACTAGAAGTGAGGAAAACTCACAAAAGAAATGATCAATTGCATTAAAACCAACAAAAGATAACTGGAGAACAGAACATGTCATTGTCAAGGAACATGTGAGTTCTCATGCATATGACCCCACCACTAGACTTATGCAGAGTTTCTGAGACATGGCTACTGTGTAGAGCAGTGGTCTGCAGATGGCCACAAATCGGTCATAGGCCATAACCACTAATAAAATGGATTCAGTTACCACAAAGATAGCAAAGAAAAAATATTGTACTATACATTCTAAAAATGAGATGGCTCTGTCCTTTATAGAAAGATTCACAAGCATCTTGGGAGCAATGACGGAGGAATAACAGAAATCCACAAAGGAGAGGTGGCTGAGGAAGAAGTACATGGGGGTGTGCAGTTTGGGGTTAATTCTGATTAAGACAGTCATGCCAATATTCCCTACCACAGTGATGCTGTAGATAGTGAGAAACACCAAGAAGAGAAGGTCTTCTATTTCTGGGTAATCTGAGAAGCCCAATAGGATGAACGTGGTCCCACTGTTATTTCCATATGTCAGTAACATGGCTTGTCTTCTCCAGAATATATAGTTTATTCTACAATTTAATAAACAGATAATGAAGGAAATAAGATTTTTTTATAGTTCTTAGATTCGAAAACAAATTACTCTTTGAACATCTGGATTTTGGTATGTCAGAGAAAGTATAGGTCACACATTTAAAAAATTCTAAAACACTTTTTACAGCTTCTTAAAGTTAATACAATTACTCAGTTAAATTTATACTAGATTATAAGTTTTAGTGTTTATAGTTTCAAGAACATGGAATTATATCATCTTCATCTTCAGTTAATTTCATACCTAATACAAGTCTATCTTTTTCATTGTATGTATTCACAAATGATTAACCTATATAATACATTATTTTCATTACTTTGTATTTAATAACAATATCAAATATGTAAACATAAGTTATAACATATAATCAAACATTTATATTAAGTATATATAAATATATATATATATATATATATATATACACACACACACACACACACACATATGAATTGGTATGTACATTATTTGTTATTCCATATCAGATCTAAAATTTGCATATCTGACACTGGGAAAACTGTTTGAAAGTCTTAATCACTTTTATAGGAAATATATTCCTTATTTTTTATATTGCCTAAAGAATACAAACATAATAGAATAAATGGATATTATACTTTCTGGAGTAGGGAAGACATATCAGACTGTAGAGTACTTTCCTAGTGGACCTGTGAACTTTGTGACATTCATCCTAATTAGCTAGGTTTAAATAGCATGAGCTGCAATTGGGAAATGAACATAGGTAGATCTGTATGACTGGCAGGCTAGTCATCATAGCCTTATGATCTTTCAATCAAAGATGTATGGTATCTAAGGACCATTTCTGAAGTTATCCAGTAGCTTACAAGTTAATAAATATATTCACACATGTGAATATATACACTCAGAAACAAACTAACAAACACACACATGCACATGACAGAAATAGGGATATAGTGAATCAGAGACATAAAGACACTAAGGGACAGAGGAAAAATGAGACAAACATGAAACCATGACACACAGACATTCAGATACACAAAGAAACACACACACACACACACACACAAAGGCACATACAGAGACAAACACAGAATATGCAATTTTATACAAGAATCATCTCATTAACATTGAAATACAGATTTATATAACTATATCTGGTCTCTTGATACTTATATTGAAAGATTTTCTTTAATTTCTCAATTTCATCTTCTCATTATTCTCTTTTGTTGAGATATTAGCATAATTGTTTTAAATGATCATATCTTCTTTTATTAAGTAAAGTAGAAAGTTTAAAATATCAGACAAGAACAACAGAGATATACTGGAATACAGCATCAAGATAAAGCATTGAGATAAGATATTAGGGAACCTCTCTCACTCAGGGATATATTGTATATCAAAATGTAAGAGTATTGAATTTTGCTCAGTGATGCAATGTATCAAAATAAGTTAACTTACCTTCAACCCAACTTATTTTCCTGATGGAAACTAATACATACCTTTCTTTTGTAGCCTTGAAGCAAACCTTTTGTGGGTCAAGGTAGAATTTTTGTGAGTCGAGTGATATACATATTTTTGTATTTATGACTCCAGCCTTGGAGACACAAACCCTAGAGACTAAATCTTGCTGATCTTTTGAGGCCTTACACAAGCAATTACAATTAATTACTTTTAGCTGATGCAATATTTTTAAAATCACAGATATCTTAAGTGAGTCTTAAATGACATATTTCATGAAGTGCTGTATTGCATCCAGAACTCATATGCAGCATACAGTGAAGAGCAAGGTAAGTGATGAGTATAAAAATGAGAGCCTTGTCTTTCTTCTAGTACTGAAAATATTCAAGACTCTCTAAAGAAAATATTAAATATATTAGGTAGCTGATGCTACCCATAATTATTCTACTCTGCTATTTAGCATTAATAGTTAATTCTTCCATCCAACTCCAAGTCTGTGTTCAGGGAGCATTTGTTCTGCAAACTTCTCTTGTCTCAGCAAACACATGCTCTAGTAATATGGAGCCCTTTCCTTTACTACCTAGATGATTTCACTGTAATATCTTCTATTATATCTGCATAACTGAAAACAATAGACTTCACACTTTACAAATAAATAATCAGATGTATGCATGCATATGTTTTTAAAATCTAATCATCATAGGCTCTATGTTTTAACAAATCATAAATGCAAAATATAGGTGAATTTGTCCTTTTTTCAAATACTAATACTAATTTTAGTTTCATTATGTGTATAGCTATAATGAGATCTCTTTTTATATACAATGCATTTTAATAAAAATCAAAATGCTAAAATATGATTAATGAAAAATAAGCTTTTATGAGCCACAGCCTTAAAAATAAATGTCAGCAGATCAGTCCTTGTGAAAATATCTTTTAGACTCAAGAAGGTAACCTTCTTAGTTCATTAACTTTTAATTATGCGTTTTCTTCTTAATCCCTCCTTTAGGGAAGATTCTCTATATTTTCTGAGATACTTCTATTATATTTGTTTCATATCAACAATATATAAATAGTTCTCTCTGAGGTGAAAAATAATACAAACCAAACTATATTTTCAGATGTTTACAAATATTAAAAAATATTAAATGACTATATGCAAATGTTCCCTATTGTCTCAGGTACATTGAGCAGACAATATGAAACCTAGGAAGGTAATCTAAATATCAAAATAAAAATGTAATCATAGCATCAAATTTTTTAATTGGATATTTTATTTATTTACATTTGAAATGTTATCCCTTTTCCTGGTTTCCTCTCTGCAACCTCTTTATCCCATCCCCCATTATCCTGATCCTTAGATCGTGATCTCTTACCTAACTACCTGATTCTGCCTCACTGCCCTAGCATTCCTCTAAACTGGGGCATCAAGCCTTCATAGGACCAAGGGCCTCTCCTCCCGTTGATGTCAGATAAGGCCCCTTCAGTTCGTTCAGTCCTTCCACTAACTCCTACATTGAGGTCCCTGTGCTCAGTCTAGTGGTTGACTGCAAGCATCTGTGTCTGTATTGGTCAGGATCTGGCAGAGCCTTTCAGGAGACAGCTGTGTCAGAATCCTGCCAGCAAGCACTTCTTGGAATCTGCAATAGGGTCTGTGTTTGGTGTCTGCTTGTGGGATGGATTCCAAGGTTGGACAGTCTCTGGATGGCCTTTCCTTCAACTGTTTCACTCTTTGTTCCTGTATTTGCTTTAGACAGGAGCAAATCTAAGTTAAAATTTTGGAGATATGTGTAGGGCCCCATCCCTCAACCAAAGGGCCATACATAACCTCTGGATATGGTTTCGCTTTGTATTGTATTTCAACTAATGCCATCCCCGTGGGGTCCTGGAAGACTCTTGCTTCCTGGCATCTGGGACTTTCTGGCTGCTAACTCCAGTTCCCCAGGCCCCATAGCTGCGCACCTCTGCTAATTTCCTGACCCTCTGTACATCTTCTCCATCTCCTCCAAAAACTGATTCTTCCCCTCTTTTTCCTCCCCTTTTCTTCTCTTCCATCCTAGTCCCTTCCACCCTCTACTTCACTTGAATATTTTGCTCCCCTTCTAAGTAGAACTAAAACATACACATTTTAGTTTTTCTTCCTCTTGAACTTCATGTGGTATGTGAATTGTATTGTGGGTATTCTATACTCTTTGCCTAATATCCACTTATCAGTGAGTACATACCAAGTGTGTTGTTTTGTGACTGAGTTACCTCATTCAGTATAACATTTTCTAGATCCATCCGTTTGCCTAAGAATTTCATGAAGTCATTGTTTTTAGTAGCTAAATAGTATTCCATTTTGTAACTGTACCACATTTTCTGTATCCATTCCTCTGTTGAGGGACACCTGGGTTGTTTCCAGCTTCTGGCTATTACAAATATGGCTGCCATGAACATAGTAAACCATGTGCCCTTATTGCATGTTGGAACATCTTCTGGCTATATGACCAGGAGTTGAAGAGCTGGGCCCGTAGGTAGAATTATATCTAATTATCTGAGGAACTGCCAGACTGATTGCCAAAATGGTTGAACCAGCTTGCAATTCCATGACCAATAGAGGAGTGTTCCTCTTTCTCCACAGCTTCACCAGCATCTGCTATCACTTGAGTTTTTGATTTTAGTCATTCTGACTGGTATGAGGTAGTACCTCAGGGCTGTTTTGATTTGCATTTTCCTGATGACTAAGGATGTTGAACATTTCTATAGGTGCTTCTTGGACATTTGAGTTTCCTCAATTGAGAATTCATTGTTTACCTCTGTTCTCCAGTTTTTAATAGGGTTATTCGGTTCTTGAGTGTAACTTCTTAAGTACTTTGTATATATTGGATATTAGTTTTCTATCATATGTAGGATTGCTAAAGAACTTTTCCCAATCTGTTGGTTACAATTCTGTCCTATTGAGAGTTTCCTTTGCTTTGCAGAGGTTTGCAACTTTATGAGGTCCTATTTGTCGATTCTTGATCTTAGAACATAAACCATTGGTCTTCTGTTTAGGAACTTTTCCCCTGTGTTCATGTGTTTGAGGCTTTTCCCCACTTTCTCTTCTATTAGATTCAATGTATCTGTTATTATGTGGAGGTCCTTGGTTCACTTGGACTTGAACTTTGTCCAGGGAGATAAGAATGGATCAATTTGCATTCTTCTATCTGTTGACTGCCAATTGAACCAGCACCATTTGTTGTAAATGCTTTTTTCCATTGGATGGTTTGGTTTCTTGGTCAAGGATCAAGTGACCAGAGGTGTGCAGGTTCATTTCTGGGTCTTCAATTCTATTCCATTGATATACCTGCTTGTCACTGTACCAATACCATGCAGTTTTTTATCACTATTGCTCTGTAGTAAAGCTTGAGGTCTGGGATGGCGATTCCCCAAGGTGTTCTTTTACTGTTGAGAATAGTTTTCACTATTCTGAGTTTTTTGTTATTCCAAATGAATGTGTGAATTGCTCTTTCTAACTCCATGAAGAATTGAGTTGAAATTTTGATGAGGATTGCATTGAATCTGTAGATTGCTTTTGGCAAGATGGCCATTTTTACTAAATTAATCCTGCTAATACATGAGCATGGGAGATCTTTCCATCTTCTGAGATCTTTGATTTGTTTTTCTTCAGAGACTTGATGTTCTTGTCATACAGATCTTTCACTTGCTTAGTTAGATTCACACCAAGGTCGATATTATAGAATTGAAGACCCAGAAATGAACCCACACACCTATGTTCATTTGATCTTTGACAAAGGAGCTAAAAACCATCCAGTGGGAAAAAAAGACAGCATTTTTAAAAAATGGTACTAGTTCAGTGGGTGGTTAGCATGCAGAAGAATGCAAATCAATCCATATTAATCTCCTTGTACAATGCTCAAGTACAAGTCGATCAAGGACCTCCACATAAAACCAGATACACTGAAACTAATAGAAAAGAAAGTGGGGAAAAGCCTGGAGCACATGGCTCAGGTGAAAATTTCATGAACAGAACACAAATGACTTATGCTCTAAGATCAAGAATCAACAGATGGGACCTCATAAAATTGCGAAGTTTCTGTAAGGCCAAGGACATGGTAAATAGGACAAAATGGCAACAAACAGATTGGCAAAAGATCTTTCCAATCCTACATTCAATAGAGGACTAATATCTAATATACACAAAGAACTCAAGAAGTTAGACTTCAGAGAACCAAATAGCCCTATTAAAAATGGGGTACAGAGCTAAACAAAGAATTATCAACTGAGGAGTATTGAGTGACTAAGAACCATCTATCGAAATGTTCAACATCCTTAGTCATCAGGGAAATGCAAATCAAAACAAATCTGAGATTCCACCTCACACAAGTCCGAATGGCTAAGATCAAGAACTGAGGTGACAGCAAATGCTGGCGAGAATGTCGACAAGAGGAACTTAGGACCTGATGTAACCTGAGGACCCATCTATACCTCTCATGAATGTATACCCAGAAGATGCTCCAACATGTAATAAGGACATATGTTCCACTATGTTCATAGCAGCCTTGTTTATAATAGCAATAACCTGGAAAGAACCCGATGTCCTTCTGCAGAGGAATGGATCCATAAAATGTGGCACGTTTACACAATGAAATATTACTCAGTTATTAAAAATGAAGTCATGAAATTCTTAGGCAAATGGATAGAACTAGAAAATATTATCCTGAGTGAGGTAATCCAATCACAAAAGAACACACATGGTATGCACTAACTGATAGTGGATAGTAGCCCAGAAACTCAAGTTATATTTCACAAACCACATGAATCTCAAGAAGGAAGACCAAAGTGTAAATACTTCAGTCCTTCTTAGAAAAGGGAGCAAAATACTCATGGGAGGAGATACAAAATACCCATGGGAGGAGATACAAAATACCCATGGGAGCAGAAACTGAAGGAAAGGCCATCCATAGTCTGCCCCCACCTGGGGATCCATCACTTATACAGTTACCAAACCCAGACACTATTAGGGATGTCCAAAAGTGCTTGTAAACAGCAGCCTGATATAGCTATCTTCTGAGAGGCTTTACCAGTCCCTGACAAATACAGGCTTTCAGCCAACCACTGGATTGAGTACAGAGTCCCCAAAGGAGGAACTAGAGAAAGGACTCTAGGAACTGAAGGGATTTTCAGCCCCGTAGGAAGAGCTATGATATTAACCACAAGTATTCCCAGAGCTCCCAGGGAATAAACCACCAATCATAGTACACATTGAGGGACCCATGGCTCCAGCTGCATATGTAGCAGAGGATGACCTTGTTGGACACCAATGAGAGGAGAGGCCATTGGTCCTGGGAATGCTCATTGCTCCAGTGTAGGGGAAGGGAAGTGGGAGTGGGTAGGATAGTGAGCAGGGCATTGGGGGATGGGATAGAGGGTTTTCGGAGGGGAAATGAGGAAAGGGGTTAACATTTGAAATGTAAATGAAGCATCTAATTACTGATTTTAGTGCCTAAGCTATAGGTAGTATAGTCAGTACTATAGTGGTGTATTTTTAAGTAGATAAGAGGTAGATTTTAAGAACTCTTACAACAAATGACAAGTAAGTAGAGAGATTCATAAATATGTAAGCTTTAATTAACCTCACAATTTTATGTATATAAAACGTATTTTGCAAGATGTATTATGTAATCATTATATTCCTGTGTAAAGTAATTAATTTTAAATGAATAATCAAAATACATCAAAATATATCCTCAGCAACATTGAAATTCAGCTGGGTGGTGGTGGTGCATGCGTTTAATCCCAGCACTTGGAAGGCAGAGGCAGGCGGATTTCTGAGTTCAAGGCTAGCCTGGTCTACAGATTGAGTTCCAGGACAGCCAGGGCTACACAGAGAAACCCTGTATCGAAAAAGAAAACCAACCAAACAAACAAGAAAACAAACTTTGAAATCCAGTGGTCTATCTTGAAAAGGCTACATAAATAAGTAAAATAGGATCAATGAATGTTATTAACACATCAAAGTCGAGGCAGAGCTTGCTTGGTTAAACTGAACTCCACTTGCTCAGATTTCCTACATCCATCTGAAAAGCAGAGTTGAAATGGAATTCCCTGACAGAGGTAAAATTTAGTCTTCTGTTTGTCATGCTTCCATATACTTGTTGACATATGAGCAAGGTGGGAGCAGGAACAAAACAAGCTCCTTAGAATATTGCCTACTGTAGGTCATATATTTTGCTACCTCAAACTAAGAGAAATTTTGGCTTAATTAATCTAAAAAGGCACGTGGAAGACACGTGGAAAATATTTCTGATAAAATTGAAGAAATATACAGCAAAAATGTTAAAATTAAATATTATCATGGAAAATAATACAGTTAAAATGGTAGACATAAAAAATTACTAAATTGAAAGAGGAATCGCAAATATTTTCTGATAAAATTGAAGATTTACATGAAAAATATTTCTGTTAGACTATGTTTTTTTTTGAGGAATTGAGTCCATTGATGTTATAAGATATTAAGGAATAGTGATTATTGCTTCCTCTTAATCTTGATGTTCTTTTTATGTTTGTGCAGTTACTTTCTTTTGGGTTTGTTAGAAAAAGATTACTTTCTTGCTTTTTCTAGGATGCAGTTTCCCTCCTCGTGTTGGTGTTTTCCATCCATTATCCTTTGTAGGGCTGGATTTGTGGAAAGATATTATGTAAATTTGGTTTTATCATGGAATATCTTGGTTTCTCCACCTATGGTAATTGAGAGTTTTGCTGGATATAATAGTTTGGACTGGCATTTGTGTTCTCTTAGGGTCTGTATGAGATCTGCCCCGGATCTTCTAGCTTTCATTGTTTCAGGTGAGAAGTCTGGTGTAATTCTGATAGGCCTGCCTTTATAGGTTACTTGAACTTTTTTCCTTACAGCTTTTAATATTCTTTCTTTGTTTAGTGCATTTGGTGTTTTGATTATTATGTGCCAAGAAGACTTTCTGGTCTGGTCCAGTCTTTTTGGAGTTCTGTTGGCTTCTTCTATGTTCATGGACTTCTCTTTCTTTAGGTTAGGGAAGTTTTCTTCTATAATTTTGTTGAGGATATTTAGTGGCCCTTTAAGTTGGAAATCTTCACTCACTTCTATACCTATAATCCTTAGGTTTGGTCTTCTCATTTTGTCCTGGATTTCCTGGATGTTTTGGCTCAGGGGCTTTTTGCATTTTCTTTAACTGTTGAGTCAATATTTTCTATGGTATCTTCTGTTGTTGATGCTTGCATCTACGACTCCTAAATTCTTTCCAAGATTTTCTTTCTCCAGAGATGTCTCACTTTGTGATTTCTTTATTGTTTCTACTTCCATTTTCAGATCCTGGATGATTTTGTTGAGTTCCTTCACTTGTTTGTTGTGTTCTCCTGTAATTATTTAAGGGATTTCTGTGTTTCCTCTTTAAGGGCCTCTACCTGTTCACTCATGCTCTACTGTATTTCTTTCAGGGATTTTTGTGTTTCCTCTTTAAGGGCTTTTACCATTTGACCCATGTTCTCCAGTATTTCTTTAAGGGAGTTATTTATGTTCTTCTTCATATCCTCTAACAGTATTGTGAGATGAGACTTTAATTCCAACTCTTGCTTTTCTGGGGTGTTGGGGTATCTGGGACTTGTTGTGGTGGGAGAATTGGGCTCTGATGTTGCCAAGTAGCCTTTGTTTCTGTTGGTAGGGTTCTTGTGCTTGCCTTTTGCCATCTGGTTATCTTTGGTGTTAGTTGGTCTTGTTGTCTCTGGCTGGAGCTTGCCCCTCCTATGGGTTTGTAAGCCTGTGTCTGTACTCCTGGGAGACTAATTCTCTTCTGTCAGGGTCTGTGCACAGAAGGCTGTGGAGCTGTCTTGTTTTCTTAAGCAAATGGTGGCCAGAAGGGAAGACTCCTGTCCCAGCAGCTCCACTGATTGTATGCCCTGTGCCCTCCTAGCTCTACCCCTCCAGAGAGAAGGTGGAGGTCTCACCTCCACACTCAGAAGTGAAATTTCTGCTGGAAGATCACTCTCTCCTGGAGGGCTAAGCACAGAAAGATTGGAGTTGCCTGGTTTCCTGCTGCAGATGGCGGCCGGAAGGGAAGACTCCTGTTCCAGCTGCTCCACTGATCTTATGCCTTGTGTGCTCCTAGCTCAATCCCTCCAGAGAGAAGCTGGAGATCTCACCTTTGCACTCAGAAGTGAAATCACTTCTGGGAGATCACTTTCTCCTGGCAGGCTAAGCACAGAATGCTTTGGAACTGCCTGGTTCCCTGCTGCAGATCACGGCCAGAAGGGCTATCTCATTATTCTTAATGAAAATCTTTGGATGACCATTTTGATAAGGATGAATCCTCAGTTTTACACACCGATGTACTTTTTTTCTCAGTCACCTTTCTTTCTGTGATATCTGCTATTCTACTGCAGTTGGGACTACGATGCTAATGGATGTTATGGCCAAGATCAATTCAATTCCATTTATTGGCTGTGTTGTGCAGTTCTTTATCTTCTGCATTTTTACAGATGCTGAGTGTGTGCTGCTGGCAGTGGTGGCTCTCGGGTATAAGGCCATCAGCAACTGCTTGCTGTGTGCAGTAGATATGTTCAGAGAGGTGTGCTATCAGCTCCTCTCTGTGGTTTATCTGGTTGGAATGGTAGATGCTTTGACACATATAACATTGACATTTCAGTTGTGTTTCTGTGGGTCCAATGAAATCAACCGTTTCTTCTGTGATGTTCCTCCTCTCCTATTACTATTTTGCTCAGATACAGAGGTCAGCAAACGAGTCATATTCACCCTATTTGGGTTTATTGAGCCGAGCACCATGACGGGAGTCCTGGTGTCTTACTGTTATATCATCTCATCAGACTTAAAAATTCACTCCGTTAAGGGCAGTTTCAAAGCATTCTTCACCTGTACTTCCCATCTAACTGCTGTTGCAAATTTCCAGGGAATGATGCTCTTCATGTATTTCTGGCCAAGTTCTGCTTATTCCCTGCATCAAGACAAAAGGACCTCATTATTCTATACTCTTGTGATCCCCAGGCTTATGATTTACAGACTCAGGAATAAGGTTGTTAAAGCATGTGTAAAATAGTTCCTGAAAAGTAGGATTTCACTTTAAGTCAACAGGTATATATCACATATACACATATAATCAGATATTCTTGTTATTTCAAATCATGTATTATATAAATATAAGCCTCAAATAATTTGTTATAATGCATGTTTTATTAGCTACATTGTAGAAATCATTTGTAATTTTAAAAACCATTGTGCATTTCATTATATTGTATATGTGTATGTGTGCATGTGCTGTTTTCTTTTCATTTTTTTAATACTATGAAGTTGAAAGGCACAAAAAGGAAAGAAAAGATGTTTGTATCTATAGACTCGAGAAAAACAGACTATGACATATGCTCCTTCACCTTCAGACCTATACACTAAGAAGGAGACAATGGAGAATTATAGATAAGATGATTAACTTCAGAGGCAGAATCTGTACCCACACATTCTGAGCTGGCAATATAAGTCACGTAAGGGAAGGTATAGAAGGGAAGAGTCAGAAATGTGATGAGCAAACAGCAAAAAGCCTCTAACTTTCATTTCCTGAGAGTAGGGTGAGTATTTATTCAGTAATTTTAGCAATTTTATATCTTCTGTTTATACAGTCTACTGAAATGTCTATGCACTCTTTACTCACTTTTAATTATTTTATCTTGTGTATTTTAGTTCAAAGAAAATAGAAAAATTTGGAAGTTTATAAAAAAATTTGTCTGACTAGGGTCAATTATAGTACAGTAAATAATAAAGTAAAGATTACTTTGGCCATCACACCATACAGGAATGATAAACAATGTATGTAATGAATATGAGAACTGTGCTGATTTGATAATTACATATTGTATACTCAGCTATTGACATTATATTATACTTCAAGAATTTGTATAATATAGAATCAACTAAAAACAAAACAAGAGAAAATAAAGAAATAAAAAGCAAGGAGTACCTGTGTTGTCAAACCTGTCCCCAGCCCCAAATACCTCTGCTTTGCATCTTTTCTCAGCTTGTCAATCTCTTCTGCCTTTCATAGTTCTGAATTAACAAGCACTTCTCTAATATTTCACTCTGAATAGCATGGATACGTTGTTTTATGTATTTTTAAACTTCCCCTCTAAGTGTATACTTACAATATTTCTGACTCAAAAATAGAAATGATGTTAATACTATAAATGGTACTCCATTACCTACATTATTGATAGTACACAAAATAGAAAAAATAAAAATATATTCTCATTGTGACTATCAAATTAAAAATTATTGTTTCAAATAAAAACCTTTAGTGATACCTTGTACTTTGAGTATATACTTTATGATTTAAGAACATATATGGAGTGGTTATAGTTTGTAAGTCAGTGACTACATAGAGAATAAGTCTTAATTCCATAAAAAGAATTCATCTAGAGCCACTTTGGACAAACCATAGGAATATATACAATTTTGATGTTTTTGTTTGACGTTTATTAGATTTGCTTGTAAGCACATCTAATAAGTGTGGACTGAAACAAGAGGATTTGAATAAGAACATATGTGGGTATTACCCTGAAATATTTATGTCTGAATATAGGAGATAAAGTCAAAAGATCTTTATATCTCTAAATTTTAATGGCTAAAGTTTAGAAATAATCATGTGGTAATATGACTTAGAAGATTCATTGCCTAAACAAAAAATTAGTAGAGATGCTGATGGAACATTTCATTTTTTATTTTGATTTTATAAGAATTGCAATGGGAAGGGATGTCACCAGGCTTTGTTCAAAGTGCATTGTTCATGTCCATAACCAACCCACTCTTCCATTCTGTAATTCTCTCCTTTTCATACACAAGCCAATGAGAGCAAATAAGAGAAGTTAGAGCTATTCAAATATGACAGTGACTGCACAGTAGGTCCACACCATGTGCTGTTTCTATTCTCAATATCTTTTCTTCTGTTTTGTCATTGAAAACATGAGCATTATGTATTTGGAAGTTAAGTTTGGATGCTTCCTTACAACAAAAAAGCACAGTGGCATAAAACTATTTTGTGTTGTATATACTATAGTGTTAAATGTGTAAGTGGAATTCCTGTTTTCACAATAGAGGCAATTGCTTTTGATGTCTAGTGATTCTTACTTTGTACTTATTCTCTGAAATAGGCATTCAATATGCCCTAAGGCACTATGGTATTTTTCCTGCCATTTTTCTTTATTGGACCTTATTCCCCTATGTTAAAAATCAATCCATAACAAATTATTTATGTGGCCCTTTCAAGCTCTATATTTGTCCTCAGTATGTCTATGACTCCTACTGTCATGTAATCCCATGCTAATCATGGGAATGATTTAAAACTGAAGCTAAAATAATGACAAGGAACTTCTTTGAACAATAAATATATTTGTCTGGATTGACCTCAGTGGCACTGAGAATGAATTTTTTGGTAGTATTCTTACAAAAGAAATTCACCAGCTATCCTTCCAATAACATTCAGCTTTTACCATGCACAATACAAAAGTTAAATAACAATATAATTCAGGTCAAAAATTTTAACATCTAACATCAGTTCTGTGACTCTTCAAAACAGGGACTAAAATGAAAAACAATGACAATGTGAATTTCAAGTGTTTATTTGGATAGATATTTCTATTATCTATAGTCTCTATATTGTCATTTAGTAATGAAAGCTAGTTGAATGGGAGACTTTTCGATAGACTACATTAAAAAAAAGCACATAGTTATTTTATGACCAGCCTTAAAAAAAATCACATTTCCTATTTTAAAGAACATCGAACTACATTTATATGTATGTCAAGATATAAAGAAAATTGGTCAGATTACCATTATGTGGGGTTAAAAAATAACATTGATACATACTTTATTTTGATACTGATTTTTAAAAAATGAATGAACTGTCATTAAATATAAAGATTTAGATTTCAGAAATCTCACAGAACAAAAGGGCAGACACTAGTCATAGAGGATTTAAACTGAACAATTTTACCCAATATTATTTTTTTAAAGAACACAGAATAATCTGTTATAATTCACTTCATTGAGATGGTTGTGGAGTTTTGTTTATAATTGAGATTTTGGTGCAGAAGTAGTGTTATTTACAGAAATATATTGTTACTTGATGTATACATATAAAACATACAAATACTTATTAACATGTAAAATTTAAAAGTATTCATGTAATTCTTTATCTTTTAAACACTAACACTCCTTATTAAGTTGTAGGGTCTCACTTTGCCATTTCATCTTCTCAAGTTCCTTGACAAAATCAATATTTATTTAGGTTATGTGTGTAAAGTTAAACAATACAAAACTATTGCTCATAACTATCCTTGGTTGAGAAAATGACTTGGTGGCTAAAGGTAGCTAATCCCAAATGGAAGACCTGAACTAGATCACTGGAGTCATATGATTGAAGAAGAATAACAATACATCCTCTAACCTCCACCAAGACAGCATAACATATTCATATACACACAAAAGATGAGGGGTGGTGGACCATGAGAGGAAGCCTCATAGCTAAGACTAGAAGCCCTGGAAATGAGGAAAGGATGGTTGGAACTTGGCCTGCTCCTGGCACCACTTCCCTTTCAGATAGCTAACCACCCCCCCTGCAGCCCCTCCTAGTGAGATTTGTGGGTCATCATACATGTAGGGGCAACAGCCCAATCCTTTCCAAATGTAGATGAGGCCTCCCTAATAGGAAGCACCTACTGTCAGACACCAACCCACCCCAAAATTGTATATAAACATCCTATCCAAAAGGAATAAAGGTGTGTGAGAATTATTCCATTGTCTGAGAGTTTCCGTTGTAAGAAGTATAACACCCCCACCAAGAAAGAGAACTGCGCTCCAGAAATGCCAGCAGAAGCTCCCCTGCAATCCTCCCTGGTTAGTCAGCTTCCCTGTAGGCTCAGCTCAGCAGGCTCAGAGCAGCTTGACCATTGTCAGCGGAGAAAGCAACAGCAGAGGCAGCAGCAGCAGCTTAAGCAGTAGAGTCAATTACTGCTCCTTGCTCCTGCCCTTTTCTCTTTGCTGGAACCCTCCTACCTGGCCTGACAAGAGATCTCTGTTGATAGCCTCCAGTACACAACTGCACAAAAAGGAAATTAATTTTAAAGTATATAATCTATCCTGTGTGGAGACTGGGGAAGGGTCTCCCAATGAGGGAAGCAGGGGTGGGGGTGGGGAGTGAGAGAGAGGGTGGGAGGGGGGGAGAGAGGAAGTGGGAGAGAGAAAGAGAGAGAGAGAGAGAGAGAGAGAGAGAGAGAGAGAGAGAGAGAGAGAGAGAGAGAGAGAGGTGGAGGGATACGATAAAGATGTATTGTATCAATGTATGTGATTAGAAAGAATAAAGTATTCATGTTACTGAAATATACTGGGTTTCCTATAGATCAGAGTTGTTCCAATTTTTCAAACACAGTATTTTCTACATTCATGTCTAGAAAGAATAACCCAACCCCTGTCTCTACATGGATGTCCTCATCCCCCATCCTACCTGACCTCTAAACTCCCTGGGGTCTCCAGCCTCTTGAGGGTTAGTCTCATCATATCTGAATGAGAGAGACCCAGAAGTCTTCTACTGTATTTGTGTTGGGGTAATCATATCAGCTGGTATATGCTGCCTGATTGGTGGTCCAGTGTTTGAGAGACCTCAGGGGTTCAGTTTAATTGAGGCTTCTTGTCCTCCTACATGATCGCCCTTCTCCTCAGCTTCTTTCAGCCTTCCTTAATTCAACAACAGTGGTCAGCTGCATCTGTTCATTGGGTGGATATAAATATCTGCATCTGATTCTTTTAGCTGCTTATTGGGACTTCTGGAGTACAGTCATGCTAGATCCCTTTTTGTGAGAGCTCCACAGCCTCAGTAATAGTGTCAGGACTTGGGACCTCCCCTTGAACTGGATCCCACTTTGAGCCTGTCATTGGACCTTCTTTTCCTCAGGCTCCTCTCCATTTTCATCCCTGTAATCCTTTCAGACAGGAACAATTATGGGTCAGAGTTGTGACTGTTGGATGGGCCCCCTCTCCCTCATTTGATGCCCTGTATTCCTGCTGGAGATGGGTTCTATAAGTTCCCTCACCTTACTGTGGAGCACTTCATCTGAGGTCCCTCCCTTTGAGTCCTGAGAGTCTCTTTCTTCCCAGGTATCTGGTGCAGTCTGGAGGGTCCTCCCAAACTTCTAACTCCTGAGATTGCTTTTTTCTACTCTTTCTGTTGGCCCTCAGGGCTTCAATCCTTTTCCTTTACCCAATACCAGATCAGGTTCTTGTCTCCCACTCACTCCCCACTTGTGATTGCTTTCTTCTCCCTCCCAAGTCGGACTGAGGCATCCTCACTTGGGCACTTCAGCTTCTTAAGCTTTTGATTTCTGTAGACTGTATCTTGGGTACTCTGTTTTTGGGTTTTAATTTTTGTTGTTGTTGTTGTTGTTTTTTGTTTGTTTGGGTTTTTTGTTGGCTTTTATTTTTGGTTTTTTTTCTTTTTTTTTTTTTTTTTGCTAACATCCACTTATTAGTGATTACATATCATGCATATCTTTTTGGATCTGAGTTACCTCACTCAGCTGATATTTTCTAGTTCTATCGATTTCCCAGCAAAACTCAGGATGTCCTTGTTCTTAATAGCTGAGTAGTATTCCATTGTATAAATGAACTACATTTTCTGTATCCATTCTTTTGTCGTGGGACATCTGGGTTGTTTCTAGCTTCTGGCTATCACAAATAAGGCTGCTATGAACATAATGGAACACATGCCCCTGTGGCATGGTGGGGCATTTTCTGGTACTATTCCCAAGAGTGGTATAGCTGAGTCTTCAGGTAGATCTATTTCCAATTTTATGAGGAACCTCCAGATTGATTTCCAGAGTGGTTGCACCAGTTTACAATCCCACCAACAATGTAGGAGTGTTCCTCTTTCTCTACATCCTCTCCAACATGTGTTGTCACCTGTGGTTTTGATCTTAGCCATTCTGATTGGTGTAAGGTGGAATCTCAGGGTCGTTTTGATTTGCATTTCTTTGATCACTAAGGACTTTGAACATTTCTTTAAGTGATTCTCAGCCATTTGAGATTCCTCAGTTGATCAATGGAATAGAATTGAAGATCCAGAAATAAAACCACACACTTATGGACACTTTATCTTTGATAAAGAAGCCAAAAATACACAATAGAAAAAGAAAGCATCCTCAATAAATGGTGCTGATCTAACTGGCTATCTGTATGTAGAAAAATGAAAATAGAACCATATTTGTCACCTTATACAAAGCTCAAGCCTAAGTCGATCAAGGTCCTCAGCATAAGACCATAGACACACTGAATCTAATAGAAGAGAAAGAGGGAAAGAGCCTTGAACTCATTGACAGATGTGGAAATTTCCTAAACAGAACTCCAATGGCTCAGGTTCTAAGATCAAGAATTGATAAATAGAACCTCATGAAACTAGAAAGCTTCTGTAATGCAAAGTACATAGTCAATAAGACAAATAGGCAACCTACATAATGGGAAAAATTTTCACTAACCCCACATCTGATAGAGGGCTAATATCCAGCATATATAATGAACTCAAGAAACTAATCACCAAAAAACCAAACAACCCAATCCAAAAATGGGGTATAGGACTAAACCAAGTTTTCACAACTGAGGAATCTCGAATGGCTGGTTTTTCTTGGCACCAGTAGCATCATTTGAACTCATGTGGCAATAATCTTTGATTCAGTGTTAAACAGTTTTTCTGAAACAAGAACTTCATTTCAGTCTATGATTAATATGTATAAAAGTATAAGTGCCTTTAGAAACTCCAATTTTATAAATATAGTTTTACTTTGTGTTTACCTTGCTTCTTTGTTTCTGATGTCTTAATATTTTACCTAAATTGTATTTATCATAGGATTAAAGAACCACATTCCCCACCAAAATGCAATTGTCTTTCTGAAATTACTTGAACTAATCAGTTTTTCACTACCCATTTTTCTCATTCTCTGGACTTCATAGAGAAATGGAAGTGAACTATTTGTCAAGGCATGATTGTTCCTAAATGGGTGGAACTGGAAAATATCATCCTAAGTGAGGTAACCCAACCACAAGAGAACACACATTGTATGCACTCACTCATAAGTGGACATTAACCCAGAAGCTTGGAATACCCAAGACACAATTCACATAACAAATGATGCCCAAGAAGAAAGAAGGAGAGGACCCTGGTCCTGGAAAGGATTGATGCAGCAGTATAGGGGAATACCAGTATAGGGAAGTGGGAGGGGGTTGATTAGGGAACAGGGGGAGGGAAGAGGGCTTATGGGACTTTTGGGGAGGGGGAAACCAGGAAAGGGGAAATCATTTGAAATGTAAATAAAGAATATATCTAATAAAAAAAGAAAAAAATGAAAAATAAAGAAAAAAGAAAACAAAACAAAAAGGTCAGATGCTGTCAGAGTAGATGTGGAAGGATATGTCCCAAAAAAGAGAAGCGCAGGAGGTAAAAAGAGTAAAAAAAAAAAAAGTAGACCAGAATGACTATAAACAATTCATTGCATAATTAGCAGAGCTCTAGAGTAAAAAGCTTTATTTGGTTAGCATATTATGACACTCTAAATAATTACTTTGTCTCATTGTTTCTTAGATTAATGCATTGGAATGCATTCCATTCACCAAAATATAGTAGATGGCATTAAAAGTGTCATATAAATCTGTTGTGAAATACATACAATAATGGACGTTTATATTGTGAGCATGTTAACTACTTAAGTAGCTCCACAATAGCAACAACATAATAGCCACAGTCTTAGCTGTGTTTCAAAAGAAACATGAAGCTCCCTATGAGTAGTATTATGTTACTTAAACTCTTACATTCCTTGAACATCAAATTTTTTGAATGTGTCATTCACATACAGGCAAATGACACTTTAAGAGTAAGCAGGTGGAGTTAATATATATGATAACAGAATACTTCTTAAGGCATAAGTCAACAGCAGATTTATAAAAATAACTTTTCATACCCACTTTGTGTCTGTACAGTCTGGTAATTAATTTTGGCCCAATTCCAAGACTGTTCTACAATGCATTTTAGAATGAATGCTTGTTTCTCATGTTTTCCTTTGTAAATATATAGAGATGTATCATGTTTGTATTTTGTATAATTAAAATGTATGTCTCACTTTCTGAAGAATTTTCTCTTGCTGATTAGATATAAAAACTGGTACTACTACTCTAGATAGGGTTAGAACATTTTATCTGTTAAAAGTTGATGGTGCTGGCTCAACTGGAGGTCAACATGCAGAATAATGCAAATTGACCCATTCTTTTTTTTTTTTTTCAAATTAAAAATTTTTTTATTTTATTTTTTTTTAATTTTATTTTCTAAGTTTTTTTTTTATATACATTCAAAATCATTTCCCCTTTCCCGTTTCCTCCCTCCCTGAAAGTCTCATAAGCCCTCTTCCCTCCCTCTTTTCCCCATTCACCCTCCTCTCGCTTCTCTGTCCTGGCGTTTCCCTACATCTAGTCTTTCCAGGACCAGAGGTCTCTCCTTCCATCTTCTTAGAAATCTATTGATATGCGAATTGTGTCTAGGGTATTCCGAGATTCTGGGTTAATACCCCCTTATCAGTGAATGCATACCATGTGTGTTCTTTTGTGATTGGGTTACCTCACTCACGAAATTCCTAGGCAAATGGTCAGAACTTGAAAATTGACCCATTCTTATCTCCTTGCACTAAGCTCAATTCCAAGTGGATCAAGGACCTCCACATAAAACCAGACACACTGAAACTAATAGAAAGGAAACTAGGGAAGAACCTTGAACATATGGGCACAGGGGAGAATTTCCTGAACAGAACTCCAATAGCTTATGCTCTAAGATCAAGAATAGACAAATGGGACCTCATTAAATTACAAAGTTTTTGCAAGGCAAAAGACACTGTCAAAAAGACAAAGCGGCAACCAACTAACTGGGAAATGATCTTTACCAACCCTACATCCGACAGAGGGCTAATATCCAATATATACAAAGAACTCAAGAAGGTAAACTCCAGAGAGGCAAGTAACCCTATTAAAAAATGGGGTACAGAGCTAAACAAAGAGTTCTCACCTGAAGAATATCTAATGGCTGAGAAGCAACTAAAGAGATGTTCATCATCCTTAGTCATTAGGGAAATGCAAATCAAAACAACCCTGAGATTCCATCTCACACCAATCAGAATGGCTAAGATCAAAAACACAGGAGACAGCAGTTGTTGGTGAGGATGTGGAGAAAGAGGAACACTCCTCAACTGCTGGTGCGATTGCAACCTGGTAAAACCACTCTGGAAAGCAGTCTGGCGGTTCCTCAGAAAACTGGACATGACACTCCCGGAGGATCCGGCTATACCACTCCTGGGCATATACCCAGAGGCTTTACCTGCATGCAATAAGGACACATGCTCCACTATGTTTATAGCAGCCTTATTTATAATAGCCAGAAGCTGGAAAGAACCCAGATGTCCCTCAACGGAGGAATGGATTCAGAAGATGTGGTATATTTACACAATGGAATACTACTCTGAAATTAAAAACAATAAATTCACGAAATTCCTAGGCAAATGGTCAGAACTTGAAAATATCATCCTTAGTGAGGTAACCCAATCACAAAAGAACACACATGGTATGCAGTCACTGATAAGGGGGTATTAACCCAGAGTCTTGGAATACCCTAGACACAATTCGCATATCAATAGATTTTTAAGAAGATGGAAGGAGAGACCCCTGGTCCTGGAAAGACTGGATGTAGGGGAATGCCAGGGCAGAGAAGGAAGAGGGGGGTGAATGGGGAAAAGAGGGAGGGAAGGGGGCTTATGGGACTTTCGGGGACGGAGGAAACTGGAAAGGGGAAATGATTTTGAATGTATATAAAAAAAAAAACTTAGAAAATAAAATTAAAAAAAAAAAAGTTGAAGCCCTGACCTTGGTCATGTTAACCTAGTGGTATAACACTGAGATACAATCTTAAACTAAAAAAAAGTAACTCTTATAGAAAAAAAAAATAATCTTATTTGTTTGTGAGTCATCCTGCTAGTATTAAATTCCACATGCTGAACTGTATGGCTATAATTTCTCATTGATTAATTTGTAAGAATTTGTGACCAGGCACAGGGTTGATGATAATCATGGTTATTCAGTAAAATTCTGAACCCTTAAGCAACCAGACATTCTTCTGCAGAGACATCAATAGTCTATACATATTTTCAGGCTTCCAGTATTTGTACTGTTAGTTTTATTTGCATTTCAAATGAATTACATAAGGAAAAAGAAATTGTTCCTGGAGGTAGATAAGAGTTCAAATCTCTATCTTATTTACAGAATAGCTTGTGGTTATATTCAACTCCCATAGATATCAACTCTTAGAGAGCTAATATAAACATTATAGACTATCATATGTAATATTATTCAAGAGAGTGTCTACTACTGAATCAAACCTCATATGAAGAATGAAGTCCTTAGTGTTTAAAGAAAAGGTGATAATATTCACACCATCATGTCATGAATCACAGATTTGTACCAAATCCTGTTCTCTTAAAGTCCATCCATCTAGTTGGTCATAATCATCCTATAACTGTTAGTTTCAGGCTCTGAATGCAAATCTGGACAGAATATAAATATGAAGCCAGGTTTTGTTTTGGCTACCTTCAGTTCTGGGGAAAGCTGTGCATAAGATATTATGTGGTGATCCATGCAATCCATCTAATATCACTGCTGAGACTTTAACTACAATGTTATGTAAATCCCAGACTCTATATCCTAAAGTACACTTGAGTAATGAAGACTAAGCACTATATTTTAATTTTTTTTAATTTCTTTCCTTTTTATTGGATATTTTATTTGCATTTCAAATATTATTCCCTTTCCCAATTTCCCCCCCAAAGTCTCCCTATCCCATCCCTCTCCTCCTGCTTCTATGGTTGTGTACCCCCACCCACCCTGCTCCCGAATTTCCGTACACTGGGGCATTGAACCTTCATGGGACCCAGGGCCTCTTATCTAATTGATGCCAGACAGGGCCATTCTCTGTTACATACATGGCTGGAACCATGGGTCCCTCCATGTGTACTTTTTGGTTGGCGGTTTAGACCCTGGGAGCTCTGGTTTGTTGATATTGTTGTTCTTCCTATGGGGTTGCAAACCCCTTCAGCTCCTTCAGTCCTTTCTCTAACTCCTCCATTTGGGACCCCATGATCAGTTAAATGGTTGGCTCTATTTGTCAAGTTCTGGCAGAGTCTCTCAGAAGACAGGTATTTCAGGCTCCTATCAGCATGCACTTTGTGGCATTCATAATAGTGTCCACGTTTGGTGATCATATATGGGATGGATCCCCAGGTGGGACAGTCTCTGGATGGCCTTTCATTCAGTCTCTGCTCCACACTTTACCTCTGTATTTGCTCCCACTGGTATTTTATTACCCTTTCTAGGAAGGACTGAAGGACCCACACTTTGGTCTTTCTTCTTCTTGAGCTTCATGTGGTCTGAAAAATGTATCTTGGTTGTTCCAAGATGCTCCAAAATATAACAAGGACAAATGCTCCACTACGTTCATAGCACCCTTTTTTATAATAGACAGAAGCTGGAAGAACCCAGATGTCCTTCAATAGAGGACTGGATATATAAAACATGGTACATTTTCATGATGGAGTACTAATCAGGTATTAAAAACATTCATGAAATTCTTAGGCAAATTAATGGAACTAGAAAATATCATCCTGAGTGAGGTAACCCAATCACAAAAGAACACACATGGTATGCACTCTCTGATGAGTGGATATTATCCCCTAAGCATTGTATTTTATATTAGCCTATAAAGTCCTTGCCTAAAGGGCAGGTTGGAATGCTACATTGGCCTAAAAAGAATCATGATCTATCAAGTAATTCAAAGAATATTTACTTATAACTATTCAAGCTGAAGTATTTATTGCATTCAATATCAAGGTACTAACTTCACTTTTTAAAGCCCGTGTTTCACAGGTCTCTATTTTATTATGGATCTTTTTTGGGAAAATTATTCCTTCTAAAATATTACCTAATTCAGTGAATAGAAACCTGGTGTAGAATCAAAACTTGCCAAACATTTTTAATATCATATTTTTTCCATTATTCTCTCCTCTCTATTTGGCTTATAGTACAACTTTATGTTTGGCTTATTTCTTTTTTGCTATTCCTGCAAAACACTTAGTATTCATCCCTAAAAACAGCCAAATAAGCCATCATCTACCACTCTTTGATTCCAGTTCCTCTCTGTATCTTAATTAGCACAAATAGTCCTGATAATTTTACCACCATAATTAGAGATCAAGTGATTTAAAGAACCTTGATCATTAAAAACATATATTTTAACAAAATTTGAAGTTATACAACATATACAAATATTCATACAATCTTCACATTATTATTTAAAAAAGAAAAATGTTGGGTAATATCTGCCTAAGTATACCTTTTATTGAAAAGCCCATTCTTAGGGATTAAGTCAAAACACCACAAGAGGAAAGTTTTGAATATCAAAGTTGTACAAACTAAACTAAAATCAACCAATTGTTAACTGATATTTATTTAAAAAATATCACTCAGTTTGTATACTTAGGCAGTCGCTATGATCAATATCATAGGATCAGTTGATGAACAGGAATGAATAACTATGGAAGTAGGAGACAACACAGCATATAACTAGCAAGATAGAAAGACTAAAAAAGATAAATTATCAAAAAAAGAAAGAAAGAAAATTTCTTACATCCATCACCCAGTTGAAATTTAAAACTTGAATTGTCTATTGTAATTAAATGTGTGTTTAGAAAAAAAGGATAATATTTGAAGAATTAAAAGTTTGTTTTGTCTGAACAAATAAGCTACAATGAGTTTATATTACTTGTGATTAAAAATGAAAGGAGAATATATGAATCAACTTTTTTTGTAATAAGATAATTATTATGATGCCACAACGCCCTGCTCCAGGGCATGGTCACAGACATTGAATGAAATATAAGAAAAATGCAAAGATGAATATTTCGTGACATGTGGTGGATCTGGGAAGGGTTGGCAGAGTGAGTAAATCTGATACAACCACATTATAATATATTCTTATGAAATAATAAAAGAATAATAAAAGATTTTTCTGCTAGTGAAAATTGTGGAGAAAAGTTAACATGAAAGACAATTTAATAAGTGAAAAGGCAATATTACATGAAATACATACTAAACACAGAAAAATTTTAAAAAGTGATAGTCAGAAATAACAGGGAAGATACCCAGTTTCAATATTAGACACTGATCGTTCTTTCTTAATGGAACATCATTATACATACAGTTGGCGAAGTAAAATATTCAACTGACTTTTCCAAATTTTACAAGGAAAAACTTAAAAAAATTGCTAATCCTGTGAAGCCAATCTTTAAATAGCTAAGAAAACAATTTTTTGCTAATAATTCTTCTAAAGGCAAATTTGACATCTTTGTTTCTGAGACTATATATCAACGGGTTCAGCATGGGTATAATCAATGTATAGAACACTGAGGTCATTTTGTCAATATCCATTGAATGTCCTGTACTAGGACGCAAATAAATGAAAATCAAGGTACCATGATAAATGGTGATTACTGTCAGGTGAGAAGCACAAGTAGAGAACCCTTTCTTTCTTCCCTCTGCAGAACCTATTTTAAGAATGGCCACTATAATATACATATAGGAGAGGAGAACAGTAAGGAGAGAGAGAGCTTCCACCAAACTTGCGAACACCACCAATATAATGTCATGTGTGTAGGTATCAGAGCAGGACAGAGAGAAGAGTGGAGAGACATCACAAAAGAAATGGTTAATTTCTTTGGAGCAGAATGACAACTGGAAAGTATTAGTAGTATGGATTATGGAACTCATAGTCCCACCTAAGAATGCTCCAAATGCTAACTGAGTACAGACTCTCCTAGACATAATTACAGTATAGAGCAGGGGGTTACAGATTGCAATGTACCTGTCATAAGCCATGGCAGCCAAAAGGAAAGATTCTGTGTCAACCAGAGAGCAGAAAAAATAAAACTGTGTAGCACAGCCATTGTAAGAGATCACCTTCTTGTCAGAAATCAGATCTACAAGTAATTTGGGAGCAATGACAGAAGAGTAGCTTGCATCTACGAAGGACAAGATACAGAGGAAAAAGTACATGGGAATGTGTAAATTAGAACTGACTGTGATCAATAATATCATGCCAATATTCCCCATCAGAGTAACAGAGTAGATGGAGAAAAACACAACAAATAGAAAACTCTGGAGCTCTGGATGATCACTGAATCCCAGAAGATAGAATTCAGTCTTCACAGTGCTGTTCTCCAGACTCATTATTTGTAGAAATTTTGGTTTCTGCAGCCCAGGTAGAATGAAAATGGGATAAACACATAGATAAATTTAAGATTCAACAAAAAAGGCATTTATAATCTACCTCATTATTATAAAGTAAGAATAATAGCATGTTAAATTAATAAATTTTCAATCTTGATGGTAAATTGGAATTTATAATGTCTTCTTAAAGTTTTTATGCTTGATATTCACCATCACATTAATGTGCTCTCTGAATATGCATGACAGTTTACTTTTAATTTCATTGGCTATCTATAAACATTGCCAAAGGGTTACTCCATGTGTAATTTTACAGCTCTGAACAAGTTTGTCAGTTTCCTGTACTTTGTCAAATCAATTGCTGTAGTAGGTAGAAGTATCTTAGTTGCAGATAAATTTTCATCAACAAAGAAGTAGAAGGACTGTTTTTCACTTTAAGGTGTGGTCCAAGTGAGGAACAAGGGATGATCTCAGAATTATTCAACAGTCACAAATAACACAAAATAAAAATAAAACAAAATGAAGGCTAGGAATGATTATTCCATGACTATCAGATTTGTTCCTTAGAAACTAAGAAATGTTCAGGAGGACAAATATCTACCATGTCTGAGGTTCAGCTATAATCTGAGAATGACTGAAGGGGACCAATAAGTCATTATCTAATTATTTTGGGTTCCAAACACTAAACATCACACTTATGTCACTAATTTTCTGTGAGTGTCATGTTCTCTCCTGAAGGTTTATTACATGCTTTTACTTACAAATGATGATCACATTAAGTTAAAATAAACAGAAATTAATGGTTTACAAATTAAATTTACACCAATTACTATCTAAATCTGTCCTTTATTCCTTCATGTGTTTACTGGTGTTGTTTGTTTTGAGCTGGGTCTTATAATGTAGATTTGGTTGGCCTGGAGCTCACTAGAAGACCAGGCTGACCTCATCTCTAACTTACAGAGATTCACCTGTTTCAGCCTCCCAAGTACCAGGTTAAAGCTGTGTTCCATCATGCCTGGCTCTGTTTAATTTATATAGTTAATAGTTACTGCCTTCTTATGAAAGTTTCATATTGAGATGTTGCCTCAGGGCCTAATAATATAGATTGGTGTCTTAAAATAACACATTTTTAAGTGTACTAGGATTTAATGCTAGGTTTTTTATTGGACTCACTGAGAGGATGAAAAACATGCTTGGCTGTAGTGATGTTCAAATTCAATCACCAGCTTTCTAGATGGTGATTGTGAGAACTGAACTACTGCAGTCCCACCCTGTATCAATATCTGAAAATTGTATTAAGAATACTTACCAGTCGACTACTCTTCTCTCATTCACCTCCTTCTTCGCTGTTGTGAGCCACAGTTTATTTTTGAACAGAAAACATTTGCAACACTTAAATGAAAAATATAAATCCATTATAGCACTTCTCATTGTCCATTTTTGACACAACTCCTTTCTTCAAGGAAAGTATACTTCCATAAAAAGGCTGGGTTCCTAGGAAAAGCTGGACATTTTATGGTTTCCTTTTAGGAATTTAATCTCGCATGACTTCTAGGAACCCAAGCACTAGTATCCAAATTCCCATGAGAGGATAAGTGAGCAATTAAACAGTTTCACAAAGGAATTCATTAAGCACAAAATGGAATGACACAACAAATGTTTGTCTTGGAAGTGCCTTAACGTTAATCACTTTGACTTTCCAAATTGTGGGCTATATAGAACTTAATAGTATTTGTTAGCCCCCTGATTTAAGTAACTACAAGTTTTTCAAATGGCACTGAGAACGTTATGTGCAAAAAGAGTAGTAGAATGAACTGAAATAGCATATTTATTGATATAAACATATATCAATGAATATAATTGCAATAAATGAGTATAATTCCATTCTTTAGAATTTTAAAACATAATTGTTGAATGAAAACAAGCTATAAATTGAATAAACTTATATCTATACTGAACTGAATTTCTCACTCCCTAAGGCAACATTATTTTCAAAAATTTTCATTCAGCAAACACCCATACTTTGTGATTATTTTGTTTCAGTTCCTTTTCTGGTTAGAAAACAAAGAACAGAAGGATAATTTTATCTGGACAGTAAGAAATGTATCAAGTATGAAACAGTAATAGAAAAGCAGCATCAGGTCGTTAAGAAAGTGTAGTGATAAAGTAAAATACTATAGCTCATGGTGTGTATATCATAGTACGTTTATCTCCCAATTTTTCATTCTAATCACATATAGTAAATATGTAAAGGAATATTTTACAAAAGCAATATAGATATCCATTTTCAATTCTATGTATCTAAAAATGGATGAAATATTCTTGGGATTCATATGGTCTGTGAGTTGTATCTTGGGTATTCCGAGTTTTTTTCCTAATACCCACTTATCAGTGAATACATATCATGTGTGTTCTTTTGTGGCTGTATTACCTCATTCAGTATGATATTTTTGAGTTCTGTCCCTTTACCTGTAAATTTCATGAAGTAATAGATGAGAAGCACACCATTGTGTAAATGTACCACATTTTCTGTATCCATTCATTTGTTGAGGACATCTTAATTGTTTCCAGTTTCAGGTTATTATACATAAGACTTCTATGAACATAGTGTAGTGTATGTCCCGGTTATATGTTGGAGCATCTTTTGGGTATATGCCCAGTAGTGTTATAGCTGGGTCCTCAGGTAGAACTATTTCCAATTTTCTGAGGAACCACCATAAAGATGAAGATACTTGCAGTCAACTATCAGACTGAGCACAAGAATTCCAGTGGAGGAGTTAAGGGAAGAATTGGAGGAGATGAATGGATTTGAAACCCCATAGAAAGAACAACCTATCAGAACACCCAGAGGTCTCAGGGACTAAATCACCGACCAAAAAGTAAACATGGAGAGACTCATGGCTTTAGCTGCACATGTAGCAGTGGATTAACTTATTTGTCATCAATTGGAGGGGAGTCTCTTGGTCCTGTGTAGGCTTGACCCAGCATAGGGGAATGCTAGGCTGCTGAATTGGGAGGGGGTGGGTGGGTGGGGAAACACCATTATAGAATCAGAGGGGAATGGTGAGGGGATAGTGGGATTAACTGAGAAGGGGGCTAACATTTGAAATGTAAATAAATAAAATAACAAATAAAATAAAAAAAGAAAACAGATTTCCAAAAGATAGCAAAAATATAACAAAGTAAAATATAATAAAAGAAGAACTCTCATCTGAAACTGAGCAAGCAAAGTCAGCAGTAGATGTCTTAAGAATGGAAACAAGCATATGAGACAGAGACATATTCAGGAGTCCAGTAAAAATGCTGAGCTAAAAGCTGTAGTACATATCTTGGCAACCTAATGAAGACTTGTGTAGGCCCTGTGCATTATGCTTCCGTCTCTGTGAATTCATGGGCACTTTGATCACTTGTTTAATAGGGTCTTGTTCTTATGCTATCCTCCATAGCCTGTGTTCTTCCTACCCCCTTTCTCTCCTCTTCCAAGGGATTCCCTGAGCTCTGAGTCAAGGGATTAAATGGAGACATCTCTTTAAGTTTTGTGTGTTCCATGATCTCTCTCTTTGTAATGTCTTATTGAGGGTCTGTAAAATAAATTATTAACCTCATGTACTTGTTTTCTTGGAGGTTTACTGCCTGTTTGCTAACTTAGACCTAGTTCTGAAAATTTCTAGCCTTTATACAACATAATGCTTGCCTAGAGTGTTTTCATCCTATGAGAGTTACTACTGAGTAAGCTCACCCTTTTTAGTTCTTTCTGAACTCTGACTAGCTGATTCAAGTCAGCTGTTGTGGCTCAAACTCATCTCCAAGCTTACTGATTGAATCTGTCTTCTCACTGAATTGCTCTGCTTAGCTTCACACTAATGTTATCAATCTGATATAATGCCCTGGATCCTTCTCATTCTCTAGCTCCTTGTCTTCATCTGTGTCTAGCTAGTTCTCTCTGCAACCTGTCTCTGTAAAACTGTCCTTGTAAAAACCGTCTCTGAACTCCATGAACTGAATTGCCACAAACTCCAATGCATTTTACTGCCTTTCACTTCTCTGACTCAACTGAATTGAATACATGCCTCTGTCTCCTGAGTGTTGGGATTAAAGTCATGTATGACCACTACTGGCTTTAAACATTTTCTTTTACCTGAAATTTGATATGGCAAAGAACTTGGAACACAGATATCTGCTTGCCTATGCCTCTTAGATTAAAGGCGTCTGTGTGTGTGTGTGTGTGTGTGTGTGTGTGTGAGTGAGTGTTCCAGATGGATTACACAGACCTAGAATGTCTTTGGATGTGATTCCTTGCCAGAGCAGCCATGTAGCATGCAGCTGGATGAAATTTCTTCTAAAAGGGTCTCTTTATGTGAACTCATCTGTTGGAGAAGGATGCCTCAACTATAATGGCTGAATAAGGCAAAAATCTATATTGTGTAAAAGAATATTTTAGGAGATATTTTAATCCCTACTTTACACAGCACTTGCTTTCCATACTGTCCCTCAGATGCCATTTAAGTAAGGGGGTTTCTGTCAACATTCCTTCCCTCAATTCCACCTCCTCTCCCAATTTTTACTTGATCCTCCTCTTTTCATGTCCCCCTACTCCACTCTATTCCACCTATAAAATCTATTCTATTTCACAATCAGGAACATCCAGGTATCCACATTCATTGCTTCCTCAATGCTAATCCATACTGTCTTTGTGTATGGATCATAGCTTGTTTATCATTTATGAAATGGCTAATATGCAGATATAATTCAATATTTTCATATTTATCTTTCTGGGTCTGGAATACTTAACACAGAATGATGCTTTTCTAGTTACTGGCATTTGCCTACAAATTTCATGAAGCCATATTTTAAACAGCTGAGTAAGACTTCATCGTGTAAAGTTTTTCTATTGCCATTCTTCTGTGTATGAATACCTATGTTGTTTCTAGTTTCTAGCTCTCACAAATAGAGCAGCAATGAACATGTTTGATCACATGTACTTGTGGTAGGTAGTGTAAGTTATAGGTGGTATAGTTCTCTTGAGTTGATTGATTTTTATCTTCCTGAGCAACCACAACACTGATTTTCATAATGGATATATAAGTTTGCACTCCCACCAACAACGGAGGAGTTTTCTCCTTGCTTCACATACTCAATATCATGATCTAACATGTATGCTATTGATTTTAGCCAAGTAAGGTAGAATCTCAAAGTAGTTTTGATTTTCATTTCTCTGATGGCTATAGATGTTGAATGATCAAGTATTTCTTAGCCATGTGAAACTTCTCTTTTTGAGAATACTCTGTTTAGATCTGTATCCCATTTGAAATTTATATGGTTTTTTGCTATCTAGTACTTTAGTTCTTTTTGTTTTAGTCCTCTATGGAAAATAGAGTTGATAAAAACCTTTCCCATTCTGTTGGCTATAGCTCTCTGTCATAGACATTTTCCATTGCTATACAGAAGTTTCTCAGTTTTATGAAGTCTCATTTATTAATTATTGATATTATTGCCTGGGATATAGGTGTTCCATTCAGAAAGTTGTCTCCTGTGTCAAAAGTGTTCAAAGCTAGTCTCCAGTTTTTATTCTATCAGGTTCAGTGTATCTGTTTTTAGGTTGAGACCTTTGATCCAATTAGACTTGAATTTGGTGCAAGGTTATAAGCATGTGTTTGGAGTCTTCTAGATATAGATATAAAGTTTAAGCAGAATCATTTGTTATAGATGCTGTCTTTTAAACATTATGTATTTCTTGCTTCATTATAAGTAATCACATGTTCATATGTGCTTGAATTTATGTGTATGATTTCAATTAGAGTCCATTGATTCTTTTTCTTTCCCCCACCCTCAGTCACATTCTCTTTTCCAGCTGATGGTCATATGGACAGATAACTTTAGGCTTCCACATCCCAGGTGAGCAATTTTAGAAGGGATGAGAGGGTTTTTCCCCCAGCTGCAGTGAATGTCATATCTGTTTTCTTTTATTAGATATTTTCTTTATTTACATTTCAAATGTTATCACCTTTCCTAATTTCCCTTCCAACCCCCCCCCCATTCCATCCCTCCTCCCCCTGATTACCAAACTACACATTCCTGCCTCCCTGTCCTGGCGCTTCCCTGTCCTGGCATTCCCCTACACTGGGGCATCGAGGCTTCACAAGACCAAACGTCTCCCCTCTCATTGATGTCCAACAAGGCCATCCTCTGCTACATATATGGCTGGAGCCATGGGTTTCTGTGAGACTGAGGTGTGAGACAAGGCCAACTCCATAATCCTGTGGCCATCAGTCACATGTAGCCATACCCCAGGGCCCTAGCGTTCTGCCTGGAAGCCACCTCTGCAGTCACCTGGCTACAGCCAAGCTTTCCCCGCTTCTTGGTTACCTGGTAAAAGCCAGGTGACCCAACTCACTGTAAATGGAGGCTTCCTGCCACTCCCGTTCTCTCTCTCTCTCTCTCTCTCTCTCTCTCTCTCTCTCTCTCTCTCTCTCTCTCTCTCTCTCTCTCTCTCTCTCTCTCTCTTCTTCCCCTTTCCACGTGGTCATGGCTTTTTCTCATTTTTCAATCTTCTTTTCTTTATTTCTCTATCTCCTTTTCTCCTTTTATTTTCTTAATAATAAAGCATGAAAGCTATGAGCAGTCTCCTATTAAATTTGCCGCTTGGAGCTAGCCTCAGCCTTCCTATCCACTGGGAAAGGATCTAAGCCATCTCAGCAACAGCGTCTCAACCAAGCAGCTTCTCTACAGGTACTGGGACCGTGCAAACGGCCACTCCTTCTAGACAAAGACTTCTGCACTAGCCTGTGCACTCTACAAGTTCGAGCGCCAGAGGTTCATGCCAGATTGGCACTGTCTTCTGAGAGAGACCTCCCTGCCCACCCATTAGCCAGTCAGCCTCATACTCCATAGATATGTGGGCACCAGCACTCACTATCACGGTGAGGCATGCAGTCCTGCCAGTGTCCCTTATACCCACGTGGGCTCTGCCTGCCTGTGTCTCTCCTATGCAGGATCTGCCGCTGCTGCTGCTAGCGCTTTTTTCTTTTCTTTTCTTTTCTTTTTTTTCTTTTCTTTTCTTTTCTTTTCTATTTTCACAGGTTCCTCCATGTGTACTTTTTGGTTGGTGGTTTAGTCCCTGCGAGCTCTAGGGGGTATTGATTGTCTCATATTGTTGTTACTCCTATGGAGCTGCAAACCTCTTCAGCCCCTTGGGTCCTTTCTCTAAGTCCTCCATTGGAGACCTTATGCTCTGTCCAATGGTTGGCTGTGAGCATCTGCCTCTGTATTCGTCAAGCTCTGGCCGAGACTCTCAGGTTCTCTGATTAAGTGTACTTCCTAGAACCCACATACTGACTAACAACCGTATGCTATTAACCAGAATATATGGCCTCTTTTCTGGGTTTTTTTTGGTACAGTAGACATGTAATGCATAGACAAAATGAAGGCAAAACACATATGAATATAAAACAAATATAGATAATAATAAAGAGAAAATTAATCCAAGTAAAATGAGAAATATTATAAGAAAAATCACAGTAAAAATAGTGATATAATTTTTAAAACAAAAGAGTAAAGTTTTAGAATGTTCATTTTCTCAAAAAGTTAAACATAATTGAGACAACAAATATCACAGTCTCTGATTTACAAAAATTACCTCAAATTAGGTAATTTCCACTGCCTATTTCAAGATCTCAGGAGAATGGGACTAAATTGTCCCAAAGGTTTGTGCATCACCAAGGCTGCAACTATTCGTATAATAAGGTAAGTGACTCTTGCAGACAAAAGACAGCCTACAATTTTTACAATAAAGTTTAAGACTCAAAAGATTTGTTCTCTCTCTCTCTCTCTCTCTCTCTCTCTCTCTCTCTCTCTCTCTCTCTCTCTCTATCATTCAACAAGACATTTTTGAATGGAAGAACCCAACCCTTGTTGCTGCCCAGGTTTGGTGTAGTTTTTGTGAATAATAAAGAAGAGGATTTCTGTCTTTCTGCCGGATTTTTGTGAGTGGCTCAGCCAGGCTTCTCAGCACTCTGGTAAAGAGAGCCAGATGGGATATGAGGATAGAACAGAAGGGGAAACATGAAAAATGTGTGTCTAGCTTCTGTAAGTTGATAGAATCACAGAAAAGATAAAACGTAATTATTTTTGAGAAATCATGAAAGAGGAAAAGCAGATTTTTTTTTTATTTTCTAAGTTTTTATTTACATTCCAAATCATTTCCCCTTTCCTGTTTCCTCCCTCCACGAAAGTCCCATAGGCACCCTTCCCTCTCTCTGTTCCCCATTCAACCCCCTCTCCCTTCTCTGTCCTCGCATTCCCCTACACTCAGTCTTTCCAGGATCAGAGGTCTCTCTTTCCATCTTCTTGGAAATCTATTGATATGCGAATTGTGTCTAGGGTATTCCAAGATTCTGGGTTAATATCCCCTTATCAGTGACTGCATACCATGTGTGTGCTTTTGTGATTGGGTTACCTCACTAAGGATGATATTTTCAAGTTCTGACCATTTGCCTAGGAATTTCGTGAGTTCATTGTTTTTAATTGCAGAGTAGTATTCCATTGTGTAAATATACCACATCTTCTGACTCCATTCCTCTGTTGAGGGACATCAGGGTCCTTTCCAGCTTCTGGCTATTATAAATAAGGCTGCTATGAACATAGTGGAGCATGTGTCCTTATTGCATGCAGGTAAAGCCTCTGGTTATATGCCCAGGAGTGGTATAGCCGGATCCTCCAGGAGTGTCATGCCCAGTTTTCTGAGGAACCGCCAGACAGCTTTCCAGAGTCGTTGTACCAGCTTGCAATCCCACCAGCAGTGGAGGAGTGAAGGAAAGTGAATAAGGGTAGTAAAACCCTTGTGGTTTGAGAGTGGAGAGGAACACTGGGCATAGAATAGTACAACAGAACAAGTGATGAGATGAAGACGGGAGGGTCAAACAAATAAGTCGTGGTGGAAATTTTCATAACAAAAAGCTATTTGTTTATGTTAATTAAACAAAGAAATAGAGGTAGGACAGTTTATTCTAGAGAAAAATATCATAAGTTCCTATTTTCATTAAAATTATGAGTTCTGGGAGGAAAGAAACAAGTACCCACATGAGGAAAGACTATAAGAATGACTAATATCATTTGGAAGCAATATAATAACTCTACTTTGCAGCTGAAACCATTGCATTCTCTATAATGAGGGATTACATGAGTTGAAATGCTCCATAAAATGAATCACACTGTTAATAAATGTATATGACAACTAGAATCTTTACCTTAAAAATAGGTTGTCTTAACTCAAATTCTTGAATATAACAGCAGAAAGGACAAATGTGTGACTTACTTTTGTATACATTGTGACATCTTTGTCAATGGATTTTCTGAAATTATATCATGGTCTATGTAATGATAGGATTCTTACCAGAAAGCAAAGATGTTCATGTTTTGGATAAGGGTAAATCTGAGGTTTGACCTACAAGGAAATTATATGATAAAGAAATTTTGTGTTATTTTTGTTACTTATTAATATATTTTCCAAAAATTCCCTGTATAAAGCAATATTACTTTGTTGTTTGTTTTTCCTTTCTCTCATTCTAAGATAATTGAAGGACAGGATGACTATGACTATATTAACTATTTTGAAGGGAGAATAGAAAGACAGAAAAACATTTGAAAATGAAAGCAAACAGATAGACAGACTTAGAAATGTGAAATTTCTGTGTCTTCATGAGACCTTTTTTTCTTAGACTATCCCCTTGCCTTCCATTTCCTTGTGTTTGTTCTTAGCAATGGTGTTAATATATAAGCATATCAATTTCCTATTATAAATGCTCTATTTTCCCCCAAGAATAGTTTCTAACATTCAACAAGATGATCATTAAATAGGAAGTATGACATTATCTGACATATGGAAGTGTGTATGTGGCTAAGTATATGAGGATCAGAGATATAGATACAAATACATAGCTGGTCTCTGTATGTATGCTAGTGAGAAAGTCAAATTTTTCTGCCTTGAATCTTATCAGTTACTATAAAGAAATAAATACTACTACAAAGAAGTAAAATCTGTCCTCTACTTTTATTATTCCTTGTGGAATTATTAATAATTAGAACTGTCTGAAGTAAACATTATATTAACAGAAAAAATGATTAGCATGCATCTAATTTTAAAATGTACTAAGTAAAAAAGAATAAAGTGACACAAGATATAACCAAAGGAGGACAACACAAAAGATGTTAAGATTGTGTAAAGATATGATGAAAATATTGTTCATAAATTTCCAGTTTGTAATATGGAATAGCAATTTAAGATAATCAGTAATATATTAACATAAATCCTGTCATTTAGGAACTTACAGAACTATAGTAAGAAATATAAATAATTTAAAATATGTATAATATAATATTATTATTATATGATCAGAACTAAAAAAGGCAAGGATTTGCATTTTTAATCCAATGAATTTTAAGAAGAAATTACAATACAGTAATTTTATTACTTTGTTCCATGATTCTTCTTAAAAATTGCCTGGATCAAGTGCACAGATGATATACACTTATCCTACATGCTTCAAAGGCAAAAATGTGTTTTCTAATTAACCTATTTCTATTATTTTTTTCTCATTTCAGGGTCAATCTTCATACTTTTACAGGCACATAATGTTGCTATCTGGAAGAAACAATAGCGGGATGATATTCATCCTCTTGGGCTTCTCAGATTACCCTGAACTGAAAGTCCCACTCTTCTTGGTGTTTCTCATCATCTATAGCATCACTGTGGTAGGGAATATTGGCATGATCGTTGTTATCAGAATTAATACCAAATTGCACACCCCCATGTACTTCTTCCTCAGCCACCTGTCGTTTGTGGATTTCTGCTATTCTTCCATTATTGCTCCCAAGATGCTGGAGAGCCTTGTTGCAAAAGACAGAATCATTTCATTTACAGAATGCATAGTACAATATTTTTTATTTTGTGTCTTTGTAGTAACCGAAGCCTTTTTATTAGTGGTTATGGCCTATGACCGATTTGTAGCTATCTGTAACCCTCTGCTCTACACAGTAGTCATGTCCCAGAAACTCTGTGTCACACTGGTGGTGGGATCCTATGCATGGGGGTTCACGTGTTCCTTGACACTGACATGTTCTACTGCACCATTATCTTTTCATAGTGTCAATAGAATCGATCACTTCTTCTGTGAATTCTCTTCACTACTAGCCCTTTCTTCCTCTGATACTCATATCAATCAATTGCTGCTGTTTGTTTTTGCCACATTTAATGCTGTCAGCACATTACTCCTTATTCTGCTGTCTTACCTGTTCATTGTTGTCACTGTCCTTAAAATACATTCAGCCAGTGGGCGTCGTAGGGCTTTTTCCACCTGTACATCCCACCTGGCAGCCATCACTGTCTTCCATGGTACCATCTTGTTCCTTTTTTGTGTGCCCAACTCTAAGAATTCCAGGCTCACAGTCAAAGTGGGCTCTGTGTTTTACACAGTGGTGATCCCCATGCTTAACCCCCTAATCTATAGTCTGAGGAATAAGGATGTCCAAGACACAATTAGAAAAATAATGACCGTTATCTCATGTGTTAGGACTGATAGACACAAAATTGCCAGAAATTTGGAGTGAAGTAATTTCTCATTGGAATTATTTTAAGGTCTTTCATGAATATATAAACAGTTTTCATGTATGATCTTAAGCATATTTTTACAATTAGTAAAGTTAATATTATGCATGGATAAATTTTAGGTTTGATTTAGAAAAACAAAACTTAGGGTTTTTGTTTAGGTTCCAAAAGAAGCAATGATTTTTTTTTTTTTATTTTAGCGTTTGATCCTAAATTGCGTCATATAGTTTGAAATGCAATATTCAGATTACTTGTTCTTATAATGGTCATCTGAAAATACTTATATAATCAAAAGCATATTATTCTATCATCTATCCTTATCAAATATTCAGGACAGAGAAGCAACTTTTGAAATATTAGAAGGTTTTCATTCTCACATAAAATAGAACTCACTGGAAATAAGACAACTAATGATTTCCTTCAAAGATGCAGATGCCCTATAGTATGGCAAAGATGAATATGGTTATTGAATGATACAGAAAATAAGTTCTATAAAGATTTTGGAAGAAAGGAATATTGTACTTGATTACAGGATGATAGCAGGAAACTTTCACAAAATACATATAACTATAAATATACTTTGTAAACAAATACACATTTTGTATACAACTTCCACTGAGGAATGGATTTTACTCAAGAATATAAATATATATGCAAATATATAAGACTACTGATACTGTATCAGTAGTCCTAAAGTATTTTGAGAGCAAATATGATCTTATTGATATGTGATTACTTATCTGTGTTCATGTACTTGGCAATAAGAATCATTTAAATAGCATACACTTAGTATTTTTAATAAATATCAAGTAAGGTAGTGAAAGAGACTGTGATGGACGCAACCAAAATTTTAAACTGCAATACTGGATTAAAAGAAAATCCAAAACCCCAAAACAGGGCTTCTGTAGTCCTGTCTGCCTTTTATTTGATACTGATATTGATGAAAGACATGGAAAACAGGAATCAAAAGATACCTCCAAGGGTTGTACAAGCAGCAATGCTGTTTGGGAGAAGGAACTTCGTGACTGGCCAATTCATGATTGATTCAATTCATGCACATATCACAAATTTCATCTTCCATGGTACCATTTTATTTCTCTTTTGTGTGCATAACCCTAGAAATTTCAGGTTCACAGTCAAAGTGTAGTCTGTGGTAGACACAGTGGTGATCATCTAGCTGAATTCCCCATATCTGGAGATACTCCAGTGATGCTCCCACATGAACAAAGCTTTTCAGTGACATGGCTAGCTTCCAGTTTATTCTTTAGACATGGTCTTCTAAATAACACAAATGAATTCAGTAAGTTAAACTTGAATGAGATTATTATTTTGACTACCATTAGTGTCTTCTTTTAGATGAATGCATGTTTACTCTTCTTTTATAGAAAGTGAAACAAAACAGTTTAGATTTATTTACTCCTACTTGCTTGAGGCAAAGATGGCCACATTTTATAAAAAAAATAAAAAATATGTCAATGTGTATTCCTGCTTTGCAATTGCTAATAATTAGATGAATATTCAAATAGTTTCACAATGTCATTTTCATACTAATATATAATTGTTCTATGTTCTTAATAAATATAATTGTTCTATGTTCTTACTTGCTATGAAGAGGTTTGGACAATCAGAATATGTTTGTGGCTAGCCTGCTTTCCATAGTGAATTCACTGCAAGCATGAGATATCAATATCTTATCTCAACTCTCAACAATGAAATTAATAGTTCAGAAACTTAAAAAAAGTAGTGGTAAGAAATAAAAGTAAACAAACAATAATCCAATCATAACAGAAAATAATAAATAGTGAAAATAGAAAACATCTCTTAGTATTCTTAACTGCCAAACTTCAATTCATATTTTTTAAATTTGAAAGTAGTTTCTTCTCTTGTAAAATACATTCTGAATACAATTTCCTCTTGTTCTATGGCTCCAAACTTCCCTACATATCTAGGAATATGCCAAGGAAACTGTATCCTACAACAGACATAATCGCATATGCATGTTATTGATACACTGCTCTCAAAAGAAAGAATAGGAAACAGCATAGATGTCCACTCACAGATGAGTACATATATGCCACATGTTTTAGAGAATAAAATTCAATCAATGTAAAGAATATAATTATATTCTTTATAAGAAGTTGAATTAAACTGATTTTTATATTAATAAGTCTAAAATACAAACATTAAATGTTTTCTCTCATATGTAGGTCTCAGATTCAAATATTTGTACTTTGAATATATATTTGTTTGTTTTTATGAACACATAAAGGGGGTAATATGTTATGATAAAACAATCTTAAGTAGGCAGGACCAGAATCAAATGAGGGTAATAGAATACACACTATATAAAAGTAGAAGAAGGATTATTACAGTGAAAAAGGGAACAAGTATGTATAGACATTTGTATAGAAAATGATTAAGAAATGTTATCAGTTAAGAAAACTTATTTATGAATAAAGAACATAACAAAACTTACTTATTTGTATGATCACTACACACACAAATATAAAGCATAAACATAGCCTATGATATTGTCCCAGTCAATGAAGAGACACCAAAAAAGACAGGAGAGTAAATTTAGTGTACATTATAAAGTAAATCCAAGAGTTACAAAAAGGAAAGAAGACTAAATTCCACACATATATATATATATATATATATATATATATATATATATATATATATGTGTGTGTGTGTGTGTGTGTGTGTGTGTGTGCCTTTCCCACAATGATGGGACAGAATCCTTCCTTGGTCATAGCAATATATATATATATATATATATATATATATATATATATATATATGTATATATTATATGTGTATACATTCAAATTAACTCTGGAATGTAGCTAACAATGCATCAAAATTGGTTCATTACTTAAAACAACTTTATACGTTTATATACCTAAGAGTTTAATAATGCAGAAATCAGAAAGACATTGGTAGAACAGGTCTGAAATATATACTTCTAATTATTCATTAAAGCCATGTCTCTTCTAAAAAACAAACACTATCAAAAGGAAAACCCAAAATAAAATTATAATAACATTTTACATTTATAGTGAACTTATAAATGTAATGGTTTTAAAAGAACTACCAAGCAATTTTGAAAGAATAAACCAAGTCCTAAAATATTTCTCATTCATGTCTTTAGGTATAAGGTACATTGAGACTCACCAAAATCTTTATGTATGACATCTGATAGGATTCTGTACATCGTTGCTACCAGGACTACTCTCTATAGATTCTTTTCCATTTTACTGTTGAGGATCTCTGCCCTTCAAGAGACATACGTAGTGTAAGCCTATCAACTACAATACACCTAAAGTTAGCATATTATTTGACAAACTAGGCTATGCATAATATATGACTATTTTATGTAAAATTAACATATAATTTGAATTGATTTGAGTAAATATAAAAAAGTCAGGGATCATGACAAAAAGACAAGGAGTCCTCATGCTTTAGTCTTTGGGCATTTTGCTCTTGTTTTGATCATTATAGTGGTTGATATAAGAGATATAAATAATGAAAATCTTGTGTGATTAAAGAACAAGAGAAAATATGTATCAAGATATAATGCATAAAAATGCTATTTAAATAATTTCTTCAGAATTAAAAAGTCTCATGTTAATTTTAGACAATTATATATTGACTATTGAGAACTGGAAACATTATTTGAGTCGAGTTACACTAATACAGTTTTTGAACACTTTGGTGCATCTGAAAACACACAGGCTGCTTTGAGTACACATATTTTAAGTCAACCTTGTATACTTAAGAAAAGACCAAATGAGGGAATAGATCATGAAGTATGCCAATGCCATGGTCTCCCTCAATACTCGTGGTGTCTATTCTCTCAAATCTTTAGTAGCTATCATCTCTCTATTGTCATACAGATTTATTAACCAACTGCTTACTTTAACAAAGGTCACATGTTTTTAGCCTAGATTAGAAATAAATGCTGACCTCATTCAATTTGATAAAGTTGCATCATGACAATTCCCTTTTTTAGTTTATTGATAGGGTAAAAGAAGGATTCACTACATTCGCTATCACTTCTCTCTGATTTGGGGGGAAACACTATGGAGACTTGACTCTTTACTGTGTCGGTGGTACACTATTGACATAAGACAAACATCTTATGTGATCTATTCACATATTACACCAAGGTAAAGCTTAATTGTAACATACATTGTTTATCAAGAAACTTCATGGTGAATTTTTTCTTTGACCAGTATGTAGTGTCCTTCTGTGACTTTTTTGATGACTTTAGGTTGAAAGTCAATTTTACCTGATATTAGCATGGCCTCTCGGCTGGTTTCCTGGGACCATTTGCTTGTAAAATTGTTTTCCAGCCTTTTACTCTGAGGTAGTGTTTGTCTTTGACACTAAGGTGTGTTTCCTGCACGCAGCAAAATGCTGGATCCTGTTTACATATCCAGTCTGTTAGTCTATGTTTTTTTATTGGGGAATTGAGACCATTGATATTAAGAGAGATTAAGGAATAGTGATTATTGCCACCTGCTATTCTTGACGCTGTCTTTATGTTTGAGTGGTTATCTACTTTTGGCTTTGATGAAAGAAGGTTACTATCTCGTTTTTTCCAGGGTATAGTTTCTCTCCTTTTATTGGCGGTTTCCACCTATTATCCTTTGCAGGGCTGGGTTTGTGGAAAGATATTGTGTAAATTTGGTTTTATCATGGAATATCTTGGTCTCTCCATCTTTGGTGATTGAGAGATTTGCTGGGTAGAGTAGTCTAGGCTGGCATTTGTGTTCTCTTGGAGTCACAAAGTTTCTGTAAGGCAAAGGACATTGTCAAAAGGACAAAGCAGCACGTAACAAACTGGGAAATGATCTTTACCAATCCCACATCTGACAGAGGGCTAATATCCAATATATACAAAGAACTCAAGACTTTAGACTCCACAGAGCTAAATAACCCTCTTAAAAAATGGGTTACAGAGCTAAACAGAGTTCTCACCTGAAGAATATCTAATGGCTGAGAAGCACCTAAAGAAATGTTCAACATCCTTAGTCATTAGGGAAATGAAAGTCAAAACAACCCTGAGATTCCATTTCACACCAGTCAAAATGGCTAAGATCAAAAACACAGGAAACAGCAGTTGTTGGCAGGATGTGGAGAAAGAGGAACACTCCTCCACTGCTGGTGGGATTGCAAGCTGATACAACCATTCTGAAAAGCAGTCTGGTGGTTCCTCAGAAAACTGGGCATGACACTCCTGGAGGATCCACCTATACAACTCCTGGGCATATACTCAGAGGCTTTACCTGCATGCAATAAGGACACATGCTCCACTATGTTCATAGCAGCCTTATTTATAATAGCCAGAAGCTGGAAAAAGCCCAGATGTCCCTCAACAGAGGAATGGATTCAGAAGATGTGGTGTATTTACACAATGGAATACTATTCTGCAGTTAAACACAATGAATTCACGAAATTCCTAGGCAAATGGTCAGAACTGGAAAATATCATCCTTAGTGAGGTAACCCAATCACAAAAGAACACACATGGTATGCAGTCACTGATAAGGGGATATTAACCCAGAATTTTGGAATACCTAAGACACAATTCACATATCAGTAGATTTCCAAGAAGATGGAAGGAGAAGAGACCTCTGGTCCTGGAAAGACTGGATGTAGGGGAATACCAGGACAGAGAAGCAAGAGAGGGTTGAATGGGGAACAGAAAGAGGGAAGGGGGCTTATGAGACTTTCGGGGAGGGAGGAAACAGGAAAGGGGAAATCATTTGGAATGTAAATAAAAAAAACTTAGAAAATAATTATAAAAAAATAAATAAATAAAATAATTTAAAAAAAGGAAAAAAGTAACTTCAATTAAATTATGTTACATTAAGACACTGATGAATATTCCCATTTTTTATCTCATTATATTAATAATTGAATCTCAAGAGGGAATATTTTCTTGCTGTCATATTGATGTCCCACAGAGACTAGTGCTTGTTTTCAGAAATTTAGGATTATAAGCTGTAGGGATACACACTGACATACAAAGACTATGGCATTTTGAATAGTGATATCTTTAGGAGCAGAGGGAGACATGTAATGTTTGTTTCATAGGTGAGTTGGTTGGATATGCTTAACTATATTTATTTGGTGGAATACACTGAAATAATAGTTTGTGAGAGATCAAATTTTGAATTATTTTCTCTATGGGATAATATGATTGCACTCATAAAGAATTTGTAAAGGAATCTACTGAACAATAAACCATTTCTTTTTTGTGTTTATGTCTTGCTTCTAGAGTGTGCATCAGGATATAAGATGTCACGAGAATGCACACAGAATAATATATTTATTCCGTGGTAATGGATAATCCTGGCAGTAAATATTATCAGTTTCATCTGCAGAAAGGCATTGGGTAGTTACTGGTCTGAGAGGAAAAACCTGAGAATCAGATCGAAAAAAAAATTTGCTATTTGAGTAAGGAAAATAGTAAAGAAAAAAATGTTTATGATATTCTCTGCAAATATACAGATAAAAACTTGAAAAAGTATGTCATAAATTGATTTATAGATAGAAGATAAAAGAAAGATATAAAATGAAAGTGAATGGAGCTAATTCTGATACAGAAAGCATTGCAGGCTATTTTTGAGTACATGATAGCATTTATCATATAAAGTTACTTGGATTTATAAATTGAACAACTTCATCTTTAAAATCCTCACTTATTTATTGTATCATAGTTGATACATCAACTATGTTAATTAAAATGGTAAAAGTTTTGAATTTAGTAGAGAAGTATTGTGGAATGTAAAAAGAGTCATGGTAGTTCAGTGAATCTTGGACTACGTTATACAAAGGAGAGACCATTGCATGTCTAGTAATATTTTTTCAATTCTATTTGCATACATATTAACAGGCATTACACATTTCTTTATTTCTATTTCATATTTTAATTATTTACATTCTAAATGTTATCCCCTTTCCCAGTTTCACCTCCACAAACCTCCCTATCCCATCCCCATTCCCTCTGCTTCTATGAGAGTGTTCCCCCACCAACCTACCCACTCCCACCTCACCACCATGGTATAGATGAACATATTTTTATTTATTTAATATTACATATAATACATTTAAATTAATATCCTTTACTTTATTGTAATATAATTACATCACCTCTCCCTCCCTTTCCTCCATTCAATATTTTCCATTCCCTCATCTCTTGCTCATCTCAAATCAATAGATGAGGTAGTTAGCTAGGTGTCTAGTACCAAGCATGATTTCTCTCCTGTTGGATAGGTCTTGAGAGTAATTATGCATCTGTTGGTTACTACCAAACAACAATGAGTAGCACTATTATACCTGCAGGATATTTTTGCCATCCTGTCAATGTGGTTCCTAGTTATCAAAGGTGAATAGGACTGTTTATGCTTCAATCCCCTGCCAGCTTTGCTTAGCATATCTTCCTTAAAGAGACTTGCTCAGTAATGATTATTGCTATTCTACTTGCAACAGCTAGAGAATGGAAACCATGTGAACAGAAGGAAATTTCATTGGATTCTCATGAATATCCTCCTTTATCAAATTCCTTGCTAACAAAGAGTCAGTGCTAGGAAGGCAATGTGCAAGATATTTTTCATCATTATTCCTGTTACTGGTCAAGCATTTTCTTTTTTCTTTTCATTTTTGATTTCATTTTTTTAAAATTCTCTTTAATCTTTTGTTTGTTTGTTTTTTTACAGTTCAGTCATTATCTTCCAAACATTTTCCGATCAGAACAATGACATTTGTTGAGAATGATACATATTAATGAATCCATCCTCAAGTTTTTGAAATTAGTTGATAAGTTGATAAAAGCTTGTTTGTGATCTCTTCTACATTCTTTTCTGCACAAATATCTGTTTGTTGCCCCAGCATCATGCATCATCGATGTTTGTTTCAAGGTTCTTGGAAGTGGGCAAATAAGGGTTCTCTATATTTTTGAGATTCTAATTTCTGAATTAACTCAATTTCCTTCACAGCTATTATCTGAAACCTTACTGTAGAAACTGATTATGTTAAAAATTCTATCAAATAATATGAATAAAATTATTTATGTTTAAAGTTAAAAGCAAAGTTTTTGATTATGTGTATAATATTTCCTTATATCCATCATGTTTTGACTTCTATTTATTTCTCTTTTGTTTTGTACATGAAATTATAAAAATTTAGAAAATTAAGTGATATATATTTTCATACCTATTGCAAAATTTTTCTAATCTCTCAATTTTCCACTTGATTTATAAATTTTTATACCTTTACATATTAACAATTACCAGTAGCCAATTTTTGTAATGATTTTTTCTATATTTTTGATTATTTTCCCAAGAAATTCAAAGCAAAATATTTGTTTTTAAAACAGATATTTATTAAAACTTTGAAGAGCCATGTATATATAGTGGAAAGTAATACTCAAGAGTATTCATTCTCTGAACTGTGGCTGAAATTAAATCCAAAATAAATTGAATCAATGTGTAAATACAATTTTTATTTTCCTGAAATAATTGTTATCTAAGAGGCTTATTGCTGAATAAGCTCACCCTTTAGTGTTCTTTCTGAACTCTGGATGGATGAATCAACTCTGCTGTTCTTGCTCAAAATCCTCTCCAAACTGATTGATTCTCACTGAATTTCTCTGCTTGGCCTCAGACTAACCCTGGCACTCTGTTCTAATCTGGCTCTAATTATTTGCTTGCCCCTTCTATCTTCACCTGACACATGTCTTTATAAAACTGTTCTGGTAAATCTCTCTCTCTCTCTCTCTCTCTCTCTCTCTCTCTCTCTCTCTCTCTCTCTCTCTCTCTCTCTCTGAACTGTTCTTTTTGTTCTGTTTTTGGTCGTTATTTTATTTATTTAAATTTTATCCCCCCTTCCCACTTTCCCCTCTGCAAACTTCCTATCCCATCCACCTTGTCCCCTGCTTCTGTGAGGAGGCTCTTTCACCCACCCACTCCTGCCTCACCAGCCTAGCATTCCCCCACATTGGGGCATTGAGCCTGCACAGGACCACAGGATCAGTAGCCTCTCCTCCCATTGATACCAGATAAGGCAATCCATCCTCTGCTACTTATGCATCTCAAGCCATGGGTCCTTCCATGTGTACTCTTTGGTTGGTGGTTTAATCCCTGGAATTTCTGGGAGATCTGATTGGTTGATATTGTCCATCCGATGGTGTTGCAAACCCCTTCAGCTCCGTCAGTTCTTCCACTAACTCTTCCAATGTGGTTACCATGCTCAGTCACATGAATGCTTGGCTGTGAGCATTCACATCTGTATTGGATAGGTTCTGCCAGAGCCTCTAATGAGAAAGGTATACAAGGCTTCTATCAGCAAGTGTTTCATGGCATCAGCAATAACATCTGGGTTTGGTGTCTGCAAATGGGATGAATCCTAGGTGGGGCAGTCTCTGGATGGCTTTTCCTTTAGTCTTTACTCCACTACTTGTCCCTGCATTTTCTTTTGACAGGAGCAATACTGGGATAATATTTTTGAGATGGGTAGATGGTCCCATCCCTCAAACAGAGGCTGTCCCTAACCTCTTGATATGGTCTCTACAGGTTCTCTCTACCTTTTGTTGGGTGTTTCAGCTAAAATAATCCATTCTGGGTTCTTGGAGCCTCTGGATTTCCTGGCATCTGGGAATTTCTAGTGGCTATCCCCAGTCAGCATCCTCTGCTGATATACACCTCCATTCAATTTCCTGACTTCCTGTACTTCTCCCCAGCCTCCTCCCACACTTAATCTTGCCCACTTTGTCCTTCCCCTCCTATCTCCTTCTTAGGTCCCTCCCTCTATCTCTCATGATTATTTCGTTCCCCCTTCTAAGTAGAACTGAAGCTTCCACATTTTAGTCTTCCTCTTGAGCTTCAAATAGTCTGTGAGTTGCTTAGGCTCTAAGATCAACTATGGACAAATAGGATCTCACAAAATTGAAAAGCTTCTCTAAGGCAAAAGACACTATCAAAAGGACAAAAGCTGCAACCTACAGATTGGGAACAGATATTTACCAACCCTACATCCAGTCCATGGAGGGCTAATATCCAATACATACAAAGAATTCAAGAAAGTTAGACTCTAAAGAACCAAATAACCCTATTAAAAATGGATTACAGAGTTATACACAGAATTCTCTAATGAAAAATCTCAAATGGTTGAGATGCACAGTTCTTTAAATAACCTCCCTTTGTTTTCTATTCTCTTGAGAGTTGGGCATATCTTATTTGTCACTTATTATGTCAAATTGTTCTCTGATTCTTCACTTTTTCTGCCCCTCAATTTAGAGATCACATTCAAAGAAGTTTTCTTCATCCTACAAATTAAATTTTCTTACATTGTTTGAGATTAAATGTGTGTTCTAAGGAAATTTCTGTATTCCAGACTGAGGGGTAAAAGGTGTGTGGTCTGTCTGCATTCAACTTTAATCACACACATCTAGAAGGTCTTTGAATATGATACCTTGATAGAATACACATGTGACTGGATTAAAACTCCTCTACATCAGTGTAATTATTTCACAGAGGTAAATGATAATATAGAAATTAATCCTGTTTTCATGTTAAAACACATTAGAGGAGTAAATAAATTATCACATCAGTTATATGTTTCTCTGGAGAGTCAGTGGCGTTCACTTTTGAACTTATAAGTCATTTGCCAGAGGTTTAATATTTACAAAATTAGCATATGAGAAATTGGGGTAAATAGATTTCTAATTTTAGAGATCAGTGAAATAACTAAATGAAAAGTACTTTATGCTTCTTCTGGTTAAGTTAAGTCCATTTTCACAATTCTGACAAAATCAATTGAAACAATAAAGTATAATCCACACATTTAATTCTGGTGTGATTTCTGAATCCATACATGGATTTTAAAAAGTTCTATTTTCAAGGTCTTAGTTAATGTTTTATTTTACAAGATATTATTTATATTTACAGATGTGTGCTACACCCCACTATCATAGAAGAGTTCAAACTAAATTTAAAATCATAAAATAAAGAATAATGTAGTTATTTTCCCAAGAAAAACTTAAAGATAACAAATGGATGTGGAAAACTGCAGCACTGTGGCACAGTTCATCCTCCTGGGATTTTCAGATGTCCCTGAGCTGAGTGGTTTTCTCTCCTTGCTCTTTCTTCTCATTTATGGAGTCACCGTACTGGCCAACCTGGGAATGACCACATTAATTCAGGTCAGCTCTCAACTTCACACCCCCATGTACTTTTTTCTCAGCCATCTGTCCTTTGTGGATTTCTGTTACTCCTCCATCATTCTGCCTAAAATGCTGGCTAACATCTTCAATAAGGAAAAAGCCATATCATTCCTAGCCTGTATGGTCCAATTCTATCTGTTTTGCACATGTGTGGTCACTGAAGTCTTCTTGCTGGCTGTGATGGCCTATGACCGCTTTGTAGCCATCTGTAACCCACTACTGTATATGGTTATCATGTCCTCAGATCTCCGTATGACACTGGTGACTGGCTGCTACCTGTGTGCATCAGTGTGTTCTCTGATTCATTTGTGCTTAGCCCTTGAGATCCCATCATTTAAGTCAAATGTGATCAACCACTTCTTCTGTGATCTGCCTCCACTTTTGAGTCTTGCTTGCTCTGATGTCACTGTTAATAAAGTGCTACTCTTTGTTGTAGCCACCTTCAATGAGAGTCTTAGTATTGTGGTTATCTTCACCTCCTACTTGTTTATCCTCATCACCATCCTGAGGATGCGGTCTGTAGAGGGGAGGCGCAAAGCCTTTTCCACTTGTGCTTCCCACCTCACAGTCATCATTGTCTTCCATGGGACTATCCTTTCCATTTATTGTTCTTCCACTTCAGACAACAGTGGAGATGCTGACAAAGTGGCCACAGTGTTCTACACTGTAGTGATTCCCATGCTAAACCCTTTGATCTACAGCCTCAGAAACAAGGATGTCAAAGGTGCTCTCAGGAAAGTTGTGAACTCGAAGATAAATTCCCAGTGAACACTGTATTGTCAAGATGCAGAATCTAAGGTAGATATGGGCAGAGAGATTAACAGATGGAAAACATTTGGCTGGAAAAACAAAATAAAGGTGCATGACAGTTCTGAGTGATTTTTTTTTCTGTTCAGTATTCTGACCCCTAAATTTAAACACTTGTCATTTTTAAGATTCTAAAATTTAAAGTTGATTTCATGTTTTGATTTAAATTTGTTACTTATGTTTCATGTCCTACCACAGCGAATACATTTCACTTTGTGTAAGGTCTTCCTAAATTTGAGAAGAAGAATTTTGCAGTTTCTAATTTTATTTCTGTATTCAAAATGAACATTATTATTCAGTTCAATATAGAATCTATAGTGTACAATGAAATTCATTACATTAGCGTAAGTATGCACAGAGTAAGAATATCATGTGTTTGGGTTCAGGATATTACTTATTTTGCTAGACTAAGTTCCTACCCTACTTTATTTTTTCTTTGGTAATGTTGCTACAGTACTCACTGCCTTAGAAATATTTGATAATATGCAATCATTTAAGAAAATATTTTAGTAATATTTATTTATGAAAATAATTTTATGCTACAGATGTGTTGGTATGTAATCTTTGCACATGACTACATTTCCAACAGAGAATGGAAAACTCTTTGGTCTTGTGTAACTGCAGTTCCAGTCTTCTTTATCCCAACAGATGTGAGCCCTTAGATTTGAACTCAGGCTCTCTTGAGGACTGGAAATCTGTCATAAGTACTGAGCCATCTCAAGAAAACAACAACAACAGCAACAACAACAGCAACAACAACAACAAAAACCCTTACAGAGAAGAAAGCATGCATTTCCAACTTAGAATTCCTCGAAAATGAAGCTTTGGCCCTTTTTTCTATCTATAGAGAATTACTTAACTTTCTGTGTTCTTGTTTTCTATTTTGTGTTCATGCTAACTGAGCTACTGATGAAGTACTTACAGTCACCTCTGTTCATACTCTATGCTTATATACACATGCACATTTTTATTAAAGTTGCATGCATGTATACCATTTGTCTCATTTCTGTCAATCCCTGACTCCCTCAGACCTTACACTCCCTTCTTCCTATGTGTCTTTTTCCCATGTTATTTCATTTGCCATAAATGATTAGTTTTATTTTATTTTATTTTGATTTGTTTTATGACTCATGAAGTTTATTCAGTGCCATCTGTGTGATCATGGATTTTAGAATAGCCACTGTAGCATAATGCCTCATTAGTGTGTTTGAAATGGTATTTTACTCTCCATAGGAAATCTATAAGTCCTTGATGAGCTCATACATTTAAATGACACAAATCCTTTTATTTCCAAAATTTCCATGTTTCTCAAACACATGTTCTTAGTTTTATCTAAAAGTTCAGTTTATAAAATATATTACCTTGTTAATAGATGACTCTCTCCTTATATTTATAATGTTAGACAACAATTGTGCTTGTAGAGTTCTGGGAAGTGAGATTACTGTCATGAATCTGATTTTTTCTTTGTCATTGTTTTATGAATCATTTAATTTTTAAGTTTTGTACATATATCTATAATCTCTAGAAACCATATGTGACAGAAAATATACAATATTTGTTTTTGTAATGCTGACTTAATTATCTTTATATGATTATATATTTTTCTTACAAATGTCCTAACTTTTACATGAATTCCAGTCTATAAAATCATCTTTATTCATTCCTCTGCTGTGGGACACCAAAATTGGTTCCCTATTTTATCTACTTGGATTAGTTCTATTATAAGTACTAATTTTAAAAACTATCTTTGCCGGGCAGTGGTACTTCACGCCTTTAATCCCAGTACTTGGGTGGCAGAGGCAAGCAGATTTCTTAGTTTGAGGCCAGCCTGGTCTACAGGATGAGTTATAGGACATCCAGGGCTATACAGAGAATCCCTGCCTTGAAAAACTTAAAACCAAAAAAAAAAAAAAAAAGAAAAGAAAAAAAAAAGAAAGAAAAAAAGAAAAGAAAAAGAAAAAAGAAAAGAAAAAGAAAAACTCTTATTGACTTAATTTTTCATAGTCTGGTGAAAAGAAGTATTGTTCCATTCAGGTTTCTTCTCAAATTTATAATGATTTGGTATGAACAATTCAATTTATTGTTTTTGTTTCTGGCTTTCTTATGATTTTTAAGTTGATATTCGTGACTACACATCAAATAAATATTTCCAAATTAAATAATAGTATTCATGGCATAATTTATTTAGTTAGAAGCTTAAAGTATTCCTGAGAACAATGCTGATATTTTAAGACATCCATTTTTATCACCAGGAGTATTTTATAACTGTACATAACTAACCATATAACAGCTTGGTAAACTTTCCAAAGAGCCATATGATTTATTTTATGGAATATATTTTAATAAAGTTAATGCACATTAAAGATCTGGAAAACTTTCTAAAACCAGAATATATATTAAAAATTTAATGCATCATTACATCTTTTCTTTTTTCTCATGCCTTCTTTGAAAGCCTGTCATATATCATTCCTTGTTTTCTTCCAAATTCATGGCCTCTTTTTCATTAAATTGTGTTACATGCATATATGTATATATATGGATATATATTTCTAAATATTATCTGTATCAATCTGTATAATGTTACTTGTATGTATGTTTTCAGGGCTGACCATTTGATATTAGATAACCAATTAGTGTGCTCTTCCTTAGTGAAGAGTATGCTTCCTTAGAGAAGACACCACATCCTAATCAGAGCAGTCCATTCTTGCCTATATTAAGTTCTTTGTCTAGGGTTGATGCCTCATGGGTTTTCTCCTGTCCACATTAATATTCTCCTTATGGTTGTCCTTGTTCAGCTCATGTTTAGGCAGTTATAGTGGTAAGATACTATGGATGTAGCTTCTGGCTTTACTAGGAGACAAAATCTCAAAGCAAAGCCCCAAATTCTCTGGCTTGCACAATCATTCTGCCTACTCTTTCACAGTGTTCCTTCCAAATTAGAGTTGTTTTGTACATGTACCCATTGATACTGGGATCCACAACTTTCTTTTGTGATTAGTTGTAGGGGTTTTTTGGGATGGTCTCTGTTGCAAAAAGAAGTTTTCATGAAAGGTTTTAGGAATGGATTAATATTAAAATTTACATTGATGGATATGACTTTTGGTATATGTAAATAATGAGAAGTTATTACAACCATTTAACACTACATAGAAAATACAACATATAGGCATAGATCATTATTGTAGGCCAGAACACCCAGAGAAAGCAGACTACTGGCCATGTAGCTCTAAATTTAGAAGGGAGAAATATATTAACACACAGTGCTAATATATTTCTGAGCCTGTTTTTATCCATAGAATCCTAGCAGTAGGGAGAACACGAACTCAAGTTTTGCTGTTTTAGCAACTTATTTTGATTTCCCCACAAATTTTCTCCCATTTTTTTTCTATAAGACTAGCACAAAGACAATTATATATTTTGGTTGACTATGATGGAGTTTAAAAGAACTAATGTTCATATAAATTTTAGGAGTAGTCAAGTATCTATTCCTATTGAACAGTTTACCTCACAGTAAAACGGTCACTGTTGTGAGCTAACATATTTTGTAACAATATTACAAAGTACAACTTTATAATTAACATCAATGACATCTGAATTTTAGTCATGCACTTGTTACAAGAATGTTGGCATCCAGAATCATCAAAGAGTGAAATACAATACGTTTTTATATTTAAATAGTTTTCATCATTTATTTTTGTTTATGTGTGCTTATGTGTGTATGTGATTATGCACATCTGTATGCAGTTGCATATGTGTATGCAGGTATGTGTGTGTGCATATTCACATATGCATGCAAGTGTGTATGTCTATTTAGGTTCATATGTAAGTGCATATGCACATGTGTATTTGTGTGTGTGTATACAGAAGAATGTGCATGTGTACGTGTATGCAGGTGTGTATGTGTATGTAGCTGCATATGTGAGTGTGTGTGTGTCCATGTGCACATGCATATTTGGGTGTGTATGTAGATGTGTGTGTACATATGCACTTGTGCATGCAGGTGTGTATGTATATGAGCAGCTGCATGTATGAGCATGTGTATATGCAGCCTCATGTATGAGCATGTGTGTGTATGAGTGTACATGTGTGTGTGCACATGTGTGTACATGCTTTTTTGGTGTGTATGGGTATGCAGATATATGTGCAGGTATATATATGTATTCTGGTGTGTGTGTGTATTTTCTCTCTCTGTGTGTACATGAGTGTGGTGATTTCCATAAATGAAAATTCTGAGAGTCTATTTCCACCTGAATCTTGTGGATTTAAGCTCATATTTCTAAACAGTGTGTTGATACATACACCCAGTGAATCATCTTAATAGCATATTTCTGAAACTGAAAGTATAAGATATTATCATCTTGTCTCAACTCTCAACAACCAAATAAATAATTCAGAAACTAAAAAAGTAATAGGAAGGAAGCAAAATAAACCAACAATAATCCAATCAGAACAGAAAATAATAAACAGAGGAAATATTAAACTTTTCTAAGTATTCTTAAGTGTCAAAATTCAACTCACATTTTTGTTTAAAAGTTGAAAATTGATTCTTCTCTTGTATAATACATTCTGAACAAAGGATCCTCTCCTTCCACAACTCTGACTTCTCTCCATATCTTGGTAAATACCCAACAAACTCTATCCTACAACAAACACACTTGCACCTGAATATTTATTGATGCCTGCTCTCAACAGAAGGAACAAGAATCAAAATAGATTTCCAATAACAGATGAGTTAATGCAAGTTACATGGCACTTATGAGAATAAAATTGCATTTAATATAAAGAATATAATTATATTCTTTGTATGAAGGCAGAAACGACTGGAGATAGTAATTCTTAAATTCAAACATTGGATGTTTCTCTCATATGTAAGTTCTGGATTTGAATATTTATAATTAGAATATACACTCATAAAGGAGTAATATGATATTACAAAATAATTTTAAATAGGCAGGACCAGAATCAAATGAGGGCAACACACTAAATAAAAATAGAAGAATGGTTATTACAGAGAAGAAGGAGAAAAGTATGTGTAGACCATTATACACAAGGAAGGTTAAAGGAATGATATTGGTAAAGACAAATTATTTCAAAAAAGCATAACAAACCTACTGCTTTGTATGATCACTAAACACACTAATATAAAACAAACATAGCCTATGAAATTGCAACAGTTAAAGAGGAGGCACCAAGAAGACAGGAGAGTAAATTTCGTGTACATTTGGGGCCAATTCAAGAGTTAAAATAAAGAAAAGAAGATTAAATAAACTTCCAAAATATAAGAATATACAGTCGCTATGGAATATAGTTAGCAATGAATCAAATTTGGTTCATTACTTATAACAAATATATACATTTACATACCTAAGAGTTTTAGTAATGCAGAAATCAGAAAGAAGTGGGTAGATTAGGTCTGAAATATTATGTTCTCATTATTCATTAAATCCACATCTACTCTATAAAAATAAACACTGTCAAAAAGAAAATCCATAATAAATATATAATAAAGTGACATGTTTATAGTAAGCTTATAATAGCAATGGTTATAAAAGAAATGCAAAGCCTTCTAAAAAGAATAAGCAAAGTCCAAAAATATTTCTCATTCTTGTCTTTTAGTCTAAGATAATTTGAGACCCCTAAACACAATTTGTGTGAGACATCTGCTCGGATGTTGAACAATGTAGCTCCCAGGGCTACTCCTCATAGATGCTCTTCCATTTTACTGTTGTGGGACACTGCCCTTCAGTAGGCATAGTGTGACAATATTTCTAATGTCAATTAAAAATAAATTGGAGGATACTTTATGTCCATGAACAACATTACAACTAGCTTTAACATATTTCACTAAGCAATCCATAGTATATGATTATTTTATATAAAATGAATGTACAGTTTGAGCTGTCTTGAGGAAAAAGAAAAAAAAAGCCATGTGTCATGGAAAAACCTCCAGAAGTCCTCATGCTTTAGATTTTTGACATTTGCTCTTGTTTTGATATTGAGGTTGTTAACAGAGAAGATGTAAATAAAGAAAATCTTATGTACTTAAACAAGAGAAAAATATATCAAGATAATCTATAGAGGGACACATTGGTAATTTCTTCAGAATTAAATAATCTTATATTAAATTTAGGCAATTATCCATAGACTATTGAGAATTGGAAGCATTATGTGAGTCAAATTACACTAATATTTTTAAACCCTTTGGGGTATATATAAACACACAGACTCTGAGCAAACATCTTTGAAGGCAAACTTAGGTAAAGACCAGATGTAGGAAAAGATAATGCACTATCGCCTCCCTCAATACACATGGTGTCTAGTCTCACAAAATTTTAGCAGTTATCATGTGTCCATTGTCATATGGATTTACAAACCAAAAAGATAACTACTGCTTCTTTTAACAGAGGTCACGTATTTTTATCTTAGGTCTGGAAGAAATGCTGACCTCATTCAGTTTTAAAAGGTTATACTGTGTCAATGACTATTTTTAGTTTATTATTGGCATATTAGAAGGACTCAGTACATTCACTATCACATCTCTCTCTAGTGTGGAAAAATTCTATGGTGACTTCAGACTCTTTAGTGTGTCTGGAGTGTACTATTGAAATAAGGAAAACATATTGTATGTGATTCATTCACGTATTATACAGAGGTAATGTTTAGTTATGGCATATATTTTTCATCAAGAAACTTGAATTAAATTATGTTACATTAATATACAATGAATCACAGTGTTTAATGTTTCCATTTTGCATCTCATTACTTCAATAATTGAATCTCAAGAGGGAGCATTTTCTTACTGTCACATTGATGTCCCACAGGGACTGGTGCTTGTTTTCAGAAGTTTAGGATTATAGGCTCTAGGGATTCACACTGACACATAAAGACTGTGGCATTTTCTGCATTGGCATCTTTAGGAACAGAAGGAGGTATGTAATGTTTGTTTCACAGATGAGTTGGCTGGATATTGTTAACTACATTGTTTTGGTACAATGTACCGAAATAATAATGTCTGAGAGTTCAAATTTTCACTATTTCATCTATGGGATAATATTATTGCATTCATAAAGAAGAGTTTGTAAAGAAAGAATACCAAAACATAAACCATTGCTATTTTCTGTTTATGCATTGCTCGTAGAGTATGCATTAGTAGAAAACATGTTATGAGAATGCATATTGGATAGTATATTCCTTCCTTGGTAATGGATAATCCTAGCAAGAAATGTTATCAGTTGAATTGAAAGAAAGACATTGGGAATTCGTAGGTCTGAGAGGGTAATCATGTGAACCAAAGGAAGTGGATGCTTGCTATGTATTATTTTGTTCATGTTTGTGCTAAGTTCATCTAGTCAATCTGGTAGAGCTGTGTGGATATTTTTCTCATAGTCACCACAATACTTGGAATAACAACAAATAACCCTTATTACTATACATGCGGGAACATAGAAAAATGAACCAGGGCTGAATCAAAAGAGAAAGGATTTATTTCAGTTTTGAGATAGGATGCCAGTTATGTGCTTCTTATTCAGGTTTTCCAGCTGTGACTATATGCACAGTTTAGTCTAAATCATACTTTATGTAATGTATTTTGTGTGAAATGCTAGTACACTGGTGAGATCAGCAATCTTCCCGTGAGGTATCACCAGACTCCCTCCGTATTGTGCAGGAAAAAGTGTCCTTGCATATTGATGGATATCCTTCTGTATCATATTTCTTGCTAAAAAAAGAAGCCATGCTTGGGAGTCAATAAGCAAGATTATTTTTTATAATACTACCAGGTTAAGCATTTTTAAAAATATGTTTTTCTTTTGAATTCAATGAAAGACAAATTACTCTTTTACATGTACATTTGAGGAATAAACATTTTTAGATCAGAACAATGGCATAAGTTGAAAATAATACATATCAATTAATTAATCCATCCTCAAATCTTTGAAAATAATTGGTAGCTTAAGAAAAGCCTGTTTGTGGTCTTCCCTATATTCTTTCTCCCCCAACTTTCTGCTTGGTACACCAGAATCATTCCTCAGGGATATTTCTATCAAGAGTCTTGGCAAGTAGGTAGATAAATGGCTCTCCACATTTCTGAGTTTCAAATTTCTAAATTATACCAAGTTCCTTCACAGACATAGTCTGAAAACTTGCTTTAGAATCTGGTTATGTTATAAATATTTATTACATCATAATATGAATAAAATTATTTTAAAGGTAAAAGCAAAAATTGTGGTATATGCATATAATATTTGCCATATTATGTATAATGGTTTTAACTTCCATTTACTTTTTCCTGTATTTTCTGCATTAAATTATATAAATTTAGACAATTAATTGCTATATTACTATACCTATTACAAAAATTTTCTTATCATTCTCAATTTTCCACTTGATTTATACATTGTAACACCTTAATGCATTAACAATTATCAGCAGCCAATTGTTATAATATTTTTCTACATCTTTGATTAATTTCCCCAAGAAATTTAAAGCAACATATTTTTTAGAAAGGATTTTATTAATAAGCTGAATAACCATGGATATATAAATTAAAAGTATTACTCAAGAGTATTTATTTTCTGAACTATGGATGGAATTAAATCAAAAATTAACCAAATCAGCTTGTAAATTGCCTAAGGTAATTGTCATCATAGAGACTTACTGCTGAATAAGTTAACTCTTTCTAGTTTTTTCTGAGTTCTGGTTGGCTGGCTCAACTCCACTGTTCTGGTTCAAAACTTCTCTCCAAGCTGATTGATTGTCACTGAATTTCTCTCCTTACCTTGGACTAACCCTGGCAATCATTTTTTCTAAATTTCTGGCACTTTGTCATTCTTTTGTTCATTTTGTCTTCACATGCAGCCTGTTTCTGTAAAACTTCTCTGGCAAAACTGCCTCCTTATCCTCCTTTCTATATCTCTCTGTTTCTATGCACTGTTCCCTTAAGTCATCTTTCTCATATGTGTCATGAAGTTAACGTATTCTATTTCAGTTTTTCTGTCTGTCTGTTCTGGGCATATTCACTCTGTCAAATCTTTCTCTGATTCTACACTTTGATTGCCCCTCAATTAGACACCACTTTCAAACATGGCTGCTTCCATCTAAAAAGTACATTAAAGTCTTAATAATATCTTAACTACATTGTTTTGCATTAAAGGTGTATAATGAAGATATGTCGGAATTCCAATCCAAGGGCTTATAAATGTGTGTGGCGTCTGCATTCCAGCTTCATCACATAGACCTAGGAAGCTTTAAATCTGATTCATTGCCAAATCAGTCATGTAGCTGGATTAAAATTCTTCTGTATGAGTGTGATTATTTCAAAGAGGTAAATAATACAGAAATTATCCCTGCTATGGCACTTTAGAACATAATAGAGGAGCAAATGTCTCATAACATTAGTCATGTAAGTTTCTCTGGAGACTCAGTGAAGGTTATCTTCAACCTTGTATATCATTTCCTAGGGATCTAATATTTAGAATGTTGACTGAGGAGATCTCTGGATAAATGAGTTTTGACTTTAAGAGATGAGTGAAGTAACTAAATCAAACATACTTCATGGTGCTTCTGTATAATTTAAGTACATGTTTGCAATTCAGATGAAATCAACTGAAACAATTTAGTACAATGCAGAGATTTTAATTTTGATGTGATTTCTGAATGGAACCATGGGTTTTCATCACTTCTATTATCAAGGTTTTAGTCAATGCTAAATTTTACATGAACATTTTCTTATATCTTTGCAGGTGTTTAAAACACAATTGCATCTTAAGAGAGTTTAATCTGCATTTTAAATTATAAAAGAAAGAATAATGAACTTATGTTCCCAAGCAAAACTTAAAGATAACAAATGGATGTGGAAAACTGCAGCACTGTGGCACAGTTCATCCTCCTGGGATTTTCAGATGTCCCTGAGCTGAGTGGTTTTCTCTCCTTGCTCTTTCTTCTTATTTATGGAGTCACTGCCCTGGCCAACCTGGGAATGACCACATTAATTCAGGTCAGCTCTCAACTTCACACCCCCATGTACTTTTTTCTCAGCCATCTGTCCTTTGTGGATTTCTGTTACTCTTCCATCATTGTGCCTAAAATGCTGGCTAACATCTTCAATAAGGAAAAAGCCATATCATTCCTAGCCTGTATGGTCCAATTCTACCTGTTTTGCACATGTGTGGTCACTGAAATCTTCCTGCTGACTGTGATGGCCTATGACCGCTTTGTAGCCATCTGTAACCCACTACTGTATATGGTTATCATGTCCTCAGATCTCCGTATGACACTGGTGACTGGCTGCTACCTGTGTGCATCAGTGTGTTCTCTGATTCATTTGTGCTTAGCCCTTGAGATCCCATCATTTAAGTCAAATGTGATCAACCACTTCTTCTGTGATCTGCCTCCACTTTTGAGTCTTGCTTGCTCTGATGTCACTGTTAATAAAGTGCTACTGTTTGTTGTAGCCACCTTCAATGAGAGTCTTAGTATTGTGGTTATCTTCACCTCCTACTTGTTTATCCTCATCACCATCCTGAGGATGCGGTCTGTAGAGGGGAGGCGCAAAGCCTTTTCCACTTGTGCTTCCCACCTCACAGTCATCATTGTCTTCCATGGGACTATCCTTTCCATTTATTGTTCTTCCACTTCAGACAACAGTGGAGATGCTGACAAAGTGGCCACAGTGTTCTACACTGTAGTGATTCCCATGCTAAACCCTTTGATCTACAGCCTCAGAAACAAGGATGTCAAAGGTGCTCTCAGGAAAGTTGTGAACTCGAAGATAAATTCCCAATGAACACTGTATTGTCAGGACGCAGAATACAAGATAGATACAGGCAGATAGATTATTAGATGGAATAGCATTTAGCTACAAAATGCAGTAAGATTCATGATAGCTCTGAGCGAATCCTTTTTCCTGGTCAGTATTGTGACTACTAAATATAAAAGCACAACATGCAAAATATTCCAAAATTTCAAATTAATTTCATCATTTATTTTAAATTTGTTAGTTATGGTTTATAGTCTACCAAAGTAAGTACATTTAATTTTGAATAAAGTATTCCCAAGTCTAAGAAGAAAGATTTTACAAAATGTCTAATTTTATTTCTGTACCCACAATGGACATTATTATTCATTTCAAAATAGAGTGCCTATAATTTACAATGAAAATGATGACACTAGCATATGTGCATGTACAGACTGACAGTATCACATATATTTGCCCAGAATTTTATTTATTTTGCTATTTCAGGCTCCTATCCTACTTTATTTTTGCTCTTGCCATGTTTCTATAGCCTTTATGCCTTAGAAATATTGGATACTATGGAATCATTTAAGAAAACATTAGAGTAATATTTATGATTATTATATTTTAATTATATGTTATTAATGTACAGTATGTGATCTCTTCACATGACTGCAAAGTCCACAGAGTGTGGAAAAATCCAGGATCTTCTAGAGTTAGAATTTTAGCCTCCTACAACCCACCAGATATGAGTCCTTAGAATTCAACTCAGGTCCTCTGGGACCAGAAATCTTTCATAAGTACTTATCTTCTAAAAAGCTCCTTTACAGAGTAGAAAACATGCATTAAAAAAGCTTTGAATTCCTCAAAAATATCCTTTTTTTCTGACTCTTGAGAACTGTCATTGAAGACATAAATGCTAAACTCTTCTGTGTTCATGCTAACTCAGCTACTGATGATGTACTTATAGTTACCTCTGTTCATGCTCTGTACTTATATCAACGCATATAATTTAATTAGAGTTGTGCTTTGACAATTGCATGCAGGTACTGTCTCATTCCTTTTAATCCATTTCCTTACTCCCTCAGTCCTTATGCTCCCTACTCCCTTCATGTCTCTTTCTCATGTTCAGGAATATTTTGTTCTATTTTGTTTTGTTTTGCTTTTTTGTGACTTAGCAAGTTTAGTCAGGGCCATCTGTGTGATCATTTATTTTAGAATATCTACTGGAGTATAATGCCTCATTAGTGGATTTGAAATGGTATATTACTGCCCATAGGATATCTACAGCTCCTTGTTTAACTCACACATTATTAAAATGATGCAATATATTTCATTTCCAAAATTTCCATTTGTTCCATTGTGTATATAGCACCCTTGTTTGTGGTAGCCACAAGCCAGAAACAACCCAGATGTCCCACAACAGAAAAATGGATAACAAAAATGTGGTTCATTTACATAATAGAATAATACTCAACTACTAAGTATGAGGACATCCTGAGTTTTTCAGGCAAATGGATGAAACTAGAAAATACCCTGACTAAAGTAACTCAGACCCAAAAGCACATGCATTGTATGTACTCAGTAATAAGTGGGTATTAGACAAAAAATGTACAAAATACCCAGGATGCCGTACATGGAGCTCAAAAAGATTTACAAACCAAGGGGCCCAAGTGAGAATGCCTCAGTCCCACTTGGGAGAGAGAAGAAAGCAATCGTAGGAGTGGGGAAGGAGGGAGGGACCTGGATAGGAAAGTGGACGGAGAGGGGAAAGGGGGAACATGATCAGGTATCCAGTGAGGGAAAAGGACCAAAACCCTGAGGGCCAGTGGAAATAATACAAACAGGAAACCTCCAGAGGTTGGAGGTCCGGGAGGGGGGGAGGGCGGGGGCGGGACTCTCCAGAATGTACCAGAGACCTGGAAGGTAAGAAACTCTCAGGACTGAAAAGGAAGAATCTTAGGCCAAATGTCTTACAGTGGGACAGTGGGAATCAGGAGCTTGAAGAGTCAACCTCCAGTAGAAAGACAGGGCATCAAGAGAGGGACAGAGTTTCCATCCCACAAAATCTCTGACCCATAATTGTTCCTGTCTGAAAGAACTGTAGGGACAAAAATGGAGAAGAGCCTGAGGAAAAGGAGGTCCAGTGACAGGACCAATGTGGGATCTAGCTCAAGGGGAGTCCCCAAGGCCTAACACTGTTACTGAGAATATGGAGCTCTCACAAAAAGTTGCCTATCATGACTGCCCTCTGAGGGTCCCAACAAGCAGTTGAGACAGTCAGATGCAGATATTTATACACAACAAATGGCCAGAAAATTTAGACCCCTGCTGGTGAATTAGGGAAAAGCTAGAAGAAGCTAAGGAGAAGAACAACCCTGTAGGAGGAACAACAGACTCAATTAATCTGAATCCCTTGGGATCTCTCAAACACTGGATCACCAACCAGGCAACACACACCAGCTGATATGAGGCCCTCAACACATACACAGCAGAGGACTGCCAAGTGTGGGTTCACTCAGAGAAGAACTACCTAACCCTCAAGAGACTTGAGGCCCAAGAGAGTGGGGAAGTCTGGTGGTTTGGGGGGGGGGCAGCAAGGGGGGAATCCTTGTGGAGATGGGGTAAGGAGGTATGGGATCTGGACAGTCAGAGGGTGGACCTGGATGGAGATAAAATTTGGAGTGTTAATAAAAAGATTAAATAAAATCAAAAATAAAAAAGAAATATTTTGTTTATAATACTATTCCAGCTCATCAAATCAACTTATGCTGTCTTATGTGAGATATTTACTGCTACATAAACCAGAAATTGGAAGACTTAGAAAAATTTTCAAATGTTCAAAAAGTAAAATGCAATATTATTAGTAATAGTTTTATTACTTTTAGCAAGATCTGTGCAAGCACTATGATCCTATTTCAGCAGGATATTAATGGTTTATAATAATGATTAGCAATATGATTTACCTAACCCTCAAGAGACTGGAGGCCCCAGGAAGTGGGGAGATCTGATGGTGTGGCAGGTTGAGGAGGAGACATCCTAGTGGAGACTGGTGGAGGAGTGCGAAAGTATGGGATGTGGGATAGTCAGTGGGTGGACCAGGAGGGACATAAAACCTGGAGTATTAAAAAAAAGATTAAATATTTTTTTAAAAAAAGTTTAAATGAAAACACAGCAAAACAATGTAAATGAAAATTGAATATCACTATATAAAATATTTATACAGAAAAACACTAGAAGTCAATATACATCTTTTGGAAAAAAAAACTCAATCACCCTGTAAACAAGATATAAGAAATCAAATACTCTTCAGAATACCCTGAAATTTTATGTATGATTCATGATTTAAATATGTACTATAAACATACTTCTGAATTTTTTGAAAAGCCAAAGAAATACAGAGAAAGTAATTATTTTCCCACTCAAATTTCTTCTCAAATTTATAATGATATGGTATAGGCAATTCTATTAATTGTGTTTCTGGATTTCTCATTCATGACTAATCATTAAAAGAATAATTCCAAATTAAATAGTATTATTCACGGCATAGTTTATTGAGTTAAAAGTTTAAAATATTCCTGAGAACAATGCTGTTAATTCAGGAAATCTTTTTTTATCACAAGAAGTATTTTATACCTGTACATAAATAACCATATAATAGCTTCCAAAGTCTCCTACAGATGAGTTTTAGTAATGGTTTCATAATAAAATTTACTTTGGTGGACATGTATTTGGTCCATGAGAATGTTGAGAAGTTATTACAACCATCAAACAATACATAGAAAATAAATCATACAGGCATAGATTAGCATTTCAGGCCAGAACACCCAGAGAAAGTAGATGATTGATATGATTCCATGTAAGGCCATATAGCTCTAAATCTAGAAGGGTCAGAACACAGTGCTGACATCTTTTTGAGCTTGTGTCTTTAACCACAGAGTTTAGCAGATTGGGAGACCATAAACTGACATTTTCCCATCATAGCCACTTATTTTAATTTCCCACCAATTTGCTCACATTTTGTCTTTGTAAGACTAGCATAAATTCAATAATATATTTTAATTGATTGTGATTAAGTTTAAATAAACTAATTTTTATATAAATTTTAGGAGAAGCTCAATGCCTCCTATTATTATTAATTTATTTCATTGTAAAATGGTTCCTGCTGAGAAATAAAATGTTTCATAACAGTATAACAAAGAACTATTTTATGACAAACAAGAATGAAATCTGAATTATAGTAGCACACTTGATATAAAAATTATGAAATTCATTTTTGATTTTTAAATAGTTTTTCATCATTTATTTGTGTGGTGTGTGGTGTGGTGTGGTGTGGTGTGTGTGTGTGTGTGTGTGCATGCGTGTGTGTGCGTGTGTATGTGTGTGTGTACATGAGTGTGGTAATTTACATAAATCAAAACTCTGGGAGCATATTTCCACATGAACCTTGTGGGAATCTGAGTTGAAACTAATATTGTCAGTGTGCTAGTGACTATACCCAATGAGTCATCTAGACAGTGTTTATGCTTGGATTTACATGGTTATTTTCAAAACCTGGGTGTTGATATATTCTTAATGTATATATTTTGAGAACTTTGCACACTTTGAAGTGATTCTACATATCTTCCACTACTCTCTCACCTCAATCTTTTCTTTTTCCCCCTCCAAAATTATAATTGGTATGTGTATGTGTGTATGTGTGTGTGTGTGTGTTTGCATGTATGTATGCATACATGAACATTTTACTACTGTTTCCATATAATGCTGCTTGCAATGTGTAGGTATCTAGAGCTGATCACATGGAATAATTTTTTTTATAATGTTGGAGCTGAACTATTTGATACACACATAATACTTATATGTATTTGGGGTGAATCTGGCATTTTGGTTGCATGTGCTCATTATGCAGTTAACTCTGGACAATCCACATTGTCAGCAAGGTTGACAACTATTTTTTTTTTTCATAAAACCTTTCTTTGATAGTGATAACACTGAACTTGTTTGGATCTAACTACAGCGGCAGGGCAGGAATCAAAGTGCCTTATTGCTCTTTCTAGCTGCACATGACATCTTTTCAGAGCTCTTCTCTCTGGTAAAGCTGACAAACTTGACTTCCCTGCAGAAAAGAATTGTACAATGTGTCAGTATGAAGCATAGTTGGAATGTTTAAGTAAAAGTTTCAACACAGAATTATGAAAAAGGTTGAGCATGGGAGTTCCTCAGGCAAAGGAGAAACCATTCCTAACTGTTAGTATTTCTCAAAGAGTGTATCAGTCAAATGGCTTTGGAAATGTTTTGGAGCTCTCTGAAATCACCTCTCAAATCCTCCCTATAACAACTTAGATTTGATTATACCATTAATTGTAGTACTAATTGAATGCTATTACTGTTTCTAAGGTAAATTGCTAGGTCATTTGGACTGTCCTGAAATTTAGATATCGTTTTCCACTGTTAAAAGTCAAGAACTTACATAAGATTGCAATCCCACTAGCAATGGAGGATTATCCACCTTTTTCTACGTCCCTGATAGCATGTGCTATTGCTTGAGATTTTTATCTTAGCTATTCTGATTAGTATAAGGTGGAATCTCATGGTCATTTTGATTTGCATTCTTCCCTGATTACTAAGAATGTTGAATATTTCTTTAGGTGCTTCTTGGCCGATGAGATTACTCTGATGCTAATTCTGTTTAGCTCTGTACACCATATTTCATTGGGGCTATTTGGTTTGTTGGAGTCTATTTGACTTCTTTTATCTTTTTTTTTATTTTCAAATTCTTTTAATTTACATTCCAAATCATTTCCCCTTTCCCATTTCCTCCCTCCCCGAAAGTCCCATAAGCCCCCTTCCCTCCCTCTTTTCCCCATTCAACCCCCACTCACTTCTCTGTCCTGGCATTCCCCTACATCCAGTCTTTCCAGGACCAGGGATCTCTCCTTCAATCTTCTTGGAAATCTATTGATATGCGAATTGTGTCTAGGGTATTCTGAGATTCTGGGTTAATATCCCCTTATTAGTGACTGCATACCATGTGTGTTCTTTTGTGATTGGGTTACCTCACTAAGGATGATATTTTCCAGTTCTGACCATTTGCCTAGGAATTTCATGAATTCATTGTTTTTAATTGCAGAGTAGTATTCCATTGTGTAAATATACCACATCTTCTGAATCCATTCCTCCGTTGAGGGACATCTGGGTACTTTCCAGCTTCTGGCTATTATAAATAAGGCTGCTATGAACATAGTGGAGCCTGGTCCTTATTGCATGCAGGTAAAGCCTCTGGGTATATGCCCAGGAGTGGTATAGCCGGATCCTCCGGGAGTGTCATGTCCAGTTTTCTGAGGAACCGCCAGACTGCTTTCCAGAGTGGTTGTACCAGCTTGCAATCTATTATCTCTCTGTAGGAAGTAGGGTTATTGAAGTTACTTTCCAAACTGTGAGCTGCTATTTTTTTCCTATGGACAGTATCCTTTGCCTTACAGATGTTTTCAGGTTTCATGAAGTTTCATTTATCAATTCTTCATCTTACAGCCTCAATCACTGATGTTCTATTCAGGAAATTGTATGGCAATCAATCTGTTGCTTTCTCACAACCAACAGCCACTGACAGCAGGACCAAATAACACCAGAGATAACCAGATGGCAAAAGGCAAACGTAGGAACAGAAATCAAGGCAATATGGCTCCATCTGAACCCAACTCTCTGACAGCACCAAGTCCTGGGTACCCCATTACACCCGAAAGGCAAGAACTGGATTTAAAATCACTTCTCATGATGCTATTAGAGGATTTCATGAAGGACGTAAATAAATCTCATAAAGAAATACAGGAGAACATGAATAAAAGGATAGAAGCCTTAACAAAGGAAACAAAGAAATCACTTAAAGAAATGCAGGAGAATATGGGTCACCAGATGGAGGCCCATAAGGAGGCAACACAAAAATCGCTTAAAGAAATACAGGAGAATATGAATCAATGGGTAGATGCCCTTACAAAGGAACCACAAAAAAACACTTAAAGAAATGCAGGAGAATATAGATCAACAGATGGAAGCCCATGAGGAGGAAACACAAAAATCGCTTAGAGAAATACAGGAGAACTTGGGCCAACTGGCAGAAATCCTGAAAGAGGTAATGAAAAAATATCTTAAAGAAATACAGGAAAATACAAAAAACAAGTGAAGGATCACAGCAAATCCATCCAGAATCTTAAAAAGGATATTGGAACAACTAAGAAATCACAAAGGGAGACAATTTGGAGATAGAAAACCTTGGGAAGAAATCAAGAATGATAGATGCAAATATCAACAATAGAAAACAAGAGATGGAAGAAAGAATCTCAGGTGATGAAGATACCATAGAAAGCATCGACTCAACAGTCAAAGAAAATGCAAAATGCAAAAAACGTGTAACCCAAAACATCCAGTAAATCCAGGACACAATGAGAAGACCAAAACCTAAGGATTATAGGTATAGATGAGAGTGAAGATTTGCAACTTAAAGGGCCAGTAAATATCTTCAACAAAATTATGGAGGAAAACTTCCCTAACCTAAAGAGATAGATGCCAATGAACGTACAAGAAGCCTACAGAACTCCAAACAGACTGAACCAGAACAGGTATACCTCCTGTCACATAATAATCAAAACCCCAAATGTACTAAACAAAGAAAGAATATTAAAAGCAGTAAGAGAAAAAGGCCAAGTAACATATAATGGAAGAGCTATCCGAATCAGACTTCTCAACAGAGACTATGAAATTCAGAAATTCCTGGGTAGATCTCAAGCAGACACTGAGAGAAAACAAATGCCAGCCTAGACTACTATACCCAGCAAAACTCTCAATCACCATAGATGGAGAGACCAAGATATTCCATGATAAAACCAAATTTTCACAGTATCTTTCCATAAACCCAGCCCTGCAAAGGATAATAGGTGGAAACCGCCAATACAAGGAGAGAAAAAATACCCTAGAAAAAAACGAGATAGTAACCTTCTTACATCAAACCTAAAAGTAGATAACCACTCAAACAAAGATAGCATCAAGAATAACAAGTAGCAATAATCACTATTCCTTAATCTCTCTTAATATCAAAGGTTTCAATTCTCCAATAAAAAGACATAGAATAACAGACTGGATACATAAACAGGACCCAGCATTTTGCTGCATGCAGGAAACACACCTCAGTGTCAAAGACAAACACTACCTCAGAGTAAAAGGCTGGAAAACAATTTTACAAGAAAATGGTCCCAAGAAACAAGCCGGAGTAGACATCCTAAAATCAGATAAAATTGACTTTCAACCTAAAGTTATCAAAAAAAGACACAGAAGGACACTACATACTGATCAAGGGAAAAATCCACCAAGAAGAACTCTCAATTCTGAATATCTATGCTCCAAATGCAAGGACACCCTCATTCGTAAAAGAAACTTTACTAAAGCTCAAAGCACACATCGCACCTCACACAATAATAGTGGGTGACTTCAACACCCCACTCTCTGAAATGGATCGTTCAGGAAAGCAGAAACTAAACAGGGACACAGTGAATTTAATTGAAGCCTTGGACCAAATGGAACTAACAGATATATATATATAGAACATTTCATCCTAGAGCAAAAGAATACACCTTTTTCTCAGCACCTCATGGTACCTTCTCCAAAATCGACCATATAAATGTTCACAAATCAGACCTCAACATATATAAGAAGATCGAACTAATCCCATGCCTTCTATCAGATCACTATGGAATAAGGGTGGTCTTCAATGGCAACAAAAACAACAGAAAACCCACATACACATGGAGGCTGAACAATGCTCTACTCAATGATATTTTGGTAAAGGAGGAAATAAAGAAATCAAAGATTTTTAAAATTTAATGAAAAGGAAGGCACAACATACCCTAATTAATGGGACACAATGAAAGCAGTGCTAAGAGGAAAATTCACAGCCCTGAGTGCTGCCAAAAAGAAACAGGAGACATCATATACTAACAGCTTAATGGCATACCTGAAAGCCCTGGAACAGAAAGGAGCAAATACACCCAAAAGGAGTAGAAGGCAGGAAATCATCAAACTCAGGTCTGAAATCAATCAAGTAGAAACAAATAAAACTATACAAAGAATCAACAAAACTAGGAGTTGGTTCTTTGAGATAATCAACAAGATAGATAAGCCCTTAGCCAGACTAGCCAGAGGGCACAGAGACAGTATACAAATTAACAAAATCAGAAACGAAAAGGGAGAGATAACAGCAGAAACAGAGGAAATTCAAAAAATTATCAGATTCTACTACAAAAGCCTCTATTCAACACAACTATAAAGTATGGAGGAAATGGACAATTTTCTAGACAGATAAATATTATCCTTAGTGAGCTAACCCAATTACAAAAGAACACACATGGTATGCAGTCACTGATGAGGGGATATTAACCCAGATTCTAGGAATACCCTAGACACAATTCGCATATCAATAGATTTCCAAGAAGATGGAAAGAGAGACCCCTGTTCCTGGAAAGATTGGATGTAGGGGAATGCCAAGACAGAGAAGTGAGTGGGGGTTGAATGGGGAAAAGAGGGAGGGAAGGGGGCTTATGGGACTTTCGGGGAGGGAGGAAATGGGAAAGGGGAAATCATTTGGAATGTAAATAAAAAAAACCGTAGAAAATAAAAAAAAATGAGTGCCTTTGATCTGAAGGTTTAATAAACTTGGGCGTAAGAATAGCTCGTCATTATTTTACACTATATTTGAAAATATGTTGTTCAGGATATTATTTAATCTTTATAAGGGCAGACTGCAGTACAAATCCTGTATTTTTGCATGCACTTTACTTTTTATCTTTATTAATATTGCTGTGCAACAGCTCCCTAAATCTTGGTGGCTTATAAACCAATTTCTGCTGATATTCCGCAGAGAATATTTTTAGCCCACCAGGACATATACCTCTACTTCAGTTTTATTAACATTGTTATGGAATTGAAATTTCTCTTTGCTTTACACAAGGGATCCTTTTCCCTAGAGATTAATTTACAGTCATAAATTCTCTTCTTAGTAGAAATGTTTAAAATTTGTAGTCCAGGGATGTACATGTGTCAGGTTTGTTCATAAGCATAAGACTCTAACTGAAAATTTGAAATGGACACGTTTTATCAAGTAAAGTTATTTTTTAAATACATTTAAATTTTCTCTTTTCTAATGGAGATTGAATATGAGAACTCATAAATTTTACTTTGATATGAAAAAATTTCTTAGTGTTTTCAGGAATGACTGTGGATGAAAATGAAAATAATTCCTTTCTAATATCAAACATGAGCATGAAAATTTAATGTTAAAGATGTAACATACTTTTCTTTCTGTCTCTATATTTTTCTTTCTCTTTTTTTTTTACTTTCTCCTCTCTTTGTGTGTGTATGTGTTTTTGTGTGTGTGATACTCTTTTTCTCTCTTTCCTCTCTTGTACGTATGAGCTTCCTTTTGCCATACCTAACCATGTCACAGAGCTGAATAGTTTTTATCCAGTAGTCAGACAGTCAGTTCTTGCTTCTGAACAGAGATAAGCATTTTGTATCCAATTTTCTTTGAATTTATCAAAAACTAATTTTAATGTTATTCCTATAGAACAAAGCAATCCTAACTTCAATATTTGTCTATGCTACCAAAAAAATTTCCTAAAATTTTCTTTACATTGTCCTTTCTTTTCATTTCATTCTCCTTTTCTTTCTTCATTGTATTTATTCTTTTATTCATTCTTTTTGTATGACTTAGAAGAAGATTTAAGGAAAGTCTTTTTTATAATTATTTTGCTATTGTTTGGGGAATTTATATTTAATTGCAACATTTCCTCCTTTTCTTTTCTTCCTTTAAAGCCTCTCATATACCTTGACCTGCTCTCCTTCCATAAGCCTCTGTCTCACTCTTATTACACGTGTATATGTATATGTCTATATATTTACATTCCTAAATATTACCTTTTCATGTATATGTAGTGTATATATGTATGTTTCAATGCTGACCATTTACATTCATACAATTGTTGAACTCTTCGCTGCGTAAGAGAATATCTTGTGCTTCCAACTTTATTCAGTTGCTTATATTTCTTGGAGTTGAGTTGGTGCTTTGTGGGCTTTTTACTATTCCCTTTAGTATGTTTGTTTGTTTTTTTGTTTTTTTTTGTTTGTTTCAACTTATCTTTCCTTTCTCCTTCATCCTTCATCCTTCCTCCCTCCTCCTTCCTCCTTTCTCCTTCCTCTTTTCTCTCTCCTTCTTCCTTCTTTTGGTCCTTCCTGCTGCCTTCCTTTTTGTCTGCCTTCTGTCTTTCCCTGTTTCTTTCTCTCTGTCTCTGTAAATATCTCTCTTTCTCTCCCACACACATTCTTTCTTCCTAACAAAGAAGATGATGATCTCAAGGTTATACATGTTAATTCAAAATGAAAAAAAATGCTATACTCTTTTAGTTTTCATTTCTATTTCCCTCAATTTTATTTGAAGTAATACAAAAATTATTTTCCCCGTGCATTTTATTTCAGAAAGCCAGGGAATAAAATAACTCTACTATGAGATTGTATTTATACTGTCATGACATTTTAAGTCAGCCACTTTGTCCAACAAATTACTTTAACAAATCTGGAGAAGTTTTCATTTATTCTTTCTTAATTCAGGCAATTATAAGATAAAATATATATGCATAATATATATTATAACTTAGGCAAGTATAAAATATTATATATTATATCTAAGATATATTTTATTTATGTTATTATGTAAAACCAGATTTATGTTTTTGCAAGCAAGCTCTAAGTTTTTAGAACTAATCATATCTAAGATATAATTTGAAAAGAATATTCTAATTTTCCAAATTTTGCGAAATGATGAACCATAATTTAATGATGCTTCCTTTTGATAGCTTTTTGTATTATATACTAAGAAACATCATAATACAATTTTGTAAATGGTTTTCAATTATTTGAAATGTACTTAGATTTTTATGAAACACTGAGCTTACTATCTTTAATTTAGAATAATTTAGGTTTTAATTTTTATTGATTGTCATAATAAAATTTTAAACATATTTCCCACTCATTTTCTCAAAAATTTACTTATATATCTGACTGATTTTAGAACTTGCTTGTAATGAAAAAAGTAGATTTAATAAGGAATTAAAAGTGTTATTGATTTATCATTGGGTTTTCTGAATCTTACTTTTAATTTTTAATATTATTGAAATCGCAGGAAATTTCTTAGGCATTAACTTCAGACGAAATCTTTATAGTGCTATAACATGTAATGTAGGTAATTTGCTCCTAGTTTCAAATTATTAGGATGAGTGAAAGTAGTAGTAGTTTCTATATGACATAAACAAAATAGACCACAAACTGCCAGGTCATATCTTTAATAAAGTTCACTGACTAGATTAAATTTCATCATATATCAAATTACAACCGTAAATGCATTTCAAACAAAATTACACCCCCCCACACCTCAGATATATACTTAATTTACTTATGGCTTATATTAACATGTATGAGAAGGGTTTACAGAGACTTGATTTTTGTACAAATCTGAACTACCCAATATTTTGAAATTTTCATAATTATGTTTTCCTTGTACTACAAGTTTATGTTCTTGACATTAATTCAATATTTTTCTGCAGTTAATAGAAATCTCTTATTTTCTCTCCTTTTTGCTTTCCAGAAGTAGTAAGGTCCTTCTTGGCTAAACTGCCATGTAGCAGACATGGATGAGGTAAACTGTACTTTTACGGCAGAGTTCATTCTTCTTGGCTTTTCTGATGTCCCAGAGTTGGCAATCTTTCTCTTTCTGGTGTTTCTTCTCATTTATGGAGTGACAGTCATAGCAAACCTGGGCATGACTGTGCTGATTCAGGTCAGCTCTCAACTTCATACTCCTATGTACTTTTTCCTCAGTCACCTGTCATTTGTGGATTTCTGCTACGCTTCCATCATTGTGCCAAAGATGTTCACTAATATTATCAACCAGGATAAAGTTATTTCTTACCTGGAATGCATGTTACAATTTTATTTATTTTGTACTTTTGCCATCACTGAAGTCTTCCTATTGTCTGTAATGGCCTATGACCGCTTTGTGGCCATTTGTAATCCACTATTGTATATGGTCATCATGTCCCCAAAGCTCCGTCTTGTACTGGTGTCCTGTTGCTACCTCTATGCATCAGTGTGTTCTCTGATTCACCTATGCTTAGCCCTTGAGATCCCATCATTTAAGTCTAATGTTATTAACCATTTCTTTTGTGATCTGCCTCCTCTCTTAAGTCTTGCTTGCTCTGATGTTAGTACGAATGAGTTTTTCCTGTTCATCATTGTCAATTTCAATGAGATTCTCACTATTGTGATCATCTTCACCTCCTACTTGTTTATTCTCATCACCATTCTGAAGATGCGTTCTGCAGAGGGGAGACGCAAAGCCTTTTCCACCTGCGCCTCCCATCTCACAGTCATCATGGTCTTCCATGGAACAATCCTTTTTATTTATTGTCAGCCCAACTCTGGTAATAGTCTAGATGTTGATAAAGTGACTACAGTCTTCTACACTGTGGTCATTCCCATGCTGAACCCCTTGATCTATAGTCTGAGGAACAAAGATGTGAAAGAGGCTCTCAGAAAAGTGTTAGGCTCTAAAAAAGAATTCTTACTAGATCTTTTAAATAAAACATAAGGATTCATAGTGAAGATCCATATATTGGCAAATATAGAGCATTGAAATGACGGCTATTTTATAATGGTACTTACTAATGAGTCTTAGTATTCACATATCCCTGTGTGTCCTCTATGTTCAAAAGTTTAACTGAGAGATTTTAAAGGTTTTACATATATTTTGTTCTTCATTTTGTAATATTTTAAGCTGATGTGAATTATGCTGTAGTACAAGCATCTTTTTTATGATTATAGACCTTTATTATAGCACAATTTATGGAATATATGATCCACTTAAATTTAACTTCATAATAACAGTTTGTCAAGCAGTGTATACACAAGTATCTGCAGATTATAAATTAGTCTATATAATATATAAATTAAGGGTGTTTGATGTTTCCTTTACTATTTGGTATTTGAATCACTGTATTGAGTTATAACTTCATTTAATAATTATGTTAATAATGAATGCAAGAATGACATTTATTCACAAGAATCAAGGAAATATTAATTGCATTTTATACTCAAGGAACTTTCAAACCATTTTATTTATCATCCGTTGTATAGTTTATCTTTGTATTTCTCTGTATTGGGCTTTTCTGTCAATGGCTTGCCTTATTGGTGTCTGCATTTAGGACTTACCACTGACTTCATCATACTCTTTCTTCATTATAGTGAGAGTTAACTTACATCTCACCTCTAAGTGCATCTACAGTCTCTGTTAGGTTTTTGCATATGCATTTGATCTTAATAAAATATGATTTTGTCACTCTTTATAGATACCAAGCTCATGTTTCTTCATGCGTCTTTATTCATGTTTCACTTCTACAAGCTAAGATGATTGATATCAGTTTCCACCTTATATTTACTCATTAAAGTAAAACATTTATTCTAGTATCTAATGTTAGAAAACAATTGGATAAGTTCAAGAAAGCAGAATTTGTTGCTTTGATTTTGAATTTTAACTTTTAAGCAATTTACTTCTTCATTCAGTATTCTCTGTGGTAATATTGTTTATATCTGTTATCCTCATGATTCTTCACTCATTACATTTTGATTTCTCAGGATAGGAACTCACAGAAATTTATATTCAGAAACAAAAAATAAAATTTTACTCACTAAAGAATGACATGTAACTTTTATAACTAATTTTATCGCATATCTCCATCATACATCGATATTTTGTATTTTTTGATAAAATAAATAACAATGCTTATTTCAAAAAATAAAGCAGGAAAACAACATTTGCTTTTTTATTTTCAATTGTTTTACCCTGGATGTTTATAGCTTGAAAAAGACATTCTTGTTCTTTACCACACCAAAGGCCTATTCATCCTACACCAAAGGTCTAGGTTTTGTATTTCGAATACTGCAAGCAAAAATAAATATGATGAAATATTTTTCTTTAATACTTTTGACATATACACAGCTAAGTGGCCAGTAGATGTGAGGTAATATTCAATCACTTCTATACTTTGGAATGAATAAGAAAGCAGCAGTTTAGTGCTATAAAGTCCAGAGATATGGAAAATCAAGAATAATTTCAAAGTAATGAAAAATAAAGTTCATAAGTTTCCATTAATCAAAAGAACATATAAGAATAGGCACGAGGAATTGAGGATTGAAAATAGAGTCTCAGACTAACCTGAACCCTTGGGGGCTGCAAGAGAATGAATCACCAACCAAAGAGTGAGCACAGGCTGGACTCACGCCCCCTGTACATATGTAGCAGATGACCTTCTTGGTCTACATGCAGGTTCCCCCAAACTGGAGCTGGGGCTGACCTGAATCTGTAGCCTACATGTTTGCCTGTGGATCCCAAAATGAAAAGCCTTGTCTGGGATCAGTGGAAGAGGATGTAGTTAGTGCCCTAACAACTTGATGTGCAGGACTGATGTTAGGAGTGCATGGGAGTGGGATGAGGAATGGGGGGAATGGGAGGTTGTTACCCAGTGGGAGGTTTCCTTTCCTAAGAGTGATTGGGGGACTTATTTAAGGGGATACTCAGAGCAGAGGAAAGACTTTTATGGGTTGTAAAGTGAAATAAACAAATAAATAAATAAATAAACAAATAAGTTGCAGATGACATGAACAAAGCTAAAACTCACAGGAAATACTTCTAAAAATGCTGTAGCTTTCATTCAAGCTTTTCATGAAATTAAAGTTACATCATATATAGTATTTAATGGTAATTGCTTGCTCTAAAGTCTCTAGAGAATAACACAACCAATTATTTCTAGATTATGATGCAGTGGTAGAGAGACAATAAGTATAATAATAGAGTTGTCAACTCCATCAAATAAGTTCTTTCTATAGAGGCAAGAGGAGACTGCACTTACCACCAACAGGTTTGTCTACAGGTCTGAGAAAATATTGGTAATATTTTCCCTGTGAGTTAGGTAGAACACAACTTTGTGTCACTATTTCATAAGAAAACATAATGTAGGAGAACATTTGAAACACTAATGACATTGGCACTTCAAGTCCAGGAAACAAAAGGTCTACTCTGTTAAAGCTTATGTTGAAAGAACTTTTGTTTGGTTGTGAGGATGTATTTGGAATATGGTAAATCATGCATGTTTTCAAAAATATATATCTCCTTATGTATGTGAAAATTTGGACTAGTTTGCAGTTCAGATAGACGTTTAAATTGTTGAATCACAATGAATAAAGAGTACCTTCTGAGAAAACAAAATGAAGAAAGACCTTGACAGGTTTTCATTCTCTTCACATAAACATAGGGATTGAATGAATATTCGAGATGACATACAGGGAGAAGAAAGAAATTCATAAAAAAAACACACCATTCTCACTGTTTGTGAACTATTATTTCTAGATAAGAACATTTCCTGATTTTCACTCTTTTGTTTAACTCGGTGTAGATATTCAGATATCTTTGAAGCAATCTTCACATTCAATGGAATTCATTTCATAGTTTACATCTTAAACATTTAATTTAACTATAACAAGAAGAGATGCTGTAAAAGACAACCAAAACAGTTAAGGTAGTACATTGTGACAACTGAATTTTATCATTTCACATGCAGAAATCTCATTCTGTAATGCTAATGACCATTTGACTGAAAGTGAAAACAGAGTAGTTTGGAGGGATTGGTTTTTTTTTTGTTGTTGTTGTTGTTTTTTTTCCTGTTGAAGAAGTTTCGTTAAACTTCACTTTGCTCATCAGCAGAAAAGGGTAGCATAAAATATAACTAATTTTACATTAAAGTAAATGTAAAAATTGAATATCATAGGTTAAATACTTAGTCAATTCCTATATTAATATAGATATGATTGCAAATGACATAAATTGTTTTGTAATATCTCAGCATGCACAAATATTAGTATAGCATAGTTTCCATAGGTGATGCTTTCTGTACTACATTGATTAATTGGATAGTCTAGTACCATTAAAATTATTTCATTTGACTAATTTTTAAGAGAAAGAGTTTGAAACTTCCGTAAAATTTGATTGCTTCATGTTTGCTCATGGTTTTATTTGTTTCTTTAGTTAATTATTGTATTGCATAATAATGATTTAAATGCATATTTAAGAAAATGACTAGAGCTATGAAATTGCCTGTAATATACTAGCAATTAAATTTCTGAACATCTGGTTAATCTGTCTTGATATTTCAATATATCAATATCACAATAGGTATGTTTTTTGTTTCATCTTTAGGCCTATTGATAGTTAGGAATGCTTTATGTGTGAACTTTTTTCCCTATTTTATTTCCAAGATCAATTTTCAGATCTCACCAGAAGGAATCATGATAATAACAGACATAAATCTAACTTCTGAAGTCACATTTGCTCTCTTGGGCTTCTCAGATTACCCAGAACTACAGATTCCCCTCTTCTTGTTGTTTCTGGCAATCTACAGCTTCAGTGTAGTAGGGAATCTAGGGATGATTATGATAATCAAGATTAACCCCAAACTACACACCCCCATGTACTTCTTCCTCAGCCACCTCTCCTTTGCAGATTTCTGCTATTCCTCCATTATTGCTCCCAAGATGCTGGTGAACCTTCTTGCAGAAGACAGGACCATTTCATTTTTAGGATGTATAATGCAGTTCTTTTTCTTTTGCACATTTGTAGTGACTGAACTAATTCTATTTGCTGTGATGGCTTATGACCGCTTTGTGGCTGTCTGTAACCCCCTGCTGTACACAGTTGTCATGTCACAGAGGCTATGTGCACTGCTAGTGCTTGGATCATATACATGGGGGGTAGTGTGCTCCCTGACACTCACCTGTTCTGCTTTAAATTTATATTTTCGAGGTTTCAACACAATTAATCACTTCTTCTGTGAACTGTCATCCCTAATAGCCCTCTCTTGCTCTGATTCTCACCTCACCCAGTTACTGCTTTTTATTGTTGCCATTTTCAATGAGATAAGCACACTGTTCATCATTCTTACATCGTATTTGTTCATTATTGTCACTGCCCTGAAAATGCATTCATCTAGTGGGCACCGCAAAGTCTTCTCTACCTGCGCTTCCCACATGACAGCCATCACCATCTTCCATGGAACCATATTATTCCTCTACTGTGTGCCCAACTCCAAGAACTCCAGGCACACTGTCAAAGTGGCTTCTTTGTTTTACACAGTGGTGATCCCCATGTTAAACCCCTTGATCTACAGTCTAAGAAATAAAGATGTCAAAGACACAATCAGTAAAATAATGAATGTAAGATATTTTTCTCAGTGATTCTAAGACTTAAGATACAGTTAATTATACTATTGAAAAACATGTTCAGTTTTGAGTGAATGAACTGTATATTAAAAATTCATTTTAAAATTTCTGATGTTTCAAAAGAGAAACAAAATTTTCAAGTGATAAAATGCATTTTAGGGCCAAGAAATGATACTATGCTTGGCCTGAAAATATTATAAAAATGTGATTGAACTTAAATTCAGTCTTTTGTCAGTAATGTGTAGTATGGTTTTATTCACAGAAGTCATATGTGATGCATTATATTCATGTGGAACCAACTTACACTGCCAAATATTTATCCTTTGTGACAAATAAGACTGAAGTGCTAAAAGATTTTCATCTCCACACTGTGGATGTGGAGAAATAAGTGCTACATATAGAAAGATGGTTTCAGCTTTTCATGACCTCCGAATCCAATGTTATTGTGAAATACCATAATAATGTCACTAGTGAGAACTACTTCCAAATGCATTTGGGGCCAAAGGAATAGCTGCATCCTAATTTCATGTTGTTTTACCCTGTAATTTAATATATAACAAGCACTTAAATACAAACAAAACAACAGGGGAGACTTTTATTTATCATGGTTTGTGAAAGAGTGACATTTCATTCAGGACCATCAACAATGCTCAGGAGGAAATTATGTTTTATTATTGCAAAAATCCCATAGTTACTTAGAGCTATTTTTCTGTGTCTTATGAATAAAAGACTTGTTATAATGTGTTCCAAGAAATGTACATGAAAATAAGATGTTCTTACTATTTTAATTATTCCTGAAAAGGATATCAGGAATTTGTAAGAGGTTTAGAAACATTAAATGACTTTTTAGAAAGATGACAAATGTCAACAATATGTTCATTTTAATTTTAATACTATTTTACTGTTATTTTTTGAAATTATTGTTGTCATTGAATGTCTCAGAGCAGTTGTTTTAAAGCACTTAGCTCTAATTTGCCTTTATTGTATATAAACACTGTACTAAAATTTCACTTCTAGTTTTAACCTAAATTGAGAAAAGAAGGCAAGGAATATAGTTTATAATAGAAAAGCCTTATAGTCCTATAATTATTATAATATTTTTTTAAAAAATCTCAAAGAGAAAATATTACACTTTGAATTTTGTATTTATTTTTATTAAGTCTGATCTATACTTTTGTTGGATTATATAGACTATAATGGATTTGTATTTCACATTTTTTGCATCTACAGTAGAGAAGTATTAAGAGACATTTTATTTTAACTTTTTTTTTTTTTTACATTTTGTCAAGCTTTAGGTAAGCACTGTATAACAGGTACATTTTTTCTATATTCTTTATTTACATTCCAATTGATTACCCCTTTCTCGGTTCCCCCATCGCCGAAAGTCCCATAAGCCCTCTCCCCTCTCCCTGTTCCCCATTTGCCTAAGAATTTCATGAATTTGTTGTTTTGAATTGCTGAGTAGTACTCCATTGTGTAAATATACATGGAAAATATCTCTGATAAAATTGAAGAAATATATAAAAAAACACGTTAAGTTTGACTATTTCATGGAAAAATTGTACAGATAAAATGATAGGCATAAAAATATTCCTAAATTGATTGAAAGTGGAATTATAAACATTTTCCGATAAAATTGAAGATCTACAAGGAAATATTTTCTGATAAAACTCAAGAAATATATAGAAAAACACATTAAAACTGACTCATAAAAAATTATACAGATAAGATGGTAGGCATAAAAATATTCCTAAATTGATTGAAAGTAGAATTAAAAACATTTTGTGATAAAATTGAAGAAATTTATACAGATAAATTGGTAGGAATAAAAATATTCCTAAATTGATTAAAAGTTGAATTATAACCATTTTCTGATAAATTGAAGATTTACATGGAAAATATTTCTGATAAATTGAAAAAATATATGGAAAAATATTAAAATTGAAGATTATCATGGAAAATTGTACAGATAAAACGGTAGGCATAAAAATAGTTCTAAGATGGTTAAAAGTGAAATTATTAATATTTTCCGATAAAAATGAAGATTTACATGGAAAATATCTCTGATAAAATTGAAGAAATATATAAAAAACATGTTAAGATTGACTATTTTATGGAAAAATTATACATATAAAATGGTAGGCAAAAAAATATTCTTAAGTTTTTTGAAAGTGGAATTATAAATATTTTCTGATAAAACTGAAGATTTACAAGGAAAATATTTCTGATAAAATTCAAGAAATATATAGAAAAACATGCTAAAACTGACTATTTCATGGAAAATTATACAGATAAAATGGTAGGCATAGAAGTATTCCTAAATTGATTGAAAGTGGAATTATAAACATTTTCTGACAAAATTGAAGATTTACATGGAAAATATTTCTGATAAAATTCAAAGAATATATAAAAAATGTTAACATTAAAGATTATCATGGAAAATACTACAGTTAAAGTGGTAGACATAAAAAAAACATTACTAAATTGAAAGAGGAATCACAAATATTTTCTGATAAAATTGAAGGTTCACACGAAAAATATTTTTTTTAGACTGTTTTTGGTTGGGGAATTGAGTCCGTTGATGTCATAAGATATTAAGGAATAGTGATTATTGTTTCCTGTTATTTTTGATGTTCTTTTTATGTTTGTGTGGTTACTTTCTTTTGGGTTTGTTGGAAATAAATTACATTCTTGCTTTTTCTAGGGTGTAGTTTCCCTCCTCATGTTGGCATTTTCCATCTATTATCCTTTGTAGGGCTGGATTTGTGGAAAGATATTGTGTAATTTGGTTTTATCATGGAATATCTTGGTTTCTCCATCTATGGTAATTGAGAGTTTTGCTGGGTATCGTAGTTTGGGCTAGCATTTGTGCTCTCTTAGGGTCTGTATGAGATCTGCCCAGGATTTTCTAGCTTTCATCATCTCTGGTGAGAAGTCTGGTGTAATTCTGATAGGCCTGCCTTTATAGGTTACTTGACCTTTTTCTCTTACTGCTTTTAATATTCTTTCTTTGTTTAGTTCATTTGGTGTTTTGAGTATTATGTGCTGGGAGGACTTTCTGGTCTGGTCCAGTCTGTTTGGAGTTCTGTAGGCTTCTTTTATGTTCATGGACATCTCTTTTTTAGGTTAGGGAAGTTTTCTTCTATAATTTTTTTGAAGATGTTTACTGGCCCTTTAATTTGGAAATCTTCGCTCTCTTCTATACCTATAATCCTTAGGTTTGGTCTTCTCATTGTGTCCTGGATTTCCTGGATGTTTTGGCTCAGGGGATTTTTGTACTTTGCATTTTCTTTAACTGTTGAGTCAATGTTTTCTATGGTATCTTCAACCCCTGAGATTCTATCTTCTATCTCTTTTATTCTGTTGTTGATGAGGTTGTTGATTCTGTTGTTGTATCTATGACTCCTGGATTCTTTCCAAGATTTTCTATCTCCAGAGATGTTTCACTTTGCAATTTCTTTATTGTTTCTACTTCCATTTTTAGATCCTGGATAGTTCTGTTCAGTTCCTTCACTTGTTTGTTTGTGTTCTCCTGTAATTCTTTGAGGAATTTTTGTGTTTCCTCTTTAAGGGCCTCTACCTGTTCACTCATGCTCTCCTGTATTTCTTTCAGAGATTTTTGTGTTTCCTCTTTAAGGACTTTTACCATTTGACCCATGTTCTCCTGTATTTCCTTAAGGGAGTTATTTATGTCCTTCTTGATGTCCTTTAACAGCATCGTGAGATGACATTTTAAAACCAACTCTTGCTTTTCCAGTGTGTTGGGGTATCTGAGACTTGCTGTGGTGGGAGAACTGGGCTCTGATGTTGCCAAGTAGCCTTGGTTTCAGTTGGTAGGGTTCTTGCGCTTGCCTTTTGTCATCTGGTTATCTCTGGTGTTAGTTGGTCTTGTTGTCTCTGAATGGAGCTTGCCCCTCCTGTGGGCCTGTAAGCCTGGTCTGTACTCATGGAAGACCAACTCTCTTCTGGCAGGGTCTATGAACAGATGGCTGTGGAGCCCTCTGGTTCCCTGAAGCAAATGGTGGCCAGAAGGGAAGACTCCTGTCCCAGCAGTTCCACTGATCGTATGCCCTGTGCCTTTCTAGCTGTAACCCTCCTGAGAAAAGGTGGAGATCTCACCTCAGCACTCAGAAGTGAAATTGCTGCTGGGAGATCACTTTCTCCTGGCGGGCTAAGCTGAGAAGGCTTTGGAGCTGCCTGGTTTCCTGCTGCAGATGACAGCCTGAAGGGTTATTTTAACTTTTTGAAATGATTTATTATCTACCACAATATTAGGAATGTAGTAGAAATATTATGTTAATTTTTAAAAAAAATTAAATCATAATGGTTTACCACTTTCAATTAGGGAATAATTATTTCTTTTTCTGTAAATGGTAATTATGTGTTTTCATTAATAAAAGATAATAATTAAGATTTTACTCTAAAAATTATATTCTAAAAAATAATTTAGTTGCATCCATTTGCCTGCAAAATGCATGATGTCCTCATACCTAATAGCAGAGTAGTATTCCATTGTGCAAATGAACCACATTTTCTGTATACCTTCTTATGTTTTGGGACATCTGGGTTGTTTCCAGATTCTGGCTATCACAAATAAGGCTTCTATTAACATAATGTGCACCTGTGGCATGGTGGGACATCTTTTCAGTATATGCTGAACAGGCAGCATAGAGTCAGATGTAGATACTAACACCCAAACAATGGACAGAAGCTGGGGAATACTGTGGTTAAATTGGGAAAGGACTATAAGAAGTTGAGGAGGAGGATCCCCATGGAAGGACCAGCAGTTTCAACTTGGATCCCTGAGATCTCTCAGACACTGAGCCACCAACCAGTCAGCATGCACCAGCTGATATGAGGACCCCTACACATATACAATAGAGGACTGCCAAGACTAGCAGAAGAAGATATGATGAGACTGAGAGAAGATATGATGTACCTAACCCTCGAGAGACTTGAAACCTCAGGGAGTGGGAAGGTCTGTTGGGGTGGTGGTCTCTTGGAAACAGGGGGTCGGGGGGGAGTAGGATGGGGAGTGGTCAGAGGGCAGACCATAATGGGGATGGTGACTGAACTATGAAAAAGGTTTGAATAACAACAACAACAACAACAACAACAATAATAATAATAATACATTTAAAATTTTTAATTTCAACTCAATGTTTACCCTATCCCTTACAGGCAGGAAAAATTGTGGATTTAAGGTTTTGTAGCTGGGTTGGTGTAAAAAAATCCCTCCATTTTAAGTCTTGCCTGGAATGCCTTCAAGCTGTGGTGTCTTCAGGGGAGCAGACAAGCTGGTGATCAGTTGCTCAGTTGCTCTGTGTGCAGCACATCTCCTGGGATGCCTCAGGCTGTGGTGTCAGTTGCCTGACTGCTCTGAGAGCAGCAGGTCTTCTGGGATATTTCAGGATATGGTGTCTTCGGGGAAACAGACTAGCCAGCAGTCTGCCCTGGCAGAAAGGACTGGCAGAAAGGGAGTGGTATTCGGGGGAGTGGGGATTTTTGGTGGGTGATGGGTCCCAAGTCCACTGTGCTCCCAGTGGCAGCCTTGGGACTTTGAGAGATGGTTCTTATGAACTGCTCTGAGGGCAGAAGATCCTCTAGAACAGCTCAGGCTATGATGTCTTCAGGGGAGCACATCAGTGAGCTGTCTCCCACAGCAGAAAGGACTGGACAGAAGGGACTTAGTGCAAAAATAGCAACTGTCACTAGTGAGTTCCTCCATTTTATGACCTGGAAAATTAAGTATAGTTAAAATGCTGAACATCTCTGAAATTACCTGTTTATTCAATAAAATTTCTGTCAAATATCAAAGAAATTATTTGTCAGAAATGTGTACTAAGTAATTCTAAAATTCATGTGATGTTATACAAGTGACCAATAAACCAAAGCTAAAAAGTAATTGACACAATTTATAAACATTGTAGACAAAATAGAGGAAACAACACAAAAGTGAAAGAAATTAGAAGTCATGATATTTGTTGTGGTCTGAGAATCATTGCGAAAACCATTCAGACACTGATCTCAGTCACACAGGGCTGGTTTATTGAATGCATACCTGAAGATTTACTTCTCAATCAGGGCAGCAGACCAGGCTCCGAAGCAGGCTGCAACCTCGAATATATCTTAGGGCCAGCTCATAAAGGCTAAAATGCAAAACCACAATTTGCTCATCATCAGGTACAGGAAACACTGCAAAGTGGTCGGCCCTGAGTCAAGCTGGCTTAGACATGATACTTCACATTGACATTTAATTTGATTGGTCTTAAGTGGAGCTTATGATTGTATAACTTCCTAATATTAATAAACCTCAGAACATACAGAACATAGCAGGATATGTGGTCAGCTCCACCCTGCTCTAAGTCAAACTACTCTTCTGGGTCAGTAACAATATGAAACAACTGGCCTGTATGGAACAAAATGGGTACAGCTGTGCTGGGGGAATAGGCTTCAAAAATATTAAACCTTAACGTTACCTCATTAGTGACAAATGTTGATAGTTATCTTGCAGAACATGACACACATACACATTTACATTGATCAAATTGAGGATGTAAAAAATAATTCATCTTTGGCTGACTAATTTTTGTAAATGTATTCAGGGCCATTTATTGAAAAAAGAAATATCTTTTTGTTGATTATAATAACCTACAAAGATTAAGTCAAACATTAATATTACATGTTTTATAGTGATTTTATCCTGTTAAGACTCAAACTCTAGAAAAAAATTGCTGAGGTGTCTATTGAACATATCAAAATAGATTTGACCACCAGGTTCTCCCAAAACCACTCAGTCTCTAACTTGTTACAGGGTGTGCCTAGCATACCCTAACCTCTATTTCCAACTCCCCAGTCCAGTAGGTGAGCTACCCTGTTCCTAGCTGCCCTTTTCTATGCAATCCATCCGTTTTGGTTACCTACCCCTTTTTGTACTGTTATCCTCTTGGCAGCTATCCCTTGTTCTCCTCCTTCCACTCTCTCTTCCCTTCCTTCTCTCCCCTCATGTTCGAGCTGAGTATGGTCACATTCACTCTGAACTCTCCCAGACGTTTCTTCCTCTGGCTATGTTCTCCTTTTATCTACAATACACTTTCCCCTCCACTATACCTAGGAGAAATCATGTCTTTAACTGTTTTCATTCATCTCAAAATTGAAACACCATATAAAGTCCATATTTAATGGACTCTTTCCCAGACTCGGTGTTGTCAGTCCATGTCTGTCCTGCTGCTGGGCACGGCCTCTTGAGGAGGCTGAATGTGCAGAGTTTATTGTGTTTATCCCCCAGCTATAGAGAAGCACCGAGACACAGCTCTGGGGGTGAGAAAGTACAGTCTGAGATGTTGGAAAGCCAGAGCTGGTTCGGGGGTCCCCAGGGCTTGTAATGAGGCCAGGGATATTGGTTCTCAAATTCTTGAAATCCAAGCACTGCTGGGAGTTTTGGAGCTGAGAACAGAGTCCAGAGTGGGGGGAGGTGGTGATCAGAGGGGCGCAGTGGGTGGATCGCTGCAGGCTGGAGATAGAGTCTAGCCTGGGGCCAGGGGACCAGGGAGCTCTGTCATGTCCCAGCAGTGATTGTCCTTAGCTTGGCAGTGGCAGGCTTAGTGGTGGTTATGGCTGGGAGCACAGAGAGGCCTTCTATGGGAGATTAGGCTGAAGGGAATGCCTTCTCCATGACTTCCAATGGTGGATCTTAAAACGGTGAGTACATGGTTCTAAACAGTTAATTGATTGTTCATAATGGAAAATGGATGTATAATGTACCATATCTATTTATCAGGGTGGACATGAAATTAAATATACTTTGCAGGGAGGAATTTCTGGGAAGGGAAGCTTATTGACTAAGCACTCCAAGCCTCTAGGTTCCTCATTAGCATGGAGAACACTGTTCTGTGCCTACATGACCACAGGTCACCTTTCCTTACGTGGAGAGTGTGGCATGTGTTCTAGGCCAGGAATCTGGAAGGGAGCAAGGAGTCTACTAAGTCTCAGATGTGTGTCTGTCAAGTCTCCATGTCTCAACTTGCTCTGCCTTACCAAGCTTTCCTGGCGTGTTTTTCCACCCAACACAGGGTTTTATATTCTTTCTTCCTATATTTTGGTGAATATTAAAAAGAAGAAAACAAAACCAAATTTTTTTTTCATCCATAACTCAAATTGAAATACAAACCACTATTTCAATAGCTTGTGTTCTAAAAAGTTACTTTCAAATGATACAAAGGGAAAATTAGTCAATTTGTTTTCAGAATATATACTGCCAACTAATTTTAAAGTCTAGTACCAATTTTAGATTTTATTAATAATGTATAAGAGCATTGTGTGATAAATCTATACATTCAAACTAACATCACAAATTTTACTTTTGTATTTCTTTAGGTGAGTCAAAGTATGGTTCTAATATGTGAACTTCATTTTATTGAAGAGTAATAGTGATTTAACTTCTTCAGTGGATCTAGTAAAGATTTATTGGGCATGTGTACTGGCTGGTTTTGTGTGTCAACTTGACACAGGCTGGAGTTATCACAGAGAAAGGAGCTTCAGTTGGGGAAGTGCCTCCATGAGATTCAGCTGTTGGTTATTTTCTCAATTAGTGATAAAGGGGAGAGGACCCCTTGTGGGTGGTACCATCTCTGGGCTGGTATTCTTGGGTTCTATAAGAGAGCAGGCTGAGCAAGCCAGGGGAAGCAAGCCAGTAAGAAACACTCCTACATGGCCTCTGCATCAGCTCCTGCTTCCTGACCTGCTTGAGTTCCAGTCATGACTTCCTTTAGTGATGAACAGCAGCATGGAAGTGGAAGTTCAATAGACCTTTTCCTCCCCAACTTGCTTCTTATTTATGATGTTTGTGCAGGAATAGAAACCCTGACTAAGATAGCATGGAATATCATCTTCTAAGGATCATCCACAGTTCATATACTTCCATTGATACTATTGTCATTCTCTTTTCAGATCATACTAGTTGAAACCATAGTATGGTCTTAGTTCAATTTCCACATCATTTTTATAATTATTTACTAAAGTAAGTTTTTCTAACAATGGGGATATGTTTAGGTAACAGGAGAGTCAGAGATATGGCTAGCAAAAAGCAGTAACTGAAAATGACCTCACAAATAGTCAACAGTATCCCCTTCTTTTTAAGAGCAGATTGATGTCCACTGATGAAGAAGTCAATATTAAATGACTTAGCTTTGTACTAGGTTGTGAGGTGGTTTAAATGAGAAATGTTTCCTATAAGCTCGGACATTTGTACATGTAGTTTTTTGTGTTTCTTAGGGTGTAAGTGATGGAACTTTTAGGATGTATGACCATGAGGAAGAAAATACATTACATTACTCTGTAAAGGCCTTAAGAGTTTAAAATCTTGCCCCACATCTAGCTTGTTATGTTTGCTTAGTGTTTACCTTTGAAGATGTGACATCTCAGCATTCTTCTCTGTTTACCTTCTTCCATGACATTATTGAATCTTCTTCTACAACTATAAGTCAATATAAACACTTTCTTTTGAAAGTTGCATTGGTCTTGGTGTTTGTAAGGGTAATGTAGCTAACACAGGTGCCTAGCTTAGGTAATTCTTACAGACTGAAGAATTCAGGGAAAGTAAAAGTTACAGGGACTGATGTGAATACTGGAACAGAACTTTCAGGGTTATTGAGTATTATCAGTCATACAGCATAGCACATAGGTGTATCTGTGTTCACCATGTTGCTGGTCTTAGTTACTACTATTCTATTGCTATAAAGAAACAAGATACCATGCCCCCAGCAGCAAGCCGGAGTACTATGGAGGTGGTACTAGACTGCAGCAGTGACTCCTCTGAGCTGAGAGTTTCAAGCTGGCCCTGTCTCCTTACTTCCCCTCCCCTCCCCCCTTTATTGTTTTCCAGTTCATTCCCCTTCCTCCTCCCTTCCCAGTCCCAAGATAGAATCCAGAGGAGGCAGCTGCAGTGACAGCTGCTGAGTTCTCTGTGAAGGCTTTTCATTTCTATTATCCCCTTCCGTCTCCACCCATCCATTAATATTATTCTTTTTTTTTATTTATTTACATTCCCAATGATTTCCCCTTTCTTTTTGAAGATTCTTCGTTTTCAAGCTGCCAAAGTGGAGAGTACCATTGCAGAAGGGGGTGCTTCTCTTTACAGTGCTTCTTCCAGTGGCAGAGGACAAAGTAGGGGTGCAACTCAGTACTATCCCAAGACTGCTGGCAAAAGCGAGTACCTGGGGAAAACCTCAGGGCAAAATGCTCAGAACTGGAATCCTGCATGGAGCACTAGACGGGATGACAACTCCACAGCAAACTACTCTGCAAATGAAAAAGAATGACATAATGCAATCATCAGGAAAGTAAGAGGCATAGTAAACAAGCTTACTCCTGAAGAGTTTGACAAGCTATGCCTTGAGTTCTTCAATGTGGGTGTAGAGTCTAAACTCCTCCTTAAAGGGGTCATACTGTTGATTGTAGACAAAGTCCTAGAAGAGCCATAGTATAGCTTGATGTATGTTCATCTATGTCTGCGATTGGCAGAAGATGCACCAAACTTTGATGGCCCAGCAGCAGAGGGCCAACCAGGATAGAAGCAAAGCACAACATTCAGATGCTTCTTAATTTCCAAATTGCAAGATGAATTTGAAAACCGAACCAGAAATGTTGATGTCTATGATAAGCATGAAAATTCCTTCCTTCCTGAGGAGGAGAAATAGAGAGACATTGCTACGATCAAGATGTTGGGAAACATCAAATTCATTGGAGAACTTGGCAAGCTTGGTCTTATTTATGAATCTATCCTTCATAAGTGCAACAAAACACTTTTGGAAAAGAAGAGAGTCTAACTCAAAGACATGGGAGAGGATTTGCAGTGACTCTGTCAGATAACGAGAACAGTGGGACCACGATTAAACTATGAATGGGCCAAGTCCTTAATGTATCAGTTCTTTGCCAGAATGTGTTCCTTAGTGTTAAGTAAGGAATTGCCAGCCAGGATTCCTTTCTGACTGCAGGATATAGTATAGTTGCAAGAGCACCATTGGGTTCCTAGCAAGGCTTTTCTTGATAATGGACCAAAGACAACCAATCAAATCTGTCAAGATGCAGTAAAAGATCTAAGAGAGTTTATTCTTCCTCCTATGGCTCAATGGAGGAATGACTTCTTCCTGGAGGGACCGTTCATTCTGCAAAGGATGAAAATGGATACAAACCCACTTGGGGGACTTGCTGGTATGTTTGGACAAATGCCAGGTAGTGGAATTGGTACTGGTCCAGGAGTTATCCAGGATAGATTTTCACCTGCAACGGGACGTCATTGTTCAAATCAGCTCTTCAATGGCCATGGGGGACATATGCCTCCCACACACTCACAGTTTGGAGAGATGGGGGCAAGTTTATGAAAAGCCAGGGACCACGCTAGCTCTACCATAACCAGAATCAGGGACTCTTATCCAAGTTGCAAGGACAGTCGAAGGATATGCCACCTCGGTTTTCTAAGAAAACAGTTTAATGCAGATGAGATTAGTTTGAAGCCTGCTCAGTCATTTCTAATGAATAAAAATCAGGTGCCAAAGCTTCAGCCCCAGATAAATATGATTCCTCATAGTGCACATCCACCACACACTCAAACACCACCTCTGGAACAGACACCTCAACTTGGTCTCAAAACTAATCCACCAGGTATCCAGGAAAAGCCTGCCAAGACTAGCAAAAAGCTACCACCATCAAAGGAAGAACTACTTAAACTGACTGAAGTTATTGTGACTGAATATCTGAACAGTGGAAATGTCAATGGCACTGTCAGTAGTGTAAGAGAAACAAGAGCTCCAAAACACTTTCTTCCTTAGATTTTAAGCAAAGTGATCATCCTGTCACTTGATAGAAGTGATGAAGATAAAGAAAAAGCAAGCTCTTTGATCAGTTTACGCAAACAAGGAGGGTTAGCCACAAGTGACAACTTCATTCAGGCTTTTCTGAATGTATTGGAGCAGGGCCCCAAACTGGAGGCTGACATTCCCTTGGTGAAATCTTACTTGGCAAAGTTTGTGTCTCGTGCTATAATTTCAGAGTTGGTGAGCATTTCAGAACTAGCTCAACCACTGGAGAGTGGAAACAACTTCCCTCTCTTTTTACTTTGTCTTCAACAATTAGCTAAATTACAAGACTGAGAATGTTTAACTGAATGTTTTCAACAAAGCAAGGTCAATATGCAGAAAATGCTAACAGAAATTGATAAGAATAAGGATTGAATGTTGGAGGTTTTTGAAGGAAAGGGACTGAGTTTCTTATTCCTACTCCTTAATTTGGAGAAGGAACTACTGAAGCAAATTAAGCTGGATCCATCCCCTCAAACTATATATAAATGGATTAAAGATAACATCTCTCCCATGTAGATAAAGGATTTGTAAATATCTTAATGACCAGCTTCTTATAGTACATTTCTAGCGATGTAAGCCCACCCAGCGATAAAACATTCTTCCTCTGCTCCATTCAAAGAACAGTTAGAGCAGGAAAAACAGATGTTGCTCTCTTTTAAGCCAATGATGCAGAAATTTCTTCATGATCCTTGGATCTACAGGTCAGTGCCCTACATGCTTTACAGGTGCACTGTTACAACAGCAGCTTCCCAAAAGGCCTGCTACTTCGATTTTTTTTTTTTTTTTGTTCATTTCTATGACATGGAAATTATTGAAGAGGAAGTTTTTTTTAACTTGGAACAAAGACATAACTCAGGAGTTTCCAGGAAAAGGCAAGGCTTTGTTCCAGGTGAATCAGTGGCTAACCTGGCTAGAAACTGCTGAAGAAGAATCAGAGGAAGAAGCTGACTAAAGAACCAGCCAAAGCATTAATTTGTACAAAATATATTGTTGCTATGATGTAATTGTGTTTGATATAACCACTGTGAAAATTTATTCCGCTGTAACGTTTTTCACAGTATTTAAAGCAGAAGCACGTCAGTAAGGCTTCCTTCTGCATAAGGTTTTTGTAGTGTGATGTCTTAATCATACGTAATCTATCATCAAATACTTTAGGAGTATCCTTAATGTTTATATAGAATATTAGCAGCATGCAATAGTTACATCCTAAGTTCTCAAGCAGAGGCAGTCTATTGCAAGGACCTTATTTGCTGACAGTGTCCATAGGCTGTTTTAAGTTAGAAAACTGAATAGCAACACTGAATACTGTAGAGATGCACTTTGCTCAGTAATTCTTGAGTTGTTGCAATATTTGATTATCCATTTGGTTGTTACAGAAAAATTCTTAACTCTAATTGGTAGTTGTTACTGTAATAGTATATTGCCTATATTTCTACCCCTAGGACTTGCCTTCATGTGCTAAATTTTAAAATCCTTGAGCCTGGGCAAGTGCACAAGTCTTTTTAAAAGAAACATGGTTTACTTGCACAAACTGATCAGTTTGAAAGATCATTAATGCCCTTAAAGTGGTTTTTGTGGGTGTGAAACAAATGGTGAGAATTTGAATTGGTCCCTCTTATTATAGTATTGAAATTAAATCTACTTAATTTATCAAGCCATGTTCATATCCTGATTTTATACACATGTATCTATCAACAAACATTTTGATACTTGGGAAAAAAAAGAGACACCACGCTAGTGCAACTTATAGAAGAATTCATTTAATTGGGGCTACTCTCTGATCATTTTGATGGGAAACAGAGCATCAGGTAGACAGTCATTATGCTGGAGCAGTATCTGGGAATTTAGATTCAAGATACAAGCAGAAGTCAAAATGATACAGATATTGACCCAACATACTGCTTGATATCTTAATGTCCACCTCCATACCTTCTCTAACAAGGCTAAATATTATAGTCCTTCATAAAGTTTTTCAACCCCAACATCTGGGAACCAAAGATTCAAATTTATGAGCCTTTCAAGGCCTTTCTCATTCAAAACACCACATTCTACTTCCAGGCACAAATAGGCTCATAGTTATATCCTAATGCAAAATTCATTCCATTCGACTTCAAAATTCACCTTGTTACCATAGTGTCAATGTTGTTTCAAAGTGCAAAGTCTGAAGTCTCTTCTTAGACCCAAGACACTTTCTTAACTGAAGCCCTTTGCAGAAGCAAAAGTTACATATTACAAATGACATATTTCCAGTATATAAAGACACAGAATGTCTATTACTGTTCTACAAGAGAGGAAAGGAATCTAGTGAGGAAATGCTGACAAGACAAAGGAACAAAGCAAGACTAAAACCTAGGAGGTCAAACGTCAAATCCAGACTTAACTGTCTCTTGGATCCCTCACTCCTTTCAGCTGTGTTCACTGCAATAAACTTCTGTCACCTGGGCTGTTTCCACACTTCCTCTGTAGCTTTCTTTTTCAGGAATCCTTCATTTATGATAACTAATGACATTTTATTGCTAGAGTCCCATGGATCCCTCTCCTGTAAGTATAGGAAAATTGTTATATAAGGAATTTAAGAGTGAAAGAGAAAGTTAACTATTGAAGTGAACAGGCAAGAGTCAACAAAGCTGTGGTGGAATCTTTGTCTACCTTGAGTTCTTTCAGAATTCTAAGATGGAAAGTCAGTTCAGGCTGCCTCACAAATCACATCTGAATTGAATAGTTTATGAAACATTTTTAATGAGTAATATTTAAAGATTTAGGTGAAAATTTTCAAAGATATGGAACTACAGTTAATCAATTTGGTTTCATCTATTTTTAGACACATAATTGAACTTGAGCACGTATATAGTTTTGTAAAATGGTCCTTCCATTTAGTTCACATTTCTTAGATGTGATTCAATGGACAAATTGGTAAAATAAGTCTAATTATTAAATTTGTTTAATTATTTATTATAATTAAAGAATATAACTATACTCATTTTATTTATTGCAATTATTATATTTATTGATGTATTTATCTATAAATAAATAAGCTACTTCAATTCATTCTACTACTCTTTTTGCACATAATGTTCTCAGTGCCATTGGAAAAACTGTTGTCGTTACTTAAATCAGGGGGCTAACAAATACTATTAAGTTTTATATAGTCCATAATTTGGAAAGTCAAAGTGATTATCTTTGAGGCATTTCCAAGACAAACATTTGTTGCATTATTCCCTTTTATGCTTAATGAATTCCTTCGTGAAAATGTTAAATTGCTCACTTATTTTCTCATGGGAGTTTGGATACTAGTGCTTGGCTTCCTAGAAGCTCATGTGAGATTAAAGTTCTAAAAGGAAACCATAAAATGTCCTGCTTTTCCTTGGAACCCAACCTTTTTAAGGGAGATGTACTTTCCTTGAAGAACAGAGAAGCTGTGTCAAAAATGGAAAATGAGAAATGCTATAATGGATTTATATTTTTCACTTAAGTATTACATATGTTTTCTGTTCAAAAATAAACTGTGGCTCACAACAGTGAAGAAGGAGGTGAATGAGAGAAGAGTAGTTGTCTGGTAAGTATTCTTATCACAATCCTCAGATATTGACACTATAGTGTTTCAGTTCTCATAATCACCATCTAGAAAGCTGTAGATTGACTTTGAACATGACTACAGCCAAACATGTTTTTCATCATCTCAGTGAGTCCAAAAAAAAAACCTAGCAATAAATTCCAGTACACTTAAAGTATGTAATTTTAAGACATCCATCCACATTATTAGACCCTGAGGCCATATATAAATATGTATACTTCATAATAATGTAGTAATTATTAACTAAATAAATTAAACAGAGCCAGGCATGATGGAACATGTCAGGAGGTGATCTGTGCACAAGCAGCCTGGTTCTCAGGTAGAGCAAAGACTTTGAACCCCAGGACCTGGTAGGGGGTGGCTTCCACTTACAACCTTGTGGGTGGAGCTTCTACCTGCATGGGACTCCCATTCAGTCAAGGCCCACCCTGGACTCTGGCTCTTGTCGCAGTTGCAGCCCCCTAGGCTATCAGTCAGGTAGTTGCATCACCAAGCATTCCCCACATGTAAATAAGGTTTCCCCAAGCTCTCAATCCAAGCCAATGAGAAGTACCTGCTGCCAAACCCTGGAGCACCCCCCAAATTGTATATAAATCCTATCCTGAATTCTATAGAACAATAAAGGGTGTTTGAAGATTACTCTGTCCTCTGGGAGATTCTGTCACAAAGAGCTGTAACACACGGGAAGAGGTTCTCAATCCCAAAACACCGCCAGCCATAACCTTCTCCGGCTAGGCGGCCTTCGTCAGCCTCAGACGGGATCAGGCACGGAGCAGCAGCGTGTACAATCAAGACGGCAGCAGTTACAGGAGCAGTGGCAACAACAGCGGCGAGAAGGAGCAGCTTCCCTGCTTTCCCCCTCCACCAGAACCCTCGCACCCATTTCCAGCAGGGCCTCTGCACAGAACACACCATTAATCTGGTACTTGGGAGGCTGACACAGGTGGAACTCTGTGAGTTAGAGGTGAGATCAGCCTGGTATTTTAGTGAACCACAGGCCACCCAAGTTTGCACAATGAGACACAGCCTCAAAACGACATCAATAAACAAAAGAAGGAACAAAAAATGACAGATTTTGATAGCAATTGGTGTAAATTTAATTTGTAAAACACATTGATTTCTCCTTATTTTAAATTAATGATATTATTACCTATAAAAATCATGTAACAAACTTGCAGGAGAGTCAAGGAAAATTAGTGAAGGAAGTGGGACATTTAGTATGTGGAACTTTGAATAATTAAATGTAGATTAATTGATTTCCTTCAATCATTCTCAGATTATAGATGAAGTTCAGACATGGTAGATGTTTGTCCTCCTGAACATTCCTTAGCTTCTGAGGAACAGAACTGATACTGCAGACTTCCAGTCTTTATTTTGTTTTATTGTTATTCTGTATTATTCGTGATAGTTGAAGAACTCTGAGGAAATCCTTAGTTTCTCATCTGGAAACCACATCCTAAAGTGAAAATCAATCTTTCTGCTCCTTTGTTGACAAAGACTCTTCTGGAATTGAGATATTTTTATCTATTATAGTAATTGATGAGACAAAACATAAGAAACTGACAAATTGGTTCACAGCTGTAAAACTACAAACTAACATTTTGACAATGATAGAGAGCTAATGAAATTAAATGAAAAGTGTCATCCATGTACAGAGAGCACTAAAATGTGATGATGAACATGAAGAATAAGAACTTTAAAAAGACAATATAAATTCCAATTCAGCATCAAGATCAAAAATTTATTTAGTGTGCTATTATTCTTATTCTATGAGAATAAGGTATATTATAACTCTTTTCTATTGAATTATAAATTTATATATGTGTTTATTCCATTTTTATTCTACCTGGGCTACAGAAACCAAAATTTCTACAAATAATGATTGTGGTGAACAGCACTATGAAGACTGAATTCTTTCTCCTGGGATTCAGTGATCATCCAGAGCTCCAGAGTCTCCTATTTGCTGTGTTTTTCTCCATCTACTCCATTACTCTGATGGGGAATATTGGAATGATCTTATTGATCACAGTCAGTTCTAATTTACACATTCCCATGTACTTTTTCCTCTGTATCTTGTCCTTCGTAGATGCATGCTACTCTTCTGTCATTGCCCCCAAATTACTTGTAGATCTGATTTCTGACAAGAAGATAATTTCTTACAATGGCTGTGCTACACAGTTGTATTTTTTCTGCTCTCTGGTTGACACAGAATCTTTCCTTTTGGCTGCCATGGCTTATGACAGGTACATTGCAATCTGTAACCCCCTGCTCTATACTGTAATTATGTCCAGGAGAGTCTGTACTCAGCTAGTATTTGGAGCATTCTTGGGTGGGACTATGAGTTCCATAATCCATACTACTAATACTTTCCAGTTGTCATTCTGCTCCAAAGAAATTAACCATTTCTTTTGTGATATCTCTCCACTCTTCTCTCTGTCCTGCTCTGATACCTACACACATGATATTATATTGGTGGTGTTTGCAAGTTTGGTGGAAGCTCTCTCTCTTCTTACTGTTCTCCTCTCCTATATGTATATTATAGTGGCTATTCTTAAAACAGGTTCTGCAGAGGGAAGAAAGAAAGGGTTCTCTACTTGTGCTTCTCACCTGACAGTAGTCACTATTTATCATGGTACTCTGATTTTCATTTATTTGCGTCCTAGTACAGGACATTCAATGGATATTGACAAAATGACCTCTGTGTTCTATACGTTGATTATACCCATGCTGAACCCCTTGATATATAGTCTCAGAAACAAAGATGTCAAATTTGCCTTTAGAAAAATTATGAGCAAAAATCATTTTGTAGGTAAGTAAAGATGGCCTTTACAACTTTACCAAATTTCTTTAGGTTTTTTCTTCTATGATTTGGAAAAGTCAGTTGAATATTTTTGCTTCCTCAACAATATGTATAATGAGAAAAAAAAGTCTAGTGTCTAACATTGGAACTGGTCATCTTCCCTGTTATTTCTTATTATCACTTTAATTTTTAAAGTTGCTACATTTAGTATTTTTTCCACGTAAATCTGCTTTTTTCAGTTAATTTCATTGACTTTCATGCTAAAGTTTCTCCACAATTCTCAATAGCAGATAAAATTTATTTTTAATTATTTTAAGAATATATTATTATGTGGTTGTATCAGATCTGCTCACTCCTCCAACTCTTCCCAGATCCTCCACACTTCATAATATAGTCGTCTTTGTGTCTTTCTTACACTCATAAAGTCTCTGACCATGTAGTGGGGCAAGGGGTTGTAGCATCATAATAATCACCTTAGTATGAAATAAATCTGCTTCATATATTTTCTCCTTTCCTTTTGAATTTCAAATAATATAAACTCATTTCAGCTTATTTGTTCAGATAGAACAAACTTTTAATTTCTCAAATATTAAACATTTTTCTCTGAACACCTATTTAATTACAAAATATAATTTGTGTTTTAAATTTCAACGGAATGATTGATGTAAGAAATTTTGTTTACTTCTTCTTTGACTATTTATCTTGTCTATCCTTTCTATCCTGCAAGTTATATGCTGTGTTGTCTTCCACTTCCATAATTATTCATGACTGTTCAGCCTGATCCCATGGTATTGATGACAGTGTCTGCTGTAGTGTAAAACCTGAGTATATCTTTTTAAATAAATATCAGTTTACTATTGGCCGCTTTTAGTTTAGTTTGTACAACTTCAAGAGTCAAAAATGTAAATTTTCCTCTTGAAGTGTTTTGACTTAGCTTCTACAAATGGGCCTTTCAATACAGGTACATTTAGTAAAATATTATCTAGCATGTTTTTTTTTAAATAATAGTGTCCATATTGTATGAATATTTGTATATGTTGTGTAACATCAATTTTCATTAAAATGTATGTTTTAGTGATCAGGTGGTCTTTAATTCACTTGATTTCTAATTATGGTGATAAAATTATCTGGGGCAGTTGTGGTAATTAGGGTACAGACAGGAACTGGTAGATGATGGATTATTTGGCTGTTTTGGGGGACAAATACTAAGTGTTTTGTCAGAATAGCAAAAAAAAAAAAAAGAAATAAGCCAAATACGTGGTTAAATAGAGTGGATAAATTAAATGGAAAAACATAATATTAATTATGTTCGGCAAGTTTTGGTGCTGTACTAGGTTTCTATTCACTGAATTAGGCAATATTTTATAAGAAAAAGTTTTCCAAATAGATACATAATATAATAGAAACCTGGAAAACACAGAGGTTGGCAACTTGATATTGAATGCAGAAAACATTTCAGCTTGAATAGCCAAGACTAAATATTCTTTGAACTGCCAGATAGGTCAGGATTCTCTATAGGTCATTGTGGCATTCCATCCTGTCTCTTAGGCAAGAACTATATAGGCTAATATAATATATACTGCTTTAGATTTCTTTACTCAAGTGTGCTTTGGAATACTGAGTCTGAGATTTAGATAACATTGTAGTTAAAGCCTCAGGAGGTATATTAGATGGATTGCATGGATTCACCACATAAAATATTATGAACAGGACTAAAGGTAGGAAAAGGAAACCTAACTCCATAGTAAGATGCTGTACAGATTTTCATTGGGGACCTGAAACTAGCAGTTATAGGTTGATTGTCACCAACAAAAAATGGATTTTTAAAAGAACAGGATTTATACTTCATGCCATTATGAGGTGAACATTACCATCTTTTCTTTAAACACTAAGGACTTCATCTTTCATATGTGGTTTGATATGATAGTAGACATTCTTGAATAATGTTACACATAATAGTCTGTAAAGGTTACATTAACTCTCTAATAGTTGATATCCATGAGAATTGACTATGGCCACATATTATTATGAAAATAAGATATAGATTTGAATCCATACCTGCCTAAAGGAACAATTTCTTTTTCCTTATGTAATGTTTTAAAAGAAATGAAATTAACAGTACACATATTGGAAGTCTGAAATTACATACAGACTATTGATGCATTCATGGAAGAATCTCTGCTTGCCTAAGGGTTCAAAACTTGACTGAATCAACATGATTATCACCAACCCTGTGCCTGATCAGAGATTCTTACTAATTAGTCATTCATAAATAAACGATTATAGTTTTAAGGTTCACCATATAGAATTTCATACTATCAGGGGGATTCACAAACAAATAAGACTCCTTTATCTAGAAGAGTTAATTGTTTTTAGTTTAGGTGTGTATCTCAGTGTTATGGTACCAGTTTAACATGGCCAAGGTCGTGGTTTCAACTTTTAACAGACAAAGATTTCTAACTCTGTCTAGGTTTGTAATACCAGATTTGATATATAAATAAGCATGAGATAGTTCTTCAGACAATGAGGCATATATTTTAAGGATATAAAACAAAAAAATGATACATATCTGTACATTCACAAAGTCAAACATGAAAAAATAAATGATCTTCCTAAAATGCATTCACAGAGCAAAGTCTTGAAAATGGGCCCAAAATTAAGTACTACACTGTATAGATATAAAGTGGGTTTGAAAGGGCATTTTAAAAAATAGGTTGTTGATTTATATTTTAAAAAGTATTCTTTTATCATGTATATTAACACTACTTGGTTACACTTTTGTTTTATTTTCTTTATTTTTTTTATTTACATTCTGAATGATTTCCCCTTTCCCATTTCCTCCCTCCCCGAAAGTCCCATAAACCCTCCTCCCTACCCAGTTCCCCATTCAAACGCCTCTCACTTCTCTGTCCTGGCCTTCCCCTACAACCAGTCTTTCCAGGACCAGGTGTATCTCCTTCCACCTTCTTGGAAATCTATTGATATGTGAATTGTGTCCTGGGTATCCTGAGCTTCTGGGTTAATATAACCTTATGAGTGACTGCATACAATGTGTGTTCTTTTATGATTGGGTTATCTCACTAATGAGGATATTTTCCAGTTCTGACCATTTGCCTAGGAATTTCATGAATTCATTGTTTTTAATTGCAGAGTAGTATCCCATTGTGTAAATATACCACATCTTCTGAATCCATTCCTCCATAGAGGGACATCTGGGTTCTTTCCAGCTTCTGGCTATTATAAATAAGGCTGCTATGAACATAGTGGAGCATGTGTCCTTATTGTATGCAGGTAAAGCCTCTGGGTATATGCCCAGGAGTGGTATAGCCGGATGCTCCGGAAGTGTCATGCCCAGTTTTCTGAGGAACCGCCAGACTGCTTTCCAGAGTGGTTATACCAGCTTGCCATTCCACCAGCAGTGGAGGAGTGTTCCTCTTTCTCCACATCCTCGCCAACAACTGCTGTCTCCTGTGTTTCTGATCTTAGCCATTCTGACTGGTGTGAGATGGAATCTCAGGGTTGTTTTGACTTTCATTTCCCTAATGACTAAGGATGTTGAACATTTCTTTAAGTGCTTCTCAGCCATTAGATATTCTTCAGGTGAGAACTCTTTGTTTAGCTCTGTAACCCATTTTTTAAGAGGGTTATTTGGCTCTCTGGAGTCTAACTTCTTGAGTTCTTTGTATATATTGGATATTAGCCCTCTGTCAGATGTGGGGTTGGTAAAGATCGTTTCCCAGTTTGTTACTTGCTGCTTTGTCCTTTTGACAGTGTCCTTTGCCTTACAGAAACTTTGTAATTTTATGAGGTCCTATTTGTCAATTCTTGATCTTAGAGCATAAGCTATTGGTGTTCTTTTCAGGAAATTTCCCCCTGGGCTGAAATGTTCAAGGTTCTTCCCTAGTTTCCTTACTATTAGTGGCAGTGTGTCTGGTTTTATATGGAGGTCCTTGATCTACTTGGAATTAAGCTTAGTGCAAGGAGAAAGGAATGGATCGATTTGCAATCTTCTGCATGTTGACCTCCAGTTGAACCAGCACCATTTGTTGATATTGTTTTTTCCACTGGATGGTTATAACTACTTTGTCAAAGATAAGTGACCATAGGAGTGTGAATTCATTTCTGGGTCTTCAATTTTGTTCCATTGATCTACCTGCCTGTCACTGTACCAATACCATGCAGTTTTTAATAATATTGCTCTATAATACAGCTTGAGGTCCAGGATACTGATTCCCCAAGAAGTTCTTTTACTGTTGAGAATAGTTTTAGCTGTCCTGGGATTTCTGTTATTCCAGATGAATTTATGAAATGCTCTTTCTAACTCTATGAAGAATTGAGTTTGGATTTTGATGGGGATTGCATTGAATCTGTACATTGTTTTTGGCAAGATTGTCATATTTACTATATTAATCCTGATGATCCATGAGCATGGAGGATTTTTCCATCTTCTGAGGTCTTCTTCAATTTCTTTCTTCAGAGACTTGAAGTTTTTGTCATACAGATCTCTCACTTATTTGGTTAGAGTCACACCAAGATACTTTATATTGTTTGTGTCTATCATTAAGGGTATCATTTCTCTTATTTCTTTCTCAGCCTGCTTATCCTTTGAGTATAGGAAGGCTACTGACTTGCTTGAGTTAATTTTATATCCGGCCACTTTGCTGAAGCTGTTTATCAGCTGTAGGAGTTCTCTGGTGGAGTTCTTTGGGTCGCTTAAATACACTATCATATCATCTGCAAATAGTGATAGTTTGATTTCTTCCTTTCCAGTTTGTATCCCTTTGACCTCCATTTGGTGTCTAATTGCTCTAGCTAGAACTTCAAGTACTATATTAAAAAGATATGGAGAGAGAGGGCATTCTTGTCTAGTCCCTGATTTTAGTGGGATTGCTTCAAGCTCCTCTCCCTTTAGATTGATGTTGGCTACCTGTTTGCTGTAAATTGCTTTTACTGTGTTTAGATATGTGCTTCGAATTTCTGATCTTTCCAAGACCTTTAACATGAAAGGATGCTGAATTTTGTCAAATGCTTTCTCAGCATGTAATGAAATGACCATGTGTTTTGTTTTTTCTATGAGATTGTTTATGTAGTGGATTACATTGATGGACTTCCTTATATTGAGCCATCCCTGCATCCCTGGGATGAAGCCTACATGATTGTGGTGAATGATCATTTTGATGTGTTCTTGATTTCGGTTGGCAAGAATTTTATTGAGTATTTTTGCATCGATATTCATAAGAGAGATTGGCCTGAGGTTCTCTTTCTTTGTCGGATCTTTGTGTGATTTTGGTATCAGCGTAATTGTGGCTTCATAGAATGAGTTGGGTAGTGTTCCTTCTGTTTCTATTTTGTGGAATAGTTTGAAGAATATTGGTGTTAGGTCTTCTGTTAGAATTCTGCACTAAGGATTCCGTCTGCTCCCAAGAACTGGACAGCGCTCTGGTCGTCTGGGCGCCAGCTCTGCTGTTGGCCATCCCCTCTGCGGGGTGACCTGCACCGCCTAGAGAGTGCAGAGTGCACTCTGCCATCTTTGCTCCAGTGGCCAGGTAGTTGGGACCGCCAGGCTCAGAGACAGAGTGGCATAATATCACTTGAGCCTCGGGTGGCTTGTGTGTACCCTGCTCCCAAGAGCTGGGAAGATCTGTAGTAACCAGATCGCCAGCTCTGCTGTGGGACTTCTGCCTTGCAGAGGGACCCCCGCACTGGGAGGGAGCCTACCAGCTTCCCTTTGACGACCTCTGTTCTGGTAGACTGCACTGAGGAGACAGGTACCCAGGTTCCCCCCAATATAACATCGCTTGGGACACGGCCTGTTGGGGCTTCCATCTGTTCTCAAGACTGGACAGCACTGTGGTCCTCAGGGCGCCTCTGCTGTGGGCCATCCCCCATGCAGGGTGACCTGCACCACCGAGAGAGTGCAGAATGCACTCCGCCATCTTTGCTCCAGCACCACGGCAGCTGGTACCACCAGGCTCAGACACAGACATGCATAATATCCCTTGGGTCTCAGGCAGCTTGTGTGTACCCTGCTCCCAAGAGCTGGGCAGGTCTACAGTAACCAGCACACTAGCCCTGCTGTGGGATTTCTGCCTTGCAGAGGGACACCCCCTCCCCCTCCGGGAGAGATCACACACCCCTGCACAGGGCAGGAGACTACCATCCTCCCTTTGGCAACCTCTGCTCAGGGAATCCACTATGCTGCGCCTTTGGATGTGCAGGGACTCCCCAATATAACATCACTTGGGGCAAGGCACATCAGGGCTCCAGTCACTCAGGAGCAGGGCAGGCCCCAGAAATCTGTGCCAGGGGAATCCAGGTAATCCAGAGGGGCCAGAAATAGCTTTGCAGACTCACATGTGGTCCAACCAACAGCCAGTGACAGCAGGACCAACTAACACCAGAGGTAACCAGATGGCAAAAGGCAAACGTAGGAATGTTATTAACAGAAATCAAAGTAATATGGCACCATCCTAACCCAACTCTCCAACAGCAGCAAGTCCTGGATACCCCACCACACCTGAAAGACAAGACCTGGATTTAAAATCACTTATCATGATGCTATTAGAGGATCACAAGAAGGACACAAATGAATCACATAAAGGATTACAGGAGTCCGTGAATCAACAGTTAGAAGCCCTTACATAGGAAACACAAAAATCGCTTAAAGAAATGCAGGAGAACATGGATCAAAAGATGGAGGCCCAAAAGGAGACAACACAAAAATCGCTTAAAGAAATGAATCAACACGTAGATGCACTTTCAAAGGAATCACAAAAATTGCATAAAGAAATGCAGAAGAATATGGTTCAACAGATGGATGCCCATAGGGAGGCAACACAAAAATTGCTTAAAGAAATGAATCGACGAATAGATGCCCTTACAAAGGAAACACAAGAACTGCTTAAAGAAATGCAGGAGGCGATGGATCAACAGATGGAATCCCAGGAGTAGGAAACACAAAAATTGCTTAGAGAAGTGCAGGAAAACTTGGGTAAACAGGCAGAAATCCTGAAAGAGGAAATGAAAAAATACCTTAAAGAAATACAGGAAAATACAAACAAACAAGTGAAGGATCTCAGCAAATCCATCCAGGATCAAAAAAAGGAAGTAGAAACAACTAAGAAATCATGAAGGGAGACAACTTTGGAGATAGAAAACCTTAGAAAGAAATCAGGAGTCATAGATGCAAACATCAACAATAGAATACAAGAGTTGGAAGAAAGAATCTCAGGTGCTGAAGATTCCATAGAAAGCATCGACACAACAGTCAAAGAAAATGCAAAATGCAAAAAACGTGTAACCCAAAACATACAGGAAATCCAGGACACAATGAGAAGACCAAACCTAAGGATTATAGGTATAGATGAGAGTGAAGATTTGCAACTTAAAGGGCCAGTAAACATCTTCAACAAAACTATGGAGGAAAACTTCCCTAACCTAAAGCGAGAGATGTTGATGGATATATAAGAAGCCTGCAGAACTCCAAACAGACTGGACCAGAACAGAAATACCTCCCTTCACATAATAATCAAAGTATCAAATGTACTAAACAAAGAAAGAATATTAAAAGTAGTAAGAGAAAAGGGCCAAGTAACATACAAAGGAAGACCTATCCGAATCACATCAGACTTCTCACCATAGACTATGAAAGCCAGAAGATCCTGTGCAGATCTCATGCAGACACTAAGAGAGCACAAACGACAGCCTAGACTACACTACCCAGCAAAACTCACAATCACCATAGATGTAGAGACCAAGATAATCCATGATAAAAGCAAATTTTCACAATATCTTTCCACAAACCCAGCCCTGCAAAGGATAATAGGTGGAAACCGCCAATACAAGGAGAGAAAGAACATCCTGGAAAAAATGAGATAGTAACCTTCTTGCTTCAAACCCAAAACTAGATAACCACTCAAACATAAAGATAGCGTCAAGAATGGCAGGTGGAAATAATCACTATGCCTTAATCTCTCTTAATATCAATGGTCTCAATTCCCCAATAAAAAGACATAGACTAGCAGACTGGATATGTAAACAGGACCCAGCATTTTGCTGCATGCAGGAAACACACCTCAGTGTCAAAGACAAACACTACCTCAGAGTAAAAGGCTGGAAAACAATTTTACAAGCAAATGGCCGCAAGAAACAAGCCTGAGTAGCCATCCTAATATTAGATAAAATTGATTATCAACCTAAAGTCATCAAAAAAGACAGAGAAGGACACTACATCCTGATCAAGGGAAAAATCCACCAAGAAGAACTCTCAATTCTGAATATCTATGCTCCAAATGCAAGGGCACCCTCATTCTTAAAGAAACTTTACTAAAGCTCAAAGCACACTTTACACCTCACACAATAATAGTGGGTGACTTCAACACCCCGCTCTCTGAAATGGATCATTCAGGAAAGCAGAAACTAAACAGGGACACAGTGAATCTAATTGAAGCCTTGGACCAAATGGAACTAACAGATATATATGTATATATATAGAACATTTCATCCTAGAGCTAAAGAATACACCTTCTCAGCACCTCATGGTACCTTCTCCAAAATCGACCATATAATTGGTCACAAATCAGACCTCAACAGATATAAGAAGATAGAACTAATCCCATGCCTCCTATCAGATCACTATGGAATAAGGGTGGTCTTCAATGGCAACAAAATCAACAGAAAACCCACATATAAATGGAGGCTGAACAATGCTCTATTCAATGATAACTTGGTCAAGGTGGAAATAAGAAAGAAATCAAAGACTTTTTGAAATTTAATGAAAAGGAAGGCACAACATACCCTAATTTATGGGACACAATGAATGCAGTGTTAAGAGGAAAATTCATAGCCATGAGTGCCTCCAAAAAGAAACGGGAGACAGCATACACTAACAGCTTAATGGCACACCTGAAAGCCCTGGAACAAAAAGAAGCAAATACACCAAAGAGGAGTAGAAGGCAGGAAATCATCAAATTCAGGGCTGAAATCAAACAAGTAGAAACAAATAAAACCATAAAAGAATCAACAAAACGAGGAGTTGGTTCTTTGAGAAAATCAACAAGATAGATAAGACTTTAACCAGAGTAACCAGAGGGCACAGAGACAGTACCCAAATTAATAAAATCAGAAACGAAAAGGGAGAGATAACAATAGAAACTGAGGAAATTCAAAAAATCATCAGATCCTACTACAAAAGCCTGTATTCAACACAACTAGAAAATCTCAAGGAAATGGACAATTTTCTTGACAGATATCAAATATCAAAATTAAATCAGGATCAAATAGACCATCTAAACCTATAACCTATAACCCCTGAAGAAATAGAAGTTGTCATTGGAAGTCTTCCAACCAAAAAAAGTACAGGTTCAGATGGTTGTAGTGTAGAATTCTATCAGACCTTCAAAGAAGACGTAACCCCAATACTCTTCAAACTGTTCCACAAAATAGAAACAGAAGGAACACTACCCAACTCGTTCTATGAAGCCACAATTATGCTAATACCAAAACCACACAAAGATCCAACAAATAAAGAGAATCTCAGGCCAATCTCTCTTATGAATATTGATGCAAAAATACTCAATAAAATTCTTGCCAATCAAATCCAAGAACACATCAAATCGATCATTCACCACGATCAAGAAGGCTTCATCCCAGGGTTGCAGGGATGGTTCAATATAAGGAAATTCATCAATGTAATCCACTATATAAACAATTTCAAAGAAAAAAAACACATGGTCATCTCATTAGATGCTGAGAAAACATTTGACAAAATTCATCATCCTTTCATGTTAAAGGTCTTGGAAAGATCAGGAATTCGAGGCCCATATCTAAACATATTAAAAGCAATTTACAGCAAACCGGTAGCCAGCATCAATCTAAATGGAGAGAAACTTGAAACAATCCCACTAAAATCAGGGACTAGAAAAGAATGCCCTCTCTCTCCATATCTTTTCAATATAGTACTTGAAGTTCTAGCTAGAGCAATTAGACAACAAAAAGAGGTCAAGGGGATACAAATTGGAAAGGAAGAAATCAAACTATCACTATTTGCAGACGATATGTTAGTATACTTAAGCGACCCAAAGAACTCCACCAGAGAACTCCTACAGCTGATAAACAACTTCAGCAAAGTGGCCGGATATAAAATCAACTCAGGCAAGTCAGTAGCCTTCTTATACTCAAAGAATAAGCAGGCTGAGAAAGAAGTAAGGGAAATGATACCCTTCACGATAGCCACAAACCATATAAAGTATCTTGGCGTGACTCTAACCAAACAAGTGAAAGATCTGTATGACAAGAACTTCAAGTCTCTGAAGAAAGAAATTGAAGATCTCAGAAGATGGAAAAATCTGCCAAGCTCATGGATTGGCAGGATTAATATAGTAAAAATGACCATCTTGCCAAAAGAAATATACAGATTCAATGCAATCCCCATCAAAATCCCAACTCAATTCTTCATAGAATTAGAAAGAGCAATTCAAAAATTCATCTGGAATGACAGAAGACCCAGGATAGCTAAAACTATTATCAAGAGTAAACGAACCTCTGGGGTATTCAGTATCCCGGACCTCAAGCTTTACTATAGAGCAATAGTGTTAAAAATCGCATTGTATTGGTACAGTGACAGGCATGTAGATCAATGGAACAGAATTGAAGACCCAGAAATGAATCCACACTCCTATGGTTACTTGATCTTTGACAAAGGAGCTAAAACCATCCAGTGGAAAAAAGATAGCCTTTTCAAGAAATGGTGCTGGCTCAACTGGAGGTCAACATGCAGAAAAATGCAAATTGACCCATTCTTATCTCCTCGCACTAAGCTCAATTCCACGGGGATCAAGAACCTCCACATAAAACCAGACACACTGAAACTAATAGAAAGGAAACTAGGGAAGAAACTCGAACATATGTGCAGAGGGGAGAATTTCCTGAATAGAACTCCAATAGCTTATGCTCTAACATCAAGAATTGACAAATGGGACCTCACAAAATTAAAAAGTTTTTGCAAGTCAAAAGACACTGTCAAAAAGACAAAGCGGCAACCAACTAACTGGGAAATGATCTTTACCAACTCTACATCCGACAGAGGGCTAGTATCCAATATATACAAAGAACTCAAGAAGTAAAACTCCAGAGAGCCAAGTATCCCTATTTAAAAATGGGGTACAGAGCTAAACAAAGAGTTCTCACCTGAAGAATATCTAATGGCTGAGAAGCACCTAAAGAGATGTTCATCATCCTTATTCATTAGGAAATTGCAAATCAAAACAACCCTGAGATTCCATCTCACACCAGTCAGAATGGCTAAGATCAGAAACACAGGAGACAGCAGTTGTTGGCGAGGATGTGGAGAAAGAGGAACACTCCTCCACTGTTGGTGGAATGGCAAGCTGGTACATCCACTCTGGAAAGCAGTCTGGCGGTCCTCAGAAAACTGGACATGACACTCCTAGAGCATCCGGCTATACCACTCCTGGGCATATACCCAGAGGCTTTACCTGCATACAGTAAGGACACATGCTTCACTATGTTCATAGCAGCCTTATTTATAATAGCCAGAAGCTGGAAAAAACCCAGATGTCCCTCAATGGAGGGATGGATTCAGAAGATGTGGTATATTTACACAATGGAATACTACTCAGAAATTAAAACAATGAATTCACGAAATTCCTAGGCAAATGGTCAGAACTCGAAAATATCATCCTTAGTGAGGTAACCCAATCACAAAAGAACACACATGGTATGCAGTCACTGATAAGGGGTTATTAACCCAGAATCTCGGAATACCTTAGACACAATTTGCATATCAGTAGATTTCTAAGAAGATGGAAGGAGAGACCCCTGGTCCTGGAAAGACTGGATGTAGGGGAACGCCAGGACAGAGAAGTGAGACGGGGGTGAATGGGGAAAAGAGGGAGGGAAGGGGGCTTATGGGACTTTCAGGGAGGGAGGAAACGGGAAAGGGGAAATGATTTGAATGTAAATAAAAGAAAAACTTAGAAAATAAAATTTAAAAAAAAAAGAATTCTGCACAAAAATGATCTGGACCTGTGCTTTTTTTGGTTTGAAGACTTCAAATGACCACTTATATTTCTTCAAGGGATATAGGATGGTTTAGTTGGTCTATTGGATCCTGATTTAATTTTGGTATTTGGTATCTGCCTAGGAAATTGTCCATTTCCTCCAGATTTTCTAGTTGTGTTGAATACAGGCTTTTGTAGTAGGATCTGGATTTTTTGAATTTCCTCAGCTTCTGTTGTTTTATCTCCCTTTTCATTTCTGATTATGTTAATTTGGATAACGTCTCTGTGCCCTCTGGTGAGTCCGACTAAAGGCTTATCTATCTTGCTGATTTTCTTAAAGAACCAACTCGTAGTTTTGTTGATTCTTTGTATGGTTTTATTTGTTTCTTCTTGATTGATTTCAGCCCTGAGTTTGACGATTTCCTGCCTTCTTCTCCCCTTTTGTGTATTTGCTTCATTTTGTTCCAGGGCTTTCAGGTGTGCCATTAAGCTGCTAGTGTATGCTCTCTTCTATTTATTTTTGGAGGCACTTAGGGCTATGTATTTTCCCCTAGCATGCTTTCATTGTGTCCCATAAATTAGAGTATGTTGTACCTTCATTTTCATTAAATTTTAAAATTTTTGATTTCTTTCTTTATTTCTTCCTTTAACAAGGTATCATTGGGTTCAGCATTTTTCAGCTTCCAGATTTATGTGGGCTTTCTCTTTTTTGTGGTTGTTGGTATTGAAGACCACCCTTATTCCATAGTGATCTGATAGGAGGCATGGGATTAGTTTGATCTTCTTATATCTGTTGAGGTCTGTTTTGTGACCAATTATGTGGTCGATTTAGGAGAAGGTACCATGAGATGCTGAGAAGAAGGTATATTCTTTTGCTTTAGGATGAAATGTTATATATATCTGTTAGTTCGATTTGGTCCAAGGCTTCCACTAGTTTCATTGTGTCCCTGTTTAGTTTCTGCTTTCCTGAACAATCCATTTCAGAGAGTGGGGTGTTGATGTCACCCACTATTATTGTGAGAGGTGGGAATGTGTGTTTGAACTTTAGAAAACTTTCTTTTACAAATAAGGGTGCTGTTACATTTGGAGCATAGTTGTTCAGAATTGAGAGCTCTTCTTGGTGGTTTTTTCTTTTGACCAGTAAGTATTGTCCTTCTGTGTCTTTTTTGATGACTCTGTTGAAAGTCAATTTTATCTGATATTAGGATGGCTACTCCGGCTTGTTTCCTGGGACCATTTGCTTATAAGGTTTTTTTCCAGCCTTTTAGTCTGAGGTACTTAGGTAGTGGTTTTTTTTTTGTAGTTGTTGTCTTTTTTTTTGTTTTTTTTTGTTTTTTTTTTTTTTTTTTTTTTTTGTGACACTGAGGTGCATTTGCTGCATGCAGCAAAATGCTGGGTCCTGTTTAAGTATCTAGTTTGTTAGTCTATGTTTCTTCATTGGGGAATTGAGACCATTGATATTAAGAGAGATTAAGGAATAGTGATTATTGCCACCTGTTATACTTGTTGCTATCTTTATGTTTGAGTGGTTATCTACTTTTGGGTTTGATGCAAGAAGGTTACTGTCTCTTTTTTTCAAAGGTGTAGTTTCTCTCCTTGTATTGGTGATTTTCATCTATTATCCTTTGCAGGGCTGTGTTTGCGGAAAGATATCATGTAAATTTGGTTTTATCATGGAACATCTTGGTCTCGCCTTTTATGGTGATTGAGAGTTTTGCTGGGTATAATAGTCTAGGCTGGCATTTGTGTTCTCTTAGTGTCTGTATGAGCTCTGCCCAGGATCTTCTGGCTTTCATAGTCTCTGGTGAGAAGTCTGATGTGATTTGGATAGCTTTATATGTTACTTGGCCTTATTCTCTTACTGCTTTTAATAGTCTTTCTTTGTTTAGTACATTTGGTGTTTTGATTATTATTTGACAGGAGGTATTTCTCTTCTTGTCCAGTCTTTTTGGAGTTCTGTAGGCTTCTTGTATGTTCATCAGCATCTCTCTTTAGGTTAGGGAAGTTTTCCTCCATAATTTTTTGAAGATATTTGCTGGCCCTTAAGTTGCAAGTCTTCACTCTCATCTGTACCTATAATCCTTAGGTTTTTGTCTTCTCAATGTGTCCTGGATTTCCTGGATGTTTTAGGTTACATGTTTTTTGCATTTTGCATTTTCTTTGATGGTTGAGTCGATGCTTTCTGTGGTATCTTCAGCACCTGAAATTCCTTCTTCCATCTCTTGTATTCTATTGTTGATGTTTGCATCTATGACCCCTGATTTCTTTCCAAGGATTTACATCACCAAAGTTGTCTCCCTTTGTGATTTCTTAGTCGTTTCAATTTCCTTTTTTAGATCCTGGAAGGAATTGCTCAGATCCTTCATTTGTTTGTTTGTCTTTTCCTGTATTTCTTTAAGATATTTTTGCATTTCCTCTTTCAGGATTTCTGCCTGTTGACCCAAGTTTTCCTGTGTTTCTTTAAGCGATTTTTGTGTTTCCTCCTCTTGGGCTTCCATCTGTTGATTATAGTCTCCTGCATTTCTTTAAGTGATTTTTTTGGTTCCTTCGTAAGGGCATCTACCCATTGATTCATGTTCTCCTATATTTCTTTAAGCGATTTTTGTGTTGCCTCCTTATGGGCCTCCATCTGGTGACCCATATTCTCCTGCATTTCTTTAAGTGATTTCTGTGTTTCCTTTGTAAGGGCTTCTACCCTTTTATTCATGTTCTCCTGTATTTCTTTATGAGATTTATTTACTTCCTTCTTGAAATCCTCTAATAGCATCATGAGAAGTGATTTTAAATCCAGATCTTGACTTTTGGGTGTGATGGGGTTTCCAGGACTTGCTGCTGTCAGAAATTTGGTTTCGGATGGTGCCATATTGCCTTGATTTCTGTTAGTAACTTTCCTACCTTTGCCTTTTGCATCTGGTTATCTCTGGTGTTAGTTTGTCCTGCTGTTAGTGGCTGTTGGTTGGACCTCCTGTGAGGCTGCATAGCTATTTCTGCCCCTCCTGGATGACTGGGATTCCCCTAGCACCGATTGCTGAGGAGCTGCTCTGCTCCTGAATGACTTTGGAGCCCTGATGTGCCTTGCCCCCATTGATGTTATACTTGCGGAATCCCTTTGTACCTGGAGACTCAGAGTAGTCAATCCCTGGAGCAGAGGTGGCTAAGGGGAGGCTGTTGTGCTCTCTCCCGGTGCGCTCTCTCCAGGTGCAGTTCCCTCTGCAGGGCAGATGTCCCACAGCAGAGCTGGCGCCCAGACGACCACAGAGCTGCCCTGCTCTTGGGTGCAGATGGAAGCCCAGCAGGCTGTGTCCCAAGTGATGTTATACTGGGGAATCCCTGCATACCTGAAGGCTCAGTGTAGTCAATCCCCAGAGCAGAGGTCACCAAGGGGATGCTGGTGCGCACTCTCCCTGTGCAGGTGTGCTTTCTCCCAGTGCGAGTCCCTCTGCAGGGCAGATGTCTCACATCAGAGCTGGCATGTAGGTGACCACAGAACTGCCCAGCTCTTAGGTGCAGGGAACACACAAGCTGGCTGAGTCCCAAGCGATGTTATGCTAGGTTATCCCTGTGCCTGGCGGTCCCAACTGCTCTGTTGTCGGAGCAAAGATGGCAGAGTGTACTGTGCACCCTCTCCACACAGATCACTCTGCAGGGTAGTAGGCCCACAGCAGAGCTGGCGCCCAGATGACCACAGAGCTGCCCCTCTCTTGGGCGCAGATGGAAGCCCAGCAGGCTGTGTCCCAAGTGATGTTATATTGGAATCCCTGCATACCACCTGGTTATTCTTATAGTGACATTTGCCTGCATGTGAATGATGTTTGCAATAGAAGCAATGTACAAGGAACATAAGACCTCAGGTAACATAATACTTAGGAAGCTTCATGCTTCTTCTGAAATCCAGCTAAGACTATGGCTATTATATTATTGCTATTATGGAGTGTTCCATTAGCTAAAGCATTAACATGCTCATAACCTAAATGTCTATGATTGTATGTATTTCACAACTGATTTCTATGAAAATTTTAATGCCATCTACTATATTTTGATAAGATGATCATTATATTAAAAAGTCCAATGCATTCCCCTTAGAAATAATGAGGCAAAGTAATTATCTATAGTTTCAAACCATATTAACCAAATAGAGCATGTTACTCTACAGCTTTGTTAATTGGGTGATGCATATGTAGGTTGTTTGTAGTAATTCTGGTCCATTCCTTAGTTTGTTTAACTCATATTATCTCCCATGCTTCTCTTTCTCCAGACATATCCTTCCACAGTATATCATCTAATCTGAAAACATCTAAACTTATCTAAGGAACAATCTTGCTATGCCAAATGGTTCACTTCCATGTGCCTATTAAGCCCAGAGAATGAGAAAAATACATGGTTAAAACTGATTAGTTCAAGTAATTTCAGAAAGACATTTGTATTTTAATGGGGAATGTGATTCTTTATTCTTTTGTAAAAACTGTTAAGGTCAAATTTTATACATCAGAAACAAAGAAACAAAGTAAACACAAAGTAAAGCTATATTTATAAAATTGGACTTCCTAAAGGCAGTTATACTTCTGTACACATTAATCATAGACTGAAATAAAGTTCTTACGTCAGAAAAATATTTGGCACTGAATCCTCGTTTATTGGCAAGTGATTTCAAAGGATGCTGCTGGTGCCAATGAAAATCAGTCCAATTTGCCTAGACATGAATATAGGGAATACTGTGTTTGAAAAATGTGAACAATTATAATCTATAGGAAAACCACTGTATTCCAGTAGCATGAATATATTATGAGAGTTTCACTTGCTGGAATATTTCAAGTTTTTTAATCACATACATTGACAATCTATCTTTGTCATATCCCTATACCATATTCTCTCTCTCTCTCTCTCTCTCTCTCTCTCTCTCTCTCTCTCTCTCTCTCTCTCTCTCTCTCTCTCTCTCTCTCTCTCCAGATTCCCAGTTTCTCCATGTGACATATGTTCCACATATATATATTTCACAAAATAAAAATTCACTGAGCATATATAGTGAAGCATGGACAACCTATCAATGGGTTCCATTTCAAAGAAAATTGTCTTTTCTTTCTTCAGCAGTTATCAGCTCCTATCATCTTCTCAGCTAGATGTGGAGCATAAGGAGCCCCTCCCCAGCCTCCACACAGGGTAGATTATATCATTTAAAATTCATTCCCTTCTGTGTGTACCTATACATGCTATGGTATGCTGGCAAAGATTAGATGTCTTTTTATTTGTCCTTATTATTGTATGGTTCCAGTGATCTAGTTCAGGTCATTAGGCTTGGGAGTAGCTACCTTTAGCCATCGAGTCTTCTCAACCAATAATATTTATGAATCATAGTTTTGCATTGTTTAACTTTACATGCATAACCTCAATATTCAATTTGTAAAGAAACTTGAGATTAAATGTTAATGTGATATCCTGCAACCTAATAAGTAGTTCTAATATTTAAAAATTACAAACGAATATAGATGCCTTTAGATTTTACATGTGAATAAGTATTTGCATGTTTTACAGGTATACATTATTTAGCAATATATTTCTGAAAATAACACTACTTCTGCAGCAAAACTCAATTGAAAACAAAACTCAACAACCATTTTAATGAGATCATTATGACCATTTACTCTGTGTGCTTTAAAAATAAATGATACTGGGTAAAATTGTTCAATTTAAACCCACTGTGACTAGTGTCTGGCCATTTGTTCTGTGACATTTCAGAAATCAAAATCTTTATATTTGGTGACAGTTCATTCATTTTTCTTAGTGAGCAGTGTCATAATAAAATATGTATCAAATGTTATTTATTCATCCCTAAGTAATGTTAATCTGATCAATTTTCTATACATTTTGCTGTATATAAACAAAGTTCTATGTGATATAAAATAGGAAATGTGGTTTTTTTTGAGAAGGAAATCATAAAATAAGTAAGTGCTCATTTTATTGCATTCTTTCAAAGAGTCTGCCATTCAACTAGCTTTCATTTCCAAGTGATAATAAAGAGACTTATAGATAATAGACATATACATCTAAATAAATAACTGAAATTCACATTGTTGGAGCTTTTCATTTTAGTTCCTGTTTTCATGAGTCACAGAACATCTGTGAGATGTTAAAATTTTGACCTGAATTATACTTGTTATTTAACTTTTGCATTGTGTGTGATAAAGACTGAATGTTATTGGAAGAACAATTGGTGAGATTTTTTTTTTCAAAAGAAGATTACCCTAAAGAGTCATTCTAAGTGCTATTGTGGCCAAATCAGTCATATATATATATATATATATATATATATATATATATATATATATGTATATATAATCTCTTTTGTTCAAAGAGGAAGTTCCTCGTCATCATTATAGCTCCATTATGAAAACCTTCTAATGATTAGCATAGGATTACATGGCAGTAGGACCCATAGACATACTGAGAACAAATATTGAGCTGGAAAGGGCCACATGAGTAACTTACTATGGACCACTTTTTAACATAGGTGAATACTATCAAATAAACAGGGGGAAATTTTCTAAAAGGAGCTCTAATAGCACAAGCTCTAAGATCAAGAATTGATAAATGAGACCTCATGACACTGGAAAGCTTCTATAAGGCAAAAGGCATAGCCAGTAAGACAAATCAGCAACCTACAGATAGGAAAAGAATCTACTAATCCCACATCCGATAGAGGGCTAATATACAAAATACATAAAGAACTCGAGAAACTCACCACCAAAAAACAAACAACTCAATCAAAAATGAATATAGAAATAAGCAGAGGGTTTACAAGAGAAATTTCGAATGGCTGAGAAACACCTAAAGAAATTTTCAAAGTCCTTAGTGAGCAGAGAAATACAAATCAAAATGACCCTAAGATTCCATCTTACACCAATCAGAATGGCTAAGATCAAAAACCTCAGACAACAGGACATCTTAGTGAGGATGTGGAGAAAGAGGAACACTACTCTATTGCTGGTAGGATTGAAAACTGATATAACTACTCTGGAAATCAACATAGAGGTTCCTCTGAAAATTGGAAATAGATCTACCTGAAGACCCAGCAATACCACTTTGGCAATATACCCAAAAGATGCCCCACCATGCCACAGGGCACATGTTCCTCTGTATTCATAGCATCCTTGTTTGTGATAGAAACTGGAAACAACCCAGATGTCCCCCTGCAGAAGAATGGATACCAAAAATGTGGTCCATTTACACAATGGAATAATACTCAGCTATTAAAAACGAGAACATCCTGAGTTGTGCAGGCAAATGGATGGAACTAGAAAATATCAACCTGAGTGATGTAACTCAGACCCAAAAGGACATGCATGGCAAGTACTCTCTAATAAGTGGATATTAGCCAAAAAAAAACAAAAAGTACAGAATACCCAAAATGCAGTCCACAGACAAGCTGAAGGGCTTAGAGGCCTGGTGGCACGGAGGGTAGGGGATAGGGACATCCTTGTGGAAACAGGGGGTAGGGAATGGAAAAGATATGAGATGTGGAGTTTGAAAGAAAGAAAGAAAGAAAGAAAGAAAGAAAGAAAGAAAGAAAGAAAGAAAGAATACATTAATTCAATAATGTTTTAAAACAAAAAGGAGAATGTTAGGCTAAGTAACATGGTCCCATAGGGCACATTGAATGCCTAGTTCATAGAATAAATTACAAAGGAAGGGATCACCAGACATCAAAAGCAATTGCCTCTAATATGAAAACAGGAATTTCACTTACAAATTTAGCACTATAGGATATACAAAACAAAACAGTTATATGCCTCTGTGCTTATTTATTGTAAGGCAGCATCCAAACTTACCTCCAAATACATATAGTCATGTATTCAGTAACATAGCAGAAGAAAACATACTGAGAATAGAAACAGGAACATGGTGTGGACCTAATGTACAGTCTCTGTCACATTTGCATAGTTCTACCTTATCTTACAAGCTCCCCTTGGTGTATTTGAATAGGAGAGTATTACAGAATGGAAGATTGGGTAGGTTATGGACATAAACAATGCACATGTATCAAAGCCTGTTGAAGGGGATCGACTGCACTGAGGATACAGGTACCCAGGGACCCCCCAATATAACATCTCTTGGGACACAGCCTGTTGGGCTTCCATCTGCGCCCAAGAACAGAACATCTCTGAGGACATCTTGGCACCAGCTCTAGTGTGGCCATCTGCCCTGCAGAGTGATCTGCGCCAAGAGAGTGCAGAGTGCCCTCCGCTATCTTTGCTCCAGCAACAGGGTAACTCGAACCTCCAGACAAAGGGACAATCAAGCATAATATGGCTTGGGTCTCAGCCAGTTTGTGTGCTCCCTGCTCCCAAGAGCTGGGCAGGTCTGCGGTAACCTACGTGCCTGCTCTGCTGTGGGACTTCTGCCCTGCAGAGGGACGCCCCCGCACTGGGAGAGATCACTCCTGCACAGGGCAGGAGCATAGCAGCTTCCCCTAGTGATCTCTGCTCTGGGAATCCGCTACGCTGAGCCTTTGGATGGGCAGGGATTCCCCAATAAAACATCACTTGGGGTAAGGCACATCAGGGCTCCAAAGTCACTCAGGTGCAGGGCAGGCCACAGAAATGAGTGCCAGGGGAATAACAGTAATCCCGGGGGGGAGGGGGCAGAAATAGCCTTGCAGGCTCACAGGAGGTCCAACCAACAGCCAGTGACAACAGGACCAACTAACACCAGAGGTAACCAGATGGCAAAAGGCAAACGTAGGAACGTTACTAACAGAAATCAAAGTAATATGGCACCATCCGAACCCAACTCTCCAACAGCAGCAAGACCGGGATACCCAATCACACCCGAAAGACAAGATCTGAATTTAAAATCACTTCTCATGATGCTATTAGAGGATTTCAAGAAGGACACAAATAAATCTCAAAAAGGATTACAGGAGAACATGAATCAAAGGGTAGAAACCCTTACAAAGGAAACACAAAAATCACTTAGAGAAATGCAGGAGAATATGGGTCAACAGATGGAGGCTCATAAGGAGGCAACACAAAAATCGCTTAAAGAAATGAATCAACGGGTAGATGCCCTTTCAAAGGAATCACAAAAATCGAAAAAGAAATGCAGAAGAATATGGTTCAACAGATGGATGCCCATATGGAGGCAACACAAAAATCACGTGAAGAAATGAATCAACAGGTAGATGACCTTACAAAGGAAACACAAGAATTGCTTAAAGAAATGCAGGAGACTATGGATCAACAGATGGAAGAAAATGAGAAGGAAACACAAAAATCGCTTAGAGAAATACAGGAGAATTTGGGTCAACAGGCAGAAATCCTGAAAGAGGAAATGCAAAAATATCTTAAAGAAATACAGGAAAATACAAACAAACAAGGGAAGGATCTCAGCAAATCCATCCAAGATCTAAAAAAGGAAGTAGAAACAACTAAGAAATCACAAAGGGAGACAAACGTAGGAACGTTACTAACAGAAATCAAAGTAATATGGCACCATCCGAACCCAACTCTCCAACAGCAGCAAGACCGGGATACCCAATCACACCCGAAGGGAGATAGAAAACCTTGGGAAGAAATCAGGAGTCATAGATGCAAACATCAACAATAGAAAACAAGGGATGGAAGAAAGAATCTCAGGGGCTGAAGATACCATAGAAAGCATCGACTCAACAGTCAAAGAAAATGCAAAATGCAAAAAACGTGTAGCCCAAAACATCCAGGAAATCCAGGACACATTGAGAAGACAAAAACCTAAGGATTATAGGTATAGATGAGAGTGAAGATTTGCAACTTAAGGGCCAGCAAATATCTTCAAAAAATTATGGAGGAAAACTTCCCTAACCTAAAGAGAGAGATGCTGATGAACATACAAGAAGCCTACAGAACTCCAAAAAGACAGGACAAGAAGAGAAATACCTCCCGTCACATAATAATCAAAACACCAAATGTACTAAACAAAGAAAGACTATTAAAAGCAGTAAGAGAATAAGGTCAAGAAACATATAAAGCTATCCAAATCACATCAGACTTCTCACCAGAGACTTTGAAAGTCAGAAGATCCTGGGCAGATCTCATGCAGACTCTAAAAGAACAGAAATGCCAGCCTAGACTACTATACCCAGCAAAACTCTCAATCACCATAGATGGAGAGACCAAGATATTCCATGATAAAACCAAATTTTCACAATATCTTTCCACAAACCCAGCCCTTCAAAGGATAATAGGTAGAAACCGCCAATACAGGGAGAGAAACAACACCCTGCAATAAGCGAGATAGAAACCTTCTTGCATCAAACCCAAAAGTAGATAACCAATCAAACATAAAAATAATGTCAAGAATAGCAGGTAGCAATAATCACTATTCCTCAATCTCTCTTAATATCAATGGTCTTAATTCCCCAATAAAAAAACATAAACTAACAGACTGGATACATAAACAGGACCCAGCATTTTTGCTGAGTGCAGGAAACGCACCTCACTGTCAAAGACAAACACTAACCCAGAATAAAAGGCTGGAAAACAATTGTACAGGAAAATGGTCCCAGGAAACGAGCCAGAGTAGCCATCCTAATATCAGGTACAATTGACTTTCAACCTAAAGTCATCAAAAAAGACACAGAAGGACACTACATACTGATCAAAAAAAAAAATAATCGACCAAGAAGAACTCTCAATTCTTAATATCTATGCTCCAAATACAAGGGCACCCTCATTCGTAAAAGAAACTTTACTAAAGCTCAAAGCACACATAGCACCTCACATAATAATAGTGGGTGACTTCAATACACTGCTCTCTGAAATGGATCGTTCAGGAAAGCAGAAACTAAACAGGGACACAGTGAATCTAATTGAAGCCTTGGACCAAATGGAACTAACAGATATATATAGACCATTTCATCCTAGAGCTAAAGAATACACCTTCTTCTCAGCACCTCATGGTACCTTCTCCAAAATCGACCATATAATTGGTCACAAATCAGATCTCAACAGATATAAGAAGATCGAACTAATCCCATGCCTCCTATCAGATCACTATGGTATAAAGGTGATCTTCAATGGCAAAAAATACAACAGAAAGTCCACATACACATGGAGGCTGAACAATGCTCTACTCGATGATAGCTTTGTCAAGGAGGAAAGAAAGAAAGAAATCTAAGATTTTTGAAATTTAATGAAAAGGAAGGCAAAACATAACCTAATTTATGGGACACAAAGAAAGCGGTGCTATGAGGAAAATTCATAGCCATGAGCGCCTCCAAAAAGAAACTGGAGAGAGCATACACTATCAGTTTAATATCACACGTGAAAGCCCTGAAACAGAAAGAAGCAAATACATCCAAGAGGAGTAGAAGGCAGGAAATCATCAAACTCAGGGCTGAAATCAATCAAGTAGAAACAAATAAAACCATGCAAAGAATCAACAAAACGAGGAGTTGGTTCTTTGAGAAAATCAACAAGATAGATAAGCCCATAGCCAAACTAGCCAGAGGGCACAGAGACATTATCCAAATTAACAAAATCAGAAACGAAAAGGGAGAGATAAGAACAGAAACTGAGGAAATTCGAAAAATCATCAGATTCTTCTACAAAAGCCTGTATTCAACACAACTAGAAATCTGGAAGAAATGGACAATTTCCTAGACAGATACCAAATATTAAAATTAAATCAGGATCATATAGACCATCTAAACCATCCTATAACCCCTGAAGAAATAGAAGTGGTCATTGGAAGTCTTCCAACCAAAAAAAGCACAGGTCCAGATGGTTTTAGTGCAGAATTCGATCAGACTTTCAAAGAAGACCTAACACCAATACTCTTCAAACTATTCCACAAAATAGAAACAGAAGGAACACTTCCCAACTCGTTCTGTGAAGCGACAATTACGCTAATATCAAAATCACACAAATATCAGAAAAAGAAAGAGAATCTCAGACCAATTTCTCTTATGAATATCAATGCAAAAATACTCAATAAGATTCTTGCCAACCGAATCCAAGAACACATCAAAATGATCATTCACCACACTCAATTAGGCTTCATCCCAGGGATGCAAGGATGGTACAATATAAGGAAGTCTATCAATGTAATCCACCACATAAACAACCTCAAAGAAAAAAAACACATGGTCGTTTCATTAGATGCTGAAAAATCATTTGACAAAATTCAGCATCCTTTCATGTTAAAAGTCTTGGAAAGATCAGGAATTTGAGGCCCATATCTAAACATAGTAAAAGCAATTTACAGTAAACTGGTAGCCGACATCAATCTAAATGGAGAGAAACTTGAAGCAGTCACACTAAATTCAGAGACTAGACAAGAATGACCTCTCTCTCCATGTCTTTTCAATATAGTACTTGAAATTCTAGCTAGAGCAATTAGACAACAAAAGGAGGTCAAAGGGATACAAATTGGAGAGGAAGAATTCAAACTATCACTATTTGCAGAAGTTATGATAGTATACTTAAGCGACCCAAAGAACTCCACCAGAGAACTCCTACAGCTGATAAACAACTTCAGCAAAGAGGCAGGACATAAAATCAACTCAGCAAGTCAGTGTCCTACCTACACTCAAAGGATAAGCAGGCTGAAAAAGAAATAGAGAAATGATACCATTCATGATAGCCACAAACAATATAAAGTATCTTGGTGTGACTCTAACCAAACAAGAGAAAGATCTATATGACAAGAACTTCAAGTCTCTGAAGAAAGAAATAGAAGAAGACCTCAGATGATGGAAAAATCTTCCATGCTCATGGATTGGCAGGAACAATACAATAAAAATGACCATCTTGCCAAAAGCAATATACAGATTCAATGCAATCCCCATCAAAATCCCAACTCAATTCTTCATAGAGTTTGAAAGAGCAATTCAAAAATTCATCTGGAATAACAGAAAACCCAGGATAGCTAAAACTATTCTCAAGAGTAAACGAACTTCTGGTGGAATCAATATCCCGGATCTCAAGCTGTACTACATAACAATGCTAAAAACTGCATGGTTTTGGTACAGTGACAGGCATGTAGATCAATGGAATATAATTGAAGACTCAGAAATGAATCCACACTCCTATGATCACTTGATCTTTGATAAAGTAGCTAAAACCATCCAGTGGAAATAAGATAGCCTTTTCAATAAATGGTGCTGCTTCAACTGGAGGTCAACATGCAGAAAAATGCAAATCGATCCATTCCTTTCTCCTTGTAATAATCTCAATTCCAAGTGGATCATGGACCTCCACATAAAACCAGACACACTGAAACTAATAGAAAGAAAACTAGGGAAGAACCTTGAATATATGGGCACAGGGAAGAATTTCCTGAACAGAACTCCAATAGCTTATGCTTTAAGATCAAGAATTGACAAATGGGACCTCATAAAATTACGAAGTTTCTGTAAGGTAAAAGACACTGTCAAAAAGAAAAAGTGGCAACCCACTAACTGGGAAATGAGCTTTAACAACCCTACATCAGACAGAGGGCTAATACCCAAGATATACAAAGAACTCAAGAAATTAAACTCCAGAGAGGCAAGTAACCCTATTAAAAAATGGGGTACAGAGCTAAACAAAGAGTTCTCACCTGAAGAATATCTAATGGCTGAGAAGCACCTAAAGAGATGTTCATCATCCTTAGTCATTAGGGAAATGCAAATCAAAACAACCCTGAGATTCCATCTCACACCAGTCAGAATGGCTAAGATCAAAAACAGGAGACAGCAGTTGTTGGCGAGGATGAACACTCCTCCACTGCTGGTGGGATTTCAAGCTGATACAAGCACTCTGGAAAGCTGTCTGGCAGTTCCTCAGAAAACTGGGCATGACACTCCCGGAGTATCTGGCTATACCACTCCTGGGCATATACCCAGAGGCTTTACCTGCATGCAATAAGGACACATGCTCCACTATGTTCATAGCAGCCTTATTTATAATAGCCAGAAGCTGGAAAGAACCCAGATGTCCCTGAACAGAGGAATGGATTCAGAAGATGTGGTATATTTATACAATGGAATACTACTCTGAAATTAAAAACGATGAACTCATTATATTCCTAGGCAAATGATTAGAACTTGAAAATATTATCCTTAGTGAGGTAACCGAATCACAAAATAACACACACTGATAAGGGGATATTAACCCAGAATCTCGGAATACCCTAGACACATTTCGCATATCAATTGATTTCCAAAAAGATGGAAGGAGGGACCCCTGTACCTGGAAAGACTGTATGTAGGGAAATGCCAGGACAGAGAATCGAGAGGGGGTTGAATGGGGAAAAGAGGCATGGAAGGGGGCTTATGGTACTTTTGGGGAGGGAGGAAGTGGGAAAGGGGATTTGATTTTGAATGTAATTTAAAAAAACTTAGAAAATATATTAAAAAAAATGCTAAATTTATTGAAAGCAGTAAGGGAAAAGAGGCATGTAACATATAAAGGCAGACCTATCAGAATTACACCAGACTTCTCACCAGAGACCATGAAAGCTTGAAGGTCCTGGGCCGATTTCACAGTGACCCTAAGAGAACACAAATGCCAGCCCAGGCTATTATACCCAGCCAAACTCTCAATCTCCATAGATGGAGAAACCAAGATATTCCATGATAAAACCAAATTTTCACAATAATTGTACACAAATCTAGCCCTACAAAGGATAATAGATGGAAAGTACTAACACAAGATTGAAAAGTACACCACAGTAAAAGCAAGAAAATAATGTTTTCCATCAAACCCAAAAGAAGATCCTCACACAAACATAAAAATAACATCAAAAATAGCAGGATGAAATGATCACTATTCCTTAATATCTCTTAACATCAGTGTACTCAATTCCCCAATAAAAAGACAGAGACTAAAAAATATTTTCATGTAAATCTTCAATTTTATCAGAAAATGTTTGTAAGTCCTCCTACACAGTTATTTTTAATAAGAACTACCAGCAATTGCTCCTTTCTCCATATAGGACAGGAAAACTGTAATTACAATAATCCAGAGAGTTTGAATCTACCAGTTTTTAAAGAAGCACTTTCTGGGTCACAAACATTCCACTTTTTGATATTGAGATAAATTTTGGCTCTCAATAAACTATCAGAGTATACACTTTGTTTTAATAGCTCATATCAAGTCAATCAACATGGCAGAAAACCTCATATGGAACATTTCATACCATAAGCAAACCGTGATATCACTGAACTGCTTATAATTCAATATGCCAATTTCTATGCATTTCAATGTCTTTTTCTCTCATTTCAATGTCTTTTTCTCTTACAGTAATTAAAGGATATTTTAGCATCATATGAATTTGTATTTTTAGGTGAAGTGGGTACGAAATAAGTAGAAAGACATCAACATAGTTTAAAATGATGAGCAATATTACTACAAACTGATCTGATTGTAATCATTAACTCCATGGATGTATGAATTTGAAATTGCTTTCTGTTTAATTATTTGAAAATATTTATGACTTAAATAGAAATGTAGGAAAATGACTAGACTTAGGTATAAATCAAAATACTTGTTTAAACCTGAACTTGCAAATGCAATCCTCATCAATTCTCCAGTTTTAAGTATCTCTAATTTATACTATATTGTGTCCAGTGACAGCTACTATCTGAATTTTGTTGCCTTGATGAGTGTCTTGATAACGTTAAATATAATTATCTGTGAATACCTTAAACTGAGTACCTGTCTTTGTTACTGGAGTACTTAAATAAAAGAATGAAAATGAGTTGGCATATTGTTTGCATGCAAATAATGCATGTCTACTTCGATATCTGAATATAAAAGTTGGATATAATATAGTTTTATATACTGTATTTTCTACATATGTATTATTGTGATACTCAAAAATTACAGTATTGACAATTTTGAAATCATGTAAATTTCTGTGTTTGTTAAAAAGAATTTTGTTGTTTTGTAACCTTTATTTGACCTGAAGTAGGGGTAACAATTATGCTAATCTAATTAAGCCATACATCACATATAAAAACATAATTTCAACTTTTGTTGAAGTTGCTATATTATCTCATGGGAAAGGAACATCAAGTAATCTAATTAACCATTGATGAAGAAAAGTGTGCATCAAAGGTAGAAGTTTATCACACTTAAGTCCCAGAAGTCTCAGAGTGAAAATAAAATATCATCAACATAGTTTATGTGGCACCGATGAGAATAGTAAGATTCATCGCAGGTATGCTAGTTTCTTTCTTCCTTCCCTTTTTCTGTATTACTTATTTAGTAATCATTTTTTATGTTTAAACAATGCATCTTTCTTTGAGAATTGACAGAATTGTTATTGTTTAATATGTAAGTAAATAACTCACACAGTTAAACATAAATTATAACATAATGAGCAATGACACTTTCTTGCTAATACTATGTGAGATTGAATTACTTCACTTATTATTTGTATAAACACTTTAAAAAGAATTTATTTATTCATACTTTAATCAGGAGCCATCAGTAAATCATTATATTTCAGTTTACTCTACAGTAAAGATATGCATGTAAATTTATGTTTTAGTAAATAATAATACAGTTAACTATCCAAATAATCATATGTATAGTAATTACAGTATCTATGGAATAAAAACTGTATTTAGGTCTAGAATAACTAAGATTCTGATTTCCATCAGGATTCTAATATTTGTATATCCAAAGCAGATATTCTTATAGGAGACCCATAATAAACATATATGCACATATGAATATAAGTGCAAAAAGAGAACTAGATATCTGTAATTTCAGAAAGTGTCATTGCACTTCTCCACTTATATTTAACAACAATTGAAAGCTGATAACAAATGAGAAGCCACTGTACTTAGTAGAATTGCTTTCACAAAAATATCATCAGAATAATTTCCATTTATTAAATTATATGCAGCCACATTAATAATGTTCAAATTATGTTGTGTTTCTAAGGGCAATGAATGTGTCCTTTTGATCAAAAGAATGGATTCTGTTGCCGTATATCTTTTGATTTTCTGGCCTTTATTTTTTATATTACTTTGTAGCAGGATTGATATTTAATTTATTCAAATATAGTCCCAAAGGGTGGCTAAGTTTTTACAAAATAAATCATAATTATCTATGTACTATTCAAAAACAAATATTAAAGTTTTATATTAAACATTTTTATAATAATGTCTCTTTTAAAGGAATATTTTTCTGTGCTGTTTCCAGAAGACAAAGAGTTTACAGGAAAAACCATAATTATATATCATGACAGTATTTTGAACACATAAGAAAACAATCTCTAACTTTTGATTATTTGGATACTGTTTATAAAACAGAAGAATGGAGGTTGGGAACTGTTCAGCTACTGAGTTCCTTCTCTTGGGAATTACCAATAACCCTGTGATCAAGGTGATTTTATTTACCACTTTTCTAATTGTTTATCTCATTATTCTTATTGAAAATCTTGGAATGATCATTTTGATAAGGAAGAATCCCCAGCTTCACACACCGATGTACTTTTTCCTCAGTCACCTTTCTTTCTCTGACATCTGCTATTCTACGGCAGTTGGACCCAAGATGCTGGTGGGCCTTATAGCCAAGAGCAATTCAATTCCATTTATTGGCTGTGCTATGCAGTTCTTTATCTTCTGCATTTTTACAGATGCTGAGTGTGTGCTCCTGGCAGTGATGGCTTTTGACAGGTATAAGGCCATCAGCAACCCCTTGCTGTATGCAGCAGATATGTCCAGAGTGGTGTGCTATCAGCTCCTATCTGTGGTTTATGTGGTTGGAATGGTAGATGCTTTGACACATACAACATTGACATTTCAGTTGTGTTTCTGTGAGTCCAATGAAATCAACCATTTCTTCTGTGATGTCCCTCCTCTCCTATTACTATCTTGCTCAGATACGGAGGTCAACGAACTGGTCATATTCACCCTATTTGGGTTTATTGAGCTGAGCACCATCTCGGGAGTCCTGGTGTCTTACTGTTACATCATCTCATCAGTCTTAAAGATAAGCTCTGCTGAGGGCAGATTCAAAGCATTCTCCACCTGTACCTCCCATCTAACTGCCGTTGCAATTTTCCAGGGAACGATGCTCTTCATGTATTTCCGGCCAAGTTCTGCTTATTCCCTGGATCAAGACAAAATGACCTCATTATTCTATACTCTTGTGATCCCTATGCTTAACCCACTGATTTACAGCCTAAGGAATAAGGATGTTAAAGCAAGTGTAAAAAAGTTCCTGAAAAGTAGAACTTCAGTTTAAGTCAATAGTTGCATGTCACATATGCTTACATATTTCATTATAAATACATAAGAAAATATCCATTTCTACAAATCACGTATTATATAAATCTAAGTCTCAAGTGGCTCTTTTTATAGTGCATATATTAGTAGCTGCTTCTGAGAAATCATCAGTAGTTTTAAAACCTATTCTGCATTTCATTATATTATATATACATGTGTGTGCATGTGCTGTTTTCTTTTCATTTTTTTAATTCTGTGAACTTGAAAGACAGAGAAAGAAAAGATGTTTGTATGCATGCACCTAAGAAAAAACAGACTACAACATATGCACCTTTACCTTGAGACCTATACAGTAAGAAGGAAATAATGGAGATTATAGATAAGATGATTAACTTTTAGAGACAGACTCTAGAATCATGTTGGTGTAGCCATATAAGTCATATAAATGAAGGTATAGAAGAGAAGAGTCATAGATGTGATGACCAAACAGCCAAAAGCATTTAACTTTCATTTTATGGGAGTAGGGTGAGTATTTATACTGAATTTTTAACAATTTTGTCTTTTATTCAAAAGGTCTACTTAAATTTCTATGCACTCTTTATTCACTTTTAATTATTTCATGTTGTAATTTTAGAACAAATGAAGCATAATGATTTTGAATTTTTAATAAAAATTTGTCTAAATAGGATCAGTTATACCACCCTACATAATTGAAAACAAGTAAAAATTATTTTGGCCATCACACCATATATGAATGATTTACACTCTATGTAATGAATTTGACAGTTGTGCTGATCATATAGTGTATACCTTGCTTTTTGTATTACAGTGCATTTTAAGAATTTGTGTAGTATAGGATAAACTAAAAACAAAACAATAGAAAGTAAAGAAATGAAATGCAAGGAGCACCAGTGTTGTCAAACCTGCCTCCCCCACCCCAATATCTCTACTTGGCAACTTTACTCAGCTTGCCAATCTCTTTTGCCTTTACCACGTCTTATTTAACATGCATTTCTCCAATATTTTGCTCTAAATGGCATTGCTCTCTGTTCAATGTTCCGTGTAATTTTAAACTTGCTCTCTCTGTAGATTTCCAATATTCATGGCTCAAAAACAGAAATGATATTAATACTATAAATGCCACTCCATTACCTACATTATGAATAATACATAAAACAGGAAAAAATAAAAATATGTAAACTCATTGTGACTATTGAGTCAAAAATGATTGTTTCCAATAAAATCTTGAGTGATATATCATACTTTGAGTATGTGCTTTATTGTTTAAGAACATTTAGGGAGTTGTTATTGTTTTTAAGACAGTAAGAATGTAGAGAATAAGTCTTAATTCCATGAAAAGAATTCCTCTAGGACCTCTTTGTACAAGTGTTAGGAATATACGTGACTTTAAAAACTTTTTTGACCTTGAAAGCACACCTAATAAGTGTGGATTGAAACAAGAGGATTTTAATAAGAACATATGAATATTATGTTAAAATATTTATGTCTAAATTAGGAGATAAAGTAAAAAGTAATCTTGATATCACTAAATTTTTAATAGCTAAAGTTTAAAAAAGTAATCAAGTAGTAATTGGACTTAGAAGATTCATGACCTATACAGGAATTTAATAAAGACCATGATTGAACATTTCATTTTTTATTTTGATTCATAAGAAATGCAATGGGAATGAATGTCAACAGGCTTTTTTTTTATTTTCTAAATTTTTTTATTTACATTCAAAATCATTTCCCCTTTCCCGTTTCCTCCCTCTGCGAAAGTCCCATAAGCCCCCTTCCCTCCCTCTTTTCCCCATTCAACCCCTCTCACTTCTCTGTTCTGGCATTCCCCTACATCCAGTCTTTCCAGGACCAGGGGTCTCTCCTTCCCTCTTCTTGGAAATCTATTGATATGCGAATTGTGTCTAGGGTATTCCGAGATTCTGGGTTAATATCCCCTTATCAGTGACTGCATACCATGTGTGTTCTTTTGTGATTGGGTTACCTCACTAAGGATGATATTTTCAAGTTCTGACCAGTTGCCTAGGAATATCATGAGTTCATCGTTTTGAATTGCAGAGTAGTATTCCATTGTGTAAATATACCACATCTTCTGAATCCATTCCTCCGTTGAGGGACATCTGGGTTCTTTCCAGCTTCTGGGTATTATAAATAAGGCTGCTATGAACATAGTGGAGCATGTGTCCTTATTGCATGCAGGTAAAGCCTCTGGGTATATGCCCAAGAGTGGTATAGCACAATAAAATCCCACCCAATATCATTCACAAAACTCTGATTAAAGTCAGCAAATCACAACCAAAGAGTATTAAACATGTGAGGATTCTGTGGGGAATAAATATTTGTTCATAGGAGGACAGAAGGCAATGAGAGATGAGAATGATCAAAGTACATTATAACTATAAGCTATTATGAAATTGTCGAAGAATAAAACATTTAAAAGATGGAAAAGCACCTTTGATTTGTCTGTTTATTAAGTAATCACGGACATTTTATATACTCTCAGGGTTTTTTGTTGTTTATTTGTTTTGTGGGTTGTAGGGATCCAACATTGGATCCTTAGTTGTATAGCAAGCCATTTACCCATTGACCTCTACCCAAAGCCCCTCCTGTAATTTTTGTTAAATATCTTAAGCAATATATTTAAATCTGTACAATCTGTACCTTGAATTTATGCTCCATTGGGTTTCTACTTTTTCAGATATTCTTGAGTTGAAATTAGTGTAAATTTTATTTTTATATTTTCTTTTTTAACATTTTCTCATTCAAAGGGATGAGTGACCCATGAGGATGGGCATTCTTATGAAATGTTTTTATTAATTCTTTAAGAATCTCATACAAGAGAACCAATCCCTGACAATGCTAAAGTGGCCAGGTATCTTATACTAGATCGGCCATGGGTTTAAGGAGAATATAAGAATTCTATAGCCTTTTTAAAAAGTTATTTTTTGTATGTGGTTTGAGTGTTTGTTTCTGTGTGTCTGTGTGTGTGAACAACACAGCTTTGTTTAATTTTATCAACATCTAGTATATTCTCAAGTAATGTTATGTTAGGTAGTATCTTATTATTTTATATTTCTTCTTGTTTTCACGTTTTGTGCCCAACATACTACATTAGTGTATTAAATGGCTGAACACTGATAAAAAGTATTTATGTTGAAATACGAGATATACTTAATCAAGAAAGAAAACATTGCATATTACTTTAAGGAAGTCATTACAAACAATAGATAACTGATATTTAACCAAGTATGAATATGTGGAGGGAAGAAAGAAAAACTTCCTGGAAGAAATCATGGTGTAGTTGATAGTCAGAAATTTCATCATTAGAGTCACACTGCCAGAGTCATATTTAACCCTAGGTATATTTTCTTAATAGTTTAATACAAACCAGGTTAGCATTATGTAAAATTAGCAAGATAATTCTTTTATTTTTCATATTATAATCACATAATTTCGTTTTTCCCATTCATTCCTCCAAAACCATCTAACTACTCTTACTAGTATTCTTTCACATTTGAGGACCAATTTTCATTAATTGTTGTTATATGCTTAACTGTTTGGGTGCAGTCTGTCTATGCCTATAAAGTTCTACCTATAACAATGCCTAAACATAAGTTGAACAAGAACAATAAAAGTAGAAATGCTAAACTGAATGTGTCCTAAACACTACACTGCTTACACCAAACAAACAAACAAACAAACAAACAAGAAAATCCATAGAACTAAGACATGTTGAGAGTGAGAAAAAAGTATTCCTTGGGGAAAACCATGTCAATTAGTTATCTAAGGCCAAATGGTCATCCATGAAAACATAGCATAAGTGACATTTATAAATAGTGAATATATAAATATATAAATATGTATATGTAGAGAGAGAAGATAGACAGACAGGCAGACAGGCAGATAAAGATTACTCTGCAGCCTAATTTGTTAAGACTACTGGTTTTAAAATGCCAACATGTTTTATCTCAGTGCCTACCTCAGTTTAATCCGTAGGCTTGTGCATGTAAATATTTAGTTACTCCATCTCGTTGTGCATCAGTTTAATTCTGGTACTTGTGTCTCAAATCAACTATAAATGTACAGACTTCATTTATTTCAGAACACAAGGCTGATTACAAAAACATTGAGTGTATATTTTCAGGGTATAATTTCCAGAAGTATGTGAAATTCAAAAAGAAATATGATATTGAGTTTACTATAAAATAAAGGGCAAGAAATATGCAAAAAGAAATATCAACAAAGGTTTCCTAAACCTTATATTATGAACAAGAAATGAAATAATAATTGAATGAAATTTATATAATAGAAATAATTGGATAAAATATAGTTAAGAAAATCACATGCTAATATAAGTTATATAACAATACACATTTGAAGATATGTTACACTTAATTTCAGTAGCATATTAGCACAAAGACATTTCTTAAACTAAAATCAAAAATTATTTTTCTGTATCATTTGTATAATTTTCCAGAAAAAAATTAAATAGACGTATATGTACATGTGATGTAATTGATTAGAACCAAGTTTTTGCTTTCAGTTTTTGCAGTGCTTCTTTCACATCCTTGTTCCTCAGGCTATAAATCAGAGGGTTCAACACGGGGATCACCAAGGTGTAAAAGAGTGAAGTCATTTTGTCTTGATCAAGAGAATAAGAAGAACTTGGACGAAAATACATGAAAAGCATAGTTCCCTGGAAAATTGAAACTGCAGTTAAATGAGAGGTGCAAGTGGAAAAAGCTTTGAACCTCCCCTCAGCAGAACGGATCTTAAGGACTGATAAAATGATATAGCAGTAAGAGACCAGAACTCCTGAGATGGTGCTCAGTTCAATGAAACCAAAAACAGTAAATAAGGCCAGTTCATTGACTTGTATGTCAGAGCAGGAGAGCAGGTAAAGTGGAGGTAAATCACAGAAGAAATGGTTGATTTCATTGGACCCACAGAAACACAAGCGAAATGTCAATGTTGTGTGTATTACAGCATCTACAATAGCAACTATGTAAACTACAGCCAGAAGTTGGTAACACACCTTGCTGGACATATCTATTGCATATAGCAAAGGGTTGCTGATTGCCTTGTACCGATCAAATGCCATCATAGCCAGTAGCATACACTCTACATCTGTAAAGATGCAGAAGATGAAGAACTGAAAAACACAGCCAAGAAAAGTAATTGAGTTGCTGTTCTTGGCAAGGAGGTCCAATAACATCTTTGGTCCAACTGCAGTGGAATAGCAGACATCAGAGAAAGAGAGGTGACTGAGGAAAAAGTACATTGGGATGTGAAGCTGATGATCCATCCTAATCAAAGTTATCATTCCAAGATTTTCAATAAGAATAATGAGATAAGCAATTAGAAAAGTGACAAATAAAATCACCTTGATCACAGGATTACTGGTAATTCCCAAGAAAAGGAACTCAGTGGCTGAACAGTTCCCAACCTCCATTCTTCTTTGTTTTATAAACTGTTTCTAAATGATCGAGATAATAACTGATTAGATAATTTTACATGTTTGAATATGATTATTCACTACAATAATATTTATTAGTTATTTGTTTTCAAAATAAACCTTGGATAATTAAAAGCAGAATTCTTATAAAATTTGTCTAACATAGTTAACCCACATTGTGTTTATAAAGCACACAATTCAGCAAACATCTTATTTTTTAAACTAACCAGTTATTTATTAATATTATTATTATCATCATCATTACTATTATTAATTATGCTTAAACAAAACTCTAGGTTGAGATTCAAAAAATATGAAAGGAGTGCCGATGTAATCCAGAAGATCCAGAATAGAAAAATAATTCATTTTTGCACAAAAATCACATTATTGCCTTAATGAAGAAATAAAAATTTTATCACTATTGCTGATTTTATACACAAATTAATGAATAAGAATTTTTCTATCAATGTTTAGCATTAAAGTTTTACTCAAAATTCAAATGAATTTTAAATATACTCATCATTTAGTGTTAATGTTTCATCAGGAATTTTATAATCCTATTATAAATTTCATCTAATTGTGAAATATGAATCTACCAAAAGTAAAAAGATATATCATAAAAAGTTAGAAGAGGATCCGTAAATCTAGGATGGAGGGTGAAATACTTGGCACATTCTTGTAAGGACTTGAGCTAACCTAGTGCCCATGTTATGACAGGTAAGTGTGCTTTTCAATATGTAATTGTGGCACTAAGGAGGATCCTCTGAAACAAAAGAGTCAGGAACTCTAAAAGAAAACTGAGCTCTGTGTTCAGTCAAAATTTTAATATACATCAGGAAATGTCAATCTCTACCATATACAAACAACCGCATGTACTTGTGAACACTTATGCACAACAAGATTACACAGGCATACACATATACAAGGTAGGAAACAGAACAGCAAACAAATATATACGGTGTTAGAGGTTTTCAATGAAATGATGATGGTAGATATAAGAAATATTTCTGGAATACATAGGATTTAATTTCTGACATTATTTTTATTTACATGTGAATGTGAGGGATTGCCTTTCTGTATGTTTGTTGTATAGAAATTGGAATTTGCTGATGAATGAACCACTTACTTTTTCTAGAGCTAAATGTAATATATTATCCATGAGTTCTGAGTTAATAAACATTAATATTTTTTGTTTTAACTATCATTGTATTAAATAAATAAAATTTTAACTTACATGTACTAAAACATTTAAAGTGCTTTTTAAGAGGAAAAAAAAAAAACCTCTGAATCCTAGCTAAAAGAATAATTAGTAAAAACCTCTATGGAGTTTACAAAAACTGATATCATACAAATTCTTTCAATTTTCAAAAGAAAATATCCTTGGGCATTAGGTTAATAATCACATTTAACTGGTATACCTGCACAAATTCAAATTGTACATTATTTAATAATAATTTCTTTTTTGAAAAGAAAGTATCTATATTTTCCTGTATTATGTAAATATACTAATTAGCAAACCTACCTGTGATAGTTCTGAGCTTATCAGTGGTATGTGAATTTATGTAGATGACATTTCACTTTCACGCAGTGACTGTTGGGATTTCAATCTGCCTTCACTCTTCTCTGTTCTTCATCAATGTTTAATTAGATGCCTGGTTGTGAATTACCCTCTGAGAATATTGTAACAAGTTTAGCAAAGGTTAATATTTTATTAATTTACTTTTGTTAAATAACTTAATTAGCATCATTGTTATATTTATTGCATGTTAAAAAAAATAAAGAAGAGATGGATAGTGTAATCCCTTAGTACAAACAAACAAACAAACAAAAAAAAAACAGCATATCTTCCAACCTTTCTTAATTTCTCAATGAGCCCTCCAGGCAGTAAAATTATAATTCATAGAGAAAGAATCAATATATTCATAATTAGCATATATTTTACCTTGTTTAATGTAAAAGAAATTTGAAGTGGAATTTTATTGTGTGTGAACAAATAAGTCATCTAATTTTATTCTTTAGTCATTACGTAAGCAAGGATTAAATGATTTAAGATACAGAAATACAGTTCCTTGATTAATTATGCCTATGTATTCTCTGGTAGTTTTGTGTTAGGATAGTACTCATAGTTAGTCATTGGTAGATATAGAAGAAAAAATTACTTGAGTAGAGGAGTGCATAAAAGTATCTTAAGGAGACATGAACTTTGATATATTCACAAGTCTATATCTTTAGATTATATTTCAGTGATAAATTCCCTGAAGTAGTTCCACAAAATAGAATTTCAAAGGCTTGAATCCAAAAATATAATGCATAAAACAAGATCAGTTCCTGGAATTTGGGGTTGATTTTTTTGTAGCTTATTTATTTCACAGCAATTTCACTTAAAAATACAGGTCAGACAAAGCTCAAATTGATTTTTAAATGCTGCAATAGAAGGACATTGCATAGAAATCTGCAAGTGTTAAGATTTTCTGTACATTTAAATGTATTTCAAATAATGCCTTCAACTATGTTGTTGATTTAACATTTAGAATTGCACATACAAAGTAAGAAATACTAGTTAACTTGTATTGAAGAACAAAATATTTCTCACTGTCATAAAATAGATGTCTGCAGTTCAGCCAAAGCCATATTGGGTTGGATCCTCCAATCTGGTTCAGTGGACTGTGTTTTATACAATTAATTAATTAATTAATTAATTAATTAATGATACTATTCATTTCATTTCAAATAATATCCTACTTTTCCAGTTGGACTTCTACAAACCACCCATCCAGTTACTCCTCTCCCCTCTCCCCTTTGCTTCTATGATGGTGTTCCTCCACCCATTCACCAGCTCCCACCTCACTTTCCCCCTCAGTGGTGCATCAGCTTCCACAGGACCAAGAGCCTCCCCTCCCACTGATGTCATATAAGGCCATCCTCTGCAACATATGCATCTGGATTCACGGATCCATCCTTGTATACTCTTTGGATGGTAGTTTAGTCTCTAGGAGCTGCAGGTTGTCTGGTTAGTTAATATTATTCTTCTCATGGCACTACAGTCCTCTTCAGCTCCTTTAGTCCTTCTCCTAGATCTTCCACTGGAAGTCCTAATGCCCAGTCTGATGGTTGGTTGTAAGTATATGCACCAATATTGGTCAGGTGGTAGTAGAACCTCTCAGGGAGCAGCCATACTAGGCTTCTGTCAGCAAGTGTTTCTTGGCATCAACAATAAATAGCATGCGTGTTTAGTTAATGAAGATGGGATGGACCCCTAGGTGGTCTATGTATGGCTTTTCCTTCAGTCTCTGCAACAATTTTGTCCCTGTTTTTCCTTTGGGCAGGAACATTTTTCTTTAAAAAATTGAGATGGGTGGGAGGCCCCATTCCTCAACTGGAGACTGTTCCTATCTACTGAAGGTGGTCTCTACAGGTTCTATCACTGCTTTGTTGAGTATTTCGTCTAAAAGTCATCCCCATTGAGTCCTGGGAGCCTCTCACTTTCCTAACATCTGGGACTTTCTAGTGGCTTCCCCCAGTTCCCCATCCCCCATTGCTAAATATTTCTATTCTATTTTCTGACATTCTATACTTCTCTCCTGTCCCTTCCAATACCTGATCTTACCCCTCTTTTCCCTCCCTCTCCTATTTCCCTCCCAAGCTCCTACCTTCCTCTACCTCCTGTGATTATTTTGTTCCCCTTTCTACAAAGGATCGAAGCATCTACATTTTAGTCTTCCTTTTTCTTAAGTTCCATGTGGTTTGTGGGTTGTACTGTGCCTACTCTTAGCTTTTGGAGTGACATCCACTTATCACTGAGTATATACCATGTGTGTTCTTTTGTGTCTGGGTTACCTTAGTCAGGATGGTATTTTCTAGAAGTTGAAGAAGACCCCAGAAAGTGGAGATATCTCCCATGCTCATGGATCAGCAGGATTAAAAACCATGTTACCAAAAGCAATCTACAGATTCAATATGATCCCCATCAAAATTCCAACTCAATTCTTCATAGAAATAGAAAGAGCAATTCTCAAATTCATCTGGAATTAAAAAAAGAAAAAAGAGAAAAGAAACAGGATAGCAAAAAACGTTCTCAAATATATAAGAACTTCTAGGGCAATCGCCATCCCTGACCTAAAGTTTTACCATGGAGCAATAGTGATGAAACAAAAAACGAACACAAAACAAAATAAAAAGACAAAACTGCATGGTATTGGTACACAGACAGGCACATAGAACAATGGAATAGAATTGAAGATCTAGAAATAAACCCACACACGTTTGGTCTCTAGATCTTTGATAAATAAGCCAAAACTATCCAGTGGAGAAAAAAAAAAAGACAGCATTTTCAAAAAATGGTGCTGGTTCAACTTGTGGTCAGCATGTAGAAGAATGCAAATTGATCTATTCTTATTTCCTTGTACAAAGCTCAAGTCTAAGTGGATCAAGACATTGCACATAAAACCAAATATGCTTAATCTAAAAGAATAGAAAGAAGAGAAAGAGCCTGGAACTCAACTGCACTGGGTTTTTACTCTTTAAACAGTAGAAAGGTCAAGAAGAGGCACAATTATGTTTTATGAGGGAAAGCCTCAACTTCTAAGGGCTCTACACTTATGAAGTAATCATTTCACAGGTATTTTAGCTCCTAATCCCATCATTTTGAGGCTAATATTTCAACATATAAAGATGCAAGCTGTCATCATATCTGTATATTCTATCATAGAATGACTAATGGTTAGTTGCTGAAACATTGCAGAGGTACAAATTTATATAGGTTTTTATCTAAAGAAAGAATACTTCTTGGTTAATTTTCTTTTTGGTGTCTTAATATCACATGGAATGTTCTACACTGAAAATAAGAACCACTTCTCAAAATCTATTTTTAGTTAATTACCCAAATGCTGTGATTCAGGGGAGACTTTATTTTTACAGTGAAATATTAGAGAGAGTGTTTCAAACTGTCATCTAGAAAGCCTGAAACAATCCATCGCATTTACCTTCTCCAAGTAGTGTGAAATTAACAATGCTTTATGCCTTTGACCTTTCAGATATGATGTGTCTTTTCCTAAGAAATTATTTAAATTATCAGAAAAAAATTAATAAATTAAGATGAAAAGTAATGTACAAATAAATTTTATTTTCTTCCACCCAAATACTTTTTTTAGTGTGCATTTAATACCACAGTATTCAGTAATTTCAAATATTTTCCTAAGAAATTCATCTGTTTATCTCTGTCTGTATGCATGTTTTATAATATATTCACAAATTGTTTGACCAATATATAATAAATATATTATCTAGTATCTAATTTTGTTAATTTTTTCACATTCTTTGTCCAAAATACGATGTTAGAGTTTGAAGTTAAAATGCTTAGACCTATAATATATTTAATACGGCATTTTGGTGACATTTATCTAAGGGAAAAAAACATTACTTAAGACCTTAAGCAACATAGTAAACAAAGAAGAATCTATAAACATTGATTCATGTACAAAAAGAGAAAGGTAAATCTTCCTCAAAGAGGTGATATAGAATTAATGAGGGAAAGGATTCACAGTTGGTGAAGAGAAGTTCCATCACAGGGAGAAAAATATTGCATAGTTAATAATAGAAACTCCAAGAACAGTTATACAGGACTACTCCACAAACAATCAAGAGCTTTTATTTAAGGAACACTCCTCCACTGCTGGTGGGATTGCAAGCTGTTGCAACTACTCTGGAAAGCAGTCTGGCGGTTCCTCAGAAAACTGGGCATGACACTTGCGGAGGATCCTGCTATATCACTCCTGGGCATATACCCAGAGGCTTCCCCTGCATTCAATAAGGACACACACTCCACTATTTCATAGCAGTCTTATTTATAATAGCCAGAAACTGGAAAGAACCCAGATGTCCCTCAACAGAGGAATGGATTCAGAAGATGTGGTATATTTTCACAATGGAATACTACTCTGAAATTAAAAACAATGAATTCACGAAAATCCTAGGCAAATGTTCAGAACTTGAAAATATCATCCTTATTGAGGTAATCCAATCACAAAAGAACACACATGGTATGCAGTCACTGATAAGGGGATATTAATCCAGAATCTCGGAATACCCAAGACACAATTCACATATCAATAGATTTCCAAGAAGATGGAATGAGGGACCCCTGTACCTGGAAAGACTGGATGTAGGGGAATGCCAGGACAGAGAAGCGAGAGGGGGGTGAATGGGGAACAGAGGGAGGGAAGGGGGCTTATGGGACTTTTGGCGAGGGAGGAAACGGGAAAGGGGGAAATGATTTGGAATGTAAATAAACAAACTTAGAAAATAAAAAAAAATAAAAATAAAAGTTTCCTAGCACTAAAAAAAAGGAACATTAATCACTTTTCCACATGTTAATAGTGACTAGATAATAAGCTGCATCTATTTATATGTAAAAGTTTTCTGATTCTACAAATTGTGTCATGCAGATGTTATATGAAATACACTGAATTTTCATTGAAAGTGTCATTGATGGTAAAGTGGTTTTTACATCACACAGGTAAATGTTGTTTGGTTTCTAAATGCCATAAATGTGCCTCAGTCACTACCAATTATTAAGCCTTTATCTCTTCACATCTCCAACATTCATAATTTCACTTCCACAATAAATAAAACTTTTCTCCTACACATTGAATTTAAATATTTTCATTTGGATTGGTCGTTTTCAACCAGTGTGTCAGAATCTCTCTGGCAAACCTCTGTCTCCAAAAATATTTAGATTATAATTTATAATACTAGAAAAATTACAGTTTTGAAGTAGCAACAAAAATAATTTTGTGGTTGTGGTCACTACAAAATTAGAAATTTATGAAATTGTCACAATATTTGGAGTTTGAGAACCACTACCCTAGATGATGGCCTATAACTTAATTACATCAGAAATATTTTGAAGTATACTATAAAATTTTCACGTTCAATTGAAGTCTATTCCATCCACAAGAATACAAATCTATAAGGAAAAACATTTGAATATATCTTGAAACATGAATCTAATAATAGGCAAATTGAAATTAGTAAATGCGCATTATATAGCATAATCATACCTACTAAAACAAATAGATGATACACCATAATACAAATAAAATGATCAATTTTAGTAGTGAAGAAATATTTAGAATTATATGTGCTAGGAATTAATATTATATATATGATACATATATATAATACTCAAACATTATATATACATATATTCAATTATGAAATATTATGAGTCCTACTACATTTATTGTACTTAAGTATTCAAAGAAACACATATTTTACTGATTTAAAATACAAATCATAGCTTTCATCTATATCATCATTATAATTTTTTAGAAAAAAAAGGCAAATCATTAAAAATAAGGGGAATGCCAGGACAGAGAAGCGAGAGGGGGTTGAATGGGGAAAAGAGGGAGGGAAGGGGGCTTATGGGACTTTCGGGGAAGGAGGAAACGGGAAAGGGGAAATCATTTGGAATGTAAATAAAAAAACTTAGAAAATAAAAAAAAATAAAAAAATAAGTGGATCTGTACATGTCATATAATTCTTTAGAACTACATTTTCATTTTCAATTTTTGAAGAGCCCCTTTTACATCCTTGTTTCTCAAGCTATAAATCAGAGGGTTCAGCATTGGGATCACAAGAGTGTAAAATAGTGAAGTCATTTTATCTTGATCCAGAGAATAAGAAGAACTTGGACGAAAATACATGAAAAGCATAGTTCCCTGGAAAATTGCAACTGCAGCTAAATGAGAGGTGCAAGTAGAAAAAGCTTTGAATCTCCCCTCAGCAGAACGGATCTTCAGGACTGATAAAATTATGTACCAATAAGAGAGCAGAACTCCTGAGATGGTGCTCAGTTCAATGAAACCAAAAACAGTAAATAAGGCCAGTTCATTGATTTGTATGTCAGAGCAGGAGAGCAGGTAAAGTGGAGGTAAATCACAAAAGAAGTGGTTGATCTCATTAGAACCACAGAAACATAAACGGAATGCTAAGCTTGTATGTATCAAACCATCTGTTGTTGCCACCAGGTAAACCCCAGTCATAAGCATGGAACACACCATGCTAGACATGTTCACTGTGTAGAGCAATGGATTGCTGATGGCCTGGTATCTATCAAAGGCCATTACTGCTAACAGTAGACACTCAGAATCTGCAAAGACACAGAATATCAAAAACTGAAGAGCACAACCTAAAAAGGGAATTGATTTCTCTGTAGTTATGAGATCCACCAACATCTTTGGTCCAATTGCTGTGGAATAGCAAAAGTCACAGAAAGAGAGATTGCTGAGAAAAAAGTACATGGGTGTGTGGAGTTGAGTGTCCATTCTAATTAGGATGATTATTCCAAGATTGGCAAGAAGACTAATGAGATAAACAAGTAGAAATGTGGTGAACAGGGCCACTTTATTGCCAGGGTTATTAGTAATTCCTAAGAAAATGAATTCATCCACAGAGGAGCAGTTTCCCATATCCATTCTTCTTTCTTCTCATCTAAATTTTAAAAGATATTTTCAAAATTAGATGGATGTATTCTTAGTTATCTCTAAAAAAGAGAATAATTTATAGTGTGTTTTTTTTCCTCAAAATTCTACTCAGTCACAATACTCTGTAAGTAGATCTTTATGATGTTGATCATAATGGAACATATTTAATTGTGGGAGGGTTCAGTTATTTGGATAAGTGACATCCAGGTACCATTGTAAAAAATGTAACTACTTATGTTTTCAACATTTTTGATGTCACCCTTAATTTTTCAAACATATTTCTGATTTACTGAATTCTTACTTAAGTTTCAATGTATGCAGATTAAATAGAAATCATAGAGATATTAAGCAATACTATAAAATATGAAATCTTTTCATATTTAAAAATATTCACCTGAATAAAATATTAGTTATAAGTATTCAGACTCTACAAACTCATAATTGGTTGAAAGAACATTCGTCAGTTCAGAATCAATGGGAGTCTATATCAATAGCTATTGAAAATTAAAATCATTTTATTCTAATGCTATGTTGCCTATAGCATTTTATAACAAAGGAAACAAATCAGAATTTCATATCAGACTACTGTTTATTTTTCTGGTCTATATTTGCTCCAAAGGAAAGTCTAGAGACAAACCATTAAATATGGGCACCCAGAGACACAATTTAAAACAAAATTTGTAAATCTATTATGTAACACTAGCATTTCCCTTGTGTCTTCTTAAATAGAAATTATTTTATGAATTTGAAAAGAAAATAAGAAAACATTAATTTTTAAGAAATGTATATGTCTGTCTTTTAATATATGAGGTTTTGTGTTAATGTAACGCTTAAGTTAAATATGTGGAAAGTGAAAATAGGATGGATATATGTTGAAAACTGTTTTTATTATTTTCATTCAATAAGTGTTATCTTTGACTTAAATGGTGTTGAAATAAAATCTAATTATTACATGTTATTTTTAAAGTTGTATTTCTATTATCTGGTTAAGAAAGAATCATCAACAGATTACATCAACAAAGACAGTTCATTATGGTCACATATTCAAGAGTTACTTATGAACCTATATTAAAATAAATTAGTAAAATGTTATTCGGGAAATGCAAATATTTATATTCAAAGACTTCTATTTTGAGTGCAAATTATTATTTAATACTTCATGATGCATCAATATAAATAGAAAAAAAATGATTCACTTAAAAAGCTCTCATTATTTTCCAAAGAAGATCAATATTTTAAACCTTGTATTTTTAAATGTTGAAACTCAAGAACATACCTGAAGTGAGCAGTTCAATTGTACTTGAATACTACATAACTGGTGTTTTTACATGCAGTTAAAATTTGGGGTTTATATCTCTGAAGCTACTTCCCTAAGGCTTTGGTGTTCTCAAAACATTTAGTTAATTACATTTCTGGTTTAGTATTTTCCCAAGTGAATGATGAGCATCTTAGGCAAACCTTGAGCTTAAGTCTTAATGACAGCCAAGTTATATGTGTCAGGATGAAAAATAAAAGTTAATTTTATATTCTAAAATATAATTGATATGAACATAAAATGTACTAAAGAAAACCTACTGATTTCATTGTGTTCATTTATATCCATTAATTTTGCTGAATTTGTTTAGCAGCTGCAAGAGTACTCTGGTAGAAATTTTTAGATTTGTTATGTATATAATCATACTATCTGAAAATAGTGTTACATTGAATTCTTTCTTTCCAACTGGTGTCGCCTTGATATCAATTTGTCTATTGCTCTAGCTAGAACTTTGAGTACTTAATTGGATAGGGAGAGAGTGGACAGCCTTGGCTTACCCTTGATTTTAATGAGATCGCTTCAAGTTTCTATTTTTTTATTAGATATGTTCATTATTTACATTTCAAATGATTTTCTCTCTCCTGGTTCCCCCATTGCGAAAATCCCATAGGACATCTCCCCTCCTCCTGTTACCCAATCAAACCCCTCCTGCTTCCCTGTCCTGGTATTCCCCTACACTGCTGCATCAAACCTTTCCAGGACCAGGGGCCTCTCATTTGATGTAAAACAAGGTCATCCTCTGCTGCCTATGCATCTGGAGCCATGGGTAACACGAAGTTTACTATCTAGTTGATGTTTTTGTCATTGGGCGCTCTGGGAGTAACCAGGTGGCTCATAGCATTGTTGTTCCTATGGTGCTGCAACTCCTTCATCTTCTTGGGTCCTTTCTCTAGCTCCTCCATTGGGGATCCTGTGCTCAGTTGAATGGCTGCCTGAGAAAGTCCCTCTCTGTTGTCATGCACTAGCAGAGCCTCCCAGGTGACAGCTATATCCTGCTCCAGTCAGCAAGTACTTCTGGGCATCTATAATAGTGTCTGGGTTTTGTAACTGTATGTGGGATGGATTACTAGGTGGGGTAGACTCTTTATGGTCTTTCCCTCAGACTCTGCTCTATACTTTGTCTCTGTATCTCGTTCTGTGAGTATTTTGTTCCCCATTCAATGTAGGACCAGAATACCCATACTTTGTTCTTCCTTCTTCTTGGGTATCATTTTATGAATGAATTGTGTCTTGGGTATTCCAAGCTTCTGGGCTAATATCCATTTATTAGTTAGTGCGTACCATGTTATGTACTTTGGTGATTGGTTTCCCTTACTCAGGATGATATTTCCTAGTTTCACCCATTTGCCTAAGAATTTCATGAATTCATTTTTTTTAATAGCTGAGTAGTATCCCATAAATATACCACATTTTCTGTATCCATTCCTCCGTTGAGGGACATCTGGGTTCTTTCCAGTTTCTGGCTATTATTGATAGAGTTGCTATCAACATAGTGGAGCATGTGTCCTTATTGCATGCGGAGAAGCTTCTGGGTATATGCCCAGGAGTGGTATAACAGGGTCCTCCTGTAGTATCATGCCCAGTTTTCTGAGGAATTGCCAGACTGATTTTCAGAATGGATGTACCAGCTTGCAATTCCACCAGCAGTGGAGGATTGTTCCTCTTTCTCCACATCCTTGCCAACACCTGCTGTCTCCTGAGTTTTTGATCTTAGCATTCTGACTGGTGTGAGGTGAAATCTCAGGGTTGTTTTGCTTTGTATTTCCCTGATGACTAAGGAAATTGAACATTTCTTTAGGTGCTTCTCAGTCATTTGATATTCCTCAGGTGAAAATTCTTTGTTTATCTCTCTACACCATTTTCAATAGCGATATTTAGCTGTCTGGAGTCTCTCTTCTTGAATTCTTTGTATAAATTAGATATTAGTCCTCGGTCAGATTTAGGGTTGGTAAAGATCTTTTCCCAATTTGTTGGTTGCCATTTTGTGCTATTGACAGTGTCCTTTGCCTTACAGGAATTTTGTAATTTTATGAGGTCCCATTTGTCAATTCTTGATCTTAGAGCATAAGCTATTGGTGTTCTGTTCAGGAAATTTTCCCCTGTGCCCAAGTACTCAAGGCTCTTCCCCGGTTTCTTTTCTATTAGTTTCAGTATGTCTGGTTTTATGTGGAGGTCCTTGATCCACTAGGACTTGAGCTTAGTACAAGGAGATAAGTATTGATCTATTTGCATTCTTCTGCAGGTTAGCCACCAGTTGAACCAGCACCATTTGTTGAACAGACTATCTTTTTTCCACTGAATGGTTTTAGCTTCTTTGTCAAAGATCAAGTGACCATAGGTGTGAGGGTTCATTTCTGGGTTTTCAATTCTATTCCATTGATCAACTTGCCTGTCACTGTACCAATACCATGTAGTTTTTAACTCTATTGCTCTGTATTACAGCTTGAGGTCCGGGATACTGATTCCCCTAGAAGTTCTTTCACTGTTGAGAATAGTTTTAGCTGTCCTGGATTTTTTTCTTATTTCAGATGAACTTGAGAATTTCTCTTTCTAACTCTATGAAGAATTGAGTTGGAATTTTGATGGGGATTGATTGAATCTGTATACTGATTTTGGCAAGATGGCCATTTTTACTATATTAATCCTTCCAATCCACAAGCATGAGAGATTTTTCCATCTTCTGAGATCTTTTTTGATTTCTTTCTTCAGAGACTTGAAGTTCTTGTCATACAGATTTCTTACTTGTTTGGTTAAGGTCATACCAAGACACTTTATATTGTTTGTGATTACTGTGAAGGGTATCATTTCCCTAATTCCTTTCTCAGCCTGTTTATCCTTTTAGTATAGGAAGGCTAATAATTTCTTTGAGCTAATTTTATATTCAGCCACTTTGCTGAAGCTGTTTATCAACTATAGGAGTTGTCTGATGTAATCTTTTGGGTCACTGAAGTATACTATCATATCATCTCCAAATAGTATTAATTTGACTTCTTCCTTCCAAATTTGTATCCCTTTTACCTTCTTTTGTTGTCTAATTGCTCTAGCTAGAATTTCAAGTACTATATTGAATTAATATGGAGAGAGAGGGCAGCCTTGTGTAGTCCAATATTTTAGTGGACTTGCTTCAAGTTTCCCTCCATTTAGTTTAATGTTGGCTACTGGTTTGCTGAATTTTGCTTTTACTATGTTTAGGTATGGGACTTGAATCCTGTTCTTTCCAAGACTTTTAACATGAATTTAAGCTGAATTTTGTCAAATTCTTTTTCAGCATCTAATGAAATGACCATGTGGTTTTTTTTTTTTGAGTTTGTTTATGTAGTGGATTACATTGACATATTTCCATATATTGATCCATTCCTACATCCCTGGGATGAATCCTATTTGATCATTGTGAATGATCATTTTGATGTGTTCTTTGATTCTGTTGGCAAGAATTTTATTGAGTATTTTTGCATTGATATCCATTAGGGAAATTGGTCTGAAGTTTTCTGTTTCTCTCTATCCAATTTGGTGTTTGCTATTGGTTTGTTCCATATTGCTTTTATTATATTTAGGTATGTTCCTTGCATTCCTGATATCTCCAAGTCATTGAACATGAAGGGGTGTTGGATGCTACCAAAGACCTTTTCAGCATCTAATGACATGATCCTATGTTTATTATTTTTGAGTTTGTTTATGTAGTGGATCACATTGATTGATTTTCATATACTGAACTATCCCTGCAAAACAGCAATGAAACCTACTTGATCATACTAAATTATGTTTCTGATGTGTTCTTGGATTGGATTTAGGAGAATTATATTGAGCATGTTAGCATCAATCTTCATAAGCAAAATTGTTCTGAACTTCTCTTTCTTTATTTGGTCTCTTTGTGTTGTTTAGATATCAGAATATCTGTGTCCTCATAAAATGATACAAGTAGTGTTGCTTCTAGTTCTAACTATGGAATACTTTACAGGAGTATTGATACTAGCCTTTCTTTGGATATCTCGTAGAATTATGCACTACAATCACCTGGTTCTGGGATTTTACTGATTCGGAGCATTTTAATGACTTCTTTTATTTCCTTAGAGGTTACAGAAATGTATAGGTAATTGATCTGCTCTTGATTTAACTTGTAGTACTTTGTTTATGTCTAGAAAAGAGTCCATTCTTTCTAGATTTTTCCCTGCTGTAGAATATTGATTTTTGTAGAAAGAACCAATGACATTTTTAATTGCCAGTTTCTGTTGTTATATCTCCCTTTTCATTTGTGAATTTGTTTGTGTGGATATTGTCTTTGTGCCTTTTAGTTAATTTTGGTAAGGTTGTATCTTGTTGATTATCTTGAAGAAATATATATGCGTGTGTGTATGTATGTTTTGTAGTATAATTATATAATATGTGAAATATAATGAATTATATTGATAAAATATTGAAAGATGTCAAAATATAAATAAACATAAAATATTCAAGCAGTATAGAAATACAGTGTTATTTAGTGTAGTTTCATATGGATTTATTAGGAAGAGTGTGTGTGTGTAAATTCTCTTTCAGTATTTACATACATGTAATCTACATCAATGTGGGGGCAGTGAAATTCTTTTACTAAAGTGACTACTGGTACTATGGTTATGGTAAAGCACATAGATACAGCTAGTACTATAATCCATGGCAGACTAACATATTTATACTTCACTTGTTTAAATTAGAATAATTATTCTATCATAACTTATGGTTGAAAAATATGGTTCTAAAATTCAGAACCGCTCTGGAGCAGTACAGCTAGGAGCACACAAGGAATATAATCATTGGAGTAGCTGGGACAGGAGACTTCTATTCCAGCAGCCATTTACAGCGGGGAACCAGACAGATACACAGCCTTCTATGCACAGACCCTGCCAGAAGAGAGTTGTTCTCCCAGGAGTACATACACTGGTTTATAGGCTCATAGGAGCGGCAAGCTCCAGCCAGAGACAAGAAGACCAACTAACACCAGATGGCAATAGGCAAGCACAAGAACCCTACCAACAGAAACAAAGGCTATTTGGCAACATCAGAGCCCAGTTTTCCCACCACAGCAAGTCCCGGATGCCCCAGCACACTGGAAAAGCAAGAGTTGGATTTAACGTCTCTTCTCACGATGCTGTTAGAGGACATGAAGAAGGACATAAATAACTCCCTTAAAGAAATAAAGGAGAGCATGCATCAAATGGTAAAGGCCCTTAAAGAGGAAACACAAAAATCCCTGAAAGAAATACAGGGGTGCATGGGTGAACAGGTAGAGGCCTTTAAAGAGGAAACAGAAATATCCCTGAAAGAATTACAGGAGAACACAAGCAAACAAGTGAAGGAACTGAACAAAACCATCCAGGATCTAAAAATGGAAGTAGAAACAGTAAAGAAATCACAAAGTGAGACATCTCTGGCAATAGAAAATCTTGGAAAGAATTCAGGAGTCATAGACGCAAGCATCAACAACAGAATACAAGAGATAGAAGAAAGAATCTCAGGAGCTGAAGATACCATAGAAAACACTGACTCAACAGTTAAAGAAAATGCAAAATGCAAAAAGCTCCTGAGCCAAAACATCCAGGAAATCCAGGACACAATGAGAAGACCAAACCTAAGGATTATAGGTATAGAAGAGAGTGAAGATTTCCAACTTAAAGGGCCAGTAAATATCTTCAACAAAATTAAAGAAAATTTCCCTAACCTAAGGAAAGAGATGTCCATGAACATACAAGAAACCTACAGAACTCCAAACAGACTGGACCAGACCAGAAAGTCCTCCCGGCATATAATAATCAAAACACCAAATGCACTAAACAAAGAAAGAATATTAAAAGCAGTAAGAGAAAAAGGCCAAATAACCTACAAAGGCAGGCTTATCAGAATTACACCAGTCTCCTCACCTGAGACGATGAAAGCCAGAAGATCCTGGGCAGATCTCATGCAGACTCTAAGAGAACACAAATGCCAGCCCAATCTGCGATAACCAGCAAAACTCTCAATTACCATAGATGGAGAAAACAAGATATGTTTTAACATGGAAATGTTAAAACCACATTTACACTATCTTTCCACAAATACAGCCCTATAAAAGATAATAGATGGAAAACGCCAACATGAGGAGGGAAACTACACCCTAGAAAAAGCAAGAAAGTAATCTTTTTCCAACAACCCCAAAAGAAAGTAACCACACAAACATAAAAAGAACATCAAAAATAACAGGAAGCAACAATCACTATTCCTTAACATTTTATAATGTCAATAGACTCAATTCCCCAACAAAAAACATAGTCTAACAGAGATGTTTTTCATGTGAATCTTCGATTTTATCAGAAAATGTTTGTGACTCCTCTTTCAATTCAGTAATGCTTTTTGTGTCTACCATTTTGACTATATTATTTTCCATGATAATCTTTAATTTTAACATTTTTTCTGTGTATTTCTTTGATTTTGTTGGAGGTGTTTTTCATGTAGATATTTGATTTTTGGGGGGAGGGGCCTGTGTATTTGTAGTTTCACTTTCAATCAATTTAGGAATGTTTTTGTGCCTACCATTTTGTTGATATATTTGCCAATGATAATCTTCAATTTTAACGTTTTTCTGTATTTTTCTCCAATTTTGTCAGAAGTATTTTAAATGTGGATCTTCAGTTTTATCAGACAATGTCTATAATTGTACTTTCAATCAACTTAAGAACATTTTTATACATTCCATTTTATCTGTATAATTTTCCATGTAATAGTCAGTTTTAACATGGTTCTCTATATATTTCTTGAGTTTTATCAGAAATATTTTCCTTGTAGATTTTCAGTTTTATCAGAAAATGTTTATAATTCCACTTTCAAAAAACATAGGAATATCTTTATGCCTACCATTTTATCTGTATAATTTTTCCACGAAATACTCAATCTTCACGTGTTTTTTATATAGTTCTTCAATTTTATCAGAGATATTTTCCAGGTAAATCTTCAATTTTATCAGAAAATGTTTATAATTTCACATTCAATCAACTTAGAAATATTTTTATGCCTACCATTTTATCTGTATAATTTTCCATGATAATCTTCAATTTTAATGTTTTTCCATATATTTTTTTCAATTTTATCAAAAATACTTTCCATGTAAATCTTCAGTTTTTTCAGAAAATGTTTTTACCTCTACTTTCAATCAACTTAGGTATATTTTAATTCCTACCGATTTATCTGTATACATTTCTTCAATTTTATCAGAGATATTTTCCATGTAAATCATCAATTTTATCAGAAAATGTTTTTACCTCTACTTTCAATCAATTTAGGAATATTTTTATGCCTACTATCTTATCTGTACAATTTTCATGAAATAGTCAGTTTTAACATGTTTTTCTATATATTTCTTGAGTTTTATCAGAAATATTTTCCTTGTAGGTTTTCAATTTTATCAGAAAATGTTTATAATTCCACTTTCAATCAACTTAGCAATATTTTTATGCCTACCATTTTATCTGTATAATTTTTCCCTGAAATAGTCTATCTTAACATGTTTTTCTATATATTTCTTCAATTTTTCAGAGATATTTTCCATGTATATTTACACAATAAAATACTACTCATTAATTAAAAACAATGAATTCATGAAATTCTTAGGCAAATGGGGAACAGGGGGAGGGAAGAGGGCTTATGGGACTTTCAGGGAGGGGGGAACTGGGAAAGGGGAAATCATTTGAAATGTAAATAAAGAATATAGAAAATAAAATAAAAAAATTAAAAAATATACAGAACCAAAAATGAAATCCACAAATATGTTAATACTTAGTAATTTTCCATTACCTATAATGCATGATCAATAATGTTCAACACTTGGTGTATGACTGCATCAAGAGAAGATAAATAAATTAAAAGTATTTATTGAGAATTTTTTTGTCAGGCATAAATCATTGAATATAGGTTATTTGCACTCACACACACATACACACACACATACACGCAGAGAGACACACACACACACAAAGAAATAATGCACAATTTCATAACATCTGAGGACAAAAAGTACATAAGTGAGGAGTGATTACAGCCTTAAATCAAGCATGAATAGAGTTAAGATATTTCTCTTGAAGCTGCATTATAATCTGCATTTCGAAACGACAAAATTGATTAATAATAAGCTTTAAAAAGTAATTTTCTCAGAGCCAAAATCACCTCCTTGTTCCTCAGGCTGTATATCAGTGGATTGAACATGGGAGTCACAATGGTGTAGAACAGAGAGAGCAGTTTGTCAGTTCCAGGAGAATGCATGGACTTTGGTCTCAAATAGGTAATTGTAGCAGATCCATAAAACAACAGTACCACCAGCAGGTGGGAAGAACATGTGGAGAAGGCTTTGGCCCGCCCTGTGGCTGTTGGCAACCTCAGGATGGTGGCAATGATTTTGCTGTAGGATGTAAGCACCAGTATAAAGGGGAGTGCAGCCACCGCCATAACAACCACATAGACAGACAGTTCATGCACTGAAGTGTCCCCACAAGCCAGCTTGAGAATTGGTGGTATGTCACAAAAGAAGTGGTTAATTTTGTTAGAATTACAAAAATGCATAGAGAATATCTGCCAGGTTTGTCCTATTTGGACAGGGATGCCTCCAAGCCAGGAGCCTAATGCCAGCTGTGTGCACTTTGTTGGGTTCATGACCAGAGGATAGAGCAGAGGATGGCAGATGGCCACATAACGGTCATAAGACATCACAGCCAGAAGCAAACTTTCAGTAGTTCCAAAAACAAGGAAGAAGGACATTTGTGTGGCACAGGACATAAATGAAATACTTCGGTTCTGGGTCCAAATGTTGAACAGAATCCTTGGGACAGTAACTGATACATAACAGATTTCCAGAGAGGAAAAATTTGCCAGAAAAAAATACATTGGTTTCTGTAATGCTTGGTCCATATTGATTATTACGATTATGAAGAAATTTCCAATCAAGATAATTACATAAACTACAGAAAACACTGCAAATAGAAACCCTTGAAGTTTTGGAAGATCAGAAAATCCTAAGAGCACAAATTGTATCACTGTGGAAATATTGTCTATGGCCTCGAGCTCTTCATGTTTCATCTGTGGAAAATATTAAATCAAAAATATACACCACTTCTGCATTTATTCTGTCATTTTGTATATGAATTTCTGAGAGTATACATCTTAGACTTTTTCTTTGAAATAATGAAAAGTTTAAATTTCATTGCTTTAAAACTATAATTCTATATTTTTCATAGTTAATAAATGACTATATATAATTTGGTCTTTAAAGCTTCTGAAATACATTTTTTATAGATTGACATATATACTATTTTATACTGTAAAATTCATTTGTACTTCCAAACTCTGAAAATATTTCTTATAGTTTTGCTGTGGTGATTAGATCCAATGTTTTTTCTAGGTTCATGTACTTTGCAACTTTGTAATTTTTTTATTGAATATATTCTTCATTTATATTCCAAATGTTATATCCCTTCCCGATTCCCCCCTCTCTGGAAACCCTGAAATCATCCTTCCACTACCTTCCTCCAAGAATATGCTCCTTCACCCAACCCACTCCCACTCGATTCACCACACTGGGGCCTCTGTTGATCCTTCACAGGACCAAGGACCTCTCCTCCCACTCAAGACCGACAAGGCAATCCTCTGCCAATCTTTTGGGTGGAACCACGTGTACCCTTTGGTTTATGGCTTAGTCCCTGGGACACCTTGTAGTCCTACATCATAGTTTTTCCCATGGGGCTGCAAACCCCTCTCCCCTGGGATTCATCCTATAAACAGTCACCAAAGCCTGAAACTACTATGGGTGACAAGAAGTGCAACTTTGTAATTTTAATAGTAAGAAATAAAATTATGGTATCAGATATTATAAATTATTACCTATTTCAAAACTTCATTTTGCTCCCATTTTAAGTTAAGGAAAATCAGCAGGTATAAATTGTGTTTGAACTTTACTTTAGGAAGTGAATATCTGTATTGTCTTAAAACATTTATCTTCTCATCCTTCAATTACTGGATATTTTCCAGTCAGTGCTACCAGTGTATGTCTGTGTGTATGGGGGGGGTGGGGGGGTGTTTGGTGTTTGATGTGTGTGTGTGCACATAGATGTATTTATATTTATCTTATTTTTTAATTTCTTGACTTAATATTTACAAAAAAATTAATTGCCACTATAATTAATTTTTACACAGAATATTGTTTTGCAAAAATAATTCATTGAATTACTAGAAAAAATAATAATACATCATAGTTCCTATTTCATGTAAAGAGTCCCCACAAAACAAACAAATTATTTGTAGGTGAAATGACCCACACAATTTTCACATTAAACATATCACGTATATTTGACTGTGTACATGCTCATATAAGGTTTGGGAGTATAACTATGGATGTAATTCACTTGATCTTAGCCAAAAGGCCAAGAAGCAATGACATAATTCATTTACAAGTAGTATATCATGTATTTTTGGTGTGATCTTCATTGTGTTCCAATTATTTTGTGAATGATAGGAAAAAAATAAGTTGCTCACTATAAGAAGGAGAAACCTCATTACCATTTTCTAACACTTATAAATCTCAAAAATGATAAAAAATAATATCAAACATTAATTTAATTTGGTTTCGAAAATATTCTAGAGAAATAGTAATTTGTTTAAATTTTCTAAAAATCCTAGAATTACATTACAAGTTTAATTAGAAAATTATGGTACATATTTTAAAAAATTCTGCAATGTGTTCTCAGTAGAGAAAAATTCTGCAGTGTGGTAACAGTAGAAAATGGCAGAGACTAGGACTCTAGGAGTCATGTAGAATTGAAGCTAGGATGACAAAGGAAATAAAACTGTAACAACTTCTAAGTTGTCTTAGAAAAATATCTCCTCTTCAATTAGATAGAAGACACTTTAATTTATACTGTGTTACTGTCAAAAACATTTGACAATGCTTTTTATTAACGTAGTTGTCATAAGGAAAATCTGAATAGTTGTGAGGACAATTTATCCTGATGAAGCATTACTCAAGGAATCAAATCTGAATTTCATGACTCTAGAGCTCATATAGTTTTAATTTATCAGAAAAAAAAGCAAAGAAGCATGACCAAAACAATAAATAGATGCCCTCAGGAGATCTGATAACTGAGTTGTTAGGATATCTATAATCTAATAAGTAGTGATGCTACTAAGAAACAGTTTTAATATAGCTCTATATAAACAGTTTTTATATAGCTCTATACTGTTGTTTAGCTGTTTAGCACAACCATTACACATTTACAGATCCATTCATATATAAGGAAAATACTCATACAGGAAAACTAGAAAGAAAACATAGGAAGCATTTTAATGTAGGGCAGATAGGATGTAAGTTTATCAATAATATCTTTCCTATAAATTCCTTAACAGTTATTTAAAATTGAACTTTGTTGATATCCTATCTCTAGACTTGACATATGGAAATTATTTGAATCTCCTAAATAGATCATTTCTTTAATATGTTTTGAGAGTAAAATGAAGACATTTGTGATGATTATAATAATCTTTACTACATAGGATTACTTTAAAATTGAACACCTTTTTCTTCCATATGATTACTTAATCATTATATCCAGAAATATATAAAGTCTACCTCAATCAGTGCTTAAAATGTAAGCATTGAAGAGTTATCTAATTGTTTGTTGTTTAATTATGTTTTCTGTTATTAATATGGTGTATACTTATACAAATAAACTTGTATTTAACAATCATTTCACACTTATCTATTTGATTTAGGCTCATTATATTACTTACCATTGTTGCTTGCACCAAAAACAAGAAAAATATATACTTTTCATATTATGTCGTTCATTTGAAACAGTAGCTAACACCCTCTCAAATGTATCAGATTATAAAACAACTATATTGTTTAAGTACTAAGTGTTGCTACCCTAGGGATCAACTCTTTACCAAGTAACATTGTAACTAAGTTATCAATTCTGTCACTCAAAGAGATGTATACCACAGCTAAAATAACATGCAGAGAGGTTATTTTTAGAACTTAATTAATTAATTAATTTATGTGTTTTGATAACATTCACTCTGCATTTCCTCTTTTCTGATTTTTCCCATCCCTACAACCACTGTATTCACTTTCAGCACCCAATGCCCCTTTTTCTCCCTAACTCAAGTTGGTTTCACATGTATATATGTAAGTATAGATACCACATAATGGGTACAGAATACCATTTTGCACCACATCCCTGAAAAATGTACTAGTTTTCTAACAACTGCTGATAGCATGTCAGTCAAATAGGGTTGAAGCTTCATGGAGCACTCCCAGATCCATACTAATATTTAGGTTGGCTTTACACTTCGCAAGCCTAGTCTTATGCATGCTGTCCTATTTGCTATGAGTTCATACATGTGGCAGTCCTGTTATGTTCAGAAAATACTGATTTGGTTAAGATGTCAACTTGTTCTAGCTCTTAGCGTCTTTCACCTCCCTTTGCCACAAGACTCCCTTAACCTTGAGAAGAGTGTGTGTGGTATATATAACTCATTTAGTACCACATATTATACATTCTTTAATTTAATGCATGTTGATGTCACTATAAATTTGTATTAATTAGCATCTAATACAAAAACAAGTTCCTGAGATGGTGGTTGTGAGATGCACCATTCTATCAGATTTTAATTTCTACATTTTTGCAATCATTAAGTTCTGTGACACTTGAAAACTTCTACATATTATGGCTTCACATGATTTATGAATTAAGTGGGATATATATTTTTTAAATGGTGACAAATCAGCAGTGCATTAGAAATTTTTTTCTTTATCATTGAAAAACGAGGTATCAGAGTCTAGGATTGTTCAGGCAGATATGAGATCTCCAACCAGACATTTTCTTCTGCATGCCTTGTGTTCCAGTCAGGGCTCTATATCTCTCAAATTATAAAGGTGGAGAAGAGTAACAGTAGTTACAATACCAATTATTTCTTTTAAATGTACAGATATTAAAATGTATGCTGATTATCTATACATAATTTCTTCTGTAGAATTTAGCCCCAAAACCACAGCAGGAAGTCAGTTTCTAGAAAGAACAATTTCTTGTTCAAACCTCAGTAGATCAGACAAGACAATTTTTTGCTGTTAATTAACATCACTCTATTTTACAAATTTAAAGTTCCAAAAACTGTCTATACTACATACATAATCAATTATCAGATCAAGTCAACTAGAATGATAGTTTTACACTTTGTAATTACTATGAATTACAGAATGCATATGCATAATTTTTTTGTAGACATAACAATATAGAACACAGATGACTTACACAAAGGATTAGGATTCTTGATTTAGGCTAAGGAATATTTTCTGTAAGTAAAGTACTAAGCTGCAGATACAAAGACAAATAGCTTTTCTATATACACATTGAATGTTATCAGTAAGCAAAAGTTATACATTTCTCCAATTTTGAGTTCTATCATTTGTGACTTATTTTTCTCTTAGGTATAGCTACCAATATATATTTCCCATATATAGTCACTAAACCCAAACACTATTGTGAATGCTAAGAAGTACATGCTGACAGGAGCCTGATATTGCTGTCACCTGAGAGGCTCTGTCAGATCCTGACATATACAGAGGTGTATGCTCTCAGTCAACCATCAGACTGAACACAGGGACCACAATAGAGGAGTAAAAGGAAGGACTGAAGGAGCTGAAAGGTGTTTGCATTCCCATAGGAAGAACAACAATATCAGCCAACGAGAGCTCCCAGATTCTACATGACCAACCAAGGAGTACACATGAAGGGACCCATGGCTCCAGCCCTATATGTAGCAGAAGATGGCCTTGTTAAGCATCAATGGGAGAAGAGGTCCTTGGTTCCATGAAGGTTTGATGCCCCAGTGTAGGGAAATGCAAGGGTGGGGAGACAGAGTGGGTGGGTATGTAGGAGCAAACACTCATAGAAGCAGGAGGAAGATGTATGGGATGGGAGGCTCCGGAGGAGAAATTGGGAAAGAGGATAACACCTGAAATGTAAATAAATAAAATATCCAATTAAAAAATTACACTAATTGGAGTTATAGAGATGTTAATGTTTAACAATGGCAGTAATGTTTTATATAATTTTTCCCAAGCATACCATTTTATTTTCATGTTGTTCTTTAGCCACTAAGTTTAACTCAGTCTGCTTATACACCGAAGGTCATAAACTAAACAGGCACAACTTAGCAATGGCTTCATCAGTGTAGACAAATATAAAACTTCCTCTAAAACAAGTTGTTTCTTTAGAGATCTTGTAGGAGATAGATAAAAATGTATGGGTATGCTGATTGAGGTTTAATTTCCTCATAAAAATCCTCATAAAAAGAAGAAAACTTCCCTAACCTAAAGAAAGATATGTCCATGAGCATACAAGAAGCCAACATTTCCTAAGTTTATTTATTTACATTTCAAATCATTTCCCCTTTCCCATTTCCTCCCTCCCCGAAAGTCCCATAAGGCCCCTTCCCTCCCTCTTTTCTCCATTCAACCCCCTCTCGCTTCTCTGTCCTGGCATTCCCCTACATCCAGTCTTTCCAGGACCAGGTGTCTCACCTTCCATCTTCTTGGAAATCTATTGATATGCGAATTGTGTCTAGGGTATTCCAAAATAAATAAATAAATAAATAAATAAATAAATAAATAAAAATAAAGTACTCTTATGGGAAACACACTTTCAAAGATTCTCAAATGGACAACAGAAGTATCTAAGGTTTAGAAAAGTCATTCTGAATGTATATATTTTTATAAATAAAGGGAGTTTTCTGGAGATGAGAGAAAATGAGAAAAAAAAAGGAAACCAACAGTACTCCAAACAGACTGGATCAGAACAGAAATAACTCCTGTCCCATTATAGTCAAAACACCAAATGCACTAAACAAAGAAATAATATTAAAAGTAGTAAGGGAAAAAGGTCAAGTAACTTATAAAGGCAGACCTATCAGAATTGTACCAGACTTCTCACCAGAGACTGGGAAAGCTAGAAGATCCTGAGCAGATCTTATACAGACCCTAAGAGAACACAAATGCCTGCCCAGACTTCTATACCCAGCAAAGCTTTCAATCATCATAGATGGAGAAACCAAAATATTCCATGATAAAACCAAATTTGCACAGTATCATTCTACAAACACAACCCTACAAAGGATAATAGATGGAAAACACCAAAACAAGGAGGAAAACTACACCCTAGAAAAGGCAAGGAAGTAATCTTCCAACAATTCCAAAAGGAAGTAACAACAGAAAAATAAAAATAACACCAGAAATAACAGGAAGCAACAATCACTATCCTTAATATTTCTTTACATCAATGAACTCAATTCTCCAATTAAAAAAGCATAGACTAACAAAAGTATTTTTCAAATAAATCTTCAATTTTATCAAAAAATGTTTGTAATTCCTCTAGCAATAAATTTAGTAATGTTTATGTCTACCATTTTATCTGTATAATTTTCCACGATAATCTTCAATTTTGACATATTTTTCCATATATTTCTTCAATGTTATCAAAAATATTTCCATGTAAATCTTTAATTTTACCAGAAAAAATATATAATTCCACTTTCAATGAACTTAGAAATATTTTTATGCCTACTATTTTATCTGTATAATTTACCATGAAATAGTCAATGTTAATGTATTTTTCTTCATATTTCTTCAATTTTATCAGAGAAATTTTCCATGTAAACCTTCAATTTTATCAGAAAAAGTTTTTAATTCCACTTTCAATAAACTTAGAAATATTTTTATGCCTACCATTTTATCTGTATACTTTTCCATGATAATCTTCAATTTTAACATGTTTTTCTATATATTTCTTCAATTTTATCAGAAATGTTTTCCATGTGAATCTACAATTCTATCAGAAAACGTTTATAATTCTACTTTCAATCAACTTAAAAATATTTTTATGCCTACTAATTTATCTGTATAATTTTCTATGAAATAGTCAATTTTAACGTGTTTTTCTATATATTACTTGAATTTTTCAGAGATATTTCATATGAAAATCTTCAATTTTACCAGAACAATTTTATAATTCCACTTTCAACCAACATAGAAATATTTTATGCCTACCATTTTATCTGAGTAATTTTCCATGATAGTCTTCAATTTAACATGTTATTCTATATTTTTCTACAATTTTATCCGAAATATTTTCCATGCAACTCTTCAAATCTGTCATGTTTATACATCCTTTTTCAATTAATTCAGCAATGTTCTTTATGTCTACCCTTTTACTCTTTAATTTTCCATGAAAATTGTCAATTTTAATGTGTTTTCTTTATATCTTTTTAATTTTGTCATATAAATCATCAACTTTATCATAAAATGTTTTTGCTTCCTTTTTCAATAAAAAATGAAAATAAATAAATATGTTTTACAAAGATGGTTCATTGGAGATGGTTGATCTTTCCTAACAGAGTCTAACCAGAATAAACTGCACAAAAATATTTGCATTATTATAAAATAAAAAAAAATGATTGCCTTTTCAATATGGGGATAAATATTTCATAATAAGTATGTTATCAACATATTAGGTAAATAATTAACTTCTGTGTCTACACACGGCCCTATTTTGGAGTATTAATATTCTCAGTGCAGCAGTCACCTCCTTTTTCCTAAGGCTATATATTAGAGGATTTCACAAAGGAATCACAATTGCATAGAATAAAGAGAAGAGTTTGTCAGTTCCAGGAGAATGCATAAACTTTGTCTCAAATAGGTAACTGTAGTAGATTCACAAAACAACAGTACCACTAGCAGGTGTGAAGAACATGTGGAGAAGGCTTTTGACCATCCTTTGACTGTTGACAACCTCAGGATGGTGGCAATGATTTTGCTGTAGGATGTAAGTACCAGTATAAAGGAGAGTGAAGCCACCACCAAAATGACCACATAAAAAGGCAGTTCTTGTACTGAAGTGTCTCCACAAGTCAGCTTTAGCATTGGTGGTATGTCACAAAGAAGAGGTCTATTTGATTAGAATTACAAAATTGCATAGAGAATATCTGATACAGTTGTACTATCTAGACTGGGATGCCTCCAAGTTAGGAGACTGCTGCCAGTTTTGTGCAATTTTGGGGGTTCATAACCAGAGGATAGTGCAGAGAGTTACATAGGACCACATACAGGTCACAGGACATCACAGTCAACAGAAAACATTCAGTAGTTCCAAAAATAAGGCAGAAGCACAGTAGTGTGACATAGGACAGCAATGAAATTCTTCTGTCCTTATTCTCAATTTGAAAAGAATCCTTGAGACAGTAACTGATATATAACAGATTTCCAGAGAGGAACAATTTGCCATAAAAAAATACATGTGTTTCTGTAATGCAGGGTCCATAGTGGTTGTTAGTATTATGAGGAAATTTTCAATCAGTAAAATTATATAAACTACAGAAAACACATCAAATAGAAACACTTGTAGGTTGGGCAGATCAGAAAATCTGATGAGCACAAATAGCATTACTGTGGAAACATTGTCTATGGCCTTGAGCTCTTCATGTTTCACCTGTGGAAAATGTTAAATAACAAATACACATCACTTCTGGTATAGTCTATGTAGTTTATGTGTGCTTACTGAGAGCACACACCTTAGTTATTTTTTTCTTTTTAATACTGAAGGGTTAAAGTCCATTGCTTTAAAACTATAATTAAATATTTTTCATATCATGAAATTATGAATTATGAATTATTACTATGAATTTATGACCGCATAGTATTTGGTCTTTTTAGGCTTCTGAAATATATATTTTATTACGAATTTACATTGGAAATATATCTTATTTTAAATCATATAATTCATTTGTCCTTCCAAATCTGAAAAGATTTCCTATGGTTTTTCAGTGGTGTATCTAGGATGTTTTATAGGACTGTGATCTGTGGTATCTTGTAATATGAAAACTAAAAAAATAAAATGATTCTATAAATTATCATTAAATATGAGTTCAAAAATGAGTTTTCTTTCCAATGTATATTATATGAATCAGCAAGCATTAATTTTGCTTAGAATTTAAGTTGGGGAATGATCATCTTGATTGTCTTAAATAATTTATATTCTCATGAATCCTGCTACCAGCACTTATATTTTTCCATTCAATTTTAAAAGACTCTCTCTCTTCCTCCCACCCTCCTTCTCTCCCTCCCTCCAAGTGCTCTCTCTCTCTCTCTCTTTCTCTCTCTCTCTCCTTTCTCTCACTCTCTCTGCCCTCTCCCTCTCTCGCTACCTCCTTCCCCTCTCACTCTCATTCTCTGTATGTATGTGCATGCTCAGATATATATTCATAATATATATAACTGTAAATATTGATTAAATAATTTGAATCATCACTATCCTTTATGTGGAACACATAGAATATTGTATTGTGGTTTGGGTCCATCCTCTGGCACAGCATACCATATCCAAGTGGCGCAGAGAGGCAGCTTGCCCACCGAGGAGTCCGGAGAGACCAGCCTGCACAGGAAGAACCAACCCATCACTCAGAGAATCAAGCCAGGAATCCTCTGGCAGAAGCCCTCCACTTTCTGTCTCGGACTTGGGTCCATCCTCTTGCATAGCACGCCTTACCAAAGTGGCACAGGGAGACTGATTAACCACCCCTGAGTGAAGAGAAGCCAGACAGCACAGGGAGTACCACCCCTGCTGCTCAAAGGAAACAGCTTGAAACTCTCAGGACACAAGAGCCTAGGAGCAGCCTGGGACAGTAGTATTCCAATTTCTGCCGGCACCCAGAGTTGATCAGGGCCACAGAGCTACATATCCAAATACAACCACAAGAGATCAGGTCTCACAGTAGTATATACATAATGGTGTACACAGAGAGAACAAGTCTCTCAGGAGCACAGATACAGAAGCTTGCATGACAGATAAGCCACAGTAAGAGACAGCAACACCAACAAACACCAGAGCCAACCAGATGGCAAAAAGCAAACATAAGAATATTACCAACAGAAATCAAGGCGACATGGAACCATCAGAACCAAGTTCTCCCACAACAGCAAGTCCAGGATACCCCAACACACCAGAAAAGCAAGAATTGGATTTAAAATCACATCTCACGAAGCTGATAGAAGATTTCAAGATGGACATCAATAACTCACTTATAGTTTCTGTAAGGCAAAGGACACTGTCAAAAGGACAAAGTGGCAGCCAACAAATTGGGAAAAGATTTTTACCAACCCTACATCCGACAGAGGGCTAATATCCAATATATAAAAAGAACTCAAGAAGTTAGACCCCAGAGAGCCAAATAACCCTATTAAAAATGGGGTACAGAGCTAAACAAAGAGTTCTTACCTGAAAAATATCGGATGGCTGAGAAGCATCTAAAGAAATGTTCAACATCCTTAGTCATTAGGGAAATGCAAATCAAAACAACCCTAAGAGTCCATCTCACACCAGTCAGAATGGCTAAGATCAAAAACACAGGAGACAGCAGTTGTTGGTGAGGATGTGGAGAAAGAGGAACACTCCTCCACTGCTTGTGGAATTGCAAGCTGGTACAACCACTCTGGAAAGCAGTCTGGAGGTTCCTCAGAATTCTGGGCATAACACTCACAGAGGATCCTGTTATACCACTCCTGGGCATATTCCCAGAGGCTTCCTTTGCATGCAATAAGGACACATGCTCTACTATGTTCATAGCAGCCTTGTTTATAATAGCCAGAAGCTGGAAAGAACCCAGATGTCCCTCAACGGAGGAATGGATACAGAAAATGTGGTATATTTACACAATGGAACTACTCCACAATTAAAAACAATGAATTCATGAAATTCTTAGGCAAATGGTCAGAACTGGAAAATATCATCCTTAGTGAGTTCACCCAATCATAAAAGAACACATATGGTATGCAGTCACTGATAAGGGGATATTAATCCAGAAGCTTGGAATACCCAAGACACAATTCACATATCAATTGATTTCGAAGATGATGGAAGGAGAGACCCCTGGTCCTAGAAAGACTGAATGTAGCGGAATACCAGGACAGAGAATCAAGAGGGGGTTGAATGGGAAACAGGGACGGGAAGAGGGCTTATGGGACTTTTTCATATATATATATATGAAAAATAAAGGTAATAACTCAAAAGGAAAAAAAAAGGAAACACAAAAATCGCTTAAAGAAATACAGGAGACCATGGGTCAACAGCCCATAAAGATGAAACACAAAAATCACTTAAATGTAGAGGAATACCAGGACAGAGAAGCGGGAGAGTGTTGATTGGGGAACAGGGAGAGAGATGGTTTATGGGATTTTCAGTGGGGTGGTAATTAGGAAAGGGGACAACATTTGAAATGCAAATAAAGAATGTATCTAATAAAAAGAATATTGTTTTGCAAAAATAATTCATTAGTTTACCAGATAAAGTGCTAATACATCAAAATGCTTATTTAATATGAAGTTTCCTCCCAAAACAAGAAATTATTTGTAGCTAAAGTTCAGACACACACCATTTGCTTATTAAGCACATCTTATATTTGAATGGATGCATAAAAATTGGAAGTATGGATATATTTAGTATATCATAACTAGTCTAGTTTTTGGTATGACCTGTCTTGTGTTTACAATATGTTGTGAGTAATAGGAAAAAAAGGAAGTATCTTAGTATAAATAGGAGAGAGACCTCATCATCATTTGTTAACAACTGTAATTCTGGACAAAGAAATGAAACATATTTCAACACATGTTAAGCATAAATTTAATTTGGTTTGAAAATATTCTAGAAAAATAGTGACTTAATAAAAATATTTGCAAAATCCTATATTTATACTGTAATTAGAAAAATTATTTAACATATTTTAAAGTATCAGTATGGTGGTATCACAGAAGTGACAGTAGAAAATGGAAGAGGATAGGAGAATGGGAGTCATGTAGAGATGAAGCTAGGATGTAAATGGAAATGAAACAGTGGTTGGATTAGACAAAAGAGAAAAAAAAACATTGTCTGATTCTGTTAGACAGCAGAGACATATATTCTGTTGCTGGTTAAAAACATCATTTGACAGCTCTTCTATGAACATAGCCGCCATAAAGAAAATATCCATAGTTCTGAGGACAATTTATCCTAATGGAGCATTACTCAAGGAATCAAATCTGACTTTTATGACCCTAAGGCTCTTATAGTTTTAATTTTCCAGAAAAAAAGCAAAGAAACATCAGCAAAATAAAAAGTAGATGCTCTCATATCTGATAATTGAGCTGCTGAGATATTTATAATATAGTAAGTAGTGATGCTATTAAGAAATAATTTAAAGTCCAGATTTTCTTATTTCTATATTATTTAGCAGTACACTTAGATATTTATTCCAATTTAAAGAAAAATTTACAGGAAAACAAGATGGAAAACAAAGGAAGCATTTTAATACAAGTAGGGTAGGACATAAATAAATAAAAATAATCACATTCCTCTAATTTCCTTAACAGTTACACAACATTGAGCTTTTGGAAAATCTATCTCTAGACTTGATATATATATATATATATATAGTATGAAATATCACCTAAACAGACTATTTCTGTAATACATTTTGAGAGTTAAATGAAGGTATTGGTAATGATGATAATAATCTTTACTACATAGAATTACTTTATTATTGATCACCTTATATTTCTTCCATGTAATTATTTAATAATTATATCCAGAAATGGATAAAGTGTACCTTAATTTGTGCTTTAAATTTAAGCATTAAAAACTTAGATCTAATTCTCTTTTTAACTTTATTCTCAAGTTAAAAGTGTGTATATATTGTCAAAATAAATTTTTATTTGACAAAACTATTTTGCACTTAACTATTTAATTCTAGGCATAATATAATATATACCATTATTGTTTTTACCAAATATGAGAAAGAAAACCAGACTTTTCACCTATGAAACTCATTGGAATGAGTTGCTCTCTTTTCAAATTTCATAGATTTTAAATTAACTATATTCCGTAAGTGCTAAGACTTGCTACCCTGGGAATCAGCACTTTTTCCATGCAACATTATAACTGAGATTGTAATTCTGCCTGTCACTCGAAGAGATAGTACAGCAACCAAAATAATATCCAGACAGTATATTTTAAGAACTTAATAAATGTGTACAGTGTGTTTTGATCAAATTCACTCTGCTTTTCCTCTTGCCCCATTTTTCCATCCCTTCAACCACCTTTTACTTTCAACCACCAATGCCTCTGCTTCTCCCGGTCTCAAGTTAGTGCCAAATGTATATATGTGTGTATAGAGACTTCTGTCTGAGTACAGAAAATCATCTTGCATCATATCCCTAAATAAAACATATTTTTCTTATGATCCATTCATGGTTCTATATCCCTGAAATTATACAGATAGGGAAGTGTAATAACTGATAATAAGACTGCCCATTTTAACTTTTATATGTAAAAACTCTAAAAAGCATGCAGAATATCTACAAATAATTTTTCTGTGGAAGGTAGTCCCAAAACTATAGCAGGAAGAGTTTCTAGAAAAAAAACAATTTTTTGTTCAACGCCGAGATGACATTAAGACAATTTTCTGATGTTAGCATCCCTCTGTTTTTCAAATTTAAAGTGACAAATGCCACATGAATAGTCAATGTTAAGGTCAAGTCAACCACAATGATAGTTTTTCACTTTGCAATGATTATGAATTATAGAATGCAAAGCCATACCTTTATGTAGGCATAGCCATATAGAACACAGTTGAGAAACACATTTGATTAAGATGCTTGATTTAGGCTAAGGAATATTTTATGTAAGTAAAATACTAAGTGGTAGATACAGAGATAAACAGCCATTCTATATACACATTGAACATTAAAACTATGCAAAAGTTTTATATTTCCCCAAATGTTTTTCTATCATTTGTGATTGAATCTCACCTAGTCATAGCCACTAGAATACATTTTAAACATTATAGTTATTTGGGTTATACAGATTTTAATGTTTAATGATGGAAGCCATATTTTACACACATTTTACATTAACATACCACTTTGGGTTAAGAATAAAAGTTTAACATTTTTCAGCTTGATTTATTATATAGTTCCATCTGTAACTAAATTTTTGGTGGAAATATAATAATATGAACATTCCCCTTGTTACAAATGAATTTGCAAACACTTTTCATTCTTTTAAAATAATTATCATGGGAACCAACTATCTTAGTTTGTCAGAAATCCAGTTAAATAATTTCCTTTCATGAACTGTATCTTAGACAACATAATTTACATATTTTTAAAATTTTATTTTTATGGCTCTTCATTAAGATTAAATATTATACTTCCATATTTATAAAAATTGCAAGTATGCCTAATGATGCAAACATATTTATAAAATTTTGGTATTACTGTATGTAAGAAAAATTATTCTTTTTTTATTTTTTATATTCTTTATTTACATTCCAAATCATTTCCCCTTTCTCAGTTCCCTCCTCCCCAAAAGTCTCATAAGCTCTCTTCCCTCCCCTATCCCCAGTCAACCCCCCCATCCCGATACTCTGTCCTGGTATTTCCCTACACTGCTGCATCCAGTCTTTCTATGACTAGGGGCCTCTCCTTCCTTCTTCTCGGGAATCAATTGATATGTGAATTGTGCCTTGGGTATTCTGAGCTTCTGGGCTAATATCCACTTATCAGTGACTGCATACCCTGTGTGTTTTTTGTGATTGAGTTACCTCACTTAGTTTCCGGTTCTGATCATTTGCCTAAGAATTTCGTGAATTCATAGTTTTTAATTGCAGAGTAGTATTCCATTGTGTAAATATACCACAACTTCTGTATCCATTCCTCCGTTGAGGGACATCTGGCTTCTTTCTAGCTTCTGGCATTTATAAATAAGGCTGCTGTGAACATAGTGGAGCATGTGTCCTTACTGCATGCCAGGGAGTCCTCTGGGTACATGTCCAGGAGTGGTATAACAGGGTCCATCTGAAGTGTCATGCCCAGTTTTCTGAGGAACAGCCAGACTGATTTTCAGAGTGGTTCTACCAGATTGCAATCCCAGGAGCAGTGGAGGAGTGTTCCTCTTTCTCCACATCCTCTTCAACACCTGCTGTCTCCTGAGATTTGATCTTAGCAATTATGACTGGGGTGAGGTGAAATCTCAGGGTTGTTTTGATTTGCATTTCCCTAATGACTAAGGATGTTGAACATTTCTTTAGGAACTTCACAGTCATTTGATATTCCTCAGGTGAAAATTCTTTGTTCATCTCTATGTCGCATTTTTAATAGGGTTATTTGACTCTCTGGAGTCTAAATTCTTGAGTTCTTTGTATATCTTGGATATTAGCCCTCTGTCCTATGTAGGGTTGGTAAAGATCTTTTCCTAATCTGTTGGTCGTCATTCTCTCCAATTGACAGTGCCCTTTGCCTTACAGAAACTGTAATTTTATGAGGTCTCATTTGTCAATTCTTGATCTTAGAGTATAAGCTATTGGTGTTCTGTTGAGAAAATTTTCCCCAGTGCCCATGTGCTCAAGGCTCTTCCCAAGTTTCTTTTCTATTAGTTTCAGTGTGTCTGGATTTATGGGGAGGTCCTTGATCCACTTGGAGTTGATCTTAATACAAGGAGATAAGAATGGACCGATTTGCATTCTTCTGCATGCTGACCTCCAGTTGAACCAGCACCATTTGTTGAAAAGGCTATCTTTCCTCCACTGGAAGGTTTATCTCCTTTGTCAAAGATCAAATGACCATACGAGTGTGTATGTTCATTTTTGGGTCTTCAATTCTATTCCATTGATCTACATGCCTGTCACTGTGCCAATACCAAAGCAGTTTTAACACTATTGCTCTGTAGTACTGCTTGAGGTCTGGGATACTGATTCCCCAGAAGTTCTTTTAATATTGAGAATTGTTTTAGCTATCCTGGGTTTTGTGTTATTCCATATTAATTTGAAAATTGCTCTTTCTAACTCTATGAAGAATTGAGTTGGGATTTTAATGGGGATCACATTGAATCTGTATATTGCTTTTGGTAATATGGCAAGTTTTACTATGTTAATCCTGCCAATCCATGAGCATGGAGGATTATTCCATCTTTTGAGGTCTTCTTAAATTTCCTTCTTCAAAGACTTGAAGTTCTTGTCATACAGATCTTTCACGTGTTTGGTTAGAGTCACACCAAGATACTTTATATTGTTTGTGGCTATCGTGATGAGTGTCATTTCCCTAATTTCTTTCTCAGCCTGCTTATCCTTTGAGTATAGGAAGGCTACTCATTTGCTTGAGTTGATTTTATATCCAGCCACTTGGTTGAAGTTGTTTATCAGCTGTAGGAGGTCTCTGGTAGAGTTTTTTGGGTCGCTTAAGTATACTATCATATCTGCAAATAGTGATAGTTTGACTTCTTCCTTTTCAATTTGTATACCTTTGACTTCCTTATGTTGTCTAATTGCTCTAGCTAGAACTTCAAGTACTGTATTGAAAAGATATGGAGAGAGGGGGCAGCCTTGTCTAGTCCCTGATTTTAGTGGGATTGCTTCAAGTTTCTCTCCATTTAGTTTGATGTTGGTTACTGGTTTGCTGTAAATTGCTCTTACTATGTTTAGATATGGGCCTTGAATTCCTGATCTTTCCAAGACTTTTATCATGAAGGGATGCTGAATTTTGTCAAATGCATTTTCAGAATCTAATGAAATGACCATTTGGCTTTTTTCTTTGAGATTGTTTATGCAGTGGATTACATTGATGGATTTCTGTATATTGAACCATCCCTGCATCCCTGAGATGAAACCTACTTGATCATGGTGAATGATCATTTGATGTGCCTTGGATTCAGTTGGCAAGAATTTTATTGAGTATTTTTGTATTGATATTCATAAGAGAAATTGGTCTGAAATTCTCTTTCTTTGTTGGGTCTTTGTGTGGTTTTGGCATCAGCGTCATTTTGGCTTCATAGAATGAGTTGTATAGTGTTCCTTCTTTTTCTATTTTGTGGAATAATTTGAAGAGTACTGGTGTTAGGTCTTCTTTGAAGGTCTGATAGAATATTGCACTAAAACCATCTGGTCCTGTGCTTTTTTTTTGGTTGGAAGACTTTCAATGACCACTTCTATTTCTTTAGGGATTATTGGATTATTTAGATGGTCTATTTGATCCTGATTTAATTTTGGTATTTGGTATCTGTCTAGGAAATTTTCTATTTCTTCCAGATTTTCCAGTTGTGTTGAGAATAGGCATTTGTAGATGATTTTTTTTTAATTTACTTAGTTTCTGTTGTTATATCTCCCTTTTCATTTCTGATTTTGCTAATTTGGATACTCTCTCTGTGCCCTCTGGTTAATCTGGCTAAGGGTTTATCTGTCTTGTTGATTTTCTGAAAGAACTGACTCCTAGTTTTGTTGTTTCTTTGTGTGGTTTTATTTGTTTCTACTTGATTGATTTCAGCCCTGAGTTTGTTGATTTTCTGCCTTCTACTCCTGTTGGGTGTATTTGTTTCTTTTTGTTCCAAGGCTTTCAGGTGTGCCATTAAGCTGCTAGTGTATGCTCTTTCCTGTTTTTTTTGTGGAGGATCTCAGTGCTATGAGTTTTCCTCTTATCACTGCTTTCATTGTGTCCCATAAATTAGGGTATGATGTGCATTCATTTTCATTAAATTTTTAAAAAGTCTTTGATTTCTTTCTTTATTTCATCTTGACCAAGGTATCATTGAGTAAAGCATTGTTCTGTTTCCATGTGTATGTGGGCTTTCTGTTGTTTTTGTTTCTACTGAAGACCACCCTTACTCCGTAGTGATCTGATAGGAAGCATGGGATTACTTCGATATTCTTATATCTGTTGAGGTCTGTTTTGTTACCAATTATATGGTTGACTTTGGAGAAGTTACCTTGAGATGCTGAGAAGATGGTATATTATTTTGATTTGGATGAAATCTTCTAACATATAATATATATATTTCATTTGGTCCAAAGCTTCAATTAGTTTCACTGTGTCCCTGTTAGTTTCTGTTTCCCTGATAGGGCCATTGCAGAGAGTGGAGTGTTGGAATCACCCACAATTATTGTGTGAGGTACAATATGTGCGTTGAGCTTTAGTGAAGTTTCTTTTACGAATGAGGGTGTCCTTGCATTTGGAGCATAGATGTTCAGAATTGAGAGTTCTTTTGGTAGATTTTTTTCTTTGTCCAATATGTAGTGCCCTTCCATGTCTTTTTTGATGACTTTAGGTTGAAATCAATTTTATCTGATATTAGAATAGCTACTCCAGCTTTTTTTCCGGCGACCATTTGCTTGTAAAATTGTTTTCCAGCCTTTTACTCTGAGGTACTGTTTTTCTTTGACACTGAGGTCCATTTCTTGTATGCAGAAAAACGCTGGGTCCTGTTTCCATATCCAATCTTTTAGTCTACATCTTTTAATGGGGAATTGAGATCACTGATATTAAGAGATATTAAGGAATAGTGATTATTCCTTCCTGTTATTTTTGATGTTATTTTTTTTGCTTGAGTGGTTATCTTCTTTTGGGTTTGATGAAAGTAGGTTACTATCTTGCTTTTTCCAGGGTGTAGTTTCCTTCCTTGTATTGGCGATTTCCACTTATTATCCTTTTCAGGGTTGGGTTTGTGGAAAGATATTGTGAAAATTTGGTTTTATCATAGAATATCTTGGTTTCTCCACCTATGGTGATTGAGACTTTTGCTGGGTATAGTAGTCTGGGCTGGCATTTGTGTTCTCTTAGAGTCTTTGAGATCTGCCCAGGATCTTCTAGCTTTCCCTGTCTCTTGTCGGAAGTCTGGTGTAATTCTGATAGGTCTTCCTTTATATGTTACTTGGCCTTTTTCTCTTACTGCTTTTAATATTCTTTCCTTTTTTAGAACATTTGGTGTTTTGATTATTATGTGATAGGACGTATTTCTGTTCTGGTCCAGTATGTTTGGAGTTCTGTAGGCTTCTTGTATGTTCATGGGCATCTCTCTTTTTAGGTTAGGGAAGTTTTCTTCCGTAATTTTGCTGAAGATATTTATTGGCCCTTTAAGTTGTAAATCTTCACTCTTGTCTATACCTATAATCCTTAGGTTTGGTCTTCTCATTGTGTCCTGGATTTCCTGGATGTTTTGGGTTACAAGATTTTTGCATTTTACATTTTCGTTGACTGTTGAGTCAATGCTTTCTATAGTATCTTCGGCATCTGAGATTCTCTCTACTCTCTCTTGTATTCTATTCTTGATGTTTGCATCTATGACCCCTGATTTCTTCCCAAGGTTTTCTAGCTCCAAAGTTATCTCCCTTTGTGATTTCTTAGTTTTTTCTACTTCCTTTTTTAGATACTGAATGGTTTGGCTCAATTCTTTCACTTGTTTGTTTGTGTTTTCTTGTAATTCTTTAAGATATTTTTGTGTTTCCTCTTTCTGGACTTCTGCCTGTTGACCCAAGTTCTCCTGCATTTTTTAAAGTGATTTTTTGTGATTCCTCTTTATGGACTTCTATCTGTTGTCCCACATTCTCTTGAATTTCTTTAAGCAATTTTTGTGTTTCCTTTGTAAGGGCTTCTACCTGTTGATTGATATTCTCCTGTACTTTTTTAAGAGTTTTATTTATGTTCTTCTTGAAATAATCTAATATCATCATGAGAAGTGATTTCAAATCCTAATCTTGCCCTTCTGGTGTGTTGGGGTATCCAGGACTTGCTGTTGTCAGAGAGTTGGGTTTGGATGTTGCCATAGTACCTTGATTTCTTTTAGTAATGTTCCTATGTTTGACTTTTGCCATCTGGTTATCTCTGGTGTTAATTTGTCCTGCTTTCACTGGCTGGTGCTTGAACCTCCTGTGAGCCTACAAAGCTATTTCTATATCCCTGGATGACCATGTTTCCCCTGGCACAGATTGCTGAGGGGCTTCCATGCTCCTGGTTGCCATTGGAGTCCTGGTGTTCCTTGCTCCTAGTGATGTTATACTTTGGATATCTCTGTGTACCTGGTTGTCCCTGTCTGGTCGGCCACCGGAGCAAAGATGGCAGAGGCTATGAGACCTCCAAGCTCGGGTCACTCTGCATGGCAAATGTCCCACAGCAGGGCTGGTGCGCAGACAATAACAGAGCTGCCCCGCTTTTGGGCACAAGCAGAACCGTCAGGGGCTGTGTCCCAAGAGATATTCAGAAAAATTGTTGTTTATTCTGAAAAAGTAATACAAAAGTAAATATGATTTTCAAATTTTTTAAATGATTTCATTTATAATTTTTCATTTATTAGTTGTTTTCACGAATTTCACACTTTTATGGATTATACTGTGATCATGTTATTTATATTAGTCACCCTTACCCCTCCCATACCTGCCAACAGTTGTTTTCCTCCCAATTCTTTTACTTTATTTTTATGATGTTTCTTAACCACTACATTTAATTTGGCTACTCGTCTGCATATGCCTAGAGGCTCATAAACTGATCAGGCACAACTTTACAATGGTAGTACAAATGCAGTGCAAAACACAACCTCATCTAAAATAAGTTGTAAATTTGGAAATCTGGTATGAGATAGCAATGTATGGATAAGCTAAATGATGTTCGTTTCCTCACAAATATCACTTCAAAAGCTGAATCATTTTAGTATCCCTATTTAGGGTTAAAATCACGATGGCACATATATGCAGGCAAAACGTAGCCCTTTGGACTTTAATGAATCCTGAAATTACTCATACACTAAGGTTTACATTTAAATTCATAGAAATCATTTTTTGTAAACATAAGAAAAATAAATATATGATTGAGGTATAGTTTTATAGAGGAGAAACAATAACAGATTCTCATAGTAATTTTGGATTATAATAATGAAGAAGAAGAATATGTGAAAAAATATAGAATATGTTTATAGTACTGTGTTATACCACAAAGCCATGACATCCTAATTAGGTGAATGGAATGAAATCTGTTTTTTCCTTAGTGTTATTTTGGAAGTATCCCATAGGAGAGGGATCAGAATTTCTTAAATAAATAACCTCAAATAGGAACCAAGTCTACCCAATTCAGATTTTTTTCAGAATTTTTAGTAGGGTCCAGAGAGACTCACTGATAATTAACTCATCAATATTGACTGATTCAACAAACATATATTATCCTGTTTCTACTGGTAGTAATTCCTTTATGTACTTCAGAATCATACAGGACTCTCAGAAAAAACAAATATGAGTAGCTGGAGAAATAATAATCTATTAACTTTAATGTGCGGAAATCAATTTTTGAGTTGTATAAAAAGAAAATTTGAATTATTAACATTTCTCTTTTTAAAATAAATACTACTTTTTCCCAGATTGGTTCAGTAAAGATCATTGTCTTGCCTAATAGGTCTAAACTGAAGGAAATGCACAAGAAAATTTAAGTTTGAGGAAATGCAATATAGATTATAAAGGGATTATCTTCTCATATGGAGATAAAACATTTCAAAATAAGTGAGATATCAGTAGCTAAGGTAAATAAGAAAGTTCTATGTATACACATGGCCCTATTTTTGGAGTATTAACTTTGTCAGTCCAGTAATCACTTCCTTGTTCCTAAGACTGTATGTATATTAAGGAACTGAGCATGGGAGTCACAATGGTGTAGAACAGAGAGAGTAGTTTTTCAATTCCAGGAGAATGCATGGACTTTGGTCTCAAATATGTAACTGTAACAGATCAATAAAACAACAATACCACCAGCAGGTGGGAAGAACATGTGGAGAAGGCTTTTGCCCGCCCTATGACTGTTGGCAACCTCAGGATGGTGGCAATGATTTTGCTATAATGTAAGCAACAGTATGAAGGGGAGAGCAACCACCACCATAACAACCACATAGACAGACAGTTCATTCACTGAAGTGTACCCACAATCCAGCTTGAGAATTGGTGGTATGTTACAGAAGAAGTGGTTAATTTTGTTAAAATAACAAACATGCATAGAGAATACTTGATACATTTGTACTATCTGGATTGGGATGTCTCCAAGCCAGGAGCCTACTGCTAACTGTTTGCACTTTGCAGGGTTCATAACCAAAGGATAGTAGAGTGAGTTACATATGGCCACATAGCAGTCATAGGACGTCACAGCCAGCAGCAAACATTCAGTAGTTCCAAAACAAGCCAGAAGCACAGCTCTATGGTACAGGACATCAAAGACATTCTTCTGTCCTGTTTTTCAATGTTGAAAACAATCCTTGGGACAGTAACTGATATATAACAGATTTCCAGAGAGGAAAAAAATGCCAGAAATAAATACATGGAATTCTGTAATGCAGGGTCCACACAGGTTATTAGTATTATGAGGAAATTTCCAATCAGGATAATTATATAAACTACAAATAACACTGCAAATAGAAACCCTTGGAGGATGGGGGGGGGGTCAGAAAATCCTACGAGCACACATAGCATCACTGTGGGAGCATTGTCTATGGCCCTAAACTCTTCTTGTGTCACCTATGGAAAATGTTAAATCACAAATACAGATCACTTTTGCTTTTAGTCTATGTAGTTTGAGTATGCTTTTATGAGAGCACAAACTTTGTTTTTTTTTTCTTTTTAATAATGAAGTTTAAATTCCATTGCTTTAAAACTATAATTAAATATATTTTCATAATTGATAAATGACCACATAGAATTTGGTCTTTTAAGCTTCTGAGTTATGTTTTTTGTTTATTCTCATTGAAAATGTACATTAGGAGGTCGGGACTCCCAGGCTCGGAGACAGACAGGCATAATATCGCTTGGGTCTCGGGCGGCTTGTGTGTACGCTGCTCCCAGCAGCTACTGTGACCAGCAAGCCAGCTCTGCTGCGAGACTTCTGCCTGGCAGAAGGACCCTCTCACTGGGAGGGAGCCTACCAGCTTCCCTTCCGCAACTTCTGTTCCAGTCTGCACTGAAGAGACAGGTACCCAGGTTCCCCCCAATATAACATCGCTCGGGACATGACCTGAGGGGCTTCTATCTGGTCCCAAGAACTGGACAGCTCTGTGGTTGTTTGGGCACCAGTTTTGCATTAAGCCATCTCCGCTGCAGGGTGGCCAGCGCCACCCAGAGTGTGCAGGGTGCACTCCACCATCTTTGCTCCAGTGTCCAAGAGGTCGGGACTCCCGGGCTCGGAGACAGACGGGCATAATATCGCTTGGGTCTCAGGCAGCTTGTGTGTATGCTGCTGGCAGGAACTGGGCAGGGCTCCAGTAACCTGTGCTCCAGCTCTGCTGTGGGACTTCTGCCTTGCAGAGTGACGCCCCCTTCCCCAGCCCTGGGAGAGATCACACACCCCTGCACAAGGCAGGAGCCAACCAGCCTCCCTTTGGAGACCTCTGCTCCGGGAATCCATTAAGCTGAGCCTTTGGATGTGCAGGGAATCCCCATTATAACATCACTTGGGGAAAGGCACATCAGGGCTCCAAAGTCACTCAGGAGCAGAGCAGGCCCCAGAAATTGGTGCCAGGGGAATCCTGGTAAGCCAGGTTGGCCAGAAGTAGCTTTGCAGGCTCACAGGAGGTCCAACCAACAGCCAATGACAGCAGGAACAACTGACATCAGAGGTAACCAGATGGCAAAAGGCAAACGTAGGAACCTTACCAACAGAAATCAAAGTAATATGATATCAAAGTAATATCCGAACCCAACTCTCCAACAGCAGCAAGTACTGGATAACCCATCACACCCGAAAGGCAAGATCTGGATTTAAAATCACTTCTCATGATGCTATTAGAGGATCACAAGAAGGACACAACTAAATCAAATAAAGAATTACAGGAGACCATGAATCAACGGTTAGAAGCACTTACAAAGGAAACCCAAAAATCGCTTAGAGAAATGCAGGAGAACATGAATCAAAAGATTGAGGCCCACAAGGAGACAACACAAAAATCGCTTAAAGAAATGAATCAACGGGTAGATGCACTTTCAAAGGAATCACAAAAACTGCATAAAGAAATGCAGAAGAATATGGGTCAACAGACGGATGCCCATAGAGAGGCAACACAAAAAGTGCTTAAAGAAATGAATCAACGGATAGATGCCCTTACAAAGGAAACACGAGATCTGCTTAAAGAAATGCAGGAGACAATGGATCAACAGATGGAATCCCATGAGAAGGAAACACAAAAATCGCTCAGAGAAATGCAGGAGAACTTGGGTCAACAGGCAGAAATCCTGAAAGAGGTAATGCAAAAATGCCTTAAAGAAATACAGGAAAATATAACCAAACAAGTGAAGGATCTCAGCAAGTCCATCCAAGATCTAAAAAAGGAAGTAGAAACAACTAAGAAATCACAAAGGGAGACAACTTTGGAGATAGAAAACCTTGGGAAGAAATCAGGAGTCATAGATGCAAACATCAACAAAAGAATACAAGAGATGGAAGAAAGAATCTCAGGTGCTGAAGATACCATAGAAAGCATCGACTCAACAGTCAAAGAAAATACAAAATGCAAAAAACGTGTAACCCAAGGCATCCAGGAAATCCAGGACACAATGAGAAGACCAAACCTAAGGATTATAGGTATAGATGAGAGTGAAGACTTGCAACTTAAAGGGGCAGTAAACATCTTCAACAAAATTATAGAGGAAAACTTCCCTAACCTAAAGAGAGAGATGCCGATGAACATACAAGAAGCCTACAGAATTCCATACAGACTGGACCAGAACAGAAATACCTCCCGTCACATAATAATCAAAACACCAAAAGTACTAAACAAAGAAAGAATATTAAAAGCAGTAAGAGAAAAGGGCCAAGTAACATACAAAGGAAGACCTATCCGAATCACTTCAGACTTCTCACCAGAGACTCTGAAAGCCAGAAGATCCTGGGCAGATCTCATGCAGACACTAAGAGAGCACAAATGCCAGCCTAGACTACTATACCCAGCAAAACTCTCAATCACCATAGATGGAGAGACCAAGATATTCCATGATAAAACCAAATTTTCACAATATCGTTCCACAAATCCAGCCCTGCAAAGGATAATAGGCGGAAACCGCCAATACAGAGAGATAAACAACACCTTGGAAAAAATGAGATAGTAACCTTCTTGCTTCAAACCCAAAAGTAGATAACCACTCAAACATAAAGATAGCATCAAGAATGGCAGGTGGCAATAATCACTATGCCTTAATCTCTCTTAATATCAATGGTCTCAATTCCCCAATAAAAAGACATAGATTAGCAGACTGGATAAGTAAACAGGACCCTGCATTTTGCTGCATGCAGGAAACGCACCTCAGTATCAAAGACAAACACTACCTCAGAGTAAAAGGCTGGAAAACAATTTTACAAGCAAATGGCCCCAAGAAACGAGCCGGAGTTGCCATCCTAATATCAGATAAAATTGATTTTCAACCTAAAGTCATCAAAAAAGACACAGAAGGTCACTACATACTGATTAAAGGAAAAATCCACCAAGAAGAACTCTCAATTCTGAATATCTATGCTCCAAATGCAAGGGCACCCTCATTCGTAAAAGAAACTTTACTAAAGCTCAAAGCACACATCGAACCTCACACAATAATAGTGGGTGACTTCAACACTCCACTCTCTGAAATGGATCATTCAGGAAAGCAGAAACTAAACAGGGACACAGTGAATCTAATTGAAGCCTTGGACCAAATGGAACTAATAGATATATATAGAACATTTCATCCTAGAGCTAAAGAATACACCTTCTTCTCAGCACCTCATGGTACCTTCTCCAAAATCGATCATATAATTGTTCACAAATCAGACCTCAACAGATATAAGAAGATAGAAATAATCCCATGCCTACTATCAGATCACTATGGAATAAGGGTGGTCTTCAATGGCAACAAAAAAAAGAAAACCCACATACACATGGAGGCTGAACAATGCTCTACTCAATGATAACTTGGTCAAGGTGGGAATAAAGAACGAAATCAAAGACTTTTTGAAATTTAATGAAAACGAAGGCACAACATACCCTAATTTATGGGACACAATGAAAGCAGTGCTAAGAGGAAAATTCATAGCCCTGAGTGCTGCCAAAAGGAAACGGGAGACAGCATACACTAACAGCTTAATGGCATACCTGAAAACCCTGGAACAAAAAGAATTAAATACAGAAAGGAACAGTAGAAGGCAGTAAATCATCAAAGTCAGGGCTGAAATCAATCAAGTAGAAACAAATAAAACCATACAAAGAATCAACAAAACGAGGAGTTAGTTCTTTGAGAAAATCAACAAGATAGATAAGCCCTTAGCCAGACTAACCAGAGGGCACAGAGTCAGTATCCAAATTAATAAAATCAGAAACGAAAAGGGAGAGATAAAAACAGAAACCGAGGAAATTCCAAAAACCATCAGATCCTACTACAAAAACCTGTATTCAACACAACTAGAAAATCTCGAGGAAATGGACAATTTCCTTGACAGATATCAAATACCAAAATTAAATCAGGATCAAATAGACCATCTAAACCGCCCTATAACCCCTGAAGAAATAGAAGTTGACTTTGGAAGTCTTCCAACCAAAAAAAGCACAGGTCCAGATGGTTTCAGTGCAGAATTCTATCAGACCTTCAAAGAAGACCTAACAACAATACTCTTTAAACTGTTCCACAAAATAGAAACAGAAGGAACACTACCCAACTCCTTCTATGAAGCCACAATTACACTAATACCAAAAGCACACAAAGATCCGACAAAGAAAGAGAATTTCAGGCCAATCTCTCTTATGAATATCGATGCAAAAATACTCAATAAAATTCTTGCCAACCGAATCCAAGAACACATCAAAACGATCCTTCACTACGATCAAGTAGGCTTCATCCCAGGGATGCAGGGATGGTTCAATTTATGAAAATCCATCAACGTAATCCACTATATAAACAATCTCAAAGAAAAAAAACCACATGGTCATCTCATTAGATGCTGAGAAAGCATTTGACAAAATTCAGCATCCTTTCATGCTAAAGGTCTTGGAAAGATCAGGAATTCGAGGCCCATATCTAAACATAGTAAAAGCAATTTACAGCAAACCGGTAGCCAGCATCAATCTAAATGGAGAGAAACTTGAAGCAATCCCACTAAAATTAGAGACTAGACAAGGCTGCCCTCTCTCTCCATATCTTTTCAATATAGTACTTGAAGTTCTACCTAGAGCAATTAGACAACAAAAAGAGGTCAAAGGGATACAAATTGGAAAGGAAGAAGTCAAACTATCACTATTCACAGACGATATGATAGTATATTTAAGCGACCCAAAGAACTCCACCAGAGAACTCCTACAGCTGATAAACGACTGCAGCAAAGTAGCCGGATATAAAATCAACTCAAGCGAGTCAGTAGCCTTCCTATACTCAAAGGACAAGCAGGCTGAGAAGGAAGTAAGAGAAATGATACCCTTCACGACAGCCACAAACCATATAAAGTATCTTGGTGTGACTCTAAACAAACAAGTGAAAGATCTGTATGACAAGAACTTCAAGTCTCTGAAGAAAGAAATTGAAGAAGACTTCAGAAGATGGAAAAGTCTGCAATGCTCATGATTGGCAGAATTAATATAGTAAAAATGACCATCTTGCCAAAAGCAATATACAGATTCATTGCAATTCCCATCAAAATCCCAACTCAATACTTCCTAGAGTTAGAAAGAGCAATTCAAAAATTCATCTGGAATAACAGAAAACCCAGAATAGCTAAAACTATTCTCAAGAGTAAAAGAACATCTGGGGGAATCAGTATCCCGGACCTCAAGCTGTACTACAGAGCAACAGTGTTAAAAACCGCATGGTATTGGTACAGTAACAGGCATGTGGATCAAGGGAACAGAATTGAAGACCCAGAAATGAATCCACACTCCTATGGTCACTTGATCTTTGACAAAGGAGCTAAAACAATACATGGAAAAAAGATAGCCTTTTCAACAAATGGTGCTGGCTCAACTGGAGGTCAACATGCAGAAAAATGCAAATTGACCCATTCTTATCTCCTTGCACTAAGCTCAATTCCAAGTGGATCAAAGACCTCCACATAAAACCAGACACACTGAAACTAATAGAAAGGAAACTAGGGAAGAACCTTGAACATATGGGCACAGGGGAGAATTTCCTGAACAGAACTCCAATAGCTTATGCTCTAAGATCAAGAATAGACAAATGGGACCTCATTAAATTACAAAGTTTCTGCAAGGCAAAAGACACTGTCAAAAAGACAAAGCGACAACCAACTAACTGGGAAATGATCTTTACCAACCCTACATCCGACAGAGGGCTAATATCCAATATATACAAAGAACTCAAGAAGGTAAACTCCAGAAAGGCAAGTAACCCTATTAAAAAAATGGGGTACAGAGCTAAACAAAGAGTTCTCACCTGAAGAATATCTAATGATGAGAAACACCTAAAGAGATGTTCATCATCCTTAGTCATTAGGGAAATGCAAATCAAAACAACCCTGAGATTCCATCTCACACCAGTCAGAATGGCTAAGATCAAAAACACAGGAGACAGCAGTTGTTGGCGAGGATGTGGAGAAAGAGGAACACTCCTCCATTGCTGGTGGGATTGCAAGCTGGTAAAACCACTCTGGAAAGCAGTCTGGCGGTTCCTCAGAAAACTGGACATGACACTCCTGGAGGATCCGGCTATACCACTCCTGGGCATATACCCAGAGTCTTTACCTGCATGCAATAAGGACACATGCTCCACTATGTTCATAGCAGCCTTATTTATAATAGCCAGAAGCTGGAGAGAACCCAGTTGTCCCTCAACGGAAGAATGGATTCAGAAGATGTGGTATATTTACACAATGGAATACTTCTCTGCAATTAAAAACAATGAATTCACGAAATTCCTAGGCAAATGGTCAGAACTTGAAAATATCATCCTTAGTGAGGTAACCCAATCACAAAAGAACACACATGGTATGCAGTCACTGATAAGGGGGTATTAACCCAGAATCTTGGAATACCCTAGACACAATTCGCATATCAATAGATTTCTAAGAAGATGGAAGGAGAGACCCCTGGTCCTGGAAAGACTGGATGTAGGGGAACGCCAGGACAGAGAAGCGAGAGGGGGTTGAATGGGGAAAAGAGGGAGGGAAGAGGGCTTATGGGACTTTCAGGGAGGTAGGAAATGGGAAAGGGGAAATGATTTTGAATGTATATAAAAAAAAACTTAGAAAATAAAATTTAAAAAAAAGAAAGAAAATGTACATTAATTTAAATTGAATAATTTACTTGTACCGCTAAATTCTTAAGTCTTTCTCACAGCTTTAATATGGTGTCCCCCAAGGTATTTTCTAGGATTTTGTTCTGTGGATTCATAATTTGAACACTAAAAGAGTAAGATGAAACTATAAAGTATTATAAAATATTATTTAGTTCAAGTTGAACTTCCGTTCCATTGTAAGTTATATGAAATATGCAGGCATAATTTCTATTTACACTTCTGTTGGGGGGTGAACATCTGGATTATGTTAAATCATTTACATTCTCATGAATTCTATGATCAGCAGGCTTAGCTTTTTTCCATTCAGTCTGTTATCATAGACTATGTGTGTTTGTGCACAAGTGTACATTCATTCTTATGTTATTTTTGTTTTTGTTTTTTATTCCTTAATATTTATTAAAATGTTTTCGTAGTCCCTACTTCTTATTTCTAAGACATTTACTATTGTTTTACAAAAATAATTTAGTAAATTACTAGATAAAATAATAGTACCTCATAATAGTTGATACATATTACTATTCTACCTCTATCAACAAACAATTGTTTGTAGCTGAAGTCCTTACCTGCATCATTTGCACATTAAGCATATGTTACATATTTATCTGTGTTAATGGTCACAAAATTTGGGAGAACATATGTGAATGAAATATTTATTCCCATTCTTTCATGTGTAAATATATCATGATATACATTTTGGTATGTTCTACGCTGTATTCCTATTATGTTACTAATAATAGGAAAATAAAAATAAGTACTTTACTATAAGAATAAGAGCTCTTATCACCATTTGTTAACACTTGTAACTCTGGACAACTATAAAGAACACATTTCAAAACATTAAAAATAAAATTAATTTTTCTTGATCATATTCTGAAAAATATTAAAGTACTTGAATTATTTTTAATATTTTGTAATTACAGTATAATTGTAATTAGAAAATTAAGGTAAAGATTTAAAAATATCTTCCATGTGGTCTAACATTAGTGACAGTAATAAAGAATGCCAAAATCTTGAAGAATAAAGGATAGGGACTATTAAAACATTTTAATCAAAATTAAGGATTAAAAAACATAAGTATGAATATACACTTGTGCACATACAAACACACAGACAGAGTCTATGATAACAGACTGAAGGGAAAGTAATGCAGAAAAGGAGCTAGGTTGACAATGGGTGCAAATCTGTGTTTGACTTAGGAAAATGATTCTGTTCTACTACTAGATACCTGAGACTTTAGAAATTTTTATAGTATTGTTGGTTAAAAAAACATTTGACAAAGTTGTTTATGAACATAGTGACCATAAAATAAGTATATATGTTTGGGAGGACAATTTATCCTGATTGAGGATAAATTTTACTATATTACTCAATATAGTAAATCATACTCTTTTGACTATTGAAGTCATATGATTTTAACTTATTAGATAAAATAAAAAGAAGGAGCAAAGAGACAATAGATATCTTATAGGGCATCTGACAACTAAGCTACTAGGATACCCATAACTGAGTAAATAGTGATGTTATTAAGGAAGAGTTTCAAATTCAGATCGTGCTTTCTCTACACTGATGTTTAGCTGCACAATCATTCCACACTTACAGACTCATTCCAATTTAAGGAAAAGACTGATATAGGAAAATAAGATAGAAATCAAAGGAAGACTTTTAATACAAGCAGGATAGAATGTAAGTAGTGAGCAAAATCCTTCCTCTAACTACTTTAACAGCTATATAAAATTAAGCTCTTTTGACATCCTTTCTCTAGACTTGATATATGCAAAATACTTGAATGTTTCCAAAACAGTTTATTTTATTAATACATTTTGAGAGTTAAATTAAGGTATGTACAGATGATAACAATCTTTTCCACATAGGATTACTTTGTAACAGAATACCTTCTATTTATTTCATTTATAATTATATCTGGAAATGTATAAGGTCAAACTTATCAGTTCATAAAATTGATATAATTGTCTGTAATTGAATTATTTTTGCTATTAAAAATGTTTTATACTTTTATAAATAAACTTGTATTTCACAGAACCTTTTTACACTCACCTATTTTGTTCTAGGGTCAATACAATACTTACCATTATTGCATGCATCAAAAATGAAAAAGACAAATATACTTTTCAGCTTATGAAGTTTATTTGAAACAGTACCTAAGTGCCTTCTCAAATATCTCAGATTAAAATCTTGCTACATTCCTTAAATAGTAAGAGTTGTTAGGCTGGGATAAACTCTTTTCCCATGAAACCTTCTAATTGAGATGTCAATTCTGCCTCTCATTCAAAGAGTTGGATACAACAAGAAAAATAATATCCTGTCATCCATATAATGTGTTTTGATCAAATTTACTCTGAATTTCCTCTTGTTTTGCTTTTTATACTTCCCCACCACCATGTTTCCAGTCCCACACACAAATCTCCTTCTTCCTATTTCAAGTTATGCTGCCTGTATATGTATGAGTATAGAGACATATGATTGAGTACAGACAGCCATTTAGGCATCACATCACTGAATAAAATATATTTTTCCTCCATCCAGCAGCAATTAATTGCTATCATAGCAAATATTTTGGGGCTTTGTGGAGTCCTCCCTGTTGCATACTGATAGTTACATTGGATTGACCTTTTGCAAGTGCAAATAATACAAAAGCAAGATCCTGAGATGATGCTTGAGAGACACATCAATCTATCTGATTTTTAGGATCTACATATTTGACAATTATTATTTAATATGACACTAGGAAACATCAACATCTTATGACTTTGCATGAGTTATGAATTAAGTAGAATATACTTTAAAATGGTGAAAAAATGAGCAGTGCATTAGTATAAAATGAATTTTATTTTTTTATCATTTATAAAAAGAAACATTAGAATCTAGGATTGTTCAGGGAGGTATGTAATGTGAAACCCAGCTTTTCCTTTTCTGGGTCTTGTAGTCTAGTCAGCGCTGTTTATTCCACACATTATAAAGGTGTTGAAGATTAATTGCTAGTAATAAGAAGAAGTGCCAATTATTCCTTTTGCATGGATAAACTGTAAAAAGCATGCAGAATATATATATATATATATATGTGTGTGTGTGTGTGTGTGTGTGTGTGTGTGTATTATTCTGTAGACTGTAATTGCAAAACCATAGCAGGAAGACAGAGTTTCTAGAAAGAGCAATTTCTTGTTCAATTCCTAGAAGACCAGGGAAGACTATTTTCTGCTGTTAACTTTGCTCTGTTTTTCAAATTCAAAGGTCCAAAAAATGACAGTATCTCATGCATAACCAATGTTCAGGTCATAGCAACCAGAATTTTATTTTTTCACTTTATAGTGATTATGAATTGTACAATGCATATGCATAAACCCTATGTAGACCTAACCATATAGAACATAATTGAAAAACATATGGATTTAGATTATTGATGCTGGATAAGGAATATTTTCTGTAAATAAAATACAAAATGATAAATACAGAGACAAATATTTATTCTATATACACAATGAAAATTATCAATATGCAGATATTATATGTTTCTCTAATTTTGAGATTGCCCCTAGGAACAGACACTAAACTATTATCTTAAATATATGGGATTATATATATTTTAATAGTTAGCAATGGGAGTTATATTTTATATATGTTATGATCCTTGTAAACCTCTTTGAGTAAAGTATGAATTCAAATATTTTACGTTCATTTATTATATAGTCCCATTGGTATCTAAATGATTTGGATAAATGCTATTATGTGTACAATACCCTTTTTAGATTGTGAATTTCTAAACATTTCTTAGTCATTTAAAAATGTTATCATCAGGCTGGTATGAACATAGTGGAGCATGTGTCCTTATTGCATGCAGGTAAATGCTCTGGCTATATGCGCAGGAGTGGTATAGCAGGATCCTCTGGGAGTGTCATGCCCAGTTTTCTGAGGAACCGCCAGACAGCTTTCCAGAGTTGTTGTACCATGTTGCAATCCCACCAGCAGTGGAGGAGTGTTTCTCTTTCTCCACATCCTCGCCAACAACTGCAGTCTCCTGTGTTTTTGATCTTAGCCATTCTGACTGGTGTGAGGTGGAATCTCAGGATCGTTTTGATTTGCATTTCCCTAATGACTAAGAATGAAGAACATCTCTTTAGGTTATACTCAGCCATTAGATATTCTTCAGTTGAGAATTCTTTGTTTAGCTCTGTACCCCATTTTTTAATAGGTTTACTTGCCTCTCTGGAGTGTATCTTCTTGTGTTCTTCGTATATATTTGATATTAGCCCTCTGTCGGATGTAGGGTTGGTAAAGATCATTTCCCAGTTAGTTGGTTTTCGCTTTGTCCTTTTGACAGTGTCTTTTGCCTTACAGAAACTTTGCAATTTTATGAGGTCCCATTTGTCAATTCTTGATCTTAGAGCATAAGCTATTGGAGTTCTGTTCAGGAAATTCTTCCCTGTGCCCATATGTTCAAGGTTCTTCCCTAGTTTCCTTTCTATTAGTTTCAGTGTGTCTGGCTTTATGTGGAGGTCCTTGATCCACTTGGAACTGAGCTTAGTGCAAGGAGATAAGAATGGATCAATTTGCATTCTTCTGCAAGTTGACCTCCAGTTGAACCAGCACCATTTGTTGAAAAGGCTATCTTTTTTCCACTGGATGGTTTTAGATCCTTTGTCAAAGATCAAGTGACCATAGGAGTGTGGATTCATTTCTGGCTCTTCAATTCTGTTCCACTGATCTGCATGCCTGTCACTGTACCAATACCATGCAGTTTTTAACACTATTACTCTGTAGTACAGCTTGAGGTCCGGGATTCTGATTCCCCCAGAAGTTACTCTTGAGAATAGTTTTAGCTATCCTGGGTTTTCTGTTATTCCAGCAGCTTTATTTATAATAGCCAGAAGCTAGAAAGAACCCAGATGTCCCTCAACAGAGGAATAGATTCAGAAGATGTGGTATATTTACACAATGGAATACTACTCTGTAATTAAAAACAATGAATTCACAAAATTCCTAGGCAAATGGTCAGAACTTGAAAATATCATCCTTAGTGAGGTAACCCAATCACAAAAGAACACACATGGTATGCAGTCACTGATAAGGGGATATTAACCTTGAATTTCAGAATACCCTAGACACAATTCCCATATCAATAGATTTCCCAGAAGATGGAAGGAGAGACCCCTGGTCCTGGAAAGACTGGATGTAGGGGAATGCCAGGACAGAGAAGCGAGAGGGGGTTGAATGGGGAAACGAGGGAGGGAAGGGGGCTTATGGGACTTTCGGGGAGGGAGGAAACAGGAAGGGGGAAATGATTTGGAATGTAAATAAAACAACTTAGAAAAGAAAAAAAAAATGTTATCATCAGAATCTACTATCTAAGATTTGTAGCATTCCAATTAAATAATTTCCTTTCACGGATTGATTTTATCCTAGAAAACACAGCTTACATATTTTTACCAATTTATTTTCATGATTAGATATTAGGCATTAATATTTAAGTAGATTGCCAATTTGCTATAAAACTGTATGCATGCTTGCGTGTTAAGCATGTGTTTATTCAATTTTTGTATTACAATATGAATGAAAAAGTATTTTTTGTTTATTATACATCAGAAATACAAACATAAGTGTGACTTTAAAAATTTTTAAATGAGATTATTTTATTTTTTCATTTACCATTTCTTTTCACCAATTTTATACATATATGCAATATACTGAGAGTATATTACTTCTGTTATCTTCTCTTACCCATCTCACCTGATGACAGTTTTAATCTTCCCAAGAACTCTATTCTCATGTTCTTTTTTAACAACTAAATTTAATTAGTCTACTTGGCTGTGTAAACATAGGTGGTCATGAAATGAACAGACACACCTTGGCAATAACAATACCTCTGAAGAAAAAGACACAACCTCCTCTAAAATGAACTGGTACTTTAGGAATATGGTAGGAGATAGATAAAAATGTATTGGTATGATAATTTATGTTCAATTCCTCATAAAAATCAATGTAAAGACTAAATAATTTTAGTACCCCTACTCAGAGTTAGAACCATGATAGAACATATATGCAGATACAACATAACTGTTTGGACTTCAGAACGTTCTGAAATTACTCACGTACTTTTCACATTTACATTCACAGAAAGCATTTTGTACAAATTAATAAGTTAAGGAATAGACTTTTGAATTGCAGCTTTAAAAAGGAACAACAACAATAGAATCCCATACAGGCTTATAATAACAAAGGAGAAAATATGTGCAAAATTATTGAGCATTTTTTCAGTGTTGTGTGATACCATAAACTCATTCCATTCTGATTAGGGAGGAGGATGTAGGTCTCAGATTTCCCTTTAGTATTAGTTTGAAAGGATACCACAGGGGAGCAGAATCACTTAAATGAATAAGCTCAAAAAGGAACTGAATTCGTCCAATTTAATTATTTCTATTTTTTTTTAGTAGGCTTTGGAGGGACTCACTGACAATTCATATATTGACTTATGCAATGAGAATGCATTTTTCTAGTTCTATTCGTAGTTACTGCTTTATATACGGCAGAATCATAGAAGACTGTCAGAAAATATGGGTATCAGTATTTAGGGAAATAATTATATATTAACTTTAATATATTAATATCCAAATTTGAATTGCACCAATATATTATAAGAATATATAAATTACTAAAATTTTATTTTTAAAAATATTTTTAAGATGATTAATTGAAGATGAATGATCTTGCCTAATACATTCTAAGCAGCATAAACTGTACAAGAAAATTTAAGTTTGAAGAAAATGCACTATAAAATGGAAGCTATTGACCTCTCAATATGGAAACAAAACATTTCAAAATAAGTATATTACCAGGAAAATAAAAAAAAAAAAAGCTTCTATGCCAATACGTGACACTATTTTTTAAGTATTAGTTTTCGTAGAGCAACAATTACCTCCTTGTTCCTAAGGCTGTATATTACGGGATTGAACATAGGAGTCACAATGGTGTAGAAAAGAGACAGCAGTTTGTCAGTTCCAGGAGAATGCATGGACTTTGGCCTCAAGTATGTAATGGTACCAGACCCATAAAACAAAACCACCACCAGCAGGTGGGAAGAACATGTGGAGAAGGCTTTTGTCCGACCTTTGGCTGTTGGCAACCTCAGGATGGTGGCAATGATTTTGCTGTAGGATGTAAGCACCAGTATAAATGGGAATGCAGCCACCACCATAACAACCACATAGACAGACAGTTCATGCACCGAAGTGTCCCCACAAGCCAGCTTGAGAATTGGTGGTATGTCACAAAAGAAGTGGTCTATTTCATTAGAATTGCAGAAATGCATAGAGAATATCCAACAGGTTTGTCCAATCTGAATTGGAATGCCACTAAGCCAGGAGCCTGCTGCCAGCTGAGTGCATTTTTTTGAGTTCATGACCAGAGGATAGTGCAAAGGGTTGCAAATGGCCACATAGCGATCATAGGACATCACAGCCAGGAGGAAACATTCATCAGTTCCCAACATTAGGAAGAAACACATCTGCACAGCACAAGCCAGCACAGAAATATTTCTATCCTGTGTCCAAGTGTTGAACAGAATTCTTGGGAGAGTAACTGATACATAAAATATTTCCAGAGAGGAAAAATTTGCCAGGAAAAAATACATGGGTTTCTGCAATGTGTGGTCAAGTCTAGTTACTAATATGATGAGGCAATTGCCGGTGAGGATAATTATGTAAATGATGGAGAACAGTGCAGACAGAATCCCTTGGAGGTTGGGAAGAGCAGAGAATCCCAGCAGGACAAATTGCATTACTGTAGAAACATTGGCTTCTGTCTCAAATTCTTCATGTTTCATCTGTAGGAATGATTTAGGGAGTCTGAGTAATTTCTGTCTTTAGCTTTGTTCCCCCTTCTACAATCCAAGAATGACTTTCATTCTTAGTTATCCATCCTCTGGACAAATTCATTGCTGTTAATAAGTGTCTGTGCAAATCCTCATATTTTATCTTTCTTAAGAATTTTATTAATTTTCACTGTATTAATAAATTTTATTAATTTATATTATAATAAGCTACATTATTTGACTTTGCAGTGTTTATTTAAACTCACTATATCTTTAAATCTAAAATATATTCAATATAGTTTCCTTGATTTTTATATTCATTATTTACATAATTTTCCTGTAACTCTGTTTATATTTATTTTATATTCAAATCCATTATTTTCAATCTAAAACAATATTGTATTAAATACAGTATCTATGTAACTATTTTCATTCATTATTTAAAATTAATGACAAGGAAAAGAATAAAATAAATTTTTTAAGCTTCAATAGTAAACAATACAATAAAACAAAATATTATTTTAATTTCAGTGTAAAATCTGTAAAACCAGCTATCTATTTCTGCTCAGATTTTACAGTGAGTAGTGAGGATGGATGTGGTGATATATGTGTAGGAAATCTCAACAGTGACTCTATTAAGAAAGTATCTTTTCAAATTACAGTTTATTTGTTATACAAACTGATTACATCCTATAGCTTGTATGTGTGACACAGTTTTAAACCTCTCAACTCTTCATGACTTCCTTCTAATGCAATTCAGAGCATTCAATATTTTCCATTCTGTGATATGCTATTGCATAAATGTTTTGCGCTTAGCTTGTAAATATGTTCATTTTCTTATATCCAAACCTACATTGTGAGAGTTCTAAAATGTATTTTTTGCATCAATGTGTGGTGGAAATCTTATTATTTGACAAAGTGATTTAATGCATTATTGAAAAATTACAAATAAGTCTATCCCAGTTCAAGCTATTGCCAAGGTGTAAAAGGTGATTATTAGCTGGAGTTCAGAACCACACCTGGAAAATGTTTTTAAATCTGTTTCTGTGAATGTTAAGTGGTTTTGAGTGAGGACCTGGAAAAAAATCATACTATTTCCATTATCTCTTGCAGAAAAACAATTTCATATCAGTGTTTTGGTGTGAGCAATATTGTGCTAGATATTTTATAACATATACTAGCTATATATGTTATTAATAATATGAAAAGCAAACTGACTAACTCACTGCAAGCTAGAGCCACATATGGACTATTGCTCTATTTGTTTTACTTATAGGTAGTGATGAAGATTCAAGCATCATACACATATTAATTAAGTATATTGTGTTGTTATTGCATTTACAATTCTCTGGATAAGACAATTACTTAACACACTTAACACACTTCCTAACCTCCAAGGGATTCTGTCTGTACTGTTCTCCATCATTTACATGATTATCCTCACTGGCAATTGCCTCATCATATTAGTAACTATGCTGACCATACATTGAAACCCATGTACTTTTTCCTGGCAATTTTTTCCTCTATGGAAATCTGTTATGTATCAGTTACTATCCCAGGAATTCTGTTAAATATTTGGGCACAGAATAGAAACATTTCTGTGCTATCTTGTGTTGGGTAGATGTGTTTCTTTCTTATGTTGGAAACTGATGTATGTTTTCTTATGAAATGTATACAGTTATCTGTACATGTATACAGTTCTACTGATTAAAGTTTGAAGCTAAATATTGTAGAAAACCTTGTAGCTGTCACACAGAAGTGAGAACATTATAGAAGTTACAAGAACCTGGGAGAACTAGGAATTGAGAGGTACGAGGTAACGTTCACTTGTGGAAAGTAAGTTCTAGTTAGAAGTATAAGTTATTTAATGCTACCACACAGTTGTGACTACAGGAAAATATGTACTATCATTTGCAAAAGTTAACCTTATAAAATATTTAAATTTATTCAATCTAAAAGTTTTATACTATTTAGTAAAGAACATTATCCAAAATTTAAAGTTATAGAGTGACATACATTGAACTTCTACACTGTACTCATAAACATTCTGAACTGCACTGTATATGGTTAAAATAAGTAAGATGAATGACACTAGGAGAAATGGGAAAAATGGATATTTTCATACACAGACAGAGAAAGAGAGAGAGATAACTGAGCTATTAAGAAAATTTGTTTGTGGATAGTAACACAACTGAGGTTTGATTTCTAGTGAGAATTCATAGAATATGCATATGTATTCTATACTATTCTACAATGTACTAATTCACTTTCATTTATATAACATTCTAGTTTCAAGCCTAATTCAGGGAAGGTAACACAAACAAACAAGGAAACTATTTTTTAGGAAGAAGGAAAGCAAACACTAATCAACATTCTGTAATCATTATAATGTTATTATGTGGTGATTATAGTTTTGTAACTTAGTGTCTTCAGAATAGACATATGCTAAGTATTTATGTATATGATTAACTCAATAATTTATTAATATGTGTTAATGTTTATGTGCTTATGATGAAAATTATAATAGCAGTATTACTAATTTTAATATCACTGTTCAATATATAATAAAGTTTTACACCTTTTTATTTCATCTGAGCTCATAATAAATATGTCTTGAAGAGTATGGACATGTATGAATCAGGGCTATGGTATTTTAAAAGAAAATAAAAGAATATATATTTTTATGATATTCAATTACTCTAGATCATTTACTGATATTAAATATACATGTATTTTTAAGTTTAAATTATAATATACAAAAGTGATTCATGTTACATTATTTGAAATAAATTTCATAAAGTACATACCTTTAATGGATTTGTCATAATAATAGAAAAAAATTAAAATTAAGACAGATAAATCATTTCAGATATTTATTTTCAGATAATTATTTTCAGAAAAAGTTTTCAGCTTATCCGTAGTCTCCAACATAATCTAGATTCACAACTTAGAGCTTTCTTAAATAACAGTTCACTACCCTGGGGACCAACTACTTTCCAATTTAACCTTATAATTGAGGTGATCAACTTTGTCTAACACTCAAGAATTTGATACAGTACTTAAATTACTGTGCTTTCTTCTTCTTCTTCTTCTTCTTCTTCTTCTTCTTCTTCTTCTTCTTCTTCTTCTTCTTCTTCTTCTTCTTCTTCTTCTCCTTTTTCTCCTCCTCCTCCTCCTTCTCTTCCTATTCCCCCCTCTTCCTGCTCCTCCTACTCCTTTCAGTACATTTTGAAAGTTTTATTGAATTTTTTAGTCATTATTTTATAATGAACTTTAAAATGATTGTAGAATTGTAACAGAATATCACTTACATAAAAACTAAATGCCTTCAAAATGAGGAAAATGCAGTTTTTATAAGATGCTGACTTATAACAACTATTATTCTTTTGTTGGCAACTTAAATGCCTGCACTTTATGACTATTTGGTCATTTAACGACTTATGGATTATTCAGCATGGCCATATTCATATCACTCAGTCCAGTTGGTCTCCATCCTCCCTGAGATTATGATATAGAGACAGGTTAATGGATAGTGATGGAATATGTGCATTACTTTTAGATTCATCCAAACTGAAAATGACATTCAGAATGTCCATATGCAGTCTTCATGTTAAAGATCACAGCAAGCTTAAAGAAAAAGGTAGAAGTTGTTATTTCTAGTTTACCTTCTGGCCAGCAAAGAAATTCATGATGTAATAATATGAAATTCCAACTCTGGTTGTATTATGAGATTAGTCAAGAGGTAGCTCATGCTAATGGTAACTTCTAAAGTTTCCATTGCTAAATAAAAGTACATGTGCAAGTAATCAATAAAAGTTACATTCTTCATATATTAGCAATGATAGTTTTTTTCAGTATAAAAATGTGTGTCTAAAGTCACAGAGAAGATTTTTTATCTCCAAAGATTAAGTTTTCAACAAATTCTTGATGGCTTTGTAATAAAATGAATGTCTCTTAAAATAATTTTCTTTATGGGTGAGAGCAGAAGAAATAGTCTTCCCCAGGGAAGGACATAGCAATTTGCTATGCAATATCAACCCTTTATACATTTAAATATATATGTATATATATATGTATGTATACATATGGTTATATATATATCAGTGTGTATATATATATGAATGTTTATATATACATATAACATATATGTACATGTATATATATATATAAAGGCAGGTTATATAGAAGAATATACATATATGTGTGCAATACAAATTAAAAACACAAAGTTGAAAGTGAGCAAAATGAAAATATGGAAGGATTTGGAGAGACAAATGGAATTTTTTGTTACTAATTAATCAAAAAATAAAACAAATATTTGCACTTATAATTTAATGGAATTAAGACCATAATGTTAAGGATTGACATTTTTAAGGTTTTAATTAACTGCAATGTCATATAGATCACATTTATAAATAGATAAAATTTTATGTATTGTGATTAAAGTAGAAGGAAACATGAAGGAGGGAACAGATCTGGAAGGAGTATTTATTTAGTTTAATTGTACTATTGGAAATTAATAATCTTGATATAAAGTCGCAAGCTTGGGAAATTTGTTCCCTTGAATAGTTGATATGCACTAACATTACTCCTGCTTAGAAACTTGGACAAGATTCAGTATTAGCCATGTTACATCTGATTTTTAATAATATATATGTCAGGACACTACATTTACACCTTTAATTGCTGTTCTCACTAAATGTCTATAATTAAATAATATGTTAAGATTATATACAATCAACATGACAATCAAGAATCATAATTATATTAATTTAATTATAATTAAAACTTCATGCAGGAGATAGAGATGTCTCATTGGTCAGGATGACTGGCTCATCTTGCAGAGCACACAGGTTGAGTCACACTTTTGAGCACCTCATAATCACTTGTAACAAAGGTTCCAGGGGATCCAATGCTCTTTATCTGACCATGAAATAATACACCCATATATGTAAATTAAGTTTTCCAATAGGTGCTTTCCTATCTTCAAGGATAAAAAATACACTAGATAGTATATGTGTATATGTTAGACATATCATTAACACTTAAACAGTGCTATAAATCCATAAATCTTTCATCAGCATAGACACAAATTCTTATCCATTGATCTATCACTTTTCTTTTTGACTTATTCTCAAGCACCAATCATTAATGTGTTATTTCTCTTGATCCACCTTTGCAAGATTACATATATCATAGCTTTTACTAATAATGTTTTAAAATGCTTCAATCAACCTATAAAGTTAGTTTGTATTGTATTAGATATATGCAGACAATAATACACAATCTTTCAATCTGTGTTCTTGCATACAATGCTCCTTGCGAACTTTTCTTTTGTCGTATGATGATATTTTTGTCTTTCTCATAATTATGTGACATTTCAAAATACAAATAAGAATTAATTTATCTCCAATGAACCTGTAGCAAAAATGGTTCAAAAAGTCTTATTATTAGTTTATTATCTGTGACTATTATGTAAAGCAAACATAGCTTGTTGCAACATGGAAGTTATAAGGGAAAACTCACATTACAAGTGTCATGGCTTTTAAGTAGTATGCAATAAATACCTAAGATTTTGAAACTTTGTCCTAACACAAGTGATGCAGTGTGACAAAGTTTGCTATATATTATGGAGTGGGTTTAATCATTATTTCTATTTGGGCCTAATCTAGAGATGAAGGCAAGCATGGTGGCACATGCATTTAATTCCAATATTCAGGAAGCAGAGACAGGCAGATCTCTGTGTATTCTAGGGCATTCTGGTCTACATATTGAGTTCCAGATCAGCCAAGGTTTTGTAGTACTGAGACTCTGTCAAAAAAACAAAAACAAAAAATAATAAACAAACAAAAATTAGGAGAGATGTTTTGGGGTAACTATGCACTGATGTGTCCTATGAGAATAGATGTTTTCATAGTTTTACAAAACAGTATATCTGTGATTATAGAAGGTTTTGTGCATATTCATGGTCAAAATTTAAAATGAACTAAAAAAACTATAATAATTTCTAAAAGATGCAACATACTTCAATAAGGATATACATTTAAATTATTTTAATCTTGTATTAAATTACTTTAATACATAAAAATTTATGTCAATGGTATGATCAAGAAGATAGAACTAGAAATACCATTCATAGTGGAGTAGCCCTGACCAAGAAAGACAAATATAATATGCACTCACTTAAAAGAGCCTTAAATTACAGGACAACTATGCAATAATCCATAAACCCAGAGAAACAAGTTAACAAGGAGGGTTCAAGTGAGAGGTGCATTAATCTATTGGGAAGGGGAAATAGAATAGATATTAGTGGTGGTATGAAGTTGTAGGGCATATGGAGACAGATATAAGAGAGTTCAGGTGGTGGGAAAATGATGGAAGAAGAGAGGACTAAGACAACTGGAATTGGGAGTATATTTTGGAGTGAGCTAGAAAATACATGAAAGGAAACTCCAAGGTATCTATGAAGATGGCACTAGCTAAGCTTTCCACTCATTTAGGATGTGGAGCCAGAAGTGGCTATGTCCTGTCACCAGGAAAGACGTTCAGTGGAAGTATTGAAATGCTAACCTAACCAGGAATCCTTTGACTTACAATTTTTCCTGCATAGAAGATATGCTGCGGTAAAGTTGGTGCAGAAATTGTCTGAATGAGCAACCAGGTACTGGTCGAGCTTGAGACCCATGCCACAAGAGGGAGCCCCATTCTGGAAGGCCAGGATATATAGACCAGAGAACTAGGATAGAACCAAACATGACTCGGGTAAAAAAGTCAATGAATTGCATCTTTAATGATATTCTGCTATATTTATAAATTGACGAACAGCCCAGTTGCCATCAGATAGCAGAACGACTTCATCCAGCAACTGATGGAAACAGATACAGCAACCCACACTCAAACAGTATGCAGAGTTTGGAGAATCTTTCAGAAGAAGAGACAGAAAGGATTGTAGGAGCAAGGGGAATCAAGGATACCACAAGATAAAGCACAGCACCAATTAATCTAGGTTCACAGGCACTGACAGAGACTGAACTGACAACCATGGAACTTTCATGGGACTGACCTATGTCATAGGCAAATATGTTACACTTGTGTGACTTGGTCTTTTTGTGAGTATCCTAACAGTTGGAGCAGAGACTATCTCTCACACATTTGCCTGGCATCGCGACCATTTTGCTCATAGTAGGTTGCCTTATCCAGTTTTAATATGAAGGGAGGTCTTACTGCAGCTGAACATGCCTTTGACTGCCTGCCCTTTTCTGAAGATAAATAGACTAAGAGTAGTAGATTGGGTTAGGCAGAGGGGAAGTAGGAAATAAGGGGCTTGGAGGAGAACAGCAAGGTGAAACTGAAGTCTGGATGTAAAAAAAAAAATAATGATAAAAGAAACTCTAAATACAATTAATATGCTATTACAAGGCCATATTAAAGAATAATTAGCTTTTTAAAGTTAATATTATCTCACTGTTACTATTGTTTCAGATAAAACATAATAAAAATTAAATGTAATTTTTTCATATGCATATGAAGCATTCATTTTATTATGCGAATATTTTTTAAGTAGTATAAAAGTTACATAGAAAATTTATAATTTACAATCACAGATAATACAAAGCAAAAAATTGATAACTGGAAAAGATCCTAGAAATCATGAAACTTAATTATCAGCTAGTATAGTTACTTCAATTAAAGAAAGAGCACTGAACTCTCCATAAAATGATTAATGTGTGAGAACATTTGCAGATGCAGTGGAAGAAAGAGAGGGAAGAGAGAGGGAAGAGAGGGTGAACTTCTAGTTCATCACAATGCTAGAAACTGCAACTACATAATTCTAGAACATTCTGATTGTTGAGTCTCTTAAGAGAATTATTATATTTTAACTAATTTGCGAGGATTATCCGTAACAGTTCTGCATAAGATTAAAATATAAAGTAAGCCTTAGAAGATTTCAAATGCCCCTTTGTACTTAATGTTTATCATCTGTGGAAATCTCAATGCTAGCTTACTGAACCTGCATACAAACTAATGTACTCTAGTTATCTCTGGCTTTTTCTTTCAAAGGCAAAGAGAAAAAAAAGTGTATCAAGATCCAGGGAACTGGGTTAAATAATAACACAGCAGTCAATTACAGTATTATGTATGGAGCAAATGTATATTTTGAAACATTGTTAAATAGCTAGCAAGTTGAGACAGAGTTATGATAGAAAAAGAAGATAAGGCTAGGATAAATAGTTAATATTTTGCTGAATGTTTCTATTAAGTTCCAATAAATTTTATCCTTAAAATCTTCTTCAAATATTATTGATGTTGGGTTATACAGTCTTACAAAATCTGAGTAAAAGAAAGGGATAAATACACACATGTACAAATACTCATACACACATATCTGTATACACACACACACATAGAATGCACTGTAGCATTTGTGGAACAATTTTACTATACACTAGCACTAATGTGAATAGTAATCTCACTGAATAAACCTTAGATCAAATTCAATTTTTTCATATGACATAATTTTAAGAAAACAATCACTATATGAAAAAGATAGAGAATTTTTAGTATGTATTTAACAGCATCTTTTATTTTTCAGTTTTTTCAGGGCTTCTTTTACATCCTTGTTCCTCAGGCTGTAAATCAAAGGGTTTAGCATGGGTATCACAAGGATATAAAACAGTGAGCTCATTTTGTCTTGATCAAGAGAATAAGAAGAACTTGGCCGGAAATACATGAAAAGCACAGTTCCTTGGAAAATCGCAACTGCAGTAAGGTGGGAGGCACAGGTAGAGAAAGCTTTGAACCTGCCCTCAGCAGAACTGATCTTCAAGACTGATGAGATGATGTAACAATAGGAGACAAGAACTCCTGAGATGGTGCTCAATTCAATGAACCCAAAAATTGTGAATATTGCTAACTCATTGACCTGTGTGTCTGAGCAAGAAAGTAGTAAAATAGGAGGGATGTCACAAAAGAAGTGATCAATTTCATTAGATCCACAGAAACACAAGTGAAATGTCAATGTTGTATGGATCAAAGAGTCTGCCACACCTACAAAATAAACTCCAGTCATTATCAAGGAGCACAGCTTGCTGGACATGTTCGCTGTGTAAAGTAAGGGGTTGCTGATGGCCTGGTAACGATCAAAGGCCATCACTGCCAGCAGTATACATTCAGAATCCACAAATGTACAGGAAATGAAGAATTGCAGAGCACAGCCAAAAAATGGAATTGATTTATCATTACCAAATATGTCAATTAACATCTTGGGCCCAACTGCTGTGGAATAGCAGAGATCACAGAAGGAGAGGTTACTGAGGAAAAAGTACATTGGGGTTTGTAGCTGTGGATCCACTTTAATTAAAAGAATCATTCCAAGATTACCAATGAGATTGGTGAGATAGACCAGTAGAAATATTGTGAACACAGCCACTTTTACCTCAGAGTTGTTGGTAATTCCCATTAGTATGAATTCAGTAAAGGAAGAACAATTTTCCCCCTCCATTCTTCTTTGCATGTCTAAAATGTTTTAAAATGTTAAAGAGAATGGGAAACATAGGTATTGTCTTCAGAACATCAACAATGCACCTATAACACAGAAAATAATTGGCTTCAGGTATTATCAGTATTCTATCAGTAAGTCATACATCAGTTTAAAGATTCATTGCTTTTCATTTGAATAATTTTCAAAGCTGACATCTCAGCTAGGCTGTTTAGAAAAGTTGATTACATTTCCTCGCTATTCATGATGCATACTGCTTTCTACAAGTACCCTAATTTCTGTGAGTCATATTTCCTTGGTATGGAGTATACTTAGATCAAGGAAATATTTGAAACTCAAAATGACACCAAAGAAATTTAGCATTACAGCCAGTATAACAGAATTTCTTCTGTGCTTTGAAGTATTCATGTGATAGAAAGAGGATCTCATTATCCACCAAATAAATCATGATGGCTTTGAAAGGAATTTTAATCAGTTATAGAAGTATAGACTAGGTAATTGAATAATGTTAATAGGCCTCTATATTTCCACACTCCATCCATGTTTCCTCTGGAAACCTGTGTGTTCAGTACACAGTCCTTATTACCTGTTTGTAGCACTCAAGGGTGTCCTACTAATAAAAATAAAACAAAAACTATTATGCATTTTATTAAGTTTCATTTTAAAATTGACTATTATATATAACATTGCAAATTGACAAAGATTTGGGGCTTTTCCTACCACAAACCCACACCCAACAACTGTCCGTCTCACACATCAGCAACAGAAGGAGCTCACCAACCCCCACTTTCTCTGATAGAAATGCATATGAGAGAGAAAGGAAAAGAAAACCTAGGTTAATGACCTTTCCTCCTAGCCCAAGGGAGCCTCAGGTGGCCACTAAATAACCAACTATGTGATGCAGGGCATTGTCTTTTACAGAAACATTAAGGGACATTGCCATCACCATTCGCCAGGATCTAGAGCATCTTTTTCTGGATGAAGTGAAGATTGCAATTCATTACTCAATGGGATTAGGCAGAAAGCTCCAATAACTGAGTATATGTCTAGAAACAAACCAGATTCAAGACATAGACAGATAAATGTTCCATGCAGAAAGAAATTATTATTTAATAAATTCAAGAAACTTTGGAAATTGGATTAAAGATAAAAGATATTTTTTACACATATAGATTTTCTCTGTCTCCCTGTCTCTATTTTTGCCTCTAATTCTGTCCCCATCTCTCTTCTATGTCTGTCTATATCTCTCTCTGTTTCTCTGACTCTCTTTCTATCTCTGTCAGAGTTTCCTTGAGCTCTATCTCTGTTTCTGTCTGTCTCTGTCTCTGTCTCTCTCTGACTCTGTCTCTCTGTCTCTCTCTGTATCTCTCTCTGTCTCTCTCTCTGTCTCTCTCTGTCTCTATCTGTCTCTGTCCCTCTATCTGTCTCTCTGTCTCTCTGTCTCTCTCTCTCTCTCTCTCTCTCTCTCTCTCTCTCTCTCTCTCTCTCTCTCTCTGCCCCACCCCCCCCACTCTCTGTGATTTTGTTTTGATTTTTGGGTTGGATGCATCTCTTTTTCCATTATGATGTGTGAAAATTGGATTGTGCATGAAGAACATTTCAGGAATTTTCTAGACCTAACAAATCATGGCAAGATTCATACATGGAGCTCAGCTCAATTTGAATGTGATATTCACTGTTTACAATCATTTGACATAAAAAGCCCATTAAGTCCATGAATATGTTTGCACAATTACAAAAGAAAGCCTCGTAACCAGACTAAAATAAATTTTATTTTGTTACTTCTATTACCTGGAGACACAGTTAATTCCCATTAACCATGAATAATTATTTTCAGCCATTGAAAATGTAAACACATGAATGAAAAGAACAAAGTAAGAAAGCAAACGACAACTAAGATATATTTTTTTCTATGAAGGTAATTTATCTGTGCTTAGATTTGGAGACTTAGAACCTACCTTAGTTGTGCAGCAGGTCTCTGCCAGATGAACATGACACAGGTAGCATTTTATCTTACTGGATGGCAATTGGGACTACAGGCTCATTTCCCTCAGGCTTTGGTGTGATTAATTATAATTGTGGGTCTGAATTCTATGTGATAAGTCCAGTGATAATTTGTTATTATGGTCACTAAATTAATACATATCAGAAGAAAAACTATTAGTTATTACATATAATCTATATTTACTTCACCCTTCAAAACAGAAAGCAAAGAAAACAAAAAAGCCGGCCATCTTCAGCATCCTCATCCCCTTCTGTAGTATTACACACTTTCATATTTTTATCTTTACATTATCTCAGAAATATGTCATCCTTGACACAATTATTTTACTTTTCAAAGTAAAACATATAGTGCAGATTTCATCCATTTAAAGCAAAACCATATTTGATTTTCAGTATATAAATTGGTTGTTAGCTAATACTATATAATTCTAAATTTCTTTAAATTTCAGTAATGAAATCATACCAATTAACAGTTGTCCTCTCTTCTCAGTTTTCTGCAGTCTCTCGAATACACATTTCTGATGATAAGCATTTGCCTATTCAGGACAGAATATAAAGTCATAACCATTTGTAGCCTTTTGCAGCAGATTTCATTTACCCTAAAGTTTTCAAGTAAATAATATTTGAATGCATCAAATATTTTCTTTTATGACTGCATCCCACAGTAATGTGTTCATGCACAAAAAAAAACATATCTATACCCTAGTGAACATTCAATATACTGAAGTTTCTGGCTCCTTTCTGGATATTTAGATAATTCATCATTGGGAATTTCAATGGCAGTGTTAAGAGTGCTTTCTTCATTTGGAATTATAATGGCTGTGTGTGTGTGTGTGTGTGTGTGTGTGTGTGTGTGTGTGTGTGTGTGTGTGTGTTTGTCCTATGATTACTATTTGAGGCCAAAGTAGGATGTTAGATATCTTCCTAGTATTAACTTATTCTCTTGATGAAGTGTCTCTAAATCACTAGAAAGTTCACTACCTGTGTCTAAGCTGGCTGGACAGCGAACTCTCAGGACTACATCTCTCTGTCCCACAGTGATGAATTTACAGGCACTAGAAATTTTTTTAATTATTGCTGGAGGCCCATACTCATGTCTTAAAGAAGGAAGAATAAGTACTTTTACTCACTGGCCCCAGCATTGCCATGTTCTTATCCCTTAATGAAATGACCTCTACAACACTGGTTTCATGAAATCTTACATTTTATATACTTAGTACACTCCTTCTGAAACTTTCTTCTTTCAATTAAAAACATAAAAACTTAAGAATGTCACTGATCTATTAGTCAGTGTTCTATTGCTATGAAGAAACACCATAGCCAAGGCAGATCTTAGAAAGAACATTTAATTGTGGGCTTCTTTAACGTTTGAAAGTCTTAGTCCATTATTATCAGGGTAGGGGAGCACGCTCATACAAACAGGGGGGAGGGGAAATATGATAGGGGGTTTGCAGAGGGAAAACTGGGAAAGGGGACAACATTTGAAATGTAAATAAATAAAATAAATGTTCCCCCACAAAGAAAAGAAAAGGAAAGGAAAGAAAAGGAAAGGAAAGGAATCTTCCCAAACAGAATCTTTAAAAAAAAAAGTCCTTAGTTCCTTATTAAAAACATTGCATTTAATCCTGTGGATGAATAGATGGCTCAGAGGTTAAGAGCACTGACTAGTCTTCCAGAGGTCCTGAGTTCAATTCCCAGCAACCACGTGGTGGCTCACAATCATCTGTAATGGGTTCTGATGCCCTCTTCTGGTGTGTCTGAAGACAGCTATAGTGTACTCATATAAATAAAATAAAGTCTTTAAAAAACAAACAGAAAAGAAATCTAAACTGTGACTGTAATCAATCCATCAGCTTGGGATCCTGCCAAAGTGAAGCAACACAGTGTAGTACAAGGATGTGCAAAGCCAGAGGTGACTTTACAAGTCAGGAACAGAAGGAGTACGGACTGGTACATTATCTTCATGAACTAGAGTACCTTCTATTAGACTCTTCAAATGACTCATAGCAATTCCGCACACAAATACCCTGTAGCTTAAATCTCTATCATTTTACCTTTAAACTAAGACTGTACTGTTTTCTAGAGCAATGTCTCATTGTGTGCAAATTTATTTCTCAGTTCTTTCACTATTAATTATTTTTGTAAGATTTGATACATCTATGGTATACATTAGATCTTTCATATACAGCACTTATGTATACAATGTCATTTTTTGCATTTTATTTCCTTGTGGATTTTGCCATATTTACATGATATTAATAACAAATTAATTTTGATCACATATACAGACTGTGATTTATATTTTTGAATTTGTGTATGTTTATAATATGTTTGTATATATGTGCGCGCCCATGCATGTGTTACCAAGTGTGTGGCACAGGTACAGTTCCAGGCGGATTTTTAAGGAGGCCCAAATTTCATGTCAAAACTCTTTCAACACTCTTCCTTGTGTCAAAGGCTTTCTGTTGAATTTTCTGTTGTTATATTAATGTTACCTAAGTATAATTTATTTTAACTACCAAATATGTCTCTGTTTCCTTTCACAATATAGTTTATAACTAATTTAAATTCTTTAGGAAAGGGTTACTCATCAGATGTGATAGAAAAATGCTTCGACGTACAATGATCTCCTGGTGACCCAGGATATAACATACCACCAAAGCATCCACTTGCTTCAGAAAATAGCCTTCAGAAGTATATATAGGGAGCTGTCAAACAATCACAAGACATGGACAATAAAAGAATGAAATTAAGTACCCTTCTCCTAAAGGAATACATGTCTTACATTTTATACTTCACAGTTATGTAAAAGGAAAGACAAAATTCAAGATACAATAAATAAGAACAGAGATGAGGGCAGATTGCACTCTGCCATCTTTGCTTAAGTGGCCAGGTAGTTGGGACCATCAGGCTCGGAGATAGACAGGCATAATATCTCTTGGGTCTCAGGCGGCTTGTGCATAACCTGCTACCAAGAGCTGGGCAGATCTGCAGTAACCAGCACGCCAACTCTGCTGTGGGACTTCTGCATTGCAGAGGGACCGCCCCCGCCCCCCCCCCCCCCGCACTGGGCAGGAACCTACCAGCTTCCCTTTGGCGACCTCTGTTCCGGGATCTACCGCACTGAGGAAACAGGTACCCAGGTTCCCCCCAATATAACATTGCTTGGTATGACCTGTTGGGGTTTCCATCTTCTGCCAAGAACGAGACAGCGCTGTGGTCATCTGGGCACCAGCTCTGCTGTAGGCCATCCCTTCTGCAGGGTGACCTGCTCCGCCGAGAGAGTACAGAGTGCACTCCGCCATCTTTGCTCCAGTGGCCAGGTGGTCAGTACCGCCAGGCTGAGACAGACAGGCATAATATCGCTTGGGTCTCAGGCAGCTTGTGTGTACCCTGCTCCCAAGAGTTGGGAAGGTCTGCAGTGATCGACACACCAGCACTGCTGTGGGACTTGTGCCTTGCAGAGGGACACTGCCCACCCCACCCTCCCCGCACTGGGCGGGAGCCTACCAGCTTCCCTTTGGCGACCTCTGTTCAGGGATCTACCACACTGAGGAGACAGGTACCCAGGTTCCCCCCAATATAATATCGCTTGGGACACGGCCTGTTGGGGCTTCCGTCTGCTCCCAAGAACTGGACAGCACTGTGGTCATCTGGGCATCAGCTCTGCTGTAGACCATCCCCTCTACGGGGTGACCTGCGCTGCCACCGAGACAGTGCAGAGTGCACTCTGCCATCTTAGCTCCAGTGGCCACATAGTGAACTGGGCAGGGCTCCAGTAACCTGCGCTCCAGCTCTGCTGTGGGACTTCTGCCTTGCAGAGTGACGGCCCCTTCCCCCAGCCCTGGGAGAGATCACACACCCCTGCACAGGGCAGGAGCCGACCAGCCTCCCTTTGGAGACCTCTGCTCCGGGAATCCATTAAGCTGAGCCTTTGGATGTGCAGGGAATCCCCATTATAACATCACTTGGGGCAAGGCACATCAGGGCTCCAAAGTCACTCAGGAGCAGAGCAGGCCCCAGAAATTGGTGCCAGGGGAATCCTGGTAAGCCAGGTTGGCCAGAAGTAGCTTTGCAGGCTCACAGGAGGTCCAACTAACAGCCAGTGACAGCAGGAACAACTGACATCAGAGGTAACCAGATGGCAAAAGGCAAACGTAGGAACATTACCAACAGAAATCAAAGTAATATGATATCAAAGTAATATCTGAACCCAACTCTCCAACAGCAGCCAGTACTGGATACCCCATCACACCCGAAAGACAAGATCTGGATTTAAAATCACTTCTCATGATGCTATTAGAGGATCACAAGAAGGACACAACTAAATCAAATAAAGAATTACAGGAGACCATGAATCAACAGTTAGAAGCCCTTACAAAGGAAACACAAAAATCGCTTAGAGAAATGCAGGAGAACATGAATCAAAAGATTGAGGCCCACAAGGAGACAACACAAAAATCGCTTAAAGAAATGAATCAACGGGTAGATGCACTTTCAAAGGAATCACAAAAACTGCATAAAGAAATGCAGAAGAATATGGGTCAACAGACGGATGCCCATAGGGAGGCAACACAACAAAGTGCTTAAAGAAATGAATCAACGGATAGATACGCTTACAAAGGTAACACGAGAACTGCTTAAAGAAATGCAGGAGATGATGGATCAACAGATGGAATCCCATGAGGAGGAAACACAAAAATCGCTTAGAGAAATGCAGGAGAACTTGGGTCAACAGGCAGAAATCCTGAAAGAGGTAATGCAAAAATACCTTAAAGAAATACAGGAAAATACAAACAAACAAGTGAAGGATCTCAGCAAGTCCATCTAAGATCTAAAAACGGAAGTAGAAAAAACTAAGAAATCACAAAGGGAGACAACTTTGGAGATAGAAAACCTTGGGAAGAAATCAGGAGTCATAGATGCAAACATCAACAATAATACAAGAGATGGAAGAAAGAATCTCAGGTGCTGAAGATACCATAGAAAGCATCAACTCAACAGTCAACAAAAATGCAAAATGAAAAAAAAAACGTGTTATCCAAAACATCCAGGAAATCCAGGACACAATGAGAAGACCAAACCTAAGTATTATAGGTATAGATGAGAGTGAAGATTTGCAACTTAAAGGGCCAGTAAACATCTTCAACAAAATTATGGAGGAAAACTTCCCTAACCTAAAGAGAGAGATGCCGATGAACATACAAGAAGCCTACAGAACTCCAAACAGACTGGACCAGAACAGAAATATCTCCCGTCAAATAATAATCAAAGCATCAAATGTACTAAACAAAGAAAGAATATTAAAAGCAGTAAGAGAAAAGGGCCAAGTAAGATACAAAGGAAGACCTATCCGAATCACATCAGACTTCTCACCAGAGACTATGAAAGGCAGAAGATCCTGGGCAGATATCATGCAGACACTAAGAGAGCATAAATGCCAGCCTAGACTACTCTACCCAGCAAAACTCTCAATCACCATAGATGGAGAGACCAAGATATTCCATGATAAAACCAAATTTTCACAATATCTTTCCACAAACCCAGCCCTGCAAAGGATAATATGTGGAAACCGCCAATACAGGGAGAGAAACAACACCCTCCAAAAAATGAGATAGTAACATTCTTGCTTCAAACCCACAAGTAGATAACCACTCAAACATAAAGATAGCGTCAAGAATGGCAGGTGGCAATAATAACTATGCCTTAATCGCTCTTAATATCAATGGTCTCAATTCCCCAATAAAAAGACATCGACTAGCAGACTGGATATGTAAACAGGACCCAGCATTTTGCTGCATGCATGAATCGCACCTCAGTGTCAAAACCAAACACTACCTCATAGTAAAAGCCTGGAAAACAATTTTACAAGCAAATTGCCACAAGAAACGAGCCGGAATAGCCATCCTAATATCAGATAAAATTGATTTTCAACCTAAAGTCATCAAAAAAGACACAGAAGGTCACTACATACTGATTAAAGGAAAAAATCCACCAAGAAGAACTCTCAATTCTGAACATCTATGCTCCAAATGCAAGGGCACCCTCATTCGTAAAAGAAACTTTACTAAAGCTCAAAGCACACATCACACCTCACACAATAATAGTGGGTGACTTCAACACCCCGCTCTCTGAAATGGATCGTTCAGGAAAGCAGAAACTAAACAGGGACACAGTGAATCTAATTGAAGCCTTGGACCAAATGGAACTAACAAATATATATAGAACATTTCATCCTAGAGCTAAAGAATACACCTTCTTCTCAGCACTTCATGGTAACTTCTCCAAAATTGATCATATAATTGGTCACAAATCAGACCTCAACAGATATAAGAAGATAGAACTAATCCCATGCCTCCTATCAGATCACTATGGAATAAGAGTGGTCTTCAATGGCAACAAAAACAACAGAAAACCCACGTACACATGGAGGCTGAACAATGCTCTACTCAATGATAACTTGGTCAAGGTGAAAATAAAGAAAGAAATCAAAGAATTTTTGAAATTTAATGAAAATGAAGGCACAACATACCCTAATTTTTGGGACACAATGAAAGCAGTGCTAAGAGGAAAATTCATAGCCCTGAGTGCTGCCAAAAAGAAACAGGAGACAGAATACACTAACAGTTTAATGGCACACCTGAAAGCCTTGGAACAAAAAGAAGCAAATACACCTAACAGGAGTAGAAGGCAGAAAATCATCAAATTCAGGGCTGAAATCAATCAAGTAGAAACAAATAAAACCATACAAAGAATCAACAAAACTAGGAGTTGGTTCTTTCAGTAAATCAACAAGACAGATAAACTCTTAGCCAGATTAACCAGACGGCACAGAGCGAGTATCCAAATTAGCAAAATCAGAAATGAAAAGGGAGAGATAACAACAGAAACTACGGAAATTCAAAAAATCATCAGATCCTACTACAAAAACCTGTATTCAACACAACTAGAAAATCTCGAGGAAATGGACAATTTCCTTGACAGATATCAAATACCAAAATTAAATCAGGATCAAATAGACCATCACGGTCCTATAACCCCTGAAGAAATACAAGTCATCATTGGAAGACGTCCAACCAAAAAAAAGACAGGTCAAGATGGTTTTAGTGCAGAATTCTATCAGACCTTCAAAGAAGACCTAACACCAATACTCTTCAAACTGTTCCATAAAATAGAAACAGAAGGAACACTACCCAACTCCTTCTATGAAGCCACAATTACACTAATACCAAAAGCACTGACAAAGAAAGAGAATTTCAGGCCAATCTCTCTTATGAATATCGATGCAAAAATACTCAATAAAATTCTTGCCAACAGAATCCAAGAACACATCAAATCGATCATTCACTACGATCAAGTAGGCTTCATCCCAGGGATGCAGGGATGGTTCAATATAAGGAAATCCATCAATGTAATTTACTATGTAAACAATCTCAAAGAAAAAAACCACATGGTCATCTCATTAAATGCTGAGAAAGCATTTGACAAAATTCAGCATCCTTTCATGCTAAAGGTCTTGGAAAGATCAGGAATTCAAGGCCCATATCTAAACATATTAAAAACAATTTACAGCAAACTGGTAGCCAGCATCAATCTAAATGGAGAGAAACTTGAAGCAATCCCACTAAAATCAGGGACTAGACAAGGCTGCCCTCTCTCTCCATATCTTTTCAATATAGTACTTGAAGTTCTACCTAGAGCAATTAGACAACTAAAAGAGGTCAAAGGGATACAAATTGGAAATGAAGAATTCAAACTATCACTATTTGCAGACGATATGATAGTATACTTTAGCGACTCAAAGAACTCCACCAGAGAACCCCTACAGCTGATAAACAACTTCAGCAAAGTGGCCTGATATAAAATCAACACAAGCAAGTCAGTAGCCTTCCTATACTCAAAGGATAAGCAGGCTTACGAAGAAGTAAGAGAAATGATACCCTTCATGATAGCCACAAATCATATAAAGTATCTTGGTGTGACTCTAACCAAACAAGTGAAAGATCTGTATGACAAGAACTTCAAGTCTCTGAAGAAAGAAATTGAAGAAGACTTCAGAATATGGAAAGCTCTCCAATACTCATGGATTGGCAGGATTAATATAGTAAAAATAACCATCTTGCCAAAAGCAATATACATATTCAATGTAATCCCCATCAAAATCCCAACTCCATTCTTCATAGAGTTAGAAATAGCAATTCAAAAATTCATCTGGAATAACAGAAAACCCAGGATAGCTAAAACTATTCTCAAGAGTAAAAGAACCTCTGCGGGAATCAGTGTCCGGGACCTCAAGCTGTACTACAGAGCAATAGTGTTAAAAACGGCATGGTATTGGTACAGTGACAGGCATGTGGATCAATGGAATAGAATTGAAGACCCAGAAATGAATCCACACTCCTATGGTCACTTGATCTTTGACTAAGGAGCTAAAACCATCCAGTGGAAAAAAGATAGCCTATTCAACAAATGGTGCTAGCTCAACTCGAGGTCAACATGCAGATGAATGCAAATTGACCCATTTTTATCTCCTTGCACTAAGCTCAATTCCAAGTGGATCAAGGACCTCCACATAAAACCAGACACACTGAAACTAATAGAAAGGAAACTAGGGAAGAACCTTGAACATATGGGCACACTAGAAATTCCTGAATAGAACTCCAATAGCTTATGCGCTAAGATCAAGAACTGACAAATGGTACCTCATTAAATTACAAAGTTTTTGCAAGGCAAAAGACACTCTCAGAAAGACAAAGCGGCAACCAACTAACTGGGAAATGATCTTTACCAACCCTACATCTGACAAAGGGCTAATATCCAATATATACAAAGAACTCAAGAAGTTAGACTCCAGAGAGGCAAGTAACCCTATTAAAAGAATGGGGTACAGAGCTAAACAAAGAGTTCTCACCTGAAGAATATCTAATGGCTGAGAAGCACCTAAAAAGATGTTCATCATCCTTAGTCATTAGGGAAATACAAATCAAAACTACCCTGAGATTCCATCTCACATCAATCAGAATGGCTAAGATCAAAAACACAGGAGACAGCAGTTGTTGGCGAGGATGTGGAGAAAGAGGAACTCCTCCACTACTGGTGGAATTGCAAGCTGGTACAACCACTCTGGAAAGCAGTCTGGCAGTTCCTCAGAAAACTGGGCATGACACTCCCGGAGGACCCCGCTATACAACTCCTGGGCATATACCCAGATCCTTTACCTGCATGCAATAAGGACACATGTTCCACTATGTTCATAGCAGCCTTATTTATAATAGCCAGAAGCTGGAAAGAACCCAGATGTCCCTCAACGGAGGAATGGATTCAGAAGATGTGGTATATTTATGCAATGGCATATTACTCTGCAATAAAAAACAATGAATTCACGAAATTACTAGGCAATTTGTCAGAACTTGAAAATATCATCCTTACTGAGGTATCCCAATCACAAAAGAACATACATGGTATGCAGTCACTGATAGGGGATATTAACCCAGAATCTCGGAATACCCTAGACACAATTCGCATATCAATAGATTTCCAAGAAGATGGAAGGAGAGACTCCTGGTCCTGGAAAGACTGGATGTAGGAGAATGCCAGGACAGAGAAGCGAGAGGGGGTTGAATGGGGAAAAGAGGGAGGGAAGGGGGCTTATGGGACTTTCGTAGAGGGTGGAAACGTGAAAGGGGAAATGATTTTGAATGTAATTAAAAAAACTTAGAAAATAAAATAAAAAACGAACAGAGATGATAGAGAGACAGAGAGAGACAGACAGACAGACAGACAGACACACACACACACACACACACAGAGAGAGAGAGAGAGAGAGAGAGAGAGAGAGAGAGAGAGAGAGAGAGAGAGAGAGAGAGACTATTTTTTTACTTCCAAGTAGTTGGTGAAAATGGTCTATTAAAAGGACACACTAGATATTATGAATTTGCCCAGAAGATGTGCTGCACTTAGATCAGTTGGTAAAACCCCCCATAGAAGTCTCACAGCTGCCACTGGGAGCCCAGTGGACCCTGGACTCATCAACAACCAACCCTGCCCCCACTGCCAAATACCTCCCCCTTCCATCCTTTCTGCTGAGGCAAATGGCTAGCTAGCCTGCTCTCCTGGGGACACCATATCGTGAAATAGCCTTGAAGATTCACTGCACTCAGAGCATTTGACAGCTAGCTAGTGTGCTCCCCTGGAAAGACCATTTCCCAAGAGATCCCAGAAAATCCTCTGTACTCAAGGTAACTGACTCCACAGTCTGAGGCTTCCCAGGGGATCCACTACCCACAGGGCAACTGACACTACAGCCTGAAACATCCAAGGAGATCTGTTGCACATAGGGCAACTGGCATCCCAGGAGATCTACACATAAGGCAACAGAGCAATTGTTCACCAGATTGTCTGCTCCCCTGAAGACACCACAGTTTGAAGGCATCCCAAGAACTCCTCTGTACACAGGGCAACTTGGCAACAGATACCACAGTCTGAAGACATCCTTGGGGCTCTGTGGCATGCAGGGAAACTGACCCAACAGGCTTAAAGCAGCCCTGGAATTCTGTAGCACAAGGAAACAGAAACCACAATCAGTAGATCACCCATGGAGAAAATCTTCACACAGGACGATAGCTTGTCTGCTCCTCTGAATACCCAACATCCTGAAGGACTCCCAGGAGATCTACTGCAGCCAGGGCAACAGATCAGCAGCTTCTCCACCCCTCCGGAGAGCCCCAAGTTGGAAGGACCTACAAGTGGTCTGCCACAGCCAGGGCCTCATGCCTACCAGGAGACCTGAAGCAACCCAGTGACAAAAGAGACAGACCAGCAAATGCCAGAGACAATCAGATGGCAAAAGGCATGTGCAAGACCATAAGTAACAGAAACCAATATATGTGGGTATCATCAGAACCCAGGTACCCCCTCATAGTAAGCCCTGAATACAACAACATATCTGAAAATCAGTAAACTGACCTAAAATCCTATCTCATGAAGATAATAGAGTCCTTTAAGGAGGATACAAATAACTCACTGAAAGAAATATCAGATAACACAATCAAACAGGTAAAGGAATTGAATAAAACAGTCCAAGACATAAAAGTGAAAGTAGAAACGATAAAGAAAACACAAATGGAAGCAAACCTCGAAATGGAAAATCTAGTAAACAGGTCAGAAATTACAGATATTTGTACTCAACCAATGGTCAGAAGCAGCTGACCCCTGCTGTTGAATTAGGGAAGGCTAAATGAAGCTGAGGGTGACCCTGTAGGAGAACCAGCAGTCTCAAATAATCTGGACTCCTGGGATCTCTTAAACACTGGACCATCAAACAGGCAGCATACGACAGCTGACATGAGGCCCATAGCACACACATAGAATAGAGGACTGCAAGATCTGTGTTTATTTAGAGATGATGAACCGAACTCTCAAGAGTCTGGAGGCCCCAAGGAATTTAGAGGTCAGGTGGGGAATATCCCAGTGGAGACATGGGGAAAGGAGGAGGTATGGGATGTGGAACAGTTGGAGGGTGGACTGGTGTTGGCAGGGTGAGGAATAAAATACGGAATGTACAAAAATAATTAATAAAATAAAAAAAACAAAAACAAATAAACAAACAAAAACAACATCCTAAGCCAAAACCTCCAGGAAATTCAGCACAGAATGAAAATACCAAATCTAAGAATAATTGGAATAGAGGAGAATGAAGATTCCCAGCTCAAAGAACCTGAAAATGTGTTCAATAAAATCATAGCAGAAAACTTCCCCAACCCAAAGAAAGAGATGACCATAAAGGTACAAGAAGCCTATAGAACACCAAATAAATGGGAACAGAAAAGAAAATCCTCTTATCACATAATAATCTAAACACTAAATACACAGAACAAAGAAAAAAATTTTAAAAAAATGCAAGGGAAAAGTGCCATGTAACATACAAATGTAGACCTATCAGAATTCCACCAGACTTCTCAACAGAGACTACGAAAGCTAGAAGAGCCTGGTCAGAGGTTATGCAAACTCTAAGAGAACACAAATGCCAGCCCAGGCTACTATATCCAGCAAAATTCTCAGTCAAAAGAGATGTTGAAAACAAAATATTTCAGGACAAAACCAAATTCAAACATTATCTATCTACCAAACCAGTCCTATAGAAGAACCTAGTAGGAAAACTCCAACACAAAGAAGGTATCTACACCAAAGAATATACAAGATACTAAGCATCTCACAACAAAGCCAAAAGAGAGAACCACAAGCACATAAAGTCACCTACAAAAACAAAAATATCAGGAACCAACAGTCATCCATCTTTAATATCTCTCAATATTAATGGACTCTACTCACCTATAAAAAGACATAATCTAACAAACTGGATACACAAACGAAATCCAGCATTTTTCTGCATACAAGAAACACACTCAATAACAAAGACAGATACTATCTCAGAGTAAAAGGATGGAGAAAGGTCTTCCAAGCAAATGGTCCCAGGAAACAAGCTGGAGTTGCCATTCTAATATCCAATGAAAATGAAAAATTATCAATCATAATGAAGAAGGACACTTCATATTCTTCAAAGGGAAAAGCTATCAAGAACAAGTCTCAATTCTGAACATCTATGCCCAAATGTAAAGGAACACACACTCATAAAAGAAACTTTACTAAAGCTCAAAACACTCATTGAACCCCACACAATAATAATGGGAGATTTCAATATCCCACTCTCACCAATGGACAGGTCATTGAAACAGAAACTCAACAGAGTAAATCTAATAAATGGTATGAACCAAATGGATTTAAGAGATACCTACAGAACATTTCACCCTAAAGCAAAAGAATACAACTTCTTCTCAGCACCCTATGGTACCTTCTCCAAAATTGTCCTTATCAATCTATACAAGAAGATTGAAATAATTCCAGGCATCCTGTCAGATCACTACGGCCTAAGTCTGGTCTTCAATAACAGCAAAAACCTCAGAAAGCCCACATATATGTTTAAACTGAACAAATCTCTACTTAATGATAACTTGATCAGGGAAGAAATAAAGAAATTAAAGTCTTCCTGGATTTCAATGAAAATTTTGACACAGTATACCCAAACTTACGGACACAATAAAAGCAGTGAAAAGAAGAAAATTCATAGCACTGAGTGCCCTGGTAAAGACACTGGAGATATCTCAAATTAGCAACTTAACAGAATACCTGATAACTCTAGAACTAAAAGAGGCAAACATATCCAAAAGTGTAGAAGGCAGGAAATAGTCAAAATCAGGGCTGAAATCAACCAAATAGAAACAAAGAGAAAAATACAAGAACCAACAAAACCAAAAGCTGATTCTTTGAGAGAAACAAAAAGATAGATAAACCCCTATCCAAACTAACTAAAGGGCTGAGAGGCAGTAACCAAATAAACAAAATGGAAAATGAAAAGGGAAACAACAACAGAAACAGAGGAAATTCAAGACATCAACAGATCCTATTACAAAAACATATATTCAAAAAAATTTGAAAATTTAGATGAAATGGATGGTTTTATAGACAGATACCACATACCACAGTTTATTCAAGAGCAGATAGACCACATATGCAAGCCCATATCCCCTCAGAAAATAGAAGTCATTAAAAACCTCCCAACCAAAAAAGCCCAGGGCCAGATAGGTTTAGGGCAGATTTCTTCCAGTCCTTCAAAGAAGACATGATGCCAATATTCCTCAAATTATTCCATAAAGTAGAAACAGAAGGAACACTGCCTAATTCATTCTATGAAGTCACAATTACTCTGATACCTAAACCACACAAGGACCCAACCAAAACGAGAACTGTAGGTCAATCTTGCTTATGAATATCCGTGCAAAAATACTCAATAAAATACATGGAAATCGAATCAAAGAACACATCAAAACCATCATCCACTACGATCAAGCAAGCTTCATCCCAAGGGATGCAATGCTGGTTCAATATATGAAAATCCATTAACATAATCCACTATATAAACAAACTGAAAGAAAAACATCGCATGATCATCTCCTTAGATGCAGAAAAAGCATTTGACAAAATACAACATCCCTTCATGTTAAAGGTATTGGAGAGATCAGGAATTAAAGGCCCATACCTAAAAATAATAAAAGCAATATATATATCAAACCAATAACCAAAATCAAATAAAGGGAGACATACTTGAAGCAATCCCACTAAAATTGAGGACAAGACAAGGAGGCCATGCTCCCCATATCTTTTCAATATAGTATTCAAAATGCTAAGTAGAACACTAAGACAACAAAAAGAGATCAAGGGGATACAAACTGGCAAAAAAGAAATAAAGATACCATTATTTGTAGATGATATGATTTTATACATAAGAGACCCCAAAAACCCTACCAGAGAACATCTCCAGCTGATAAACAACTACATCATAGTGGCCAGATATAAAATTAACTCAAATAAATCAGTAGACTTCCTTTATAAAAACGATAACCAGGCTAGGAAACAACTCCCATTGCAATTGCTGCAAATTATAAAAAATATTTTGGGGTAACTCTAACCAAACAAGTGGAGGATCTGTATGATAACTTCAAGTCTCTCAAGAAAGAAATTGAAGAGGATCTCAGAAAATGGAGAGATCTCCCATGCTATTAGATTGTCAGAATTAACATAGCAAAAATGGCCATCCTATCAAAGGCAACCTATAGATTCAATTCAACCCCCATCAAAATACCAACACAATTCTTTTTTTTTAATTAGATATATTCTTTATTTACATTTCAAATGTTGTCCCCTTTCCTGGTTTCCCCCTCCTGGAAATCCCATAAGTCATCTCCCATTCCCCAATCAACCCTCCTCCACTTACCTGTCCTGGTATTTCTCTACATTAAGCCATCAAGTCTTTTCAAGACCAAGGGCCTCTCCTCCCTTTGTTGTCTTATAATAGCATCCTCTGCTGCCTATATGTCTGGAGCCATGGTTAACTCCACGTGTACACTTTGGTTGATGGTTTTGTCCCTGGGAGCTCTGGGAGTACTGGGTGACTCATATTGTTGTTCCTCCTGTGGCACTGCAAACCCATCCAGCTCCTTTGGTCTTTTCTCTTGCTCGTCCATTGGGGAATCCATGCTCAGTTTAATGGCTGGCTGAGAATGGCCCCCTCTGTATTTCTCATGCACTAGCAGAGCCTCCCAGGTGACAGACAGCTATATTCAGCTCTAGTCAGCAAGCAATTTTGGGCATTGATAATAGTGTCTGTGTTTTGTACTTGTATATGGGATGGGTCCCTGGGTTGGGTGGTCTCTGGATGGTCTTTCCCTCAGACCCTGCTAGACTCTTTGTCTCTGTATCTCCTTCTGTGGGTATTTTGTTCCCCTTTCTACAAAGGACCTAAGTATCCATACATTGTTCTTTCTCTGTCTTGGCCATCATTTGATATGTGTAAAGTGACTTGGGTATTCCAAGTTTCTGGGCTAATACCCCTTATCAGTGAGTGCATACAATATGTGTTCTTTGGTGATTGGGTTACCTCACTCAGGATGGTATTTTCCAGTTCCATCCATTTGTCTAAGAATTTCATGAATTCGTTGATTTTAATGACTGAATAGTACTCCAAGTGTATTTGTACCACATTTTCGGTATCCATTCCTCCGTTGAGGGAATTTGGGTTCTTACCAGATCCACTAGGACTTGAGCTTAGTACAAGGATATAAGAATGGATTGATTTGCATTCTTCTGCATGCTAGCTGCCAGTTGAAATACCATCATTTGTTGAAAAGGCTATCTTTTTTCCACTGGATGGATTTAGCTCCTTAGTCAAAGAACAAGTGACCATAGGTGTGTGGGTTCATTTCTGGGTCTTCATTTCTTTCTTTTTTTTTTATTCGTTAAAATATTTTTTTTTATTTTCTATTTTTTTTATTTACATTTCAAATGATTTCTCTTTTCCGATTTCCTCCCCCCCCGAAAGTCCCATAAGCCCCCTTCCTTCCCCTCCCTCTGTTGCCCATTCAACCCCATCTCCCTTCTCTGTCCTGGAATTCCCCTACATCCAGTCTTTCCAGGACCAGGTGTATCTCCTTCCACCTTCTTGGAAATCTATTGCTATGCAAATTGTGACTAGGGTATTCCGAGATTCCTGGTTAATATCCCCTTATAAGTGACTGCATACCATGTGTGTTCTTTTGTGATTGGGTTACCTCACTAAGGATGATATTTTCAAGTTCTGACCATTTGCCTAGGAATTCCGTGAATTCATTGTTTTTAATTGCAGAGTAGTATTCCATTGTATAAATATACCACATCTTTTGAATCCATTCCTCTGTTGAGGGACATCTGGGTTTTTTCCACCTTCTGGCTATTATAAATAAGGCTGCTATGAACATAGTGGAACATGTGTCCTTATTGCATGCAGGGAAAGACTCTGGGTATATGCCCAGGAGTGGTATAGCCAGATCCTCCGGGAGTGTCATGCCCAGTTTTCTGAGGAACCACCAGACTGCTTTCCAGAGTGGTTGTACCAGCTTGCAATCCCACCAGCAGTGGAGGAGTATTCCTCTTTCTCCACATCCTTGCCAACAACTGCTGTGTCCTGTGTTTTTGATCTTAGCCATTCTGACTGGTGTGAGATGGAATCTCAGAGTTGTTTTGATTTGCATTTCTCTAATGACTAAGGATGATGAACATCTCTTTAGGTGCTTCTCAGCCATTAGATATTCTTCAGGTGAGAACTCTTTGTTTAGCTCTTTACCCCATTTTTAATAGGGTTACTTGGCTCTCTAACTTCTTGAGTTTCTTTGTATATATTGGATATTTGCCCTCAGTCGGATGTAGGGTTGGGAAAGATCATTTCCTAGTTTGTTGGTTGCCTCTTTGTCCTTTTAACAGTGTCCTTTACCTTACAGAAACTTTGTAATTTTATGAGGTTCCATTTGTCAATTCTTGATCTTAGAGCATATGCTTTTAGAGTTCTGTTCAGGAAATTCTCCCCTGTGCCCATATGTCCAAGCTCAATTCCAAGTGGATCAAGGACCTCCACATAAAACCAGACACACTGAAACTAATAGAAAGGAAACTGGGGAAGAACCTTGAACATATGGGTCTTCAATTCTATTCCACTGATCTACCTGCCTGTCCTTGTACCAATACCATGCAGTTTTTAACATTATTGTTCTGTAGTAGTGTTTGAGGTCTGGGATAATGGTTCTCCCAAAAGTTCTTTTACTGTTGAGAATAATTTTCACTATCCTAGGTTTTTTGTTTTTCCAGATGAATTTGAGAATTGTTCTTTCTAAGTCTTTGAATCATTGACTTGGGATTTTCATGGGGATTGCATTGAATCTGTATATTGCTTTTGTCAAGATGGCAATTTTTACTATATCAATCATGCCAATCCATGAGTATGGGAGAGATTTCCATCTTCTGATGTCTCCTTTAATTTTTTTTCTTCAGAGTCTTGAGGTTCTTGTCATACGGATCTTTCACTTGTTTGGTTAAAGTTATACCAAGATACTTTATATTGTTTGTGACTATTTTGAAGGGTAGCATTTCCCTAATTTCTTTCTCAGCCTGTTTATCCTTTGAGTATAGGGAGACTACTGAATTGTTCGAGTTAATTTTGGATCATTATATCCTTGTTGAATTAATTTTGGATCATTATCTTCTTATCTCCTTGTACTAAGCTCAAGTCCAAGTGGATCATCTAGCCACTTTGCTGAAGTTTATTATCAGCTAGGAGATCTCCAGTGGAGTTTTTGGGTGGATTAAGTACACTATTATATCATCTGCAAATAGTGATAATTTGACTTTTTCCTTTCCAATTTGTATTCCTTTTACCTCCTTTTGTTGGCTAATTGATATATCCAGAACTTCAAGTACTATATTGAATAGATATGGAGAGAAAGGGCAGTCTTGGCTAGTCCCTGATTTTTGTGAGATTGTTTCAAGTTCCTATCCATTTAGTTTGATGTTGGCTACTGGTTTGCTGTATATTGCTTTTACTGTTTAGATATGGGCTTTGAATTCCTGATCTTTCCAAGACTTTTAGCATGAAGGGTTGCTGAATTTTGTCAAATGCTTTTTCAGCATCTAATGAAATGATCATGTGATTTTTTTCTTTGAGTTTGTTTATGTAGTAGATTACATTGATGGATTTCTGTATATTGAACAATCCCTGCATCACTGGACTGAAGCTTAATTGATAGTGGTGAATGATCATTTTGATGTGTTCTTGGATTCGGTTGGGAAGAATTTTATTGAGTATTTTTGCATCCTTATTCATAGCAGAAATTGTTCTGAAGTTCTCTTTCTTTCTTGGATCTTTTTGTGGTTTTGGTATCAGTGAAATTGTGACTTCATAGAGTGAGTTGGATAGTATTCCTTCTGTTTCTATTCTGTGGAATAGTTTGAAAAGTATTGGTATTAGGTCTTCTTTGAATGTCTGAAAGAATTCTGCACTAAAACCATCTAGTCCTGTGCTTTTTGGTTGGGAGCACCAAATGGCTTTTTCTATTTCTTTAGGGATTATGGGACTGTTTAGATGGTCTATGTGATCCTGATTTAATTTTGGTATTTGGTATCTATCTAGGATACATATTGTTCATTTCGTCCAGATTTTCTAGTTGTGTTGAGTATAGGCTTTTGTAGTAGGATCTGATGATTTTTTGAATTTTCTCAGTTTCTGTTGTTATATCTCCCTTTTCATTTCTGATTTTGTTAGTTTGGATATTGTCTCTGTGTCTGGCTCAGGGTTTATCAATCTAGTAGATTTTCTCAAAGAACCAGCTCCTGGTTTTATTGATTCTTTGTATGTTTTTTTTTTCTTTTTGTTTCTACTTGGTTGATTTCAGCCCTGAGTTTGATGATTTCCTGCCTTCTACCCCTCTTGGGTTTATTTGTTCTTTTCTGTTCCAGAAATTTCAAGTGCGCCATTAAGGTGCTAGTGTATGCTCTCTCCAGTTTCTTTTTGGAGGCACTCGGGACTCTGAGATTTCCTCTTAGCACTGCTTTCATTTTGTCCCTTAAGTTTGGGTATATTGTGCCTTCACTTTCATTAAATTCTAATATGTCTTTGATTTCTTTCCTTATTTCTTCCTTGATCAAGGTATTGGTGAGTAGAACATTGTTGATCGTTGATGTGTATGTGGATTTTCTGTTTTTTTTTTGCTGCTATTGAAGACTTACCTTACTCCCTAATGATCTGATAGGAGGCCTGGGATTAGTTCAATCTTCTTATATCTGTTGAGATCTGCTTTGTGACCAATTATATGGTTGATTTTTGAGAAGGTACCATTAGGCACTGAGAAGAAGATATATTCTTTTGATTTAAGAAGAAATGTTCTATATTTATGTATGTTAAATCCATTTGGTCCAAAACTTCAATTAATTTCAATGTGTCTCTATTTAGTTTGTGTTTCCCTGATTGGTCCATTGAGGAGAGTGGAGTGTTGAAGTCACCCACAATTATTGTGTGAGTTGCGATGTGTGCTTTGAGCTTTAGTAAAGTTTTTTTTTTTTTTTTTTTTTTTCGAATAAGGATGCCCTTGCATTTGGAGCATAGATGTTCAGAATTGAGATTTTTTTCTTGGTGGATTTTTCCTTTGTCCAGTATGAAGTGTCCTTCCGTGTCTTTTTTGATGACTTTTGGTTGAAAGTCAATTTTATCTGATAATAGAATGACTACTCCATCTTGTTTCCTGGGACCATTTGCTTGTAAGATTGTTTTCCAGCCTTTTACTCTGAGCTGAGTGTTTGTTCTTATATGCAGCAAAATGCTCGGTCCTGTTTACTTATCCAGTATTTTAGTCTATGTCTTTTTATTGGGGAATTGAGTCCATTGATGTTAAGAGATATTAAAGAAAAGTGACTATTGCTTCCTGCCATTTTTGATGCTATTTTTATGTTTGAGTTGTTATCTTCTTTTGGGTTTTTGAAAGAAGATTACTATCTTGCTTTTTTCTAGGATGTAGTTATCTTCATTATATTGGCGTTTTCAATCTATTATCCCTTGTAAGGCTGGATTTGTGGAAAGATATTGTGTAAATTTGGTTTTATCCTGAAGTATCTTGGTTTCTCCATCTATGGTGATTGGGAGTTTTGATGTTATAGTAGTCTGGGATGGCATTTGTGTTCTCTTAAAGTCTATGAGATCTGCCCAGGATCTTCTAGCTAGTAAGAAGTCTGGTGTAATTCTGATAGGTCTTCCTTTCTATATTACTTGGTCTTTTTCTCTTACTGCTTTTAATATTCTTTCTTTGTTTAGTACATTTGGTGTTTGATTATTATGTGGCAGAAGTTATTTCTCTTCTTGTTCAGTCTGTTTGGAGTTCTGTAAGCTTCTTGTATATTCATGGGCATCTCTCTCTTTAGGTTAGGGAAATTTTCCTCTATAATTTTGTTAAAGATATTTACTGGCCCTTTAAATTGTAAATCTTCACTCTCTTGTATACCTATAATCCTTAGATTTGGTCTTCTCATTGTTTTGGATTTCCTGGATGTTTTGGGTTACAAACTTTTTGCATTTTGCATTTTCTTTGACTGCTGAGTCAATGCTTTCTTTGGTATCTTCAGCACCTGAGATTCTTTCTTCTATCCCTTGTATTCTGTTTTTGATGTTTGCATCTATGACTCCTGATTTCTTTCCAAGGTTTTCTATCTCTAAAGTTGTTTCCCTTTGTGATTTCTTCATTATTTCTACTTCCATTTTTCAATCCTGAAAGGTTTTGTTCAGTTCCTTCACTTGTTTGTTTGTGTTTTCCTTTAATTCTTTAAGGAATTTTTGTGTTTCCTCTTTCAAGACTTCTGCCTGTTGACCCATGTTCTCCTGTATTTCTTTAAGTGATTTTTATATTTCCTCTTTATGGGCTTATATCTGTTTACACATGTTCTGTATTTCTTTAAGCAATTTTGTGTTTCTTTTTTAAGGGCTTCTACTTGTTGACTCACTTTCTCTTGTACTTCTTTAAGGGAGTTATTTTTGTCCTTCTTGAAATCCTCTATCAGCATCATGAGATGTGATTTTGAATCCAGGTCTTGCTTTTCTGGTGTTTTGGGTATCCAGGACTTGTCGTTTTTGGAGAACTTGGTTCAGATGGTGCCATGTTGCCTTGGTTTCTGTTGGTGATGTTTTTGCGTTTGCCTTTTGCCATCTGGTTTTCTCTGGCATGAGCTGGTGTTGCTGTCTCTGCCTGTGGCTTTTCTGTCATGCAAGCCTCTGTATCTGTGATCCTGGGAATCCTGTTCTCTCTCTGTACACCAGTTTGTAGGCATTCCTACGAGAACTGCTTGCTTGTGATTGTATTTGGGTACGTAGCTCTGTGGCCTGATCAACTCTGGGTGCATGAGGAAATTGGAAGACTCCTGTCCCAGGCGGCTTCTAGACACTTGTGTCCTCAGGGTTTCTGGTTGTTTCCTCTGAGAAGCAGGGGTGGTCCTACTTGTGCTACCTGGCCTCGGCCTCTCTGCCCTTCTGAGTGGGTAGCTACCTCCATGTGTTGGATAAGGTATGCAGTGGCAGAGGGTGGTTCCAAGCTGGAGGTGGAAGCCAGAGGGATTCCCCCAGAGGGTTCTGTGTGTGATTCTCTGGTGAGTGTGTTTCTACCTGTGCAAGGGGAACTCTCTGCACTCCTGGGTGGTTAAGCTTCCTCCCTGTGCCACTTGGGTATGACGCACTGTGCAGAAGATGGACCCAAGCAGAAACTGAAATCAGAGGGCTTCTGCCAGAGGTTTCTGGCTGTGAACCTCTGAGCAGCAGGCATGCTTTTACCTGTGTAGGCCAGTTTCTCTGCACTCTTGGGTGGTTAAGCTGCCTCTTTGCACCACCTAGGTAAGGGGCACTGTGCCAGAAGATGGACCTAAGATGGAGACTGAAACAGGAGGGCTTGTGCCAGGGGTTTCCAGGTATGAACCTCTGAGCAGCAGGAATGCTTTTACCTGTGCAGGCGGTTTCTCTGCACACCTGGGTGATTAAGCTGCCTTTTTCCCAACAAAATTCTTAAAAGACATAGAAAAAGCAATTCTCAAAGTCATCTGGAAAGGCAAAAAAGTAACAAAATTCAGAATAGCTAAAACAATACTTAACAATAAAAGAATGGCTGGGGAGAATCACCGTCCTTGGCCTAAAGCTTTACTGCAGAGCAATAGTGACAAAATCTGTATGGTACTGGTACAGAGACAGACACCTTGATCAATAGAATAGAATTGAAGACCCAGAAATAAAACCACACACTTAATCTTTCACAAAGAATCCAAACATATACCATGCAAAAAAGAAAGCATCTTCAACAAAAGGTGCTGGTCTACCTGGCTGTCAATATGTAGAAAAATAAATATACCCATATTTTTCAACTAGCACAAAGTTCAAGTCCAAGTGGATCAAGGACCTCAACATAAAACCTGATACACTGTATCTAATAGAATAGAAAGCGGGAAAGAGCCTTGAACTCATTGGTACAGGGGAAAATTTCCTAAACATAACTCCAATGACTCCTGCTCAAATATCAAGAATTGATAACTGGAACGTTTCTTCAAGGAAAAAGACATAGCCATTAAGACAAATTGGCACCCTCTAGATAGGGAAAAATTCTTCACTATCTCAACATCCAGTAGAGGGCTAATATCCAAAATCTATAAAGAACTCAAGAAGCTAACCATCATAAAGCAAAACAACTCAATGAAAAAAAATTGGGGTATAGAACTGAACTGAGAATTTATAACAGAGGAATATTGAATGGCTTAGAAACACATAAAGTGATGCTCAAAGTCCTTAGTGATTAGAGAAATGCAAATCAAAATGACCCTGAGATTCCACCATACACCAATCAGAATGACTAAGATCAAAACCTCAGGTGAAAACACATATTGGTTATGATGTGGAGGAAATTAAGACTCCTCCATTGCTTTTGGGATTGGAAACTGGTAAAACCACTCTAGAAATCAATCTTGAGGTTCCTCAGAAAATTGGAAATAGATCTACCTGAAGACACAACAATAACACTCTTGGGAATATACCTAAAAGATGCCCCACTATGCCACAGGGTCATAAGTTCCTTTATTTACATAGCAGCCTTGTTTGTGATAGCCAGAACCTGGAAACAACCCGGATGTCCCACAATAGAAGAATGGATACAGAAAATGTGGTTCATTTACACAGAAGAATACTACTCAGCTATTAAGAACAAGGACATCCTGAGTATTGATGGCAAATGGATGAAACTAGAAAATATCCTGAGTGAGGTAATTCATACCCAAAAGGGCATGCACGGTATATACTCACTATTAAGGGGATATTAGCCAAAAAATAAAAAGAAAAAAAAATAAGTGCCGAATACCTAAGAACCAGCCCACAAAACTCAAAAAGGTCAATAAGCTGAAGGGCCCAAGTGAGGATGCCTCAGTCCCACTTCGGAGGAAGAAGAAAGCAGCCACAAGTGCAAGGGAGGGATCTGGGAGGGAAAGAGGATGGGGGCATGGAGAAGGGAACATAATTGGTTATTGGATGGGGGAAAAGGACTGAAATCCCTGAGGGACAGCAGAAAGAATGGAAACATGAAGCCTCAGGAGGTAGAAGGTTGGAGGGAGCTTCCAGAATGTACCAGAGTCCTGGAAGGTGAGAGACTCTCAGAACTCAAGGAGAGGGACCTTAGATGAAATGCCCTACATTGGGGAGAGAGAATTTGTAGAACCCACTTCCTGAAAGACAAGGAATCAAGTGAGCGATGGGGTTGCCATCCCACAGTCAAAACTGACCCATAATTATTCCTGAAAGAATTGCAGGGATGGAAATGGAGAGGAACTTAAAGAAAAGAAGGTCCAGTTATAAGTCCAAACTAGGATCCAGCTCAAGGGGAGGCCCCAAGACCTGACACTATTACAGAGGCTATGGAGCACTCACAAAAAGGGACCTAGCGTAACTGCCCTCCAAAAAACCCAACAAGCAGCTGAAAGAGTCAGAGGCAGATATTTGCACTCAATCAATCGATAGAAGCTGCTGATCCCTGTGGTGGAATTAGGGGAAAACTGGAAGAAGCTGAGGAGGATGGCCAGACGTCTCTATTAACCTGGACACCTGATATCTCTCAGATACTGGAACAACAACCAGGCAGCATACAACAGCTCTTATGAGGCCCCCAACACATAGACAGCAGAGGACTGCCATGTCTGTGTTTAGTCAGGGAAGATGCACCTAACCCTGAAGAGACTGGAGGCCCCAGGGAGTTTAGAGGTCTGGTGGGATAGGGGTGGGAGCTGGGTATCCTTGTGAAGATAGGGGCAGGGGAGGAGGTATGTGATGTGATATGGGGGTAAGCTGGGAGAGGAGTAAAATATGGAGTTTAAAATAAATTTATAAAGAGTATAAAAAAGTCATATTCTTAGAGACATAAAAGATATTTACCTAGTGATTATTCCAGGAGATGTAAGTTTCATATTAGTTCTACACATTGATCATCAATAGCTATTTTGTATGTATTATGCATTAAAAACCCTAATATTTTTTTAAATTATTTAACATTAGCCAGAGCCTAGTGCAATAACACACACACACAAACACACACACACACATATATACATATATATATATATATGTATATGTATATGTATATATACATATACATATACATATATATATATATATATATATAAATATGGAGAGAAAGTTTCTTTCTTGTAAAAGATAATAGAAATACATTCTCCTAAATGAAAATATTTCTTCACTGGAAAGCTCTAGAACAGACTAAGAAGTGAACATGTTCCCAACCCTAAATTTTCCTGACATCCACTGCAATCTTATTTAGAAACAGAAGCCCTACAGTCTGTAGTTTTGAGGTTTAAAGCATTATTGAAAAGAGCAATACTTTACTTCCTCATCTTCTGTTTCCATTTTGTATTTTTTGTTAAATTCTTCTGCGTAGTTCAGAAGTACTGTAGTTTACGTCATCATTGTGCAATATTTACACTCACATAATATCATAAAATTAAAGCTATGATTCAAAAAGTGTGGATCATGTTGTTTGCTATGACTTTAAACAGCTTTAAAATATTTTCTTCCATTATTTTATAGAATTAAGGAAAGCTGGGTGACAGTGAGTTGATTTCTGATAAATATAGAATATTCACTACATGCTTACTGGCTTAAGTCTTATTAAGTCTTATTTTCTGGTGTCATATGTAAATGAATCTGCATTTGAACTTTTGCTGAGGCAGATAATTCAGCAGTATAAGTTTCTGTTCATTCATGTATTTGTGAGGACACAGTTTTTAGTAGTTAATGTTTTTATTGAGTTCCAAATTTCATGTCAAATACACAATGCAGTTGCCTTTAACATGAATTAGTAGTCCGTTCTTGAACAAATAATTTTTATATCTTTGTCTTAACATGTTATTATCATGAGCAAATATCTTATACATCAAGAGCGATAGTTAACAATATCATTATTGAAGCTCATTAGGAGTCTTTGGTTTGCTCAACTAGTTTATCTATGACTTACACTAGACGATAAAAACCTGTGATCATAGGCAAAAGACAATTTAATATGTAAGAAAAATACTTAATACTGGGAAGTACAGGCTAGCCTCAATATAACAGAGAATCCTCTTGCCACTGGCTCCGTTATGCTAGACTTATTGGTATGTGTCTTTACTTTGGCTTATGGAAATGCTTTGATAAGAATGGACAGTGAAAATGAGAACAGTAAAAATTAAGTAATTCTGAAGAAACTATAAAATTCAATTCAATAAAACACAATGCACAAATAGGCCAACAGGGCTAGTCTTGTAATCTCAGATATGGGTGATAGCAGATGTTTTATAACTTCAAACTCAGCCTAGAAAATATAATTAACAACTAAAACTGCATGTGAATGTCAGAAATGTGATAAAGATACTGAATACACATTTTTTCCATTTTTTATTCCTTTGTTTTGCATTATGCATAGAAATGTATGGAAATATCTGTGTAATAATTTTTATTGAATATTTTATTTATTTACGTTTCAAATGTTATCCCCTTTACCAGTTTCTCCTCTGGAAACCCCTACCCCATTCCCCTCCCCCTGCATCTACGAGGGTGCTTCCTCTACCCACATACTTCTGCTACCCACCCTGACATTCCCCTACACTGGGGCATTGAGCGTTCACAGGACCAAGGGCCTCTCTTCCCATTGATGCCCTACAAGGCAATCCTCTGCTAAATATGGAGGTAGAGCCATGGGTCACACCATGTGTACTCTTTAGTTAGTGAATTAGTTCCTGGGAGCTCTGAGAAGGAGGGTATGGTTGGTTGATACTGTTGTTCTGCCTACGAGGTTGCAAACACATTCAGCTCCATGAGTCCTTTCTCTAATGCCTCCATTGGGGTCCCAGTTCTTAGTCTAATGGTTGGCTACAAGCATTCACCTCTGTATTTGTCAGACTCTGGCAGAGACTCTCAAGAGACAGCTATATCAGGATCTAGACAACAAGCACTTATTGACATCTGAAGTAGTGTCTGGGTTTGGTGTCTGTATATGGGATAGATTCCCAGGTGGGACAGTCTCTGGATGGCCTTATCTTCAGTCTCTGCTACACACTATATCTATTACCTTTAGACAGGAACATTTCTGGGTTGAAATTTGGAGACGAATGGGTGGCCGCTTCTCCCAACTGATGACCTTGACTAATCTCTGGAAATGGTCTCTACAACTTCTCTTTCCCCTTTGTTAGGTAATTAAGCTAATCTCAGCCCTGTTGGCTCATGGTAGCCTCTTGCTTTCCTGGCATCTAGGACTTGCTGGAGGCTACCAACAGTTCCCCATCCCCCATTGTTATACACCTCTGTTCAAATTCCTGAAACTGTATATCATCCCTAACTCTTGATTCTCCCAAATCTGATCCTGCCCCCTTTATCCCCTCCCTCTCCTCTCTTCCTCCCAAGTCCCTACCAACCTCTACCTCCCAGGAGTATCTTATTCCCCCTTCTAAGAAGGACTAAAGCATCTTCACTTTTGGTTTTCCTTCTTCTTGATCTTCATATGGTCTATGAGTTTTATCATGGGTATTCTAAGCTTTTGGGCTAATATACACTTATCTGTGAGTGCATGCCATGTGTGTTCTTTTGCGATTGGGTTATCTCACTCAGGTTTATTTTCTAGATCCATCCATTTCCCTAAGAATTTCATGAAGTCATTTTTTAATAGCTGAGTAGAACTCCATTGTGTAAATGTACCACTTTTTCTGTATTCCCCATTCCTCTGTTGAAGGACATCTGAGTTCTTTCCATCTTCTGGCTTTTATAAATAAGGCTTTTATGAACATAGTGGAGCATCTGTCCTTGTTATATGTTGGAGAATCTTTGGAGTATATGCCCAGGAGTGGTATAGCTGGGTCCTCAGGTAGTAGTATTTACAATTTTCTGAGGAACCACCAGACTGATTTCCAGAGTGGTTGTACCACCTTGAAATCCCACCAGCAATGGAGGAGTGTTCTTCTTTCTCCACATCCTCACCAACACCTGCTGTCACCTGAGTGTTTGATCTTAGTCATTCTGACTGATATGAGGTGAAATCTCAGGGTCGTTTTGATTTGCATTTCCCTGATGACTAAGGATGTCAAACATTTCTTTAGGTGCTTCTCTGCACATTTTAAACTATCTTTTGCTTTTTAACTTTCTTCAAAACCTCATTCACAACCTTGTTCATCAGGCTGCAAATCAGTAGGTTCAGCATGGGAATCACAAGGGTTTAAATAGAGACATCGTTGATTAGGGGATTAAAAAGAACTTGAGAGCTGGCTCTGCCACATGTCTGCCTTTGGTAGTGATGCCAACTTCACCTTGCTCTGTGTCACCTGTGGCCCCAAAGTCACAATAATGGAAGATCTGCATTATGAAATATAAGGGAGTACCTTCATGCCCCATTCCAAGGTTTTCCCGTAAGAATCATGCCATGCCACCTACCCAGCATAAAGATTTACTGTGTGGAAATGGTAGAGGCAAAGAAAGAGCAGAGAAGGACAGAAGAGAGAAAGGGAAGTAAAAAGAAAGAGAAGAAGAGAGAAAGAGAGGAAGAGACTTCACCTGGGAACATGGGAAATGGGAACAGAAAGAGAGAGAGACAGAGAGACAGAGACAGAGAGAGACAGAGAGAGACAGAGAACAACTGAAGCTGGGGTAGCAGTTTTCTTATATGCTGTCATACCTGGCATGCCCCTGGTGGTAGATGCAAGCCTTTGTTAGGTAGCTGTTAGGTGGAGCCTAGCTGAATTGTCTATAAGCCAATAAGCTGGCCCTGACTCTTACAAGTTGAAGCACTCAGGTGAGCTGACCCTGCACTGGCAGCACAGGAGTACTAGCCCCGGTGTCAAGGCAAGAGCAAGGGGGAGATATCTGACATGGGATGGCATGGATACAGGGTTGATTCCCACCATCTCCCTCAACCCTTGCCACCTGCAACAGTAGGGAGAAACGGCCCCTATATCATAAAAAGAAATGAGTTGACCCTGCCTCCCACCAACTGCATTACTCAGTAGAATGGAACCTGCATCTTGCCTGGGCAGCAGAATACTGCTGAACATGATAGAGTGGGAACAAGTGAGTCCGTTCTATGGTTGTTGGTCCAAGAGTGCTAGCCCAGTCTCTTGCCTGCCCATCACTTGGGAAAGTGGGCCCCATGCCCCAGCTGAGCAGCACACTAGACCTGGCTATGAAGTCTTGGACATAGTCTTCCCCAAGGTCATAAGAGTGCTCCCACTCTGCTTCCTGCTCTTAGATCACCTCAGGTGACCTAGCTGGAAAAGTGCTGAAGAATTTGCCCTGGTGGAATAGATGTGGGAGAAGTAAAAGTCTGACCAGTTTGTATACCACCTAGGCCTTTGAGTTTGCCCACTCCAAAATCTACAATATATATGAACTGTTAGAGAACGTGAAAGAGCCAGTCCTGCTGATCCAAAGCCAGAGGATCTCCATGAAACAGGGCAACAACAGCATAACAGGAAGGAGTCCAGGTGAGGACACAATATTGGTAGTGTGCCAGAAGTCAGAGATCTCAAACCAGACCAATGACTCATTGCAATGAATATTTGCAAGTGAAGATGTGTGGACTGAGCAGTATTCTGTAAAAAACACTGGGAAACCTACAGGTTCTACAATGAGATATTTTGTATGCTTTGTTGTGTTCTGTTTGTGCTTGTTTGTTTTTATTTTTTGGGGGGGCTGTAAGGGCAGAGGATAGACATGGGAGATAAGAGGCTATGAGGTGCATGATGTGAAACTCACAAAGAATTAATGAAAAGTTTTAAAAAATTAAAAAGAAAAGTCATCTTCATACATTGTCTGTAGTATCCCCCATCCCAGGTCTCTGGCACATCTTAGAGAGCTCACTCCCCAACAGCCACTGATTTCCCTTCACTCTCCTAGCCCTCTTTCCCTCTACCTATACCTGATCTCCACATCCCTCACCTGTTTCCCAAACCATCCTGTTTTCCAGCCAGTACCCTCCTTCCATCCAACTCTGATGACAATTTTTCCCCTTCTGAGTGAGATTCAAGCATCCTTCTTTGGGGCCTCTTTGCTATTTAACTTCTTTGGGTCTGTGAATCATAGTTCTGTACTTTATAGCTAACATCCACTTATAAGTGAATACATACCATGTATGTATTTTGGGTGGGGGTCTGGGTTACATCACTCAGAATGATGTTTTCTAATTTCATCCATTTGCTGGAAATTTTCATAATGTCTTTGAGTTTAATCACTGAGTAGTATACCATGGCAAGGAGTGGTATAGCTGGGTGTTGAAGTAGACATATTCCCAATTTTTTTTAAAAAACCATCTAGTTGATTTCCAGAGTGTTTGTGCAAGTTTGCATTCTCACCAGCAATGGGGGGGGTGAGTTCCCCTTGTTCCACATCTTTGCAAGAATATTCTGTTGCTTGGATTTTTGTTGTTATCCATTCTGACAGTTATAAACTGGAATCTCAGATTTCTTTTATTTTCAGTTTCCCTTATGACTACGGACATTGGTTATTTCTTGGAGTCTTTTTAGCCTTTGGAGATTCCTAGGTTGAGAATTTTCTATTAATTCTCTACCCTATTTTAATTGAATAACTTAATTTGATGCTATCTAACTTCTTTGGTACTTTATATCCTGCAGTGATGATCTCCTAAAACCAGGTAGGACTCTCAGTGGAGGAATAAGAACACAAATCCACCCACAAAATCTTCAACCCAAAATTTGCCTTGCCTATAAGAAGTGCATTGGCAAAGATGGAGCAGATTTGTCAACCAATGACTGGCCCAATTTGAGACCCATCCCATGAGCTAGAACCAATCTCTGACACTATTAATGAGGCTCTATCATGCTTGCAGACAGTAATCTAGTATAACTGTCATCTGAGAGACTCCACCCAGCAGATAAACAAAACAGATTCAGAAACCCACAGCCAAACGATTAGGGTGTTGGCAGTCTCATCACAGAATTAGGGGAAGGTTTGAGAGCCCTGGAAGGGATAGGGAATCCACAAGAAGTCCAAGAGATTTTAGTAACATGGATGTTTGGGGGCTCCCAGAGACTGAATCAGCAACCAAAGTACATACATATATGCTTGACCTAGACCCCCTCATTCATATATATATCTGATATATGTGTAGCTTGATTTTCTTGTGGGTTTCCCAATAAATGGAGTTGGGACTATCCCTGACTCTGGTGCCTGCCTGTAAATACTGTTCCCTTAACTATGCTTTCTTTTCTGATCTCAGTGGTAGAGGATTTGCCTCTTCTGTAGTAGCTTGATGTGCCAGGAGAGTACTAAACATAACTGTTTTCAGAGAGACTCACCCAAACTGATGAAAACTGATGCAGAGACTCACCGCCTAACAGTAAGTGGAGCTTGGGTATTCCTGTGGCAAAAGAGTATGGATTGAAGGAGCCAGAGAGGTCAAGAACACCACAAGAAAACCTACAGTATCATCTATCCTGGACTCAGAGGTCCTCATAAAGACTGAAGTGCCAACCAGAAGAATGCGTGTGACAGACCTAGGCTCTCTGTGTATATGTAACAGATGTGCAACTGGGTCTTCACATGGAACTTTTTAAGTGGGTGGAGAGACAGTGTCTGATTACATTGTCTGCCTTTGAATTCCTTTCACCTAACAGGGCTGACTTTTCTAGCCTCAATATAAGAATATATGCCTAGTCTTACTGAAACTTGCTATGCCAAGATTGTTTGATATCCATGAGACGTCTCCCCTTTTGTAGGAGAAAGGGAAAGAGAATGGAAGGGGAAAAGAGGTAAGAGGTGGAAGGGACATGGCAAAAAGGAGGAAGGGGAAGCTGGGTTCATAATGGAAGGTAAATAAATAATTAACAATAAATAAAAAAAGAAAGAATACATTTGACAAAATATATGAAGCTTGGAGTTACTTGAAAATTGTCAAATGCAGTCAAGTGTAAGGTATAGACAGAAATATTTGAACCTCCACTCAGAAGAATGCATTTTCAAGACAGATTAGATGGTACAACAGTAACAGACAAGGACCCTTGGAATGGTGCTCAGCTCAAGGAAATCATAAATAGTGAATATTGAGTATCTGAGCAGGAGAGAAGATAAAGTACACATAAATTACAGAAGAAATGGTTGATCTGATTGGACTCTGAGATATATAAGTGGAATGCCAAGGAAAAATGTTTCAAAGTATCAAAAGATCTCACCAGGTAAATATCAACTATAAGCATGGTACACACACTATTGGGCATCTCTGGTATGTAGAGCAAGGGGTAGTTGATGGCTTGGTACCTAACAAGACCATCACTGCCAGTACTGCACACTTAATTTGCAAAGGTGCAGATAGTGAAGAACTGCAGAGCTCAGCCGCATAAGGAAATTTATTTGTTCTAGCCAAATATATCTACTGATATCGTGGGAACAATTGTAATTGATATGCCAAGGTTGCTTGATATCCATGAGAGGTCTACCTTTTTTTATTTAGGAGAAAAGGTAAGAAAGTGGAAGGGGAAAAGAGGTAAGAGGGAGGGACATGGAGAAAAGGAAGAAGGGGAAGCTGGGTTCATAATGAAAGGTAAATGAATAACTAACAATAACGATTAATAATGACTGTAATTCCCTGGGGTTTTCCCTACCCCCGCCTTTTTATCCAAATTACTGCAGGGAATTTCTAAGCCTGCTATAGCCCAATCTATCTCCTGAATAACTGACGCAGAGACCTGATATTTTTATCAACAAGCTGAAAGTCTAAACTGGCCAGATTCTGAACTTTACTAACCCTGTAAGGCTGTTCTCTCCAGCTTGTTTCTCCAAATCTTCTTCTCCTTGGGGTCCTTTCTCTTCTCCTCTCCTCTCCTCTCCTCTCCTCTCCTCTCCTCTCCTCTCCTCTCCTCTCCTCTCCTCTCCTCTCCTCTCCTCTCCTCTCCTCTCCTCTCTCTAGGATCCCTAAGACACCCTCACCCACATTTGAATCTAAAGTCCTATCTTACTCTCCTCAGCTCAGATAATTGGCTGATCAGCTCTGTATTGACCAGTTGAAAAATGACAGAGAAGAATATTTACAAAACAATGAGAGAGGTGATTCTTCATCAATAATACAATACCAAAGTCTGGTTTGTCCTAAGCTTTCTGCAGGTATAAAACTCAGCATTCAAATAATACAAAGGCACTCTTTAACCAGAAAACAAAAGGATTATCCAACATTTATTTATTTTTATTTTATGTGTACAAACATGTTTTTCTTTCCTACATGAGTATCTGTTGCCAACAGAGGCCAGAAAAGGACACTGGATCACCACAGCCATAGTTGCAGGAGGTTGTCTGCTGCCAAGTGGGTGTGAGAAACCATGAGTTCCCCTGCAGGAGGTGCAAAGTTCATCTCTCCAATCCTCAAAATAGGTCGTCCATTAAAGTGAACATTTTTAAAATTCCTATGCTTTTTAGAATGTCCGTACGACTATATAAAATTGTGATCACAACCTAATTGCACGACATTTTTTAATCATCCTATTGTGATCATGTTTTTAATGAACACATCTAATTTCACTTCATCTTTTACAAATAATGCGTTGACTGAACTTGCAGGATTTTTTGAAATAAGAAGTCAATGAGAAAGAACTTTTTTCCCCAACTATTAACTTACTTGAAAATCTCTCAGCTCTTTTCTGAATTATGTTTATAGCTAGGGTTCTCATTGAACATATTATCTTTGTTGTGCAGATAATTATTCCTTCAACAATTAATCTATCAAAAATGTTCATCAAAATGGTTAGGAAAATTTCACAGATCCTTGTATCCATTAAGATGATATCATTTTAACTTTTTACACCTATAATTTTTTTCACCAGTAATCTGAACATTTTTTTATTTTTTATTAAATAAATAAAATTTATTTTAAAATATAGAATTCAGTATTGAGAATTTTTCAGTGGTCAAAATAATTTATAATAGTTAAATACATCTTAAATATACATGATGCATTCCAAAGCTAAAAGTAATATGCACTCAGCCAGTTTTTAAAATCTACTTGGAACATTAAGCTTGATTGAAGTAGAAAAAATTCTCTTATGAAGTCCTCTATCAAAGGAAATTATGACAAGTTCCTGATTAGACAGAAACCTTTCCATCTCCAAGGGAGAATACACAGCTTAACTGTGGCTTCATAGAATGAAATATGTAGTGCTCCTTCTGTTTCTATTTTGTGGAATAGCTTAAAAAGTATTGGTATTAGCTTTTCTTTGAAGGTCTGATAGAATTCTGCATTAAACTCATCTGGTCCTGGACTTTTTTTGGTTGGGATACCTTTAATGACTGCTTCTATTTCTTTAGGGGTTATGGGGCTGTTTAGATGGTTTATCTTATCCTGATTTAACTTATACCTATATTGTTTTACATGAAAACCATAATGTTAGTTTCACCCCAAAAATAAAGACCACAAAACCCAATTTGGGTTAAATTAAGAAAACTTTGTTTTATTGTACATGTGTTTGAATGGTTGCGCCTGTTGAATATTTATATATCTACTGTTCATGTTGTCTGAAGTTCCCACATAGGCATCTGTAGTTGTGATGAGATGAATCTCGAAGAGTTTTCTGTCATGGGGATTGTATTTTAGGCCTCAGAGCTTTCTTGGCAGCATCTTTTACATCTTTATTTCTCAAACTGTAAATCAATGGATTCAGCACTGGGATGATAATGGTGTAGAACACTGAGATGATTTTATCAGTATTCGGGGAATAGAGGGAGCTGGGCCGAGAATAAATGAAGAGAAGTGTGCCCTGATAGATGGCCACAGAGGTCAGGTGAGAGGCACATGTGGAGAAAGTTTTTTTTCTCCCACTTGTAGAGCGGATCTTCAAGACTGAGCGAAGGATAAAAAAGTAGGAGATGATGATGATGAAGAAGCAGATGACCTCCACAGAACTCCCGTAAGTGGAAAGTAGCCACTCGTTAATGGATGTGTCTGTACAGGAAAGCTTCAGAAGAGGAGGGAGGTCACAGAAGAAATGATTAATGATATTTTTGTCACAGTATTTCAGAATAAAGGCAAAAGATGTGTGAACCAGGGAACTCATGTTGCCACCAACATATGACAGCAGTATTAACCATGTGCAGAGACTCCTGGACATTGCAACTGTGTATAACAAAGGATTGCAGATGGCAACATAGCGATCATAAGCCATGGCAGCCAAGATGAAGGATTCAGTATCTGCAAATGTGCAGAAGAAATAAAATTGCAGTGCACAGCCAAGGTAAGAGATAGATTTCTTTGCTGAGAGGAAATTGACAAGCATGTTGGGAACAATGACTGAGGAATAACAAAGGTCTACAAAGGAGAGGTTGCTGAGGAAAAAGTACATAGGAGTTTGAAGGCGGAGGTCTGTCCTAATTAACAACATCAAGCCAATATTTCCTATCAAAATCATGCCATATAACGTTAGAAACACAAGGAATAAGACGATTTGGAGTTCAGGCCGTGTTGGAAATCCTAACAGGATAAATTCAGTGACCAAGGTGTAGTTTTCATTTGTAAATTCCATAGTTATGTAGTTTTTACCTTTTGAGAAATCAAAGTCTTAAAAATATGGTACAAGTGGAAAGAGTGAGCTAATTCAGAATAAGGTTATTTCATGATTTTAAACAGGCTAGTAAAGAAATAAAAAGGTATTCCCAAACTGTTTCCAAACACAATATTTGAGAGATGTATTTCAAATTTTTGTGGATGCCAGGAACTAAAGATGGCCTTGTATATTTGATTCATGATCCTTTCTGACATTGGACGATTGGCATTTTCTGTACTATGTTTAAACAATGCATGATTTTGTTTGCATTTTGTACATAAACATATAGTATCTTGATAAGAATGAAGAAATTGTTGTTGGAAACACTGACAATGTTAAAAGAAAAGCCATATGTATTTAAATTGATACCTTGAGTTTTTTTCCATGAAGAATTTTAGAAAAGTTTAATTCCCTTTCTTTTTGTTCTCCAAACCTCAATACTTAAAAGTTACAAGCATGACATGCTAGCTGTTTGTTTGGTTTTTGTTATTGTTATTGTTGTTGTTGTTGTTTTTTTTTTTTTTTTCAAATTGACACAGGTAGTCTCAATGGAGAGTAGAAGGAATCCTCAAATGAGAAAATTTCTCCATAATGTTGGACTGTGGACATGACTCTGAGGCATTGACTTCATTAGTGATTTATGTGGAAGGGTCCATCTGATTCTGGATAAGTCTATCTATAAAACAATTGTCTTGGGTTCTATAAGAAAGCTTTCTGAGCAAGCCATGAGGAACAAGCCAGTATTTATTACTCCTTCATGGTCTCTGCATCAGATCCTGCCTCCATGTTCGTGTCTTTTTAAGTCTCTGTCCTTATTTCCTTTAATGATAAACATTAAAGTAGAAATATAAGTCAAATAAATCCTTCCCTAGATGTTTTGGATGTGGTAATTCATTAAAGGAATAGTAATTCTAAGATACATTAGTTATGTTTTGTAAATGTTTATATTGTTGCATAACAAAACACATACTATGTACCCTTTTATGTTTACCAACTGAAATCTAGAATCATTATTAGGGAAATTAAGTCAGTTTTTAGGAACCATAATCTTAGTATGTTTCAGCAAGACAAAATTTAGGAAATTTTTCTAAATGTCTTCCATATATTCAAAAAAGCTGACTATGTTGGTCAGGCGGTAAGCATCTTTGGTAACATATGCCTAGTTAAAAGCATTACCCACTAAATATTAGTTAGTTGACTGAAAAAAAATGTTGCAACATTTGGTCATAAATTAATTTCTAGTGATTTTAAGTTATCTGTCATTCTCACAAATAAATACAAGTAGCAAACAAAATAACCTGCAATTTTATCATTGTATGAAACAAGTCATTGTATCTGAGAAGTCTGACAATCCATGTTTTTGTGTTTTCGGGGTATTTTAATGGTAGATGACTAAATATTTGAATGATTTCAAGGAATTATTTTGCAGTAAAGTAAATCTGTATTTAATCTTGAAATTTATTTTGGAAAGTGTAAAATAAATTAGTGAAGTTTTTAATGCTTATATTAATGTTATATGAAAGCCTCAAAAAGGGAAACAGCAGTTTCTAGATTTTTATTCACTAGAATAATAAGTGCTAAGGTAGTTCCAATAATTAGGATGTCTTTTGTATTTAATAATGAAAATATCCCTCACAATATGTGAACATCAGAGATCAGAACATTCATTATCAGAGAAAAAGCTCTAAACGGAGAGTTTAAAAGTATAACACATACAAGATAGTGGAAAGTATTTCTCATCATTTGTCAGCTTTTGAAGTATTATGATATTAACCAAGATATTACTTTTTAGTTAGTGTGAAATAAAATAGAAACTGTTTTGGTTATATTCATGTTATATAACTTTATGAAATAATATACAGTACATTCTATAAGACAGTATTGACACATCTTGTGGTTCTGTCTTAAGTTACAGAATTATATATTTATTTATATATTTGTCTGTATATCTCTCATTTGTCAGTCTGTCTATCCATTTTCTATTTTCTATTCCTCCATTTTCTATTTTCCTTCCTTATACATCATTTTAATTCAGAAAAACATGCAGAAAATAGTATTTTAATTATGTTTACACAGCTGTAAAAACAGTAACTACTAGCTGTATAAGACTTCTCATGTATAAAGTTCCAAATATTTTTCTTGTAGCTTATTGATTTGTAACTAAAACAACTTAAGAAAATATTTAAAACTTGCAATCATTATCAACCTTATCTTATTAACCTTATCTTATAGATGGAAAATAAAGAAATAGAAAATTTGAGGTTAGAGGGGAAATGAAACAAAATAGAGATAAAAATAATCTTGACCCTCAAATTGTATGATGTATTATTAGCTTTGCATAAACTACCTTCTTTTTCCTATTACATGTCAGTTAGATGCTTAGAATAATCTTCAAAGACATTCAGCTAAGAGGTGACAGACATGATTTAGATAGCAATGTTTTATTAGTCAAAGATACAGGGGAGGAACAAACATCAGGGTTGTCAAGACTTTCTAGTTAGGTCACATTGAGACAGGATGAGTGAAGGAAAGTTTTTCTCATTTCCTAGAGAAGAATAGCAGCCACTCCTGAAAACTTGGAATAAAACATGCCTCCTGGTAGTCATAGTAACAGGGGAAAAAGGCATGAAGAGAACAAGCAGAAGACAGAAAACTTTAAGTCCTCAGAAATCTAAATATAAATGAATTAAAAAAAATTGTCCCATCCATAAAACAAACAATGCTCAATTATAACATTAAATCTTTCAAAATTTCAGCCAGGCAGCATAGGTAATTTCATATCTATAATAGAAATATTATATTTACACAAAGATGTTACAAATTATTGTGCAATAATAGAAAAAGTGAAAACAATTTACTTGTGCAAACCAGATCACTTTATCTTTTCCTTCCATTTTAGTCATGATTCATCAATTTTATTTATCTCAGACACACAAAACCTAATTTTTATGCAAGGGAAGTCCTTTTAGCTGCCCAAAAAATTACTCACCAAGGATAGGACTGTTTTTGAGTAGATTAAATGAATAATTTCACAGACAAGCGAAGGACTTTTACTACATTCTTATGCCATTGGGGATCAGATAAGTGAGTTCCCAAATGTTTCTTTTCGAGGGAACTTGGGGATCCCAAATGGGATTACTGTGGCCACTGGTGTATGTGTTCCTATAATCACATTGGTAATTACTGAAAAAATCCTGTCAGTGATAATTATTTATAGAGGTAATTTTCACTCTCAATAATACTTGGATTGTTTCCTTTTCTTTCTTTTCTTTTCTTTTAAACTGGGACCTAATGTTAAGGACTCAAGCATGACAGACAAGCATGCTTTAACAATGAGTTGTCTCTGGTCCTGGGGATAATTTTAATTGCTTGGAATCTTACAAAGAATATCTTTCCTAAATAAAAGTTCTTTGTGTTTACTAAAATATTTTAGATTTAAATACTTGTAACTAAATCATTTCAAATGGCACAAGCAAGTACAAAAATGTTACTGAAAATATCAATACTCTCTATTCAGAATTTTTTTTCCATTGAGGGCATATCCAGAAGCTTTTATGTAAACATTAATAATAACAGGTGTTTTGAAAAGAGTGAAGTGACATAAAAACATTACATAGCAGAGACAGTAAACTTGTCCGTTTAATTGGCTGATTTACATTGCCCATAGTAGTTTCATGGAAACAATGAGATTTCAATAGTTAGCCATCTGTACTAAAAGACTACCAGCTCTGTCAAACCTCAATGTAATTATTGCTCACAGGAAGAAACCCGAAGCTTCTAGTCATCCTGCAAATTGTAACCATTCATAATTTGCAGTTCAAATCAGATTTCTTGTCAGTTATCATTTTCAGTGCAATTTTTCTGTCTACATATATTAGCCTACTATTGTAACTGAAGTAAACATTGAGCATAACAACTCTACACATAAATAAAGATCTGTAAGTTTAGAAAAATTTAATATGTACTGAATCATTTAGTTCAAATGCATTGAATGTGTTATAATTTGCTCATCACATATTTTTGAATATGATATTTGTGTTAAAACTTTATGAATTTAAATTAAAATATGAACATTTAGAGTCATATTATTCATACTCTATAGGATAAAAATATTGATCAGTTTTGTTAAACTTCTTATTTGTAGAAAGCAATGATATTGCAACTTTTGAATAATTGGATAGCTTATTAGAAATGCAGAGAGATCCAAGTCCTTATAGACAATTAGGAAACAAGGACAATTACTGACATCGAATAGATAAGTACTGTGACAGACAACAGGTAAATCTACATGTGAGAAGAAACATGAATAAACTTTTTTCTTTATTTAAATTTTACTCATTTTTTTATTTATTTACATTTCAAATGTTATCCCTCTTCCAAATTTACCCTCTACCAACCCCTATACCCTTCTCGCTCCCTGGTGCCTTTAGGAAGGTTCTCCCCGACCCATACATTCACTCCCACCTCTCTGCCCTAGAATTCCCCTACACTAGGTCATCAAGCCTCCACAGGGCCAAAGAGCTCCCCTCTAGTGATGCCAAATAAGGTAATTCTCTACTATATATCCAACTGGAGCCTTGGTTCCCCCCACCCCCGGCCATGTGTACTCTTTGGTTGGTGGTTTAGTCCCTGGGAGCTCTGGTGCGGGCGTGGGTCTGGTTGGTTGACATTGTTGTTCTTTCTATGGGGTTTCAAACCCCTTCAGCTCCTTCAGGTCTTGCCATAACTTCTCCACTGGGGTTCCTGCTTTCAGTCCAATGTTTGGCTGTGCGCATCTGCGTCTGTATTGGTCTGGCTCTGGCAGAGCCTCTCAGGGGAAAGCTATATCAGGCTCCTGTCTGCAAGTTCTTCTTGGCATCTGGGTTTGGTGTCTACATATGGGATGGACCCATAGGTGGGGCAGTCTCTGGATGGCCTTTCCTTCAGCCTCTGCTCCACTCTGTTCCTGCAATTCTTTATGAAAGGAGGAATTCTGGTTTAAAATTTTTGTGGTGAGTGGGTGGCCCCATTCCCAAACCAGGATCCTTGCCTATTGACTGGATGTGGTCTTTATAGGTTCCACCTCCCCTTTGTTGTTTTGACTAAAGTTCTACCTTTTGGTCCGGGGAAGCTCTTGGCTCCCTGGCATCTGATACTTTCTATTGGCTACTGCCAGTTCCCTCTCTCCCACTACTACACATTTCCATTCACATTCCTGAGCCTCTGTACTTCTCCATCTTATCCAGTATATGAACCGCCCCCCCTTTTCCTTCCCCCTCCTCTCTCACTCCAAGATCCCTCACTCCCTCTAAATCCCTAGATTTTCTTTCCCCTTCTGAGTAGGACTGTAGCATCCACACTTTTGTATGGTCTTCCTTCTTCTTGTGTTTCAAATTGATCCATTTCTATCTCCTTGTACAAAGCTTAAGTCCAATTGAATCAAGGACCTCCACATAAAATCAGATACTCTGAATATAACAGAAGAGAAAGTGTTAAAGAACCTCAAACACATTGACACAGGGGAAAATTTCCTAAAGAGAACACCAATGGCTCATGCTCTAAAATCAGCAATCAACAAATGGGATCTCATAAAACGGAAAAGATTCTGTAAAGCAAAGGATACTGCCAATAGTACAAAATGGCAACCCACAAATTGTGAAAAGATCTTTACAAACCCTATATTTTATAGAGGGCTAATATCTAACATATTCAAAGAACTCAAGAAGTTAGTCTTCAGAGAACCAAATAAGCCTATTAAAAATGGGATACAGAGATAAACAAAGTATTCTCTTCTGAGGATCTCGGATGGTTGAAAAGTACCTAAAGAAAATGTTCAACATCCTTATTCATCAGGGACATGAAACCCTGAAATTTCACCTCACACCAGTCAGAATAACTAAAATCAAAAACTCACGTTACAGCATATGCTGGCGAAGATGCGGAGAAAGAGGAACACTCCTCCATTGCTGGTGGGATTGCAAATTGATTCAACCAATCTGAAAATCAGTCTGCAGGTTCCTCAGAAATTTGGAATAGTTCTACCTGAAGACCCAGATATAAAACTTCCGGGCATATACCCAAAGATGCTTCAACATATAGTGAGCACATGCTCCAATATATTCATGGCAGCCTTATTTATAATACATAAGCTCTTTTTTTATTTTTAATTTTAACTTTTATTTTCTATATTCTTTATTTACATTCCAAATGATTTCCCTTTCCCGATTCCCCTCCTCCCCGAAAGTCCCATAAGCACTCTTCTCTCCCTCTGTTCCCCATTTGCTAAGAATTTCATGAATTCATTGTTTTTTTTTAAATTTTATTTTCTAAGTTTTTTTTTTTCTCCTGAGCATCAAATTTTCACATCAGTTTGCAGAAGTAGGATCCTCACAGAAACTAGTAGTCTCTAATAGAACCCAAGATAAGCAGCTAGCCAGGGGGGATTCCAGCAAAAACAGTCTGAGATAAGTCATCTAGTATATCATTTTTTTTAAATTTTATTTTCTAAGTTTTTTTATATATATATTCAAAATCATTTCCCCTTTACCGTTTCCTCCCTCACCGAAAGTCCCATAAGCTCCCTTCCCTCCCTCTTTTCCCCATTCAACCCCCTCTCGCTTCCCTGTCCTGGCGTTCCCCTACATCCAGTCTTTCCAGGACCAGGGGTCTCTCCTTCCATCTTCTTGGAAATCTATTGATATATGAAATGTGTCTAGGGTATTCCGAGATTCAGGGTTAATACCCCCTTATCAGTGACTGCATACCAACTGTGTTCTTTTGTGATTGGATTACCTCACTAAGGATGATATTTTCAAGTTCTGACCATTTGCCTAGGAATTTCGTGAATTCATTGTTTTTAATTGCAGAGTAGTATTCCATTGTGTAAATATACCATATCTTCTGAATCCATTCCTCCGTTGAGGGACATCTGGGTTCTTTCCAGCTTATGGCTATTATAAATAAGGCTGCTATGAACATAGTGGAGCATGTGTCCTTATTGCATGCAGGTAAAGACTCTGGGTATATGCCCAGGAGTGGTATAGCCGGATCCTCCGGGAGTGTCATGTCCAGTTTTCTGAGGAACCACCAGACTGTTTTCCAGAGTGGTTTTACCAGCTTGCAATTCCACCAGCAGTGGAGGAGTGTTCCTCTTTCTCAACATCCTCGCCAACAACTGCTGTATCCTGTGTTTTTGATCTTAGCCATTCTGACTGGTGTAAGATGGAATCTCAGGGTTGTTTTGATTTGCATTTCCCTAATGACTAAGGATGATGAACATCTCATTAGGTGCTTCTCAGCCATTAGATATTCTTCAGGTGAGAACTCTTTGTTTAGCTCTTTACCCCATTTTTTAATAGTGTTACTTGCCTCTCTGGAGTTTACCTTCTTGAGTTCTTTGTATATATTGGATATTAGCCCTCTGTCGGATGTAGGGTTGGTAAAGGTCATTTCCCAGTTAGTTGGTTGCCACTTTGTCTTTTTGACAGTGTCTTTTGCCTTGCAAAAACTTTGTAATATAATGAGGTCCCATTTGTCTATTCTTGATCTGAGAGCACAAGCTATTGGAGTTCTGTTCAGTAAATTCTTCCCTGTGCCCATATGTTCAAGGTTCTTCCCTAGTTTCCTTTCTATTCATTTCAGTGTGTCTGGTTTTATGTGGAGGTCCTTGATCCACTTGGAATTGAGCTTAGTGCAAGGAGATAAGAATGGGTCAATTTGCATTTTTCTGCATGTTGACCTCCAGTTGAGAACTCACCATTTGTTGAAAAGGCTATCTTTTTTCCACTGGGTGGTATTAGCTCCTTTGTCAAAGATCAAGTGACCATAGGAGTGTGGATTCATTTCTGGGTCTTCAATTCTGTTCCATTGATCTACACGCCTGTCACTGTACAAATACCATGCAGTTTTTAACACTTTTGGTCTGTAGTACAGCTTGAGGACCGGGATACTGATTCCCCCAGAGGTTCTTTTACTCTTGAGAATAGTTTTAGCTATCCTGGGTTTTCTGTTATTCCAGATGAATTTTTGAATTGCTCTTTCTAACTCTATGAAGTATTGAGTTGGGATATTGATGGGGATTGCATTGAATCTGTATATTGCTTTTGGCAAGATGGTCATTTTTACTATATTAATTCTGCCAATCCATGAGCATGGTAGATTTTTCCATCTTCTGAGGTGCTCTTCAATTTCTTTCTTCAGAGACTTGAAGTTCTTGTCATACAGATCTTTCACTTGTTTGGTTAGAGTCACGCCAAAATACTTTATATGGTTTGTGGCTATTGTAAAGGGTATCATTTCTCTTACTTCTTTCTCAGCCTGCTTGTCCTTTGAGTATAGGAAGGCTACTGACTTGCTTGAGTTGATGTTATATCCGGCCACTTTGCTGAAGTCCTTTATCAGCTGTAGGAGTTCTCTGGTGGAGTTCTTTGGGTTGCTTAAGTATACTATCATAACGTCTGCGAAGAGTGATAGTTTGACTTCTTCCTTTCCAATTTGCATCCCTTTGTCTTCTTTTTGTTGTCTAATTGCTCTAGCTAGAACTTCAAGTACTATATTGAAAAGATATGGAGAGAGAGGGCAGCCTTGTCTAGTCCCTGATTTTAGTGGGATTGCTTCAAGTTTCTCTCCATTTAGATTGATGCTGGCTACCGGTTTGCTGTAAATTGCTTTTACTATGTTTAGATATGGGCCTCGAATTCCTGATATTTCCCAGACTTTTAGCATGAAAGGATGCTGAATTTTGTCAAATGCTTTCTCAGCATTTAATGAGATGACCATGTGGTTTTTTTCTTTGAGATTGTTTATATAGTGGATTACATTGATGGATTTCCATATATTGAACCATCCCTGCATCCCTGGGATGAAGCCTACTTGATCATATTGAATGATCCTTTTGATGTGTTCTTGGATTCAGTTGGCAAGAATTTTATTGAGTATTTTTGCATTGATATTCATAAGAGAGATTGGCCTGAGATTCTCTTTCTTTGTCGGATCTTTGTGTGCTTTTGGTATTAGTGTAATTGTGGCTTCATAGAACGAGTTGGGTAGTGTTCCTTCTGTTTCTATTTTGTGGAACAATTTGAAGAGTATTGGTGTTAGGTCTTCTTTGAAGGTCTGATAGAATTCTGCATTAAAACCATCTGGACCTGTGCTTTTTTTGGTTGGAAGTCTTCCAATGACAACTTCTATTTCTTCTGGGGTTATAGGGCGGTTTAGATGGTCTATTTGATCCTGATTTAATTTTGGTATTTGATATCTGTCAAGGAAATTGTCCATTTCCTCGAGATTTTCTAGTTGTGTTGAATACAGTTTTTTGTAGTAGGATCTGATGATTTTTTGAATTTCCTCAGTTTCTGTTGTTATCTCTCCCTTTTCGTTTCTGATTTTATTAATTTGGACACTGTCTCTGTGCCCTCTGGTTAGTATGGCTATGGGCATATCTATCTTGTTGATTTTCTCAAAGAACCAACTCCTCGTTTTGTTGATTCTTTGTATGGTTTTATTTGTTTCTACTTGATTGATTTCAGCCCTGAGTTTGATGATTTCCTGCCTTCTACTCCTCTTTGGTGTATTTGCTTTTTTTTGTTCCAGGTCTTTCAGGTGTGCCATTAAGCTGCTAGTGTATGATGTCTCCCTTTTCTTTTTGGCGGCACTCAGGGCTATGAATTTTCCTCTTAGAACTGCTTTCATTGTGTCCCATAAATTAGGGTATGTTGTGCCTTCATTTTCATTAAATTTCAAAAAGTCTTTGTTTTCTTTCTTTATTCCCACCTTGACCAAGTTATCATTGAGTAGAGCATTGTTCAGCCTCCATGTGTATATGGGTTTTCTTTTGTTTTTGTTGCCATTGAAGACCACCTTTATTCCATAGTGATCTGATAGGAGGCATGGGATTAGTTCTATCTTCTTATATCTGTTGAGGTCTGATTTTTGACCAATTATATGGTCGATTTTGGAGAAGGTACCATGAGGTGCTGAGAAGAAGGTGTATTCTTTAGCTCTAGGATGAAATGTTCTATATATATATCTGTTAGTTCCATTTGGTCCAAGGCTTCAATTAGATTCACTGTGTCCCTGTTTAGTTTCTGCTTTCCTGAATGATCCATTACAGAGAGTGGAGTGTTGAAGTCACCCACTATTATTGTGTGAGGTGCGATGTTTGCTTTGAGCTTTAGTAAAGTTTCTTTTACGAATGAGGATGCCCTTGCATTTGGAGCATAGATATTCAGAATTGAGAGTTCTTCTTGGTGGATTTTTCCTTTAATCATTATGTAGTGTCCTTCTGTGTCTTTTTTAATGATTTTAGGTTGAAAATCAATTTTATCTGATATTAGGATGGCAACTCTGGCTCGTTTCTTGGGGCCATTTGTTTGTAAAATTGTTTTCCAGCCTTTTACTCTGAGGTAGTGTATGTCTTTGATGCTGAGGTGCGTTTCCTGAATGCAGCAAAATGCAGGGTCCTGTTTACGTATCCAGTCTGCTAGTCTATGTCTTTTTATTGGGTAATTGAGACCATTGATATTAAGAGAGATTAAGGCATAGTGATTATTGCCACCTGCCATTCTTGATGCTATCTTTATGTTTGAGTGGTTATCTACTTTTGGGTTTGAAGCAAGAAGGTTACTATCTCATTTTTTCCAGGGTGTTATTTCTCTCCCTGTATTGGCAGTTTCCACCTATTATCTTTTACAGGGCTGGATTTGTGGAACGATATTGTGAAAATTTGGTTTTATCATGGAATATCTTGGTCTCTCCATTTATGGTGATTGAGAGTTTTGCTGGGTAGAGTAGTCTAGGCTGGCATTTGTGCTCTCTTAGTGTCTGCATGAGATCTGCCCAGGATCTTCTGGCTTTCATAGTCTCTGGTGAGAAGTCTGAAGTGATTCAGATACGTCTTCCTTTGTATGTTACTTGGCCCTTTTCTCTTACTGCTTTTAATATTCTTTCTTTGTTTATTACATTTGGTGTTTTGATTATTATTTGACGGGAGGTATTTCTGTTCTGGTCCAGTCTGTTTGGAGTTCTGTAGGCTTCTTGTACATTCATCGGCATCTCTCTCTTTAGGTTAGGGAAGTTTTCCTCCATAATTTTGTTGAAGACGTTTACTGGCCCTTTAAGTTGCAAATCTTCACTCTCATCTATACCTATAATCCATAGGTTTGGTCTTCTCATTGTGTCCTGGATTTCCTGGATGTTTTGGGTTACACGTTTTTTGCATTTTGCATTTTCTTTGACTTTTGAGTCGATGCTTTCTATGGTATCTTCAGCACCTGAGATTCTTTCTTCCATCTCTTGTATTCTATTGTTGATGTTTGCATCTATGACTCCTGATTTCTTCCCAAGGTTTTCTATCTCCAAAGTTGTCTCCCTTTGTGATTTCTTAGTTGTTTCTACTTCCTTTTTTAGATCTTGGATGGATTTGCTGAGATCCTTCACTTATTTTTTTGTATTTTCCTGTATTTCTTTAAGTTTTTTTGCGTTACCTCTTTCAGAATTTCTGCTTGTTGACCCAAGTTCTCCTGCATTTCTCTGAGTGATTTTTGTGTTTCCTTCTCATGGGATTCCATCTGTTGATCCATCGTCTCCTGCATTTCTTTAAGCATATCTCGTGTTTCCTTTGTAAGGGCATCTATCTGTTGATTCATTTCTTTAAGCACTTTTTGTGTTGCCTCCTTATGGGCATCCATCTGTTGATCCATATTCTTCTGCATTTCTTTATGCAGTTTTTGTGATTCCTTTGAAAGTGCATCTACCTGTTGATTCATTTCTTTAAGCAATTTTTTGTGTTGTCTCCTTGTGGGCCTCCATCTTTTGATTCATGTTCTCTTGGATTTCTTTAAGCGATTTTTGTGTTTTCTTTGTAAAGGCTTCTAACCATTGATTCATGGTCTCCTGTAATTCATTATTAGATTTATTTTTGTCCTTCTTGTGGTCCTCTAATAGCATCATGAGAAGTGATTTTAAATCCAGATCTTGTCTTTCGGGTGTGGTGCGGTATCCAGGACTTGCTGCTGTTGGAGTGTTGGGTTCGGATGGTGCCATTTTACTTTGATTTCTGTTGGTAATGTTCCTACATTTGCCTTTTGCCATCTGGTTACCTCTGATGTTAGTTGGTCCTGCTGTCACTGGCTGTTGGTTGGACCTCCTGTGAGCCTGCAAAGCTACTTCTGGCCCCTCTGGATTACCAGGATTCCCCTGGTACCGATTTCCTGGGCCTGCCCTGCTCCTGAGTGACTTTGGAGCCCTGAAGTGCCTTGCCCCAAGTGATGTTATAATGGGGAATCCCTGCACATCCAAAGGCTCAATGTAATCGATTCCCGGAGAAGAGGTCGCCAAAGGGAGGCTGTTAGGCTCCTGCCTTGTGCAGGGTTATGTGATCTCTCCCAGAGTTGGGGGAAGGGAGCGTCCCTCAGCAAGGCAGAAGTCCCACAGCAGAGCTGGCACGCTGGTTACTGCAGATCTTCCCAGCTCTTGGTAGCACCATACACACAAGCCACCTGAGACCCAAGCGATATTATCAATACACAAGCTCTTAATTCCAGGAATTTAAAAAGACTTTAGCCTGAAGAAACAGTGTTTTTACAACTTTTGAACACTAGATGGAACCAGAGGCAATCTGGAAATCGTCTAATCAATAGGTCTCCATTCTGAAGATTCTTCTTTTTTTTTTTTTTAAGATGTCTACTGAAGTCACTACTAATTTATTAATTTTTTAAGGATTTTTTATCCATTTTTTTATTTTGTTTTCCAAATTTTTTTTATTTACATTCAAAATCATTTCCCCTTTCCCGTTTCCTCCCTCCCCGAAAGTCCCATAAGCACCCTTCCCTCCCTCTTTTCCCCATTCAACCCCCTCTTGCTTCTCTGTCCTGGCATTCCCCTACATCCAGTCTTTCCAGGACTAGAGGTCTCTCCTTCCATCTTCTTGGAAATCTATTGATATGCGAATTGTGCCTAGGGTATTCCGAGATTCTGGGTTAATATCCCCTTATCAGTGACTGAATACCATGTGTGTTCTTTTGTGATTGGGTTACCTCACTAAGGATGATATTTGCAAGTTCTGACCATTTGCCTAGGAATTTCATGAATTCATTGTTTTTAATTGCAGAGTAGTATTCCATTGTGTAAATATACCACATCTTCTGTCTGAATCCATTCCTCTGTTTAGGGACATCTGGGTTCTTTCCAGTGTCTGGCTTTTATAAATAAGGCTGCTGTGAACATAGTGGAGCGTGTGTCCTTATTGCATGCAGGTAAAGGCTATGGGTATATGCCCATGAGTGGTATAACAGGATCATCCGGGAGTGTCATGCCAAGGTTTCTGAGGAACTGCCAGACTGCTTTCCAGAGTGGTTGTACCTGCTTGTAATCAAACCAGCAGTGGAAGAGTGTTCCTCTTTCTCCACATCCTCGCCAACAACTGCTGTCTCCTGTGTTTTTGATCTTAGCCATTCTGACTGGTGTGAGATAGAATCTCAGGGTTGTTTTGATTTGCATTTCCCTAATGACTAAGGGTGATCAACATCTTTTTAGGTGCTTCTCAGCCATTAGATATTCTTCAGGTGAGAACTCTTTGTTTAGCTCTGTATCACATTTTTAATAGGGTTACTTGCCTCTCTGGAGTTTAACTTATTGAGTTCTTTGTATATATTGGATATTAGCCCTCTGTCGGATGTAGGGTTGGTAAAGATCATCCTTTCATGCTAAAGGTCTCGGAAAGATCAGGAATTTGAGGCCCATATCTAAACATATTAAAAGCAATTTACAGCAAACCAGTACCCAACATCAATCTGAATGGAGAGAAACTTGAAGCAATCCCACTGAAATCAGGGACTAGATAAGGCTGCCCTCTCTCTCCATATCTTTTCAATATAGTACTTGAAGTTCTAGCTAGAGCAATTAGACAACAAAAGGAGGTCAAAGGGATACAAATTGGAAAGGAAGAACTCAAACTATCACTATTTAAGGACAACATGATAGTATAATTAAGCCACCCAAAGAACTCCACCAGAGAACTCCTACAGCTGATAAACAAGTTCAGCAAAGTGGACGGATATAAAATCAACTCAAACAAGTCAGTAGCCTTCCTATACTCAAAGGATAAGCAGGCTGAGAAAGAAGTAAGAGAAATGATTCTCTCACGATAGCCACAAACCATATAAAGTATCTTGGTGTGACTCTAACCCAACAAGTGAAAGATCTGTATGACAAGAACTTCAAGTCTCTGAAGAAAGAAATTGAAGAAGACCTCAGAAGATGGAAAAATCTGCCATTCTCATGGATTGGCAGGATTAATATAGTAAAAATGACCATCTTGCCAAAAGCAATATACAGATTCAATGCAATCCCCATCAAAAATCCCAACTCAATTCTTCATAGAGTTAGAAAGAGCAATTCAAAAATTCATCTGGAATAACAGAAAACCCAGGATAGCTAAAACTATTCTCAAGAGTAAAAGAACCTCTTGGGGTATCAGTATCCCGGACCTCAAGCTTTACTACAGAGCGATAGTGTTAAAAACCGTATGGTATTCGTACAGGGACAGGCATGTAGATCAATGGAACAGAATTGAAGACCCAGAAATGAATCCACACTCCTATGGTCACTTGATCTTTGACAAAGGAGCTAAAACCATACAGTGCAAAAAAGATAGCCTTTTCAACAAATGGTGCTGGCTCAACTGGAGGTCAACGTGCAGAAGAATGCAAATTGACCCATTCTTATATCCTTGCTCTAAGCTCAATTCCAAGTGGAACAAAGACCTTCACATAAAACCAGACACACTGAAACTAATAGAAAGGAAACTAGGGAAGAACCTTGAACATATGGGCACAGGGGAGAATTTCCTGAAGAACTCCAGTAGCTTATGCTCTAAGATCAAGAATTGACAAATGGGACCTCATTAAATTACAAATTTTTTCAAGGCAAAAGACACTGTCAAAAAGACAAAGAGGCAACCAAATAACTAGGAAATGATCTTTACCAACCCTGAAGATTCTTTTAAGCATTATTTTCATTAATGATTGAAGAATTTAATACAACGTATTTTAAACATATTTTGAACACCTCTGCTAGATCCTCACATAAACAGTCTTTCTGTCCTTTACTCCTTACCCACCCAACTTCTAGATTTCTTCTAGCCCTCCCCAACCATGACATCTAGTTTATGTTTCACTAATAGACTTGGAGTTTGGCCTTCTCTGGGCTGTAGTTGATCTGCTAGTGGTTACACCATAAAGAAAAACAAAATGAAACAAAACCAAAACAAACAAAAACCACAGATTCACTTAATGGGATGTCCTACTGCTCTCTACACTGAGATTTTTGTCTTGATTTTGAGTTCCTGCAAACTTGTACACACTGTTACATTAACTGGGACATATTTATATTTGCAACTGCCCTGTTGTGTATAGAAAAAACCTGTTTTTGTGGTGTCATTATCCACCACCTCTGGCTCTTAACAATCTTTTTTCCTCCTCCTGGAAATGATGTCTGTGTCCTGAGGGAGAGGAGTGTGATATGTGTTTTCCATTAGGAATGATAATTTCACAATCTCAGATTGTATGCATATTGACCAGTTAATAGTTTACGTCTTAATTGCCACCTTCTGTGGCAAACTTCTCTGGTGAGGTTTGAAAGATATTTTAGGTATAGATTTATCAATTATTCATTAGGTATAATATTGACATTATATCCATGTAGAAAATAATATAATGAGCTCTCCACTAAGACTTATGAACTATACACGTTATTGGTCTCTTTAATACTGCCATTGATGGCTTTCAGCCCTTGAAACAACTGAAATACAAAATACAATCAGAAAGCAAATGATTACTCCCATTGCATTAGTGTCATAACTGTATGAATGAAAATATTTTCTCAGTCCAATCATTGTTGCTGGTTCTCAGCTGGGTGAGATTCATGATTACTTTCCTCCTTCAGTACTTTGCACGCCCCCTCCCATTATTATTGCTAGCCAGGAGGATGACACTTCTAAGTGAGTACCAGCCTGATTTTGGCAACATCTGTGACAAAAAATATGTTATTATTAGAATCATAAAGTCAAATTTTGCAAAGTGACTAAGAGTCTTGTCAATAATCTGTACTTATTGAAGTGTATGTAATACTAGGAGCTACTAATTCCCAAAGTGATAACTGATTTCTTATACTGGAGTTTTTATATACTAGAATACAGTGTCTACCCTTGGAATTACATCCCTCCTCCATTGTCTGGTAATTGTTGGGGTTGGGGTTGTGCTCTGTGTATTCAGATGCTGAGTATGTGCCTTAAGATCATGTTACAGTCAGGACATGAGCATTATATTGATCAATGTGCTATAAAGAAGGCTCTGACTTGTAAACAAAAGAATGGGATCTATGACTGGGCAGGAGAGATAGGAAGGCATAATTTTGAATTGAATGACGTGATCTCAGGTAGTGACATGAGGAGAAAGAGAGAGGAGAGGAGAGAAATGAGCCAGCCATAAGGCAGGATGGACCATGAGAATGGAACATGATCTTATGACCAAGAGAAGCTTACCTTGAGGACACACATAGAACAGAGCAATACTCAGTTGGCAAGTAACAGGGCAATTATCTGGTTATTAATAGACTAGTCATGTAGTACTAGCTCAGAATCTGCCCAGCATAGTACCAGTAGCTTGTTAATAAAATCTGATGTCTCTGTGTCATTTACTCAAGAGCTAAAGGGGATAGAGTGGGGGGCAGAAACTGCCTATAAAATTAGTTTTGTGTAAGTATCTGCTTAAATTTCACAAAGTTTCTATAGTAGTTGATTTTCATGAGGCTTTCTCAAAGGTTTTCATGTTAGTTAATCCTTCCCATCTTTTTTCCTTTTCATGTGTCCCCATCCATCATACCAATTAAACCCTTCTAATCCATGATTTCTATTTAGCCCTTTATAATACCTTATTCTATCTCCTTTCAGGAAAGACATAGCAACTTACTAATTCTCTGACTGCAGAATATATTATAAATAGAATACACATCCTGAAGATTCAATGATAATATTCAGAATTTTTCTGTGTTTGGATTACCTCACTCAAGATGATTGGTTCTACCCAATTCCCTATAAAATTATTTTTTTAAATAACGGAAAAATATTGCATTGTGTCAGTCCACGATATTTTCATTATTTATTGATTGTTTAATAAATATATATGGTTTTTAATTTACTGCCTACTATGAATAGAGCAACAAAGAACATTGATCAAGAACTGTCTTCATAGTAGAATGCACAGGTCTTTCTTTATATACCAAAGACTAATATAGGTGGATGTGGAGATATATCTGTTTTCATGTATTTGAGAAGCCTCCACATTGACTTCCATGGTGGTATACCACTTTTCACTCCAACATGCTGTAGATAAAGGCTCTTCTAGTCTCACATCCATCTTAACATTGGTAGTAATTTGATTCGTAGATCTTAGTTACTCTGACCTGAGACAAATGATATCTCAAAGTGGTTTTAATTTGTATTTTCTTAATGACTAAATATGTTGAACATTAACTGTTCCTCATCCATGGATATTATAGGTTTTGAAAATTCTTTGCTTAGGTGTTTGCTTCATTTTGTAACTGTGCTGTTAGTTTTGAAACTTGAAGTGAAAACTTCTGCTTTCTTTGGAAAGTCAGTTATGTTGAATGATGTTTTGCTGTAGCACACAGGTAAATGAAAGAATGTTTTGCTAATGCAGACATGTAAAAGAATATTTTACTGAAGCAGACAGAGGTGAAAGGATATTTTGCTGAAGTAGACATGTGAAAGTACATGTGATGTTTAGAAAGAATGCAAATATGATGCCACAGACAGTGGGAGCTTATGCATTGGTTTGCCTTGCTCCTCCTCTTTTCTGTTTATTCTATTTTTATTAGTTATTTTATTTATTTACCTTTCAAACATTATCCCCTTTCCTCATTTCCCCTCCAAAAACCGACTATCCCATCTCCCCTACCCCTACTCACTAACCAACCAACTCCCATATTCTGTCCCCTACATTGGTGCAACAAGCCTTCACAGGACCAAGGGTCTCTCCTCTCATTGATGTCCAGAAGACCATCTTCTGCTACATATGCGGCTGGAGCCATGGGTCCCTCCGTGTGTACACTTTGGTTGGGGGTACTGGTTGGTTCATACTGTTGTTCCTCCTATGGGGCTGCAAACCCCTTCAGCTCATTAGGGACTTTCTCTAGCTCCTCCACTGGGGACCCTGTGCTCAGTCCAATGGTTGGCTGAGAGCATATACCTCTGTATTTTTCAGGCACTGGCAGAGCCTCTCAGGACACAGCTATACCAAACTCCTGTGAGCAAGCACTTGTTGGTCTCCACAGTAGTGTCTGAGTTTTGTAACTGTATATGGGATGGATCCCCAGGTGGTGAAGTCTCTGGATGGTCTTTCCTTCAGTTTCTGTTCCACACTTTTTCACTGTATCTCCTCCCATGGGTACTTTGTTCCCCCTTCTAAGAAGGACTGAAGTATCCATAGTTTGGTCTTCCTTCTTGAGCTTCATGTGGTCTATAAATTGTATCTTGGCTATTCCAAGCTTCTGGGATAATATCCATTTGTCAGTGAGTACATGCCGTGTGTGTTCTTTTGTGATTGAGTTACCTCACTCAGGATGATATTTTCTAGTTCCATTCATTTGTCTAAAAATTTCATGAATTCATTGTTTTTAATAGCTGAGTAGTACTCCATTCTGTAAATGTGCCGCATTTTCTGTATCCATTCCTCCATCGAGAGACATCTGGGTTCTTTCCAGCTTCTGGCCATTATAAAAATAGGCTGCTATGAAGATAGTGGAACATTTGTCCTTATTACATGTTGGAGCATCTTCTGGGAATACGCTCAGGAGTGGTATAGCTGGGTCCTCATGTAGCTGGTACCATTCTGGAAATCAGTTTGGCGGTTCCTCAGAAAATTGCTCCTCTTTAGTCTTCACTGACAACATGGCCTGAATTGGTTTATCCTACATTGTGTTGTTGAGCTTTACTTTGTGATGGCTTCATATAGAGAAACTTGATAAAGAACTTCTCAGGGCTGGAGAGATGGCTCAGCGGTTAAGAGCACTGACTACTATTCAAGAGGTCCTGAGTTCAATTCCCAGCAACTACATGGTAGCTCACAACAATCTGTAAGGGGATCCGATGCCCTCTTCTGGTGTGTCTGAAGACAGCCACAGTGTACTCATATAAATAAAAATTAATAAAAACGATTTAAAAAAAAGAACTTCTCGTGATGTTCCTGTGGCTTCTGGCTGCTTCTCCAAGACTTGGGATGGTTTTGTGAGCTTCACAGTTTCGTCTGGATTGAACTGCCCTTGCTGGTTCATGTGTGGTGTCTGCTGAGTGATCTGGTCTGGAGCTGCTGATTCATGTTCAGTGTTTGCTAGTGGACTCAATAACAAATATTGGAAATGCTCCAGAAAACTACTTCTAAATAGGTCCACTTCCCCTGTATCCTAATAACCTTGCTTTTCCTCTATGTCTGGTGGGTGGTGGGATGAAGGAAAGTTTGAATGAGTATTAAAGTAAGTGGAAAGACATATCCCTATATTTTCTTAGTATTTGCTCATTTAATTTCTTGTATATTTTGAAAATACTTATCAAGCATATGTATAGATAGATGGTAAATGGTTTTTGCCCATTCGTCAGGCAACTTCAATATGTGAATCATGGCACTTTTGTAATATAGAGGCATTCTAGTTACATTGTCTTGTGGGTCAGTTGTTTGTCTTAGTTCGTATGCTGCCAGAATTGTGATCAGAGTCCTTTCCTGTGCCAGTAAACTTAAGGCTAATACCTACTTTCTCCTTAATCAGTTTAAGGGTATCAAATCTTACATTATGGTCATTGATACATTTGATATTGAGTTTTGTGAAGGATGATAGACAAGAATCTAGCTTCAATCCTTGACAGGCAAATATCCTGTTTGACCCGTACCATTTTGTTGAAGGTGCTAACTTTTGTCCAGTTATTTTTTTATTTTTCTGGATTCTTTGTAAAAAGTCAGATGGCCATAGGTTTGGCAACTTACACTCTGGTTCTCAGTTTTCTTCCATTGCTCAATGCATCTGTTTTATGACAGTATCATGCTGTTTTTGTTACAATAGCTCTGCAATCTAACTTGATTTCTTGGATGGTAATACTTCTAGTTTTTATTGTTCAGGATTTTTTTTTCTATCCTCCTTTTTTTTGTTTTTGGTTTTTTTTGCTTGTTTGTTTTTTTGGGTTTTTTTCAAGACATGGTTTCTCTGTGTAGTAGCCCTGGCTGTCCTGGAACTCACTCTGTAGACCAGGCTGGCCTCGAACTCAGAAATCCACCTGCCTCTGCCTCCTAAGTGCTGGGATTAAAAGCGTGTGCCACTACCACGGAGCTATCCTGGGTTTTTTATGTTGTTATTATTGTTTTTGTTATTGCTGTCATTTGTGTCAAAAATAATATTTATGATTATATTTGTAATTTACATAAAACAATTAATTTTAGTTTTGGAATGGATTGTAAAAAATCTCTCAATAGCTTTTGGAAGGATGATTATGTTCACAGCATTTATCCTACCAATCCATAAGTATATTTCCACTGTCTAGTACTGTCTATACTTTCTTTATGGAATGCCTTTAAGTTTTTATTATGCAAGTCTTTCACTATATTAGTTTGGTTTATTCCATTGTTCCTTTGAAGCCATTTTGGATGCAATTAGTTTTCTGTTTTCTTTTTGTATATATATATTTTTTTTTATTTTTATAGGAAGGTTACAGGGATTTGTGTGTTAATTTTTTATATTACTACTCTGTTGAATGGATATATTAACTCCAGGATAATCATGAGTGATGTAAATATTGTGTCAGTTCTTGAAACAGTGGCTTGTGTGGTCACCAAGAAATAATACTCTACTGTGCATATTAAGTGACTGATTGCCAAGCTCACATTTTGAATTAACCAAGTAAAATGACAGAGAATTTGATGTACAATGTATTTCTCCCTATGTTTCCATGGGCACAGTGAGATTAGAATTTTCTTCTGTGAAAAGGGGTACCTTTTCACATTGCTGTTTTATTCAATTATTAAGATGATGAATAAATAATATCTTCTAATTCATCAATTATTTACTTATTTATTAATATTAAAGATCAACTATTCTTAGGGATGGTTTAAAGTCTTTAGAACCTAGTCTTCCTAGCTGATTACAAGTAAAATTTTTCAGAGCGTCATGCTTATCATATATTTCTCCACAAATTTACTATTTTCTTCTTTTTAATTTATTGTTACTATTAGTATTAATATTACTACTATTATTGCTTATTCACTTTAAATCCTGCCTATTGCCAACCTCCTGGTGACCCTTTCCCACAATCCCTCCCCTTTTCCCCTCCTCTTTCCCTCTGAGTGGATTAGAGTCTGTATTAGTCAGGGTTCTCTAGAGTCACAGAATATATGGGTAGTCTCTATATAGTTAGGGAATTTGTCAATGACTTACAGCTTATAGTCCAACTCCCCAACAATAGTCAGCAGTATTTGTGGATGGAAGTCCAAGGATCTAGCAGTTGCTCAGTCATACGAGGCAGCTGTGGATGGAAGACCAAGGATCTAGCAGTTGCTCAGTCCCACAAGGCAGGCCAGGAAAAGACAGAGTGAATCTTCCTTCTTCCAATGTCCTTATATAAGTCTCCAGCAGAGGGTGTGGCCCAGATTAAAGGTGTGTGCCACCGAGTCTTCCAATTCTTGATTAGTTCATTCCAGATTTAGTCAAGTTGACAACCAGGAATAGCCACTACAGGGTCCCAGTGGATATCTCCCCACATTGATACCTCAAATACCCACGAGGCTAGATGCATCCTCTCCCACTAAGGCTAGACTAGTCATCCAATCTAAAAGAATATATCCCATATACAGGCAACACCTTTTGGGATAGCCTCTGCTCCAATTGTTTGGAATCACATGAAGACTACGATGCATATCTGATATGTGCAGGGATGCCTACATCTAGCCCTTATATGTTCTTTGGTTGGTGGTTCAGTCTCTGATAGCCCGAAGGGTCCAGGTTAGTTGATTGTGTTGGTCTTCCTTTGGAGTTTCTATCATCTTAGCTGGTAGAATTCTTCCTCCTATTCTTCCATAGGAGTTCCCAAACTCCATCCACTCTTTGTCTGTCGATGTTTGAATCTGTGTTAGTAATCTCATGGGTGGAGTTTCCCAGAGGACAGTCATGCTATCTTCTTGTCTGCAAGAAAAACAGAGTATCATTAATAGTGTCAGAGATTTGTTTCCCCATGAGATAGGTTGCAAGTTATTTGTTATTGGTTGGCTGGTCCCTCAGTTCCTGCTCCATCCCCAATCGCTGCATTTCTTATACAAAGGATGTTTTGAGGTAGAAAGTTTTTTGGATGGGCTCATGTCTTTATTCGTCCACTGGGCATCATGACTAGCTACAAGAGGTAGTTTTCAAATTCTCCATATCCCCAATGATGTAATAGTTAAGAAACCTCCACTGATTTTGGTGTGCTTTCCTTATCCCAGATCTCCTTCTACTTTGGATATGCCCCTTATCTCCTCACTTCCATCAGTTGCAGATCTCCATTCCCCTTGCCCCTCCCCAGATCTGAATCTGCTGACTCCCATCCTGATCAATCCACTCAACCATTCATTTCCCTCCCTCCATCTGCCTTCGATAACCATTCCATTTCCCCTTCCAAGTAAGACTCAAGCATCCTTCCTTTTGTCCTATTTCTTTTCTAGCGTCCTTGGATCTGGAGTGTAGCATGGGTATTTTGTGTTTTATGGCTAATATCCACTTATAATTTAATACATACCATGCATTTCCTTTTGGGACAAGGTTACCTCACAAATGATGATATTCGTAAGATTAATCCATTAGCCTGCAAATTCATGATGTCTTTGTTTTTCATAGCTGAATAGTAGTCCATTGTGGTGTTGTACCAAATTTTCTTTATCCATTCTTCAGTTGAGGAACATCTAGGTTGTTTCCAGCTTCTGGTTCTGAAAATGGGACGTGCTATGCACATAGCTAAGCAAGTGTCTTTGTGGAATGATAGAGTATCTTTTGGTTTATGTCCAGGAGTAGTATATCAGGGTCTTGAGAGAGAACTGTTCCAGGTTTTTTGAAAAACCACCCAAATAATTTCCAGAGTGGTTCTACATGTGTGTACTCCCATCAGCAATGGAGGATTGTTCAACTTGCTCCATATATTCACCAGCATGTGATATCATTTGAGATTTTGATCTTGGCCCTTCTGATCAGTAAAAGATGGAATCTTAGAGTTGTTTTGATTTGAATTTCCCTTTTGAATAAGAACTTTGAATGTTTCTTTAAATGGTTCTCTGGCACTTGAAATCCTGTTGAAAATTCCTTTTAGCTTTGTGCCCCATTTTTTAATTGGTTTATTTGGATTTATGGTGTTTAACTTCTTGATTTCTTTATTAATTTTTGATATTAACCTTCTGTCAGATGTAGGTTTGATGAATATCTTTCCCAATGTGTAGACTGCTGTTCTGTCTTACTAACAGTGTCTTTTGTCTTACAGAATTTTTGTATTTTCATGAGATCCCATTTAGCAATTTTTTTTTTATCTTGGAGTCTGAGAGCTTTACATGTATTATTCAAGAAATTGTCTCCTGTACCAGGGCATTAAAGGATATTTCTCTTTTATGAGATTTGGTGTATCTGGTTTTATGTTGAGGTTCATGATTATCTTGGACTTAAGTTTTGTGCAGGGAGATAAATATGGACATATTTGTATTCTTCTACATGTAGACACCCAGTAAGACCAGCACCATTTCTTTTTTTCCATTTTAAGATTTTGACGTCTTTCTCAAACCCAAGTGTCCATAGTTGTGTTCATTTACTTCTGGTTCTTTGATTCTATTCCATTGATCAATGTATCTATTTCTGTACCAATTCCATGCAGTTTTATAACCATTGCTCTGTGGTACAGCTTGAGGTCAGGGATTTTGATTACCCCAGAAGGATTGTGTTGGAATTTGGATAGGAATTGAATCGAGTCTGTAGATTGCTTTTGGTTAGATGGCAAATTTCACTATTTTAATCCTGCCTATCCATGAGCATGGGAGGGTTCCCATCTTCTAATATCTTCTTCAATGTCTTTCTTCAGGGACTTGAAGCTCTGGTTATACAGATCTGTCACTTTCTTGGTTAGAATATCACCAAGATATCTTGTACTATTTGTGGCTATTATAAAAGTAACTGTTCCTGTAATTTCTTTCTCAGCCCATTTATCATTTGTATAAAGAAGAGTTACTGATTTCATTGAGTTTTTTTTTAATCCAGCTACTTTGCTGAAGCTGTTTTTCAGCTGTAGATGTTCTCTGGTAAAATTTTTGAGGTTGCTTGTTTTTACTACAGTATCATCCACAAATATTAATACTATAACTTCTTTCTTTGAAAAGTGTTTCTCCATTATCTCCTTTTGTCCTAATACTCTGGCTAGAACTTTTAATACTATATTGAAAAGATAGGCAGAGAGTAGTCAGCCTTGTCTTGTGCCTGACATAAATGAAACTGATTCAAGTTTCTCTCCATTTAATTTGATGTGGAATAATTTTAGTTGTCTTGGTATTAGCTCTTCTTTGAATATCTTGTAGAATTTAGAACTAATACCATCTGACCCTGGTCTTTTTATTGTTGGGAGATATTTAATGATTATTTTATTTCTTTAGGAGTTAAAGATTTTGATTAAACTTGGAAAAGTGGAATCTGTCTGGAAAGTAATCCATTCCATTAAAAATATTCAGGAGTATAGAGGCTTCTGAAGTAAGACCCATCCATTTTTTGAATTTTCTCCATGTCTGTTGTTATGTCTCCCTTTTTATTTATGGTTTTGATTGTTTAGATACTGTCTTGCTGGTTATTTTGGCTAGTGGTTTGTCTATATGTTTGATTTTAAATAAATAGATAGATAGATGATAGATAGATAGATGATAGATAGATAGATAGATAGATAGATAGATAGATAGATAGATAGATGATAATGGAATGAACCTCTGAATCTGTAAGCCAGCCCCAATTAAATGTTTTCCTTATAAGAGTTGCCTTGGCAGGACTTCCAGGTTGGATGGAAGAAGAGAAGGAGTAGAGAGTTAGAGGCTTTTGGAATGGGGATAGAGTAACGGCCAGATGTAGCTGCTAGAGTTCCCCAGTATCATGGTGGATCCACCAGGATTCACCACCAGTGGAATTAGATTTAATACTGCTTACTAGATTAAATTTTATTTGATCCCAGAGATTGAGTTACCATTGTTTCTGAAAAAGAAAAAAAGAATTGCCTTGGTCTTGGTGTCTGTTCACGGCAACAAAACTCTAAGACAGGTATGTTGTGCCTGCATTTTCTTTGAATTCTAGAAAATCCTTAATATTATTTCTTCTCTCATTCAGATATCAAAAAGTAGAAAACTGATCAATTTCCATGAATGTCTAGGCTTTCTTTTGTTCATGATGTTGTTGAAGTTCAATTTTAATCAATGGTGGTCTGATAAGATTCAATACATTATTTTAATTCTCTTGTATCTGCTTAAGCTTGCTTTGTGACTGACTGTATCATCAATTTTGGAGAGTGATCCAAGAGGGGTTAAAAAAAAGTTATATTCTCTGTTTAGGCAAAATCTTCTAAAGTTGTATGTTAGGACCATTTCATTAATAATGTCTGTTTGTTTTGTTATTACTCTGCTTATGTTTTGTCTGCATAACCTGTCAATTGGTAATAGTGGGGTGTTGAAGTCTCCCCAATTAATGTGTAAGGTTCAATGTATCATTTCAGTGATAGCAAAGTTTCTTTTACAAATGTGGGTAATCTTGTCTTTGGGGCATTAAATGTCCTTAAGTAAGAAATAGCCTTGACTGATTTATCCTTTTTGGCGTATGAAGTGACCTTCCCAGTCTCTTTTGATTAATTTTGGTTGAAAGTCTATTTTATTCGGTATTAGAATGTCTACTCCAACTTACTTCTTGGGTTCCTTTGCTTGGAAAATTTTTCTCCATCCCTTTATTCTGAAGGAATATCTATATTTAATACTGACATGTGTTTCTTGTATGCAGCAGCATGATGAATCCTGTATTCTAATGCATTCAGTTAGCCTGTGTCTTTTTATTGGGGAGCTGAGCCCATTGATGCTGAGAGATATTAATGAACAGTGATTATTATTTCCTGTCATTTTAATGTAGGTGCATGTATGTGTGTTTGTGTGTGTATGTGTGTGTGTGTGTGTGTGCATATTTCTCTTATTTTTGCTTGTATAGAATTACACATTTCCTGTGTTTCCTTGAAGATAGTTATCCTTCTTGGATTGGAGTTTTCCTTCTAGTATTTTCTGTAGGGCTAGATTTATGGACAGTTATTATTTGAGGCTGCATTTTTCTCGAAATATCTTATAATCTCCATCAATGGTGATTGATAGTCTAGGTTGGCCTCTCTAGTTTTTAGAGTTTGCAAGATATCTGTCCATCCCTGTCTAGCTTTTAGAATCTCTTTTGAGAAGCCAGGTGTGATTTTGATAGTTCTGCCTTTGTGTGTTACCTGTTTTCCCCCTTCGCTTTTAATATCTTTCTTTGTTCTGTAGGTCTTGTGTTTTGATTATAATGTGGTGGAAGAATTTTTTTCTGGTCCAGTCTAATTCGTGTTCTATAAACGTTATGTATGTTTATAGGCATATCTTTCTTTAGGTTGGGAAAGTTTTCTTCTATGATTTTGCTGAGACTATTTTCTGGGTCTTGGAGCTAGGATTCTTTTTCGTCATCTATTTCTATTAATCTTAGGTTAGGTTATTTCATGTTATTCCATATTTCCTGGATTTTTGTGTCAGGAATATTTTAGATTTAACATTTTCTTTTACTAAGGTATTAATTTCTTCTTTTTATCTTCTAGGTTTGATATTCACTTTTCCATCTGCTGTATTCCCTTTGTGGTGCTTGTGTATTTTGTTCTTGTTCTTTGTTGCTTCTACTTCTACTTTCAGGTCTTGCACAGTTTTATTTATTCCCTTTACCTGTTTAATTTCACTTTGATTTATCTCATTAGGGGGTTGGTTTGCTTTCTCTTTAAAGACCTCTAACGTTTTATTGAAATTTCCTTTATTTCTTTTATTAATTTAAAATTTTTATTATTATTATTTTTATTTTCTATATTCTTTATTTACATTCCAAATGATTTTCCCTTTCCTGGTTCCCGTCTCCCTGAAAGTCCCATAAGCCCTCTTCCCTCCCCCTGTTCCCCATTTACCTAAGAATTTCATGAAATCATTGTTTTTAACAGCTGAGTAGTATTCCATTGTGTAAATATACATGGAAAATATCTCTGTTAAAATTGAAGAAATATATAGAAAAACACATTAAGATTGACTATTTCATGCAAAAATTATACAGATAAATGGTAGGCATAAAAAATATTCCTAAGTTGATTAAAAGTGAAATTATAAACATTTTCTGATAAAATTGAAAATCCACAAGGAAAATATTTCTGATAAAACTCAAGAAATATATAGAAAAACATGTTAAAACTGGCTATTTCATGAAAAATTATACAGATATGATGGTAGGCATAAAAATATTCCTAAATTGATTGAATTTAGAAATAAAAACATTTTCTGATAAAGTTGAAGATTTACATGGAAAATATCTCTGAAAAAATTGAAGAAATTTATACAGATAAATTGTTCAGAATTAAAATATTCCTAAGTTGATTGAAAGTAGAATTATAAACATTTTCTGATAAAATTGAAGATTTACATGAAAAATATTTCTGATAAAATTGAAAAAATATATGGAAAAACATTAAAGTTGAAAATTATCACGGAAATTTATAGAGGTAAAATGGTTGGTATAAAACTATTTCTAAGTTGATTGAAAGTGGAATTATAAACATTTTCTGTCAAATTGAATATTTACATGGAAAATCACCACGACCTAACGCTGGTCTCAAGTTCAAACAAAAACAATGGAAAACACACATGCCTGTGTACTTTGAACAATGCTCTTCTCAATGATAGCTTGATCAAGGAAGAAATAAAGAAATAAATTAAAGACTTTTTAGAATTTAATGAAAATGAAGACACATAATACCAAACCATATAGGATACAATGAAAGCAGTGTTAAGAGGAAAATCCATAGCTCTGATTGTCTCCAAAAGGAAAATGGAGAGGGCTTACGCTAACAGCTTGACAGTTCACCTGAAAGCTCTAGAACAAAGAGAAGCAAATAAACCCAAAGAGTAGATGGCAGGAAATAATCAAACTCAGGGTCAAAATCAATCAAATAGAAACAAAAAGAACTATACAAAGAATCAACAAAAGCAGGAGCTTGTTCTTTGAGAAAATCAACAAGATAGATAAACCCTTAGCCAGCCTAAGCAGATGCCACAGAGGCACTACCCAAATTAGTAAAATCAGAAATGAAAAGGGAGACATAACAACAGAAACTGTGGAAATTTAAAAAATCATCAGATCATACTCCAAGTGTTTATACTCAACAAAGTTTGAAAATCTGGATGAAATGGATAGCTTTCTAAAATACATACCAGATGCCAATGTTCAAAAAGGGTCCGATAAACCATCTAAATAGTCCCATAATTCCTGAGGAAATAGAAGCAGTTGTTAATAGTCTCCCTTAAAAAAGAAAAAGAAAGCCCAGGACCAGATAGGATTAGTGGGGAATTCTATCAGATCTTCAAAGAAGAGCTAATACCCATACTCTTCAAACATTTCCACGAAATAGAAACTCAAGGAACACTGCTCAATTCATTCTACGAAGCCACAATAATGCTTATACCTAAACAAAAAAAAAAAGACCAAACAAGGAAGGTGAACTTCAGACCAATCTCTCTCATGCACATCTATGCAAAAACACTCAACAAAATTCTGGCCAACCGAATCCACGAATGGCTTAAAACTATAATTCACCACGATCAGGTAGGCTTCATCCCAGGGTTGCAGGGATGGTTCAATATACAGAAGTCCATGAATGTTATTCACTACCTAAAATAAACTCAAGGAAAAAGATCACATGGTCATTTCATTAGATGCTGTAAAGGTTTTTGTCAAAATCCAGCATCCCTTCATTATAAAAGTCTTGGAGAGATCGGCAATCCAAGGCCCATACCTAAACATAGTAAAAGCAATATACTGCAAATACATAGCCAATCTCAAACTAAATGGAGAGAAACTTGAAGCAATCCCACTGAAATTGTGGACCAGACAAGGCTGCCCACTCTCTCCCTATCTATTCAATATAGTATTTGAATTCCTAGCCAGCCAGAGCAATCAGACAACAAAAGGAGGTCAAAGGTATACAAATTGGAAAGGAAGAAGTCAAAGTATCAATATTTGCAAATGATATGATAGTATACTTAATCGACCCCAACACTTCCACCAGAGAACTCCTACAGCTGATAAACAACTTCAGCAAAGTGGCTGGATATAAAATTAACTTAAACAAATCAGTAGCCTTCCTCTACTCAAAGGATAAACAAGTTGAGAAAGATATTAGGGAAATGACATCCTTCACAATAGTAACAAATAATATTGCATACCTTGGTGTGACTCTATGGAAACAAGTGAAAGATATGTTTGACAAGAACTTCAAGCCTCTGAAGAAAGAAATCAAAGAAGATCTCAGAAGATGGAAAGATCTCCCATGCTCATGGATTGGCAAGATTAATATAGTAAAAATGACCATCTTGCCAAAAGCCATCTACAGATTTAATGCAATGCCCATCAAAATCTCACATCAATTCTTTATAGATCTAGAAAGAACAATTCTCAAATTCATCTGGAATAACAAAAAACAAAACAAAACAAAACAAAACAAAACAGGATAACCAAAAGTATTCTCCACAACAAAAGATCTCCTGGGGGAAATCACCATCCCTGACTCAAGCTCTACTACAGAGCAATAGTGATAAAAACTGTTTGGTATTGGTAAGGAGACAGACAGGAAGATCAATGGAATAGAATTGAAGACCCAGAAATGAAACCACACATGTACGGTCACTTGATATTTGAGATTAATCATTTCTTCTGTGATATTCCACCTATCCTGTTATTATCTTGCTCAGATATACATGTCAATGAATTAGCATTATTTGTGTTTTCTGGGTTTGTTGAGTTGTACACTATTCCAGGACTTCTCATCTCTTACTGCTACATTATCACATCAGTCTTGAAGATCAGTTCTGATGAGGGCAGATTCAAAGCTTTCTCCACCTGTGCCTCTTACCTGACTTCAGCTGCAATTTTTCAGGGAACTCTGCTCTTTCTGTATTTCTGACCAAGTTGTTCCTACTCCTTAGATCAAGATAAAACAGCCTCATTGTTTTATACTCTGGGGATTCTTATGCTCAGCCCTCTGTTTTACAGACTGAGAAACAAGGATTTGTGATTATTGACTGGGACTTGTGAGAATACTCCCTGTGATGACAACAAAGAATTATTTTGAAAAATCTCATGTGGGGTCACAAAAGGCAATTGAAAAAAAAGAAGGAGAAAGTGTGGGGGGTTCTCTCTCTCTCGCTCTCTCTCTCACTCTCTCTCTCGCTCTCTCTCTCGCTCTCTCTCTCTCTCTCTTCTGGATGAATAAAACTTCATTGAACTCAAACAAGCAAGTTATTTTTTCCCACACAGCTTATAAACACAAGCAAAATCATTCAAGCAGTATAGAAATGTGACTACATTCTATTTTTTTAATGAATTCCTATTAAGAAGGTCCAGTATGCTTTCTCAATACCTTTACATGAACAAATATTATGTAGTACAGGCTTTAAAAAAACATATTATTCCCAAGATCCCATATCAATTCATAAATAGTCTGTTATATGTAACAAAGAATGTGAACAAGCAAGATACTTTTTTTTCAGCCAGTTTTTCTTTTCCTTTTTTCTTTTTTTGCTTACTTTTTTATTAGATATTTGCTTTATTTACACTTCAAATATTAGCCCCTTTCCTCATTTCCCCTCTAAAACAACCTATTCCATACCCCTCACCCTGCTCACTAACCTACGTACTCTCACTTTCCTGTTCTGGCATTCCCCTACACTGGGGCATCGAGCCTTCTCAGGATCAAGGGCCTCTCCTATCATTGATGTCTGAAAAGACCATCCTCCGCTACATATGTGACTGGAGACATGGGTCCCCCTATGTGTACTTTTTAGTTGGTGGTTTAGTCCCTGAGAGCTCTGGGGGTACTGGTTGGTTCATATTGTTGTTCCTTCTATGGAGCTGCAAACCCCTTCAGCTCCTTGGGTCTTTTCTCTAGCTTCTCCATTGGCGACCCTATGCTTAGCCCATTGGTTGAACTGTGAGCATCAAGTTCTATATTTGTCAGGCACTTCAGCCAGTTTTTCTTACTGGCAGATAGCAACTTGTGGTTACAAAGATAGGATCAATTATTTCATTAATTATCTTAAAAAATAATCTTATAAAAATCTTAAAGGAATCACAAATTTAAACTTATATAAAATGTTTATATTCTCCTTTAACAATTATAATTTAAATCCTCAGAAGGCACATCTACTCATCAGAAAGATTTATTAAATCATACCATGAAGCTGAGGGCAAAAATGGCTACAAGGAACTAATCATCAAGTAAATTGCCATTCTAGCCTCAATAAGACTCAGGGCAACCAATGCTAGTTAAGAGTGGCATTGTTCTTGTTGCCTGACCTCAAAAATTCCCTAGCTTAACTATTAAGAGAGTTTTTTAATTGGGATATTTGGGTTGCTATTGTTTCTTTTTGAGTTCTTTATAAAGTTTGGATATTAGCTCTCTGTCAGATGTAGGGTTGGTGAAGATCCTTTCCCAATATTTAGGCTGCTTTTTGTCCTATTGACAGTGTCCTTTCCCTTGAAGAAGCTTTGCAGTTTCATGAGGTCCCATTTATCAATTGCTGGTCTGAGAGCCTCAGCCATTAGTGTTTTAATCAGGAAATTGTCTCCTATACCAATGCTTTCAAAGCTATTTCCTACTTTCTCATCTATCCCATTTAGTGTATCTTGCTTTATGTTGAGATCCACTTGGATGTGAAATTTGTGTAAGATTATAAGTATGGAACTATTTTTATTCTTCTCCAGGTAGGTATCCAGTTAGATCATCACCATTTGTTGAAGATGCTTTCCTTTTTCCATTGTAAGATTTTGGCTTCTTTATCAAAAATCAAGTGTACATAGTTATGTGGACACTTCTCCACAAAAGTACACAAATAGCCTTCTCAGGTCATTTCTTAAGGAAACCCAACATGCCTCATGCCATCAGGACTTAACAACTTTTGGCAGTAACTCTGGTTCAACACTTAAAACCTCATTTTGTGGATGTGAAGTCAAGTTTTCCTAACAGAAGATTCTTTGCCAAAATATTAGAAGGATTTTTATCCCAAGTCTTGGTACTAGCCATGTTAGTGTGCACATCTTTGTCATAATTCTGAGCCTCCACATTCTCCCTAATAGATCTCTTTAAGTTCTGGTTGAGCTTTTACAGAATAATGTTCTTAGAGCTTTTACAGAATAATGCGGGAAACCTTTACAGAAAGTAGTTGCAAAGCAAATAAACCATTTGGTCAGTTTTGTCACTAACATAACTACCTTTCAGTACAATTTCTCTGTGATAGCTGAAGAAATGCATCAGTCTACGTCCTACAGGATATTTTGACATGCCTTGTAAAGACTCTGTGTGCTAGAATTATCAAACATTTATACTATCACTTACTCCATTAGCTTTCTCTTCCTTCCCCGTATTTAGTGCTTATTAAATGCTATGTTGGAAATTCACTAACAATTATTTCTTCCTTCCATTTTTCAACTCTGTTAAATATTCACAAAATTAGTCCCTCAACTAAAATGCTATTGCTTGATGCCATTTCCTTTTTTGACATTTTATTTGTAATTATTATAATTTATGAGTATGAAATGCATTTTCATTGAATTAATATTCATTTATCTCCTTATTTATTAACTCTCATTTCCTTCAGAACACATGTCTTCCTCCATCTCAAGCTTCATTAGCATGCAAAGCCCCATTTGTGTTGCCTGTCTACTCATATGCATGTGGACATCCTCTGGATCATGGTTGACTGGCCAGGGCCACACAGTTAATGAAAACAGAGTCCTTTACTTCACCAGTCATAGACAAGCAATGTCTCCTCAGACAGTGCTGGTAGTGCACAGGCACCTCTTTGGTTTATTCTAGACTGTTGAATGCTTTGCTCAGTAAAAGCAACCACAACTGTTCATACATAATAAAATCAGTGGTGCTCTCATTACCAGAAAACGATTTTGACCCAGTGTTTCCCAAATATGTATTTCCAATTTGTCTTGTTCTTTTTCCAAGACTGAGAGGGGAGAGAACAGGTGTGTTATGGGTACCACAATTATGGTTGAGCACTCTCATCCTTGGCACTTTGACTAGTTGTGAGTTGTGTATTACCTGTTGAATGTGTTTGTGTGTGTGTGTGTGTGTGTGTGTATGTGAGAACACTCATGCATGCATGCCTCTGATAAATTCTGTGAGTGAAATCAGCCTCTAGTTATGGAAATGAAAAAATAGAGGTTCATTTTATAATCATGGAGAAATATGATTTTATTTTTCAAATTAAAGTCATCAATAGAGTACCAGAACTTAAAAAGGGCTTAATGGTGGAGCACCATTGAGGTTTGTGGTTGTTCTGTCACATGATGGCACTGTCCAATTTAATGTTTGGTGAAAACTTCATTTCTATTTCATTAAGGGTCTCATTTTAGTGGATTTTCAGCATAATGGACTAGAAAGCATGCAGGGTTTTTTTTTTCATAATTGCATCAATTTCTTTCCATAATACTCTGGGTGATTAATTTATCTGTTCCAAAATTATTTACTATCTTACATGACTACTTTAAAGTTTGGAAATTCAATATATAGAAAAGAAAACAAACTGCAGCATTTCTAATGCACCAATTTAAAAGGGTATTAATTATTAAAAAAAGATGCTAATTAAATCTGTAAATCATTTATTCTAAATTAAAATTCATTATAGATTCCTAAATGTGATTATATATCTCCACATTTTACCACAACCTAATTTAAAAAATATATTATTTGATTTCACTGAATTCTGAAATAGTCTTACAAAGATACACTTCCCATGTGAATAGCCCTGTTGCTTTCATGTCTATAATAAAAATGAAGAATTAAAATTTTTCCTTATTCTCCATGTTCAGTCAAATGCATAGATGAAATTCTAATGTTTCAGGTAACTCATTCAACAGTTTAAACAACAGGAAATGTTATAGAAGAAATGGACAATAAAATAATTGTTCAACAAAATACATGTGTCTATAAATTTCCATTTTCTGGAAGATAGCAATTATATCAAGTCATATTATTATATTGACATCTTGACCTCTCTATCTATTAAAGTGTATGGAGAAGACACATAGGTGGGTGTCTCTGTATTTATGTGTTTTTATGTAATACACTTCAGGTCTCATTACCAGTGTCTAATATTGACTTAAAATATCATTTTTTTCTCTAATTGCTTTTTTCTATTTTATCTACAAAACAGACTACACAATATTTATATTGTATAGCTGCAATGTTCAATCCTTCAACAAAAATTACTTCTCTCTTTTGAGGATACTTTTTTAAAGTATTATTTGTACAATGCTTCAATAGCATTATTATTATCATAGTAGCATTTAAGAAGAGGGGAAAGAAAAGATTTTTGTCATTATGAAAGGCCAACAATGGTAAAGAAGGAAAGAAACAATGATGGATTAAGTTCAGTGTAGATGACTGGTAACCCCTGCACACACACATGTCTAACTATTTCCACTGTTCATCAGAATTTATTCAAATTATGATTTGTTCATTTTCTAACAGGATTGGAGTAGTATATCTTAACACCCATATAATTCCAAGGCCTGTGACCAGATCCTGTTCTTTCTCACCAACAAACATTTCTTTAGATCCAAGAATCCCAATTTCCTATCTTTCATTTTTTTAGACATGTTTTTCTTTCATGGCCAGTAGATTGTTTTCATACAAAATATTCTGATTTCACTTCCAAAATACACTCTTCCTAGTACTTCCCCAACTCTCTTACTATTTGGATACACGTACTTTCTGTTTTTCATTTAAAAACAAGCAGGCATCTAAGGATCAAAAATAAAATAAGATAAATTCCAAACAAACAAATCGGAATAAAACAAAAAAACCAAACAATTAGAATGACAAATGAACCCAATAATAAGCACAAGAAACACATGTAGATTCATAGACATATATAGTTGTAATTTCACAATTTTCCCAAAAACACCATGCCGAAGGCCATAATATGGAAATTCTTCTGCTCATTGGGTATAGATACTTTGTTCTAGATTATGGTAAAAATCCTTTCTATTTAAGAATAAAATAAAATTTCATTCTCTTGTAAAAATTATGCATGTTCTGAGTTTATAGTCAATGTCCACATCTTTCAATTGATTTTACAATTCATCTTTATCAATATATTAGTAACTTTGACATTTAAAGGAAAAATACACAAAAAGGCAACCACTGAAATTGAGGAAAGCTTAATGCAATTAAAATAGAATGAAAAGATAAATGCAATTATTTCACAATTGAAATGATCATGAAAATTCCTGCTCATATGTATCACATCTAACTTCATGGCAAATAATGAAGTATAAAACATTGGAATGCCTATAACATTTTCTTGTGATTAAAATTATGTGAAATATTTATGCTAATCACTTAAATTAGTTAACACAACTTTCCTATGGTTGATTCAATATCATTTTATACAAATTACCATTATTACTTGAGCATATACACATAATGCAACTATTTACACCACATTTTATTTCCCAGTTTTTGCAAGGCCTCTTTCACATCCTTGTTTCTCAGGCTGTAAATCAGAGGGTTCAGTATAGGAATTACCAGTGTATAAAACAGGGAGGTCATTTTATCTTGATCTAGAGAATAAGAAGTACTTGGTTGGAAATATGTAAAAAGCAGGGTTCCCTGAAAAATTGCAACAGCAGTCAGGTGTGAGGTACAGGTGGAAAAAGCTTTGAACCTTCCCTTGGCAGAATGGATCTTCAAGAATGATAAGATAATATAGCAATAGGAGACAAGGACTCCTGAAATAGTGCTCAACTCAATAAGTCCAAAAATAGTGAATATCATTAACTCATTGACCTGTGTATCTGAACAAGACAATAACAGTATAGGAAGGATATCACAGAAAAAATGATTAATCTCATGTGACCCACAGAAACATAAACGGAATGATAATGTAGTCTGTATCAAAGCATCTGTCATTCCTACAAGGTAAACACCAGCCAGGAATTGGTAGCATACCTTATTGGACATGTCTACTGCATATAGCAAGGGGTGGCTAATGGCTTTGTACCGATCAAAGGCCATCACTGCCAGCAGCACACACTCAACATCTATAAAGATACAGACAAAAAGAATTGCAAGGCACAACCAACAAATGGGATGGTTTTGTACTTTCTGAAAAGGTCTATCAACATCTTGGGCCCAACTGCAGAGGAGTAGCAAAGGTCAGAGAAAGAGAGGTGGCTGAGAAAGAAGTACATTGGTTTGGAGCTGGCGATCCATCTTGATCAAAATGATCATTCCAATATTAGTTATGAGAATAATAAGATAAATAGCTAGGAACACAGTAAATATTAGCATTTTCATGTTAGGGTTATTGGTAATTCCCAAGAGGTGGAAATAAGGTAATGAAGAGCAGTTTTCCTTGTCCATGATTCGTTCTTTTCCTATGATGTTGTAAAGGTCAAAGGAAAATTGATTAGATTTCTTTTTCTGGCTATATTAATATATCATCTTTAAGACAAAAGATGTTTAATTTGTTTAATGATATACATATAAAACTAGTGAGGTAGAAGTAGTTTTGAAGAGACATGGTTATAGAAAAATAAAGTTGTACTTTAGGAAGCTGAAGATAAAATTGGAATGGTTTTGTAATTCATGGGACATCCAAATTGTCTGTGTATCCATCATTCGTATTAAAAAGTGCTTTTGAATAAAGTTAATGGTAATCATTGTATATAAAATGGTACAAAGAAGCTTTCAAATTTAGAAAGACAAAACAGAAGGTTTGTAAATTGACATATCTTGATCTACAAGAAGTGAGATCACTATATATTCAACAAATATAATCACATGAGTCACCAACAGTTATATTGAAAAACAGTTACTAAACAGTATTATGGTACAAGTTTTGGAGTATATTAGTCAAAACCAAAATACAATTTGTTGATTTTTTTCCTTCTGTCATTATTTGAGGGTTTGCCAAACTACCTAAAGCCCTCTCTGTAACTTGTTTGACTCCCTGTATGAATCCCTTAAACAGCCAATAAGTATGAAATAGAAGCAAGAATTTATAATATATAAATTTTAAATTGTTGCATTTTTAAAGATTTTATTGATCTGAAACACAAAACATGGTAGCTATTTCAAAGATTTATGATTGATTTTTCTTTGGTCTATGGTATTTATGAGTATACATGGGAAGTGCCTGTCTGTATCCACTTAGCTACCATTTATTTATCTAAATTTGAATGTGGGTAGTTAGCTGTTAGAATTTCTAGATTTAAATATCATGGCATCTGGTGCATCTAGGATTAAAGCTACATATGTTAATATTTCATATCTGTTATTAGCTGAAAATGATGAAAAAATGATCAATTGAATATTTGTTATATTTAATTAAATAATTACAATCAATAATTACAATCTCACCAATTTTACATTTCAAAATAAAATAGCTTTTTTATTTCTTTTCCTATTTTTAGATGCTGAATTCTTTAGCCTACCTGAGATGAGAAAGTCCTTCCTACCTTTTACTGGTGTCAGGACTACATATCTTGTTAATTTATGTATTTTCAACTACTGACAACTGGGATTTACACACTTGAGCATTTGCCTTTACTCGTCTGCATTATTCAAATATAGATAATTAAATACATATTTTCTCCTGAGAATAACAATACAAGTTTTAGTAAAACTAAACTTTTAATTCTTTACTCTTTTCACAAATTGATCTTTGAAAATTTTCAAGAGAATTTAATTAACTGTAATTATATTATCACATTATAGTTTAACTAGCTATAATTATACTATAACTATAATTATGACTATTGCAAAGTATATTGCTATCATGAATCACCTTCTGCCTATGAACCCAAACATATAGTGAACTCAAAATGGGACCTATATTGAAAATTTCCATTACTTTCCCCCTTTCTACTTTTCTTTTTGTATTTTCTTTTCCTTTCTTTTATTTGATTTCTGAGACAGTCTTCTTATTCTGTAATACACAATAATGTTACCATATATATTTATCATTAATCCATATTTTATTATTGTCCTCAATGACCATGGCAATCACAATTTTTATCTTTTGATTTATTGTCTTAGCTACTGATTTGACTGGACTTTCACTGTAACAAAGATCCAAACCCTATATCCATGGCTTTGAAACATGTCTTCATTAGTACACAGGTGTATGGGCATTTAAATTTTCAAAAGTCACTAGTTGACATTAGTGAAGTATATAATTTAAGGCAAGGTAAAGAGTTTGATTATATTTTTACCTACTTACATATAAAATAAGTAAATAAAATCTAACAAAATATGTTTAAGGATAAGTATTACATTACATAATGTGTTCATGAATCAATTATCATAACAGTATTGTTTAACAAGGTTATGACAACTGAGACAGATTAAGACTTTGTGGAATAAATGAGGGAGGAGGGATTTAATAACTACAGAAAATATCTTTTCATTTGAGTCACTCCTTATAGCCTAACATCCCAGAATTCATTACTTTTAAAACAAATCAGTGCTCTCCGGAGTTTATTTCCCTGAATAGTATGTTTGCTCATTGATAATGAATATCTCAATCCAAAGACCTCTCTCACACAGTGGGTTTAGAAGTTGCATTTTTTTTTACTTTAAGACACCATAATTTGTATTCTAGGACAACTTCAAAGTTTATAAGAGCTATGTATTGTTTAATTAGCTTCTTCTTTACATTATAGCATAAAATAAGCTTTCTCATAAACATAATATTTCTGTGAAATGCAAAGTTTCTGTATGTGTTAAAAATAACAGTGAGAGCTGGGTGAGGTGGTGCACACCTTTAATCCCAGCACCAAGCAGGCAGAGTTGGAAGACAGCTAGGACACATAGAAAGACACTGTTTCCCCACAAAAAAGGAAAATCTCATTCAGTAAACATATACTTAAAATGGAAGGAATAAGAAAGGTTTAATGCAGACATGTGTCAAAAAATGTCTGCACAAAATCTACTACTACTACTACTACTACTACTACTACTACTACTACTCCACACACACACACACACACACACACACACACACACAGGAACATATTGTAGAGATTTATTTATTTATATTTGTATGTGTGTACGTGTGTGTGTGTGTGTGTGTTTATGTGTGTGCTTGAATGAGTTTATGTGCACCATATGTGCAAAATATCCTGTAGAAATAAGAAGAAGATGTTACATGTGCTGGAACTGGGGTTACAGATAATTTTGAATTGACATGCGGGTTCTGAGAATTAAACTTTGGTTCTTTGCAATAGAACTGGATGCTCTTAATCACTGAGCCATCTCACAATCTCAAGGAATTTGTTTCAAAACAACTTTTTATAATACTTCACCAGACCTATGCTTATAAAATTGAGTACTCAGTATGGCACAATGAAAAAGTTTCATTTAAGTCATTATATGTTCAATTAGAAAACAATCTTTCTGCTTGCTGAGTCCTCTGGAGTAAGCAGAGCTGTTCTGAGAAGACTACTTTCCCAGGGGCAACTCCATTATTTCCTTACCACTCCACCCATGTTCATCAGACCAGTAGATTCTGAAACATACAGGTATGCTTCCCTTCTGTCATCCATCCTCCCTGATGGCTGAGTCCTCTGGAGCAAGTCTAGATGTCATGAGAAACCTCTTAGCCCACTACTTCTATGCCAAACTTCATCAGACCTGTAAGTCCTGACAGTATAGAACTGCAGAACCTGAACCAAAGAACTCAAAGATACCCATTAGAGGCCTGTCACACCAGGATCATTGATGTTAACAACTCTGTCCTCTGAATCCCTACTACAACAGGAACATCCAGGTATTAAAGTTACCTAGATGGCTAAAAGCCCTTGAAAGAACAAAATCAACAAAAGCCAGAGAAATATGACACCTTCAGAGCACAGCTAACCTACTACAGCAAGCTCTGGATATGCTAACATAAGAGAAGCACAAGAATGGACTTAAATCCAATCTTATAAAAATGATAAAGGTTTTTGAAAAGGGAATGAATAAACAACTTAAAGAAATAAAGGGGTCTTCCCTTTCAGCCGCCATTTGCAGCACGGAACCAGGCAGCTCCACAGCCTTCTGTGCACAGACCCAGGCAGAAGAGAGTTGCTCTTCCAGGAGTACAAACACAGGTTTACAGACTGATTGGAGGGGCAAGCTCCAGCCAGATACAACAAGACCAACTAACACCAGAGATAACCAGATGGCGAAAAGCAAGTGCAAGAACGCTACCAAAAAAAAAAAAAAAAAAAAAAAACAAGGCTACTTGGCAACATCAGAATCCAATTCTTCCACAATAGCAAATCCCAGATACCCCAACACACTGGAAAAGCAAGAGTTGGATTTAAAGTTTCTTCTCATGATGCTGTTAAAGGACATCAAGAAGGACATAAATAAATCCCTTAAAGAAATACAGGAGAACATGGGTCAAATGGTAAAGGCACTTAAAGAGGAAAGACAAAAATCCCTGAAAGAAATACATGGGAGCATGGGTGAACAGGTAGAGACCCTTAAAGAGGAAACACAAAAATCCCTGAAAGAATTACAGGAGAACACAAACAAACAAGTGAAGAACTGAACAAAACCATCCAGGATCTAAAAATGGAAGTAGAAGCAATAAAGAAATCACAAAGTGAGACATCTCTGGAGACAGAAAATCTTGGAAAGAATTCAGGAGTCATAGAAGTAAGCATCAGCAACAGAATACAAGAGAGAAAAGAAAGAATCTCAGGGGCTGAAGATACCATAGACAACATTGACTCAACAGTTAAAGAAAATGCAAAATGCAAAAAGCTCCTGAGTCAAAACATCCAGGAAATCCAGGACACAATGTGAAGATCAAACCTTAGGATTATAGGTATAGAAGAGAGTGAAGATTTTCAACTTAAAGGGCCAGTAAATATCTTCAACAAAATTATAGAAGAAAACTTCCCTAACCTAAAGAAAGAGATGTCCATGAACATACAAGAAGCCTACAGAACTCCTAACAGACTGGACCAGACCGGAAAGTCCTCCTGGTACATAATAATCAAAACACCAAATGCACTAAACAAAGAAAGAATATTAAAAGCAGTAAGAGAAAAAGGTCAAGTAACCTACAAAGGCAGGCCTATCAGAATTACAGCAGACTTCTCACCTGAGATGATGAAAGCCAGAAGATCCTGGGCAGATCATATACAGACCCTAAGAGAACACAAATGCCAGCCCAAACTACAATACCCAGCAAAACTCTCAATTACCATAGATGGAGAAACCAAGATATTCCATGATAAAACCAAATTTACCCAATATCTTTCCACAAATCCAGCCCTACAAAGGTTAATAGATGGAAAACTCCAACATGAGGAGGGAAACTACACCCTAGAAAAAGCAAAAAAAAAAGTAATTTTTTTCCAACAAACCCAAAAGAAAATAACCACACAAACATAAAAAGAACATCAAAAATAACAGGAAGCTACAATCACTATTCCATAATATCTTATAAAGTCAATAGACTCAATTCTGCAACAAAAAACGGAGTCTAACAGAGATGTTTTTCATCTGGATCTTCGATTTTATCAGAAAATGTTTGTGACTCCTCTTTCAATTTAGTAATGCTTTTTGTGTTTACCATTTTGACTGTATTATTTTCCATGATAATCTTTAATTTTAACATTTTTTTCTGTGTATTTCTTCGATTTTGTCGGAGGTGTTTTTCATGTAGATGTTCTGTTTCGTCAGGAGGGGGGTGTGTTTGTTGTTCCACTTTTAATCAATTTAGGAATGTTTTTTGTGCCTACCATTTTGTCGGTAGAATTGTCCATGATAATCTTCAATTTTAACGTTTTTCTGTACTTTTCTTCAATTTTGTCAGAAGTATTTTCCATGTGGATCTTCAGTTTTATCAGACAATGTCTGTAATTTAACTTTCAATCAACTTAGGAACATTTTTAGACCATTCATTTTATCTGAATAATTTCCCATGTAATAGTCAGTTTTAATATGTTTTTCTAAATATTTCTTGAATTTTTTTCAGGGATATTTTCCTTGTAGATTTTCAATTTTATCAGAAAATGTTTATAATTCCACTTTCAAAAAACTTAGGAATATTTTCATGCCTACCATTTTATCTGTATAATTTTTCCATGAAATAGTCAATCTTAACGTGTTTTTTTATATATTTCTTCAATTTTTTCAGAGATATTTTCCATGTAAATCTTCAATTTTATCAGAAAATGTTTTTATTTCTAATTTCAATCAATTTAAGAATATTTTTATGCCTACCATCTTATCTGTATAATTTTTCATGAAATAGTTATTTTTAACATGTTTTTCTATATATTTCTTGAGTTTTATCAGAAATATTTTCCTTGTAGATTTTCAATTTTATCATCAAATGTTTATAATTCCACTTTCAATCAACTTAGGAATATTTTTATGCCTAAGTTTATACATTTTATCTCTATAATTTTTCCATGAAATAGTCAATCTTAACGTGTTTTTCTATATATTTCTTCACTTTTATCAGAGATATTTTCCATGTATATTTATACAATGTAATACTACTCAGCAATTAAAAACAATGAATTCAGAAAATTCTCAGTCAAATGGATGGAACTAGAAAATATCATCCTGAGTGAGTTAGCCCAATCACAAAAGAACACTTGGTATGCACTCACTGATAAGTGGGTATTAGCCCTAAAGCTTGGAATACCCAAGATACAATTCACAGACTAAACGAAGCTCAAGAAGAAGAAAGACCAAAGTATGGATACTTTGGTCCTTTTTACAAGGGAGGAATAAAATACCACTTGTTACTCTTAAATAACCTGTCTTTCATGTGTTCTTTTTGTGTAAGATGGTTGTATCCTCATTCTGCCAAATCTTTCTCTCATTTCTCATTTTACTGCTGCTCAATTAGACATTGTTTTTAAACATGTAGCTTCTACAAACTAACTTTACCTTCATTGTTAGGGAGTAAAGGTGTGTACTAAAGATATGTCTGTTTTCCAAACATAACATGCTTTATCACAGGGAGTGTCTGCATTCTGAATGGGTCAGTTTTTTTGGATGTGAACCTTGGTAGAGAAGACGTTTTGTTGGCTTAAACTTCCTCTACAGATTCTGAGAAAAACCTTCCCAGAATATTAGATCTCAATGATCAGGTCTTTTTCTTAATCTACCCCAACTTACCAGTTTTTATTGTTCCAGCAATACAACAGTTTTACTCTAATGGTTCTAGGCTCTTGATAATCATATCCAATTATTCAACTACAGTTGACCAGATACCACAAGCTCTTCACACAAATGGCCCAGTGCAGTCTTTGTTTATTTCTGAAACTTCAGAAGTCAGCACTTTGTCATCTGCATTGCTTTCATTACTCTTGTATTCTAAGCTCCTACATCACAGTTGACTGAAGTCTCAATACTCAATGGCTCTTTTTTTCACCAGAAAGTTTGAATAGTTTTCAAAGTCATTCCACAATCCATGCCAAAGCAACACGATCAGGTCTGTCTCAACAATACTGCATCATTCTGGTTCAAATTTCTGTCCTAGCTATGGTTACAATTGTTGTGATAAAAAAACCTATGACCTAAAAAAGTAGGCAATGGAATCATTTATTTGGCTTTGCTTCCTCATTACTGATCATTGTGGAAAGAAGTCAGGAAAGGAATTGACAAGAACAAGAACCTGGATGCCGGAGCTGATATAAAAATTAATTATTGATATTCTGTATAAGTTAACTACATGAGGTGTGTGGTACTCCTTGAGGTGTGAGGTACTCCTTAACCACCTTTTGTTTCAAATAATTACTTAGAGACCGTTTAGCATTTCAAAACTTAGGCCTTAGATGGCTGACTTACTTTTTTTTTTTTATTTAGGTATATTGCCTATTTACATTTCAAACATTGTCCCCTTTCCTGGTTTCCCCCTCTCCTGAAAATCCCATAAGCAATATCTCCTTCCCCAATCAGTCCTCCCCTGCTTCCCTGTCCTGGTATCCCTCTACACTATGGCATTAAGTCTTTCCAGGACCAAGGGCCTCTCCTTCCTTTGGTGTCTAACAAGACCATCTTCTGCTGCCTATGAGCCTGGAGCCATGGGTAACTCCATGTGTACACTTTGGTTGATGGTTTTGTCACTGGGAGTTCTGGGAGTACTGGGTGATTCATATTGTTCCTTCTGTAGTGCTGCAAACCCCTCAGCTACTTGGGTCCTTTCTTCAGCTCCCCCACTGGGGACCCTGTGCAGAGTTCAATGGCTGGATGAGAGTGTCCCCCTCTGTATTTGTCATGTACTAGGAAAGCCTCCCTGGTGATAGCTTTATCCAGCTCTGGTTAGCCAGCATTTGTGGGCATGCACAATAGTGTCTGGGTGTAGAGAGCCATGTTGGGGTATCTTGTCGCCTGGAAGAAACTTGACATTGACCAAGGTGAAGTTCTCCCAGCCTGTGAGCTGAAATTTCTGTGCTAGACATAATGCTGCTCCACCTAGGGTGGAGTGAAGGAAGTTCTTTGTTCCTCCGGGTCTAAGAATTCCTGAATTAAGCAGGTGAACTGCCAAGCTTCCAGAGCAATAGAGCCAACTCCCTAGTGAAGAGCCAGACCAGATCTGCAGACCTGGTTCCAGGCTTTGGGGGGAAGGGCTTTTTCTCCCGCCTATATATTTGGAAAAGTCCATTAAAGTTTGAGCTTTAAGCAGGAAATATAGCTTTGGCTCCGTATTTCTCTTGTCACCCCGTCATTTTCTAGACCCTGCTCTCCATCCAGAGAACCTGATAACCCATTCATATGAAGCTGCAGGCCATTTCATCTGGGTTTTGTAACTGTATATAGGATGCATCCCTGGGTAGGGTAGTCTCGGGATGGTCATTCCATCAGACTCTGTTCAACTTTTTGTCTTTGTATTTTCTTCTGTGGGTATTTTTCCCCCTTCCTACTAAGGACCCAAGGATCCATACTTTGTTCTTCCTCCTTCTTGGGCATCATTTGTTATGTGACTTGTGTCTTGGGTATTCCAAGCTTCTAGGCTAATATCCACGAATCATTGAGGGCATACCATGTATGTTTATTTGTGATTGGGTTACCTCACTCAGGATGATATTCTCCAATTCAATCCATTTGCCTAAGAATTTCATGAATTCACTGTTTTTAATGATTGAATAGTATTCCATTGTATATCTATATATATACCACATTTTCGGTATCCATTCCTCCGTTGAGGGACATCTGGGTTCTTTCCAGCTTCTGGCTATTATAAATAGGGCTGCTATGAACATAGTGGAGCATGTGTCCTTATTACATGCTAAGTAATCCTCTGAGCATATGCCCAGGAGTGGTATAACAGGGTCCTCCAGTAATATAATGACCGGTTTTCTGAGGAACCACCAAATAGATTTCCAGAGTGTTTTTATCAGCTTGAAATCCCACCAAAAATAGTGGAGTGTTCCTTTTCCTCCACAACCTTTCCAGCACTTGCTGTCTTCTGAGATTTTTATCTTAACCATTCTGACATGTGTGAGGTGAAATCTCAGGGTTGTTTGATTTGCATTTCCCTGATGACTAAGGATGTTGAACATTTCTTTAGGTGTTTCTTAGCTATTCAGTAATCCTCATGTGAAATTTTTCTCTTCGTTCTGTACCCTATTTTTTAATAGGGTTATTTGGTTCTCTGGAGTCTAATTCAGACTTTCAACTAGTTTTACTAATTTAACCATATAGCCCTATCTTCATAACATTCATATAATATGTATTATATGTAATATGAATATAATATATAAATATATATCACATCACATTAGAAGCAGCATAAAACAAGATCTTGAAGAAAAAAGAATATCAGAAAGAGTACCAAACGGAGTACTACAACTGTGATTCAACTAAGAAAATCCAAAATTGTTAAGTAGCAATAACTAAAACATTTAGGGCTAAAACATCCAAGAAATTTAGATCGTGACTAAGCATATACAGTAATGAATTAAATTGTTTAAAGAAAGAGCTAAATAAACAAACGAAGAGAGAAGACATATTCAAAGACTGTATGAGGCAGAATTTCCTTAATGGACACAGAAATTAACATGCAGACAGGAATGAACTCCAGAATGACAAGGTTAAAGTAGAACGTTGCATTCACAAATCACAGCAATTGGGCTATAAGTATAAATAAAAGAATGTCTTCTCATTGTGCTCTAGATTTTCTGGATATTTTGGGTTGCAAACTTTTTGCATTTTGCATTTTCTTTATTTTTTTTTAATTTTATTTTCTAAGTTTTTTTTTTTTATATACATTCAAAATCATTTCCCCTTTCCCGTTTCCTCCCTCCCCAGAAAACACATAAGCCCTCTTCCCTCTCTCTTTTTCCCATTCACCCCCCTCTCGCTTCTCTGTCCTGGCGTTCCCCTACATCCAGTCTTTCCAGGACCAGGGGTCTCTCCTTCCATCTTCTTAGAAATCTATTGATATGCGAATTGTGTCTAGGGTATTCCGAGATTCTGGGTTAATACCCCATTATCAGTGACTGCATACCATGTGTGTTCTTTTGTGATTGGGTTACCTCACTAAGGATGATATTTTCAAGTTCTGACCATTTGCCTAGGAATTTCATGAATTCATTGTTTTTAATTGCAGAGTAGTATTCCATTGTGTAAATATACCACATCTTCTGAATCCATTCTTCCGTTGAGGGACATCTGGGTTCTTTCCAGCTTCTGGCTATTATAAATAAGGTTGCTATGAACATAGTGGAGAATGTGTCCTTATTGCATGCAGGTAAAACCTCTGGGTATATGCCCAGGAGTGGTATAGCTGGATCCTCCAGGAGTGTCACGTCCAGTTTTCTGAGGAACCGCCAGACTGCTTTTCAGAGTGGTTTTACCAGCTTGCAATCCCACCAGCAGTGGAGGAGTGTTCCTCTTTCGCCACATCCTCGCCAACAACTGCTGTCTCCTGTGTTTTTGATCTTAGCCATTCTGACTGGTGTGAGATGGAATCTCAGTGTTGTTTTGATTTGCATTTCCCTAATGACAAGGGATGATGAACATCTCTTTAGGTGTTTCTCAGCCATTAGATATTCTTCAGGTGAGAACTCTTTGTTTAGCTCTGTACCCCATTTTTTAATAGGGTTACTTGCCTCTCTGGAGTTTACCTTCTTGAGTTCTTTGTATATATTGGATATTAGCCCTCTGTCGGATGTAGGGTTGGTGAAGATCATTTCCCAGTTAGTTGGTTGTTGCTTTGTCTTTTTGACAGTGTCTTTTGCCTTGCAGAAACTTTGTAATTTAATGAGGTCCCATTTGTCTATTCTTGATCTTAGAGCATAAGCTATTGGAGTTCTGTTCAGGAAATTCTCCCCTGTGCCCATATGTTCAAGGTTCTTCCCTAGTTTCCTTTCTATTAGTTTCAGTGTGTCTGGTTTTATGTGAAGGTCTTTGATCCACTTGGAATTGAGCTTAGTGCAAGGAGATAAGAATGGGTCAATTTGCATTTTTCTGCATGTTGACCTCCAGTTGAGCCAGCACCATTTGTTGAAAAGGCTATTTTTTTTCCACTGGATGGTTTTAGCTCCTTTGTCAAAGATCAAGTGACCATAGGAGTGTGGATTCATTTCTGGGTCTTCAATTCTGTTCCATTGATCTACATGCCTGTTACTGTCCCAATACCATGCGGTTTTTAACACTATTGCTCTGTAGTACAGCTTGAGGTCCGGGATACTGATTCCCCCAGATGTTCTTTTACTCTTGAGAAAAGTTTTAGCTGTTCTGGGTTTTCTGTTATTCCAGATGAATTTTTGAATTGCTCTTTCTAACTCTATGAAGTATTGAGTTGGGATTTTGATGGGAATTGCATTGAATCTGTATATTGCTTTTGGCAAGATGGTCATTTTTACTATATTAATTCTGCCAATCCATGAGCATTGCAGACTTTTTCATCTTCTGAAGTCTTCTTCAATTTCTTTCTTCAGAGACTTGAAGTTCTTGTCATACAGATCTTTCACTTGTTTGGTTAGAGTCACACCCAGATACTTTATTTGGTTTGTGGCTATCGTGAAGGGTATCATTTCTCTTACTTCTTTCTCAGCCTGCTTGTCCTTTGAGTATAGGAAGGCTACTGACTTGCTTGAGTTGATTTTATATCCGGCTACTTTGCTGAAGTCGTTTTTCAGCTGTAGGAATTCTCTGGTGGAGTTCTTTGGGTCGCTTAAATATACTATCATATCGTCTGCGAATAGTGATAGTTTGACTTCTTCCTTTCCAATTTGTATCCCTTTGACCTCTTTTTGTTGTCTAATTGCTCTAGCTAGAACTTCAAGTACTATATTGAAAAGATATGGAGAGAGAGGGCAGCCTTGTCTAGTCCCTGATTTTAGTGGGATTGCTTCAAGTTTCTCTCCATTTAGATTGATGCTGGCTACCGGTTTGCTGTAAATTGCTTTTACTATGTTTAGATATGGGCCTCGAATTCCTGATCTTTCCAAGACCTTTAGAATGAAAGGATGCTGAATTTTGTCAAATGCTTTCTCAGCATCTAATGAGATGACCATGTGGTTTTTTTTCTTTGAGGTTGTTTATATAGTGGATTACATTGATGGATTTCCTTATATTGAACCATCCCTGCATCCCTGGGATGAAGCCTACTTGATCGTAGTGAATGATCGTTTTGATGTTTTCTTGGATTCGGTTGGCAAGAATTTTATTGAGTATTTTTGCATCGATATTCATAAGAGAGATTGGCCTGAAATTCTCTTTCTTTGTCGGATCTTTGTGTGCTTTTGGTATTAGTGTAATTGTGGCTTCATAGAAGGAGTTGGGTAGTGTTCCTTCTGTTTCTATTTTGTGGAACAGTTTGAAGAGTATTGGTGTTAGGTCTTCTTTGAAGGTCTGATAGAACTCTGCACTGAAACCAACTGGACCTGTGCTTTTTTTGGTTGGAAGTCTTCCAATGACAACTTCTATTTCTTCAGGGGTTATAGGGCGGTTTAGATGGTCTATTTGATCCTGATTTAATTTTGGTACTTGATATCTGTCAAGGAAATTGTCCATTTCCTCGAGATTTTCTAGTTGTGTTGAATACAGGTTTTTGTAGTAGGATCTGATGATTTTTTGAATTTCCTCGGTTTCTGTTGTTATCTCTCCCTTTTCGTTTGTGATTTTATTAATTTGGATACTGTCTCTGTGCCCTCTGGTTAGTCTGGCTAAGGGCTTATCTATCTTGTTGATTTTCTCAAAGAACCAACTCCTCGTTTTGTTGATTCTTTGTATGGTTTTATTTGTTTCTACTTGATTGATTTCAGCCCTGAGTTTGATGATTTCCTGCCTTCTACTCCTCTTTGGTGTATTTGCTTCTTTTTGTTCCAGGGCTTTCAGGTGTGCCATTAAGCTGTTAGTGTATGCTGTCTCCCGTTTCCTTTTGGCGGCACTCTGGGCTATGAATTTTCCTCTTAGCACTGTTCTTATTGTGTCCCATAAATTAGGGTATTTTGTGCCTTCATTTTGCATTTTCTTTGACTGTTGAGTCAATGCTTTCTATGGTATCTTCAGCACCTGAGATTCTTCTATCTCTTGTATTCTGTTGTTGACACTTGCATCTATGACTCCTGATTTCTTTTCAAGGTTACCTATCTCCAGAGGTGTCTCCCTTTGTGATTTCTTTGTTGTTTCTACTTCCAATTTTAGATCCTGGATGGTTTTGTTCAGTTCCTCCACTTGTTTGTTTGTGTTTTCCTATAATTCTTTAAAGGATTTTTGTGTTTCCTTTTTAAGGTATTCCACCTGTTAACTCATGTTCTCCTGCATTTCTTTAAGGGAATTATTTATGTCCTTCTTGAAGTCCTCTATCAGCATCATGAGATGTGATTTTCAATACCGATCTTGCTTTTCTGGTGTGTTAGGTTATCCAGGACTTGCTGTTGTGGGAGAACTCATTTCAGATGATGCCATGTTGTCTTGGTTTCTATTGGTAATGTTCTTGCCATTTGAATATCTTTGGTGTTAGCTGGTCTTGCTGTCTCTAACTGTGGCTTATCTGCTCTGCAAGCCTCTGTATCTGTACTACTGGGGGACCCGTTCTCTCTTTGTACATCAGTTTGTAGGTACTCCTGTGAGACCTGCTCTCTTGTGGTAGTATTTGTATATGTAGCTCTGTGGCCCAGGATCAACTCTGGTTGCAGAGAGAAATCAGAAGACTCCTGTCTCAGGATGCTCCAAGACTCTTGTGTCCTCAGGGTTTCTAGCTGTTGACTTTGAGCAGCAGGGGTGGTCCTCCCTGTGTTGTCTGGCCTCTCTCCATTCCTGGGTGATCAGCTACCTCCTTGTGCTGCCTCAATATGGCACATTGTAGTATAAGATGGTCCCATGGCTCCAGTTGCATATGCAGCAGAGGATGGCCTTGTTGATCAAGGGAAGGGAGGCCCTTGGTCCCTAGAGATTCAATGCCATAGTGTAGGGGAATACCAGGACAGGTAAGTGGAAGTGGGTGGATTGGTAAACAGGGGGAGGTAGATTGGTTAGGTGAATTTTGGGGGTGAGAATAGGAAAGGGGCAACATTTGAAATGTAAATAAAGAATATATCTAATAAAAAAAGGAAAAAAAAGTATTAAAAGTTCTTCATGAGTCCACATCACACGCAAGGTCTTCTGCTGAGGTTGTGGGCCTAAATTTGGAGCCTGGGGTTAGTGTGGGGTAGTTTATGGCTGGTACAGACATGACCTCCAGGAAAGCATATGGAGTTGTGGGTTGGAAAATGGAGCTCAGGGTATGATTGCAGTTTACAGCTATTTGATTTGCTTTAAGGGTAATTGATGGGCATGTGGTACAGGTTCTTATCTGGATCAATGGCATTGGTGTGGCCTCCAGGAAACCTGGCAGAAAGTTCATAACATTTTTAAACAGCTAAATAATGTTCCACTGTGTAAACCTAAAACCCCAGTACTTTCCTCTGTTGAAAAGTATCTAGTCTGTTTGCAAATTTTGGTTCCTATTAATAGCGAAACAATATTTACTGGTGAACAAGCATTTCTACAGTAGGATATAGTCTTTTGATGATACAGTTTGTCTTAGTTTCTATTTTATTGTTGTGCCAGAGACACCATGACCAATGTGTGTTATATATATTTGCAAGATTATTACAGTTTCTAAGCTATAATTCATGAACATTGTATCAGGAATCATGTCTTCAGGAAGTTTTAAGTTTTACATAAAACAAACTTCATGTGTATTTATTTGTGTTTTTCGAACATCTGTTAGTTGATTTATATAAAAATATTTTACATATACTTTTAATGAACAATTACTCACACAGGTATCTCGTCAAGGTATTGTAAGAATACAAATTTACATATATGTTAGGATAACATGATTAAAAAATATACTACTTGTTAAAGAGACTGTAAAGACACAATGCTATTTATGCAGATAGGGAAATAATTGAAACAAAGACTTGATAAAAAATCTTGTATGACTCTCATACTTTTTATTTGGTCAGGAACATTTTTGTCAAAACTGAAGAAATAAAGCCAAAATTAAAGAACTAGAATAAACACAAGAGCTGGAGAGATGGCTCAGTGGTTAAGAGCACTGACAGCACTTCTATAGGTATAGGTCCTGAGTTCAATTCCAAGCAACCACATAGTGGCTCACACAATTTGTAATGGGATCTGATATATATATATATATATGGATGCATAGATATCTCAGCGGTTAAGAGCTCTCTTAACCACTATTGACTTACTCTTCTGAAGGTTCTGAGTTCAATTCCCAGTAACCACATGATGACTCATAACCACCCATAAAGAGATCTAATGCCCCCTTCTGGAGTGTCTGAAGACAACTTACATACAATAAATAAATAAATATTTTAAAAAATAAATAAATATTTTTTAAAAAGAAAAAACACAAATTAATATGAACATTATCAAAAATGTTTTCATATTTTTAGATTTCTACCTTTAGTAGAATCAAATGAACTCACGATAACCATAAAGCACATTAGTACAAGTAATCTAGTCAATGCCTGTCATTCATCAAGATTAAAGTTGAAAACACTAATAAAGGTAAAAATGTAAAACTTTGGTAAATGTTTCCTGACTCATAATGGAAGCTATACTCAGAAATGTAATTAATTGCATTTCATTAAGGAAAGAGTAGGGAAAGAGCCTTGAGAGACTTAAGTCCCAACAGTCTCTAGTTAAAATAAATGGATCTACCTATTGTTCAGGTGCTAGAGAATAGCATAGGAAGACAATCATCTCAGGTAGGTTTCTGAATGAAGTGCATTCAAACAAAATACATTCCATTTCATTTTCTCTAAAATCAATAAAACTCAAGCTGACAATTGTGTAAATTGTTTAACCCTGAATTATTAGGCCAGAGAGAGAGAGAGAGAGAGAGAGAGAGAGAGAGAGAGAGAGAGAGAGAGAGAGAGAGAGAGAGAGAGAGAGAACAAGTTCTATAATGGTCAGAAATATTCTTCATTCAACCTTAACAAATTTTATGTCTCTACATTTTCACTAGTAGGAAGAATTTTAAGAGCAAAACATGGTTTTATAACAATGCAGAATGCAAGTTACTTGTTCCTGTAGGAAGACATACTATTTGTCAGGTGGTTGCCACATGCCAATTTAAAATTTGCTCTATATTTATTCAAATAATTCTAGTCATTCCACAGTGAAGGTTCTGATATTTGCTCACCAAAACCCACATGAAAGAAAAATCATTGAAGCTGTACAAATACACATTTCACAGTCCACATTCTAGTTCTCATATAAAACAAAGGGATAAACAGCTGCCTACAATAAATACACAAAACTAGTTATACAAAATAAATAGAGGGCTGTAATTGCCAATTTCTCTTAAAGGGAGGGAAAAAGTTTTCTGATAGAGTGACACAGAGTAAATCAACTACTTCAAGACTGGTCACAGATAATGGACTCTGCTGGTCATTTGTTTTGCTTTTACCTTGTTTCACTTTGGTGTTTTGTTTTGTTTTTTCATAAGGAATTGTATTTTTTATTTTCTTGATTTGGGAATTTTGTTATTTTGCTAAGATTTTTTATGTTTTTTTGAGAAAGATATTAAAGTTTCTTGGATAGTGAATGCAAGAGGATCTAGAAGGACTTGGAGAGAAGAATATGACCAAAGTATATTTAAATTTAAAATTTGTTTTAAATAATGAAAACATAACAAAAATAAAACTGAAAAATAGACCAAGTTAGAAATCAACAACCAGCAAAATAGTTTGCTGTTTTCTGATGCAACTAATATCTCTTCTCAGTTTTATTTATTTATTTGCTTTTTGTCATTTGTGATATATAGATGTGGCACATAACTCTAGTGACAGACATTTCAGTAAATGGTCTTTCATACTTATAATGACTTAGTACCATAATTCCTTTTATATATTAAATCATAGATATATGTTAATGATAAATGCTGTTGAAGCAAAAGCAATGACTAATAGCCTATAACAACTGAGAGAACCTTATGCAGCAAATGGCAATTTCTATTATTATGATTATGATTATATTGCTTAATATCACCTATAGCCTATCAGATATGGAACCAGGCTTTATATATTTAAATATACTGCTTCATATTAAGTGAAAGAGAGCAATCAAAGTTATACAGATCAAATACTATATGAACATTTATATACAAAGTTTATGACCTTTCTACTCCTTGCTTTTATAACTTCACTGTCCTGATTTACACTTTTTTTTCAAAATGTTTTCAGACTTTATAAAAATTTATTGAATGATTAAATAATGTTATGCTTAGTTAAATTAAATACTATTCTATATTTGTCCAGTAAAAAGGAAAACTAAACTACTATTGCATTATGACTTTTGTAAATTTTTAGACCAAAACCAAAGAATCATGGATAAGGGGAACTGCTCCTCATTGACAGAATTTCTCCTTTTGGGAATTACCAATAACCCCGAGGTAAAAGTGTTTTTATTCACTATGTTTCTAGTTGTTTATCTCACTAATCTGCTGACAAATCTTGGAATGATCATTTTGATCAGAATGGATCCACAGCTTCACACACCAATGTACTTTTTTCTCAGCCACCTTTCTTTCTCTGATCTTTGCTATTCCACTGCAGTTGGTCCCAAGATGCTTGTAGGCCTCCTTTCCAAGAACACATCTATTACTTTTCTTGGCTGTGCTATACAGTTCTTCACTTTCTGCATATTTATAGATGCTGAGTGTGTGCTGTTGGCAGTGATGGCATTTGATCGATATAAGGCCATTAGTAACCCCCTACTGTACGCAGTAGACATGTCCAGGAAAGTGTGCTTCCAATTATTGACTGGTGTTTATTCTATGGCATTAGCAGATGCTTTGATACATACAACATTGACATTCCACTTATGTTTCTGTGGGTCTAATGAGATTAATCATTTCTTCTGTGATATTCCTCCAGTGCTAGTACTGTCTTGTTCAGATACACAGGTCAATGTGTTAGTCATATTCACCGTTTTTGGTTTCATTGAACTGAGCACCATCTCAGGAGTTCTTGTTTCCTATTGTTACATCATCTCATCAGTCTTGAAGATCAACTCTGCTGCTGGGAGATTAAAGGCTTTCTCTACCTGTACATCACACTTGATTGCTGTTGCAATTTTTCAAGGAACTATGCTCTTCATGTATTTCCGGCCAAGTTCTTCCTACTCCCTAGATCAAGATAAAGTGACTTCCCTTTTTTATACACTTGTAATCCCTATGCTTAACCCTCTGATTTATAGTTTGAGGAACAAAGATGTGAAAGAGGCACTCCAAAGAATAAGAAGTAAAATGTGTTTAAAATAATTGGATTATATGTATGACATACTTCACTATCTTCACTGGATTGTTTTCTAGAATTTCCTCTGCATGTATGTTATGGCTGTTAATCTGGACATTTTTGCTTTGTTTTGGGACTCATTTTCTCGTATTGAGTTGTCTTCTGCAGCCTAGATATGAGGGCTTTTTCCATGTTTTATTGTATCTGGTTTTGTCATACTTGGCTATTTTCTATTGAGGGTCTGCTCTTTTCTCAAGGAAAACAAAATCTACATGGATCTGGGGGATGGGGAGATGGGAAAGAGCTGAGTAGAGTGGATGGAGAGTGTGGTCAGGATGTATTCTATGAGAGAAGAATCTATTTTCAGTAAAAGTAAAAACATAAATAAAAACAATTTTGTGATACTTCAATTATGATAAATGAATTTATTTTTATATTTTATTGTATTTTTTAGCTCTGGAGATGAAATACAGAACCCTGCAAATGTCAGTCATGTATCCTAAAAACTTATATATACATAAATATGCATATATATGTATACATATAAGTTTATATAAATAGATACTCCAGAGAATTTTCATTTTATTGTATTCATGTTAAGTTTTATTGGATTGGTATTAATAGCATGATAAAAAGATGTCCAATGGATATGGTAGATGATAATTATAGAGACTCTTTTTTTTCCTAATTTTTTTATTTACATTTCAAATGATTTCCCCTTTCTTGTTTCCTCTCTCCCAGATAGTTCCATAAGCCCCCTTCCCTCCCTCTTTTCCCCATTCAACCCCCTCTCGCTTCTCTGTCCTGGCATTCCCCTACATCAAGTTTTTCCAGGACCAGGGGTCTCTCCTTCCATCTTCTTGGAAATCTATTGATACGTGAATTGTGTCTAGGGTATTCTGAGATTCAGGGTTAATATCCCCTTATCAGTGACTGCATACCATGTGTGTTCTTTTGTGATTGGTTTACCTCACTAAGGATGATATTTTTAAGTTCTGACCATTTGCCTAGGAGTTTCGTGAATTCATTGCTTTTAATTGCCGAGTAGTATTCCATTGTGTAAATATACCACATCTTCTGAATCCATTCTTCCATTGAGGGACATCTGGGTTCTTTCCATCTTCTGGCTATTATAAATAAGGCTGCTATGAACAAATTATAGGGACTCTTAAATGATTCATCATTAGTCTGAAAATACAACCGAAAAAAAAAAAAAACCTTTGGGTCAAATCTCAGAAGCCTAATGTGTGAAGGAAAATTTCTTGGCTGGATCTATTAAATCACAGAATTAAGAAGGTAGCTACTGAACAGATTTTCTGAGATGGTATTCAAATAAAATTTGCTTTTGAACAAGGTGTCTAAACTTTTGCTTCTTTTCCCCATTTGAGGTTTACCAAAATCATGGACAGAAATTACTTTAGGAAGAGATTTATTTATTTTTCTCATAGATAATGAAACACAGAGAGATACAGAGAGAGGCTATACAGACTGCTTTGTCTGTCGGTGGTAACACAGACCTGCAGTGCTGGTCTACTGAGTGAAACTAGGCAGGAAACAAACAGAATTCTAATTAGGGATTGGTTATAACCTCTAAGTCATGGTTTGGCACCCACTCCACCAACCACATTGCTGTTGGAAAAGACCTTTAGCTGTGCATATAGTTACTCTTGCTGGTAAACAATTGTTTAATCTAGTGAGATTTGCTAGACATTTTACCAGAACAGTCCTCCCATATTCCACATGTGCTCACCGTTATCTCATAATGAAATGCATCTGGAATATCTTCTAGGAGACCAATAGTATTAACAGTCCCACTGCCTTTCAAAGTTCCAAAGTCTCTTAGCTATTACCATCTGTGAAACATAAGATTTGTTATATATTTCAAATATAAAATAGTTACAGAATAAATTTTTAAATTCTAATGCAAAAGTTTAGCAAGAAAAATACAGACCAAGTTAATGATAAAACTCAGCAAGAAAAAATGAATACTTTACTTTTATCCCCTGCATCTAGTGTCATCTACAAAATGTTTGTGTACCCTGACCTGATATTTGTCATGTTTACATTAGACAAGGACCCTGTCTTAGACTAAATACCTTCACTGCCTTTAGTGTTCTTCAGAATATGTCCTGTATTGTTCACATCTCCTATCATGAAATGTGATAAATTCCATAGAACTTATTATTTCCCAATCAGAACTATACAGAGAAACTTCTCAGATCATTTATTCAGGGAATCAAACCTGCTATATATTATCTGGACTGAGCATATTTTCTCTGCAATTGTGTTTAAATCCTTGAAAAGTCAGCTCCTGAGCATGGTGTCAGATTTTGATCACAGGAAATTCTTTGTCAGATTATAAGAATGACTTAAATACCAATCCATGGTACCATCTGTTTAGCTTCAATGCTTAGTGTCCATATTTCATGGGTATGTAGTATTTCCTGCATCATGATTGATTAACCAGAGGACATACACTTCACAGAAACTGATCATTTGTCCTCACTAAATTATCGATGACCAATATCTTCTTACCGTGTTCTGGGAGTGCCTGAGCAACTCTTTTCTCTCTGCTGAAATATTGAATGCAGGCATTCACTAGCACTCTGAATTAGTGACATCCTGTCTTATCCAGAAAATATTGTTGCTCCTCTCTTCCCAAAATATCCAGCTCTAGTCAGTTTTCCATCTCTTCCAAGATATTCTCTAAGTTTGGAAAAATCAGGTGTCATATACATGTCCCAATTATGTCTGAACAAACCAGATACTCTTTCTTAACACTTTGATTAGTTGGGAGTTTTGCATTAACTACTTTCTTGTACGCAAACACACACACACACACACACACACACACACCAAAAACCTTAAGAGTTCTGAGAGTTAGACCAACATTTTGATATAACATAAAAATATAGTTGGAAATTTTATAATTGTTCAGGAATTTGAAGTTATTTCTTAGGATTCAATCTTCAATAGAGTTTTAGAGTATAAAAATTTCTCAAAGACAAAGATGATATAAGCAATCAATATCACTTTCACAAATTGGGACCATGAAAAATAAACAGTGCAAGAATCCCTAACATTTTAGTTGTCTCATTGGAGCTGTAAAAACATAATTACCTTGAAGTATATTTTATGTAAGTACATACACACACATGCACACACACTCACTAACATACATATAAATATTTTGATTGTATAAAAGCATTCACACATACACATATACTTTCAGACTTATTTCATACTAGGCAAGTCATATGTTTAAATAAAACACACACAGTATTTTGGAAAAAAGTTAATGAACTGTGTATTCATTTCCAAAGAAGAAATGATCACACATTGGTATCTGTCATTAAAATATTTAATTTTCAATCTAAACTTATTTGTTTCCCCTAACAATAGAAACACTGATTGGGCTTATATGAAAATATTGATGTCTATACTTATAAGACAATAAGCTAGTCATTTTCATTGTAGAAGCTGAGGGGTCTGAGACTCCATGGTCCACAGCTCTGTGTTTAAATTTTCCCTGTCTGAAAATATTTCAAAATGGATGAAATGTCTCTTCTTTCAAGTTTAAGTGTGGTTTTAACAAAACTTTTTGTTAATATGACAATATAAGTGGCAAGAATATCATCAGAGAGGATGAGTTATTTTGCCCACCATGTTATATCTTTTTATTAAGCAGAATTGAAAAGATGAGGCAAGTTTTCATGGCCAATAGGTAGTAGAGAGAGGCTAGCTAAGTGGCAAAGCAAGAAATTTATGTTAGAGTAAATGCCCAGTCATCAATTTCTTCTGACCAAGGCCCACATTCTAGAAGGATTACATACTATACACAGTCTATTAACTGAAGGATGAATCTATCATTTAACAGTTTAAGGATTTAACAGTTGGAAAAACCAAGGTCTCCATGACCCGTGTACTCCGAAGTACTACTACCCATTCTATCCAAATCAAGCTTGCTAATATTCTAGACATTCCTCAATTTTAAAGGTTTAAATCAAAATCAACAATCTTATGAGTTGTTTCTACAAGGAGAATTTAATCAGCACTAATATGTTTCTGAGGTCTCACCCTAAGATGTTTTCTCCTTCAAATAAAATATTTAGCACTCTTTTCATTTCCCTCAAAGAAGTAAAGACTAAAAGTTATCATCAGAACATTGTTGCTCCTATATATCATTTAAGAGTTTATAAAATCTAGAAAAATGTACATATAGCCAAACTTATCCATATCAGTTAAGTTTAATTTTATAAAACAATACATTTGGAATTTTAGTAAAATATATACCCACAGCCTTTATAGATAGAAATTGGTGCATCCTAAAATTACTCACAATAAATAGGATCTCTATATTATACCCACTCCTTCAAGTCTCAGGGAATATTATGAAAAGGTAAGAGAGATTTGATTTGGACTTTAGGGATAGACATGGAAAAAACAATATCTTTGGGCATGACAAAATCCCTTCAATTGTTAAATCACAACAGTGTGGTTGTTTATACAAGATTAAGATATTCAATATCTGGCATAAATCAAGGAGTTTCTAGAACTAGATGAGGAGATACAGTTGATGATGGCTTGATGTTCTATCAAAAATAGGAAAAGGAAAGAATATAAGGTCAGAAGGGGGGAAAAGTGAACAGTTTACTGAAAGAATGAGGGTGTATATTATAAAATACATAGGATATTATTTGTGACTATTGTGAAGGGAGTTGTTTCCCTAATTTCTTTCTCAGCCTGTTTGTCATTTGTATAAAGGAAGGCTACTGATGTATTTGAGTTAACTTTATATCCGGCTACTTTGCTGACATTGTTTATCAGCTAGAGAAGATCTCTGGTAGAATTTTTGGGGTTGCTTGTGTATACTATCATATCATCTGCAAATAGTGACACGTTTATTTATTATTTGCCAATTTGTATCCCCTTGATGTTTTTTGTTGTCTTATTGTTCTAGCTAGTACTTTGAGTATTACATTGAATAGATATGGGAAGAGTGGGCATCCTTGTTTTGTCCCGAATTTCCGTGAGATTGCTTCAAGTATGTCTACATTTAATTTGATATTGGCTGTTAGTTTGTAGTAAATTGCTTTTATTATGTTTAGGTATAGGCCTTGAATTCCTGATGTCTCCAATACTTTTAACATGAAGTGGTGTTGTATTTTGTCAAATGCTTTTACTGAATCTAAAGAGATGATCATGAGATTTTTCTATCTTTGAGTTTGTTTATACAGTGGATTACATTAATGGATTTTTGTATATTAATCCAATCTTGCATCCCTTGAATGAAGTCTACTTGATTGTGATGAATGATAGTTTTGATGTGTTCTTGGATTTGGTTTGCAAGAATTTTATTGAGTTTTTTGCATCAATATTCATAAGCGAGCTAGGTCTGAATTTCTCTTTTTTGGTTGGATGCTTGTGTGGTTTAGGTATCAGAATAATTGTGGACTCATGGAATGAGTTAGTGTTCCTTTTCTTTCTACTTTATGGAATAGCTTGAGGAAAATGGGTATCCGTTCTTCTTTGAATGCATGGTAGAATTCTACACTAAATCCATCTGGTCCAGGGCATTTTTTTTGAGGGGGGGGGTTAATGACTTCTTCTATTTTCTTGTGCAAAATAAGCCTGTTAAGATAGTTTACCTGCTCCACAAATAATATAAAATATCTTGAGGTAACTCTCACCAAACAAGTGAAAGATCTGTATGACAATTACTACAAGTCTCTCAAGAATAAATTTGAAGAAGATCTCAGAAAATGGAGAGATCTGCCTTGTTTGTGAATTGGCAGAAATAATATAGCAAAAATGGCCATCCTAAAAGAGGCAATCTACAGGTTCCATGCAATTCCCATCAAAATCCTAACACAATTCTTCATAAATATGGAAAGAGCAATTCTCAAAGTCATCTTGAAAGGCAAAAAATCCAGAATAGCAAAAATAATTCTTAACAATAAAAGAATGGCTGGGGGAATGACCATCCCTGACCTCAAGCTTTACTACAGATCAACAATGATAAAACTGCATGATATTGGTACAGAAACAGACACATTGATCAGTGGAATTGAATTGAAGACCCAAAATAAAACAACACACTTATGGACATTTGATATTTGACAAAGCCAAAAATATACAATGGAAAAAAGAAAGCATCTTCAATAAATGGTGCTGGTCTAACTGTTATCTGTATGTAGAAAAATGAAAATAGGCCCATATTTGTCACCTTGCACAAAGCTCAATTCCAAGTGTATCAAGGACGTCAACATAAAACCAGATACACTGAATCTAATGGAAGAGACAGTGGGAAAGAGCCTTGAATTCATTGGCACATGGGCAAACTTCCTAAACAGAACTCCAATGGCTCATGCTCTATGATCAAGACTTGATAAATGGGATCTCATGAAACAGGAAAGTTTCTGTAAGGAAAAGGACATATTCAGTAAGACAAATCGGCAATCTACAGGATGGGAAAAAATCTTCACTAACCCCATATCAGATAGAGGGCTAATATCCAAATTTATAAAGAACTGAAGAAGATAATCACCGAAAAAACAAAACAAAACAAAAAACCCAATCAAAAATGGGGTATAGTACTAAACTGAGATTTCACAATTGAGGAATCTCAAGTGCCTGGGAAACATCTAAAAAAAAAAATGTTCAAAGTCCTTAGTGAGCAGAGAAATGCAAATCAAAATGACCCTGAGATTCCACCTTCCACAAATTAGAATGGTTAAGATCAAAACCTCAGGTGACAACACACATTGGAGAGGATGTGGGAAAAGAGAAACACTCCTCCATTGCTTGTGGGATTGCAAACTGGTACAACCACTCTGGAAATCAATCTGAGGATTCCTCAGATAATTGGAAATAGATCTTCCTGAAGACCCAGATATACCACTCTTGGGAATATACCCAAAAGATGTGCTACCATGCCACAGGAGCATATGTTCCACTATGTTCATAGCAGCCTTATTTGTGAAAGCCAGAAACTGGAAACAACCTAGATGTCCCACTAAAGAAGAATGGATACAGAAAATGTAGTTCATTTATACAATGGAATACTACTCAACTATTAAGGATAAGGACATCCTGAGCTTTGCAGGCAAATGGGTAGAACTAGAAAATATCATCCTGAGTGAGGTAACTCAGACCCAAAAGGACAAGCACAGCATGTACTCACTAATAAGTGGATATTAGCCACAAAAAATTATAGAATACCTGAGATACAGTCCACAGTACTCTAAAAGCTCAACAAGCTGCACTGCCCAAGTGAGGACACCTCAGTCCCACTTGGGAGGAAGAAGAAAACATCACAAATGAGGAGATCTGGAGGAACCTGAAAGGAAAAGTAGAGGGTGCTGGGGAGAAGGGGGGGAAAGGGGTAGAGGGGAACCTGATCTGACATTGGGGGAGGGAAAAGGACTAAAGCCCTGAGGGCCAGCAGAAAGAATGGAAACAGGCAACCTAGGGAGATAGGAGGTTGGGGAAACCCTCCAGAATGCACCAGAGACCTGGGAGGTGAGAGACTCACAGAACTAAAATGGAGGGACCTTAGATGAAATGCCTGACAGTAGGGAGAGAAAACTTATAGAGCCTACATCCAGCAGAAAGACAGGGCTTCAAACGAGGGAGAGAGCAGGCCATTCCACAGTCATACACTGACCCATAATTGTTCCTGTTTGAAAGATTTACAGGGATGGAAATGGAGAGGAGCCTGAGGAATAGAAAGTCCATCTACAGACTCAAAGTGGGATCCAACTCAAGGCTAGGTCCCAAGGCCTGACACTATTACTGAGACTATGGAGCACTCACAGTAAGGGACCTAGTATGACAACATTCCAGAGGACCCAACAAGCAGCTGAAAGAGTCAGATGGAGATATTTGCACTCAACCATTGTACAGAAGCAGCTGACCCCTGCTGTTGAATTACGGAAGACTGAATGAAGCTGAGGGAGAACCCTGTTGGAGGACCAGCAGTCTCAATTTATTTGGACCCCTGGGATCTCTCAAACACTGGACCACTGAACAGGCAGCACACAGCAGCTGATATGAGGCCCCTAGCACACATAAAATAGAGGACTGCTGAGTCTGTGTTCATTCAGAGATGATGCACCTACCCCTCAAGAGATTGGAGGCCCCAGGGAGTTTAGAGGTCAGGTAGAGTGGGGGGGTAGGGATGTCAACATGGAGACAGGGGTAGGGGAAGAGTTATGGGATGTGGAACACTCAGAAGGTAGACAGGGATGCACAGGGTGGGGAATAAAATATGGAGTGTATAAAAATAATTAATAAAATATTTATAATAAAAATACATAGTATATAAATATGAAATTCTAAAAATTATGTAATTAAAATTTCAAAAAGGGAAATGGTTTCATAAGATGTTATAGTAAGGAGTGAATAATTTATGAGGTCATAATACAAGGAAAAGAATTTGAAAAAAGAAATGATTGTGAATTTCATAGAATGATTTAATAAGCATAAAGAATGAGAAAATGGCACTCATATAAAATTAAATGGAAAAATCACATTTCATTCTGTAAGACCTCCTGTGTTCTTTGTGTATTGAGACTACTCTAAATAACTTGCTAGTACAATAAGGAGACTTGGAATAATAATTCATCATATATGTATATATATGACTATGTAGACCACTATGTCCTTATTTATATGTAATATAAAACTTAACTTTTGTTTTATAAAATAAACTGATGTCATGGACTAACAAATACTTAAAGAGGAACAATATTATATTTTGAAATTAATGGTGATTATTGAATATTCACAACATTCACTTTTTAATTATCAAAAAATGATACTAAGTGGGATTGAAGCATCCATCCCAGTTAGGAGTAGGAAGGAAATAATCATGGGAAGCAGAGAGGGAGGGACCTTGGTGGGAGAAAGGAGGATTATAGGAAAGGGGAACAAGATCACTTATGGGGGGTGATCAAGAGAGAAGCCAAGGGAGCCAAGAGAATAAATGGAAATAAGCAGCCTCAGGGGGTGGAATGTATGGAGACCCTCTAGGAAGTATCAGACCTGGAAGGTGACATACACTAAAGATTCAGTGAGGGTGACCTTAGCCGAAATGACCAGCATTTTGGAGAAGGAATTTGAAGAGTCCACCTCCAGTAGATGGACAGGACCTCGAGCAGAGGAACAGGGTTACTAACCCATAGTCAAAATTTCTGACCTAGAATTGTTCCTATCTAAAAGAATTGCAGCAACAAAAATGGAGACGAGACTGAAGAAAACATAGTCCGATAACAGGTCCATCTTGGGATCCATGTAGTCGGGGTGAACCAGTGCCTGACACTACTAATATGCTTACAGATGGGAGCTTAGCATGACTTGTCCTCTGAGAGGCCCTAGCAGCAGCTGACTTAAGACAGAAGCAGACACTTACACCCAACCATTGGACTGAAGCCCCTAAGGTTGAATTAGGGGAAGGATTAAAGAAGCTGAAGGGGAGGGAGACCCCCATAGGAAGACCAGCAGCCTCAATTAAACCAGAAACGTGGGAGCTCCCAGAGACTGAGTCACCAACCAGGAGCACACATTGACCAATCTGAAGACACTGGCACAAATATAGCAGAGGTCTACCTGGTCAGGTCTCAATGGGAGAAGACGCACTTAATACTTGAGAGACTTGAAGCCCCAGGGAATTGGGGAGCCTAGTGGTGGAGGAGGAAACCCTCTCAGAGGCAAGCGGGACTGTGGGAGGGGGAAGGCAAAGGGGCACAGTGTCTAGAATGTAAATAAAATAATAATAATCACAATAACAGTAATAATAAACTAATAATAATAGTAATAATATCATATTTATGTATGTAGAAACCTTGACTTTTTCTCTAATATATTTTTTAATTTTTCTTTTTAAAAATTTCTTTCTTTCCTTCTTGCTTTCTTTCCATCCCAAATGCTGCTACCCTCTGCTGTTCCCCCCATTTCAGAGTCCCTCCATCATACAACCTTCCTTCTCCTCTGAGAGGGTGGGGCACACCATTGGGTTTATCCTAATCCTGGGACACCTAATCTCCCCAGGATTCAGTGTCCATCATCTCCCACTAAGGCCAGACAAGGAAGCCCTGTTGAGGAACAGATATAACAGTCAGGCCAGTTTGCAAATCACTGTCATCATTGTCAGTCCTGAAAGTTAATGCCTAATGTTATTTAACAAAATAATTGTAATTGTACATTATTATTGCACAACATTGTTGTAGCTGTTGTGATGGGATATAAGTACAATAAAATCAAGAATTGCACATTCTCTCTCTCTCTCTCTCTCTCTCTCTCTCTCTCTCTCTCTCACACACACACACACACACACACACACACACACACATACTCACACGCACACACTAATAAGTGTTCAAAATCTGACCAGACATAGAATAATTTAAATGAGAGTAGTTGCTATGATGATGAGAATGCATTCAGACAATGACATAAAAAGAGTTTGCAATATCACAAGTTTTGTAAATTAAAGATGGGAGATTGTTTAAAAGATGTAAGAATTAGAATGACATCTGTGTGGTATGGAAGTCACTGAATAGACAGAAATTTTAATTTCATTCAGTTTCACCATAAGTCCCAGTCTGTGTCTATAACTTATCAATAGGGTCAAGCATAAAGTGTAAAGATAACAGCCAGGAATGAAATTGTTGAATATTCCCAGGAAAATAGTGTGCTAGGAACCTAATTATTTACCACAATAGAATAAAACCAAATAGAAAGGCTTGGCCTCAAGAGAATTATATCCCAAAAGAACCAGCTAAACATAAATGCGATCATCATTTTTGTTTTGGCATTGCAAGTAAAGAAGGACTCACTAAGCTCAGGTAGGTTTATGGATGGCTACTTGAAAAAGTAGAAAAAAAGTAACATAGTAATTTCTTTGAAACATGAGTAATACAGTTAAAGAACAGGTAAATACATGGCTTAACAGATTTATGTATTTACATGCACCATTTGAAAGTGGTCAAATTTTTAAATAAATCAGTTTTCATTTTCAGCAAATGCTATAAAACCAATATTGCCAGAATAATTTCCATTTATTATCTGATAAGCTAGCTATATTTCATTATTAGTTTAAGACAATAATATAGCAAATAAAGTAAACATTCTAAAAGTCAATAATTCTGAATTTATTGGTTATGGGAAAATGTCAGTGTGGCTTCTCATTTATTAGACATATTTTTTTCTATTGTACTGCATCTGGGTGAGCTTCTATCTCATTCAAATATTGTTACTAATACTGAGTGGCAGAGACTTAGTTAATTTAGAGGGATACTTAATTATATGAACATTTTTAACTCAATGTGGGTCAAATTTATACCATAGATTTTTTTTCTCTGACTAAGCATAATGCGCCTTTTCTGGGCTAGTTCCTCAGTGTAATCTTACCTAAAATGATATTATGCTTTGATTTATGCTTCACCCATTGAGACAAAAGACAACCTACCCTAACACAACACTTATAAGTTCTCTAAACTCATTTAGACCAAGAACAAAGAAAAATGGATAAAGAAAACTGTTCTTCCTTGCCAGAATTCTTTCTCTTGGGAATTAGTAGTAAGTATGATGTGAAAGTGGTTTTATTTGTGGTGTTTCTGGTTGTTTATCTCACTACTCTGCTGGAAAACTTGGGAATGATCACATTGATCAGAATGGATCCCCAGCTACACACTCCAATGTATTTCTTCCTCAGCCACCTCTCTTTCTCTGATCTCTGCTATTCCACTGCAGTTGGACCCAGGATGCTGGTAGACCTAGTAACCAAGAAACATTCAATTCCCTTTATTGGCTGTTTTCTGCAGCTCTTGTTTGTCTGTATCTTTATAGATGTTGAATGCATGCTATTGGCAGTGATGGCTTTTGATAGATACAAGGCCATCAGCAAACCCCTTCTGTATGCTATGGACATGTCCAGCAAGGTGTGTTACCAGTTCTTAACTTTAATTTACCTGGCAAGTACTGTAGATGGTTTGATACATACAACATTGGCATTTAGTTTATGTTTTTGTGGCTCTACTCAGATCAATCATTTTTTCTGTGATTTACCACCACTATACCTCCTCTCATGTTCTGACACACAAGCAAATGAGCTGGTTGTGTTTACTCTTTTTGGTTTCATTGAACTGAGCACCATCTCAAGTGTCCTGGTCTCTTATTGTTACATCATCTCATCAGTCTTAAAGATCAGCTCTGCTGGGGGACGCTTCAAAGCTTTTTCCACCTGTGCCTCTCACCTGACTGCAGTTGGGATTTTGCAGGGGACCATGCTCTTCATGTATTTCAGACCAAGTTCTGCCTACTCTCTAGACCAAGATAAAATGACATCAGTTTTTTACCTCCTCATTATCCCAATGATTAATCCTTTGATTTACAGTCTACGGAATAAGGATGTGAAAGAAGCTCTAATTAGACTCAGAAATAAAAAGTGGTTTTAATATAAGTAGTGTTTACAGTTACTAATGGTTGTTGATTATATAGCACAGTGTACAAAAGAGTCTCTAATTGTTTATTAAATTTACTGTATATATACACTAAAACCTAAACATAAGAAAATATTTTGGACACCTTATATGTCAAATTACATTTTCATTTTAAGTGGTAATGGTATTAGAATAGAGCAAAATAAGGCAGTACTACAATACAATTTATGGGTTTTAAAATGCTTTCTTAAGTGTCTATCAATCTTTGTAAATGGTGACTTACATGTATAACTGCTGTTAGTTTCTGTTTTATGTAGTGGTCAAATATCTAGACAGTATAGAAGCTTTTACATTCTTTCTGCTGACTTTCCACAATGACCTCTGTAGGAGTAGATTTAGCAGTACAGATATATCCCTTTTAACTGGACTTCACAATTATGTATTTTGATAGGTTGTGGTTTTCTTTAATAGTATCCATTTGTTGCAGAGATTGTAAGAGAATTCCAGTTTGATATTGTGTCACCTATAAATGTCAGAAGCTAACCTCATAATGTCTCACGAACATAACTGACTAAACATGAGCTGAACAAGGAAAACAACAGGCAAGCTAGAATCGATTAGGGAAAGTCCACAAGGACTTAGTCCTATACAAAGAGCTATAGGCATGAAAGAAAAGCTAAGAGTAGGAGAAATATTTTCCGCTAGAAAGAAAATACCAACTTACTAGCCAATATCAAATGGTCAATATTGAATATATAATACAAATAATAATACTGACTGAGCAGGCTAAACTTACACACATGCACTTACTCACACATTCATGCAAATGTTCACACACACACACACACACACACCTGCATGTATATACACATAATTAATGACAAATACGACCATGACTTTTTATTAATTCATTTTTTAAGAAATATTTTAATATATGATATTCTGATCAGTTTCCCCTCCCTCATCTATCAAATGATTTCATTATCTGCCTGCTCTATTTGTAAAACAAAGATAGTGATCAGTGTGACTAGGGAGTATTCTACTTAAGATTCTGGGAATTTAATCAGAATTTTTCTTTTTCTATGTTTCTCTTCACCCTTTGATGTGCTTCTGATACATAGGTATATTAATTAATGGTATTCATCATGTTTAGAACCATTGAATTGATAACTCTTTGATGACATATTTGTTATTGCTTTTCATGCTGGCAGTAATAATTTCTCTGCTGAGGGGACACTCAAATGTGTCTTTGTCTTTATTCCTCACTTGTTTTCATGTAATGGTTTTTATTGGTTGTCAATTTCACTGGATCAGCAGACAACTAGTATTAGTGAAACTCACATAGGCACGTGATTGGAGAGGATTTCTGGAGAGAGATTTGACATGAGTAATGAGTGTGGGAAAAAAGTCACAATGAATAGGCATAAAGGAATCTGTGTAAACTGGAGGCAGAGGAAGAAGATAGTATTTGCATGAGTACAAACAACTCAATCTTCTATGAGCGTGTTTTCATAACTTTTATTATCTATAGTCATAAGATTTCATATTTCTCAGCCTTTATACCTGTAGACAACATCAGCAAGCCTTCACAGTGTTTCCAGCCCATCAGCACTAGACTGTAACTACTTAACTTGCATAACTTTTTGGACAGAGCTATTATTGGAACTTTTTCATCTCTAGCATGCAAATATTAATTGTTGGAATCCTCAGAGTATCATATTTTTTAAGCAAATCAAGTAACTCTGATTTAATTATTGTTAGACTAAAGTCTTCCTCCTCTTTAGATCATGAGAAAAACAAAACTTATAGTTTTACCTTCTATCCTTTCCTTCCTATTACTCTCTCTCTCTCTCTCTCTCTCTCTCTCTCTCTCTCTCTCTCTCTCTCTCTCTCTCTCTCTCTTCCCATTCTCTCCTCTCCTCTCTCTTTCCCCCTCATAGTACTGCTTAATGCCATGGCCTCAAACATAATAAGGTAACTATCTACCACTAATGTATTCCTGGTCTAGTTTTGTTTGTTTGTTTTTTTTTTTCATTTATTTGTTGAAATCGAGCATAACTTGTTCTCTAAACTGGGCTTGTCACTCTGTAGATCAACTAAAGCTTGAACTTCCAATCCTGCTGACTCATCCTATAGTAAAAGCCTGTACCATGAGGTTTGATTTTATGCTTCATTTTATTCCTCCTGTTTATATGTTATATAGCATCTTGTGAAAAATTTCGAGACTGTTAATTTCCAGAGTTGTCAATGTTCTATTAATGTATAAGTATTTCTAAGCAATGTGTGTATCATTTTTTTTCTTTTTATGTGAATTTAATTGAGAATTGTGAGTTGTTTTATAAGACACTGTATAATCAAAAAAGTTATCAATGTTGACTATATTATCATTCTAATTTTTCACATTGACAAATAATTATTTTATAATGTTCAGTGATTAAGCACTATAAGGCTAAAGCTCTTAAATGTAGTGAGGCAAGTAACAAAACACTGGACTGGCCAGGTTGATGATTTTCCATGTCATCATCTCTTATCTTCTTGACCTGCATATTTGTACATATTTCACATTCAATTATGTTTGTGTATATGAATTAAGTATTAGGACTTTCATGCCAAATTGTGTCTATTAGGTTAACTAAAGGCAAGGTAATGTTATATCTATAAAAATGAAAACAAGGTAAAATTAATAATTGAATTAAAGCTTGTATATCCAAAATTGGAATAAAATCCCTTTTAAAATCAGTATGTAAATTCATACTCTTACATATGTCAGAATGGGAACCTATGTATGCTTAAAGGAAACCTTTTCACATTTCTGGTTAAATTAGATGTTAGTATACATGATACTTAAGAAGTTTCTAATTTTATATTCCAGAGGATGTCAGTGAAAATGAATATTAAGAGACCTTTGTGTACTTTGTCTATCTTGTCTGATTCAACCATAAATATTCCACTCACTTTCTAATGAATAACTTCTCACAATATACATTTCATTAACTGGTGGCAAATGTTATAGTCCAAGAAATATAGAGTTAGACATTGTCACAGTTAATAAATATCACCTGTCAATTTTTTTCTTTTGGACTATGCATTAGAATTGCAAACCATAGGCAAAACCAAAAATCAAAGAGTTCTATATATTGTGTGTGTGCTTTGTGTGTGTGTCTCTGTGTCTCTTTCTCTCTCTCTCTCTCTCTCTCTCTCTCTCTCTCTCTCTCTCTCTCTCTCTCTCTCTCTCTCTCTCTGTGTGTGTGTGTGTGTGTGTGTGTGAAATCAAATTTAAAAGTATGTCTGTACTTTTAAGAATCCTGGTAAAAGTTTGTTAAAATTTTTATTAGATATTTGCTTTATTTACATTTCAAATGCTATCAAACTCCTTTTGGAGTTACCCCTCTGAAAACACCCTATCACATTCCCCCTCCCCCTGCTCAGTGCCGCCCCCCTCAATTTCCTGACTTGAATTCCCCTATTTTGGGGAGTTGAGGCTTCACAGGCCCAGTGACCTCCCCTCTCATTGATGTCTGAAATGGTCATCTTCTGCCAATATGTAGCTGGAACCATGGGTCCCCCCATATATACTCTTTTGTTGGTGATTTAGTCCCTGGGAGCTCTGGAGGTACTGGCTGGTACATATTATTGTTCCTCCTGTAGGGCTGCAAACCTCTTCAGGTCCTTCTGTCCTTTCTCTAGCTGCTCCATTGGGGACCCTATGCTCAGTCTATACAGTTGTGTGACATGGGTATTTTGATCTACCTTCCAATAAAGATCAAAGTATCCACACTTTGGACTTCCTTCTTCTTGAGTTTAATGTGGTCTGTGAGTTGTATCGTGTATTCTGAGCTTTTGGGCTAATATCCACTTATCAGAGAGTACATACCATGTGTGTTCTTTTGTGATTGGATTATCTCACTCAAGATGATATTTTTTAGCTTCGTCTATTTGCCTAAGAATTTCATGAATTCATTGTTTGTAATAACTGAGTAGTATGCCACTGTGTAAATGTACCACATTTTCTGTATCCATTCCTCTGTTGAGGGACATCTAGGTTCTTTCCAGGTTCTGAATATTATAAGTAAGGCTGCTATGAACATAGTGGAACATGTGTCCTTATTACATGTTGGAGCATCTTCTGGGTATCTGCCCAGGACTGGTATAGCTGGGTCCTCAAGTAGTGTTATGTCCAATTTTCTGAGGAACTGCCAAACTGATTTGCAGAGTGGTTTTACCATCTTGCAACTATATAACAATCCGTCGTTCTTTCCTAAAGGGCAGCAAACATGTACATTTTAAATCTTCTAAAAGGATATATTCTCACCAGCATAGAAGGGCAGTAGAATTGGAATGAATCTCTAGTCTTGTAACTGTGAATTCTGATAAAATATTGTCACTCTGAAGGTTCAGTCAAAAGAAGGACATGAACCAGATAAAGTTTATTGCACTTTTTTTCCATGTCCTTTTTGTATCTATATCAATTTATTACTGCATGAGAGAAATGAGCTGAAATGTTTTTAACATACTAACAAAGAAAATCTTTAATGAGTTTCTAGGATAATGAATGATATAACAATGAAGACAGATGAACAGCATGCGCTGATTGAATAGCAAAACATAAGGGAGGTCTATTATCACTCCTGTTCTTTGTCAGATACTTTTCTTGCTGTCGTGATCTACCAAGAGACTAATCTTAGAATGAAGTGTAACTAGGAATAGCTGTGTGGAATGGGTGTTTCTTAACCTTGAACTGATAAGCACACATAAATACAAAATATCATGGGAAATTATTCATAAGAATAGTGATAGGGAAGTCAGATAAGCAGACAAAGAGATCAGTAGGTTTCTTGAATGATCCCAAGTAATTTTTTTTTGTCTACATTTATAGGTAACTGAGAATTGAAATAGTTAATTGCTGGGAATATAGCATCAGGCATTCTCTTTTTTGCTTTTCAGCTTTTATTATTGCTTGTGTTTTCTGCCCATGATACAATGGATTTTCATCATATATATGCTTTTATCATATGTATGATATATATATATATATATGATATATATGTATGATATATATACATATATATCAAGGCTAAATATTTTTGTTTGTTTAAAGTTAACTCATAGACACTCTCAAAATAATCTATGCTAAATGTATATACTGCATTGATATTCTGAACAAACTCCAGAATCTGTTTAATAAAAATAAGGCATTAATGCAATGTGGATCAGGAGAAGCAACTCATTCTATTAATACAAGTGATCTTTTGTGCAGCTCAATGGATGCCAAGTTTCTAACTTGTCAAGTACCTGATGAGGAGAATATTATACTTCATATAGGAAGTGAAGGCATGGTAGGAATTTTCTCCATGTGGACTGGAATTTTTTATTGGAGGCTTGTCAACTCACAAGTTAATTAAAAGTAAACTGAGAACAGATAGAAAGTAGAAATGGACCATAAGCTCTGATTCTTGAATGTTTAGCTGCCTTCTGAAAAAGCACCAGTAGTTGGGAACCACAAATTCAACACAAACTTATATGAGAAAATTATATTCAATGAGCATTTATATTCTAACATTTACCTTTATGATACCTCAGTAAATATAAGAACTGAAACTGTTAATCATTCAAAAAATCACACATGTTACACTTTCATCAGCGCTGAGATGTTCACCAACATCAGGAATGTGGATATTAGTCGAAGCTCGGAATACCAAGACCACATGAAGTTCAAGAAGAAAGAAGACCAAAATGTGGATACTTTGGTCCTTCTTAGAAGGGGGAACAAAATACCCATGAGAGGAGATACAAAGACAAAGTATAGAGGGAGGCAGAATGATAGGCCATCCAGATACTGCCCCACCTGGGGACCCATCCCATATACAGTTACTAAATCCAAACACTATTAGGGATGCCAACAAGTGAGTGCTGACAGAAGCCTGATATAGCTGTTTCCTGAAAGTGCCTGACAAATACAAAGGAGGGCGCTCTCAGCCAATCATTGGACTGAGCACAGGTTCCCCAGTGGAGGAACTAGAGAAAGGACCCAGGGAACTGAAGGGGTTTGCAGTCCCATAGGAGGAACAACAATATGATCCAATGAATACCCTCAGAGCTCCCAGGAACTGAACTACCAACCAAAGAGTACACATGGAGGGACCCATGGCCCCAGCTGCATATTTAGCAGAGGATGGTCTTGTGGGACATCAATGACAGGAAAGACCCTTGGACCTGTGAAGGCTCATTGCCCCATTTTAAGGGAATGCCAGTACAGGGAATTGGGAGTGGGTGGGTTAGTGAGCAGGGGGAGAAAGGATGGGATAGGGGGGATTTGGAGGGGAAAGGAGGATAGGGGATAACCTGTGAAATGTAAATGAAGAAAATATCTAATTAAAAATAGAATGTTGAAAACAGATGTGTGAAGATACATACAAACTGCAGGTTGCTTTTATCATCACATTAATTGGGGATAGTTCACTTTCTTTTGTGAAAAAAATAGTTTTAAATAAATTCTTAGAAGCCAATTGAAATCAGGAATTTTGGACTTAGAATATTTCCTGGAGACAAGATATTTAGTCAAAAACTAGGAGAGCTTTTAATTCTCAATAATATAAATTGTAAATATTAGCCTAAATTTTAGGCAACACAAATGCATTGGTGGCTTCAGTTTTATGAGTGACAGATTCATTATTACTTGGTTTAGGTGGGGCTCCATTCTATAGTTGAGAATTCGTGTTTTGTCTATGCCATCATTCACAAAGAGAATAAATTATAAAACAGTACTAAAGTTATAATAGTAAGATAAATGCAGATTCTATGTATGGGTACATATTTGCCCACATGTATTTATGCACCTATGTATGAATGTGTACCTCTAAGGTTGTCAGAAGTGAGCTTTAGATTCCTTGATGCTTGAGTTATGAGTTGTGGTGAGTCACCCAGTATGGGTGCTGGAACCATCTCTAGGTCTACACAAGAACAGCAATTGGTCTTAATAGCTGAATTCTCGTCACCCTGTTCTGATCATATTTTGCCACTGTGACAAAATGTCTGGCATAAACAATTTATAGTTCCTTCATTAGATCTGTTGGGGCACAGCTGCCATGGCTGAACTGTTCCTATAATACACATCTGAGTGAAAACAACGTGACATAGGTTGATGCCAAACAGGAAATACTTCATATATAAACACCAAGTTGTACTAATCTTGCATCATGTTCCAGAACATCCACATATTAAGCAGTGGAAGCAGCAGTGGATTGAGAAGATGATGTAGTCAAGGCCTTTACAACTCAATTACTTCTGGAAATACCTGTAGTTTACAAATGTAGACATCTTTCAATCCTAATGAATTATATATGCAACGCTAAGGAAAAAATTACCCCTGACCTCTGTTCCGGTACTGCACTGAATAGACAGGTACCCAGGTTCCCCCCAATATAACATCGCTCGGGACACGGCCTGTTGGGGCTTCCGTCTGCTCCCAAGAATGGGAGCACTGTGGTCATCTGGGCGCCAGATCTGCTGTAGACCATCTCCTCTGCAGGGTGACCAGCGCCACCAAGAGAGTGCAGAGTGCATTCTGTCATTTTTGCTCCAGTGCACAGGTAGTTGGGACTGCCAAGCTCGGAGACAGACAGGCATAATATCGCTTGGGTCTCAGGAGGCTTGTGTGTACACTGCTCCCAAGAGCTGGGAAGATCTGCAGTAACCAGCATGCCAGCTCTACCCTGGGACTTCTGCCTTGCAGAGGGATGTTGCCTCCCAACAACTCTGGGAGAGATCACACACCACTGCACAGGGAAGGAGCCTACCAGGCTCCCTTTGGTGACCTCTACTCCGGGAATCCATTACACTGAGCCTTTGGATGTGCAGGGACTCCCCAATATAACATCATTTGGGGCAAGGCACATCAGGGCTCCAAAGTCACTGAAGAGCAGGGCAGGACCCAGAAATCGGTGCCAGGGGAATCCTGATAATCCAGGGGGGCCAGAAATAGCTTTGCAAGCTCACAGGAGGTCCAAATAACAGCCAGTGACAGCAGGACCAACTAACATCAGAGGTAACCAGATGGCAAAAGGCAAACGTAGGAACGTTACTAACAATCAAAGTAATATAGCACCATCCGAACCCAACACTCCAACAGCAGCAAGTCATGGATACCCCACCACACCCGAAAGACAAGATCTGGATTTAAAATCACTTCTCATGATGCTATTAGAGGATCACAAGAGGGACACAAATAAATCTAATGAAGAATTACAGGAGACCATGAATCAACGGTTAGAAGCCCTTTCAAAGGAAACACAAAAATCGCTTAGAGAAATGCAGGAGAATATGGATCAAGAGATGGAGGCCCACAAGGAGACAACACAAAAATCGCTTAAAGAAATGAATCAACGGGTAGATGCACTTTCAAAGGAATCACAAAGATTGCATAAAGAAATGCAGAAGAATATGGGTCAACAGACAGATGCCCATAGGGAGGCAACACAAAAAGTGCTTAAAGAAATGAGTCAACAGATAGATGCCCTTACAAAGGAAACACAAGAACTACTTAAAGAAATGCAGGAGACGATGGATCAACAGATGGAATCCCGTGAGAAGGAAACACAAAAATCGCTCAGAGAAATGCAGGAGAACTTGAGTCAACAGGCAGAAATCCTGAAAGAGGTAATGCAAATATACCTTAAAGAAATACAGGAAAATACAAACAAACAAGAGAAGGATCTAAGCAAATCCATCCAGGATCTAAAAAAGGAAGTAGAAACAACTAAGAAATCACAAAGGGAGACAACTTTGGAGATAGAAAACCTTGGGAAGAAATCAGGAGTCATAGATGCAAACATCAACAATAGAATACAAGAGATGGAAGAAAGAATCTCAGGTGCTGAAGATACCATAGAAAGCATCGACTCAACAGTCAAAGAAAATGCAAAATGCAAAAAAATGTGTAACTCAAAACATCCAGGAAATCCAGGACACAATGAGAAGACCAAACCTAAGGATTATAGGTATAGATGAGAGTGAAGATTTGCAACTTAAAGGGCCAGTAAACATCTTCAACAAAATTATGGAGGAAAACTTCCCTAACCTAAAGAGAGAGATGCCGATGAACGTACAAGAAGCCTACAGAACTCCAAACAGACTGGACCAGAACAGAAATACCTCCTATCACATAATAATCAAAACTCCAAATGTAATAAACAAAGAAAGAATATTAAAAGCAGTAAGAGAAAAGGGCCAAGTAACATACAAAGGAAGACCTATCCGAATCACTTCAGACTTCTCACCAGAGACTATGAAAGGCAGAAGATCCTGGGCAGATCTCATGCAGACATTAAGAGAGCACAAATGCCAGCCTAGACTACTCTACCCAGCAAAACTCTCAATCACCATAGATGGAGAGACCAAGAAATTCCAAGATAAAACCAAATTTTCACAATATCTTTCCACAAATCCAGCCCTGCAAAGGATAATAGGTGGAAACCGCCAATACAGGGAAAGAAACAATACCCTGGAAAAAAATGAGATAGTAACCTTCTTGCTTCAAACCAAAAAGTAGATAACCACTCAAACATAAAGATAGCATCAAGAATGGCAGGTGGCAATAATCAATATGCCTTAATCTCTCTTAATATCAATGGTCTCAATTCCCCAATAAAGAGACATAGACTAGCCACGCGGTGGTGGCGCACGTCTTTAATCCCAGCACTTGGGAGGCAGAGGCAGGAGGATTTCTGAGTTCGAGGCCAGCCTGGTCTACAAAGTGAGTTCCAGGACAGCCAGGGCTACACAGAGAAACCCTGTCTCGAAAAACCAAAAAAAAAAAAAAAAAAAAGACATAGACTAGCAGACTGGATACGTAAACAGGACCGAGCATTTTGCTGCATGCAGGAAACGCACCTCAGTGTCAAAGACAAACACTACCTCAGAGTAAAAGGATGGAAAACAATTTTACAAGCAAATGGCCCCAAGAAACAAGCGGGAGTTGCCATCCTAATATCAGATAAAATTGATTTTCAACCTAAAGTCATCAAAAAAGACAGAGAAGGACACTACATACTGATCAAGGGAAAAATCCACCAAGAAGAACTCTCAATTCTCAATATCTATGCTCCAAATGCAAGGGCACCCTCATTCGTAAAAGAAACTTTACTAAAGCTCAAAGCACACATCGAACCTCATACAATAATAGTGGGTGACTTCAACACCCCGCTCTCTGAAATGGATTGTTCAGGAAAGCAGAAAATAAACAGGGACACGGTGAATCTAATTGAAGCCTTGGACCAAATGGAACTAACAGATATATATAGAACATATCATCCTAGAGCTAAAGAATACACCTTCTTCTCAGCACCTCATGGTACCTTCTCCAAAATAGACCATATAATTGCTCACAAATCAGACCTCAACAGATATAAGAAGATAGAACTAATGCTATGCCTCCTATCAGATCACTATGGAATAAGGGTGGTCTTCAATGGCAACAAAAACAAAAGAAAACCCACATACACATGGAGGCTGAACAACGCTCTACTCAATGATAACTTGGACAAGGTGGAAATAAAGAAAGAAATCAAACACTTCTTGAAATTAAATTAAAATGAAGGCACAACATACCCTAATTTATGAGACACAATGAAAGCAGTGCTAAGAGGAAAATTCATAGCCCTGAGTGCCCCAAAAAAGAAACAGGAGACAGCATACACTAACAGCTTAATGGCACGCCTGAAAGCCCTGGAACAAAAAGAAGCAAATTCACCAAAGAGGAGTAGAAGGCAGGAAATCATCAAACTCAGAGCTGAAATCAATCAAGTAGAAACAAATAAAACCATACAAAGAAGCAAAAAAAGAGGAGCTGGTTCTTTGAGAAAATCAACAAGATAGATAAGCCCTTAGCCAGACTAACCAGAGGGCACAGAGACAGTATCCAAATTAATAAAATCAGAAACGAAAAGGGAGAGATAACAACAGAAACTGAGGAAATTCAAAATACCATCAGATCCTACTACAAAAACCTGTATTCAACACAACTAGAAAATCTCGAGTAAATGGACTATTTCCTTGACAGATATCAAACAACAAAATTAAATCAGGATCAAATAGACCATCTAAACTGTCCTATAACCCCAGAAGAATTAGAAGTTGTCATTGGAAGTCTTCCAACCAAATAAAGCACAGGTCCAGATGGTTTTAGTGCAGAATTCTATCAGACCTTCAAAGAAGACCTAACACCAATACTCTTCAAACTGTTCCACAAAATAGAAGCAGAAGGAACACTACCCAACTCATTCTATGAAGCCACAATTACACTAATACCAAAAGCACACAAACACCCAATAAAGAAAGAGAATTTCAGGCCAATCTCTCTTATGAATATCGATGCAAAAATACTCAATAAAATTCTTGCCAACCGAATCCAAGAACACATCAAAATGATCATTCACTGCGATCAAGTATGCTTCATCCCAGGGATGCAGGGATGGTTCAACATAAGGAAATCCATCAATGTAATCTACTATATAAACAATCTCAAAGAAAAAAACCACATGATCATTTCATTAGATGCTGAGAAAGCATTTGACAAAATTCAGCATCCTTTCATGCTAAAGGTCTTGGATAGATCAGGAATTCGAGGCCCATATCTAAACATAGTAAAAGCAATTTACAGCAAACGGGTAGCCATCATCAATCTTAATGGAGAGAAACTTGAAGCAATCCCACTGAAATCATGGACTAGACCAGGCTGCCCTCTCTCTCCATATCTTTTCAATATAGTACTTGAAGTTCTAGCTAGAGCAATTAGACAACAAAAAGAGGTCAAAGGGATACAAATTTGAAAGGAAGAAGTCAAACTATCACTATTCACAGACGATATGATAGTATACTTAAGCGACCCAAAGAACTCCACCAGAGAACTCCTACAGTTGATAAACGACTTCAGCAAAGTGGCCGGATATAAAATCAACTCAAGCAAGTCAGTAGCCTTTCTATAGTCAAAGGATAAACAGACTGAGAAAGAAGTAAGAGAAATGATACCCTTCACGATAGCTAAAAAAACATATAAAGTATCTTGGCGTGACTCTAACCAAACAAGTGAAAGATCTGTATGACAAGAACTTCAAGTCTCTGAGTAAAGAAATTGAAGAAGACCTCAGAAGTTGGACAAATCTGCAATGCTCATGGATTGGCAGGATTAATATAGTAAAAATGACCATATTGCCAAAAGTAATATGCAGATTCAATACAATTCCCTTCAAATTCCCAACTCAATACTTCATAGAGTTAGAAAGAGCAATTCAAAAATTCATCTGGAATAACAGAAAACCCAGGATAGCTAAAACTATTCTCAAGAGTAAAAGAACCTCTGAGGGAATTAGTATCCCGGACCTCAAGCTGTACTACAGAGCAATAGTGTTAAAAACCGCATGGTATTGGTACCGTGACAGGCATGTAGATCAATGGAACAGAATTGAAGACCCAGAAATGAATCCACACTCCTATGGTCACTTGATCTTAGACAACAGAGCTAAGACCATACAGTGGAAAAAAGATAGCCTTTTCAACAAATGGTGCTGGCTCAACTGGAGGTCAAAATGAAGAAGAATGCAAATTGACCCATTCTTATCTCCTTGCACTAAGCTCAACTCCAAGTGGATCAAGGACCTCCACATAAAACCAGACACACTGAAACTAATAGAAAGGAAACTAGGGAAGAACCTTGAACATATGGGCACAGGGGAGAATTTCCTGAATAGAACTCCAATAGCTTATGTTCTAAGATCAAGAATAGACAAATGGGACCTCATTAAATTGCAATGATTTTGCAAGGCAAAAGACACCATCAAAAAGACAAATCGTCAATCAACTCACTGGGAAATGATCTTTACCAACCTTACAACCGACAGAGGGCTAATATTCAATATACACAAAGAACTCAAGAAGGTAAACTCCAGGGAGGGAAGTAACCCTATTAAAAAATGGGGTACAGAACTAAACAAAGAGTCCTCTCCTGAAGAATATCTAGTGGCTGAGAAGAACCTAAAGAGATGTTCATAATCCTTAGTTAATAGGGAAATGCAAATCAAAACAACCCTAAGTTTCCATCTCACACCACTGAGAATGGCTAAGATCAAAAACACAGGAGACAGCAGTTGTTGGCGAGGATGTGGAGAAAGAGGAACACTCCTCCACTGCTGGTAGGATTGCAAGCTGATAAAACCACTCTGGAAAGCACTCTGGTGGTTCCTCAGAAAACTGGACATGACACTCCCGGAGGATCCGGCTATACCACTCCTGGGCATATTCCCAGAGGCTTTACCTGTATGCAATAAGGACACATGCTCCACTATGTTCATAGCAGCCTTATTTATAATAGCCAGAAGCTGGAAAGAACCCAGATGTCCCTCAACGGAAGAATGGATTCAGAAGATGTGGTATATTTACACAATGGAATACTACTCTGCAATTAAAAACAAGGAATTCACGAAATTCCTGGGCAAATAGTCAGAACTTGAAAATATCATCCTTAGTGAGGTAACCCAATCACAAAAGAACACACTAGGTATGCAGTCACTGATAAGTGGATATTAACCCAGAATCTCAGAATACCCTAGACACAATTCGCATATCAATAGATTTCTAAGAAGATGGAAGGAGAGACCCCTGGTCCTGGAAAGACTTGATGTAGGGTAACACCCGGACAGAGAAGCGAGAGTGGGTTGAATGGGGAAAAGAGGGAGGAAAGGGGGCTTATGGGACTTTTCGGGAGGGAGGAAATGGGAAAGGGGAAATGATTTTGAATGTATATAAAAAAAACTTAGAAAATAAAATTTAAAAAATTAAAAAAAAATCTTCAAAATAAAAAATATTTTCAGAAAAAAAAAATTTCCCAGACAACATCATTTGCCTGGTTCTGTTCTGATATATTTCAGAACTTAAAAAAAGTTTATACCTCCATTCTTTCCCACCAAAAAGCATCTGTTGTATTATTATGAGTGTATTCTTGCTCTTGCATAACACTTGAGAAGACTAAAATCACCTGGAATATTTATGCAGAATTATCCTGAATTATCTCTATCAGTAGCATTTATTTTTGAAAACTGGTTGTTTGTATTTAGTATAATATAAAATAATCATATTAAAACAAAAGTCTTTGTATGTATAAATGATTAGGATGCATATATATGCATATATATACATATATATGCATATATATACATATATGTATATATATGCATCCATCACACTTGGAAGCTTAAAGGATCCCTGCCAAAATGAAGGAAAATTGAAAATACACAACTCTAAAATGGATTGTGGAGATAATTCTGTGTTGAAAACCATATTATTACAAGATTATCATTTTGCACAAGTAAGAGATTTCAAGAAAGTTGTAAAATAAGACACTCAGCTAATACCAGGGGAGCTGAGGATATTGTAATTTGATAAATATTGGAGATTTGGAAGCACATGAACAATTTCTTCCACAAATTCCCAATTAATACCTGTTGCAAATAGCAACACACATAAAATATACATTATTTGATTTTTTAAATAAACTATTTACATAATGCACATTTTAAAATATAATGTCTTCCGGGTGTACTTAAAAAATTGGAAAAAAATCTTATATTCAAGTTCATTTCCACTCCTTGAGAAGCCAACTAACCAAGTGACCTGGGTGTGTTTAGCACCACAGCTTTTCCTCATCATTTTAGTATTATTCATAAATATCATTGTGGTAAAGTTCATGGAAATGAGGATTGGGGGCTGGTTAAACATGGTCAGATAATAGAGATCTCAAAAAATTCTACAAGTGTTGTAGTGATTACTCAGCCATTAAATAATTGAAATAAAAATGTCTGTTATAGAGATGAGGGTACATTTAGACAACAATGAAAAGTACCTGATACTGCCTATGTATCTGTGAAACTTTAGACATGATAGTCCTTGGCCATAGTCATGAAACAAAATACTATTGTTCTATTAAAGTAACATGGCAATAACAATGACATTTGTTATATCCAAAGATCCATGCCTCTCTCAGCCATCATCAAAGAAGTTTCCTTTCTCTGTAGATGGGAACTAAAATAGATATACACAAATAGAAAATTTTTAGAGAATGGGAGATTTTTGGAACACTAAGTCCCAAATAGGATGTCTTTATCGAACTTCTCCTTTCAAGAGTTCAGGAGTGTCTACAGAAGTGTAAGCAGAAAGATCGTAAGAGCCAAAGTAGATAGCTGATACACATATGCATTTTTAGAGACTGTTTTCACACAAAGGGCCTCATGGGTTCGCACTAGATGGCATCACAACACTGAGAGGGAGACATAGACATAGGCTTTCCCTACCCTCACCAAAAAGCTACCTGCAATTGATACTGAATTGAAAGGGAAAAAAATCACTTTGTTCCAGTGGAGTCTCACTGGGTATATTAAAGACATTTAAGGGCAGTTCACATTCTCAGCAGTGTGTGACCAAAACAAAAGTAATTCAATGATAAATTTGTAGTTGTCACATAGTGGTTTCTTTGATCATCATTTATTTATCTATCTGTCTTTCTATCTATCATCTATCATCTATTTGTTTGGTCTTACTGCCCTTTTGCTTGTATATTACTGTTTCTGATTTTGACATTTTGTGGTTTTGTTTGTGATTGTGTGTTTCTAAAATAAATTGTGTTCTTTTTCATTTTGTTTGCCTACTAGTTTGCTTTAAAATGAAAGAAAGAAGAAAGAAACATAAAATTGGCTGTGTATAGCAGTAGGAAGAATTTGGGAGGACCTCACACAAAGGAAATTGTGATAAAAGCATATTGTATAAATAAAGGTTTTAATAGAATAAAATAAAGTACTATATAATATTATTAAATTTAAAAATTGAAGGTAGAAAAATCATCTAAAAAATGAAAGTATTGTGATAAATAATAATAGATATGGACATTGCTAATACACTGTTAATTTTAGTTTTATTAAGTGCAAAATGTCACAAAAATTTTGGATCAATATCAATTATCATATTGAATGAAGAAAAATAGTTTGAAACAATAGCCTTAGGGACAGTTATCTCAGGGTGCCGAGAAAACAAAACAAAACAAAACAAAACTCCTCAATCTGGATTCTAATTAGTCATGGTAGTATTACATGAAGGTATAAAGCAAGATCCTCATGAGAATTTAATCCCAATAGTAATAATTGAAAATAAATGTATAAATGTGATCAATATATTCTTTCTGTACCAGAGACGTAGCAGCAAGATGCCCTTATATCAGGTACTCTTATGAATGGCTATTGTTAGAATAAAAATAAAATATTACTCATTTGGAAAAATGATGGATGAAGTTGAGAAAAAAAACAAATGGTTTATTCTGATTCTGTAATTGTACAATTTTGTCCTCCTGATGGCAAGTTACATGATCTTGTAACATTTTTTTATATTCTACAACTTTTATTTATCTTGTATAGAATTTGTAAAGTGTGAAAACTTGGTGTTCCAGTGAAAGGAGGTGGCAAATATGTTTAAATATTCAACAAATGATGAGAAACCCAAAACGATTACACATTTTCATTTATTATTATCTGCTATGTTGATTGTGGTTTCATCATTAATTTATAACAAACAATGTAATGACTGTAGCAAATGTAATAGAATGTAACAACAATGATGATTTTTAATAAGGAACAAAATATTCTACATGGCTTTCTGAGTAACTTAATATAATTTTCGTTTATATAGGATCTGGATGAGATTTTATTGATTTCAAATACATTGTCTAATAATGAATGCCAAAGAACTAGACAAGTCATAAAGAAAAAGTACATGAAATATATTTAAATGAATGTGGATTGTGGTTTTATATTAGAATTTTTATCAATGATAAAGGTATTTCTTAGTGTGTATCCTGTTATCAGCATGACACTTAGCAATGATATTACCATTTTCTGAATTTATTATACATTACATACTGAAAAACTAAAAGCTTTATCTACCAACACTGACACTTTTTGTAATCATTTAGACCAAGAAAAAAGAAGAATGGATGAGGAAAACTGCTCTTCATTACCAGATTTTTTTCTCCTGGGAATTACTAGTAACGCTGACATGAAAGGAGCTTTATTTGTTGTGTTTCTGTTTATTTATCTTACTATTCTTGTAGCAAATGTTGGGATGATCATTTTGATCAGAATGGATCCCCAGCTTCACACACCCATGTACTTCTTCCTCAGCCAACTTGCCTTCTCTGACCTGTGCTATTCCACTGCAGTGGGACCAAAGATGCTGTTGGATCTTATTGCAGAAAATAATCCAATTTCCTTTGTTGGCTGTTTCCTGCAATTCTTATTAGTTTGTACCTTCATAGATATTGAATGCATGCTTCTGGCAGTAATGGCCTTTGATAGGTACAAGGCTATCAGCACACCCCTGTTGTATGCTGTGGATATGTCCAGTAGAGTTTGCTACCAGTTCCTAACTGGAATCTATCTCTTTGGAACTATAGACGGTTTCATACATACCTCATTGGCATTTAGCTTATGTTTCTGTGGCTCTACTCATATTAATCAGTTCTTCTGTGATTTTCCTGCTGTTTTACTTCTTTCCTGTTCTGATAAACAGGTCAATGAACTGGTGTTATTCATCTTTTTTGGTTTCATTGAACTGAGCACCATCTCAAGTGTCCTGGTCTCTTATTGTTACATCATCTCATCTGTCTTAAAGATTAGCTCTGCAGGGGGACGCTTCAAAGCTTTCTCCACCTGTGCTTCTCACCTGACTGCAGTTGGGATTTTCCAGGGGACTATGCTCTTCATGTATTTCAGACCAAGTTCTGCCTACTCTCTAGACCAAGACAAAATGACATCAGTCTTTTACCTCCTCATTGTCCCCATGATAAACCCACTGATTTACAGCCTAAGGAACAAGGATGTAAAAGAAGCTCTGATCAGGCTCAGAAATAAAAGTGGGTTTTAAGGAAATTTACTGAATACATAGAAATGTATGATGGTTTTTCAGTTTTATAATGCACAAAACAAAATCAATAATATCATAATTTTAATTTAAAGATATTTGTACCAAAGTCTATTGATAAGAAACAATTTGAGGTTTTCATATGTGTCCTAGTGTCCTATTAATTTGTTGTCACTAATAATGTGTGCTTGAGATCAGCTCCAGCTGCTAGGTTCAGGTTCTGTGACAGGGAAGAGGCATGAGTGAAAGAAAAGACACTAGCTAACTTAATTTTCAAGCAACTCTAACCATATTTATATAACCATATATATATAACCATATTTATATAACCATAATAATCTTGCTCACCTGAGCAGTCACATCATTGGTTATTTTATTAAAAGAAATCATAACATCAGCATTTAAAAAGCTGGATCATTACAAAAAGCCCACAATAGTTTCCTTTCCTCCTTCACCCTCCCACTGGGTCCATCACTACCTAACCTTATTTTGTACTAAAAAACACAATTTCATCAATCAAAAGATAAATGTCTTCACAGGCATGTCTTGTAGACATTTACATATACATGAATAATTACATAGTTATGCAAGGTAAGAGACAGAATTAAACCTTTGTGGGTATAAGTATAGTCATCTGATAGCACTCCCCTGTCATAATCCTTTTTTAATTGTGGACAGAGACATGTTCATTGTACCATGCAATGTTTTCTGATACGCATGTAATAGCATCTTGCCAAGAACCATTTTTATTGGATATATTCTTTATTTGCATTTCAAATGTTATCCCCTTTCCCGATTTCCCCCAATCCTAGAAACTCCCTATATCATCCTCCCTCCTCCTGCTTCTATGAGGGTGTTCCTCTACCTAAACCAATACCTCCTCCCTACCCTCAATTACCCTACTCTGCGGCATCTATCAAGACTTCTTAGGACCAAGGACTTCTCCTTCTATTGATGCCTGATAAGGCAATCCTCTGCTACATATGCAGCTGGAGCCATTTGTTCTCCTTGGTTGTTGGCTAAGTCCCTGGGAGCCCCCGGTGGTCTAGTTGGTTGATATTATTGTTCTTCCTATGAAGTTGCAAATCCCTCCAGTTCCTTCATTCCTTTCTCTAACTCCTCCATTGGGGACCCTACCCTCAGTCCAATGGTTGACTGCAAGAATCTGCCTCTGTATTTGCAAGTTTTAGTGAGGGCGTCTCAAGAGACAGTCACATCAGGCTCCAAGAACCATTTTTAACACATGGTATGCAAGCACTGTTAAGGGGATATTAACCCAGAATCTCGGAATACCTTAGACACAATTTGCATATCAATAGATTTCCAAGAAGATGGAAGGAGAGACCCCTGGTCCTGGAAAGACTGGATGTATGGGAATGCCAGGACAGAGAAGCCAGAAGGGTTGAATGGGGAAAAGAGGGAGGGAAGGGGGCTTATGGGACTTTTGGGAAGGGAGGAAACAGGAAAGGGGAAATGATTTGGAATGTAAATAAAAAAACTTAGAAAATATATTTAAAAAATCTATATTAAATGCTTATTTTCTAAGTCTCTGTTGATCAGACATAGCTTCCCCATTTTAAATCTCTGTTGCTTAGACATAGCTCCCTCATTTTTAGTCTCTGTTGATCAGGTACACCTTCCATGGCAGTTAGGTAAGCAGGACTCACAACTCTCCTCAACTGCCACAGGCATACTCAGTGTATTCTAGGAACATGATTACTTGTATGAAAATATCCAGAATTAATAGTCACATCTGGAGAATCCATAGAGGCAGAAAGAAAAGGAGGGTTTTACCCCTTGAAAGAGTATTGGGAAAACATAGAATCATGCACAGACCTTTCAGCCTGCATGATCCCTGCATTGCCTGTGACACATAAAGTGAAAGGAAAGTTTTGCTATGAGTGTAGAAAGCATAGCAAAAGCAAGCAGAACTTGGAGCACATACGATCTAGGGAATAAGCAGAGAGGCCACCAAATTTACCATATATTATTGCCAAGTGGAAAGAGGTTTCCATGGGCCTTACTACAGTAGAATCCCATCAGTGAAGCACTTGTATGCTACTTCCTGCAGATATTGCATGGCCACTACAAAATGTGCAGTACTCTGCTCAGGAAAGAATATTTTTAAAAATTCCTGAAGAATTAATAGTTAGTAGTGAAGGACTTCTGGATTCCCACCAGATAATATTTGGTCATTTAACCTTTAACATATAAATTGGTGCTTTTTTTGATTTAAACTCAATTTAATATCCCCTTATGTTAAGAATCTATGTCGCTAAGCTATGTTATTGATATGTAAGACTAAGGTAAGCAATGAAAATCAATGAAGGTATAATTTTCTTTTTATTTATTTATTTATTTATCTTTTATTTTCTATATTTTTTATTTATATTCAGAATGATTTCCCTTTTACCGGTTCCTCCCTCAACGAAAGTTTCATAAGCCCTCTTCCCTCACCCTGTTCCCCATTCAACTCCCTCTAGCTTCTCTGTCCTGGTATTCCCCTACATCCAGACTTTCCAGGACCAGGGGTCTCTCCTTCCATCTTCTTGGAAATATATTGATATGTGAATTGTGTCTTGGGTATTCTGAGTTTCTGTGTTAATATCCCCTTATCAGTGATTGCATACCATGTGTGTTCTTTTGTGATTGGGTTACCTCACTGAAGGTGATATTTTCCAGTTCTGACCATTGGCCTAAGAATTTCGTGTATTCATTGTTTTTAATTGCAGAGTAGTATTCCATTGTGTAAATATACCACATCTTCTGAATCCATTCCTCCATTGAGGGACATCTGGGTTCTTTCCAGCTTCTGGCTATTATAAATAAGGCTGCTATGAACATAGTGGAGCATGTGTCCTTATTGCATACAGGTAAAGCCTCTGGGTATATGCCCAGGGGTGGTATAGCCAGATCCTCCGGGAGTGTCTTGTCCAGTTTTCTGAGGAACCGCCAGAGTGCTTCCAGAGTGGTTGTACCAGCTTGGAATCCCACCAGGAGTGGAAGAGTGTTCCTCCTTCTGAACATCCTCGCCAACACCTGCTGTCTCCTGTGTTTTTGATCTTAGCCATTCTAATTGGTGTGAGGTGGAATCACAGGGTTGTTTTGATTTGCATATCTGTAATTACTAAGGAAATTTCTTTAAGTGCTTCTCAGCCATTCGATATTCTTCAGATGAGAACTCTTTATTTAGCTCTGTACCCCATTTTTAATAGGGTTATTTGGCTCTCAGGAGTCTAACTTCTTCAATTCTTTGTATATATTGGATATTAGTCCTCTGTCGGATGAAGGGTTGGTAAAGATCTTTTCCCAGTTTTTTGGCTGCCGTGTTCTTTTAACAGTGTCCTTTGCCTTACAGAAACTTTGCAATTTTATGAGTTGCCATTTGTGAATTCTTGATCTTAGACCATAAGCTATTGGTGTTCTGTTCAGGAAATTTTCCCCTGTGCCCATAAGTTCAAGGCTCTTCCCTAGTTTCTTTTCTATTAGTTTCGGAGCATCTGGTTTTATGTGGAGGTCCTTGAACCATGTGGAACAAGAATTGATAAATGGGACTTCATAAAATTACAAAGTTTCTGTATTGCAAAGGACACTGTCAAAAGGACAAAGCAGCAACCAACATACTGGGAAAATATCCTTGCTGACCTTACATCCAACAGAGGGCTAATATCCAATATTTGCAAAGAACTCAAGAAGTTAAACTCCAGATTGTCAAATAACCCTATTAAATAATGGGGTACAGAGATAAACAAAGAGTTCTCACCTGAAGAATATCGAATGACTGAGAAGCACCTAAAGAGATATTCATCATCCTTAGTCATTAGGGAAATGCAAATCAAAACAACCCTGAGACTCCACCTCACACCAGTTAGAATGGCTAAGATCAAAAACACAGGAGACAGCAGTTGTTGGCGAGGATGTGGAGAAAGAGGAACACTCCTCCACTGCTGGTGGGATTCCAAGCTGGTACAACCACCCTGGAAAGCTGTCTGGCCGTTCCTCAGAAAACTGGGCATGACACTCCAAGAGGATCCTGCTATACCACTCCTGGCCATTTACCCAGAGTCTTCCCCTGCACTCAGTAAGGGCACATGCTCCACTATGTTCATAGAAGCTTTATTAATAATAGCCAGAAGCTGGAAAGAACCCAGATGTCCTTCAATGGAGGAATGGATTCAGAGATGTGGTATATTTACACAATGGAATACTACTCTGCAATTAAAAATAATGAATTCACGAAATTCTTAGGCCAATGGTCAGAACTGGAAAATATCACCCTCAGTGAGGTAAACCAATCACAAAAGAACAAACATAGTATGCAGTCACTGATAAGGGGATATTAACACAGAAACTCAGAATACCTAAGACACAATTCACATATCAATAGATTTCCAAGAAGATGGAAGGAGAGACCCCTGGTCCTGAAAAGTCTGGATGTAGGGGAATACCAGGACAGAGAAGGTAGAGGGGGTTGAATGGGAACAAAGACAGGGAAGGGGACATATGGGACTTTCACAGAGGGAGAAAACGGGAAAGGGGAAATCACATGGAATGAAAATAAAAAAATTAGAAAATAATTAAAAAAAAGAAAAGATATGGAGAGAGACAGCTGCATTGTCTAGTCCCTGATTTTAGTGGAATTGCTTCAAGTTTCTCTCCTTTAGATTGATGTTTGCTACTGGTTTGCTCTAAATTGCTTTTAGTATGTTGAGGTATGGGCCTCAAATTCCTGTTCTTTCCAAGGCTTTTAACATGAAAGGATGCTGAATTTTGTCAAATGTTTTTTCGGCATTTAATGAAATGACCGTGTGTTTTTTTTCTTTGAGATTGTGTAGTGGATTATATTGATTGACTTCCTTTTATTGTACCATCCCTGCATCCCTGGGAAGAAGCCTATTTGATCGTGGTGAATGATCGTTTTGATGTGTTCTTGGATTCGGTTGGCAAGAATTTTATTGAGTATTTTTGCATCGATATTCATAAGAGAGATTGGCCTGAGATTTTCTTTCTTTTTCAGATCTTTGTGTGATTTTGGTATTATCATAATTGTGGCTTCATAGAACGAGTTGGGTAGTGTTACTTCTGTTTCTATTTTGTGGAATAGTTTGAAGAACACAGGTGTTAGGTCTTCTTTGAAGGTCTGATAGAATTCTGTGCTAAAACCTTCTGGAACTGTGCTTTTTTGGTTGGACGGCTTCAAATGACCACTTCCATATCTTCAGAGGTTATAGGATGGTTTAGATGGTCTATTTGATCCTGATTTAATTTTGGTATTTGGTATGGATTATCCATTTCCTCCAGATTTTCTAGTTGTGTTGAATACAGGATTTTGTATTTGGATCTGATAATTTTTTGAATTTCCTCAGTTTCTGTTATTATCTCTCCCTTTTCGTTTCTGATTTTGGATCAGAATTTGGATACTGTCTCTGTGCCCTCTCACTAGTCTGGCCAAGGGCGTATCTATATTGTTGATTTTCTCAAAGAACCAACTCCTAGTTTTGTTGATTCTTTGTATAGGTTTAGTTGTTTCTACTTGATTGATTTCAATCCTGAGTTTGATGATTTCCTGCCTTGTACTCCTCTTGGATGTATTTGCTCTTTTTTGTTCCAGGGCTTTCAGCTGTGCCATTAAGCTGCTAGTGTATGCTCTCTCCTGTTTCTTTTTGGAGGCACTCAGGGCAATGAACTTTCCTCTTAGCACCTCTTTCATTGTATCCCATAAATTAATGTATGTTGTTCCCTCATTTTCATTAAATTTAAAAAGTCTCTGATTTCTTTATTTCTTCCTTGACCAAGGTATCATTGAATAGAGCATTGTTCGGCTTCCATGTGTATGTGGATTTTCTGTTGTTTTTGTTGCTATTGAAGATGACCCTTATTCCATAGTTATCTGATAGGAGGCATGGGATTAGTTCGATCTTCTTATATGTGTTGAGGTCTGTTTTGTGACCAATTATAAGGTCGATTTTGGAGAAGATACCATGAGGTGCTGAGAAGAAGGTATATTCTTTTGCTTTAGGATGAATTTTTATATATGTATATATATATATATATGTTAGTTCCATTTGGTCCAAGGCTTCAATTAGTTTCACTGTGTCCCTGTTTAGTTTCTGCTTTCGGAACGATCCATTTCAGAGAGCGGGGTGTTGAAGTCACCCACTATTATTGTGTGAGGTTCGATGTGTGCTTTGAGCTTTAGTAAAGTTTCTTTTACAAATGAGGTTGCCCTTGCATTTGGAGCATAGATATTCAGAATTGAGAGTTCTTCTTGGTGGATTTTTCCTTTAATCAGTATGTAGTGTCCTTCTGTGTCTTTTTTGATGACTTTAGGTTGAAAATCAATTTTTTCTGATATTAGGATGGCAACTCCGGCTCATTTCTTGGGGCCATTTGCTTGTAAAATTGTTTTCCAGCCTTTTACTCTGAGGTAGAGTTTGTCTTTGACACTGAGGTGCGTTTCCTGCATGCATCAAAATGCTGGGTCCTGTTTATGTATCCAGTCTTTTAGCCTATGTCTTTTTATTGGGGAATTGAGACTGTTGATTTTAAGAGAGATTAAGGAATAGTGATTATTGCCACCTGCTATTCTTGACGCTATCTTTATGTTTGAGTGTTATCTACTTTTGGGTTTAATGAAAGAAGCTTACCATCTCGTTTTTTTCAGGGTGTAGTTTTTCTCCTTGTATTGGTGATTTCGACCTATTATCCTTTGCAGGTTTGGGTTTGTGGAAAGATATAGTGTAAATTTGGTTTTATCATGGAATATCTTGGTCTCTCCATCTATGGTAATTGAGATTTTCACTTGGTATAGTAGTCTGGACTGGCATTTGTGTTCTCTTAGTGTATGTATAGGAACTGCCCAGGATCTTCTAGTTTTCATAGTCTCTGATGAGAAGTCAGATGTAATTTGGATAGGTCTTCCTTTATATGTTACTTGGCCTTTTTCTCTTACTGCTTTTAATATTCTTTCTTTGTCTAGTACATTTGGTGTTTTGATTATTATGTGATGGGAGGTATTTCTGTTCTGGTCCTGTCTGTTTTGAGTTCTGTAGGCTTCTTGTATGTTCATTGGCATCTCTCTCTCTTTAGGCTAGGGAAGTTTTCCTCCATAATTTTGCTGAAGATATTTACTGGCCCTTTAAGTTGCAAATCTTCACTCTCAGCTATACCTATAATCCTTAGGTGTGGTCTTTTCATTGTGTCCTGGATTTCCTGGATGTTTTACGTTACACATTTTTTGCATTTTGCATTTTCTTTGATTGTTGAGTCAGTGCTTTCTATGGTATCTTCAGCATCTGAGATTCTGTCTTCCATCTCTTGTATTCTATTGTTGATGTTTGCATCTATGACTCCTGATTTCTTCCCAAGGTTTTCTATCTCCAAATCTGTCTTCCTTTGTGATTTCTTAGTTGTTTCTACTTCCTTTTGGATGGATCCTGGATGGATTTGCTCAGTTCCTTCACTTATTTGTTTGTGTTTTCCTGTAATTCTTTAAGATATTTTTGAGTTTCCTCTTTCAGGACTTCTGCCTGTTGACCCAAGTTCTCTTGTATTTCTTTAAGCGATTTTTGTGTTTCCTTTGTAAGGGCTTCTACCCGTTGATTCATGTTCTCCTGTATTTCTTTATGAGATTTCTTTACATCCTTCTTTAAATCCTCTAATAGCATCATGAGAAGTGATTTTAAATCCAGATCTTTCCTTTTGGGTGTGATGGGGTATCCAGGACTTGCTTCTGTAGGAGAGTTGGGTTTGGATTGTGCCATATTGCCTTGATCTCTGTTAGTAACATCCCTACATTTGCCTTTTGGCATCTGGTTACCTCTGGTGTTAATTGGTCCTGCTGTCACTGGCTTTTGCTTGAACATCCTGTCAGCCTGCAAGGCTATTTCTGCCCCCCTGGATGACCGGGTTTCCCCTGGCACTGATTGCTGAGGGGCTGCCCTGCTCATGAGTGTCTTTGGGGCCTGATGTGCCTTGCCCCAAGTGTTGATATACTTGGGAAATCCCTGTGTACCTGGAGACTCAGTGTAGTCAATCCTGGAGCAGAGGTGGCTAAGGGGGGCTGGTGTGCTCTCTTCAGGCTCTGGTCCCTCTGCAGGGCAGATATCCCACAGCAGAGCTGGCGCAAAGATGACCACAGAACTGCCCAACTCTTGGGTGCAGGGAGCACAACAGCTGACTGTGTCCCAAGAGATGTTAGGCTCGGTTATCCCTGCACCTGGAGGTCCCAACTGCTCTGTTGCCAGATCCGAAGGTATAATTTTCACTGAAGATACTTGTCCCTTCATGGAAAAGTAGAAGAGATCCTTGGCCTTTTATGAGAGCAATAAGAAGTGGGCTGTCTGTGAACCCGTTTCACAGACTTTGTCCAGACACTATCTACAGATTTCTGACTTTGGATTACTAATTTTCAGAATTGTGATTTTTATCTGGAAATAGACAACTAAGGTATTTTTTAATAAACGCTCATAGAAAGATGGAAAGAGTCATGGCACTCTTGACAGAAAGCATTAAATGGATTAAATTAAAATATTAGATAATGATGTGACAAAGATTATATTATATATATTATATTATATTCATGTAAGTAGCCCATATCCCACTATCACATTCTCCATTATTATTACATGTTAACTGAACTTGGATGCATACATGTATAACAATTTATCTGTTGAAGTAAATGCACTAGTCAGACTTCCTTGGAGGTAGAGGAAAATAACTCCATATCAAAGAGAGACTTATAGGAATCATATATACATTGTATCCCAGTATATCCAACAATGGGAATTTTGATGGAAAGGACAATTAAGTCTTGTCGAGTTCACAAGGCTGAATGTCTCAGCTAATCTTGAGTTTACATTGAGATCTGAAGAAAGAGGTTCTGATGCCAATAAAGGGATGCCTTAGCAACAGAATAGGTCAACTTACCAACAAGAGTCAGGACAAACAGACAAATATCTTTCTTCATCACTGTCCTCTTATGTAGACTGTCATAATAGCCCAAGTTGGGGGTGCAGTTTTGTACATCTCACTTTACGATTGAAATAATACTCCAAAAATGTGCCTAGCTGCTTGAGTTTTAGTTGGTTCCACATTCAGTCAAGTTGGCAATCAATGTTAGCCATTAGGGTGATTATGGAATAAATGAAAAGAGAGTTTAGATTCCAAAACAAAGTACAACTGAGCCGGGCGGTGGTGGCGCACGCCTTTAATCCTAGCACTTAGGAGGCAGAGGCAGGTGGATTTCTTAGTTCGAAGCCAGGCTGGTCTACAGAGCGAGTTCCCAGGACAGCCAGGGCTATACAGAGAAACCCTGTCTCGAAAAACCAAAAAAAAAAAAAAAACAAAATCTAAAAAACAAGAAACCAAAGTACAACTGATGCTTGAATTCATCTCTCTTTACATTAATAAATGCATTGTTTGATGTTATTTTTATGAAATTAATGAATGATATTGAAGCTCTGGCTGATGGTATCCTATCGTTCTGCCTGGTAGTTCTTCTGAAGTGTGGTCCAGAATATGTCAAACTTTGTTGTATCTGAAATCACTCTTCTTAGCTCTTATTATTTCCTTTAAAGCTTAATCTCTAAAGTAGCATCTTTTCTATGTGTCAAGAAGTTAGTTGAAATGGCAAAACATTAAATCAATTTAGGGTTTAATCTTATAACTTTGGGTTTATGTAAACGACCTTTGCCTTCATTCTATATTTTTTCTTACTGAAGATGTTATAGGAACAAAAACTATCTCATCATTTATTTAGATATATTTGCATCAGAGTTGACTCCAGTCCTATTTTCCAAAATCAAAATCTGAATATTAAGTGTTTTATTGTTTCTAGGCACCATAATATATCTGTATAAATTGATATTTCAATATTGTGGAATCACATGACTATATTGAACCAAGAAAAGTTTGAAGTCTAGGTTTCAAGCAATTTATTTCCAAAATATTGTTTTTTATTTAAAATATGAATAGTGATGAGTAGAACTTGCAAGCATCCATTTAATTTCTACAAATATATACAAGTTATTCATTTGCTTTTCTCTGTCATGTCTCTTCTTTTTATTTGCCATCTTGTTCAAAGGCAATGAATTACTCATATTCAGTAACTTGTTTATTACTTAAGTGACTATTCACTGAGAATGTTACATTATCCTCACTGGAAAGATGTTACATTGAGGGGAATAAATTATTTTCATTACCTTAAAAATGGTATTTTCATACCATTAAAAAATAAATTATTTTATTATCAAAATAAAATATGATGTTGGCAATTTGTTATCAATTTGACTGGATTCTGAAACACAAAAAAAACCTTTGGAAACATCTCTGAATGTGTTTAGGCAGCATTTCTTGGGGATACTGACATGTGGGAGGCTGATTAGCAGAAGGTAAGGCTCATTCTGAGAATAAGTGGTATCCTCCCATGCTCTGGGGGTCCACATGAAAGAAAACTGATGAAGACAGTGATATAGGGCTGAGTTTATGACTATTTTATTCCTGTGTGAACACTTCTGTGGATGCTGCCTTTGCTTATGGATATCAGGCTCAATAGGTTTAACCTTTCCAAGTTGAATCATACACTTTCAAGTTTTCTAATAACATCAGCACAGAAATGGGACTACCAATCTAAGTGCCTGTCTTCTTGGAAAGAGAAGATGTGAGGGTACAAATCAAACAAATGATTTTAAATAGAGGTGACTTCTCTTTTTAACAGAGATTATTATTGAAAACCATAATAAATTAAAGTGCAGAATTGTAGAGCCCTGTCTTAACTGATACAACACAACTCCTACACCAAAGATTCAGGAATCATTGTGAAAGAGGTATGTAAAGTTTTGTAAAAGCCAGAAAAATAAAGAATTTTTATGTGATGTCATGCTTCCTAAAAATTTCAGGAACTATGCAAAAAAAAGTGTCATTAACATGATTGTATAAACATGACGAGTAAGGACTACACCAATAGACATGCAAATGCTAACAGAAGAGGCCTCACCAATAAACAAATACAGGTTGTTTATGAGGGATGCTGAGAATGAAAAAAAAATTGTCTTCCTCAGGGAAGAGAACATGAGTTGTCTATGCAGTACAAAATGTTCAGCTCTACAATCATAGGCATACAAGCAACACTATTCAAACTGAGCAGTTAGAACTTATGTATGCAGATGTGTGAATATATCAGTGTGCATGTGTGTGTGTGTGTGTGTGTTTGTGTATGCATGTGTCTGTAACAGAAATTAAAGAAAATCAAGTCTTTAACTTGAAAAAGTATGGGAGAGAGGAGATGCATGCAAATAATGCTTAAAGGAAGGAAAGGGAAAATGTAGCTATTTTATAATCTTAATACAAAATAAAAAAGGCAACTGGTAATATTAGCATGCTTTTAAATTAGATACCAATAAGATTGCCTTCAACAAGGAAGAATCTGAACAAATAAGGAAATATGCAATATTATTAAATAAATTTCAATTTGTTTAATTTAATGAATGGTTGATTAGAAATCCTGGCCAATATCTGTCAATCACCATTATGGAGTCAAGGACATGAAGTGAAAATAATAACTATGGGTGTGGTGGTTGGGTATTCCCAAGGAAAGTACTGAGTGATGAATTTAATTAATCACTTCAGAATAATTCAAATGAGTCTGAGCCTCAAGAGAATTAAATCTCACCAGTCTTAGATGAAAATAAATGTGATCAACTTATCTTCAATTGCCATTAGAATGATAGAAAGACTCTCTCATCACAGGTAGGTTTCTAAGAAGTTATTTGTAAAAGTGTAAAATGAAAAACTTCTTTCATTGACATTAAATAAAATTAAGCTCTATTCCTGCCTATGTAGGTTAATATATTAATAAATTAAATATACAAATAAATCATTTTTTAATCCAACTGCAAATGATGTGGTTTACACAACTTTATAATTAATTTAGTTTTAATAGTAATAGTTACACATTATATAGAACGATATGTGTATATTGAAGCCTATGTAAAAATCAAGCCATACTGGGTTAATCAAATATATAATTACAACACACAGTGCCTTTTTTCTTAACGTTAATTAGCTGAAAACTTTATCATTTTCATCATCATCATCATCATCATCAGCAGCAGCAGCAGCAGCAGTGTTTGAAAGAAAACATATACCTTCAAGACCTAAGCAGTAATTGCATAAAATGCTGGTAGCAAATATCATACATTGGAGAGGAAAATCACTTTAATTGTTTTATAGATGTTAAGTATATATTTGAATTATGTTTAAATATTGCTATGCAAAAATTGTACTCTGCTATACTCTCACCTTTCAATTGGAAATTTACTCATTGCAGTTTTTCTTTAAACCATTATTCTATGATTCATTATCATTCATTCTGTTTCCTCTTTCTGTCTCTCTGTCTCCCTTTTACGTAAAACAACGGAGCACAAAGGTACCCCACAATGTTTACATAGAACTGTTTCATGCAGACACTGGGCACGAAAGCATTTTTTCTTAAAATTTTGCCACTGTGCTATTTAACTCACATTGTATTTTAAATGGAGGATTAAATTTAAAAGTATACTAAGCAAAAATATTTGATGTAATTTGTTATTACCATTTCTTGATGTAATTTGTTATTACCATTTCTTGCAAATTCTAACTTGAAGGTTTTGTCATATGAACACATTTAAGTAAAAAAGGAGTTTAAAAAGATAGTGAAGAGTGATAAACATGTTAATAAATTGTGTTTTATTTTTATATAAACACTTTAAAATTTGAAATAGTATTTTATATTATTTGTGACTATTGTGAAGGGTGTGGTTTCCATAATTTCTTTCTCAGCCTATTTATCCTTTGAGTATAGGAAGGGTTCTGATTTATTTGAGTTAATTTTATATCCAGCCAATTTGCTGAAGTTTTTTTATCAGGTTTATTAGTTCTCTGGCTGAATTTTTGGGGTCACTTAAGTATACTATCATATCATCTGCAAATATTGATATTTTGATTTCTTCCTTTCCAATTTGTATCACTTTAACCTCCTTTTGTTGTCTAATTGCTCTGGCTAGGTCTTCAAGTTATATATATATATATATATATATATATATATATATATATATATATATATATATATAATGTAGGGAGAGAGTGGGCATCCTTGTCTAGTTCCTGATTTTAATGGGATTGCTTCAAGTTTCTCTCCATTTAGTATAATGCTGGCTACTGGTTTACTGTATACTGCTTTTACTATGTTTAGGAGGTATGGTCCTTGAATTCCTGATCTTTCCAAGACTTTTATCATGACAGGGTGTTGGATTTTATCAAATGTTTTCTCAGAATCTAATGAAATGATCATGTGGCTTTTTTCTTTGAGATTGTTTATATAGTAGATTATGTTGATGGATTTCCATATATTGAACCATCCTTGGGATGAAGCCTATGATTGCTTTGATGTGTTCTTGGATTCAGTTTGCAATAATTTTATTTAGTATTTTTGTATCAATGTTCATAAGGGAAATTCGTCTGAAGTTCTCTTTCTTTATTGGGTCTTTGTGTGTTTTAGGTCTCAGAGTAATTGTGGCTTCATAGAATGAATTGGGTGTGTTCCTTCTGTTTCTCTTTTGTGGAATAGTTTGAAGAGTGTTGGTTTTATATTTTCTTTGAAGGTCTGATAGAACTCTGCACTAAATCCATCTGGTTGTACCACAACTATCTTAATTAATTATCTGATAATATTACTGGATTCATATATACTTTATACTGAGTAATCTAACAAATGTAGTGACAATAATTCTGACTATAATAAGAATATAAAAGATACAGTTTATATGAGGATTTGTCTGTAATTTGTCATTTACTTTATATCATGTGTCATCATAGATCATCATTGTTTATCTAAACGTGTTACTGAATAATGAGTGTTGGAGATCAAAAAAAAAGTCAGGTGAATCATGAATTACAAATATAGATAGATGACAGAAACATTTAGATAAATCACATACAGTTCAGTTTAATCATCCTCTACTATTACTTTTCCATTATCATGCCACATGACAACTGGCATTACAATTAATAATTTGTGTTATTTATTTTCTTCATTTGCCTATGTACATAATAAATTCCTAAGAACATAATTAATTTCTTTATTATATAACCAGAAGAATATCAAACCATAACAGACCATTGCCTTACCGAGTTATGTAATTATTTAGACCATGAACAGAGAAGAATGGACAAGAGAAACTGCTCATCTGTACCTGAATTTCTTCTGTTGGGAATAACCAACAAACCTGAGATGAAAGTAGCTTTATTCATAGTGTTTCTTATTGTTTACCTCACTATTCTTCTGACAAATCTAGGAATGATCACATTGATCAGAATGGATCCCCAGCTTCATACACCCATGTACTTCTTCCTCAGCCACCTCTCTTTCTCTGATCTCTGCTATTCCACTGCAGTTGGACCCAAGATGCTATTAGACCTTCTCGAACATAATAATCGAATTTCTTTTGTTGGCTGTTTTCTCCAACTTCTGATTGTCTCTATTTTTATAGACGTTGAATGCATGTTGCTGGCAGTAATGGCCTTTGATAGGTACAAGGCCATCAACAACCCCCTGAGGTATGCTGTGGATATGTCTAGTAGAGTTTGTTACCAGTTCCTAACTGGAATCTATGTGTTGGGAACTATAGATGGTTTCATACATACCTCATTGGCATTCAGTTTATGTTTCTGCCACTCTACTCAGATCAATCATTTCTTTTGTGACTTGCCTCCAGTCTTACTTCTTTCATGTTCTGATACACATGTCAATGAACTGGTATTATTTGCACTTTTTGGTTTCATTGAACTAAGCACCATCTCAGGAGTTCTTATATCCTACTGTTACATTATCTCATCTGTCTTAAAGATTAGTTCTACTGGTGGCTGGTTCAAAGCTTTCTCCACCTGTGCCTCTCACCTGACTGCAGTTGGGATTTTCCAGGGGACCATGCTCTTCATGTATTTCAGACCAAGTTCTGCCTACTCTCTAGACCAAGATAAAATGACATCAGTCTTTTACCTCCTCATTATCCCCATGATAAACCCTCTGATTTACAGTCTTCGGAACAAAGATGTAAAAGAAGCCCTGGTCAGACTCAGAAGTAAAAGGTGGCTTTAAGAATATCTTATATGTACACAAATGCATTTATGACATCTATTTTATATTCGAGAATTCCCATGAGTCAATAATATCAGATTGTACAATAGTCTGAATTTATGTAGCATACCCTAATAATAAAATGGTTGCTTCAGTTTCTAAACATATCCTACTGTATTAGAGTATTTTGCTCATATTTAATTTTCATGTTAGGAAGTTTTTATTACCAATTCAACATTTCTACTGTGCTCTTCAGTTTTAAATATATAATGTGATTTATTACATCTTTCTGTATGTGTATACTCTAAATTTCTTCACAGACTAGGTAGATAATTCAAGGGCTATGTTTATATACCTGTGGAGTAATAATTGGTACTATAAACTTTATATGGCTGTGTGGTAGAGTTCATAATTAAGAAAATAGTCTCAACATGCCCATGCTAGAGTTTTCATTAAGAAAAAAATATGTATCTTAGTTAAGGTATCTATTGTTGTGACAAAAAACACAATCAAAAAGCAACTTTGAAAAAAAATGGTTTGTTTAGCTTACACTTCCTCATTGTTATTTGTTAGGGAGTCAGGACAAGAACTGGAGGCAGGAGCTAAGGCAGAATTCAAGAAGCTATGTTCCTTACTGGTTTGTTTCCTATGGCATGCTCACCCTGAATTTTTAGAGAATCCAGGACCACCAGTCTAGTACAACAAGAAACTATGTAAGGCTCCTTCAATAACTAACTATGAAAATACCTTCCATCTAGATCTTTTATATATATATATATATATATATATATATAATACTCATTGTTTTATTAAAAGCCTATTTTACTCCTGCTAAAATAATATGTTGAACATATAGCTAAGTGAGATTCCAACTTATCACTTTTCCCTCACTGAGGGAATTTTTTGTACAGAGATTTTTCAATTCAGACCAAGTTACATTCATTAGTGAACATGACAGAGAAAAAAGAATTATGTAAAGAAATACAGATTCTTCACACACAACAACTTAGTGCTACATGTAACTGGATTCTCTCCTCTAAGCATAAGGTATAAATTGTATATTTAATGGATAATTAGAAAACCAAAGAAAGGAAAGGCAGATCAAAGTTGGGTAACACACTAAAAAAAAAAAAATTACAGAATACCGTAGTTGTAGCTAAGGAAGTACTCACACAGAAAGTATGCTGAGCTAATTTTTTAAAGAATTGTTATTTTTGAGGCCTGTCCTCCTTTTAAGATACCTGTAATAATTTTGTATTGTATGTCTAATTTGCACATAAGGTAAAATTAAGTTTTGTTTCTTAGATTTTATGTTTCAGAAGTAATTATCCATAGCTAACCTTGAAGAATGTTACTAACAAGCCAAAAAGTTATGTTTGAATTGCTTATACTCTTATATTTCAATGTACTGGAACTCTCCCTGTACACATCCCCTCTTACCCACTCAAGAACAATCAGTTTAAAAATTAGTATATAATATTTTGTCGAGTTAGCCAAAAAAAGTTGTACTATTTCCCTGAATTGTACAGTTCTAAAAAAGATGAGTTCTCACTGCTGAGAAAGGCAAGTTGGCACGAGAGTCCATTGCTAACAAAAAAAAAAAAAAAAAAAAAAAAAAAAAAAAAAAAAAAACTATCTCTAGTTTACAGTCACCTAAAGGAAAAATTAGTTTTCTTCATTGGAGTCCAACTGAGATTATCAAACACATTTACCAGCAGGCCTCATTTCTAGCAGTGGATGTTACATCTGACACTTTTGAATACACTTTCTCAATTGTTTCCTCATTTAAGATATCTCTATGTTGCATGTCAATTTGACACAAGACTAGCAAGCACAGTAAGAGATCCTGTTGTTGAATGCTTGTGGACTGGAAGGACAAACAGTCTCTCCATGTTTCTTCCTTTCCTGCTACTCCAGCCACAGAGAAATTTTGTTCTCTGATGCAAGACTATTAAATCTTTAAACAAATATTTAGTATTATTCAGTTTCTTAAAATATGTACTGGTAACACAGATTGTAAAAATGTCTTTATTCTCATAAAATTCCATATCAATTAAATAGAGAGAAAGAGAAAATAAAAAGTCATAAAGTGTCAGAACACAGATACTGAACATTTATGTTAGAAAATTAAATATATGTTTTTTAGTAGGTCCACATAGTACTTCTTTAAATAGTATAAAAAGTTACTGAATACAAATGTAATTATATAGAAATAAATGTTATAATCCTGTTCATCCTCCCCACTTTTCTTCCTCATCTTTCTGTGACATGTCACTGAAGAGCCATATATTCCTGAGAATATATGGCCCTTATTTTGAATACTCACATAAAACATAGGGACACCATTTTCCATTACAATTTATGTATTTCTTTTATCAAAAATGAAAGTTTTTCATATCATATGTCTCAATTATACTTTCCTCTTATTCTACATTTCTGTGTTCCTCCTCATGTGCCCTACCATGAGGATCCACTCTAACAACACCCTTTACAATGTACACAAATAATATAAAATATTGTGGTGTAACTCTAACCAAGCAAGTGAAATATATGTATTACAAGACATCAAGTTCCTGAAAAAGGATATCAAAGAAGACCTTAGAAGATGGATAGATCTCCCATGCTCATGGATCTGTAGGATTAGCATAGTGAAAATGGCCATCATACCTGTACTGACTGGTTTTGTGTGTCAACTTGACACAGGCTGGAGTTATCACAGAGAAAGGAGCTTCAGTTGGGTAAGTGCCTCCATGAGATCCAACTGTGGGGCATTCTCTCAATTAGTGATCAAGTGGGGAGGGCCCCTTGTAGGTGGTACCATCTCTGGACTGGTAGTCTTGGGTTCTATAAGAGAGCAGGCTGAGCAAGCCAGGGGAAGCAAGCCAGTAATAAACGTCCCTCCATGGCCTCTGCATCTGCTCCTGCTTGCTAACCTGCTTGAGTTCCAGTCCTGACACCCTTTGGTGATAAACTGCAATTTGGAATGTAAGCTGAATAAACCCTTTCCTCCCCAACTTGCTTCTTGGTCATGATGTTTGTGCAAGAATAGAAACTCTAAGAAAATACAAAAACCTATCTACAAATTGAATGCAATTTCGAACAAAATTCCAACACAATACTTCACAAAATGGAAAGAGCAATTCTCAACTTCATATGCAAAAAAATCCAGGATAGCCAAAACAACTCTGAATAATAAAAGAACTTCTGGAGGAATCACCATCCCTGACATCAAAATGCACTATAGAATAATAGTCATCAAAATAAACAAAAAAAAAAAACCATGTGGTCTTGGTACAGAGACAGAAAGTTATGTCAGTGGAATAGAATTGAGGTCACAGAAATAAACCCACACACCTATGGACACTTGATCTTTGACAAAGGGGTGAAAACCATACAGTGAAAAAAAGAAGCTTCAACTAATCATGCTACTTTAACTGTATATCTTCATGTAGAAGAATGCAAATAGACCAGTATTTTTCACCCTGCACAAAGCACAAGGCCAAGTAGATCAAGGACCTCAACATAAAACCAGATATTCTGAATCTAATAGAAGAGAAATTGGTAAATAGCCTTGAGAACATTTGCACAGGAGAACATTTCCTTAATAGGACCCCAATGACTCAGCTTCTAAGTTCAAAAATACATAAATGGGAACTCATGAAACTGAAAAGCTTCTGTAAGGAAAAGGACACCATCAATCTTATAAAATGGAAACATAAAAATTTGGAAAATTCTTCACTAAACCTACATCTCATGGGGGGATAATATCCAAAATATATATATAAAGAACTCAAAAATTTAAACTCCAAAACACAAAACAAAACAAACAAAAATAAACAAACCCAAACGATTTAATTTAAATTTAAAAAGTGATATAGAGTTAAACAGAAAATTCTTTAGAAGAATATAAAATGGCCAAGAAGCAATTAGGGAAGGTTTTACATCCTTAGTCATCAGAGAACTACAAATCAAAACAACCCTGAGATCCCACCTTACACCAATCAGAATGGCTAAGATAAAAAAGCTCAGGTGACAGTACATGCTGGGGAGGATGTGGAGAAAGAGGAACACTCCTCCATAGTTATTGGGATTTCAAACTGGTACAACCTCTCTGGAAATCAATCTGTGAGTCACCAAAAAAAATGGAAATAGTTCTCTACCTTAAGACCCAGCTATACTACTCCTGGGCATACACCCAAAAGGTGTTCTACAATACCACAAGGACATCTGCTCCATTATATTCATAGCAGCCATATTCATAATAGCCAGAAGTTGGAAGCAACCTTCATGTCCCTCAACAAGAATGGATACCGAGCACTCCACCATCTTTGCTCCAGTGTCCAGGTACTTGGGACTGCCAGGTTCAGAGACAGACAGGCATAATATGCCTTCGGTCTCAGGCAGCTTGTGTGTAACTTGCTGTAACAGCAGCAAGTCCTGGATACCCAACAACACCCGAAAGACAAGATCTGGATTTAAAATCACTTCTCATGATGCTATTAGAGGATCACAAAAAGGACACAAATAAATCAAATAAAGAATTACAGGAGACCATGAATCAACGGTTAGAAGCCCTTACAAAGGAAACCCAAAAATCGCTTAGAGAAATGCAGGAGAACATGGGTCAAAAGATGGAGGCCCACAAGGAGACAACACAAAAATCGCTTAAAGAAATGAATCAACAGGTAGATGCACTTTCAAAGGAATCACAAAAACTGCATAAAGAAATGCAGAAGAATATGGGTCAACAGACGGATGCCCATAAGGAGGCAACACAAAAAGTGCTTAAAGAAATGAATCAACGGATAGATGCCCTTACAAAGGAAACACGAGATCTGCTTAAAGAAATGCAGGAGAAGATGGATCAACAGATGGAATCCCATGAGAAGAAAACACAAAAATCGCTCAGAGAAATGCAGGAGAACTTGGGTCAACAGGCAGAAATCCTGAAAGAGGTAACGCAAAAATAACTTAAAGAAATACAGGAAAATACAAACAAAAAAGTGAAGGATCTCAGCAAATCCATCCAAGATCTAAAAAAGGAAGTAGAAACAACTAAGAAATCACAAAGGGAGACAACTATGGAGATAGAAAACTTTGGGAAGCCAGGTAGTTGGGACAGCCAGTCTCGGAGAAAGACAGGCATAATATCGCTTCAGTCTCAGGCAGCTTGTGTGTAACCTGCTCCAAGAGCTGGGCAGATCTGCAGTAACCAGCACGCCATCTCTGCTGTGGGACTTCTGGTCTGTACTCTCATATGGATAAGTAAATAGTAACACTAGTTTTTTTTTCCTAAGTTTTTTTATTTACATTCAAAATTATTTCCCCTTTTCCATTTCCTCCCTCCCCGAAAGTCCCATAAGCCCTCTTCCTTCCCTCTTTCCCCATTCAACCCCTTCTCGCTTCTCTCTCCTGCCATTCCACTACATCCAGTCTTTCCAGGACCAGGGGTCTCTCCTTCCATCTTCTTGGAAATCTATTGATATGCGAATTGTGTCTAGGGTATTCCGAGATTCTGGGTTAATATCCCCTTATCAGTGACTGCATACCATGTGTGTTCTTTTGTGATTGGGTTATCTCAATAAGGATGATATTTTCAAGTTCTGACCATTTGCCTAGGAATTTCGTGAATTCATTGTTTTTAATTGCAGAGTAGTATTCCACTGTGTAAATATACCACATCTTCTGAATCCATTTCTCCGTTGAGGGGCATCTGGGTCCTTTCCAGCTTCTGGCTATTATAAATAAGGCTGCTATGAACATAGTGGAGCATGTGTCCTTATTGCATGCAGGTAAATCCTCTGGGTATATGCCCAGGGGTGGTATAGCCAGATCCTCCAGGAGTGTCATGCCCAGTTTTCTGAGGAACCGACAGACTGCTTTCCAGAGTGGTTGTACCAGCTTGCAATCCCACCAGCAGTGGAGGAGTGTTCCTCTTTCTCCACATCCTCGCCAACAACTGCTGTCTCCTGTGTTTTTGATCTTAGCCATTCTGACTGGTGTGAGATGGAATCTCAGGGTTGTTTTGATTTGCATTTCCCTAATGACTAAGGATGATGAACATCTCTTTAGGTGCTTCTCAGCCATTAGATATTCTTCAGGTGAGAAATCTTTGTTTAGCTCTGTACCCCATTTTTTAATAGGGTTACTTGCCTCTCTGGAGTTTAACTTCTTGAGTTCTTTGTATATATTGGATATTAACCCTCTGTCGGATGTAGGGTTGGTAAAGATCATTTCCCAGTTAGTTGGTTGCCACTTTGTCTTTTTGACAGTGTCTTTTGCCTTGCAAAACTTGTAATTTAATGAGGTCCCATTTGTCAATTCATGATCTTAGAGCATAAGCTATTGGAGTTCTATTCAGGAAATTCTCCCCTGTGCCCATATGTTCAAAGTTCTTCCCTAGTTTCCTATCTATTAGTTTCAGTGTGTCTGGTTTTATGTGGAGGTCCTTGATCCACTTGGAATTGAGCTTAGTGCAAAGAGATAAGAATGGGTCAATTTGCATTCTTCTTCATGTTGACCCCCAGTTGAGCCAGCACATTTTGTTGAAAAGGCTGTCTTTTTTCCACTGGATGGTTTTAGCTCCTTTGTCAAAGATCAAGTGATCATAGGAATGTGGATACATTTTTGGCTTCTTGTACGTTCATCGGCATCTCTCTCTTTAGTTTACGGAAGTTTTCCTCCATAATTTTGTTGAAGATGTTTACTGGTCCTTTAAGTTGCAAGTCTTCACTCTCATCTATACCTACAATCCTTAGGTTTGGTCTTCTCATTGTGTCCTGGATTTCCTGGATGTTTTGGGTTACACGTTTTTTGCATTTTCTTTGACTGTTGAGTCAATGCTTTCTATGGTATCTTCAGCACCTGAGATTCTTTCTGCCGTCTCTTGTATTCTATTTTTGATGTTTGCATCTATGACTCCTGATTTCTTCCCAAGGTTTTCTATCTCCAAAGTTGTCTCCCTTTGTGATTTCTTAGTTGTTTCTACTTCCTTTTTTAGATCCTGGATGGATTTGCTTAGATCCTTCACTTGTTTGTTTGTATTTTCCTGTATTTCTTTAAGGTATTTTTGCGTTACCTCTTTCAGGATTTCTGCCTGTTGACCCAAGTTCTCCTGTATTTCTCTAAGTGATTTTTGTGTTTCCTCCTCATGGGCTTCCATCTGTTGGTCCATTGTCTCCTGCATTTCTTTAAGCAGTTCTTGTGTTTCCTTTGTAAGGGCATCTATCCGTTGATTCATTTCTTTAAGCACTTTTTGTGTTGCCTCCCTATGGGCATCCATCTGTTGACCAATATTCTTCTGCATTTCTTTATGCAATTTTTGTGATTCCTTTGAAAGTGCATCTACCTGTTGATTCATTTCTTTAAGCGATTTTTGTGTTGTCTCCTTGTGGGCCTCCATCTTTTGATCCATGTTCTCCTGCATTTTTCTAAGCGATTTTTGTGTTTCTTTTGTAAGGGCTTCTAACTTTTGACTCATGATCTCTTGTAATTCTTTATTAGATTTATTTGTGTCCTTCTTGTGATCCTCTAATAGCATCATGAGAAGTGATTTTAAATCCAGATCTTGTCTTTCGGGTGTGGTGGGGTATCCAGGACTTGCTGCTGTTGGAGGGTTGTGTTCGAATGGTGCCATATTACTTTGATTTCTGTTAGTAACATTCCTACATATGCCTTTTGCCATCTGGTTACCTCTGGTGTTAGTTGGTCCTGCTGTCACTGGCTGTTGGTTGGACCTCCTGTTAGCCTGAAAAGCTATTTCTGGCCCCCCTGGATTATCAGGATTCCCCTGGCACCAATTTATGGGGCCTTCCTTGCTCCTGAGTGACTTTGGAGCCCTGATGTGCCTTTCCCCAAGTGATGTTATATTGGGGAGTCCCTGCACATCCAAAGGCTCAGCGCAGTGGATTCTCAGAGCAGAGGTCGCCAAAGGGTGGTGGTAGGCTCCCGCCCTGTGCAGGGTTGTGTGATCTCTCTGGGGGGAGGCGAGGGGGCGTCCCTCTGCAGGGCAAAAGTCCCACAGCAGGGCTGGTGCGTCAATTACTGCAGACCTGCCCATCTCTTGGAGCAGGTTACACACAAACTGCCTGAGACCCAAGCGATATTATGCTTGTCTGTCTCTGAGCCTGGCGGTCCCAACTATGTGGATACTGGAGCAAAGATGGAGGAGTGCACTCTGCCCTCTCTTGGTGGCACAAGTCACCCTGCAGGAGGGATGGCCTACAGCAGAGCTGGCACCCAGACGACCACAGCGCTGTCCCGTTCTTGGGAGCAGATGGAAGCCCCAACAGGCCATGTCCCAAGTGTTGTTATATTGGGGGCAACCTGGGTACCTGTCTCCTCAGTGCAGTCGATCCTGGAACAGAGGTCGCCAAAGAGAAGCTGGTAGGCTTCCCCCCAGTGTGGTGGGGACGGGAGGTCCCTCTGCAAGGCAGAAATCCCACAGCAGAGCTGGCGCACTGGTTACTGCAGATCTGCCCAGCTATTGGAGCAGGTTACACACAAGCTGCCTGAGACCCAAGAGATATTATTCCTCTCTGTCTCCCAGCCTGGTGGTCCCAACCGACCTTCAGTAAATATTAAAGGTAGATAGATAGTTGATATATGATGATAGATAAATAGAAAGATAGATAGAAAGAAAGATAGATAGATAGATAGATAGATAGATAGATAGATAGAAAGAAGAGGAAAGATACTTAGATATATTTGTAGACATAAGATAAATGAATTACAGCTGATATCCATTATATATACATGAAAACCAAACAGATGATACATAGATAGATAGATAGATAGATAGATAGATAGATAGATAGATAGATAGACAGACAGACAGACAGACAGACAGACAGATAGGTAGATAGACAGACAGAGTGAAAATAGACAAATAGTATATGATAAATACATAACAATAGATGAGAGATGGATAGGTAACAGAGATAGAGAGATAAGTATATTACAGATAAATATATTGATTGATAGATGATAGATAGATAGATAGATAGATAGATAGATAGATAGATAGATAGATAGATAGATGACAGATAGATAGATAGATAGATAGATAGATAGATAGATAGATAGATAGATAGATAGATAGGTTGACATATATTAAAGAAAGTTTTTTTAGGGCTGGAGAGATGGCTCAGTGGTTAAGAACACTGACTGTTCTTCCAGAGGTCTTGAGTTCAATTCCCAGCAACCACATGGTGGCTCACAACCATCTGTCATGGGAATCCAATGCCCTCTTCTGATGTGTTTCAAGAGAACTGTATTAATATACATGAAATAATTAATTATTAAAAAAAGAAAGATTAAGATATTTCTAGTCAGTGCTAATGTATTCTAAAACTCAAACTATCACAAATAGCACAGTAACAACTCATTTTTTTCAATAATATGAAAGTATGAACAGTTTATAGTAACAACTGAGAAGACACAATGGTCAAGAAATTTACACATGTCATTCACATACATTTTTATTACAAACTCTTGGCAATGACTATATCCACATATATTCATACACACTTTATGTGCTATAGTAGGTTTGAACTAATAGTTATGGAATGCATATTAAAACCTTGTAAAACAATGTAAAGAAACTAACTTTTTCATTCTGAATTTTATATCTTTGAATTTATAATGTTGAAGAGTTAGTTTTATTTACAGTTAGTGGCTGACAATGTAGCCTTTGCCTTCCACAGAATTGCTTTATAGAATATCAGAAGCCTGAGTGTATCTAAAATACTTTCTAGATTCAATCATTTAATTTCATGCTTAATCTTTAAAACAAGTCTTTTTTTTAAATCAAATAGTGATTGATAAATTTCATTGTCTAGGTGCAACAATATTAGTAAATATCAGAAAAATGTGTATTAGTACTGCCTTTGGCTCTTGCTGCTGAATAGCACAAATAAGGTCTTGACAAGGATATGGAGTACTCAGGTATATTCATAACAGAATCTACTTCATAACTACATGGAGTTTAAGAAGAAGGAAGACCAAAGTGTGGATGCTTCAATCCTACATAGAAGGGGAAACAAAATAATCAGATGAGGTAGAGGGAGAGAGGGACCATGGAAGAAGAGAGAAAGGGGAAGGAAAAAAAGTGGGGCAGGATAAGATATTGGAAGGGAGAAGAGAGAAGTACAGAGGGTCAGGAAATCAAATACAAATATGTAGCAGTGGGAGATAGGGAACTGGGGATAGCACTAGAAAGTCCCTGATGCCAGGGTGTGGGAAAAAAAAGAAAAGAAAAGGAGCGCAGAGCATGGGCGTGATAGCAAGGGCAGCACTTGGGTCTCCCTTGGGCAGAAGCAATAGCAAATCCTGCATAGGAGAACTCTGGCGGGCATGGTCCACATGGGGATAGGGAAACACTGGCAGGATGCCTATGCCTCACCGCAATAGTGAGTGCTGCCAGAGCATCTATGGATCATGAGGCTGCCTGGCTAGTGGGCTGGCAAGGGAGGTCCCGCACAGAAGGTGGTTCCATTCTGGCATGGACCTCCTGAGTACCTGTAGAGAAATTGCTTGACTGGCTGAGACGTCTTGGCTGCGATGGTTTGGATCCTTTCTCTTGTTGCTGGAAACCAAGGCTATCTCCATGCGGCAAATTTAATAAGAGATGGCTCATAGCTTTGATGCTTTATTATTAAGAAAATAGAAAGAGAAAAGGAGATAGAAAAATAAAGAGAAAGGATAAAATAGAGAGATGAGAAAAGCCATGACCACGTGGAAAGGGGAGAAAAATAAAGAGACAGAGAGACAAGAGAAGACGAGAGAGAGAGAGAGAGAGAGAGAGAGAGAGAGAGAGAGAGAGAGAGAGAGAGAGAGAGAGAGAAAGGGAGAGAGATAAGAGGGATCAAAAAGATTGCGGAGGGGCAGGAAGCCTTCTTAAATAATGGCCTGGGTTACCTGGTTGTTGCCAGGTAATCAAGAGGCAGGGAAAGCCTGGTTGTAGCCAGGTGACTGCAGAGGTGGATTCCAGCCAGAACACTAGAGGCCTGGGCATGACTACACGTGACTGATAGCCACAGGATTACGGGGTTGGCCTTGTCTCACACCTCAGTCTCACACCAGGGAAGCAAGAGGCTCCTAGGTCCCAAGGATCCTAGGGATGACTTTGGCCAACATACAAACCAAAGGGGAGATAGAACCTGTAGAGACCACCTCTGGTAGATAGGCATAGCCCCCACTTGAGGGATGGAACCACCTACCCATCTTAAAATTTTTAACCCACAAATGTTCCTGTCCAAAGGAAAGACAGAGACAAAAAAAATGGAACAGAATCTGAAGGAAAATCCATCTAGAGACTGCCTCACCTAGGGATTCATACCATCTGCACACACCATACTTAGATACTATTGCTAATGCCAAGAAGTGCTTACTGGAAGGAGCCTGATATGTCTGTTTCCTGAGAGGTTCTACCACCACCTGACCAATACAGATACAGAGACAGTCAACCACTGAATTGATCCTGGAGAACCCAATTGGAAGAGCTAGGGGAAGGATTGAAGGAGCTGAAAGAAATTGCAACACCACAGGAAGAACAAGATCAACTAACCAGTCTACACACACCTCCCAGAGACTAAACCACTAACCAAAGAGTATACATGGATGGATTCATGACTCCAGATACCTATGTAGCAGAGGATTATCTAATCTGACTTCAGTGTGTATGTGGGGGGGGGGTGCTTGGTCCTGTGGAAGTTTGATGCTCTAGCATAAGCAGATATTAGAGTGGTTAAGTGGGAGTGGGTGAGTTGGTGGCTAGAGGAACACCCTCAAAGAGGCAAAGGGGAGGGGTGAGAGGAGATATGGGATGGAGGGCTATTGTTGAGGGGTATCCAGGAAGGGAAATATCATTTGAAATGTAAATGAATAAAATGATTAATATAAAATAAAATATAGCAAGGTCTTATTGAACAATATGTTGATGTACTTTCACATATTCTGTTTTAACTCTTTGGATTAAGATCTCATTATTGGCTTCATCTACAAAAGACTTCCCAAACTAAGGATCAGGGAGTTTTCTTTGTGATTGTGTCTCCTAGGAATGTCAGAATATTCACCAATATAGCCTTTCGCAAGTGACTTGCTAAACATGAACTGTGTGAGGTCAATACAGTCATGACAATGTAAAGGAGGGAAAACTTACAAGTCCTCAACCAGACACAAAGATTTAGAGACAACTAAGAAATGCTGAGAGGGGGAGAAATAGTTTTCTCTAGGCAAAAGCACACTAATTCACTACAACATGGTCAGCCCTAAAAACATTATACAATTAGTAACATTATACAGACTGAGCAAATTATAGTTAAAAGTATATTAGTATATATATACAAGCATATAACAACAGTTAAAAATAGTTAATGAAAAACGAGTTAAAGTATGTCATAATAATGGCATTTCAAAATTAAAGATAAAAATATAATGAAACCATCAAAAAGGGGCCCATTTTTTTTCTTACCCACTTTCTGTACCAGAATGAATTAGTAAGAGACATGTCACTTTCTAGGCTTCGTATTGAAATGGAAAGAGTGATATTGGGGTAGAACTTAAGGGTTTTATAAGCTCATCAGACTATTGAACCCTTGTTAAATATTGTTTCTATGTATGTACTATTCATTTACATGGGACATGATTCAATTCATCATTTTTAGTTTCATAGAATTAATTAACTTGTGGACAATTTGATTCTCAATATTAAATTATCCTTGCTGTGACAAAGCTCTGCTCTAGTGATGGGAAGTTCAGTTTTATTTTTTGTAATGGCTTGTGTAAAGTATAGTTCAAAATGGTTTGTGAAACAAATGCTACAACATCTACATGGTGTTTTGTGAAAAATTATCCTTTTTTTCAAACTTTTTACACAAAACATGAAAATGTATATTGATCTCATCTGAGCTCTTATTTCCAACAAAAAAGACTTAGCAAGCTGCTTTGTCCACCGGAACTGTACCATGCAACAGTTCTATTGATGGTAACCTATAACTTGTCCAGATGACTACATTTTGACAGAAGGCATGCATAAATACCCAATGCCTATGTGTTACTGCCATTATAACTACCAGCATCCATACAAAACCCTTTCACTACAGATTATTATTAATTAAAACCGTAGTCTATCATATTCCAATTAAGTTTATTTCTTTCATACTATAAAAGTATCATCTAAAATAAAAACAGAAATCTTTAGCAATTTCAATATTCAATACTTTTTTAAAGCAGCTGTTCTCAGGGTTTTAGAAAGAATGATAGAAAGAAAATAGATTTAATGGCCTTCAGAGCCAATCAGTGTTAGGGTGGCACATCTGGGTTGTAATTAAGAGTATATAACCTGAAAGCAGAATGGGTTTGCAGCTCCATAAGAGGAACAACGATATGAACTCACCAGTACCTCCAGAGCTCCCTTGGACAAAACCACCAACCAAAGAGTGCACATGGAGGGACCCATAGCTCCAGCTGCATATGTAGCAGAGGATGGTCTTGTTGGACATCAAAGGAAGGAGAGGTCCTTGGTCCTGAGAAGGCTCAATGCTCCAGTGTAGGGGAATGCCAGGACAGGGAAACAGCAGGAGAGGGTTGGTTGGTGAGCGGGGCGGGGGGAGGATATGGGTTAGGGGGCTTTTGGAGGGGAAACCAGGAAAGGGGAAAACATTTGAAATGTAAGAAAATATCTAAGAATAATTAATAAAAGAGAGATAGTATAACCTGGGGGCCAGGAGTCATGATCTGGATAACCCAAGTCCCACAAATAGAAACAAACATGAATTGGAAAAAGTCAGCAAACGAATCCGAATGATATTCTTTTATACTCATAGGCTGTTATGGAGCTCAATTGTCATCAAAAAGGCTTCACACAGCAACTGATGGAAACATATGTAGAGACTCATAGACAACCATTAGGCTGAGCTTGGGGAATCCCACAGGAGAGTGAGAGGAAGGTTTTCAGGAGCCAGAGAGGTCAAGGACACTATAAGAAAACCCACAGAATCAACTAATCTGAGCCCATAGAGGTTCACAGAGACTGAGCAGACAACCATGAGGCCTGTCCTAGGACATGCTTTGTACATATTTTACAGATGAGTTGCTTGGCCTTCTTGTGGGATTCTTAAAAGTGGGAGCAGGAGATGTCCCTGGCTCTGTTTCTTACTTTTGGTATCGTTTTGTCCTACTGGGTCACCTTGTCTAGCATTAATAAAAGAAGAGGTGCCGAGTCATACTGTGACTTGATATACCATGGCTAGTTGATCTCCAATCAGTCTGGCCCTTTTCTGAAGAAAAACAGAGGAGGAGTAGATAGAAGGAGGTAGGAAAAGTGGGGAAGAGGGAATGGGGTGGAGAAGGGGAAGGAAAAACTGTGGTCAGGATGTTTTACAAAAAAGTATAACTGCAAAGGACTGACATCTTTGGAGCCAAGCAAGCAGTTAAAATAAAATTGAGATTAAAATGAAACCATTACTTCTGATAGTCACAAAAAAGTAGATAATGGGAATAAAGTAAGATGAACTATTAGTGTTCTTGGTTCAGTTTTACACATATAATAATATAAAAAAGTGCTTGCCTTCTAGTAACCTTCCTTAAGGGACTAATGAAAGGTCAATCCCAATGCTCCAGAAAATAAAACTCTTGCATTTGCATCGATCTGCATCTCAGCATCTTCATTTGGGGGCATCTTAAAGTTAGTACCACTGGCAGCGGGTCAGGGTGTGATTCGAGGAGACCCCCGAACAACCACACACTAGACTGATTGGAGGGGAAAAGGGAAAGCTTGACAATAGGTGCTTACTTGTGTTTGTCTATCTTTTGTTTTCATTTTTGGCTCACAAGCACGGTGTAGGCTGGAAAGATTCTGGTCTGGTGCTGTCAATTGCAGTGACACATGTACCAGAAGGGCTCTGCTCCTTTTAGACACACTATCAGTGGGAGCCTACCAAGTCTTGATATAACCTGGTTTGTACACCCATGGCAGCGGTGAACTGTCTGTGGACAGCAAGACAAATTATCAGACCTTTAGCCAGAGGTACAGTAGAACAGTGTAAAGTATGCTGGAAAGTGAATGCTTATGCGGCCAAGAGTAAACAGGGCAAAAGACCTAGGCGAGAACAGCCTAGAGTATATTGGGAGGTCGATTTTGCAGAAGTTAAACTAGGAAAATATGATTACAAATACCTTCTAGTGTTTATAGAAAGATACTTTCTTTGGTTGGGTTGAGGATTTCCTCACCAAGCAGGAAATAGCTACCATGGTAACCAAGAAGATATTAGAAGAAATCTTCCTGAAGTTCAGACTGTCCAAGGTAATTGAATCTGATAAAAGTCCTGATTTTGTTTCTAAGGTAAGTCAGGAATTGGCAGAGGTATTGGAGACTAACTGGAAGTTCCGCTGTGTGTACCGTCCCCAGAGTTCAGGGCATGTAGAGAGAATGAACAGAACCCTAAAAGAGACCTTAATTAAATCGTCCTTGGAGACTGGCACTGTCTGTTTGGTGCTCTTTCCCCTGGCCCTGTTCTAAGGCTGGAGCATCCCCTACCATTTTAACCTGACCCCTTTTGATATCCTGTATGGGACCCTCACCACCTTGACCCTGGCACCTGACACCCCCACACTCAGTGACTTTTCAGGCTGACAAGGATCTTATGGCTTGATTGCAAGCTTTTCAGATCAGTCACCAGGAATTATAGCTTACACTTAGTGCCCTGAAAAACATAGGTACCCCCGAGGCTTCACATAAATGCCAAGTTGGAGACTGGGTACATGTTAAAAGACATTGTGATGAAAACTTAGAAGCAAAGTGGAAAGGGCAGTTCCAGGTGTTGTTGACAACACTGACCTCCATTAAAATGTATGAAGTAATTGCCTGGGTTCACATAACTCACGTCAGACAAGCACCTGCACCTTATGCCAACTAGATAGCAGCCAGACACCTGAGCAACCCCCTCAAGCTCTAGAATACCTGCCCTTCTGTAAGGTTAGAGAAACCATTAGATGGCTATGGTGCATCTTCCTTCCCGCACTGAGACTCAGCACCCCCCCTCAACCCTACCAAAGTGACTTAGCAAGTACTCTCAGCCACTGGGGATGTAGCTTGGTCCACTACAGTGAAACACCTGCCTTATACATAGTGACAAGATCTTGTCTTTGATCTCTGTACTTAAGTGGCAGTCCTTGACTCCTGGGATACCTAACCCTAGAGATACAGGGGGAGGTATAACCTGAATGTGGGGAATGAGAGACTTGCAAACCTAAACCACGTGCCAGAAGCAGCCTTGGAGGGTAGGGCCTAGGGTGGGGACACCCGAAATTTAGTAATGTTCCGTGAGAAAATCCCCATATATGTGTACCCCCGAGATGGGAGAAGCCAACAGCAGGCACATCAGTGTTGGGGGTGGGGGTAACCACTTTTTCTGTGCTACCTGGGGTTATGAAACATCAGGAAGCCCATACTAGAGACCATTCTGGGAGTAGTTAATTGAGAATTCAATGACCAAGGTGTGAGAAGGGCTAGCCAAGCAGAGGAGAGGGTCAAGGCTGGTTCGAGTCTTAGTTTAACTCCTCCCCTTGGCTAACCACCTTCATATCCACCTTGTTAGAACCCCTAATTGTTCTCCTGCTATTGATGACCTTTGGACCCTGCATATTGAACAAGCTTATAGCCTTCATAAACAAGAGAATATGGGCAGTGCAGCTGATGGTCCTGAGCCAACAATATGAGACTCTGAGGACAGGACCTGAAGAATATGAGTTAGTTACCACAGACTCCTTAGTGTAGCTCCAAGATTGTAGCTTGTACAAGACAAAAAGGGGAAATAAAGGACCCTGGTGATTTTTCCAGTCTTACACCCACCAAACTCCAGTCAAGGCTAGGCCAAGTGGCAGCTTCCCACCTCAGGTAAAGGCTAAGTCAGGTTCCTTTCTCCACCCACTGGAACATTCTTGAATAAAAATTTCTCAGAATGTGCTGACTGATAGTACCTGACCCTCTGGAAAGTTCCAGGTAGAGTTCAAATGCATGCACACTTTCTAGTCAATAGATTTAAACATCAATAGGCTCAGCCAACAAGTTTAAACTGTAACCGTGCTGATGTATCCTATGCTCCTAAAAAGTATAAAAACTGCTTGCAACAGCCATTCTAGTAACCTGTCTTGAGGGACTAATTGAAGATCAACCCCAACACACCAGAAAATAAACCTCTTGCTTTTGTATAATGTGTGTGTGTGTGTGTGTATGTGTGTGTGTGTGTGTCTGTCTGTCTGTCTGTCTTATTGATCCTTAATTCTCCTACTTTCCTACTCTTTCAAATTTTCTCTCCCTTACAGCTCCTCCCAACTTCAGATACTATTTTTATTTTTATATTTTTTTTGTAATCCACTTAGACCAATTAACATTGCCCATGGTCATATACTGTTATCAATCAAAACACATTCAATACTAAAGCAAACACCTGTTCTTCACTCATCAGCCATCAACTGAGTAAAGTAACACAGCTAAGGGTGGAACATCATGAGTCACACAATCAACCTTGCTTGAATCTTAACATAATGAATCTTGTATAGGAAGGGACCAATAGGTGTGAATTCTTTTTATTGTTGTTGTTAATTATTAATTTTGGATACTTTTTTTATTTCAAATGTTATCCCATTTCCTGGTTTCCCTCCCCCTCCTGGAAACCCCCTAACCCATCCTCCCTCCCTCTGCTTCTATGAGGGTGTTCTTCCATGCACCCACCCTCAATGTCCAGCAGATATTTCACAGCAATTCCCCTTTCTCTCTGATTCTTACAGTCCTTTTGCTTCTCTTACACTCTGTTCCCTGAGTTTTGGGATTAGTAGATATGATATGGATGCTCCATTTATGGGTGAACATTGCACAGACACTTCTTTTCTCTATTTTGAACAATTGGAGATCTCTATATTAACTCCTATTCCTTAACTTTTGAACTGTGAAAGCTGTACAAATTGCCTATCAATGGATGAATGCATAATAAAGGGCACCTACATTCAATGGTTCTTCACTTATTTTAGAGTAATTTTAATCTAGCAACATACTGTTCTGGCAAGGGTTCACACCCAAAGATATAATCTAGCTGGTTTGTCTTTAATCCCTAAAAATAAAGGTAAGTTTACTTTGTAGAAGGAAGCATCATGTTTGAAAGTGATACATAATTGTAGGATAGAAAATGATGAATTTGACAGAATGAGTCAGAGGTAAGATATGCCCAATAATATGAGAAGAGAAGAGGAATCCAGAGTACTTAAGAGCAGTGAGGGAGAAAAACATGGTGTGGTTTGGTATGTTATGTGCTATGTGTATGGCAGTTTTAACAGGACAGTTTTCCAGACACAGGTTATAGAAAAAGCAACCTTGATACAAGTGAAGATAAAATTGGCCTGAGAGTGAGAAGGGGCCAGAAGATTAGGACATATTAACAAAGTTAGTATGAGGCCAGGCAGAACAATTCAGTCAGAAGCTGAGAAAAACTGAACTGAATCAGTCATGTAGGAAGACTAGATTGTATGGAGGCTTGAGCTTCTAGGCCTAGGCCTAGATATCATTTGAGCAAAGAAGAAAATGCTCTAGACTCAGCCCAAGCTATGTAGTAGCACAGCTTATGTACAACTCTCATCCCACCACTTCATCTGAGGAAATAAAAATGATATTAGAACTTAGACATGGAAAGGTTTTTAGATGAGTTGGTTTCCTTATCCCTCATTTGGAGAGTTTCTGCATGGCTACAAGAGATGACCACTTCAGGTTCCATGTCCACATAACCAGGATCATTCCTCATTGACTTCTGGGAACCTTCCCCATCTCAGGTCTCTGTCATGTACTTGAGATGTCCCACCCCCACCCTTGCCGGCTTCACACTTCCATTCATTCTCCTGGATCTCTGGACTTCTGTTTTCTCTCTCCCCATGCCTGATCTTGATCCCACCCCCCACCATTTGTTCCCAACCCATACTTCCACCCATTTCTCTCTCTATCTACCTCCTATGACTATTTTATTATGCCTTCTAAGTAAGATTCAAACATCTTCACTTAGGCCTCTTGTTTAGCTTCTATTGATCTGTAGAGTGTGGTATTGGTATCCTATATTATATGTCTCATATATACTTATAAGTGAGTACATACCATGCATGTACTTTTGGGTGTACAAAAAATTTCAGGAACAAAGGTGGAGCAGAGACCGAGAGAATGGCCAAATAATACTCAGTACCACTTGAGACCCATTCCTTAGGCAAGCACCAATCCCTGCAGGAAGGAGGGTAGCATAAGTAGCCTCTGAGAGTTTCCACCCTGCACCAGGCTGAAATAGAGGCAGAGACCTACATTCAAACATTGGATGGACCTGGGCACTATTATAGAAAAGTTGGGCAAAGTGTTGAGGGACGTGAAGAGACAGGAAGTCCACATGATCAGCAGAGTTAACTAACCTGGACCTTTGGAAACTCTCAGAGACTGAAACACCAACCAAAGAGTATACATGAGCTGGATGGAGATGCCCACCAGATGTACAGCTCAGTCTCCATATTGCTCCCCCAACAACTAGAGCCATAGGAGCTGTCTCTAAAGCTGTTGCCTGCCTGTGGAATCAGTTCCCCAACTGGGCTCCTTTGTCTGGTTTCAATAGGAAAAGATGCCCCTAACCCTGAAGCAACTTAATGCTCTAGTATGGGGAATATCCAAGGGGGATAAAGTATCCACCCTCTCAGTGAAAGAGGAAGGGAATGAGAAGAGGGGTGACAGCAATCAGGATACAAAATTAATAAATAAAATAATCAATGGAAAAAACCTTATAGGTGAATATTGCTATAGAGAGGTCTATATTTAATGTTTTTATTTGTTTTGTTTAACTAAGGATATCTATAGAATCCAGGGAACCGCAAAGATATAATGAGTGGGGAAGAGACATATTTTAAAGGAGAATATGGTAAAGTACATTATATTATTAATATGGAGAAGGATACTAGGAGGGGCCAGATATAGATGGGTAGAGGGAGTAGAGAGGAAAGTAGCAACGTAAGTATGGGACTTGGGGTGAAAATCTAGAATTAAGAATGTTTAAAAAGCTACATGGATACTTACTACTTAATAAGTATTCTTTAAATGGAATTCTCTGAATGATTTGTGTGACACACCAGTTTATGCTGGTCAGTGTTATGCTTTTTGTTTAGAAGATTTCTATTTACAATAATTTACTAAATGTAAACCAATCATTTTAAAACAAAATGTAGATGGATACATTATCATGAATTGCAACAGAGTAAGCATGGGCATCCTGAAATGCACTGCACCTTACAAAGTAACTATTCTAGGAACTTTCTTCACAGATGTTGTATTGTACATTATGGAGGGAATTATGTAGTTTAGTCTGCTCTTAATAATTGTGTAGCAAGATATAACATTATAAACCCAGGATAAAGAAACTGAAGTATTCAGGTAAGATAAAATATAATTTTAGAGCTAAATTTGTTGTCTTTCAAAATGTCCCTCTTCATTCCGATGACTGGTTCAGTTTTGCACAGTAACAGAGATGGGATGTGAGTTATATGTCTCCATTCTCTTTTAACAAAACAATCCAAAATAGGGAGTAGGATATATAGTAAAATGTCTTATGTTAATACTCAAGATTTTCTTCTGTAGGCATGACTGCTTTGCGTTTTATTTTTAATTTGAAGTCATCATTTTACCTCACACAATTTTTATTATTATTATTAGTAATCTTTCACCAGGTTATCTACCTGAAAATACTTAATGTGATACTTTTACTGATCTATTATTTGTAGACAACTCTGTATAGCCAAACCTATATGCCATGAAGAGGAAATCAAACAAGACCCACTCCTTATGGCCATACAAGAAGTAATAAATACAGATGAATCATTATTATAGAAATGATGTGATGTGTGGAGTTGTGAGAGAAGAGAAAAACTTTTAATGAGAAGAGCACTGCTTATTATGACCAGAGTTGAAGAGTTTGTTGCAGAAAGCAAAGAAATGATATAGATAACAAAGAAAATATTGCCATTATTAAAAGAGAATATACTTCAGTTTTATTATTGGATGTTTGGCTTTACTTAATGGTATATATCCCATAAATAAGCTCTGCATAGCATCTTATGTGCATCCATTTATTAACAAGATACAGAATTAAAAGTTAAGTCTTGATCAAAGCTCTGGGTGTATTCCTCAGAGAAAAAGCTGAGATAGGAATCTAATTAATCCTGCTTACATAACAGACTCTAACATATTTAAAAGCCAACAGCAAGAGAGAAAAACAGTGTGATGGGCATATTGTCCAGGTACTGGAGATAAGGGCAGAATAAATAATTGAGGTAAGTTTCTCAACCTCTTCATTTAAACAATACAGGAAAAAATATCTTGCTTTCTTCTTAAACAAGTAATCAAGTTCTACGTAATCAATTTCTGATTATGCCAAAGAGCAGTAGTGTACTTTATTGTCAGTCAAATACAGACTAAAATGTAATGGTCATTTTTGCTACACTGGTGTCTTTTTGCTACACTTGTGTGAATTTAGCTGCCTTCATTTGTTACTTACATAATTTTATAAAGATTTTTATGATTCATTTAGTAATCACAATTTCTTTGTAAAATAGCTCCATAAGTGATATGAACAGAAATCTGAAGTGATTTTCCACAATTTTTGGTCAAATACTAATAAAATAAAAACATATCTAATCAATAGCCATGTAAGTTCCATTAGAACCATATGTCATAAGGACTTAGTATGGAAAAGTCAAATTAATTTGTCAATGAACAAGCACTCTCTAACATATACCTATAAAAGCAAAGATTAACACAAGAAACAGAAGATGTGTACTTCAGAAGCCCCTAATATTTATAAATATCATCAGGTTATTGATAAATCTATGATACAGAGGTACTATGTAACATTGTTTCACATTGGCTTGATAATATTCTTTTATGTGAACATAGAGTTTGGAATCTGTTAATTCCTACCTTCAGATCATAAAAGCAATGAGTGATTACAAATGACGAACAATTTAGTAGAATAGTGAAATTTAGCACAAAGATAACATAGCAGTTTCCATGAATTTGTTTGTATTTGATGCGGTCATGATATTATTAACCTTATAAGTATGATCCTTCAGTTCAATTTTAGGAAACTTTCTTTTATATTTTTGGACTTCATATACACGTTTATTGTTTGTTTCATGGGAATTGTGATCTGATAACTAATACTAGGCTTCTCAATTCTACAGCCTTAGGACGAGCATAAAAAATCTGTCAGGAGTTATTTATTAGCTAAGGTAAAAATGTTTCAACTGTTCACTTTAAATGTTTGCAAGAATTTTTAATGATCATGTCATTTAAAAAGTGATTTGTATTGAAACTATCTTATGAATATATAGAATATATGTTGCAAAATGAAATTAGGTTCTGAATACTGACTACAATTGTCTTGGTTAGATAGATTAAACTCATGTCTGTCTATTGTTTTAATGCTTTCTGCATCTATTCAGGCAAAGAACAAAGAAGAATGGAAGAAGGAAACTGTTCCTCAAACATTGAATTTGTTTTACTGGGAATCACTAATGACCCTAGTATGAAAGTGATTCTGTTCATTGTATTTTTTTCATCTATCTCATTATTCTTGTGGCAAATATTGGAATGATGGTTTTGATTAAACTGGATCCCCAGCTTCACACACCAATGTACTTCTTCCTTAGCTATCTCTCTTTCTCAGACCTCTGCTATTCCACAGCAGTTGGACCAAAGATGCTGGTGGACCTAATGGTCATGCAGAAATACATTCCTTTTGTTGGCTGTGCATTAAAATTTTTTTCACCTGTATCTTTGTAGATGCTGAGTGCATGCTGCTGGCAGTGATGGCCTTTGATCGGTAAAAAGCCATTAGCAATCCTCTGATGTATGCAGTAGAAATGTCCAGTAAATTTTGCTACCAACTCCTAGCTGGAGTTTACCTAGTAGGAATGGTAGACACTGTGATACACACTATAATGACCTTTGGATTATGTTTCTGTGGATCTAATGAGATTAATCATTTTTTCTGTGACATCCCTCCTATCCTGCTACTATCTTGCTCAGATACACAGATCAATGAGTTAATCACCTTTATTATTTTTGGGTTCATTGAACTGAGCACCATCTCAGGAGTCCTGGTCTCCTATTGTTACATTATCTCATCAGTCTTAAAAATTCGCTCCACAGATGGAAGGTTCAAAGCTTTCTCTACTTGCGCCTCTCACTTAACTGCAGTTTCCATTTTTCAGGGAACACTTCTCTTCATGTATTTTCGTCCTGCTTCTGCTTACTCTCTGGATCAGGATAAAATCACCTCGCTTTTTTATACCCTGGTGATCCCCATGCTCAACCCTCTGATTTATAGCCTGAGGAACAAAGACGTACAAGAGGCCCTGCAGAAACTGAAAAATAAAATATTTTTTTAAATAAAGATGTATAAACTAAAACATAAAAATTTATGCATATACTAAAGTCCTCATTGCTTTATTTCATCTGCATACTATGACATAAAAATACCACAATTCTAATATACTCCTAAATCAGAATATACCTGTGTTTTGTGATTCATAATATTTTATATGTAATTATTTTGTTTGTTTCAGAGTGTATAACATTTATTTTTGGAGAATTCCAAAATTATAAATAGCTCTAAAATGTTCCTTTTAATTATTGAATATATTTAATTTGAATCTTTAACAGATTCGTCTTCCTTGTATTTTGTGTCTAAATGATTTTGTGCAAATGGATTCTCCAGTATAGTAGAAATCATATCTTTGTTTAACATATTTAAATAAACTAAATTATTTATAATCAAAATGCATGTTATTGTAAATACTAGCAAAATCTTTAAGTCTAGACCATAATGAAGGTGACCTCTTCTGAAATGCAGACATTTAGTTTGGGGGCTAAAGAAGTACAGACACAGCTGTGAGAAGAAGAAAATATTCTATATGCCAGAAGTGACATTTATCCATCCTGAGTTAGGCAGGAAAATGAGACTTCATGAAAAGTAAGCTTCAGAAATAATGTACTAGGAGCAAAATGGTACTGTTCCCTATTCCTCAAGTTGTTGGAGATGTTGATTATGTTCAGGAAGATTTCATAAATTCATTGACTGCACTTTGAGCACATCTACTCCCATGAAACCCTCATGTCACTCTGACTCCTACTTATTCCCATTTGATAATTTGAATGACTTCATCTTTGAAATGTCCATCCAGATATTTGATCAAATTTTAATAAAAGTACTTACTGCATATTTTTGTTATTTTTCTATTGATTTATTTTTATTCTATAATAGTGATGATTTCTTGGGGCTTTGCATGTGGTACAAATAATAAAGTAAGTAACCAGAAGAAAAGGACTCAAGGTTATAATCACAAGCAAAACATATTTGACATATTGGGTGAAGTAACTGTAATGATTTGATGTTTATATGTTGTCTTCATGACTATTGATATTATATTATATCTCACAAAACTTATGTAGTTTTGTATAAAAATTAAATGTAAAATAATAGAAAAGGTAAAGAAGTGCCACTGTGGGGGGTCCCAGCCATTTCTGAACTCAGTCATATCCCTTAAACTTTTTTATTACCACTTCTAAACCAGCATTAATTGTGATTCATAAATAATACTCAATTAAAGAAATCATTCTCTTTCTTAAACATTTGTCTCTGGAACAATGCTGATGAGATATAAATATATATTTTTAGAACTACAAGCCATATGATAAAAACATAATATCTTACTTAGTATCAAGATATAGATCTCTTTAGGTGATTTATATAGATGAGATATTTAAGGTTCTATGAAAGAAAACACTGTTGCTATGGATGTTCAGTTATCTAACAAACACTGCAACTTTTCACATTACTTACATAGAAAGGAAAAAAACATTCATCTTACTAAATAAGAGATTTTCAAATACTTACTCTTCCTCTGTTCAACTTCATTACGTTAAAACTAGTAGGGAATGTATTTGAAACCGTAGGAATAAGACTGAACATGAAAGTTCAGAAAAAAAAAATTACATGACACTCTATAATGTCAATTAAAATTTTGCCTGCAACTGAATCTCTCATGTTAGGTTTCTTCTGACTGCAATTATATGAAATATTGTGTGCAAACATTCTAGAATGGTAATAAATCTCAGATGGTCTTCTGCTTTTCATTTTTATTTACTATATATTTTTATTTACATTCCAAATGATTTCCCCTTTCCTGGTTCCTCCCTCCCCGAAAGTCCCCTAGGCTTTCTTCCCTCCCTCTGTTCCCAATTCAACCCCCTCTCGCTTCTCTGTCCTGGTATTCCCCTACATCCAGTCTTTCCAGGACCAGGGGTCTCTCCTTCCATCTTATTAGAAATCTATTCATACGTGAATTGTGTCTAGGGTATTCCGAGATTCTGGGTTAATATACCCTTATCAGTGACTGCAAACTATGTGTGTTATTTTGTGATTGGGTTACCTAACTAAGGATGATATTTTCAAGTTCTGACCATTTGCCTAAGAATTTCATGAAATCATTGTTTTTAATTGCAGAGTAGTATTCCATTGCGCAAATATACCATATCTTCTGAATGCATTCCTCCGTTGAGGGACATCTAGGTTCTTTCCAGCTTCTGGCTATTATAAATAAGGCTACTATGAACATAGGAGAGCATGTGTCCTTATTGCTTGAATCAATCCCACTAAAATCAAGGACTAGCAAAGCCTGCCCTCTCTCCATATCTTTTCAATATAGTACTTGAATTTCTAGCTAGAGCAATTAGACAACAAAAGAAGGTCAAAGGGACACAAATTGAAAAGGAAGAAATCAAACTATCACTATTTGCAGATGATATGATAGTATAATTAAGTGACCCAAAGAACTCCACCAGAGAACTCCTACAGCTGATAAACAACTTCAGCAAAGTGGCCGGATATAAAATTAACTCAAGCAACTCAGTAGTCTTCCTATACACAAAGGATAAGCAGGCTGAGAAAGAAGTAAGCAAAATGATACCCTTCACGATAGACACAAACAATGTAAAGTATCTTGGTGTGACTCTAACCAAACAAGTGAAAGATCTGTATGACAAGAACTTCAAGTCTCTGAAGAAAGAAATTGAAGAAGACTTCAGAAAATGGAAAAATCTGCCATGCTCATGGATTGGCAGGATTAATATAGTAAAAATGACCATCTTGCCAAAAGCAATATGCAGATTCAATGCAATCCCCATCAAAATTCCAACTCAATTCTTCATAGAGTTAGAAAGAGCAATTCAAAAATTCATCTGGAATAACATAAAACCCAGAATAGCTAAACCTATTCTCAAGAGAAAAAGAACTTCTGGGGGAATCAATATCCAGGACGTCAAGCTGTACTAAAGAGCAATAGTGTTAAAAACTGCATGGTATTGGTACAGTGACAGGCATGTAGATCACTGGAACAGAATTAAAGACACAGAAATGAATCCACACTCCTATGGTCACTTGATCTTAGACAACGGAGCTAAAACCATCCAGTGGAAAAAAGATAGCCTTTGCAACAAATGGGACTGGTTCAACTGGAGGTCAACATGCAGAAGAATGCAAATTGACCCATTCTTATCTCCTTGCACTAAGCTCAATTCCAAGTGGATCAAGGACCTCCACATAAAACCAGACACACTGAAACTAATAGAAAGGAAACTAGGGAAGAACCTTGAACATATGGGCACAGGGGAGAATTTCCTGAACAGAACTCCAATAGCTTATGCTCTAAGATCAAGAATTGACAAATGGGACCTCATTAAATTACAAAGTTTTTGCAAGGCAAAAGACACTGTCAAAAAGACAAAGCGGCAACCAACTAACTGGGAAATGATCTTTACCAACCCTACATCTGACAGAGTGCTAATATCCAATATATACAAAGAACTCAAGAAGTTAAACTCCAGAGAGGCAAGTAACCATATTAAAATATGGGGTACAGAACTAAACAAAGAGTTCTCACCTGAAGAATATCTAATGGCTGAGAAGCACCTAAAGAGATGTTCAACATCCTTAGTCATTAGGGAAATGCAAATCAAAACAACCCTGAGATTCCATCTCACACCAATCAGAATGGCTAAGATCAAAAACACAGGAGACAGCAGTTGTTGGCGAGGATGTGGAGAAAGAGCAACACTCCTCCACTGCTGGTATGATTGCAAGCTGATACAACCACTCTGGAAAGCAATCTGGCGGTTCCTCAGAAAACTGGGCGTGACACTCCCGGAGGATCTGGCTATACCACTCCTGGGCATATACCCAGAGGCTTTACCTGCATGCAATAAGGACACATGATCCACTATGTTCATAGCAGCCTTATTTATAATAGCCAGAAGCTGGAAAGGACCCAGATGTCCCTCAACGGATAAATGGATTCAGAAATTGTGGTATATTTACACAATGGAATACTACTCCGCAATTGAAAATGATGAACTAACGAAATTCCTAGGCAAATAGTCAGAATTTGAAAATATCATCCTTAGTGAGGTAACCCAATCTCAAAAGAACACACATGGTATGCAGTCACTGATAAGGGGATATTAATGCAGAATCTCAGAACACCCTAGGCACAATTTGAATGCCAATAGATTTCCAAGAAGTTAGAAGGAGAGACCCGGGTCCTGAAAAGACTGGATGTAGGGGAATGCCAGGACAGAGAAGCGAGAGGGGGTTGAATGGGGAAAAGAGGGAGGGAAGGGGGCTTATGGGACTTTCAGGGAGGGAGGAATCGGGAAAGGGGAAATGATTTGGAATGTAAATAAAAAAAATTTAGAAAATAAAAAAAAAATAACTTCAAGCCCCTGAAGAAAGAAATTGAAGAAGACCTCAGAAGATGGAAAAATCTTCCATGCTCATGGATTGGCAGGATTAATAGAGTAAAAATTACCTTCTTGCCAAAAGCAATATACAGATTCAATGAAATCCCCATCAAAATCCCAACTCAATTCTTCATAGAGTTAGAAAGAGCAATTCAAATATTCATCTGGAATAACAGAAAACCCAGGATAGCTAAAACTATTCTGAAGAGTAAAAAACTTCTGGGGGAATCAGTATCCTGGACCTCAAGCTGTACTACAGATCAATAGTGTTAAAAGCTGCATGATATTGGTACAGTGACTTGCATGTAGATCAATGGAACAGAATTGAAGACCCAGAAATGAATCCTCATTCCTATGGTCACTTGATCTTTGACAAAGGAGCTAAAACCACCCAGAGGAAAATTGATAGCTTTTTCAACAAATGGTGCTGGTTCAACTGGAGGTCAACATGCAGAAGAATGCAAATCAATCCATTCTTATCTCCTTGCACTAAGCTCAATTCCAAGTGGATCAAGGACCTCCACATAAAACCAGACACACTGAAACTAATAGAAAAGAAACTAGGGAAGAACCTTGAACATATGGGCACAGGGATAATTTCCTGAACAGAACACCAATAGCTTATGCTCTAAGGTCAAGAATTGACATATGGGACCTCATAAAATTACAAAGTTTCTGTAAGGCAAAGGACACTGTCAAAAGGACAAAGCGGCAGCCAACAAACTGGGAATTGATCTTTACCAACCCTACATCCGACAGAGGGCTGATATCCAATATATACAAAGAACTCAAAAAGTTAGACTGCAGAGAGGCAAGTAACCATATTAAAATATGGCATACAGAGCTAAACAAAGAGTTCTCACTGAAGAATATCTAATGGCTGAGAAGCACCTAAAGAAATGTTCAACATCCTTAGTCATTAGGGAAATGCAAATCAAAACGACCCTGAGATTCCACCTCACACCAGTCAGAATGGCTAAAGTCAAAAACTCAGGAGACAGCAATTGTTGGCAAGGATGTGGAGAAAGAGGATATTGGTACAGTGACTTGCATGTAGATCAATGGAACACTTCTCCACTGCTGGTGGGATTGCAAGCTGGTTCAACCACTCTGGAAAGCAGTCTGGTGATTCCTCAGAAAACTGGGCCTGACACTCCTGGAGAATCCTGTCTTCTGCTTTTCAAAAGAATATTTGAGAGCTTCTTTGACAATTAGCAGAATCAAGATAGAAACATTTTGTGGCAAAGAATGAAACTTCTACTTGTTTCATCTCTAGTAAATGTAGCTAAGTCTTTCTCTTAAAAATACTATTAAAAACAATAGCAAGAGCAGCAACAACAAAAAGAAGCACTCAAAAAGCAGTAACAAACAAACAAACAAAACCTCTAATAATACAAAGAGTAACAAAAATGGAGTAGGTTTTGTGTTAGCTAACTACTCCTGAGCATACAGCCTTCCCTGAAGTGTCGTTAACAGACTCTTTGGAGAGAGCTGATTTTCCCTTTCACAGCAGCTATCAATTGTAAACAACTTCTTGGTTATGGTTAAGAACTTGTAAATACTTGATGTTTTTCTGATTTTAACTAGTGTAAGCATCATATTGTCAGTGTTTTTTAGTTCATATGTCTATCATCTCTGTTGAATGTGGAATATCCTTTGTCATTTTTTGTTCCCCCACACACTTCAAGAGATACAACCCATACTTGACACTGCTAAAGAGTTCAAGAGCCTAAGATTTTATAGGTCATTACCAGTAGGGTAAAAACTGCTACATTATTTTGTACAGAACATAGCAAAGATGAGTAAACAACAAAATGCCTAAATATATAACATTATACCCATAAATCAGCTCATTTATCCACCCTGATCAGAAAAGCTGCTTCTTTCAATAGATGAAAATTAACACTCAACCCACAATTGCAGAGAATTTGGAGCAACTGGCACTAAATGAGATGTCTTTATTAAACCAATACCCTCAAAATCATGGATCTATGTGAAAAAAAAGAAAAAAAATATTGAAAATTTTCTTTTATTTTTAAGTATGTACAAATGTGGTTTTCTAAGTGGAAGTATACATATATATGAGTTTAGGTACTTCTCGAGTCCAAAAGAGATTGCAGATACTGTGTACCTGGCTTACAGGCTGTTCTGACCTGTTTGAATTGAGTGCTGGGAAGCACATTCCAGTCACCTACAAGGCAATATGTGCTCTTAACGACCAAGGAATCCCTCCAGATTTCAAATTTACATATGATATTTTCATTAAGCTTTCTTAAAACAATTAGCATTGTCAAAGCAGGAAATAAGTTAAAATACCAATATAATCCAAACTCAAATATCAGTAAATTACTATTGTTTTATAATGATAAAGATGTAATAATCATTGTGTAGGGAGATGGGACAGTCATTCAATAGAACTCACATTCTCTTTGGAGAAAAAAGCCCAATATAGCTGTGAGTGGCCGATATTTGTAATACAAACACTGGAAAGACAGAGACACATCAAAATTTCATTATTAATGGGGAACAGGGGGAGGGAAGAGGGCTTATGGCACTTTCAGGGAGGGGGAAACTGGGAAAGGGGAAATCAATTGGAGTGTAAATAAAGAATATAGAAAATACAATAAAAAAATAAAAAACAAATAAATAAAAAAATTCATTATTAAGTTGATTCTGTAGCCATTTCAAAAGACTCTACATGAAAAACTTTATTTAGCTTATAGTGTAGATTCATACCTTGTACAGTATGTTATAATTATTAAAGCAGACAACTGTCCTACAAGAAGTCACAAAACACATTTTCTTTTTATCTAAAATCCTGCTAACTTGCTTGGAGAGCAAAAATCAAAGAACTTGCTTTTCTGTGGGATAAGCATGATGTTTTATCCAAGGGTAGTGAATCATGAATCTGCTAGGTCAGAAATGGTTCGAAAAAGATCAATCACTATTATTGAAACTGTCAATGACCTGCACAGTGAGAGAATGAAAACTCCCATAGAAGTAGGGCAACAAAAATGGAGTGATGCTGCATAGCAACATGAAGTCCTCGGGACATATAGTCCTAGGGGCTCTACTCTACTTGGCACACACACTGTGATTTGCTAACAGTTGGACCACATTCCTTGATATCTCAAGTCATTTTCTATTTCTTTTGCATGGACCCAAATGGGTAGAGTTAAGAGTTTTCTTTTTCTTCTATTAGATTCAGTGTATCTGGCTTCATGTGGAGGTTCTTGATCCACTTAGACTTGAGCTTTGTATAGGGAGAAAAGAATGGATCCATTTGAATCCTTTTACACGTTGACTGCCAGTTGACCTAGCACCATTTGTTGAAAAGGATTTCTTTTTTCCACTGGATGGTTTAATCTCCTTTGTCAAAGATCAAGTAATCATAGGTGAGAGGGCTTATTTCTGCGTCTTCAGTTCTATTCCATTGATCTACCTGCCTGTCACTGTACCAACACCATGCAGTTTTTATCACTATTGCTCTGTAATATAGCTTGATGGTGATTCTGCCAGAAGTTCTTTTATTGTTGAAAGTAGTTTTTGCTATCCTAAGTTTTTTATTATTCCACATGAATTTGGAAATTACACTTTCTAAGTCTTATGCTCTAAGATCAAGAATTGACAAATGGAATCTCATAAAATTGCAAAGCTTCTGTAAGGCAAAGGACACTGACAATAGGACATATTGGCAAACAACAGATCGGGAAAAGATCTTTACCAACCCTCCAACCTATAGAGGCCTAATATCCAATATATACAATGAACTCAAGAAATGAGACTCCAGAGAAAAAAGTAACCCTGTTTAAAAATGGGGTACAGAGCTAAACAAAGAATTCTCAACTGAGCAATAACAGATGGCTGAGAAACACCTAAAGAAATGTTCAACATCCTTAATCATCATGGAAATGCAAATCAAAACAACCCTGAGATTCCACCTCACACCAATAAGAATGGAGATCAAAGACTCAGGGGACAGCAAATGCTGGAGAGGTTGTAGAGAAAGAGGAACACTCCTCCACTGCTCACTGCTGGTGGGATTGCAAGCTGGTACAATCACTTTGGAAACCAGTTTGGCTGTTCCTCAGAAAATTAGACAGAGCACTACCTGAAGACCCAGCTATACCACTCCTGGGCATATACCCAGAAGATGCTCCAATATGTAATAAGAACACATGATCTACTATGTTCATAGAAGCCTTACTTATAATAGCCAGAAGCTGAAAAGAACCCAGATGTCCCTCAACAGAGGTATGGATACAGAAAATGAGGTACATTTACACACTGGAGTACTACTCAGCTATTAAAAACAATGAATTCATGAAATTCTTATGCAAATGGACGGAGCTAGAAAATATCATCCTGAGTGAGGTAATCCAATTAAAAAAGAAGACACATGGTTTGCAATCGCTGATAAGTGAACATTAGCCCAAACCTAGGAATACTCAAGGTACAACTCACATACCATGTGAAGCACAAGATAAAGGAAGACCAAAGTGTGGATCATTTTGATCCTTATGGGAAAGTGGATTAAAACACCCATGGGTCACAACCAACCAATAGATTGAGCAAAGGTTCCCCAATGGAGTAGCTAGAGAGAGGACCTAAGGAGCTGAAAAGGTTTGCAGCCCTGAAGGAGGAACAATAATATGTATTAACCAGTACCCCCAGAGCTACCAGGGACTAAACCACCAACCAAAGAGTACACATGGAGGGACCCACGACTCCAGCTACATATGTAGCAGAGGATGACCATTTCAGACATCAATGAGAAGAGAGGTCATTGGTCCTGTGAAGGCTCGATTCCCCACAGTAGGGAAATGCAAGACAGGAAATTGGGGAGAGGGAAAGCAGAGGGAGGTGGGATGGGCTAGGGGGTTTTCATAGGGGTAACGCAGAAAATGGATGCCATTTGAAATGTAAATAAAGGAAATATCTATTAATAACAATAACGATAAAATAAAAGTTTTCTTTTTCATTAAATTCTAAAATATCTTTAATTTATTTCTTTATGACTTCCTTGACCAAATTACCTTTAAGTAGAGCATTGTTCAGCTTCCATGCATATGTAGGCTTTCTGTTGTTTTTGTTGCTATTGAAGAGCAGCATTAGTTCATGGTGATCTCATAGAATGCACGGGATTATTTCAAATGTCTTGTACCTGTTGAGTCCTGTTTTGTGACAAATTATGTGGTCATTGTTAGAGAAGGTAACATGAGGTGCTGAGAAGAAGGTATATTCTTTTGATTTAGCATGAAATTTTCTATAGATATCTGTTATATCTATTTGGTCCAGAACTACTGTTAGTTTCACTGTGTCTCTATTTAGTTTCTTTTTCCATGTTCTGTCCATTGACAAGAGTTGGGTGCTGAAGTCTCCCACTATTTTTGTGTGAGGGATAATGTATGCTTTGAGTTTTAGTAAAGTTTCTTTATGAATGTGGGTGCCCTCACATTTGGAGAATAGATGTTTAGAATTGTGAGTTCATCTTGGTAGATTTTTCCTTTGATGAGCATAAAGTGTTCTTCCTTATCTATTTTGATAACTTTTGTTTGAAAGTTGATTTTATTTGATATTAGAAAGGTTACTCAGGTTTTTCTTGGAATCATTTGCTTGGAAATTTATTTCCAGCCTTTTACTCTGAGGGAGTACCTGTCTTAATCACTGAGATATTTTTCCTGTATAGATTCACTCTTATCTCCTTGTCCAAAGCTCAATGTCAAGTAGATAAAGGACCTCCATATAAATGCAGATACACTGAATGTAATAGAAGAGAAAGTGGGGAAGAGACTCAAATACAAGCGTGCAGGGAAATTTTTTCTGAATGGAACATCAATGGGTTATGCTCTAAGATCAACAATAGACCTCAACAATGGAACCTCATAAAATTGTAAAGCTTCTATAAGGCAAATGACACTGTCAATAGTAGAAAATGGCAACCAACATATTGGGAAAGGATCTTTACCAATCCTAAATCTGATAAATGCTTAATATGCAATATATACAAAGAACTCAAGAAGTTAGACTCCAGAGAACCAAATAATCCTATTAAAAATGGAGTAGAGAACTAAACAAAGAAGTCTCAACTGAAGAATTTCAAATGGCCAAGGAGGACCTAAAGAAATATTCAACATCCTTAGTCATCAGAGAAATGAAAATTGAAAAGATCCTGAGATTCTACCTCATACAAGTCAAATTGGCTAAGATAAAAAACAAACAAACAAACAAACAAAAAAAGCTCAAGTGACAACAAATGCTGATGAGGATATGGAGAAAGAACAATCATCCATTGCTGCTGGGATTGCAAGCTGGTACAATCCCCCTAGAAACCAGTGTGGTGGTTCCTCAGAAAATTTGACACAGTATTACTTGAGGACTCAGCTATACCATTCCTGGGACTATACCCAAAAATGCCCCAACATATAACAAGGACATATGCTCCACTATGTTCATTGCAGCCTTATTTATAACAGCCAGAAACTGGAAACAACCAAGATATCCCGCAACAAAGAACACATACAGAAAATTTGGTACATTTAAACCATAGAGTATAATTGAGCTATTTCCACATAAAACCAGACACACTGAAACTAATAGAAAAGAAACTAGGGAAGAACCTTGAATATATGGGCACAGGGGATAATTTCCTGAACAGAACACCAATAGTTTATGCTCTAAGGTAAAGAACTGACAAATGGGACCTCATGAAATTATAAAGATTCTGTAAGGCAAAGGACACTGTCAAAAGGACAAAGCAGCAACCAACAAACTGGGAAAAGATCTTTACCAACCCTACATCCAACAGAGGGCTAATATCCAATATATACAAAGAACTCAAGAAGTTAGACTTCAGAGAGCCAAATAACCCTATTGAAAAATGGGCTACAGAGCTAAACAAAGAGTTCTCACCTGAAGAATATCTAATGCCTGAGAAGCACCTAAAGAAATGTTCAACATCCTTAGTCATTAGGGAAATGCAAATCAAAACGACCCTGAGATTCCACCTCACACCAGTCAGAATGGCTAAGATCAAAAACACAGGAGACAGCAGTTTTTGGCAAGGATGTGGAGAAAGAGGAGCACTCCTCCACTGCTGGTGGGATTGCAAACTAGTACAACCACTCTGGAAAGCAGTCTGGCAGTTCCTTAGAAAACTGGGCATGTCACTCCCAGAGGATCCTGTTATACCACTCCTGGGCATATACCCAGAGGCTTTACCTTCATGCAGTAAGGACACATGCTCCACTATGTTCATAGCAGCCTTATTTATAATAGCCAGAAGCTGGAAAGAACCCAGATGTCCCTCAATGGAGGAATGGATTCAGAAGATGTGGTATATTTACACAATGGAATACTACTCTGCAATTAAAAACAATGAATTCACAAAATTCTTAGGCAAATGGTCAGAACTGGAAAATACCACCCTCAGTGAGGTAACTCAATCACAAAAGAACACACATGGTATGCAGTCACTGATAAGGGGATATTAACACAGAAACTCGGAATACCCAAGACTTAATTCACATATCAATAGATTTCCAAGAAGATGGAACGAGAAACCCCTGGTCCCGGAATGACTGGATGTAGGGAAATACCAGGAAATAGAAGTGAGATGGGGTTGAATGGGGAACAGGGGGAGGGAAGAGGGTTTATGGGATTTTGGAGAAGGGAGGAACTGGGAAAGGGGAAATCATTCAGAATGTAAATTTTAAAAAAAATATATAGAAAAAAATTGCTTCATGAAATTTGCACGCAAATGGATGGAAATAGAAATTATCTTCCTGAAGGAAGTAACTCAGACACAAAAGAACACACATTGTATACATTCAATGATAAGTGAATATTAGGCAAAAATGTCAAGATACTCATGATATAACTCATAGACCTTATGAAGCTCAGAAGGAAGAACAGAGTGTGGATGCTTAAGTTCTTCTTAGAAGAGAGAACAAAATACTCACAGCAGGTAGAGGGTGTGAGGGACTTGGGAGGAAAAGAAGAGGAGGAGCAGAAATAAGTGGGGGCAGGATCAGGTATGGGAGGAGATGAAGATGATAGACAGAGGGTTAGGAAATTGAACAGAGGTATGTAGCATGGGGGATTGGGAACAGGGGTAATCACCAGAACATCTGAGACTCACATAAAGCAAAAGTCTCACAGGATCCAATGGGGATGACATTAGCTAAAATACCTAACAAAGGGGAGGAAAAACCTATAGAGACCATATCCAGAGGTTAGACAAGTCTCTGGTAGAGGAATAGGGCCACCACTTATCTTCAAAACTTTAGCCCAGAATTGCTCTAGCATAAACGAAATACGGGGACAATTACTGGGGCAGAGACTGAGAAAAGGCCATCCAGAGAATGCCTGATCTTGAAATGCATCCCATATACAGTCATGAAACACAGACACTACTGCTGATGCCAAGAAGTGTTTTCTGACAGGAGCCTGATATACCTGTCTCCTGAGAGACTCTGCCAGATCTTAAACAACACAGATGTGGATGCTTGCACTCAACCATTTGTCTGAGCATGGTGACCTAATGAAGGAGTTAGGGAAAGGACTGAAGGACCCAAAGGAGCTTGAAACACTATAGGAAGAGCAACAATACCAAACAACCAGAGCCCCCAGAGCTCCCAGGACCTAAACCACCAACCAAAAGGTACACATGGAGGGACCCATTGTTCCAGGTGCATATGTAGCAGAGGATGGATGGCCTTATCTGACATCAATAGGATAGGAGGCCCTTGGTCTTGTGAAGGCTTGATGCCCCAGTGTAGGGGAATGCCAGGGTGTTGAGGTGGGAGTGGATGGGTGTGTCAGAGCACTTTCATAGAAGCAGGAGTACGGGGAATGGGCTAGAAATGTTGCAGAGGGGAAACTGGGAAAGGGGATAACATTTTTCTTTTCCTTTAAGTAAAAATGAAAAGTCAGCCATAAATATGACTTTTGCACCATCCACACAAGGCTCCGGAAATGCTGTGCAAGAAAGAGTGGAAAGGAAAAGAGACATAAACTGAAAGAAAGAGAGAAGTTGTGTGTGTGTGTGGGGGGGGGCTGTGTGTGTGTGTGACTGCATGTGTGTGTGTGTGTGTACGTGTGTGTGTGAAATGCCATCACCTGTTCAATAACCACAGTCACCAAACCACCAAAATGACAAACCAAAGCAGCTAAAAATGACTGCACTCAGCCTACAGAGGAATGGGTACTGATTAGAGAGGCAAGGGTCTTAAGGATTCATGAAGACCTACCTTCAAAACAGAACTGTTTCTTCTAAGTAGATTAATGGAAGGTGGAATCATGTCCTTCAGTTATGTACCTATTGCTGACCTGCCAGTTTTAGAGATAGCCTCAATCCTATTGTTACACAGATGACCCTGATGAATCCAAATGAAACCAAGAAAGCAAATATCAATCTGTGAAAGAGACAGATGAGTAGATAGGAAAATAGTTGTCAGAGATAAAACAAATCAAAGAGTGTAGGACAGAGAGAACAAACCAAATCTATTAAAAACCTGTATACAGTTATCAAAGAATTAATTTAATTTAAAAATAACACAGAACCACTAGGTTTTCAACAACTGGTAAAGATAGTAAATCTGCAACTGTAAAAGAAATAATAAGATAAAACGGTAAGCATAAAAATATTTCTAAGTTGATTGAAAGTGGAATTATAAATATTTTCTGAAAATATTGAAGATCTACAAGAAAAATATTTCTGATAAAATTCAAAAAATACATAGAAAAACGAGTTAAAATTGACTATTTCTTAGAAAATTATACAGATAAAATGGCAGGAATAAAAATATTCCTAAGTTGATTGAAAGGAGAATTATAAACATTTTCTGAAAAAATTGAAGATTTACATGGAAAATATTTCTGATAAAATTGAAAAAAATATATATAGAGAAACATTAAAAGTGAAGATTATCATGGAAAATTATACAGATAAAATGGTGGGCATAAAATACTTCTAAGTTGATTGAAAGTGAGATTATAAACAATTTCTAATTAAATTGAAAATTTACATGGAAAATATCTCTGATATAATTGAAGAAATTTATAGAAAAACACATTAAGATTGACTATTTCATTGAAAAATTATACCAATAAAATGGTAGGCATAAAAATATTCCTAAATTGACTGAAAATGGAATTATAAATATTTTCTGACAAAATTGAAGATTTGCATGGAAAATATTTCTTTTTTTTTGGTCTCTTTAAAAGTTATTACATTTATTTGTTTTGTATGACAGGGCACACAATGCCTTCCCTTCCCTGCCCCCACCCTGCCATGCAAACATTTGTGCCCATTCTGTGGGGCATGACTGAGGATCAAAGGACGAGTGTGGGAGTTGGTTACCTCTTTCCATCATGTGGGGCTCAGGGATTGAACTTGGATCATCAGGCTTGGCACAGGGTAGGTGCATTTACTCACAGACTCGCCTCACCTACTTCAGTCAGACTTTCGCTTGCTTAAGTTGAGACCCAAATAGAATGAGATATGAATATGCCTCAAATAATTTAACAGACTAATCAGATGTGTTCCAGGGTTATTAAAAGTGTTGTTGGAGTGTGGTGGAAAAATGGGTTTGGGTGACAAAGTGTTCACTTTATAGCTGCCTGGGGCCATTGCTTGTAAAAGTAAAGGCTGGCTGATGATCTTTATTTATACAGTTTTATACTATTCTGAAAATAATGACAGAAAAGGTTCAAGATCATGCATATCATGGGACAAACGAGTCCTTCAGTGAAAGGTTATTTTTTATAAAAATCTAATTTAATGAAGCCAGGAGAATATCTCAGTCAGTAAAGTATTTGCCCTGAAAGTATGAAAGTTAGCTTGATCCTCAGAACTCATGGCTGGACATGGTGACATGTGCTTTTAATCTCATCACTGGGAGTTGGAGACAGATTGTTTCAGCTCAACAGTCATCCAATCTAGCCTACTAGGTGAGTTCCAGACCAGTGATATATAAGTTAACAACACTGGGGAGAAAGAGGCCAGGAATTTAAAAGAAAGCAAAGTGGGAGGTACATGAGTAGCTGTGGTGGAAGGAAAGAGATAAATCATATAATTATCATCTCAAAAATAAACAACTTATTTATTGAAAATATTTTCTGGTCCTTGGTGCTGGGAGTCTTCACCTTCTTCTATTTCTATTATTCTTAAGTTAGGTCTTTTCATAGTATCAAGATTTTCTGGATGTTTCGTGTCAGGAATTTTTTAGATTTAACATTTTTTTTCACTAATGTATCAATTTCTTCTATCATATCTTCTCTGCCTGAGATTCTCTCTTCCATTTCTTGAATTCTGTTGGTGATGATTGTATCCTTTGTTCCTGTTCTCTTTCCTAGATTTTCCATCTACAGGATTCCCTCAGTGTTTTCTCAATTGCTTCTATTTCCAGTCTCAGGTATTGAATAGTTTTATTCATTTCCTTCCCCTGTTTAATTGTATTTTATTTCTGATAAAATTGAAGAAATATATAGAAAAAAATGTTAAAATTAAATATTATCATGGAAAATAATACAGTTAAAATGGTAGACATAAAAACTTTACTAAATTTATTGAGAGAGAAATCACAAATATTTTCTGGTAAAATTGAAAGTTTACATGAAAAATATTTCTATTAGACTATTCTTTTTGTTGTGGAATTTTGTCCATTGATGTTATAAGATATTAAGGAATAGTGATTGTTCCTTCCTGTTTTTTTTTTTTTATGATCTTTTTATATTTGTGTGGTTTCATTCTTTTGGGTTTGTGGGAAAAAGATTACTTTCTTTTTCTAGGGTGTAGTTTCCCTCCTCATGTTGACATTTTCCATCTATTATCCTTTGTAGGGCTGGATTTGTGGGGAGATATTTTGTAAATTTGGTTTCATCACGAATAACCTTGTTTTCTCCACCTATAGTAATTGAGAGTTTTGCTGGCTATAGTAGTTTTGGCTGGCATTTGTGTTCTTTCAGGGTCTGTATAAAATCTGCCCAGGATCTTCTAGCTTTCATCAACTCAGGTGAGAAGTCTGGTATAATTCTGAGAGGCCTGTCTTTATAGGTTACTTGACCTTTTTCCCTTACGGCTTTTAATATTCTTCCTTTGTTTAGTACATTTGGTGTTTTGAATATTATGTGCCAGGAGGACTTTCTGTTCTGGTCCAGTCTGTTTGGAGTTCTGTAGGCTTCTTGTATGTTCATGGACATATATTTCTTTAGGCTGAAGATATTTACTGGCCCTTTAAGTTGGAAATCTTTGCTCTCTTCAATTTTAATGTTATTTTATAATTTTTCTACAATTTAATTAGAAATATTTCCCATGTAAATCTTCAATTCTATAAAATATTTCTAATTCCTTTTTCAATTAATTTAGCAATGTTTTATGTCTACCACTTTACTTTTTAATTTTCCATGAAAATTGTCAATTTTAATGTGTTTTTCTATATGCTTCTTCAATTTTGTCACTAATATTTCCCATGTAAATCTTTAATCTTACCATAAAATATTTTTACTTCCTTTTTCAATACAAAAATAAAAAAAGAAAAAAATAATTTTATCTAAATGATAGAAATGTAATTATAATTTTTAATTCCTTTTAAAGACATATCTATTTTATTTTATATATATAAGTATTTTCATTAAATATTTGAGTGTGAAATGCTTTCATGTCTGGTGCCTATGGAGCTCAGAAAAGGAGCACAGAATCAGATTCCCAGTAACTATAGATATAGATGTTTGTAAACCAATATGTTAGTGCCAAAAATAAAATTGATAACAATATAAAAAAAAGTTTTCACTGTGATAAAAATAAGGTAACTCCACAGATGAAAGTTAGAAGTTTAGATGCAAGAAAACCTTGATTTCCTGTTGGTAGTGTGTAGTTTTAAAAATCAATCCACACTAAACAAACTTGGCACCATCATCTGGCGCCCTCCCCCATGGTTACAGAAACTGGTTTGTTGCCAAGCTACTAGCATCCCCTGTGGGTAGCCTGCAGAAAGCCAGTTGCTGCTTTCTCAGATTCCCTTAGCTCTGTAAAATGATGACACTAGAGACTTGCAATATATGAACCAGATTTATAACAGTAAATCTTCAACCTCAAAATGTCCAGACAAAGAACCCAAAACTCAATTGATATAATATAAGCTGCACACCTAGACTGAGCAAATGTACCCCACACTGCCTATTTCCCATCTATGAAATCCTTAGTTACTTGAGACTTCTCCAGACCACGTGGGTCAGATCCATCTTCTCCAATTCCATCTTGTCTCTCTCTCTCTCTCTCTGTCTCAATCTTGTCTATCTCCCTCCATCTCTCTATGCCCCCTCACTAAAATATTTCACCTCCGCCTTTCCCTTCCTCTGCTGAATCTCAGTTTCTAGCCTTATGTGAACAATTAAGATTTGATCTGACCTCACCTGGGTATGGGAAACCTCCTGAGGGAGCAGAAAAAAATAAGCAGCAATCCACAAGAGCTGATCATGGGAACTTTACTGATGCAAGTTAGACAACTGAATAAAAACTGATACCAAGGTACCTTTTAAACAGTCATTTCTGGGCCAAACACTAAAGAAATATTTGACTCAAGATAAAATATAAAATAATGAAATGAAAAGAAAGTTTCTTTAATATTTATATTTAACCACGATATATTACTGTTAAACGTATTCACCCTTAATTCTTCAATAGCTGTCTTTTAATGAGAACCCTTTATCCAAAGATTAAAATACAAGTGAAAATAACAAACTAAATTATAAAACAATAACAGCAACACAGGGTGAGAGTCTAAAGCAGGTATATCTTGTTTGTGTTTTTTCATTAAGATACAAATTATTGACTTAAATGTTCTGGGCATAAATTGGATAACACTAATATTTGATTATTGCAAAACAAAAACACAGAGATTATTTTCACTCTCCAACATTTACTTTGAATATATCAATTTTATTTATGGGCCTTTTTATTGAAACTAGAAGAAAAGTTGAGAGATTTTGGATGTGAAGAGTTTGCTGAGCCCTGTTGTATCTCATCCATCAATAAAAAATGGTGTCAAGGGCCTTCTCTACAAAATTTGAAAACTGGCTTCTTTATTAGTTTAGACTGAAGAATAAGAATGAGTGATTGCTTTCATTATACTCAATTCTCAGTAAGAAATATTTCAAAAAGGTGTACACAAGGGAATCTATATTAATATACTTAAACACAGTCTCTGAATATTTTATTCATTTTGTAATGTGAATAAATGACATAGAATTTCAACCAGGCCACAAGTTAATATTTATTACCTTTCTCAGAGCCCCCTTCACATCTTTATTTCTTAAACTATAGATTAGTGGGTTTAACATAGGAGTCACAACTGTGTAGAAAACAGAGGCCATTTTGTCAGTGTCCATTGAGTAACTTGAGCTGGGTCGGAAATACATGAAAAGCAGAGTTCCATAAAAAATGGCCACAGCCATGAGGTGGGAGGCACATGTGGAAAATGCTTTGCGTCTGCCCTCAGCAGAGTTCATCCTGCAGATGGTAGCAATGATGTAGCAGTAGGACAGAAGGACAGTGACAACGCTGCACCCAAACACGAAGGTACTAAACATGAACAGCAGTATTTCATTGATGGATGTATCTGAGCAGGAGAGGACCAGCAAAGGTGGAATGTCACACAAAAAGTGATTGATGATATTTGAATTGCAGAAGGACAGTCGGAATGTACAGGATGTGTGGATTGCTGAGTCCACCAAGCCTATTGCATAGGCAACAGCCACAAGTTGAACGCAGACCTTCTTGGACATTGCAATCGTATAGAGTAAGGGATTGCAGATGGCAACATAACGATCATAGGCCATGACAGCTAGCATAACACATTCTATATCTCCAAAGGCCACAAAAAAATACATTTGAACAGCACATAAATTGTAAGCAATCTTCTTCTCTTTAGACAAGAAATCAGCCAGCATCTTAGGAGAGACTGTGGAGGAGTAGCAGATGTCACAGAAGGACAGATTGCTCAGGAAATAGTACATAGGTGTGTGAAGCCTGCTGTCCAGTTTAATCAATACAACCATTCCTAGATTAGCAATTATAGTTAAGCCATAAACAAAGAAGAACAAAGCAAAGAGGCCCTGTTGCACATCCTGTCTGCCAGAAAGTCCTAACAAGACAAAATCAGTAAATAGAGTGAAGTTTTCAAACTTCATTCTTTGGATCTGGATATACCCTGCATTCCAATAAAGAAAGAAAAGTTGACAGTTATGACTTCTCTGTGTTCATAGTCAGACTCTTGGTTTTTGTTTTTGACAAGGGGGAATATTAATAAAACCACCAGTGCATGAATTAGTCTACTAGAATTGTATTTGACTCAATGTCCATTAGTGAGAAAATTAGAGAATTTCTTGTATCTGCAGAGCTCCCTTTAAAATATGGAGTACATATTCTTCCAGGTTTATCTACGTGATGTACAAACAATCATCATGGCACTATATGAATTATGCCCCACCCTTTTATACATTAGGAAGTAGATATTTTCAGAAACACAGGCAATGTTTCTCCTTTCAGCTTATGAAAAAACTGGCATCTTCAGATAAGAATGGTTATATTTCATTTATAAAAAAGCATCACTATGTCCTCTATAATGAATATGCATAATTAAGTATGGGTACTGTTAATAACTATCCTTGTTCCTTCATTCTATAGACCCATGGAGCATTCCTTAGTATGACAGATGGATTTATAAGTAAATTCAGATACTTTACTGAACACATCTCAAGTTGAACTCTAGTGTCAAAAACGGCTACATTTACTATGACTTAGATCTAAGAATTGAGATCCATTGAAATAAACATAGAGATTCTGGATAAGTAGACAAAAAAAATTATGTGCAGAAATAGTAAGCACAAAGACAAGAGATTGTCAGAAACAGCATTCTACCTTATTCATGATGCTAGCATAGTTGGTCAAATGACCAGTAAAACATATGACCTGACAGCTGAGTTGTAATAAAGCAGAATCTTCTCTCTCTCTCTCTCTCTCTCTCTCTCTCTCTCTCTCTCTCTCTCTCTCTCTCTCTCTCTCTCTCTCTCTCTCTCTCTCTCTCTCTCTCTTTCTCTCTCTCTCTCATATATATATATATATATATATATATATATATATATATATATATATAATGTCTAAAAAGATGATTAAAAAACTAGCTGCTGTTCATTGTCTCAGAATCCAATTTTGTGTCTAAGCATTAAGTCTTCCTAAGTCTCCAGACATTTTTACACTACTTTACTTTGTCCTTATTTCTTTTTGCCTTTCATGAGAATTTTAATAAACTGATCTGTGTTTATAATTAATAGTTCCTGGGAAGTTCCTCCAAATAAAGTCCATGGCTCATTGTTTCATTGTTGCACTGCAGTAAACCAAAATTCTACAAATATGTTTAATGTGGAGAGATATCATTTGGTATGTTCATAATTACATTAACATAGAAATTTCATATATAAACATAAATGATTAAAGCATGATTAATAAAATCATACATATGATATCTGAAAATTTATATGTCATTCACAGATTTCTAAAACTTGAACAAATTGTTTTAAAAGTCTTTCTCAGGATATAGATCTTTAAATAATTATTTCATTAATGTATTTATAACATTTAAGATACGTAAAATCACATGTCTATTATCAAAGTACTAAATGAAATTTGCCAACTTCCCTTTCAATCTTAATACATTTCTTCCCCCATTATGTCCTTAAACATTAAAATACTTAGTATATAAAGCAGACATGCCTTGTTTCATACCTGTCTCCATATGTATATTTGTTTCAACTAAAAAAAAAAAAGAAAGAAATTTATAATGAACATATTAAACAGAGCAAATATGTCTGTACCTGATCCAGGACAAGAGATGTTAGTGCATACAGTTCTGTCCACACACAGATTCAACACTCTCTGGGATCACCTGTGTTATGAGCCTGTCTGCCTGTCCCTGAGTGCTTGATACTTGGTCTCTTAGGAATAAGAGGAAGTTATAATAAGAGTTTAATATTATGATTTAAAAAAAAAAACAGCGTGATTAAGGAGCATTCCTACTATCATTTTTAAAACATTTCCACGTAGCTAATTCCCCAAATTAGATTAACAAATTGACTGTAGTTAATTTTGTATTCAGTACTTCTTGATCATCACTCATATATTTTAATGTTATAAAGTAGGGAATTATATATCCATATGCCTGTACAGATTTTCATTCACCCCCCAAAATACTATAAATTCATGTAGTTCCACAAATGCATTCACATTTACTTAGTGAAGTCAGGAAACATTATTAGATCACTGCCTAAAGATAATTAGTTTATAGTTTAGTTTTTATTTCAATCAGTGGCTATTTTTTTGTATATTGAAAATATATTTTTCTCACATAATGTAACCTGATTAAAGTTTCCTCTCTCTCTCTTCTCTCAGTCTTTCATGGCATATGGATCCAACCCATTTCTGTCTGTCTTTAGAAAACAAACAGGTTTCTAAGGGATAATAGTAAAATAAAATAAGATAAAAGAAAAGTTAACACATAGAATTGGATAAAATAAATTGAAAAAAAGTACAAAAGAAGTCACAAAAATAAAGAGAAATCACAGTTTTGCATACTCAAAAATGTAATAAAAACACCAAATTTGAAATAAATAATGTCCCTATGTAAATAAAACCTTTGCATAAAATTAATTAATGTGATTAGAAACAAAGTGTTTCATCTTTCATTTTATTGAAGTAATTAACTCTCCTTTAAGTAGATTATCTTAATTATATTAATATCAAAAATTTTTCAAGTGTTCCTTTTTTAAATTTTATTTATTTATTTTTGGTTTTAGGATTTTTTTTGCTCATAAATTTTATATCCTGCTCATGCTTACTGTCTCCCTCCTGATCACCTCCTCCCACAATCCTTTGCCCCTCCCCTTCTCCTCTGTGAGACTGGGCCCCCCCCCCCCCGGCTAGTTTTTCCCCCTACCCTTACACTTCATGTCTTCTCAGTGCTAGGTAATTGATGCCAGATAATGCAACCCAGCCAGTAGAACATATCCCACTGACAGGCAACAGCATTGTGGTAGCTCTGGTTCCAGTTGTTCAGGACTCAAATAAATGTGAAATTGAACATCTGCTACAAATGAGTGGGCAGACTTAGTTCTAGCCTATGTATATTCTTGGTTGGTGGTTTAGATTCTGAAAGCCCCAAGGGTCCATGTTGATTGACTTTGTTGGTCTTCTTGTGAAGTTCCTATCCCCTCTGGGACCTGCAATCCTTCATCTTGTTCTTCAGTAAAATTCCTCAAGCTCCATACACTATCTTGTTGTGGGTGTATGTATCTCTCACATTCAACTTCTGGGTGGACCCTCTCACAGGACAACAGGCTCCTCCCTGAAAGCATAGCAAAGTATCATTCACAATGTTAGGAATTGGTGGTAGCCCTTCAGATGGGTTTCTAATTGAACTGGTGATTGATTGACCATTTCCTTATTCTCTCCTCCCTTCCTCAGCCCTGCTTTATTTGTAGACAGGATAAATTTGGGGTTGAAAGTTTTGTGGGTTGGTTAGTGTCTCTGTCTCTCCACTGGGATTCCTGTCTGGATAGAGGAGATTGCCTTTTCAGGTTTCACATCCATAATGAAGTGAGTCACAGCTATGGTAGTCCCCATTGTTTCTTAGGCACCTCCCTTTACCCAGGCCATGTACCAACCTGGACATGCCCCCACTTCTTCCCCTTCATCAGTTGCTGATTTCCCTTCATTTTTATGGTCATCTAATCATTTCTCCTGTCCTTCCCCATACCTGATCCTGAATCCCCCATTCTCATCCTCATCCACCTTCCCTCCTAGTTCCCCCTCTCCATCTGCCTCTTATGACTATTTTATTCCCCTTCTAAGTGAGATGAAAGCTTTCTCATGTGGGCCTTCTTTCTTGTTTAGCTTCTTTGGGTTTGTACACTGTACCTGTATTTTATGGCTAATATCCACATATAATTGAGTACACACCATGCATGTCCTTTTTGGGACTAGGTTACCTCACTCCAAGTTATATTTCTCTCTTTTTTTTAAAGATTTATTCTTTATTTATGTATTTATTTATTTATTTATTTAATGTATAAGAGTATCCTCTGGCTGTACATATGGTTGTGAGCCATCATGTGCTGGTTGGGAATTGAACTCAGGACCTCTGCTCACTCCAGCCCAAAGATTTGTTTATTATTATATGTAAGTACACTGTAACTGCCTTCAGGCACAACAGAAGAGGGAGTCGGATCTCATTAAGGATGGTTGTGAGCCACCATGTGATTGCTGGGATTTGAACTCATGACCTTCGGAAGAGTAGTCAGTGTTCTTACTCTCAGAGCCATCTCTCCTGCACTCAAGATTATATTTTCAAGCTCTATCCATTTGCCTGGAAAATTCATAGCATCCTGCTTTTAATGGCTGGATAGTATTCCATTGTGTAGATTACCACATATTCTTTGTCTACTCTTCAGTTGAGAGATACATAGGTTGTTTCCAGTTTCTAGCTAATACAATGGTACTATGAATATAACTGAGCAATTGTCTTTGTTGAGTGCTGGAGCATTTTTGGGTATATACCCATTAGTGACATATCAGCATTTTGACGTAGAACTATTCCAAGTTTTCTGAAAAAAACAATGCCATATTGATTTCTTTTTTTTATTTTTTTTAATTTTATTTTATTTTCTAAGGTTTTTTTTATTTACATTCAAAATCATTTCCCCTTTCCCATTTCCTCCCTCCCCGAAAGTCCCATAAGCCCCCTTCCCTCCCTCTTTTCCCCATTTACCCCCCTCTCGCTTCTCTGTCCTGGCAATCCCCTACATCCAGTCTTTCCAGGACCAGGGGTCTCTCCTTCCACCTTCTTGGAAATCTATTGATATGCGAATTGTGTCTAGGGTATTCCAAGATTCTGGGTTAATATCCCCTTATCAGTGACTGCATACCATGTGTGTTCTTCTGTGATTGGGTTACCTCACTAAGGATGATATTTTCAAGTTCTGACCATTTGCCTAAGAATTTCATGAATTCATTGTTTTTAAATGCAGAGTAGTATTCCATTGTGTCAATATACCACATCTTCTGAATCCATTCCTCCGTTGAGGGACATCTGGGTTCTTTCCAGCTTCTGGCTATTATAAATAAGGCTGCTATGAAGATAGTGGAGCATGTGTCCTTATTGCATGCAGGTAAAGCCTCTGGGTATATGCCCAGGAGTGGTGTAGACGGATCCTCCAGGAGTGTTATACCCAGTTTTCTGAGGAACCGCCAGACTGCTTTCCAGAGTGGTTGTACCAGCTTGCAATCCCACCAGCAGTGGAGGAGTGTTCCTCTTTTTCCACATCCTCGCCAACAACTGCTGTCTCCTGTGTTTTTGATCTTAGCCATTCTGACTGGTGTGAGATGGAATCTCAGGGTTGTTTTGATTTGCATTTCCCTAATGACTAAGGATGATGAACATCTCTTTAGGTGCTTCTCAGCCATTAGATATTCTTCAGGTGAGAACTCTTTGTTTAGCTCTGTACCCCATTTATTAATAGGGTTACTTGCCTCTCTGGAGTTTACCTTCTTGAGTTCTTTGTATATATTGAATATTAGCCCTCTGTCGGATGTAGGGTTGGTAAAGATCATTTCCCAGTTAGTTGGTTGCTGCTTTATCTTTTTGACAGTGTGTTTTGCCTTGCAAAAACTTTGTAATTTAATAAGGTCCCATTTGTCAATTCTTGACCTTAGAGCATAAGCTATTGGAGTTCTATTCAAGAAATTCTCCCCTGTGCCCATGTGTTCAAGGTTCTTCCCTTGTTTCCTTTCTATTAGTTTCAGTGTGTCTGGTTTTATGTGGAGGTCCTTGATCCACTTGGAATTGAGCTTAGTGCAAGGAGATAAGAATGGGTCAATTTTCATTCTTCTGCATGTTGACCTCCAGTTGAGCCAGCACCATTTGTTGAAAAGGCTATCTATTTTCCACTCCTTACCATGTATGTTCTTTTGTGATTGTCTCTGCCTAATTGATTTCTAAAGTCGTTGTACAAGTTTGCTCTCCCAGCAGCAATGAAGGTGTCTTCCCCTTGTTCCACATTCTCCCTAGCATGTGCTGTCATTTGTGTTTTTGAACTTATCCATTCTCGTGAGTGTAAGATGGTACCTCAGAGTTGTTTAGATTTGGATTTCCTTGATGAATAAGGACTTTGAATCTTTCTCTAAGTGCTTCTCGGCCATTTGAGATTCTTCTGTTGAGAATTCTGTGTTTACTTCGGTATCCCATTTTTAAATTAGGTTATTTGGGTTGTCATTGTCTAGCTTCTTGAGTTCTATATAAAATTGGGATTAGCCCTGTGTCAGGTATAATGTTGGTGAAGAATTTTTCACAATTTGTGGGCTGCTGATTTGTCCTATTAATAATGTCCTTTGTCTTACAAAAGTCTTGCAGTTTCATGAGTTCCCAATATTAATTTTTGATCTTAGAGTCTGAGCCATTGGTGTTCTGTTCAGGACCTTTTCTCCTGGAGCAATGCATTCAAGGTTATCTCACACTTTTTCTTCTATTATTATTTTGTATTATGTCGAAGTCATTGATCCACTTGGACTTGAGTTTTGTTAGGGTTGATAAGTATGGATCTATTTTCATTCTTCTACATGTAGACTTCCAGTTAGTCCAGCACTACTTGCTGAAGATGCTTTCATTTTTCCATTGTATGGTTTTGGCTTCTGTATCAAAAACCAAGTGTTGGTACATGTGTGAGCTTATTTCTGGGTTTCAAAACTTAAATCACACTTATCTCAATTTGCAGTAACATATCTTAAATATTCCCTTGGTGTCTGTGTTTTCTTTTATTGTTATGAGATTCCCTGGCTTCTATAAAGCAACAATAAATATGATGTGAGACTGTGTGATAATTTAGTTTTGGAAAAATTAAACCATCATAATATTTTAAAAATGTTTTATTGAGTTATTTATACATTTTGGATATTAGCCCTCCATTGGAAGTGGGGTTAGTGAAGAAGTTTTCCCAATACATAGATTGTGGATTTGTCCTATTGACTAAGTCCTTTGTTTTATAGAAGATTTGCATTTTCATGAGGTCCCAATTATCAATTTTTGATCTGAGATCCTGAGCCATTGGAGTTCTGTTTAGGCAAATTCCAACCAATGAGTTTGAGAATCTTTTCTAATTTTTCTTCTATTAGTTTCAGTGTATCAGGTTTTATGTTGAGGTCCTTGATATACTTGTGCTTGAGCTTTTGGAAGGTAACAAATATGGCCTGGAGACCTCAGGCAGGACACAGAAACAGAGGAGCAGCCTGGGGCAGGATCCTTACAGATAGAGTTCCATCTTGGCAGGGAGCTGATCCGGTGCCAAAGTGCTCCATGCTCAAATACTACCAGAAAAAGCTTGTCTCTCAAAAGTGGAGACACACCTGAGAACACAAGTAAGACTACCACTTCTGCTCAAATTCCTGGCCTAAAAGGGACCTGCCCAGATCCATCAGGACACAGGAATCAAGGAAAACCCAGGGACAGGATGCTTCTGGTTCCTTCTCCACTCCTGATCTGATCTGTACCACAGTTTTCCAAAGCCAAATTCCAACAGGAGAGAACTGTTCTTCTAGGAGTACTAGCACAAAGGCTTGCAGGAGGGACAAGACAAAGTCAGAAAAAGCAATACCAGTTAACAAGAGAGATAACCAGATGGTGAAATGCAAGAACAAGAACATAAGCAACAGAAACCAAGGCTACATGGTATCATCAGAATCCAGTTCTCCCACCACAGCAAGCCCTGAATACACTAACACACCAGAAAAGCAACACTCTGATTTAAAATCACATCTCATGATGATGATAGGGGACTTTAAGAAGGAGATTAATAACTCCATTAAAGAAATACAGGAGAACACAGGTAAACAGCTAGAAGCCCTTAAGAAGGAACCACAAAATTCCCTTAAAGAATTATAAGAAAACACAACCAAACAGGTGAAGGAATTGAACAAAACCATCCAGGAAATAAGAATGGAAATCATAAAAATAATTACAAAGAGAGACAACTCTGGACATAGAAAACCTATGAAAGTGATCAGGAGTCATAGATGGAAGCATCACCAACAGAATACAAGAGAGAGGAGAGAATCTCAGGTGCAGTAGATACTATAGAGAACATTGGCACAACAGTCAAAAGAAAATGCAAAAAGCTCCTAACCCAAAACATCCAGGAAATCCAGGACACAATGAAGAGACCAAACCTTAGGATTATAGGTATAGAAGTGAGTGAAGATTCCAAACTTAAAAGGCCAGTAAATATCATTAACAAAATTATAGAAGAAAGCTCCCCTAACCTAAAGGAAATTATGCACATAAATAATAAAGAGGCCTACAAGACTCCAAATAGATTGGACCAGAAAGAAATTACTCCTGTCACATAATATCAAACAAAAATGCACAAAACAAAGAAAGAATATTAAAAGCAGTAAGTGAAAAATATCAAATAACATAAAAATGCAGGCCTATAAGAATTACACAACACTTCTCACCAGAGACTATGAAAGCTATAAGAACCTTGGCAGATGGCATACAGACCCTAAGAGAACACAAATACTAGCCCAGGCTACTATACTCAGCAAAACTCTAAACTACAATAGATGGAGAATCCAAGATATTCCATGACAAATACAAAGTTACACAATATCATTCCACAAATCCAGCCCTACAAAGGATAATACATGGGAAATGCCAACACAAGTAGGGAAACTATACCCTAGAAAAAGCAAGAAAGTAATCTTCTTTCAACAAACCCAAAATAAGATAACCACACAAACAAAAATAGCAGGAAGAAAAAAATCACCACTCCTTTATATCTCTTAACACCAATGGACTCAATTCCCCAATAAAAAGACATAGACTAACAGACTGGATACGTAAACAGGACCCAACATTTTGATGCATACAGGAAATGCATCTCAGTGTCAAAGACAAACACTACCTCATGTAAAAGGCTGAAAAACAGTTTTACAAGCAAATGATACCTGGAAACTAGCTAGAGTAACCATTCTAATATCCAGTAGAATAGACTTTCAACCAAAAGTCATCAAAAAAGACACGTAAGGACACTTTAGATTCATCAAAGGAAAAATCTACTAAGAAGAACTCTCAATTCTGAACATCTATGCTCCAAATCAAAGGGCACCATCATTCATAAAAGAAACTCTACTAAAGCTTAAAGCACACATTGTAACTCACATAATAATTGTGGGTGATTTCAATACCCCACTCTCCTCAATGGATAGATCAGGGAAACACAAACTAAACCGAGACACAGTGAAACTATCAGAAGTTTTGGAACAATTCGATTTAATAGATATCTATAGAACATTTCATCCTAAATCAAAAGAATATAGCTTCTTTTCAACACCTCATGGTACCTTCTCCAAAATCGACCATATAATTGGTCACAAAACAGACCTCAACAGGTATAAGAAGATCGAACTAATGCCATGCCTCCTATCAGATAACTATGGAGTAAGGGTGGTCTTCAATAGCAACAAAAACAACAGAAAGCCCACATATACTTGGAAGCTGAACAATACTCTACTCAATGATACCTTGCTCAAGGAAGAAATAAGGAAAGAAATCAAAGACATTTTAGAATCAATAAAAATGAAGGCACAACATACCCAAATTTATGGGACACAATGAAAGCCGTGCTAAGAGGAAAACTCACAGCTATGAGTGCCTCCAAAAAGAAGCTGGAGAGAGCATACACTATATGCTTAACAGCACACATGAAAGCTTTAGAACAAAAAGAAACTAATACACCCAAGAGGAGTAGAAGACAGGAAATCATCAAACTCAGGGATGAAATCAACCAAGTAAAAACAAAAAGAACTATATAAAGAATCAGCAAAATCAGGAGCTGTTTTTTATGAGATTCTATAGTATGTAAAGAAATGTGTGTCTTTATTTTTGTGTCTCTTCTTATATTCTTTTCTTCTGTTTGTTTTATTCAATTAGATGTGTTAACTTTCATTTTATACTTTTAAAATTATATTCGTTTTATATTGTTTTATTATTATGCCTTATATACCAGTTTATTTTATTAACAGAGACAGAAGTGGATTGGATCTATATAGGAAGCTAAGTGAGGAATGATCAGAGAATGTGAGAAGTGGAAATGATAATCAGGATATATTATATGAGAAAAATATTTTAATACAAAATATTTTTTATAAATAGCCATCAATTCCAACAAAAATAATAACTAGTTATCTTTAGGAAATGGACAAATACTATTTGCTATCTTCAAAAGGACATGTGAATGCATTTACAGAAGTGCATGTATTTATTGAATTTTGGGGTGAATATAAATATGTACAGGCATATGGACATCTAATAGTTCTGTGCTTTTTACTACTACAAAATATATAGGGAGTGACAATCAGGAATTAATGAATACAAATTTATTAGAGTCATTATGCTAATACTAATTTGGGGAATTAGATACATAGGAATATTTTAAAATTAATAATAAAAATGCACTTACCAAAAGTGTTGCAATTAGATCTGTCTCTATTTTTATCCTTGCATTTTATATTTCATATATGCATATTAATTTTATTAATAACCAGGGGATGATATTTGATATTTTACACACACACACATATATATATATAACATATATATATATGTTATTACATCAGTATGTTGTATTTTTAAATTCAAAGAAATGAAGTTAAGAGTATAATAAAATAAAAAAACAAAAAAAAGAATGCACTTATCAAACAATTGTATGGAATCACAATATTAATCAGTATTATAACTTTCTCTTATTCCTAAGAGACCAAGTCTTAAGCAATCAGGGACCGTGGAGAGAAGCTCATATCCCAGGTGATTCCAGAGAGCGCTTAGTCTATGTGCAGACAGAAATATATTCACTAACATCTCTATAACAGGATCGGGTATAGACATATTTGATATTTTTCACACATATATCACAAGTTTGCTTATTTTTCTCTTTTTTTCATTTACAAGAAATATATTTATGAAAGCAGATATGAAACAAGGTAAATGTCTGTTTCCAAGAGTATGTATTTTAATGTTTAACAAAATAACATGGAGGAAAATTGTAATAAGGTAGACTTGGGTAGTTGACAAATTTCATTTATTATTTTTAAAATAGACATGGAATTTTATGTATCTTAAATGTATAAATGCATTATGTGAAATTATTATATTTGATCAGCATAATGAGATACTTAAAACAATTTATCCACATTTTAGAAATCTATGAGCTACATAATAATTTTTAGATTTTGTATGCATTTATTTTATTGATCATTATTCATATATATATATATATATGTATATATATAATGAACTCTCTGTGTTAATGTAACTATGAACATACCAAATGATATCTCTCAACTTTCACTTATATATTTGGAGTTTTAATTTGTTAGAGTGTAACAATGAAACAGTGAGACATGGACTAAAATTGGAAAAAAATTCCCAGGAACTATTAACTTTTTAAAGCTCAGGTCAGTTGAATAAAGGCTGCATGAAATTCAAAATGCAATAAGGACAAAGTAGTGCAGTGTAACAACTTTTGGAGTCATAGGAAGGCACAATGTGCCGGCACAACTCTGAGTTCCAAGACAATGAACAGAGACTAGTTTTCTCATTGGCTGTTTGCATGATAGTTGCGTTGAGTATGAAAATTTGGCTTGATGAGGACTCAAGTATTGGATTATCTGGTTTATTATTCTTTTTGCCACCTCTGCTAGCAGCATGATTAGGATAGAGTGCTGTTTCTGACAGAATCCTGTCTCTGTGCTCAGAAATATGCTCATGCAGATCTTTCTGCCTACTTTCCTGCAATCCATCTTTTTATTTTAATGTATCTCACTTCCTAGACCCCAAGCTTTAGTAGATGTAGAACTATTATTGAAACTAGATATCAACTTTAAAGGGTTTCAGTAAAGTATGTGTGTTTTACCAACAAATACATGTGTCACACTGAGGAATGCTTCATAGGTTTAGAGAAAGAAGGGATAAGAATTGTTACTTTCAGCATAATTAATTATGCTTATTCATTTTAGCATACATAGCAACATTTTTAATATATAAAAAATGACAATTGTTATCTGAAGAGATAAGTTTTCTTCATAAACTGATAAGAGATACATAGCCAGTGTATCTGATAATATCCATATCCTAACCTGTAAAAAAGGAAGGCCAAATTCTCACAGTGCCATGTTGTTAGCTTAGAAATCATGTGGATAAATTCAGATTAATATATGCTTCTTATTCTAAAGAGAGCTATGTTGATACTATAAATGCTCTGATTTTCCTACTAATTGACCTTGAGTCAGCTTACTTCAAGCATTTGTGATTTTATCAATTTTTAATTCAGTTAAACAGAAATATCAAGAGTCTGAATATGAACACAAAAAAACTTTATCTGTAAACTTCTTTTCTTTATTGTAATTCCAGGGTTTCTAGATGATGAAAATGAGTTTTGAGAATTACACCATGTTTATGGACTTTGTCTTCTTAGGACTTTCTGGCAGACAGGATGTACAACAAGGTCTCTTTGCTTTTTTCTTCCTCATTTATAGCCTAACTGTAATTGCTAATCTAGGAATGGTCATACTGATTAAACTGGACAGCAGGCTTCACACACCTATGTACTATTTCCTGAGCAATCTGTCCTTCTGTGACATCTGCTACTCCTCCACAGTCTCTCCCAAGATGCTGGCTGATTTCTTGTCTACAGAAAAGAGGATTGCTTACAATTTATGTGCGGTTCAAATGTATTTTTTTGGGGCCTTTGCAGATGTAGAATGTCTCATGCTAGCTGTCATGGCCTATGATCGTTATGTTGCCATCTGCAATCCATTACTCTATACGATTGCAATGTCCAAGAAGGTCTGCATTCAACTTGTGGCTGTTACCTATGCAGTAGGCTTGGTGGACTCAGCAATCCACACATGCTGCACATTCCGACTGTCTTTCTGCAATTCAAATGTCATTAATCATTTTTTCTGTGATATTCCACCTTTGTTGGCCCTCTCCTGCTCAGATACATCCATCAATGAAATACTGATGTTCACGTTCATTGGCTGTGTGGTAGGGTGCAGCATTGTCACTGTCCTTCTGTCCTACTGCTACATCATTGCTACCATCTGCAGGATGAACTCTGCTGAGGGCAGACGCAAAGCATTTTCCACATGTGCCTCCCACCTCATGGCTGTGGCCATTTTTCATGGAACTCTGCTTTTCATGTATTTCCGACCCAGCTCAAGTTATTCCATGGACACAGACAAAATGGCCTCTGTTTTCTACACAGTTGTGATTCCTATGTTAAACCCACTGATCTATAGTTTAAGAAATAAGGATGTGAAGGGGGCTCTGAAGAAGGCAATAAATATTAATTTGTGGCCTGAGTGATATTCTATGTCACATCACAAAATGATTAGAATTCTCTGATACTTTTTTATGTGTATTAATATAGAGTCCCTGGGGTTCAACTTTTGAAATATTTCCTACTGAGAATTGCATGTAAGAAGAACAATAACCTTTCTTGTCTTTACTTTAAACCAATAAACAAGAAAGAAGTCATTATGTGAATTTTGCCGAGGGGGTATTTAACAGGTTTCTTCATTGATAAATTAGGAACCATGGGGATCAGCAAACTCTTCACTCCTAACATTCCTCAACTTTTCCTTTAGTTTCAATCAATGGGTCCAATAAATAAAGATGATGGATTTAGTCCATGTCTGAGAGTGAAAAGAAGTTGTGCTGTTGTTCTGATTTCAGCAGTCTTCATGAGTATTAGTATCACCAAATTTATGTCCATAAGATTTCAATCAGTTATTAGTAACTAAAGAATATGCGCAAGCAAGCAAAAGATACCTGCTTTAGACTCTCACTCTATCTTACTATTATTGTTCTCTCATTTAGTTTATGGAATTTTTCACTTGTCTTTTCATCTCTGGATAAAGGGTTCCAATGAAAATACAATTGAATAAATAAGTCTACATATCTTTACAAAAATAATCTACCTTGGGTAAAGATAAATGTTAATAAACCTTTATTTTCATTTCCTTATAGTATAATTTATGTTAAATTAAGTATTTCTCTTATGTTCATCCTAACAATGGTATACTGGGCAAGATAACTTGGTATCAGTGTCTCTTTCATTGTCTCCTTTGCATTGGTAAATTCCTCATGATCAGCAGCTCCAGGTTTAATTGCATCTAAACTTATAACTTACATCTCTGGACTTCCCTTCTTTCACTCACACTGACAATTTACTATTAGTAAATTTATATTTATCACTGACATGTTGGTTTACAATAAGCTATAACTTCGGTTCCTTGGATGTGATGCCCTTTCTTAGCTCCATAGGCACCTGAAACATAAGCATTTCACACTTAAATATGCAATAAAAACACAGATATAAAATTGATACATCTAAAAAAGAAATAAAAATAAAATTTCCATTTCTGTCTTTCAAATATAATTTTATGATTCCTTTTAAAGATGCTGATTTGTTATCCTTAAAGATTGTTGAAAACACAATGGTTTTATATTTTTAAATTAAATTAACTCTTTGATAACTGTATATAGGTCTACAATAGAATCAGTTTGTTCTTTCTGTCCTACACTTTTTGAGTAGTTCTATCTCTGGCAAACTTTTTCCAATCTACTCAACTGTCTCTTTCCCAGATTGACACTTGGTATCTTTGCTTCATTTGAATTCATTAGGGTCATCTGTGTAACAATAGGATTGAGGCTATCTCTGGAGATGGCAGGTCAGCAGTAGGTACATAACTGAAGGAAATGATTCCACTTTCCATTAATCTACTGAGAAGAAACAGTTCTGCTTTGAGAGGTAGATCTCCATGAATCCTTTCGACTCTTGCCTATCTGATCGGTGTCCATTCCTTGGCATGCTGAGTGCAATCATTTTTTGTTTTTTTTCTGTTTTGGATGGTTATTGTGATGATTATACATTTTCAAGGTGATGACATTTCACACACACACACACACACACACACACACACACACACACACACACACACACACACCACTTCTCTCTTCCTTTCAGCTCATACAACCCACTCTATCTTGCAGTCTTTCCTGAGCATCATGAGCATAGTACAAAAGTCATATTTATGGCTGGTTTTTAATTTATACTTAAAGAAAAGGAAAAAAGGAGTGATTGAACTAAGAGAGATATCTTAAAATTTGTAGAGCTAAACTTCATTAACAGAATTTATGCATATAAATTTATATATATCTAGTTAAAGTTAGAGAAAGAGATAAAGAGGTAGACAAAAACCCTAGAACATGATCAGCAGAGCTCACTCATTGCAATCATAGTGAGCTAAGTGTCAAAGAAGAACCTGTTGTTATAAGACTGGACAGTATTGATTATGGCCCATTAAGTTAGCATCATTTTCTGGCTGTACCTTCTGTCTTCACAGAGCTTGTTCAACTAACTAGTTGATATCTGCCTGCATAGTCTAGCTGTGGTTCTCTGCCTGAATAGCTGAGATATTGCTATTGTATCTTGACTCTAACTTTACTCTGTGTGTGAGCTGTGTATAGGCTGCATCTTGGCTCTGCCTATAGCCATGCTACTCATTACACTGAACTGTATCTAGGAAATACCCTTTTGGATTTATTTTCACCTCTTGTATTCCAAATAAGAGAATGTAGGTAATTACTCCCACAGCATCTCATTTATTGTTATCTTTTGTGGCTCTATGTTAAAAATGGAGGCTTCACTGGCACATTTAGTAATATAAAGTGATGATACCTGGACATAGTTTGAGATGAATCAATGTAACTTAGGAAATATTTCCTACTGAATACACATTATATAGTAGTTATTTCTCTGCAATTTCAAGATACATTTCTATATTTATTTTATAGGATAATAATAAAATTAATGTTTATGGATTAATTATCTATAAATAAGTATTTTAACTGGAATAAAAGTCACCGTGACCCAAAATTCCAAATCAGTAAATAATTCAAAGTAATTATTTTATTTTTAATTATGTTGGAGGGAGACAATAGTGCCCTTTGTGTCCAAAAGATAGTGTTGGATCACCTAGATCCTGAACTAAATTAGGGAGTGAGAAACTTGATGTGTGTGCTACAACCATTATGCATTCTTGTGCATGGAGCCATCTTGCTTTTCAACTAGAATATATTTTTAGGTGTTATAATCCTCTTTTAAGTTTAGCTGAGATTTCACTATTTTACTTTATTATTAAAACTGTTTTATACCACACAACTTACATTTCCTCATTGTTCCATACTGTAGAATTAATATTGTGAAAATGACAATTCTATTAACACTGGCTTATAGATCCAACACATTCTCAATCAAAGCTTCATTCTTCACAGAAAAGAAAAACTTGTTAAAATTGATACAGAGTTATAAAAGGCCATGCTGAGATATCACTAGTCTATATATCACTATATTTAACAGAGCTAGAATAAAAACAGTATAGTGCTTGGAAAAAATACAAATGTACACAAATGCAATAAAGTAGAATACCTAAGCATGAGTACTCATAATTATTAGCATCCGATAATTGGCTATGGACACCAAATAGCTACACTGGAGAAAAGAAAGTATCTTTATCAAATGGTACTGAAAAAATAAGTGCCCACCTGCAGCAGAATGAAGTTCTACCTGTATCTGTGACTCTGTACCAAAATCAATTCCAGCTGCAGGTGTCCATTCATTATCCTGGCTCTCTATCCTGCCTCTCCCCACACCTGGTAGGGGTTGGGGTGAGGAAGTTTTAGGAAGTCCCAGAAACCTGGGATGGGAGAGGCTTCCAAAAGTCAGTATGGGTCATTATAGCTAAGATGCCTAACAGTGGTAACATGGAACCTCAAGAGGCCATCTCCTTTATCCTGACAGGACCCCCAGTGGAGAGATGAGGACACCAACCAACTCACAAAACTTTTGACCCAAAATTTGTCCTGACTTAAAGAAAATGCAGAGACAGCGATTGAGCAGAGACAAAAGTAATGGACTGCCAAATCTGGCCCAACTTGAGAAGCATCTCGTGGTTAAGCACCAATCCCTGATATTATTAGTGATATTCTGTTATCCATGCAGACAGGGCCCTGGCATAACTGTCCTTCAAGAGTGTTTACCCAGCAGCTGACTTAAACAGATGCAGATACCCACACATAAATATCAGGTGGAGGTCAGGGACCCTTATGGAAGAATAGGAGAAAGATTGATGGCTATAAAGGGGATAGGAAGAAAAACTGAGTCAACTTTCTGGATCTTGGGGAGCTCTAAGGATGAGCCACCAACCAAAGAACATAAAGGGGTTGGACCAAAGCTCCTGGAACATATGCAGCAGACATGAACTCAGTCTCTATGGGGGTCCTCCAACAACTGAGGTATAGGCTCTCCATAAAGTTGTAGTGTTACTGTGGTATAAGTTCCACAACAGAGTTACATTATTTGGCCTCCTGTGAGAGGATGTGCCTAATCCTGCAGAGACTGGATGAGTCAGGGTAGGGAGATAAATGGAAGGTCACCCTCTCATAGAAAAATGGGAGGGGTAAGGGAAAAGGACTTTGTGAATTGGGGACCAGGAAGGGAAAAGCGTTTGGGATGTTAAATTAGTTAATTAAAAATAAATAACAGATAGTATAAAGCTTTTCTAATTGGTTAGTTATATAAATATTAACAGAGCTTCTGCCTCCAAATAGGCATTAATATCTCCTCTTAAATTCTATTTGAATAAATTCTATTTTTGTTGTTGAAATATTGATATTTAGAAAATAATTGCAGTTTTTTTTTTCCAGTAGCTACACCAAGCATTGAGGAGCTGGTGTTTGTAGTTGTATCTGTGCTGTCTGTGCAGGTCTTCAAACACAAGAAGATAGTCACTGCAGCAGTCTCTGCCGTCTTGCTATGGTGACAGAGCAGACAGGTACTCCAGATACACAGAGATATCCCAAGTATAGCATTGCTTGACACAACCAGCTAGGGTTCCACCTGTGCCCAAGAGCAGGGCAGCTCTGTGGTCTTCTGTGTGCCAGTTCTGCTATGGAACATTTGCCTTGCAGAGTGACCAGCACCTGGAGGGAGCACAGCAGCCTCCACCATCTTTACTCTGGCGACAGAGCAGACAGGTACTCCAGGTACACAGAGATATCCCGAATATAACATTGCTTGGGACACAGCCAATTAGGGTCCCGCCTGCGCCCAAGAGCTGGGCAGCTCGGTGCACATCTGGGCACCAGCTCTGCTGTCGGACATTTGCCCTGGAGACAGACCCACACCAGGAGGGAGCCACACAGCCTCTGCCATCTTTGCTCCAGTGATAGACCAGACAGGGACTCCAGGTACACAGAGATATCCAAAGTATAACATCATTTGGGGCAAGGCACACAAGGGAAACAATGGCACCCAGGAGCAGGGAAGTCCCTGAGCAATCTGTGCCAGGGGAAACCTAGTAAACCATGGGAACAGAAATAGCTTTGCAGGCTTACAGGAGGTTCAAGCACCAGCGAATGACAGCAGGACTACCTAACACCAGAGATAACCAGATGGCGAAAGGCAAATGTAGGAATATTACTAATAGAAATCAAAGCAATATGGCACCACCCAAACCCAACTATCCAACAGCAGCAAGTTCTGGATACCCCAAAATACCAGAAAGGCAAGATTTGCATTTAAAATCTCTACTCATGATGCTATTAGATTATTTAAAGAAGGACATAAATAAGTATCTTAAAGAAGTACAGGAGAACATGAATCAATAGGTAGAAGCCCTTACAAATAAAATACAAAAATCAGTTAAAGAAATTCAGGAAAATATGGGTAAACAGATAGAAACCAATAAAGAGGAAACACAAAAATCGCTTAAAGAAATACATGAGAACTTGGGTCAATAGGCAGAAGTCCTAAAAGAGGAAACACAAAAATATCTTAAAGAATTACAGGAAAGCACAAACAAACAAGTGAAGGAACTGAGAAAATCCATCCAGGATCTAAAAACAGAAGTAGAAACCACTAAGAAATCACAAAAGGAGAAAATTTTGGAGATAGAAAACCTTGGGAAGAAATCAGGGGTTATAGATACAAACATCAACAATAGAATACAAGAGATATAAGAAAGAATCTCAGATGCTGAAGATACCACAGAAAGCATTGACTCAACAGTCAAAGAAAATGCAAAATGCAAAAAGCTTGTAACCAAAGAAACATCAAGGAAATACAGGACGCAATGAGAAGACCAAACCTAAGGATTAGAGGTATAGATGAGAGTGAAGATTTGCAACTGAAAGGGCCAGTAAATATCTTCAACAAAATTATGGAAGAAAATTTCTCTAACCTAAAGAGAGAGATGCCTAAGAACATACAAGAAGCCTACAGAACTCCAAACAGACTGGACCAGAACAAAAATACCTAATGACACATATTAATCAAAATACCAAATGCACTAAACAAAGAAAGAATATTAAAAGCAGTAAGGGAAAAAGGCCAAGTAACATATAAAGGAAGACCTATCAGAATTACATCAGACTTCTCACCAGAGATTATGAAAGCTAGAAGACCCTGGGCATATCTCATACAGACTCTAAGAGAACACAAATGCCAGCCCAGGTTACTATACCCAGCAAAACTCTCAATCACCATAGATGGAGAAACCAAGATTTTCCATGATAAAACCAAATTTACACAATATCTTTCCACAAACCCAGCCCTGCAAAGGACAATAAGTGGAAATCACCAATATAAGGAGGGAAACTACACCCTGGAAAAAGCAAGATAGTAACCTTCTTTAATCAAACTCAAAAGAAGATAACCACTCAAACATAAAAATAACATCAAATATAATAGGAAGAAATAATCACTATTCCTTAATATCTCTTAATATCACTGATCTCAATTCCTCAATAAAAAGATATAGACTAACAGACTGGATACATATACAGGACCCAGCATTTTGCTGCATACAGGAAATGCACCTCATAGTCAAAGACAAACACTAGCTCAGAATAAAAGGCTGGAAAACAATTTTACAAGCAAAGGGTCCCAGGAAACAAGCTGGAGTAGACATCCTAATACCGGATAAAATGGACTTTCAACCTAAAGTCATCAAAAAAGACATGGAGGGACACTTCATACTGGACAAAGGAAAAATCCACCAAGAAGAACTCTCAATTCTGAACATCTATGCTCCAAATGCAAGGGAACTTTCATTTGTAAAAGAAACTTTATTAAAACTCAAAGAACACATTGCAACTCACACAATAATTGTGGGTGACTTCAACACACTACTTTCTGCAATGAACCTATAAGGAAAACAGAAACTAAACAGGGACACAGTGAAACTAATTGAAGCTTTGGACCAAATGGATTTAAAAGATTATATATATATATATATATATATATATATATATATATATATATATATATATATATAAACATTTCTTCCTAATGCAAAAGAATATATCTTCTTCTCAGCACCTCATAGTACCTTCTCAAAAATCGACCCTATAATTGGTCACAAATCAGATCTCAACAGATATAAGAAGAACAAACTAATCCCATGCCTCCTATCAGATCACTATGGAGTAAGGATGGTCTTCAATAGCAACAAAAACAACAGAAAGCCAACATACACATGGAAGCTGAACAATGCCCTACTCAATGATAAATTGGTCAAGGAAGTATTAAAGAAAGAAATCAAATTTTTTTTAAAATTTAATGAAAATGAAGGCACAACATACCCTAATTTATTGGACACAATGAAAGTGGTGCTAAGAGGAAAACTCATAGATCTGAGTGCCTCCAAAAAGAAACTGGAAAGAGCATACACTAGCAGCTTAACAGCACACCTGAAAGCCCAGGAACAAAAAGAAGCAAATACACCCAAGAGGAGTGAAGGCAGGAAATCTCAAACTCAGTTCTGAAATCAATCAAGCAGAAACAAAGAGAACCACAGAAAGAATCAACAAAACTAGGAGTTGGTTCTTTGAGAAAATCAACAAGATATATAAACCTTTAGCCAGACTACCTAGAGGGCACAGAGACAGTATCAAAATAAGCAAAATCAGAAATGAAAAGGGAGAGATAACAAAAGAAACTGAGGAAATTCAAAAAAAAAATCCTCAGATCCTACTACGAAAGACTATAGTCACTACAACTGGAAAATCTGGAGGAAATCGACAATTTCCTAGACAGATACCAAATACAAAAATTAAATCAGGATGAAATAGGCCATCTAACCAGTCCCATAACCCCTAAGGAAATAGAAGTGGTCATTGAAAGACTTCCAACCAAAAAAAAAAAAAAAAAGCACAGGACCAGATGTTTTTAGTGCAGAATTCTATCACACCTTCAAAGAAGACCTAACACCAATAGTCTTCAAACTATTCCACAAATTAGAAACAGAAGGAACATGACCCAACTCATTATATGAAGCCATTATTAAGCTGATACCGAAATCACACAAAGATTCAACAAAGAAAGAGAATTTTAGACCATTTTCTCTCATTAATATCGATGCAAAAATACTCAATAAAATTCTTGCCAACCGAATCCAAGAACACATCAAAACAATCATTCACCACGATCCAGTAGGCTTCATCCCAGGGATGCAGGGATGGTTCAATATAAGGAAGCCCATCAACGTAATCCACTACATAAACAATCTCAAAGAAAAAGACCACATGGTCATTTAATTAGATTCTAAAAAATCATTTGACAAAATTCAACATCCTTTCATGGTAAAAGTCTTAGAAACATCAGGAATTCAAGGCCCATATCTGAACATAATAAAAACATTTTACAACAAACCAGTGGTCAACATCAAGCTAAATGGAGAGAAATTTGAAGCAATCCCACTAAAATCAGGGACTAGACAAGGCTGCCCTCTCTCTCCATATCTTTTCAATATAGTACTTGAAGTTCCAGCTAGAGCAATTAGACAACATAAGGAGGTCAAAGGTATACAAATTGGAAAGGAAGAAGTCAAACTATCACTATTTGCAGATGATATGATAGTATACTTAAGCGACCCAAAGAACTCCACCAGAGACCTCCTACAGCTGATAAACAACTTCAGCAAAGTGGCTGGATATAAAATCAACTCAAGCAAATCAGTAGATTTCCTATACTCAAAGGATAATAAAGCTGAGAAAGAAATTAGGGAAATGACACCCTTCACAATAGCAGCAAACAATATAAAGTATCTTGGTGCAACTCTAACCAAAGAAGTGAAAGGTCTGTATGACAAGAACTTCAAGTCTCTGAAAAAGGAAATTGAAGAAGACTTCATAAGATGGAAAAATCTGCCATGCTCATGGATTGACAGGATTAATATTGTAAAAATGGCCATCTTGCCAAAAGCAATATACAGATTCAATGCAATCCCCATCAAAATCCCAACTCAATTCTTCATAGAGTTAGAAAGAGCAATTCAAAAATACATCTGGAATAACAGAAAAACCAGGATAGCTAAAACTATTCTCAATGGTAAAAGAACTTTTGAGGGAATCAGTATCCCAGATCTCAAGTAGTACTACAGAGCAATAGTGTTAAAAACTGCATGGTATTGGTACAGTGACAGGCAGATAGATCAATGGAATATAATTGAAGACCCAGAAATGAACCCACACTCCTATGGTCACTTGATCTTTGACAAAGGACCTAAAACCTTTTAGTGGAAAAAAGATAGCTTTTTCAACAAATGGTGCTGGCTCAATTAGTGGCTAGCCTGCAGAAGAATGCAAATCGATCCATTCTTATCTCCTTGTACTAAGCTCAACTCCAAGTGGATCAAGGACCTCCACATAAAAGCAGACACACTGAAACTAATAGAAAAGTAACTGGAGAAGGGCCTTGTACATATCGGCACAGGGGGAAATTTCCTGAAAAGAACACCAAAAGCTTATGCTTGCTCTAAGATCAAGAATTGACAAATGGGACCTCATAAAATTGCAAAGTTTCTGTAAGGCAAAGGACACTCTCAATCGTTCAAAACAGCAGAGGGCTAATATCCAATGTATACAAAGAACTCAAGAAGTTAAACTCCAGAGAGCCAAATAACCCTATTAAAAATGGAGTACAGAGTTAAATAAAGAATTTTCACCTGAAAAATATCGAATGGCTGAGAACCTAAAGAAATGTTCAATATCCTTAATCATTAGGGAAATGCAAATCAAAACATCTCTGAAATTTCCCCTCACACCAGTCAGAATGGCTAAGATCAAAAACTCAGGAGACAGAAGGTGTTGGCGAGGATGTGGAGAAAGAGGAACACTCCTCCACTGCTGGTGGGATTTCAAGCTGGTACAACCACTCTGGAAATCAGTCTGGTGGTTCCTCAGAAAACTGGGCATGACATTCCCGAAGACCCTGTTATCCCACTCCTGGACATATACCCAGAGGACTCCCTGGCATGAAATAAGGAAACATGTTCCACTATGTTCATAGCAGCCTTATTTATAATAGCCAGAAGCTCTAAAGAACCCAGATGTCCCTCAATGAAGGAATGGATACAGAAAATGTGATATATTTACACAATGGAATACTAGTCTGCAATTAAAAACAATGAATTCATGAAATTCTTAGGCAAATGGCCAGAACTGGAAAATATCATCCTTAGTGAAGTAACCCAATCACAAAAGAACACACATGGTATGCAGTCACTGATAAGTGGATATTATCCCAGAACCTGGGAATACCCAAGACACAATTCACCTATCATTTGATTCCCAAGAAGAAAAAAGGAGAGGCCCCTGGTCCTGGAATGACTGGATGTAGCAGTGTAGGGGAATACCAGGACAGAGAAGCAGGAGGGGGTTGATTGGGGAACAGAGGGAGGGAAGAGGACTTATGGGACTTTCGGGCAGGGGGAACCGGGAAAGGGGAAATCATTTGGAATGTAAATAAAGAATGTAGGAAAAAAAATAAAAGGATAAGACAGTCACAGCTGTGGCCCACTACAAACAAGGAAACAGACTCATCAATGTGAATGGGTGACCCTGGAGATGATTAAACTGCACATGCTGCTATACAAGTTTTTAGAGCCTGTTTTGCTTCTGGGCAAGGAATGATTTAGTGGTGTGGATATCCAGGTTGCTGTGAAGGGTGTGGCTATGTGGTCCAAATTTATGCTATCTGAAATTCAATCTCTAAAGCACTGATGTCTTATTACCAAAAACATGTGTATGAAGCCTCTAAGGCGATCAAAGATTTCCACATCCAGTATGATTGGATCCTATTTGTAGCTGACCCCTGTCACTGCAAATCCATTTGCAATAAACACCCTAGGATTTTAATGTAATGAAGAAATGTAAAAAGAAAAGAAAAGAATAGCAAATAGATCAATGATCTAAATTTGAAATCTGAAATGTTGACATTGCTATGAGAAAACATAGTCAGTGCCTTGCAAGATACAGAAACAGAAAGCATTTTTTAAGAAAACAGTGTTTGTATAAGAATTGGGACCAAATTGAAATCCAAAGTCAAAACCATAAAATTCAAAATCTTTGGCTAAGAAAACAGTCCTACAAGTGAAAAAGAAAAAAGAAACTTACAAGAACATAGAACCTTTCGTCAACTATATATATAACAAATGATTTTTATTAGGAACATATAAGTAACCAAACCAAAAATATCAAGAGGCAATTAAAAATGGACTGAGGATCAGGTATTGGGTGTGGGGAATGTACTGAAACACTGAGGCTGAGGGCCAGCATAAAGAATGGAAACAGCAAACCTCAGGAGGTAGGAGTCGGGGGACCCTCTAGAGTTTACCAGAGACCTGAGAAGTAAGAGACTCTCAGGACTCAAAGGGAGGGACCTTAGATGAAATGCCCAACTGTGGGGAGAGGAAACTTGTAGAGCCCACCTCCAGCAGAAAGACAAGACATCAACTGAAGAATGGGGTTGCCATCCCACAGTGAAAACTGACCCAAAATTGTTTCTGTCTGAAAGAATTGCAGGGACAAAAACAGAGAGGACCCTGAGGAAAAGGAGGTTCAGTGACAGGTCCAAATTGGGATCCAGATCAAGGGGAGGCTCCAAGGCCTGACGTTATTATTGAGGCTAAGGTGTGCTCACAAAAAGTGATCTATCATGACTGCCCTCGGAAAAGACCCAGCAAGCAGCAACTCTTCAAGAGTCAGATGCAAATATTTACACCCATCCAATGGACAGAAGTTGGTGACCACTTTGTTTGAATTAGGAAAATGATGGAAGAAGCTGAGGAGGAAGGCAACCCTGTAGGAGGACCAGCAGTCTCAAGCTGGACCCCCAAGATCTTTCAGACACTGGACTACCAACTAGGCAGCATACACCAGCTGATATGAGGCTCCTAACTAATATACAGCAGAGGTGTGCTGGGTCTGAGTTCAGTCAGAAAAGATGCACCTAACCCTCAAGAGACGGGAGGCCAAAGGGAGTGGAGAGGTCGGGTGGGGTGGGTGCAGGAGGAGATATCCTAGGGGTGGGGGAAGTTATGAGATGTGGAACAGTTAGAGGGTAGACTGAGAGGGTGATAAAATCTGGAGTATAGAATAAAAAAGATTAAATACAGTTTTAAAAAATGGACTGATTCTTAACTGAGAGCTCTCAAAGACATAAAAGTAACTTAGAAATAACTCAGAAAAGCTTCATTATTTTTGGAAATAAGGAAAATGAAAATTAAAACATATATACATTGGTAATCTCTAGACAGAAGTATAATAGATTAAAAGAATTTTCATACTTTTTAGTTAAAGCAAAAACAAGAATAATAAACTTGCTTTAAAGAAAATGACATTTCTTGAAGAAACATCATAGTGAAACATTTCTTTAGTTAAAATCAAATAAAATATAAAGTATCATTTAGAGTTGGGACAGCCAGGCTCAGAGACAGACAGGCATAATATTGCTTCAGTCTCAGGTAGCTTGTGTGTAAACTGCTCCAAGAGCTGGGCAGATCTGCAGTAACCAGCACGCCAGCTCTGCTGTGGGACTTCTGCCTTGCAGAGGGACCCCCCACACGCAGTGGGAGCCTACCAGCTTCCCTTTGGAGACCTCTGTTCCGGGATCTACCGCATTGAGGAGACAGGTACCCAGGTTCCCCCCAATATAACATCGCTTGGGACACATCCTGTTGGGGCTTCGATCTGCCCCCAAGAACTGGACAGCACTGTGGTCATCTGGGCGTCAGCTCTGCTGTGGTTCATCCCCCCTGCAGGGTGACCTGCACTGCCGAGAGAGTGCAGAGTGCACTCCGCCATCTTTGCTCCAGTGTCCAGGTAGTTGGGACCACCAGGCTCAGAGACGGATAGGCATAATATAGCTTGGGCCTCAGGCAGCTTGTGTGTAACCTGCTCCAAGAGCTGGGCAGGTCTGCAGTAATCGAAGTGCCAGACCTGCAGTGGGACTTCTACCCTGCAGAGGGATGCACCCTCGCCCCCCCCAGAGAGATCACACACCCCTGCACAGGGCAGGAGCCTACCAGCCTCCCTTTGGTGACATCTGCTCCAGGAATCCACTACGCTGAGCCTTTGGATGTGCAGGGACTCCCCAATACAACAGCACTTGGGCAAGGCACATCAGGGCTCCAAAGTCACTCAGGATCAGGGAAGGCCCCAAAATTCAGTGCCAGGGGAATCCTGGTAATCCAGGGGGGCAAGAAATAGCTTTGCAGACTCACAGGATGTCCAACCAACAGCCAGTGACAGCAGGAACAATTAACACCAGAGGTAACCAGATGGCAAAAGGCAAACATAGGAATGTTATTAGCAGAAATCAAAGTAATATGGCACCATCCGAACCCAACTCTCTAAAAGCAGCAAGTTCTAGATACCCCACCACACCCGAAAGACAAGATCTGGACTTAAAATCACTTCTAATGATGCTATTAGAAGATCACAAGAAGGACACAAAAATCTAATAAAGAATTACAGGAGACCATGAGTCAATGATTAGAAGCCCTTACAAAGGAAACACAAAAATCGCTTAGAGAAATGCAGGAGAACATGGATCAAAAGATGGAGGCCCACAAGGAGACAACACAAAAATCGCTTAAAGAAATGAATCAATGGGTAGATGCACTTTCAAAGGAATCACAAAAATTGTATAAAGAAATGCAGAAGAATATGGGTCAACAGACAGATGCCCATAGGGAGGTAATATAAAAAGTGCTTAAAGTTATGAATCAATGGATAGATGGCCGTACAAAAGAAACATGAGAACTGCTTAAAGAAATACAGGAGTCGATGGATCAACAGATGGAAGCCCATGAGGAGGAAACACAAAAATCGCTTAGAGAAATACAGGAGAACTTGGGTCAACAGGCAGAAATCCTGAAAGAGGAAATGCAAAAATACCTTAAAGAAATACAGGAAAATACAAACAAACAAGTGAAGGATCTCAGCAAATCCATCCAGGATCTAAAAAAGGAAGTAGAAACAACTAAGAAATCACAAAGGGAGACAACTTTGGAGATAGAAAACCTTGGGAAGAAATCAGGAGTCATAGATGCAAACATCAACAGTAGAATACAAGAGATGGAAGAAAGAATATCAGGTGCTGAAGATACCATAGAAAGCATCGAATCAACAATCAAAGAAAAAGCAAAATGCAAAAAACGAGTAACCCAAAATATCCAGGAAATCCAGGACACAATGAGAAGACCAAAACCTTAGGATTATAGGTACAGATGAGTATGAAGATTTGCAACTTAAAGGGCCAGTAAACGTCTTCAACAAAATTATGGAGGAAAACTTCCCTAACCTAAAGAGAGAGATGCCGATGAATGTACAAGAAGCCTACAAAACTCCAAACAGACTGGACCAGAACAGAAATACCTCCCGTCACATAATCAAAACATCAAATGTATTAAACAAAGAAAGAATACTAAAAGCAGTAAGAGAGAAGGGCCAAGTAACATACAAAGGAAGACCTATCCGAATCATATCAGACTTCTCTCCAGAGACTATGAAAGCCAGAAGATCCTGGGCAGATCTCATGCAGACACTAAGAGACCACAAATGCCAGCCTAGACTATTCTACCCAGCAAAACTCTCAGTCACCATAGATGTAGAGACCAAGATATTCCATAATAAAACCAAATTTTCTCATTATCTTTCCACAAACCCAGCCCTGCAAAGGATAATAGGTGGAAACCGCCAATACAAGGAGAGAAACAACACCCTGGAAAAAATGAGATAGTAACCTTCTTGCATCAAATCCGAAAGTAGATAACCACTCAAACATAAAGATAGCGTCAAGAATGGCAGGTGGCAATAATCACTATTCCTTAATCTCTCTTAATATCAATGGTCTCAATTCCCCAATAAAAAGACATAGACTAACAGACTGGATACATAAATAGGACCCAGCATTTTGCTGCATGCAGGAAACGCACCTCAGTGTCAAAGACAAACTCTACCTCAGAGTAAAAGGCTGGAAAACAATTTTACAAGCAAATGGTCCCAAGAAACAAGACGGAGTAGCCAACCTAATATCAGATAAAATTGGCTTCCAACCTAAAGTCATCAAAAAAGACACAGAAGGACACTACATACTGATCAAGGGAAAAATCCTCCAACAAAAACTCTCAATTATGAATATCTATGCTCCACATGCAAGGGCACCCTCATTTGTAAAAGAAACTTTACTAAAGCTCAAAGCACACATCGAACCTCACACAATAATAGTGGGTGACTTCAACACTCCGCTCTCTGAAATGGATCGTTCAGGAAAGCAGAAACTAAACAGGGACACAGTGAATCTAATTGAAGCCTTGGACCAAATGGAACTAACAGATATATATAGAACATTTCATCCTAGAGCTAAAATACACCTTCTTCTCAGCACCTCATGGTACCTTCTCCAAAATCGACCATATAATTGGTCACAAAACAGACCTCAACAGATATAAGAAGATAGAACTAATGCCATGACTCCTATCAGATCACTATGGAATAAGTGTGGTCTTCAATGGCAATAAAAACAACAAAAATCCCACATACACATGGAGGCTGAATAATGCTCTACTCAATGATAACTTGGTCAAGGTGGAAATAAAGAAAGAAATCAAAGACTTTTTGAAAATGAAAATGAAGGCACAACATACCCTAATTTATGGGACACAATGAAAGCAGTGCTAAGAGGAAAATTCATAGCCCTGAGTGCCGCCAAAAAGAATCGGGAGACAGCACACACTAGCAGCTTAATGGCACACCTGAAAGCCCTGGAACAAAAAGAAGCAAATACACCAAAGAGGAGTAGAAGGCAGGAAATCATCAAACTCAGGGCTGAAATCAATCAAGTAGAAACAAACAAAACCAAACAAAGAATCAACAAAGCTAGGAGTTGGTTCTTTGAGAAAATCAACAAGATAGATAAGCCCTTAGCCAGACTAACCAGAGGGCACAGAGTCAGTATCCAAATTAATAAAATCAGAAACGAAAAGGGAGAGATAACAAAAGAAACTGAGGAAATTCAAAAAATCATCAGATCCTACTACAAAAACCTGTATTCAGCACAACTAGAAAATCTCCAGGAAATGGACAATTTCCTTGACAGATATCAAATACCAAAATTAAATCAGGATCAAATAGACCATCTAAACCGTCCTATAACACCTGAAGAAATAGAAGTCGTCATTGGAATTCTTCCAACCAAAAAAAGCACAGGTCCAGATGGTTTTAGTGCAGAATTCTATCAGACCTTCAAAGAAGACCTAACACCAATACTCTTCAAACTGTTCCACAAAATAGAAACAGAAGGAACACTACCCAACTCGTTCTAAGAAGCCACAATTACGCTAATACCAAAAGCACACAAAGATCCGACAAAGAAAGAGAATCTCAGGCCAATCTCTCTTATGAATATCGATGCAAAAATACTCAATAATATTCTTGCCAACCGGATCCAAGAACACATCAAAACGATCATTCACCACAATCAAGTAGGCTTCATTCCAGGGATGCAGGGATGGTTCAATATAAGGAAATCCATCAATGTAATCCACTATATAAACAATCTCAAAAAAAAAAAAACACACATGGTTATCTCATTAGATGCTGAGAAAGCATTTGACAAAATTCAGCATCCTTTCATGCTAAAGGTCTTGGAAAGATCAGGAATTCGAGGCCCATATCTAAACAGAGTAAAAGCAATTTAAAGCAAACCGGTAGCCAACATCAATCTGAATGGAGAGAAACTGGAAGCAATCCCACTGAAATCAGGGACTAGAAAAGACTGTGCTCTCTCTCCATATCTTTTCAATATAGTACTTGAAGTTCTAGCTAGAGCAATTAGACAACAAAAGGAGGTCAAAGGGATACAAATTGAAAAGGAAGAAGTCAAAATATCACTATTTTCAGACGATATGATAGTATACTTAAGCGACCCAAAGAACTCCACCAGAGAACTCTTACAGATAAACACCTTCAGCAAAGTGTCCGGATATAAAATCAACTCAAGCAAGTCAGTAGCCTTCCTATATTCAAAGGATAAGCAGGCTGAGAAAGAAGTAAGAGAAATGATACCCTTCACGATAGCCATAAACCATATAAAGTATCTTGGTGTGACTCTAACCAAATAAGTGAAAGATTTGTATGACAAGAACTTCAAGTCTCTGAAGAAAGAAATTGAAGAAGACCTCAGAAGATGGAAAAATCTGCCATTCTAATGGATTGGCAGGATTAATATAGTAAAAATGACCATCTTGCCAAAAGCAATATACAGATTCAATGCAATCCCCCTCAAAATCCCAACTCAATTCTTCATAGAGTTAGAAAGAGCAATTCAAAATTCATCTGGAATAACAGAAAACCCAAGATAGATAAAACTATTCTCAAGAGTAAAAGAACCTCTGGGGGAATCAGTATCCCAGACCTCAGGCTGTACTACAGAGCAATAGTGTTAAAAACCGCATGGTATTGGTACAGTGACAGGCATGTAGATCAATAGAACAGAATTGAAGACCCAGAAATGAATCCACATTCCTATGGTCCCTTGATATTTGACAAAGGAGCTAAAACCATCCATTGGAAAAAAGATAGCCTTTTCAACAAATGGTGCTGCTTCAACTGGAGTTCAACATGCAGAAGAATGCAAATTGACCCATTCTCATCTCCTTGCACTAAACTCAATTCCACGAGGATCAAGGACCTCCACATAAAACCAGACACACTGAAACTTATAGAAAGGAAACTAGGGAAGAACCTTGAACATAAGGGCACAGGGGAGAACTTCCTGAATAGAACTCCAATAGCTTATGCTCTAAGATCAAGAATTGACAAATGGGACTTTATTAAATTATGAAGTTTTTGCAAGGCAAAACACTGTGTCAAAAAGACAAAGCGGCAATCAACTAACTGGGAAATGATCTTTACCAACCCTACATCCGACAGAGGGCTAATATCCAATATATAAAAAGAACTCAAGAAGTTAAACTCCAGAGAGGCAAGTAACCCTATTAAAAAATGGGGTACAGAGCTAAACAAAGAGTTCTCTCCTGAAGAATATCTAATGGCTGAGAAGCACCTAAAGAGATGTTCATCATCCTTAGTCATTAGGGAAATGCAAATCAAAACAACCCTGAGATTCCATCTCACACCAGTCAGAATGGCTAAGATCAAAAACACAGGAGACAGCAGTTGTTGGCGAGGATGTGGAGAAAGAGGACCACTCCTCCACTGCTCGTGGGATTGCAAGCTGGTACAACCTCTCTGGAAAACAGTCTGGCAGTTCCTCAGAAAACTAGGCATGACACTCCTGGAGGATCCGGCTATACCACTCCTGGCCATATACTCAGAGGCTTTACCTGCATGCAATAAGGACATATGCTCCTCTATGTTCATAGCAGCCTTATTTATAATAGCCAGAAGCTGGAAAGAACCCAGATGTCCATCAATGGAAAAATGGATTCAGAATATGTGGTCTATTTACACAATAGAATACTACTCTGCAATTAAATACAATGAATTTATGAAATTCCTAGGCAAATGGTCAGAACTTGAAAATATCATCCTTAGTGAGGTAACCCAATCACAAAGAACACACATGGTATGCAGTCACTGATAAGGGGATATTAACCCAGAATCTAGAAATACCCTAGACCCAATTCGCATATCAATAGATTTCCAAGATGATGGAAGGAGAGACCCCTGGTCCTGGAAAGACTGGATGTAGGGGAATGCCAGGACAGAGAAGTGAGAGTGGGTTGAATGGGGAAACGAGGGAGGGAATCCTTCCCTCGTTATCACTATAGTGTCTTCACAATTTATAGTAGTTAAAAGATTGTTTATGAAGTTTTCCAGGGATTGGAAGAGGAAAATATGTTGAAGGGACCACAATTGTGCATATGCAGACAATGTTAAGAATATACAGTGTTTGGAAATGCTAAAAGTCAAGCAATTGTCTCACTATCAAGTGTTAATTATGTAGTCTATTGACTATAAATGTTTATATATATATATATATATATATATATATATATATATATATATATATATATTCCCAAGATAAACTATTCAAATTTACAGAACTGTATATGTAATTATTTTTGAGTTAATTGATTTTTATTAATTATGTAAGAGTGTTCTGTTTGTCTTTGAATATGTGCACCATATGTATGTCAGGTGAACATGGAAATCAGAATAGGGTATCTGATTACCAGAAATTACACTTACAGATAATTGTGAACTGTCATGTTTGCACTAAAAACCTAACCCAGTCCTCCACAATAGTTACAAATGCTCTTAATCACTGAAGCATATATTTCCAACCCCCAACTTTACATTGTATTTAGCATAAGATATACTTGATAAGAGTTTCTGTCTCTGTTAGACTTCTTAGTACTATAGTGTCTTCACAATTTATAGTAGTTAAAAGATTGTTTATTAAGTTTTCCAGTGATTGGAAGAGGAAAATATGTTGAAGGGACCACAATTGTGCATATGCAGACAATGTTAAGAATATACAGTGTTTCGAAATACTAAAAGTCAAGCAATTGGCTCACTATAAAGTGTTAATTATGTAGTCTATGGACTATATACCAATGAGATATTCAAAAGTTACAGGCACTAAAGAAGTGAAATAATTCTAAAAGTGGAAAAGGGAAATGAACACAAATGTCTTGGAAATGACTATATCCATCACATAATTTAACTTTTTAATTTTCTAGTTCAGTTAAATTATAATAACACACATTATATTATACTGCATAAAATATGTACATATATATTCTATATAGTTTACACTATAAAATTAACTTGAAATTTTCATCAGATACCAGTAGTAAGAAGTAATTGTTACCACTTTAATGAGGAGCTACATGTACCCACAGGGGAATCAAAGACCTTGAGTAATTTAATCACAGGTTTTTATAGCAGCACGACCTAAAGGGAGGAGGCTGCAGAGACATGAGTCCCAAGTGGTAAATGAAATAGTGTAATGGTGTCTTATAATCTGCTACCCAAGACTAACTCACCTCAGATAAAGTCCTGAAATCTGAATCCTATAATAAAAGGTTACAAATTGCCCTTTCAGAAAAGAAGTAAGCAGTTGTTAAATTAATCATCTATATAGCCTATTTGGGTAAGTATATTTAAAATGTATTCAAATATTATTCTAAATAAATATCAATAATATTCTGACTGTATTTATTTGTATTTCTAAAACCAAAGTTTAATTGCATTATTTTAATAAATTATTAGAAAACACACTTTATTAATTTCAATCTGTGTGTAAATACATGTGTAGCTTCAAAGACTATTTTTTTTATCTTTATTCTGATTACCTTTCAATAAAACTTTATTAAAGTTATGGAAATATATTAAAATAATAATTTATAAATTTAAAATATTTCTGAATTTCTTATAAATAGGTAGGCAAATTCTCCCATAATGATACATCCCTATATTTTAGTAATTATGTTACCTAAGTCCCACATACTTGGAAATTCATAAAAAATTAATTAATTGCACATACACATGAGGCCAGTATATCTTGAAAGTCTTTATTTGTCCCCATGTTGTTTTTTATGGTTTTGGTTTATGTTTATGTTGTTTTTATGTTTTTGTTAAACACACAAGATTTGAAGCTGTGCACATGCACTGGTGATGTCATGTTGCTTACACTACTTTTTAGTCTTTTCCTTTGATTGATTATAAGACTTATATTTTGTTTCCAAATCCTCTGAACAAATATTCAACCAGTATGATGGTGAAACCTTCAAATATATTCAGAAGAAAAAGTAATCAGAAATTGTTTGGCACCAACCATTAACTAAAAGACATTTTGATCACGGTAGAAAGTAGTCATTTTGATTAGGAATATGATCATCATTTCTAAATAAATATTAGTCATTGAACTTTGATGTTTTGGAGTTAATTTATATATAACTGAATACTAAGTGCCATGAATTTGAAACTTCAATATCTTTCCCCATAGTCATATATTATTATGTAGATCTATCTCATGGTATTATAATAAGTATATAATTCCTGCTAAGGAAGGCTAATTCAGAGAAATGAAACACAGACAATAGAATTTGTCAAGAACACCTTCTACATTCCAAAGTGTATTAATATGTCAGATAAATTATTAATGTTAACTAATATAATAAATGCAATATTTCCTTAATTATTTTATTTAATGTTAAATACTATTATTTTAACTATTATCATTTAAAATTTACATTTCATAATACGTATTATTTAAAGATATAAAATTAAATACAAAATCATTTAATTTGAAGATTAAAGTATAATATGTATTTCTGAAGATAACAAAATAAACGAAGGGATAAAATAATATTTTGCATGATGAAAGTATTGTGAACATATACCTTTTAATTTTAAGGTTTATTCAAGAACATGGACAAGAAAAATTGCTCCTCTGTGGATGAATTCATCTTCTTGGGAATTACCAATAACCCTGACATGAGAGTGCCCTTCTTCACAACACTCCTACTTGTTTATCTCATTAATCTTCTGGCCAATCTTGGGATGATCATCTTAATTAGAGTGGACACTCAGCTGCACACACCCATGTACTTTTTCCTCAGCCACCTCTCTTTCTGTGACCTCTGCTATTCCACAGCAATTGGACCCAAGATGTTGGTGGATCTTTTAGCTGAGGAGAAATCAATTCCCATTGTTGGTTGTGCTCTGCAGTTTTTTACATTCTGTGTCTTTGCAGATTCTGAGTGTCTGCTGTTAGCAGTAATGGCCTTTGATAGGTATCAGGCCATCAGCAACCCCTTGCTCTACACAGTGAACATGTCCAGCCAGCTGTGCTCCCTCCTGATGGCTGGAGTTTACCTGGTAGGAACAGCAGATGCTTTGATACATACAACCCTGGCCTTCCGCTTGTGTTTCTGTGGGTCTAATGAGATCAATCACTTTTTTTGTGATGTTCCTCCTCTTCTATTATTATCTTGTTCAGATACAGAGGCCAATGAGTTAGCTATATTCACAATATTTGGGTTAATTGAGCTAAGCACCATTTCTGGAGTCCTTATCTCTTATTTCTACATCATATCATCAGTCTTGAAGATCTGTTCTGCTGAGGGAAGGTTTAAAGTTTTCTCTACCTGTGCTTCCCACCTGACTGCAGTTGCAGTGTTCCAGGGGACTATGCTCTTTATGTATTTCCGTCCAAGTTCTTCCTACTCTCTAGATCAAGACAAAATGACCTCACTCTTCTACACCCTGGTGATTCCAATGTTGAATCCTCTGATTTACAGCCTGAGGAACAAAGATGTGAAAGAGGGCCTGACAAAACTGAAGAAACACTGGTGATTGACAGCATTTTCTAATGTACATTATTGATCTTAATTCAGTCTGCATTACACATATGAGAAACATGGTATAATATACTAGTTTACTAAAACTACATTATTAGAGAAATGTATTTGAAGCAAGCACTGTTGATATCTATGCGTACTTTCATCAAATATTTTATATTCTGTCTTTTAAGAAATTTTCCTAACAATTTCCATTGTCCTCACATTGTATATTTCAGTCCTTCCTATCAATGTCAATTTAAATATGATGTGGTTGTGATGTATTCACTGCATTTTATAAATGTAGATATTTTTCAAGGCAAATTAAATAGCTTAATCAGTGGTGAGTATTATTTATCCAGGAAATATTGACAGTTACTCTCATAATTTACATAGACTTTGTTGCCACTCTAGAGGCTGTGGGACCTGTGAGAATGGTGCCAATCAATACGGAAGAGTAAAATCTCATGCAATAGACAACTTTGTTCAGAGCATCAGACAATTTATTCTCCGAGAGTTAATAAAAATAGCATGAGTAATGTTTTCATGAATTTAAGCTGTATAACATCACAAGACCTAGCTGTGCCAGGTAAAACTATGTCTTTTTATGGAGATATAAAGGTTAGTTTAAACAATTGGATAACAGCAGCAAACAATAATAACTAATCTGGAGTAAAGTGATTTCTATCTGTCACAACTAAGAAGAATACAAAAACAGATTCCAGTAATAATCCTGCGTTTTGATGAGACTGAGCTCACAAGAGTCGTGTTCTGTTTTCATGTAGTGTTCTCACAAGCACTCAGAATTCTCCTCATGCACTCTATTCCTGGAGCATGTCCCATTAGATTTCACGGCAGTCCTGATCTTCAAACATGTTAACTCAAGTCCAGAGAAATTTATTTAGTTTTCAGATAACATCTTCCAGGAAGCTACATTCTCAGATTCTATGCACAAGGGATTTTCATAGGGAGAAGACGTTTATATAGTGATTTTTACAATCAGTTCTCAATATATAGTGACACATTTGGATGGTGAACCATGTTGGTTAACAAAAGTACCATATTTTGGCACTGTGTAACTTGGTGCTAGAACTGTCAATTCTTCCATAATTTCTCGAATTTGCTTCTAATTATTTTTGTTTTCTACACTCAGTCCTAGTTAAATAATTATCTCCAATTGCTTCTTTAAACATTATTTCATTTGCATCTATTTCTTAAATTGCTACATGCATATATATATATATATATACATATATATATTCTCAAACACTGAATCATCCTAATTTATAAACTTCAGAATCATATGTGGGAAACAACATGAGACATCAAAAAAAATAACAAAACAAAATTATATATAATATGAAATTTAGGAATGCTATTAAGCATTGTTATGAAAATCTTACCAGAATGTGACATATTTTACATACATAATGAGACACGTTAACATTTGAAAAATTATAAAACATGATGTGGACACAAATCTAAAATATTCTAAATAATTAAATTACTGAGAAATAAACATTTTGTCTGTGAGTATGTCCTTTGTATATCTTTTTCCTATATTATTAATAAATATTTCTCATGGCTGAACTTTGAAATCTCTTTGTGGAATAATAGAATTTGGACCTTAATTTGAAAGCCAAGTAAAAAACACTTCATTGCCAATCACAATCACATGTACTGAATTTTCCTGGGCATATTCAGTTTTACCATTCCAGTATAAAATGATCTTGAATTAAATTATTTCAGAATTAAAGACGTACTAATCCTGCTTTATTTTTCTATATTTCATACTATGAGATCACAGAAATTACTTACAAGCATTTTACATTTAAATAAATCTATTGATACCATAACGTATCTTTTGGAATTGTTATCTATGGCAAGAGCTGTTATGTTTTTACTCAATTGTTTAAATAATACCAAAATAATAAGTGTGAATTTCTAGTTGATTACTTTAGGTGATTTGTATGTTTTGTCTTTTTATATTTGCTTTGTTATTTTTTTCTAAGGAGAAAGAGTGAGGTGCCTGGGGTGGTGGGGAGACTTTGGAAGGATGAAAAGAGGAGACAATTGTGACTATAATGTGTATGAAATATGTTTCAATAAAATATGATAAAACTATTGTTAATATATTGCATAGTCTATGAGAAATGAAAAACCATAAAGACAGAGCCTTCAGAGATTGTATTACAGACCTTACCATATAGGACTTAATAACTCCTCCTTCCCTTCTGTCACTAAAGTAAAGTGAAAGTCCAGACTATCTATGATCAAGAATGAGTGCTATAAGCACTCACCACACATAACCTGGATTTGGGACTGCTTTACCCCAAAGTTGTGAGACTTAGCTGTATGTGGCATTTTGTAATGATAACCAAAAAAGATAATAAAAACAGCATGCCTGAAAATCTTGTTTCATTTATGTTGAAAACTGTAAAATGTTGTAAAATGTAGTGGTTAATAAGGTAAAAGAGAAAATAGGTCAATGATTAACTTTTATCTTTCTCAAGGAATATTTGAGACATTTTATTTACATTTAACCTGTGTTTAAAGCTACACATAAATCCTATTTTATTATGTACAAAAATGTGATTAAAAGAAAAGGAAAATTAAAAGTCATCAATGTCTTAAAATACTTCGAGCTGATTTATTATTTTTTTATGATAAGTTACCACTGAAATTGAAATTTTTATCCTTGGATGTATTTAAAGGACTTTAGGACTCAAAGTGAAGCTTAAACAGATTATTCTTCAGTCTAAAGTTTGTACAAATCTGTAGACCAAAACCTCAGAGTCTTTGTTGTATTGAAAGAGACATCTAGCTAAATATTCATAGATTCTTTCCATTATCAGTCCTTCGGAACCACACCCTTCTTTTTAAATGTCAATCAAATATTGTAGGTTGATACCACTAAATTAAACTTATCAATCTGAACAGTTCATATGTTTGGCATGACACATTTATATTAGACACTAAACAAAGTGCATTAAAAACTTAGAGATGGAAAACCATCTAAAAACTAAGTTGGTAGGAATGATTTTTGTTGATCTGCCACAGCCATATCCAATGAACCTGGGGAGAGTCATGGAGCCAACACAGAAGCTTAACACAATTAGATCAAAGCTGAGCAGATAGCTGTAATGGCTGTCGTCCTATCTCTAACTTTTGGGTTTTGGTCTCTTCATGTTCCAGTCTTGGGGACTCACTGCATTGTGATTCATTTCATGTCTTTTCCTGAGAAAATTCATGTCTGAGATTTTTAGGAATATCCTCAAATTAACTTTATTGAGCCACTATTCGGAAGTCTTCCTTATGTCCTGGAGATCATTAAGCATAGGAAATCATATAGCTAGATGTGGCTATTATACCAAGGCCGCACTACCGCAGGGAATATTCTTGAGATATCTGGCCCTGGGCAAAATCAAACAGTATAGCTAGTACATGGTCAACAGAGACAATTGACAAACTCTCACTGGCCAGGAGAATGCTTTACAGTATCAAAGCCCCTTTTTATTATAGGGTTATAGCTCTCTGAATATACAGTTTAAAATAGGGGTACAACCTGGAAGAATGTAACTCAGTAAATAAAATAGGCAGACAAAAATAAATTTTTCCTACTTGAGAACATAGATGATAAAACATATAGTAATTGCTATTTATAAAAACATGGGTAAAATACTTTGTTTGTCTGGAGTACTTTCAAACAGCAAGCACTGCTAGTCTAACACTAGTATACATTTAATAAATGTGTTTGCTTTGGAGGAGATATTCTTTAGATTCCTTAAATTGGATGTGTAAGGCTAATAATAAGAATAAAATTCATTCTGTTTATATTTTCTAATTGTAGCTGAACTTGTAACACTGGACATGTAATGAAAATTCAAACATAAAACTGTGATAATCTGTCTTTATGAAACTTGTATAAATAAAGTAGCTCCTGGTTGCTAGTCATTCAGAGGAGCAGAAATGGCTTCATTGCTAGATAGAGTCATAAAAGAAGTCTGATTATCAGTCAGAACAGCTAAATTCTCATGACCAACGCATGTTTCAACCCCTATCCTTGAAGACTTCTTGTCTCTTCTCAGAGCTTCCCTGTCAGCAAGGACCCTAAGGTCCTCAGCCTGGGAAGGCCTGTCAAGAAAGATCACAGCATTGATCTTTCTGACATATATTAGACAAGATGATCTTACTAATAAAGTCCTTGTGTAAGTGCATCGTCATTCTTTCCACTTTGTTTTATTAGTATTACTAAGCTAGGTAGTACTTTATCAATGATTCCATTCAATTTTGCATATTTCTTTCTTCATTGCCATCCAAATAACATCAAGACAATATAAAATCATGTTGAAGAACATCACTAAAGAAATAATTCCACCAGGCAGTGGTGGCGCACGCCTTTAATCCCAGCACTCAGGAGGCAGAGGCAAGCAGATTTCTGAGTTCAAAGCCAGCCAGGTCTACAGAATGAGTTGCAGGACAGCCATGGCTATACAGAGAAATCCTTTCTCAAAAATAACAAACAAACAAACAAACAAACAAAAGCCCAGAAAGAAATAATTCATTAATCATTATTACCTTCCCTATTTTAGTTTCACATAGTTAAATTTCAAAAGAATCTTTAAGCAGTTCAGGTATTAAAGTATCTACGCTTGAAATTTAATGCAATTAACACAAATTTGAATCATTTGTTTATATATATATGTGTGTGTGTGTGTGTGTGTGTGTTTATTTATATATTTGTGGTCATAATCATTACTTTAGTATGTAGTTGATATTTGATATTTTTCTTTCTTTCCACATTTCAAGTCAAATACACAATGCAGTTTTTTATAATATGAAAGGAACAATCAATCTAGCCTTAGGCAAAAGAAATATGCAATATCATGTCTATCATGTCAGAAAAGATAACTTGTACAATTGAGTCATAAATAACAAAGATAAATTACAAGATAATTGATTATGAGTTCCTGAACAGAACATTTAACCCAGATGATGAAGTATGCAGGGAGGGAAAAGAAACTACAGAGAAACTGACATCAATTACAATCCACGTAACCGTGTACTTTTTGAAGGCTATTTTCTTTGCTCTTAAGCTAATTTGAACATCTGTAAATCTAAAAATGAAGCAGATAAATAGTCTGTAAGAGTTTTGCAATTTCCAGATACTTTGCCTAAATTTTTTTCTTTCTTCTACTTAAGAATCTGCCCTTACTTGCCTGAGCAAGGTCATCTGATATGAAGGAGAAGAATGAAAGCAGTTGGAGGATCCACAGCTAAACATAAGGTGTAGCAATTTTATTAAGAGCAATGTTTTATACCTTTATCAGAAACAATATAATGGAAATTGAGAGAATGAATACAGGTATTGTTGCCAGGATGAAGTAAGGTTTGCAAGGTATAAAGGGTACGGTAGAATAATATGTAAGACCAATTGTCCTGTCAAGCTTCTATGCTTCATTGACTTCCAAAGTAATATACAGAAAAAAAAAACAAAGCAGTCTGAATATTCCTCTACCTGGGAGAGTGTGTCAGTATCTCAGGAAATGGAAGGCAGATAGTTCTTTAGAAGTCATGGACTCTAACCTGAAAAATTTGTTCCTCCCAAGGTAACTAAACCAAACCAACTCCAGGGTTCCTTGGAGGTGAGTATATCTTTAGATATGCAACAGGGTATATTAGTCAAGTTAGCTGGTCTCTTGCAAGCAGCACTTATATATTAACTCTAGATTAAGAGCTAGAAGCAGATTAAGAGCTATTAGTTTGCTCATGTAGTGTTTATCCATGACTTACATTAAATGATTGCTCTTATAATCATAGACAAAAGATTTCTCACCATGAAAGAAAAAGACAAAATACAGAAAAACATACACAATAACATAATGCTCATGGTTTTAAATTCAGAGAGTAATTATATATCATGGCCTCACTTTGAGTTACAGTCCTCTAGCAACATAGTAGACTTACTGGTATGTGTTGATAAGTTGATAGAATTTTTAAAAAACTGTCAAAATGAGAAGAGTAAAAAAAAATATGTGTGAATCTATCACATTTAATTTAATCAATTAAATACATAAATAGAGGTAGAAGAATGAGGCAGAGATTCACAATTTCAAAGCAAGCCAGGAAAACATGGTGAATAACTAAAACACTCATGTGAATCTCAATAAATATTTAAAACCATCTTTTTCTTTTAATTTTCTCCAAGGCCTCTTTCACATCCTTGTTTCTTAAGCTATAAATCAACGGATTCAGCATAGGGATCACAAGGGTATAAAATAGAGATGTCATTTTGTCTTGATCAAGGGAATAAGAAGAACTTGGTCGAAAATATGTGAAGAGAAGAGTTCCCTGAAAAATAGCCACTGCAGTCAAGTGAGAGGTACAGGTGGAGAAAGCTTTGAACCTCCCTTCAGTTGAACGGATTTTTAAGACTGATGAGATGATGTAACAGTAAGAAACAAGGACTCCTGAGATGGTGCTCAGTTCAAGGAAACCATAAATAGTAAATAGTGCCAGGTAATTTACTTGAGTATCAGAGCAGGAGAGAAGGTAAAGTGGAGGTAGATCACAGAAGAAGTGGTTGATCTCATTAGACCCGCAGAAACACAAGCGGAATGCCAAGGTTGTATGTATCAAAGCATCTGATGTTCCCACCAGGTAAACTCCAGCGATGAGCAAGTAACACTTCCTGCTGGACATGTTTGCTGTGTAGAGCAAGGGATTGCTAATGGCCTGGTATCTATCAAAGGCCATGACTGCCAGCAGCACACACTCAGAATCTGCAAAGGTACAGAAAATGAAGAGCTGCAGAGCACAGCCCCAGAAGGGAATTGACTTGTTCTTCCCAAATATATCTACCAGCATCTTGGGACCAATTACTGTGGAATAGCAGAGATCACAGAAAGAGAGGTGGCTCAGGAAAAAGTACATGGGTGTGTGCAACTGGGGATCCATTCTGATCAAAATGATCATACCAAGATTCCCCAGAAGATTGATGACATAGATGAGGAGAAATATGGTAAACAGCGTACCTTTTATCTCTGGGTTATTGGTAACTCCCACAAAAATAAATTCATTCAAGGAACAGTTTCCTAGATCCATTTTTTTCTTCCAGTCTATAATTATAAATTTTGCAAAACAACATATTTATAAGGTAGAACACATTTTATTTCTCCTGTTATAAAATGTAAAAATTTCTGAGTCCTGTTTATTTCTTTCAATCTTTTCTTAGCCTAATTTTCATAACAAAAATGACTAGTATCTGTGATAGACAGTTGAGAAACTATGATTATCCACCATTAAGTGTCTGTGACTTCATACCTATTCTGTAATGTACATTAGGCCAACATTAGTAATTGCAAGAGATAGATTTGAAAATATTGATTCTCATTTGATCTTCCCACAATATGAAATAAACTCAAGTGTTAGACTCAGGCTATATCTCAGAGGATATTATTTCCATTCTTTAAGATATTTAATACACACATTAGTTTAGTTATTATATTCTTTTAAGGGCATATGATCCTAAAAATAATTTATTGGTTTAGAGATTGACCATAACATCTAAATATGCTTCAGTATAAAAGTGGAGAACACAAACATTCACTACTAACAAATAAAATGGCTAATCCTTTTTTGTTTTATTTTATTTTAAAATATTTTTAGTGGCTGGAGAGATGGCTCAGCGTTAAGAGCACTGACTGCTCTTCTGAAGGTCCTAGGTTCAAATCCCAGCAACCACACGGTGGCTCACAACCATCCATAATGAGATCTGACTTCCTCTTCTGAAGTGTCTGAAGACAAATATGGTGTACATAATACGATAAATAAATAAATCTTTAAAAAATAAAATAAAATATTTTAATTGAAATAAATTTATACCACTTGTCTCTCCCTTTCCTCACTTCAGTTAGAACCTAGTTACTGTTTCTTTCCCTAATTTCATTCACTCACTTTCAAGTTGATAGAAATATTTTATTATATATATATATATATATATATATATATATATATATAATTTCAAAGTTCCAAAGGTAGCCATTTTTCTTAGTCTATCTTTTATTGCTCCAGCGTATTTTGAGACAAAGGTAAATCAGTTGATCTTTGATTTTAGAATCTGTTATGTTTTGCAATAATACACATTACATAGCAGTAGCACTGGTCTAGTACCTGTACTACTGACAAGTTAGATGGATATAAACAAGCAGAATTGAAAAAATTCATCCAATACAGTTAGATTTCACTACTCAAATCTTCTTCACAATATGAAACAGCTGTTTGAACAGATCACAATAAATGTTCTAAAATGCATCTGCTTTTGTATATGTAAATGTGTGTATATTCATGTATATGTTTCACATGTACATATATTTGTACATACATGTTTTGATGAACTTTAGAAAAAATAATGTACAATTTGCCTTTTAAGATTACATAAGTTGCCGAGCAGTGGTGTTGCATGCCTTAAATCCCAGCACTTGGGAGACACAGGCAGGTGGATTTCTGAGTTCGAGGCCAGCCTGGTATACAGAGTGAGTTCCAGGATAGCCAGGGCTACACAGAGAAACCCTGTCTCAAAAAAACAAAAAAAAAAAACAAAGATTATATAACTAATATGGAATATATTTCATAATTCATGTTACACATTGAGCCAACAGTTTTTGCTTGATATTTAAGTTACTTAAATATTTAATACATATGGGCAAAAATAGAAAAATTGGAGCTTTCCTCTGTAGGTTGACTAGAATAACATAGTGAAAATGCAATCTTGCTGACACTCTTAATTTTTTAAGACTCAAGATTCTGTTTAAAAATTATTTTCATTCATTAGATCTAGACATATTTTAAATTGAGAAGAGGAAACAATCATCACAGAAACATCTGTTTATGAAGAGTTAAAATTATTTTTGATTTACCTGCTTTTTGATATAGAGAGATGTAGATACTCACCTGAGGAGAACAATATCATAAGATGTGTGAACACTGTGATGATGAGGTTTTATTGCTACAATAGTCATTAGGGACTGAAGGTTGTGAAATCATTTCCCCCAGGATTTGTTTTGAGTGATTAGTTTCATCATCTATATTCTTCTCTGTAAATGCATCACTCTATTTAGCAAAGATGAAGTCTGAAATGTTTACTACTTTCATTAATTATTCTATTTCAGTACAAATACCACAATATACCACCATACAAACACACACACATTATGATATATTATAATATATTACCTCCAAACTTTTCTCCCCAGAGTAAATATTGAATAGCTCAAACTTTAAAGCCCCATACATAATCATTCTCAACTAATTTTTCTTGACCATTTCTTCTTTGTTATCAAAATATTTGCTTTGGAGACCCTTGGACTTGTGAAGGCTTGCTGCTCCAGTGTAGGGGAGTGCCAGGACAGGGAAACAAGAGTGGTTGGGTTAGTGGGGTGGGGGGGGTAAGGTGGGGGGTTGTGTGGAATGGGATAGTTGGTTTGGGGGTAAGAAATGAGGAAAGGGGATAACATTTGAAATTTAAATAAAGAGAATATCTAATCTGCAGCAGGGAACCAGGCCTTCTAAGCCTTCTGTGCTTAGCCCTCCAGGAGAGAGTAATCTCCCAGCAGCTATTTCACTTCTGAGTGTGGAGGTGAGATCTCCACCTTCCCTCTGGAGGGTACAGCTAGGAGGGCACAGGGCATATGATCAGTGGAGCTGCTGGGACAGGAGTCTTTCCTTCTGGCCGCCAATTGCTTCAGGGAACCAGACAGCTCCACAGCCTTCTGTGCATAGACCCTGCCAGAAGAGAGTTGGTCTCCCAGGAGTACAGACACAGGCTGACAGGCCCACAGGAGGGGCAAGCTCCAGCCGGAGACAACAAGACCAACTAACACCAGAGTCAACCAGATGGAGAAAGGCAAGCGCAAGAACCCTACCAACTGAAATCAAGGCTACTTGGCAACATCAGAGCCCAGTTCTCCCATCACAGCAAGTCGCAGATACCCCAACACACTGGAAAAAAAGAGTTGGATTTAAAATTTCATCTCACGATGCTGTTAGAGGACATCAAGAAGGACATAAATAACTCCCTTAAAGAAATACAGGAGAACATGGGTCAAATGGTAAAAGTCCTTAAAGAGGAAACACAAAAATCCCTGAAAGAAATACAGGAGAGCATGGGTGAACAGGTAGAGACCCTTAAAGAGGAAAAAAACAAAAATCCCTGAAAGAATTACAGGAGAATACAAACAAACAAGTGAAGGAACTGAACAAAACCATCCAGGATCTAAAAATGGAAGTAGAAACAATAAAGAAATCACAAAGTGAGACATCTCGGGAGATAGAAAATCTTGGAGCTGGGCGGTGGTGGCGCACGCCTTTAATCCTAGAACATGGGAGGCAGAGGCAGGCAGTTTTCTGAGTTAGAGGCCAGCCTGGTCTACAGAGCGAGTTCCAGGACAGCCAGGACTATGCAGAGAAACCCTGTCTCGGAAAATCAAAAAAAAAATAATAATAAAATAAATAAATAAAGTAAATATAAGAAAATCTTGGAAAGAATTCAGGAGTCATAGATGCAAGCATTAACAACAGAATACAAGAGATAGAAGAAAGAATCTCAGGGGCTGAAGATACCATAGAAAACACTGACTCAACAGTTAAAGAAAATGCAAAATGCAAAAAGCTCCTGAGCCAAAGCATCCAGGAAGTCCAGGACACAAGGATAATACCAAACCTAAGGATTATAGGTATAGAAGAGAGTGAAGATTTCCAACTTAAAGGGCCAATAAATATCTTCAACAAAATTATAGAGAAAAACTTCCCTAACCTAAAGAAAGAGATGTCCATGAACATACAAGAAGACTCTAGAACTCCAAACAGACTGGACCAGACCAGAAAGTCCTCCCATCACATAATAATCAAAACACCAAATTCACTAAACAAAGAAAGAATATTAAAAGCAGTAAGAGAAAAAGGTCAAGTAACCTATAAAGGCAGGCATATCAGAATTACACCAGACTTCTCACCTGAGTCAATGAAAGCTAGAAGATCCTGGGAAGACCTCATACAGACCTTAAGAGAACACAAATGCCAGCCCAAACTACTATACCCAGCAAAACTCTCAATTTCCATAGATGGAGAAACCAAGATATTCCATGATAAAATCAAATTTACACACTATCTTTCCACAAATCCAGCCCTACAAAAGATAATAGATGGAAAATGCCAACACAAGGAGGGAAACTACAACCTAGAAAAAGCAAGAAAGTCTTTTTCCAACAAACCCAAAAGAAAATAACTACACAAACATAAAAAGAACATAAAAAATAACAGGAAGCAACAATCACTATTCCTCGATATCTTATAACATCAATGGACAAAATTCCCCAACCAAAAAAATAGTCTAATAGAAATATTTTTCATGTAAACCTTCAATTTTACAAGAAAATGTTTGTGATTCCTCTTTCTATCAATTTAGTAATGCATTTTATGTCTACCATTTTAACTGTATTATTTTCCATGATAATCTTTAATTTTAACATTTTTTTCTATATATTTCTTCAATTTTATCAGAAATATTTTCCATGTAAATCTTCAATTTTGTTAGAAAATATTTATAATTCCACTTTCAATCAATTAAGGAATATTTTTTGCCTATCATTTTATCGGTATAATTGTCCATGACAATCTTCAATTTTAACGTTTTTCTATATTTTTCTTCAATTTTTTTCAGGAATATTTTCCATGTAAATCTTCAATTTTATCATACAATGTCTATAATTTTACTTTCAATCAACTTAGGAACATTTTTATACCTTCCATTTCATCTGTAGTCATTTCTTCAGCCCTCAAGAGACTCTTAAAATGATATAGGCTATTGCATCCCCTTCTTCTCTGCAGGCACAGAACAGAGCAGAGCTGTTCAAAGGAAGACTCATATGTTGGGTCCTCATTCTTTTAAACCAAATTTCTGTTCTTTCCTTATATTTTTCTAACAAAATTATTTTCCCAGACTCAAATTCCTGTGCGCTCATATCCTTCTCATCTTCCTGAATATAGGTAGAGTGTCTTAGCATGAGGACTAGGGAGAGAAAACACAGTGTTCTGTCTTTTGCCATTGTCACCTTAACTGTTCTCCACACAGAAGCTGTGACTGGTAGGCATTGTTCTGCACACACATTAAATGTGGAACATCACCTCCATTGGGGAAAATGACATATCCCTGGTTGTCCTTTTAGAGTGACACCTGGCAGCTAGCAAGGGCTCCAGTGGAACCAGTGTCAGGCTGTGCCCTGGCAGCTCCCCAGAGAATGAAGAACACGATCTGTGCTTGGTGGTACCATACATACCTGGCATGAGGTTTTTCAGATCTACCTATGAAATAGATGTTCCAATGGATAGTGAGGGCTGCTATTGTGAAGTGAGCTAGCCACGGTGAATATGGCTTCCTTCTGCAATGTGACTTTGGCTCCATGGCAATTCTGCCTTGAGGGAAGGCAAGTACATTTAGTACCTTTGTAAATAAAGATTTTGGTATGAAAAAAAAAAGAAATAAGAAAATATTTAATAAAAAAAAAAACCTACTTCCAGATAGGAAAGGAAGACTGTTTTTCTTTCAGGATCTGGCAGCTTGTATTATCAAACAGTAGATGAGGGAAGAACAGGACTTGAGGAAGATGAACAACAACATTATGGGAAGCTGACAAATTGCAAATAAAGTTTTACCTTTAAACCTCCAGAAAAAATATTTGCTTTATTACGACACTTAGAAATTCCACTCTAAAAAATATAGAAAACAAAAAAAGAAATTCCAATCTAAACAAAAGCTGATTTCTTTAATTTTCTGTGTCTGAGTGTTTTTCCCTGCATGAGCTTATACGTGTTTATTGCCAAGAGTCCAGAAGAGGTCACTGGATCTCTTACAATCAGAATTACAAGAGGTTGTTACCTGCTATGGGTGCTAGGATCCAAAGTCAATTCCCATTTGCCCCAGCAAGATATGTAAATAACATCTCTCCAGCCCCTATAAAATCTATTCTTTAATAATAACCTTTTAAAATTCATGTGTCCTTTTAGATTGCTCATGCATATCTCCTGCCACTATCTAATTCCAGAGTATTTCTTCATTGCCCTAGTATGATCATGTTTTTAGTTATCAGATATAATTTCAATTCATTATTTACAATTAATGTAATGGCTGAATTTTCAGGAGTTTGTCTTGAAATAAAATATCAAGGATAAAAAGGATTGTTGTATTGACCATGAACTGACATGGAAACCACACAGCTTTTTGCTGAATTTTGATTATAACTAGGGTTCCCATTGAATTTATGATCTTTGTTGTGCTGATGATCCTTCTTTCAATAATTAATCTTCCAAAAATGTCCATCTAATAAGCATAGAATTTTATTGCGGTTTTATTTGCATCTATTAAGATGATATTATTTCAACTCTTTGTGCTGATAATGGGTTAAATGACATTTGTAGTTTTAAACCCACCAATTTTAAGTAAAGAACACTGACCCAAATTTTGAACAAATTAAGCAAAATTAATTCTGTGCACAGCAAAGTCAGACTAAGAAATATTTCCTCCTAAAGCTGGGTTCAATAGATCATCAGCAAGTTAACTTTCTAGGCTCTTTTTATAGTACCAACACATAAACTGGGTGTTTACAGGATGAATTTGGTGATACAGAAACTTGTAAAGTAATATACAGAAGCATCTAGCAGTTTGAGGTAACTTGGCAGAAAATCTAGTGGTTTATATGAAGGGGAAGATTAATGCATGGTTAGGATGTGGCACAGGTTAAATTTCAGAAAAGAGAAATGTATGTTTTGCAACGACCTGAAACTGATTTTGAGGTAACATAATGGCTTCTGATCTTAAGATTGAGTCAGTCCGGTCCATCAGTAGATTTCCATCTTTGTATTTATTGAGATGATCTTTATGATGAAGCCTGCTTTCTTGACTTGCTTTTTTTTGCATTACTTCACTGGCATTAGCATGAATAATTTGCTTCAGGCCTGGCATTAAAAACAGCTTGACTATAGACAGAAAAATATCTTGGCCCAGAGTAAGGTCAGGTTGGCCATATATCATGTAATGTTCCGAGGCTCATTATTATCATATTATTATTGGAAATTCCCCCACTGTGGCCTTCAATCAGAGCCAATCTAGACAGAGGTTCACTTGAACTATTATGTGTAAACTAATAAAAAATTTTGGGAAAGGGCTGACAACCTGCAGCCCATCCTATATCTGCTTATGTGCCGAATTTGTTTTTTTCCCCCCTGTATAAACTGGTCCTGGACACTGTCTATAGCCATAGCTTTCAGTTGCCAAGTCTGTGAGTTGTGCCCCTGATTGATCAATCTTGGGGTGTGCATTCAATAAACTATCCCTATCTGACTGAGATAACTGTTCATATGTTTTGTGTGGTGATTCCTGGACCATAACTCTTTATTTCCAGCTTTTGTAAATCTTAATGTAATCCATTTCAGACATCTATTTGTTTAACTACTTTTGTCTTCCATAAATAAATCTTTCTAGATCAAAAGAAAGATAGCTTTGTTGAATAATTTAATAAAATTGACTGATATTTAATTAGGAATTTTAACATATTTTAATGGGAAATAGTAACCTATAATTTTTTGTTTCACTATTTCTCATTGCATATTATGTCCAAGTGGTTATATTCCCAGTAGTTTTAGATACTTTCAAGTTATTAGCAATAATTATTCCTTCCCCACCCCTTGTCAACCTTTCAATATTGAGATAACATTTTTATTGAAAATAATCTTCATTTGCATTTCAAATGCTAAAACCTTTCCCGGTTTCCCCCCTCACTGAAAACTTCCAACCCCTCCTCCCACCCCCTGCCTCCAAGTATATACCCCTCCACCATACCCACTCCCTCTACCCCCCTCTATTTCCCTTTGTTGGGGGCATATATTGAGCCTTCACAGGACCAAGGATCTCTCCTCCCACTGATGCCCAACAAGGCATTCCTCTGCCACATTTTTGACTGGAACTATGTGTACCCCTTGGTTGATTGTTTAGTCCCTGGGAGTCCTGTAGTGTCTGGGTTGGCAACATCATTGTCCTTCCCATGGGGAGATAACGTTACATCACTTTTCTCTATAGACTTGTGGCAATCTCACAACATAAATACATTCACCCAAACATCAAAAATCTTCATATTTATTAATGGTTCATCACTTTAAGAGTTAACTTCTTAACTGTGAATTATTATGCAGGGAATAATCATCAGGACCAAAAAATATCAAGTTATATACTTTTAACACATAGTGCCCCAGATTAAATATTTCTAGACTACAATAGAACAATTGGAGCATATCAAAAAATGATTATAAAACAAAACAGAAAACAACAACTACAAAAAATAAACCCTATCAAGGTCAAAATCCAGTAGGCCAAACACCACATCTTATGGCTCTATATTTAGTGCATGGAACTCATCTTAGGATCATATAGGTAACTCATTCTTAGTGCAGCCTGAATAGACATTTCTTGGGCTGGTTGTCTTGAGATAAGTATAAGGAAGGTTTATACTTAAACTTCTTTACAATTTCTGTCCTTGTTTGTTCTTTGTTGTTGTATTAAAGTACTCTATCAAAAAGAAACTGATACGAGCAAAGAATTTTATTTTAGCTTATACTTCACAGTCATAGTCCATCCTCAGTGGAATTCAGAGCAGGAACTCATATATAAACTGCAGCAGAAAAGACAAGAATGTAGAAGAAGAATTCTACTTACAAATTCACTCAATATCATGTGTAACTATCTTACTTATCCATCCCAGACCCATCCCACAGAGGGTGTCTATCACTTTCATATTACTCAAGGCAAAATTTTATAGACATGGACATAGCCAATCACAACTGGGAAATTCCTTAATTGATGATCTGTCTTCTATCTAAAGCGACTTTATTTATGTTGTTTCACATTTGTTACATAAACACACACACACACACACACACACACACAGAGAGAGAGACAGAGACAGAGACAGAGAGACAGACTGAATTCATGGTTTGTATTCTCACAAAGTCAAACATTACCTAGCCTTAGATACTCTACATGACTGTCTCAATGTTTCAGACTAGAGTTTGCATACTGTGTTTTTATCTTTTTGTTTTATTTTTATTCTTATTAATCATTTTATTCATTTACATTTCAAATGACATCCTTCTTCCTGGTTACCCCTCCACTAATCCCCCCCATCATATTCCCCCTCTCCTCCTCCCATTTGCCTCTATGGGGGTGCTCCTTCACCAATTTACCCAGTCCTGTATCACCCCTCTAGCATCTCCCTACTTTGGGGCATGGAGCCTCCCTCCCTTCCCATTGATGTCAGATAAGTTTATCCTCTCATCCATATGTCTCTGGAGTCCTGGCTCCCTCCATGTATACTCTTTGGTTGGTGGTTAGAGGACTAAATTTCAGAATATCAAACAGAAAATCTATCTCTGTGATACTAAACTTCTGTTTTGAGATTTATATATTACAGAAAATATAGCCAGGTTGAGTCTCCTTGTCTTTCTGAATTTTTTATTTTTTTGGTTTTCTTTTGAGACAGGATTTCTCTGCATAATCCTGGCTGTCCTGGAACTTGCTCTGTAGACCAGGCTGGCCTCGAACTCAGAAATCCGCCTGCCTCTGCCTCCCAAGTGCTGGGATTAAAGGCGTGCACCACCACTGCCCGAGTCGCCTTGTCAAACATGCTGAGCTGACCTGCTTGAACCCCTGAGGTCTTGGACTTCAGATAGATCTAGTCAAGACGCAGAAGTCAGAGACCAACCAATCCCCCATTTCCCCTACTCTTCCCCCACCCCCTTACTAATATCTCAATTCCCATACTCAGCTTGAAGAAATTATGAAGAGTCATCGCCCCAGTCCCCTGAGACGTGGGGCTGGAAAAGGCTGTTATTATTATTAAGTTGTCTTTCTCAGGAATGTACAAAAGATCAGATTTGAAACAGGGAGGAAATAGAATTGACTTTATAGGCATAATTTCATTTGGTAAAAATCCTTTTAATTGTTACTAAGTTCAAGTCAAAAGTTCTTATTTGGTTCAGAATTCATTTTGATTCATAATCAAGTTTTCCACTGATATAAAATTCTTCTATTGATACTAATATTTGAAAGTACAGGGCTTAGACCCAGTTCTTCATTGCTGTTATTATAACAACAAAGTTGTTTAAACCTGTATGTTTAGGGCTAAATAACAAAATAGGCTCTGAGTTTATTCTTAGGGTGTTTTCTAGATTTTAATCAAGATCAGCTGAAAGTAGTTAATGGACAACAGTCCACATAAATTTACATAGATAGTTGGTTTTCAAAAACATCAGAAATTCATAGAATGTGACATTTAATGTTACTTATACACTTGTTGGTGAGACTAGTCTGCTCCTGACAGCTTCCCTGTCTTGGATTCAAAGAAGAAATTGAGCATCTGTGAATTACTCCAGCTGTGATGAGAAAGCCATGAGGCAAAGATTGCCTCTCATCATCTACAGCCAAAATACTGTCCAGAAAAAGGACACTTTTACAGGTTAGGACAGTTTGATTTCCATGGTGATCTCATAGAATGCATGGGATTATTTCAATCTTCTTTTACCTGTTGAGGCCTGTTTTGTGACAAATTTTATGGTCAATGTTGGAGAAGGTTCCATGTGGTGCTGAGAAGAAGGTATATTCTTTTGATTTAGGATGAAATTTTCTATAGATATCTATTACATCCATTTGGACCATAACATCTGTTAGTTTCACTGTGTCTCTATTTAGTTTCTGTTTCCATGTTCTGTCCATTGACAAGAGTTGGGTGTTGAAGTCTCCCACTATTATTGTGTGAGGGACAATATGTGCTTTGAGTTTTAGTAACGTGTCTTTATGAATGTGGGTGCCCTCACATTTGGAGCATAGATGTTCAGAGTTCATCTTGGTAGATTTTTTTCTTTGATGAGCATAAAGTGTCCTTCTTTAACTTTTTTGATAACTTTTGGTTGAAAATTAATTTTATTTGTTATTAGAATGGCTACTCTAGGTTGTTTCTTGGGAACATTTGCTTGGAAAATTTCTTTTTCCAGCCTTTTACTCTGAGATAATATCTGTCTTTGTCTCTGAGGTATGTTTCCTGTATAGATTCAATCTTATTTCCTTGTCCAAAGCTCAAGGTCAAGTGGATAAATGACCTTCATATAAATCCAGATGAACTGAATCTAATTGGAGAGAAAGTGGGGAAGAGAATCAAACACCTGGGTGCAGGGAAAAATTTTCGGAATAGCACACCAATGGCTCATGCTCTAAGATCAACAATAGACAAATAGGACCTCATAAAGTTGTAAAGCTTCTGTTAGGCAAAGGACACTGTCAATAGGACAAAACAGCAACCAACATATTGGGAAAGGATCTTTACCAATCATAAATCCAATAAATGCTTAATATGAAATATATACAAAGAACTCAAGAAGTTAGACTCCAGAGAACCAAATAATCCTATTAAAAATGAAGTAGAGAACTAAACAAAGAACTCTCAACTGAAGAATTTCAAATGGCCAAGGAGGACCTAAAGAAATATTCAACATCCTTAGTCATCAGGGAAATGCAAATCAAAACAATCCTGAGATTCTACCTCATACCAGTCAAATCGGCTAAGATAAACTCAGATGACAGCAAATATTGATGATGATATGGAGAACGAAGAACAATGATTCATTGCTGGTGGGATTGCAAGCTGGTACAAACCCTCTGGAAACCAGTGTGGTGGTTCCTCAGAAAATTGAACACAGTATTACCTGAAGATCCAGTTATACCACTCATGGGCATATACCCAAAAGATGCCCCGACATATAACAAGGACACATGCTCCACAATGTTCATTGCAGCCTTATTTATAAGAGCCAGAAACTGGAATAATACAAGATGTCCCTCAACAAAATAACAGATACAGAAAATTTGGTACATTTAAACCATAGAATATAATTGAGCTATTTAAAAAAATGGCTTCATGAAATTCACATGCAGATGGATTAAAATAGAAAATATTTTCCTGAAGGAGATAACCCAGACACTAAAGAACACAAATTGTATGTACTCACTGATAAGTGAATATTAGGCGAAAAGTTCAAGATACCCATGATACAACTCATAGATCATATGAAGCTCAAGAAGGAAGAACAAAGTGTGGATGCTTAAGTTCTTCTTAGAAAAGAGAATAAAATACTCACAGCAGGTAGAGGGTGGATGGAACTTGGGAGGAAAAAAAAGATGGGGAGCAGAAATATATGAGGGCAGGATCAGGTGTGGGAGGAGATGGGGATGATAGACAGAGGGTTAGGAAATAGAACCGCGGTATGTAGCAATGGGGATTGGGAACAGGGATAGTCACCAGAACATCTGAGACTCCAGGAAAGCAAGAGTCTCCCAGGATCCAATGGGGATGACATTAGCTAAAATACCCAACAAAGGAGAGGGAAAAACTGTAGAGACCATATTCAGAGGTTAGGCAAGACTCCAGTTGAGGGATGGGGCCACCACTCATCTCCAAAATTTTAACCCATAGTTGCTCCTGCATAAAGGAAATACGGGGACAAAGTTCAGAGCAGAGACTGGAGGAAAGACCATCCAGAGATTATTCCATCTGGGAATCTATCCCATACACAGTCACCAAACACAAACACTATTGCCAAGAAGTGTTTGCTGACAGGAGCCTGATATAGCAGTCTTCTGAGAGGCTCTGCCATATCCTTACCAACACAGATGTGAAAGCTTGCACCCAACCATTTGTCTGAGCATGAGGACCCAATGAAGGAGTTAGGGAAAGGAGTGAAGGAGCTGAAGGGTCTTGAAATCTCACAGGAAGAACAACAATACCAACCAATCAGAGCCCCCAGAACTCCGAGGAGCTAAGCCACCAACCAAAAAGTACACATGGAGGGACCCATGGTCCCAACTGCATATGTAGCAGAGGATGGCATTATCTGACATCAATGGGAGAGGAGGCTCTTGATCTTCTGAATGCTATATGCCCCAGTGTAGATGAATGCCAGGGTGTTGAGGTGGGAGTGGATGGGTGGTGGGGAGCACTCTCATAGAAGCAGGAGTAGGGGCGATGGGGCAGGGATTATGCAGAGGAGAAACTGGGGAAGCAGATATCATTTTTCTTTTCCTTTAAGTGAAAATTAAAAGCCAGCCATAAATATGACTTTTGCACCATCCACACAAGGCTCAGGAAATGCAGTGCAAGAAAGAGTGGAAAGAAAAAGAGACATAAACTGAAAGAAAGAGAGAAGGTGTGTGTGTGTGTGTGTGAGAGAGAGAGAGAGAGAGAAATACCGTCACCTGGACAATAACCACAATAACAAAAACCACCAAAATGACCAACCAAAACAGTTAAAAATGACTGCACTCAGCCTACAGAAGAATGGATACTGATTAGAGAGGCAAGGGTCTTAAGGATTCATGAAGACCTACTTCTTAAAGCTGAACTGTTCCTTCTGAGTAGATTAATGGAAAGTGGACTCATTTCCTTCAGTAATGTACCTACTGCTGACAAGCCAGCTTTAGAGATAGCCTCAATCCTATTGTTACACAGATGACCCTAATGAATCCAAATGAAGCAAAGAAAGCAAATATCAATCTGGGAAAGAGACAGATGAGTAGATGGGAAAATAGTTGCCAGAGATAGAACAATTCAAAGAGTGTAGGACAGAGAGAACAAACCAATTCTATTGTAGACCTGTATACAGTTATCAAATAATTAATTTAATTTAAAAATACCACAGAACCACTGGGTTTTCAACATCTGGTAAAGATAATAAATTTACAACTTTAAAAGAAATAATAATTATATTTAGATGACAGAAATGTAATTTTAATTTTTAATTCCTTTTAAAGATATATCTATTTTATTTTATGTGTGTAAGTATTTTTATTGAATATTTGTGTGTGAAATGTTTACATGTCTGTTGCCTATGGAGCTCAGAAAAGAATTTCAGATTCCCAGTGTCTTAGTCAGGGTTTCTATTTTTGCACAAACATAATGACCAAGAAGCAAGCTGGAGAGGAAAGGGTTTATTGAGCTCACACTTCCATGCTGCTATTCATCACTAGAGGGAGTCAGGACTGGAACTCAAGCAGGTCAAGAAGCAGGAGCTGATGCAGAGGTCATGGAGGGATGTTTCTTACTGGCTTGCTTCCTCTGGCTTGCCCACCCTGCTCTCTTATAAAACCCAAGAATACCAGCCCGATGGTACCATCCACAAGGGACCCTCCCCACTTGGTCACTAACTGAGAAAATGCCCCACAGTTGGATCTCATGGAGGTACTTCACCAAATGAAGCTCCTTTCTCTGTGATAATTCCAGCCTGTGTCAAGTTGACACACTAAACCAGCCAGTACACCCAGTAACTGTAGATATGGATGTTTGTAAACAAAAATGTTAGTGCCAAAAATAAAATTAGTAACAGTATAACAAAATGTTTTCAGTGTGAAAAAATAAGGGAACTCCAGAGATGAAAGTTATAAGGGATGCAAGAAAACCCGGAGTTTCTGTTGGTTGTGTGTAGTTTTAAAAATCAATCCACACTAAACAAACATGGCACCATCATCGGAGGTCTAGCCCACCCCTATGGTTCCCTTGGTCACTAGCATCCCCTGTGGCTAGCCTGCAGAAAGACAGCTGCTGATTGCTCAGATTCCCTTAGCCCTGTAAAATGATAACACTAGAGACTTTTAATATACCAGCCAGACTTATAACAGTAAATCTTCAACCCCAAAATATCCAGACAAAGACACAAAACTCAACTGATATAAATACAAGCTGCGCACCTAGATTGGGCAAATGTGCCTCACACTGTCTATTGCCCATCTATGAAATCCTTAGCTACTTGAGGCTTCTTCAGACCACGTGGGTCAGCTCCATCTTCTCCAATTCCATCTTGTCTCTCTCTCTCTCTCTCTGTCTCATTCTCATCTATCTCCCTCCATCTCTCTATGTCCCTTCACTAAAACATTTCAGCTCTGCCTTTCCCTTCCTCTGCCCAATCTCAGGTTTTAGCCTTATGTGAACAATTAAGATTTTATCTGACCTCACCTGAGTATGGGAAACCTCCTGAGGGAGCAGAAAAAAATAAGCAACAATCCACAAGAGGTGATAATGGGAAATTTACTGATGCAAGTAAGACAACTGAATAGAAACTGATACCAAGCTACCCGTCACCGAGTCATTTCTGGGTCAAACACGAAATAATTAACTCAAGATAAAATATATAATAATTGAATGAAAATAAAGTTTTGTTAACATTTATAATTAACCATGATATATTACTTTTAAATGTATACACCCTTAATTATTCAATAGCTATATTTTAATGAGAACCCTTTATCCAAAGATGAAATACAAGTGAAAATAACAAAATAAATGATATAACAATAACGGCAACACAGGATGAGAGTCTAAAGCAGGTATCCATTGTTTGCTTGTGTTTATTCACTAACATACTAATTATTGACTGGAATGTTCTGGACATAAATTGGATGACCCTAATATACTTGATTATTGCAAAACAATAACACAACTTACTTTCACTCTCCAACATTCACTTTGAATATATCAACTTTACTTATGAACCCTTTTATTAAAACTAGAGGAAAAGTTAAGGGATTTTAGATGTGATGAGTGTGCTGAGCCCTGTTGTATATCATCCATCAAAGAAAAGAAGAGTTATGGGCCTTCTCTACAAAATTGGAAAACTGGCATCTTTAATTGTTTATTAGTTTATACTGAAGAAAAAGAATGAGTGATTTCTTTCATTATACCCAATACTCAGTAAGAAAGATTTCAAAAAGTTGTACAAAAGGGAATCTATATTAATACACTTAAACATAATCTCAGAATATTCTATTCATTTTGTCATGTGACATAGAATTTCACCCAGGCCACAAGTGAATATTTATTACCTTTTTCAGAGCCCCCTTCACATCCTTATTTCTTAAACTGTAGATCAGTGGGTTTAGCATAGGAATCACAACTGTGTAGAAAACAGAGGCCATTTTGTCTGTGTCCATAGAATAACTTGAGCTGGGTCGGAAATACATGAAAAGCAGAGTTCCGTGAAAAATGGCCACAGCCATGAGGTGGGAGGCACATGTGGAAAATGCTTTGCGTCTGCCCTCAGCAGAGTTCATCCTGCAGATGGTAGCAATGATGTAGCAATAGGATAGAAGGACAGTGACAATGCTGCACCCTATCACGAAGGTGCTAAACGTGAGCAACAGTATTTCGTTGATGGATGTATCTGAGCAGGAGAGGACCAGCAAGGGTGGAATGTCACAGAAAAAGTGATTGATGACATTTGAATTGCAGAAGGACAGTCGGAATGTGCAGGATGTGTGGATTGCTGAGTCCACCAAGCCTACTGCATAGGTAACAGCAACAAGCTGGATGCAGACCTTCTTGGACATTGCAATTGTATAGAGCAAGGGATTGCAGATGGCAACATAACGATCATAGGCCATGACAGCTAGCATGACACATTCTATATCTCCAAAGGCCGCGAAAAAATACATTTGAACAGCACATAAATTATAAGCAATCTTCTTCTCTTTAGACAAGAAATCAGCCAGCATCTTGGGAGAGACTGTGGAGGAGTAGCAGATGTCACAGAAGGACAGATTGCTCAGGAAATAGTACATAGGTGTGTGAAGCCTGGTGTCCAGTTTAATCAGTATGACCATTCCTAGATTAGCAATTACAGTTAGGCTATAAACGAGGAAGAAGAAAGCAAAGAGGCCCTGTTGCACATCCTGTCTGCCAGAAAGTCCTAACAAGACAAAATCAGTAAAAACAGTGAAGTTTTCAAACTTCATTCTTTGGATCTGGATATACCCTGCATTTCAATAAAGAAAGAAAAGTTGACAGTTATGATTTTTCTGTGATCATAGTCAGACTCTTGGTCTTTGCTTTTGACAGAGGGAAAATTGATATAATCACCAGTGCATGAATTATACTATTAGAAATATATTTGACTCAATGCCCATTAGTGAGAAAATTAGAGCATTTCTTGTATCTGCATAGCTCCCTTTAGAAAATGGAGTACATAATCATCCAAGTTTATCCACGAGATGTACAAAAAAAAATCATAGCACTATAAGAATATTGCCCCACCCTTTTATAGGTTAGGAAGTGGATATTTTCAGAAACAAAGGCAAAGTTTCTCCTTTCAGCTTATGAAAATAACTGGCATCTTCAGATAAGAATGGTTATATTTCATTTATAAAAATTATCACTATGTTCTCTAAAATGAATACACATAATTAATGAGTACTGATAGTATCCATTCTTATTCTTTCATTCGATAAACCCATGGAGCATTCCTTAGTATGACAGAGGGATTTATACATAAATTTTACTGAAAACAACTTAAATTGATCTCTGGTTTCAAAAATAGAGCTACATTTACTATAACTTATATCTAAGGATTGAGATCCATTGAAATAAACAGAGCGATTCTGGTTAAGTAGACAAAAGATTTGTAGGTGTAGAAATCCTGAGGACAAAGAAAAGAGTCTGTCAGAAATAGCATTCTACCCTAGTCATACTGCTAGCAGAGTTGGCCAAACGACCAATAAAACATACGATCTGACAGCTGAGTTGTAATAAAGCAGAATCTTCACACTCTGCATAACTGTATATCATATCTAAGCAGAGGACCAGAAAACTAGCTGCTGTTCATTGTCTCAGAATCCAATTTTGTGTCTGAGCATTGTGCCTTCCTAAGTCTCCAGACATTTTTACACTACTTTACTTTGTCCTGATTTCTTTTTGTCTTTCATGAGTCTTTTAATCAACTGATCTGGGTTTATAATTAATAGTTCCTGGGAAGTTCTTCCAATTAAAGTACATGACTCACTGTTTCATTGTTACACTCCAACAAACCAGTTCTCTCAATATATGTGTGAAACTGGAGAGATATCATTTGGTATGTTCATAATTACATTGACGTAGAAAGCTCATATATATATATATATATATATATATATATATATATAACTGAAGCATGATTAATAAAATACATGCATATGAAATCTGAAAATTTTTATCTCACAGATTTCTAAAACTTCAATAAATTGTTTTAAATATCTTTCTCAGTATACAGATCTTTAAATAATTATTTCATCTAATGTATTTATAACATTTAAGATACATAAAATCACATGTCTATTATCAAAGTACTTAATGAAATTTGCCAACTTCCCTTTCAATCTTAATACATTTGTCCCACACATTATTTTCTTAAACATTAAAATACTTAGTATATACAAGTACACATGGCTTGTTTCATACCTGTCTTCATGTATATATTTGTTTCAACTAAAAACAAGAGAAAGAGAATGAAACTTATAATGAACATATGAAAAACAGCAAATATATCTGTACCTGATCTGGACAAGAGATGTTAATGGATATAGTTCTGTCCACACACAAATTCAACACTCTCTGGAATCACCTGAGTTATGAGCCTGTCTTCCTGTCCCTGAGTGCTTACTACTTGGTCTCTTAGGACTAAGAGGAAGTTAGAATAAGAGTTTAATGTTATGATTTAAAAAAAAACAATGTGATTGAGGAGCATTTCTATTATCAATTTTAAAACAATCCTTTGTAGCTAATTCCCCAAGTTAGATTAACAAATTGACTGTAGTTAATTTTGTATTCAGTACTTCTTGATCATCACTTATATATTTTAATGTTATAAAGTAGGGAATTATATATCCATATGCCTGTACAGATTTTCATTCACCCCCCAAAATACAATAAATTTATGCAGTTCCACAAATGCATTCACATTTACTTGGTGAAGTCAGGAAACATTATTAGATCACTGCCTAAAGATAATTAGTTTATAGTTTATTTTTTATTTCAATCAGTGGCTATTTTTCTGTATATTGAAAATATATTTTTCTCACATAATGTAACCTGATTGAAGTTTCCACTCTCTCTCTTCTCTCAGTCTTTCATGGCATATGAATCCAACCCATTTCTGTCTGTCTTTAGAAAACAAACAGGTTTCTAAGGGATAATAGTAAAATAAAATAAGATAAAAGAAAAGCTAACACATAGAATTGGATAAAATAAATAGAAAAAAAGAGGACAAAAGAAGTCACAAAATAAAGAGACATTACACTTTTACATAATCAAAAATGTAATAAAAACACCAAATTTGAAATAAGTAATGTCACTATGTAAATAAAATCTTTGCATAAAATTAAATAATGTGATAAGAAACAAAGTGTTGCATCTTTCATTTTATTGAATTAATTAACTCTGCTTTCAGTAGATTATCTTAATTATCTTAATATCAAAAATTTATCAAGTGTTCCTTTTTAAAATTTAATTAATTTATTTATTTTTGGTTTTTGTTTTTTTTTTTTTTTTTTTTTTTGCTCATAAATTTTATATCCTGCTCATGCTTACTGTCTCCTTCCTGATCACCTCCTCCCACAATCCTTTGCCCACCCTCTTCTCTTCTGTGAGACTGGCCCCCCTCCCCCCTAGTTTTTCCATCTACCCTTACTCTTCATGTCTCAGCAGTGCTAGGAGATTGATGTCAGAGTACGGAGTCCAGCTACTAGAACATATCCCACTGACAGGCAACAGTATGTGTGATAGCTCTGGCTCCATTTGTTCAGGATTCAAATAAATGTGAAAATGAATATCTGTACAAATGAGTGGGTAGAACTAGGTCTAGCCCATTTATGTTTTTAGTTGGTGGTTTAGATCCTGAGAGCCCCAAGGGTCCATGTTGATTGGCTTTGTTGGTCTTCTTGTGGAATTTCTATCGTCTCTGGGGCCTGAACTTCATCTTGTTCCTCAGTAAAAATCCTCAAGCTCTATACACTGTCTGGCTGTGTGTGTCTGTATCTCTCACACTCAACTTCTGGGTGGAGCCTCTCACAGGACAACAGGCTCCTCTCTGAGAGCATAACAGAGTGTCATTCATAATGTTATAAATTGATGGTTGCCCATAGGATGGGTCTCAATTTGGACTGGTGATTGATTGGCTATTTCCTTATTCTCTGCTCCTTTCCTCATGCCTGCTTTATTTGTAGATAGCAAAAAATTGGGGTTGAAAGTTTTGTGGGTGGGCTAGTGTCTCTATCTCACCACTGGTTTTCCTCTCTGGATAGAGGAGGTTGCCTTTTTAGGTTTCATATCCATAATGCAGTGAGTCACAGCTAAGGTAGGCCCCATTGATTCTTAGGCACCTCCTTTTATGCAGGCCATGTACCTATCTGGAGATGGCCCCACCTCCTCACCCTCATCAGTTGCTGATTTCCCTTCATTTTCATGGTGATTCCCCACACCTGATCCTGAATCCCCCTTTCCCATCCTCATCCTCCTTCCCTCCTAGTTCCCCCTCTCCATCTGCCTCTTATGACTATTTTATTCCCCTTCTGAGTGAGATGAAAGCTTCCTCACTTGGGCCTTCTTTCTTGTTTAGCTTCTTTGAGTCTGTACAGTGTAACCTGGTACCTGTATTTCATGGTTAATATTCACATATAATTGAGTACACACCATGCATGTCTTTTTGGGGAGCTAGGTTACCTCACTCAAGATGATATTTTCTTTTTTAAAAAAAGAATTATTTATTTATTTACATATTTTATGTATTTGTACTCTAGTTGTACAGATGCTTGTGAGCCATAATGTGGTTGCTGGGATTTGAACTCAGAACCTTTGGAAGAGTAGTCAGTGCTCTCAATCTCTGAGCCATCTCTCCAGCCCTCAAGATGATATTTTCAAGCTCTATCCATTTGCCTGGAAAATTCATAGTATCTTGCTTTTAATGGCTGAATAGTATTCCATTGTGTAGATTACCACGTTTTCGTTATCTACTATTCAGTTGAGGTATATCTAGGTTGTTTCCAGTTTCTGGCTAATACAAATAAAGGTACTATGAACATAACTGAGCAATTGGCTTTGTGAAATGTTGGAGCATGTTTTGGGGATATGCCCATTAGTGACATATCAGCATCTTGACGTAGAACTATTCTGGAAAAAAAAAATGCCAAATTGATTTCTAAAGTCGTTGTACAAGTTTGCTCTCCTAGCAGCAATGAAGGTATCTTTCCCTTGTTCCACATCCTTCCTAGCATATGCTGTCATTTGTGTTTTTGATCTTAGTCATTCTCATGGGTATAAGACAGTACCTCAGAGTTGTTTTGATTTGCATTTCACTGATGAATAAGGACTTAGAACCTTTCTCTAAGTGCTTCTCGGCCATTCGGGATTCTTCTGTTAAGAAGACTGTTTACTTCTGTATCCCATTTTTAAATTAGGTTATTTGGGTTGTTGGTGTCTAATTTGTTGAGTTCTTTGTAAAATTTGTATTAGTCCTGTTGTGTTGGTGCAGAGTCAGGTGTAGTGTTGGTGAAGAATTTTTTGCAATCTTTAGTCTGCTGATTTGTCCCATTAATAGTGTCCTTTGTCTTACAAAAGCCTTGTATTTTCATGAGTTCCCATTATTAATTGTTGATCTTAGAGCCTGAGTCATTGGTGTTATGTTCAGGAAATTTCTCCTATAGCAATGCATTCAAGGGTATCTTGCACTTTCTCTTCAATGAGATTTAGTTTATATTGAATTATGTTGAAGTCCTTGATACACTTGGACTTTACTTTTTTGTGGGTTGATAAGTATGGATCTATTTTCATTCTTCTACATGTAGATATCCAGTTAGTCCAGCATCATTTGTTGAATATGATTTCATTTTTCCCTTGTGTGGTTTTGTCTTCTGTATCAGAAACCAAGTGTTGATACGTGTGTGAGTTTATTTCTGGGTGTTTTATTATTATTATTTTGTATATTCTTTATTTACATTCCAAATGATTTCCCCTTTCCCAGTTCCCGCCTTCCCAATAGTCCCCTTAGCCCTCTTCCCTTCCCCTGTTCCCCAGTCAACCCTTTCCTGCTTCTCTGTACTGGTATATCCAGTCTTTGTAGGACCATGGGCCTCTCCTTCCTTCTTCTTGGGAATCAATTGATATGTGAATTGTGTCTCGGGTATTCCGAGCTTCTGGGTTAATATCCACTTATCAGTGACTGCATACCATGTGTGATCTTTTCTAATTGGGTTACCTCACTCAGTTCTGACCATTTGCCTAAGAATTTCATGAATTCATTGTTTTTAATAACTGAGTAGTATTCCATTGTGTAAATATACAGATACTTACACCCAACAAATGGACTGAAGTTCTAGATCCCTGAGGTTGAACTAGGGAAAGCCTGGAAGAAGCTGAGGAATAGGGTGACCCCATAGGAAGACCAGCAGTCTTGTCTAACCGACCCCTGATATCTCTCACACACTGAGCCACCAACCAGGCAGCATACATGAGCTGGTCCCTGGTCCCCGACACATATACAGCTGAGGACTGCCTGGTTGATGGTGCCTATGCTGCCATGATACTGAGTATTGGGCATAGGTCTGGGGGATTAAGAGAAAACACAGACTCGGGTCATTCAGTAAGGAGAATGCCAAAGCTTTAGTAAGGGACCAGCAATATATACTAGAGGCCAGGTGAAAAACAACAGGGAAAAAACAATCATAGTCATAGGTCAGGCACCTGGCAAGTCCCTACCACACTGGGGGGAAGACAGAAATCAAGCTAAGCTGCAGGATGTTCTGCTCTGAGGAAGCCTCTGCAAACAGCTCAGCTCGGGGTGTTGAGCTAAGCTCACTGATGCCCAACACCTGGTCTGTCCTCAGTGTGAGAAGATGCACCTAACCCTTGAGAGACTTGAGGCACCAGGGAGTGAGGAGGCCTGGCAACGCAGGATGAGGACATCGTCTTGGAGACAGGGGAGGAGAAATGGGATAAGCAACTGTCAAAGGGCAGTCTGGGAGGGAGGATAATGATTGGACTGCAAAAAAATGATTAAAGATAATTTTTAAAAAAGAAAAAAAGAAATGCAAATAAATACAATATCCAATAAAAATTAAATAAATAAATAAGTAAATAAATAAATGAAAGAAAGGGAGTTACCAAACCACCCCCCCCCCAAAAAAATGCTATCTTTTCTTGCTGGTGTCACTTCTTGATAGTCCAAAGAAAAAACAAACATGCTCTCTCTCTTTTCCGTTTCAAAGTGAGATGCAATCTCCTCCTAGATAGCCTCTTCCTCCTCTCAACATTCCCGTAACTGCTTTATTTTTTCCATTAGGGCTTCCACCTCATAGAAGGAATCACATACAGAAGCGAAGCATTCCCTGCTGAGTTGACTTGCCTGTCTCTTTTGGCCACACTGTGACTGCCATTCATAGGGTCATAGATGCAATAATTACTAACAGAAGGGGGTGACAAGAGAGGAGTGTGTAAAACTGGGAGTTAGGTGCTAAGTTCATACCTACTGAATCGAGCGGAACTCAGTGCTGCTGTGGCTGGGAATGAGCATGTGGCTATACCAGCTGAGAACTGCTCCCACCTGAACCCATGTCACACTTTGTGTGGTTTTGAATCGAACTCGTCCTCATTTTTTTTTCTGTCTAAAAAAGAATAGAATTATTACTCACATTTCAGCAAAGACCATGTGGGCGTTAATTTTGTTTCTTTCATTATAGTTTTTAAAATTCAATTACCAGATGATACTATAGTGACATTCCTCCCAAGGGCAATCTTAAAATGATAGTGTGTTAATTATAAGAAAAATGGGCAATCTTTAGATATGCTCTTTCCAAATATTCTCTGACTCTGGAGGGCAGTTGTCTTGTGTGGGACTTTTATTTCTGGCACCAATAATGTGGAAAATGTTGCTGCAAACTGCTGCACAGTGAGTGACAGGTACATTCTGCCCCGTGCTCCTGTTGACCTTGTGACCCTAACTTTGAAGGTTATACAGCTTCTTAAAGAATAAAGCTCAAAAATATTTTAGTGAAGTTATCATATTTGTATCTTGATTTACATAAATGCTAACTTTGAGATACAAACAGGTTTGGAAAAATGTATTAAGTACTTTGTATTCTGGAGCTATAAATTGCTTTTGAAGTCTGTCAGCATTATTGTTATTTTTTTAAATAGGATACTTTATTTATTTATATTTCAAATGTTATCTCCTTTCCCTTTCCTGTTTGGTTACCCCTCTGAAAACCCCCTATCCAATCCCTCCTTACCCTGCTTCTATGAGGGTGCTTCCCAGCCTATCCTCTCCCACCTCACTATCCTAGCATTCTTCTACACTGGGGCATCAAACCTTCACAGGACCTAGGGCCTCCCCTCCCATTGATACCAGATAAGGCCCCTTCAGCTCCTTCAGTTCTTCCCCTAACTCCTCCATTGGGGTCCCTGTGCTCAGTTCAATGGTTGGTTGCGAGCATCTGCATCTGTTTTGGTCAGGATCTGGCAGAGCCTCTCAGGAGACAGCTGAGTGTCAGCAAGCACTTCTTGCCATCTGTAATAGTGTCTGGGTTTGGTGTCTGCATGTGGAATGGATCTCTATGTTGGAAATTCTCTGGATGGCCTTTCCTTCAGGCTCTGCTCCACTCTTTGTCCCTGTATCTCCTTTGTACAGGAGCAAATCTGAGTTAAAATTTTGGAGATGGGTGGGTGACAACAACTCTCAACTGGAGTGCCATGCCTAAACTCTGATATTTTTCAATAAAGAATAATTTCCTCCAAAAAAGGAAGACTTGTCTTTTTAGGAAAATCATTTAACGGTTGGGTTAATTTGTTAACGTTTTCTTCAACCAAACCAGATGCATTGATATAATAGCAACATTCTTCCCCAAGAAATAAGCAGGTACTTCATTTTTCTGTTGTTGGTATATCTAAGGCTCAGTATTGCTGTAAAGAGACCTTGACTAAGCAAGTGAAGAAATCTAATGAAGAGAGATAGAGGGAGAGGGGGAGGGAGAAGGAGAGAGATGGGTTTGGAGTCTGGAGAAAAGGGTGGAGATATGACCTTAGGATAAAAGAAGCTGGTGTAGGTATTAGGGAATATCTTGCTTTGAGAGATGTTCACCATCTTGAGGACAGTTATTGTTGGGATCTTTAAGCAGGGATGCTTTAAGTTGGGAAGTGGAGGAGTTTGGAAATAGGAAAAGGCAGCCAATCAAAATGGCCATGTTGGCTATATTATTTCCCTTAGTGACAAGGTCTGCATGACCTACAATGGACTGGTCTCTCTTGAACGTTTAAAAGGTGGCCTGAAGCAGGTTAAAATGTGAGAGGGGAAATGGTTATTGTGCTTCCTTTTGTCTGGAGGAATTCCTGTTTCCCAGACATGACTGCCTCAAGAGGATATGGAAGGCATATTTAGAGTCTTAGTAAACTGTTAGTGAGGTATCATTGGAGAGGTGAAAATCCCTGATGAAGGTGGTCAGTTCTGCCTGTTGACTGGTGGTGTGTGGGGGCAAGGAGACTTCTTTGATAATGGGAGCCTATGACACAAGCTATGACTTTGAGGCCTTTCAAAGGAAAGAAGTGTCATCTCTGTAGAACATGAGGTCTGAAGTAGGTAAGGGACTTTCCTGTTTGTGTGCAGGATAAGGCATAAAGACATCTATGGTTTCAGTGCATAAGTAAAGGGGATTGAGTGAAGCCTTGGGAATGGAAGTCTGGTAGAAGATTTGAGTGGTGAACATATGTGAAAGAAAAGGGAAGTGTTTTCAATGATAGAGTTTGCAGAGACAGAAAGCAGGAGGAAGGCAGGGAATGGAGTCCTTTATAGATAAGCAGTTGTGAAAGGAGATGCAGGGAATACACAATGAGTAGGCTTCCGAAGATAATTTTAGGAGACTTAATGATGCACAGAGAAGCTTTAGCAAGAGCTCACAGTGGCAGAGGTGGGCATCATTGGGTGGTGGTATCCATAATCATAAAGAGGGTGGTAATGGGCAAGAAGGAGGTCACAGAGAAGTGTCCCAAAACCCTGAGGACAAAGCTCCATTGTTCTGTTACATATAAGGAGAGGAATTTAAGGAAGTTGGGAAGGCATAGGGCAGGAGTTGAGGGGAGATCATATTTGAGTTTTGAAAATGATTTGAGTACAGGCAGAGTTGATTCACGGGGGTAGCCAAAGGCTACTTCATAAAGAGATAGTTAGAATCCTGGGATCTAGGATAGAAGAAAGTTAATCATGGCTAGGAAGTTGAAGAGTTCAGTTTTTATAGAGGGATGATAAAGGGATCAGAGATTGAGAAAGGAAGTACATGAAGAGGGGTTTGTGACTGGGACTTAAGGAAAAACAGAGAGAGTTGACCTTGAAGGAGGAAAGTTGTACTTGGGAGAGAGAAACCCTATGTTTCATGGAACTTAGGAAAACAAGGAGTGTGATAGTGTCAAAGCAGCTGTCAGAAAGGGATGATCTACAGAGGAGGTTATAAATGAGGAGACAGGGAAATTGAGAAGTGCAAGTAAGATTAGTAGAAAGGATATATGTTAAAATGGGGACTTTGCCTGAAGACTTAGGGAAGGATGGTCCATGTGAATTTTCTAGATTGTTGTTTAGGTTGTTGCTGTTTTATGAGGTAGAATGCTTTTGATCATGTAGCCAGGTGGATTTGAGAGACCATTTCTGAATCAACAGGCAGGCCTTGAACCATGTCACTCTGGTCTTTACATGAACATGCTCATGCATACGCACAGATGCAATGACTTTCAGCATGCACACACACACACACACACACACACACACACACACACACAGAGAGAGAGAGAGAGAGAGAGAGAGAGAGAGAGAGAGAGAGAGAGAGAGAGAGAGAGAGAGAGAGAATATGTAAAAAATGTGCCAGAGATTATTGAATAGAATTCAAGTAGAATTTTTGGCTTCATTTGTGTTTTCTCTCATATCATCAGCAAATAGCAATACTTTGACTTCTTCTTTTAAAATCTGTATTCTCTTAATTCTCCTTTAGTTGTCTTATACCTTTAGTTAAAACTTCAGGTACTATATTAAATAGATGCGGGAGAGAGTAGGCAGCATTGACTTGTTCCTGACTTTAGTGGATTTGCTTTAGTATTCTCTCCATTTAGTTTGATGTTGGCTATTGGCTTGCTATATATTGCTTTGATTATGTTTAGGTATTTGCCTTGTATCTCTAATCTCTCTAAGACTTTTAACATGAAGGGGTGTTGGATTGTGTCGAAGGCTTTTTCAGGATTGATAATTGAAGAAAGGAGTCTAAATGGCTGATTTTTGAGAAAAAAAAGTTATAAAAATGTTACTGTCTTAGGGTTTTACTGCTGTGAACAGACACCATGACCAAGGCAAGTCTTATAAATGACAACATTTAATTGGGGCTGGCTTATAGGTGCAGAGGTTCAGTCCATTATCATCAAGGCAGGAAGCCTGGCAGCATCCAGGCAGGTATGGTTCAGAAGGAGTTGAAAGTTCTACATCTTCATCTGAAGGCTGCTAGGTAGTAGAAGGCTGACTTCCAGTCAGCTAGGATGAGGTTCTTAAAGCCCACACCCGTGGTACCACACCTATCTCCATAAGGCCAAACCTCCTAATAGTACCACTCCCTGGGCCAAACATATAAAAACCATCACACTTACAATGGTTTACTTTTTCCAATATTAAAGTATCTCACAGTCTCACAGTCTATTTATCGTTGCTTTATAGAAGCCAGGGTGTTTCATAACACTAAGAAATACACACACACACGCACACAAACAAAAAGAGTAATTGAGACACATTAAACATACATTAAGATATGTGTGATTTAATATTTAAATGTATGATTTTAGACAAGAATATTTTGTTATGAAGAACGTAATGTAAGCAAAAAAAAGCACTATTGAAAGCATAATATATTTGTTTAAATAACAGAGAAACAATGCTTTGCATCTAATCAAATTATTTAATTACATGCAAAAACTTCACTTTTTGATATAACTTATTTAAAATTAATTGTTTTTATGAGATTCTATAGTATGTAAAGGAGTGTGTGTCTTTATTTTTGTGCCTCCTCTTATACTCTTTTCGTCTGTTTGTTTTACCCAATTAGATGTGTTAACTTTCATTTTATATTGTTTTATTATTATCCCTTATATACCTGTTTATTTTATTAACAGAGACAGAAGTAGAAAGGATCTATATGGGAAGTTAGGTGAGGAAAGATCAGGAGAATGTGGGGAGTAGAAACTTTAATCAGGATATATTATGTGAGAAAAATATTTTAATACAAACAATAGTCATTGAATCCACCAAAAATAACTAGTTATCTTTAGGAAATGGACAAATTCTATTTGCTATCTTCAAAAGGACACGTGAATGCATTTATGGAAGTGCATGTATTTATTGTATTTTTGGGTGAATATAAATATATACAGGCATATGTACATAAAATAGTCCTGTGCTTTTTACTACTACAAAATATATAGGGAATGACAATCAGGAATTAATGAATGCAAAATTAATTGGAGTCATTATGCTAATACTAATATGGGGAATTAGCTACATAGGAATATTTTAAAATTGATAATAAAAATGCACTTATCAAAAGTGTTGCAATTAGATCTGTCTCTATTTTTATCCTTGCATTTTATAGTTGATATATGAATATTAATTTTATTAATAACTAGGGGATGATATTTGATATTTTATACACACACCATATATATATATATATATATATATATATATATATATATATATATATATATATATGAATACACATAATGTCACATGGAAACCATTTGTATCTAATAATTTTGCATGCATTTATTATTAATATTATATTTCTGCACACTAATATAATTGGAAGATATATGTTATTACATCAATATGTTGTATTTTTAAATTCAAAGAAAATGAAGTTAAGACTATAATAAAATAAAAAAAAACAAAAAAGAATGTACTTATCACACAATTGTATGAAATCACAATGTCAATCTGTGTTTTTATAACTTTTTCTTATTCCTAAGAGACAAAGCCTTAAGCACTCAGGGACCATGGAGAGAAGCTTATATCTCAGGTGATTCCAGAGAGTGCTTAGTCTATGTGCAGACAGAAATATATCCACTAACATCTCTCTCTATAACCGGATCAGATATAGACATGTTTGCTGTTTTTCACACATATATCAGAAGTTTGCTTAATTTTCTCTTTTTTTCATTTACAAGAAATACATTTAAGAAAGCAGAGATGAGAAAAGGTAAATGTCTGCCTTAAATACTATGTATTTTAATGCTTAACAAAATAACATGGGAGACAAATGTATTAAGATAGACTTAGGTAGTTGGAAAAATTCATTTATTATTTTTAAAATAGACATGGAATTTTATGTATCTTAGATGTTATAAATACATTATATGAAATTATTATATTTGATCATCATAATGAGATACTTAAAACAATTTATCCACATTTTAGAAGTCTATGATCTACATAATAATTTTTAGATTTTGTATGCATTTATTTTATTAATCATTATTCACATATATACATATATATATATGAAAGTTTATATATATATATATATATATATATATATATATATATATATGTATATATAAACTTTCCGTGATAATGTAACTATGAACATACCTAATGGTATCTCTCAACTTTCACTTATATATGTGGTATGTTAATTTGTTAGAGTGCAACAATGAAACAGTGAGACATGGAATATAATTAGAAGAACTTCCCAGGAACTATTAACTTTTTAAAGCTCAGGTCAGTTTATTAAAGGCTGCATGAAATTCAAAATGCAATAAGGACAAAGTAGTGCAGTGTAACTTTTGGAGGCATAGGAAGGCACAATAATCAGACACAAATCTGAGTTCAAGACAATGAACAGGAACTAGTTTTCTCATCAGCTGTTTACATGATAAATAGTTGTGCAGAGTATGAAAATTTGGCTTGATGAGGACTCAACTATTGGATTATCTGGCTTATTATTCCTTTTGTCACATCTGCTAGCAGCATAAATTAGGGTAGAGTGCTGTTTCTGACAGAATCCTGTCTCTGTGCTCAGAAATTATGCTCATGAAGATCTTTCTGCCTAATTTCCAGCAATCCATCTTTTTATTTAAATGGATCTCACTTCCTAGACCCCAAGCTATAGTAGATGTAGAACTATTACTGAAACTAGATATCAACTTTAAAGGATTTCAGTAAAGTATGTGTATGTTTTACCAACAAATACATGTATCACACTGAGGAATGCTCCATAGGTTTAGAGAAAGAAGGGAAAAGAATTGTTAATTTCAGTATCCATAATTAATTATGCTTCTTCATTGTAGAGGACAGAGCAACATTTTTAAAAAATAAAAAAAATGACAATAGTTTTCTGAAAAGATCAGTTTTCTTCATAAACTTATAAGAGAAACATAGCCAATGTATCTGAGAATATCCATATACAAACCTGTAAAAAAAGAAAGGCCAAATTCTCACAGTGCCATGTTATTAGCTTAGAAATCAAGTGGATAAATTCAGATGAATATATGCTACATATTCTAAAGAGAGCAATGTTGATACTATATATGCTGATTTTCCTACTAAATGACCTTGAGTCAGCTTACTTCAAGCACTTGTGATTTTATCAACTTTTAATTCAGTTAAACAAATATATCAAGAGCCTGAGTATGAACTCAGAAAAACTATACCTGTCAACTTCTTTTCTTTATTGTAATCCCAGGGTTTCCAGATCATGAAAATGAGTTTTGAGAATTTCACCATGTTTACAGACTTTGTCTTCTTAGGACTTTCTGGCAGACAGGATGTGCAACAGGGCCTCTTTGCTTTCTTCTTCTTTGTTTATAGCCTAACTGTAATTGCTAATCTAGGAATGGTCATACTGATTAAACTGGACAGCAGGCTTCACACACCTATGTACTATTTCCTGAGCAATCTGTCGTTCTGTGACATCTGCTACTCCTCCACAGTCTCTCCCAAGATGCTGGCTGATTTCTTGTCTAAAGAGAAGAAGATTGCTTACAATTTATGTGCTGTTCAAATGTATTTTTTCGCGGCCTTTGGAGATATAGAATGTGTCATGCTAGCTGTCATGGCCTATGATCGTTATGTTGCCATCTGCAATCCCTTGCTCTATACAATTGCAATGTCCAAGAAGGTCTGCATCCAGCTTGTTGCTGTTACCTATGCAGTAGGCTTGGTGGACTCAGCAATCCACACATCCTGCATTTTCCGACTGTCCTTCTGCAATTCAAATGTCATCAATCACTTTTTCTGTGACATTCCACCCTTGCTGGTCCTCTCCTGCTCAGATACATCCATCAACGAAATACTGTTGTTCACGTTTAGTACCTTCGTGATAGGGTGCAGCATTGTCACTGTCCTTCTGTCCTACTGCTACATCATTGCTACCATCTGCAGGATGAACTCTGCTGAGGGCAGACGCAAAGCATTTTCCACATGTGCCTCCCACCTCATGGCTGTGGCCATTTTTCACGGAACTCTGCTTTTCATGTATTTCCGACCCAGCTCAAGTTATTCTATGGACACAGACAAAATGGCCTCTGTTTTCTACACAGTTGTGATTCCTATGCTAAACCCACTGATCTACAGTTTAAGAAATAAGGATGTGAAGGGGGCTCTGAAAAAGGCAATCAATATCACCTTGTGGCCTGGGTGAAATTTTTTGTCACATCACAAAATGAATAGAATTCTCTGAGACTCTGTTTGTGTGTATTAATATAGAGTTCCTGGGGTATAACTTTTGAACTATTTCCTATTGAGAATTGCATGCAATAAGAACAATCACTCTTCTTGTCTTCAATTTAAACCAATAAACAATAAACAAATCATTTTGTGAATTTTGCAGAAGGGGTACTTTACAACTTTCTTCATTGATAAATGAGGAACAATGGGGATCAGGAAGCTCTTCACACCTTATATTCCTCAACGTTTTCTCTAGTTTCAATCAATGCGTCCAATAAATAAAGGTGATGTGTTCACTCCTTGCTTGAGAGTGAAAAGGAGCTCTCCTGCTATTCTGGTTTCAGCAATCTTTGTGTGTGTTAGTATCACCAAATTTCTTTACATAACATTTCAGCAAATAATTGGTAACTAAAGAATATGCACAAGCAAACAAAGATACCTGCTTTAGACTCTTACTCTGCCTTACTATTATTGTTCTCTCATTTAGTTTATGTAATTTTTCACTTGTCTTTTCATCTCTGGATAAAGGGTTCCAATTAAAAGACAAAAATTGAATAAATAATTCTACATAACCTTACAAAAGTAATCTATCTTGGGTAAAGATAGATGTTAATAAACCTTTCTTTTCATTTTCTTATAGTATATTTTACATTAAATTAAATATTTCTCTTGTGTTCATCCTAGCAATGGTATACTGGGCAAGATAACTTGGTATCAGTGTCTCTTCTGTTGTCTCCTTTGCATTGGTAAACTCCTCATGATCAGCAGCTCCAGGTTTAATTGCATCTAAACTTAACTTTCATTGCTAGACTTCCCTTCTTTCACTCACACTGACAATTTACTATTAGCAACTTTATTTTTGTCACTGACATGTTGGTTTACAATAAGCTGTAACTTCGGTTCCTTGGATCTGATGCCCTTTCTTAGCTCCATAGGCACCTGAAACATAAGCATTTCACACCAAATATGCAATAAAAACACTTACAGAAATAAAATGGATATATCTAAAAAAATAACAATAAAAATTCCATTTCCGTCTTTCAAATATAATTTTATGATTCCTTTTAAAGGTGCTAAATTGTTATCCTTACAGAGTGTTGAAAACATAATGGTTTTGTATTTTTAAATTAAATTCATTCTTTGATAACTGTATACAGGTCTACAATAAATTCAGTTTGTTCTCTTTGTCCTACACTCTTTGAGTAGTTCTATCTCTGGCAACTATTTTCCATTCTACTCACCTATCTCTTTCCAAGATAGATACTTTTATCTTTGCTTCATTTGGATTCATCAGGGTCATGTGTGTAACAATAGGATTGAGGTTATCTCTGGAGTTGGCGATTCAGCAGTAGGTACATAACTGAAGGAAATGATTCCAGTTTCTATTAATCTACTCAGAAGAAACAGTTCTACTTTGAGAAGTAGGTCTCCATGAATCTGTATGACCCTTTCCTATCTGATCAGTGTCCATTCTTGTGCACGCTGAGTGCAGTCATTTGTAGCGGTTTTGGATGGTTATTGTGGTGAATATGCATTGTCTAGGTGATGGCATTTCACATATACACACCACTTCTCTCTTTCAGTTCATGCAATCTTTCCACTCTTTCTTGCAGAGTATTTCCTGAGTCTCATGTGCATAGTACAAAAGTCATATTTATGACTGACTTTTAATTTACACTGAAAGAAAAAGAAAACAAAGGAATGACTGAAATAAGAGAGATATCTTAAAATTTGTATAGCTAAATTTCATTAACAGAATTTATGCATATAAATTTATGTATATCTAGCTAAAGTGAAAGAGAAAAGGAGGTAGAAAAAACCCTACAACATGATCAGCAGAACTTGTTGCAATCATAGCAATCTAAGTGTCAAAGAAGAATCATTGACCCAGTTCCCTGGGATTTGGGGTTGGAGAGGGTTTTTATTATTATAAAGTTGTCTTTCTAGGGAATGTAGAAAAGGTCAGATTTGAAACAGGGAGGAAATAGAATTGACTATATAGACATAATTTCATTTCGTAAAAATCCTTTTAATTGTTACTAAGTTCAAGTCATAAGTTATTATTTGGTACAGAATTCAGTTTGATTCAAAATCAAGTGTTCATTGGTATAAATTTCTTCTTTTGATACTAAATATTTGAAAGTACAGGGCTTAGACTCAGTCCTTCTTTGCTGTTATTATAACAACTAAGCTGTTTAAGCCTGTGAGTTTAGGGCCAAATAATAAAATAGGCTCTGAATTTATTCGTAGGGTGTTTTCAAGATTTTAATCAGGATCAGCTGAAAGTAGTTAACGGACAAGAGTCCACATTACTTTACGTAGATAACTGGTCTTCAAAAACATCAGAAATCCACAGAATGTGACATTTAATGTTACTTATACACTTGTTGCTGATACTAGTCTCCTGAAAGCTTCCCTGTCTTGGATTCAAAGAAGAAATTGAGCATCTGTGAGTTACTCCAGCTGTGGTGAGACAGCCACGGGGCAAAGATTGCCTCTCTTCATCTACAGACAAAATACTGTCCAGAAAAAGGACACTTTTACAGGTTAGGACAGCTTGATTTCTGCTGAGACGGAATAGCTAGTCCCTAATAATTCCTGTTTCTCTAAGTCTGTCAGATGACTGTAGACTAAAAGGCTAAGACTGATACTCCAATGTTTAAGGAGAAGGACTATCCAGATTTTCATCACTCTCTATCATTTGGCTAAGTGTTGGAAGTTGTGTTAGGCTTCCTGTTTATTTTCAATTATTATTGGTCACTCTCGGATTTCAGATGGGGTTGAAGACTGTTAGTCTCATAGCCAGCCCAAGTTGTTTAGCATTGAGAATGCTGGTATAGATTTAAATAGATGGTTTTCAGATGACATACAATTTATAGTCAAGACCTGAGTCAGGTGTTAATTATTATAGTCTTTTAAGATAGAATAGATGACAGAGGTTCTGTTTGATTAACAGAGAAGATGGACTGTGTGTTAGATCTACCTTATACTTTATAATATACAAAATGGTAATAGTTGTGCTCAGTTTATATGTGGAGAGAAAGTTGTTTTAACTAAACAGAAAGGGTGAAATGTTGCAAGATATTTCCTATACATTCACATTGAGGCAGTAAGAGGCCAGTGATTGGAGGGGAGAGAGGAGGAGGAGTTAAGGGAAGAGAGGGGCAGAGAGAGAGAGAGAGAGAGAGAGAGAGAGAGAGAGAGAGAGAGAGAGAGAGAGGCTTGGTGGACCACACAAGTGGGGCAGAGAGGGAGACATGGATATCCAGATGGCTTCAGATGTATTTCTGGTGTTTTGGACAGGTTAGAATTATTGGGATAAGATTTTATCATTGTAAATTGGCATTATGAAATTGGGAGTTTCTTATACATGAATATATTTGGTTAATTATTCAGGTTGAAGAGTCATGTTTTACCGGATACATAAAAGGAGTGGGCAGAAGCATAGGACTCCTACTCTTTACAAAGTCAATGACAGAGTGGTTCTCTTTATTAATTAATAAACACTACATTTTACTCCCTCAGAGCTCTTGGTGGTACAATTAGTTGATATCCTGCTTCTTATGGGGTTGCAATCCCATTCAACTCCTTCAGTCCTTCCCCTAGCTCTTTCCTTGAGGTCCTCAGGCTCACTCCAGTGGTTGACTGTAAGTATCTGCATCTGTGTTCATCAGGTGCTGGTAGAACCAGTCAGGGAACAGACATATCAAGGTCCTTTCAGCAAGTCCTTCATGGCATCAGCAATAGTGTGGAGGTTATATGTCTGCAGATGGGATGGATTCCTAGATGGGGTGGTCTCTGGGTGGCCTTCCTTCAGTATGTGTTCCATCTTTTTTTCCTGTCTTTGCTTTAGGCTGGAACATTTCTGGATTAAAAATTTTGACATGGGTGAGTGGCCACATCCCTAATCTGGGGGCAGTGCCTATCTATTGGAGGTGTACTCTTCAGGTTTTATCTCCCCTTTCTTCTGCATTTCAGCTAAAGTCATTCCAGTTGGGTCCTGAGAGCCTCTCACTTTCCTGGCATTATGGACTTTCTAGTAACTACCCCAGCACCCAATTTCCTACTGCTACATATTTCTTTTGATTTCCTAATCCTCAATACTTCTCTCCTGTTCCTCCCAAAACCTGTTCCTGCCCCCTCCCCTATTTTTTTCTCCCCTTCCTCTCTCCATCACAGAACCCACCCTCCCTCTACCTCCTGTGATTATTTTGTTCTCCCTTCTATGCAGAATTGAAATATCTAAACTTTAGTCTTCCTTCTTCTTAAGCTGTATATGGCTTATGGGATGTATCATGGGGTATTCTGAGTTTTGGGACTAAAACTCACATTATTAGTGGCTACATACCATGTGGGTGCTTTTGTGTCTGGGTTACCTCACTCAGGATGATATTTTCTAATTCCATTCATTACCTGCAAATTTCATGAAATCATTGTTTTTAATGTCTGTATAGTAATCCATTGTGAAAATATGCCACATTTTCTGTATCCATTCTTCTGTTGAGGAATATCTGGGTTGTTTCCATGTTCTGGCTATTATAAATAAGGCTGCTATAAACATAGGAAAACATGTGTTCTTGTAATGTGTTTGAGCGTCTTTTGGGTATATTCCTAGTAGTACTATAGCTGGGTCTTCAGGTAGAATTATTTCCAATTTTCTGAGAAACCGTCAGATTGATTTCCAAAGTGTTTTTACTAGATTGCAGACCCACCAGCAATAGAGAAGTGTTTCCCTTTCTCTACATCCTCACCAGCATCTGCTTTCACCTGAGTTGAGATGGAATCTCAGGGTCATTTTGATTTGTGTTTCTCTGATGACTAAGGATGTGGAACATTTCTTTAAGTGCTCCTCAGCCATTCCAGACTCCGAGGTTGAAAAATCTTTGTTTAACTCTGTATCCCATTTTTTTAATATGACTAATTGCTTCTCTGTAGAACTTCTTGAGTTCTTTGATTATCTTACATATCAGCCCTTTATTGGATGAAGGGTTGGTAAAGACCTTTCCCAAACTGTGGGTTGCCATTTTTGTTCTATTGACAGTCTCCTTTGCCTTACAGAAGCCTTTCAATTTTATGAGGTCCCATTTGTCAATTGCTGATCTTACAGCAAGAGCTATTTTTGTTATGATCAGTAAATTTTCCCATATGACATGTGTTTGAGGTTCTTTCCCATTTTCTCTTCTATTTGCATCAGCATATCTGGTTTTATGTGGAGGTACTTGATCCATTTGGACTTGAGCTTTGTACAAGGAGATAAGAATGGATCAATTTGTATTCTTAAACATGCAGACTACCAGTTGAACCGGTGTCTTTTGTTGAAAATGCTGTCTTTCCTACTTGATGGTTTTGCATTCATTGTCAAAGACCAAGTGAACATAGGTGTATAAGTTCATTTCTAGGTCTTCAATTCATTTCCAATGATCTCCCTCCTGTCTCTGTACCAATACCATGCAGTTTTTATCACTATTGCTCTGTAATACAGCTTGAGGACAGGGATGGGGATTCCTCCAGAAGTTCTTTTATTGCTGAGAAGAGTTTTGCCTATCCTGGATGTTTTGTTATTCCAGATAAATTTGAGAATTGCTCTATCTCTGTGAAGAATTGAGTTGGTATTTTGATGGGGATTGAATCTTTGAACTACATGCTTTATATATTTTCCCAAATAAAATTAACTTGATTTTTATTCTGACATACCAAGTTAATGAATATAGAAAGAAACTAGAGTTTGATTTTTAGTGAAGAATGTCACAGGAGAGAAAAAGAACATGAGTAAAATTAATTACATGTTTTCATAGTAATAAGCCCTTAGGGGAAGAGGCTACAGGGATGCAAGTCCCAAGTGGTCCAAGACATAATAAATTATTCCCTTCCATTTTCTGCTATCAAAAATAAATTCACCTCAGATAAACTCCTGAGATTCCAAACCCAATAAAATAAGATGAAAAATTAACTTTTCAGAGAAGATCTAAATAGTGGTTCATATTGCTCACCTCATTCAATACTACTTTCCCCAAGCCCCCTACTTCATTGAGTGTGTTCAGACTTCATTATGTAAGGCTAGGAGTTTCATCTCCCAGTAAGGCTGCCCAGACCAGTCAGCCCAAATTGAACATATCTCAAAAAAGGCAACAGCTTTTGGGATTGCACTCACTCCAGTTGTTTGAGACCCACATGAAGACCAAGCTGCACATCTGTTATATATGTACAGAGAGGCATAGGTCTAACCAATGTATGTTCTTTGGTTGGTGATTCATTATCTGAGAGCCCCCAAGAGTCCAGGTTCATCGATTTTTTGGTCTTCCTATGGAGTTCTTATCCCCTTAGGAGCTGCAATCATTCCTCTTATTCTTCTATAAGTGTCCCCAAGATCCACCCACAGTTTGACCATGGTTGTAAGCCTTTGTTTGGGTCATTTGGTAGGTTGGGCCTCTCAGAGAAGGACTATGCTAGACTCCTATCTGCAAGCATAACAGAGTATCATTAATAGTGTCAGGGATTGGTTCTTACCCATATAATGGGTCTCAATTTGGGCACATTATTTCTTGGCCATTCTGTCAGTCTCTGTTCCATCACAAATCCCTGCTGTTTTTGAAGAGAGGATACATTTTGGGTCACAAGTTTTTTGGGTTACTTTGTGTTCCTGTTTGCTTCACTGGAGCTTCTGCCTGGCCACAGGAGGTAGCCTCACCAGACTTCATATTCCCAATGCTGAGTAACAGCTAAGCATGCATCCATTGATTCTTGGGTGCCTCCCATATCCCATGTCTCTGTATCATTTTGGAGATGCTTCTCTGGACTGCATATTTCCACATATACTTGTGGCTATCTCACCAAACCCCTGCTTTTCCCCACATCACACCCTGATACCCCCCAACTCCTCTCATGATATCCTTTCTCACCCACTTCCCTCCCACCATCTTTCCTCTATTCCCATTAGGTTCCCCCTTCCAATTGATACTCAAGCATCCTCACTTGTATGCTCCTTCCTGTCCAGCTTCCTTGGGTCTGTGGAGTGTAGCAGTGGAATTTCAGCTCCAGAAATCCACATACTTTTTGCCTAGTCACCTGGCTTTCTGTGACCTCTGGTATTCCACAATAATTGGACCCAAGATGCTGGAAGATTTTTTTTTTTAGCCGAAGAGAAATAAGTTCACACAGTTGGATGTGCACTGAAGTTCTTCACCCTCTATGCTTTTGTGGATTATAGTGTCTACTGCTGTTAGTGATGGCCTATGATAAGTACTAGGCCATCAGCAACCCATTTCTCTACACAGTGAATATGTCCAGCAGGCTGTACTCCTTCCTCATGGCTGGGGTTTACCAGTGGAAAAAGTAGACTCATTGATACACACAACCCTAACCTCTGCTGTGTTTCTGTGGGTCCAATGACATCAGCAAATTTTTTGTAGTGTTCCTCCTCTTCTATTAATATCCTGCTCAGACACAGCAGCCAGTGACTTAGCAATATTCAGAATTTTTTGATTTATTGAATTAAACATCATTTCTGGACTTCTGTCTCTAACTGTAACATCATCTCATCAGTCTTGAAGATCTGCTCTGCGAAGGGGAGGTTCAAAGCTTTCTGTACCTGTGCCTACCAACTGAGTATAGTTACAATTTTTCAGAGAACTCTATTTTTTTTTTTTGTATTTCTGGACAAATTCTTCCTACTCTCTAGATCAAGGCAAAATGACATCACCATTCTACACCCTGGAGTTTTCAGTGTTTTCCTTTCTGTTTATAGCCTGAAGAAAAAGGATGTAAAACAAGCTCTGGAAATGTTGAAAAATAAAAGATGATACCAGTTTAAGATATACGTATACAAGAGTGCTTTAATTCAACCTGAGTCACAGATAAAAGACATTTAACCATACACCAATTAATAAAACCATATTATCAATTTTAGCATCTAATTTAAAAAATATAGTGCTTCTATGTTTAGGTTTTATCAAACATCATATTATATTCTCTCTTTTTAGAAAATTTTCTAACAATTTCCGTTGTAGTCAAGTTGTATGTACCCATCCTATCAGTAAACATCTAATTCAATATGATGTAGTGTATTATTTATTGCCTTTGGGAGATTTAGATTTTTTTGAAGGTAACTAAGTAGCTTAATTGATATTGAGTACTATATATGTTTGAACAATTACTATATATTCTCATAATACACACACACACACACACATATATGTGTGTGTGTGTGTGTGTGAGAGAGAGAGACAGAGAGAGAGAGAGAGAGAGAGAGACAGAGAGAGAGAGAGAGAGAGACAGAGAGAGAGAGAGAGAGAGAGAGAGAGAGAGAGAGAGAGAGAGAAAGGAGAGAAGAAAACTGTACTTAAATCTGTTGACTCCAGAGCTCCAGAGAAGCCTCTCTAATCCAGTTTTAGGATATAATCTTTCTAGGAGGTACATACTCTGTCTCAGTACAGAAAAAAAAGCAAATATGATTGTATGGGAGGTAACATGGTTTGCATCATGAATCTGACAACTAGTGATCTGGCGTGTGTACACTTATGTTTGGAAGATCAACCAATGTTTGATTAATACAAGTAACAGTCATGGCAATGTGTAACTGGGTGTTAGAAGTGTCTCCCGTTTTTTTTTTCTTTAGCTTCTTATTTATTCCTTTTCCTCCCTTGGTCCTAAGCATTCATTATTCTGCAACTATTTCTTAAATTGCTATATGAAATGAGAATGTATGAACATACATTTGCTCAAACACTGAATGGCCCTAATTATTAAAATTTCAATATCATAGGTAGAAAACATGAGATATAAAATAACAAAATAAAACTCCATATAATATAAAATTTAGTAATTCTCATCAACCCTTGTTAAGGCAACCCTACCTAAGAGTATGGCATATTCTAAGGACATACATATATACTTTGGAATTTGAAGAAAGTAGTTGTACATACAAACCTATGCCCCAAATGCAAGGGGTTCCACATTTGTAAAACGAAATGTTACTAAATCTCAAAGGAAATATTGAACCTCACAAAATAATAGTGGGAGACTTCATCACCTTACTCTCAACAATGAGCAAATCCTGGAAGCAGAAACTAAACAGAGACACAGTGAAACTAGCAAAAGTTATGAACCAAATGAATTTAACAGATATCTACAGAACATTTCACGCTAAAACAAAAGAATATACCCTCCTCTCAATACCTCATGGTACCTACTCCAAACTTGACCATATAATTATAAGTTCTAGAACAAAAAGGAACAAATATACTCAAGAGGAGTAGGCAGCAGAAAATAATCAAACATCCGTACTCTTATAAATTCACTTCAAGCTTTACCATAAAGAATCTAGTGATATATATTTTGGAACTTTCAACTGTAACTTGGCCACAATCACTAAGATTTGCTCTTTTGTAATAATTATTAGAGCAGCATATTACTTATGTGCTATTTTGAGTTCATTTTCCTATCATTTTCATTATCTTTATCTAAGTCATTTTCTCTGACTTAGAAAGTGATATATTTTTTACAATGGAATACTATGAAGAAAAAAATCAAGTACTCCATTTTTTTATTCAAGGTCTTCCACTGCACAATTTTCCTGCAATCCAGATCTGCATTCCAGTCGGGCAGTGGTGGCGCATGCCTTTAATCCCAGCACTTGGGAGGCAGAGGCAGGTGAATTTCTGATTTCGAGGCCAACCTGGTCTACAGAGTGAGTTCCAGGACAGCCAGGGCTACCCAGAGAAACCCTGTCTCAACCCACCCCCAAAAAAGACAGATCTGCATTCCATTCATTTAGCCTGCATCTCAGTAGTGCTTCTGACACCCAGTGAGATGGTCATGCCCCAATCCCCTGTCTCCAAGGACAGCAGCCAGTCCAGTAGCCTTGATGTCCACCTAATCCAAAGCCAGAAAATCCTAGACAGATATCTTTCAGACCCAAAGAGACCACAGATGTCAGTCCAGACTACTATACCCAGCAAAACTCTCAATGGCCATAGATTGAGACACCAAGATATTCCATGAGAAAAACCAGATTTAAACAATATCTTTCTACCAACCCTGACCAACAGTGGATACTAGAAGGGAAACTCAAACCCAGTTAGGCTAACTACACTCAAGAAAGCAATATAAATAAAGAATTATACAACATTAAAGGCAAAAGAAGAGAATCACACAAGCATGCACTGCGCACACACACACACACACACACACACACACTCATAAACTTACTCAGAGATTCTCACACAAACATGTAACAAAATATTATATTTTTCTCCCCAGCCACTTAGTTGCTACCTGTTGGCTTGTATCTGTCTCCTGGGAACACTGTCCTTTTTCTTCTATCTCTTCACTACTCCTGCTCTTGAATCTTTCTTTTATACATTCACTATTTCCATGAATCCTTTCTCTTCCTGCCATTGTCCTACCTCCTATTTCCTGCCTCAACTCATTAGTCATTGGCTGTTTTATTAAAAGGTGATACTCATAAGAAATCCATTCTCTCTCTCTCTCTCTCTCTCTCTCTCTCTCTCTCTCTCTCTCTCTCTCTCTCTCTCCACACACACACACACACACACACTCACACACACACACACACACAAATACACACACACAGAGTCTAAAACAGTGACACCAAAATAACAAACGAAAAATTGTTTCTCTTAATATCTCTTATCTTCAGTGAATTCATGCCATAGGGAAAAAAGACACAGGCTAACAGAGTAACTGTGCAACCAGCATCCATTATTCTGCTGCATACAAGAAACACATATCAGCAACAATGATAGATATTACCTCAGAGTAAATGGATGGAAAAAAATGTTTTAAGCAAAAGAAATAAGCTGGAGTAGCTATTCTAATATCTAATAAAATAAACTTACTACCAAAAGCTATCAAAAGAGATGGGAAAGGACACTGAATACTCAACCAAGAAAAAATCCACCAAAATGACATCTCAATTGTGAACATCTATTTCCCGAATACAAGGGCATCCACATTCATAAAAGAAACATTAATAGAACTTAAATCAGACAATGAACCCTACACATTATCAGTGGGAAACTTCAATACTCCACTGTCACCAGTGGCCAGGTAATCAAAACAGAAACTAAATGGAGAAATAATGAAACTAACAGAAGTTATGAATCAAATAGACCTAACAAATACCTGAAGAATAATTCATCTAGAGAAGAATATACTTTCTTCTCAGAACTGAAACATTCCCATAACTAATCACGTACTAGGTCAAAAAGCACTCCTGCAGCTGGAGAGATGGCTTAATGGTTAAGAGCACTGACTGTTCTTCCGAAGGTCCTGAGTTCAAATCCCAGCACTACATGGTGGCTCACAACCATCCACAATGAGATCTGATGCCCTTCTTCTGGAGTGTCTGAAGACAGCTACAGTGTTCTCATATAAATAAAATCTAAAACAAAACAAAACCAAAACAAAACATACTAAAACAACCTCTTTCATCTTCTTATATTACTATAGATATAAGCTGGATTTTAACATCAACAAAAGAAACAACAGAAAGCTTACAAACTCATGGAAAGTGAACAACTCTCTACTTAATGACCTCTGTGTCAAAAAAAGAGAAAGAAAGAAATAAAAGACTTTCTAGAATTCAATGAAAATGAAGGCATAACATTCTTAAACTTATGGGACACAATGAAAACAGTGCTACGAGGAAAGTTCATAGCATGGAGTGCCTTCACAAAGAAATCAGAGAGTTTTTATATTAATAATTTAAAAGCACTCCTGAAATCTCTAGTACAAAAAAGAAGCAAACATGCCCAAGAAGAGTAGATGGCAGGAAATAATTAACCTCAGAGCTGAAATCAACCAATTAGAAACAAATAATCACCAAATAAAGAGCTGGTTCTTGGAGAAAATCAACAAAGTAGATGAAACCTTAGGCAAACTAAGTAAAATGCACAGAGGCAGTACTAAAATTAACAAAATCAGAAATGAAAAGGAGACATAACTACAGACACTGAGGAAATACAAAGAATCATCATGTCTTACTTCAAATGCCTGTACTCCACAAAATTGAAAAATGTAGGATATGAAATTCATGATTGTCTTGATAGATTCCATTTACCAACATTAAACTAAGATCAAGTTAAAAATTGTACCTGTCCTATAACCCCTATGGAAATAAAAGTAGTCAGTAGAAATCTCTCAACAAAATCATATCCATGCTAGATGGTTTTAGCAAAGAATTCTAGACCTTCAAAGAAGAATAAATATAAATTCCTCTCAAACTATTTCACAGAATTGAAACAGGAACATTGCAAAACTCATTCTTTGATGTCATAGTCAATTTGATACCTATACCATATAAGGACTAAACAAAGAAAGAGAATTTCAGACCAATCTCCCTTATTAACATTGAAACAGAAATACTCAATAAAATAATCACAAACCAAATCCAAGAACACATCAAACACATCATCAAGCATGATCAAGTATGTTTAATTCTAGTGATGCAATATACAAATACCCATCAATGTAATCCACCATATGAACAAATTGAAAGAAAAATCCAAGCATATGATCATCTCAGTATGAAAAGCCTCTGACAAAATCCAACATCCCTTCATATTAAAAGTATTTGAGAGATCAGGGATACAAGGTACATATCTAAACATAAAAAAGTCAATATACTTTTAAAAGTCAAGAAGCCAATAGCCAAAATCAAATTAAATGGAAACTTAAAGCAATTCCACTACAAACAGAGACAACGCAAGGCTGTGCACTTTCCATTTATCTTTTCAATATAGTACATGAAGTTCAAGCTAGAGAAATAAGAAAACTAAAAGAGATCAAGGAGATACAAATTAGAATGGAAGAAATCAAAGTATTACTATTCATGGATCATATAATAATAGTATGCATATATGGTCCCCAAAACTCTACAAAATAACTCCTACAGCTAATAAACATCAACAAAGCAGCTGGATACAAAATTAACTCTAAAAAATCAGTAGCTACTCTTTATACTAATGATAAATGTATGAAAAAGAAATCGGGAACAACATCCTTCACAATAGCCACAAATAATATAAAATATCTTGCCATAACTCTAAGTAAGTGAGAAATTGGCATGACAAGAACTTCACTTCCCTGAAGAAAAAAATTTGGGGAAGATAACAGAATTTGAAAAGATCTCCCATGTAGATGGATTAGTAGGATTAACATAGTGAAGATGGGTATCAAAGGAAAAACAATCTACAGATTTAATGCAATTCAAAAGATTACAACACAATTCTTTACAGAGCTTGAAAGAACTTCTTATGGAACAACAAAACTCTCAGGATAGTATGGGACAAGTGTACTATATCATGAGGTAGATGAAGTGGTAAGGTTAATTGAGCACAGACTCCATTAATCTCAGAATTGAGGATGGCGGGCATGGAGTCACTCTCTGCCTACATCTATTTTCTGTGGAGCATGTAACCACAAGACCCCACTCAGAACTATAGCAATCAGTCATGTAGCATAAAATCCTGGAGTTATCGATGCTTTATCTACACATGCCCCTACAGTGTTCAGGCAAAGAGCTTTTCTTCCAGGGCATTCTTTCCTGCAATTGGCATTTTGTTTATGTTTCACCCTGAGTAAGGTATATTCATTCACATCTGCCATGAAATAAAACAGTTTAAATGAGCAAGAACCTTTTCTTCATCATAATGAGGAAGCCTTCTTCATAAAGAGCCATGCCTAAGTCTCTCTTCCAGCACCACACTACTCTTGGCACTCATTTGGAGTCAAACAAGTCCATGTCCCAGATTTTGCAGGCTCTACCTTCCCTTTTCTGCCTGGTACATGGGCATCCTGAGGAGAAGCATGAACTGGAACTTCATTCCTGACTCCCTGGGGTACAGCATCAGTGCCTATTCACATAGGATACTGGGAACCTCAGCAGTTGTTTAGTACTGTGGAAAATATGGACTGAGACTTCTTACTGTCTTCTCTGAGCAGCTTACTAGCTACGCTTTGGCTCCCAAGCAGAGTGGAAGACATGCAGCCTGGCAGTTTAGCTAAAACAATCTTATATAATAAAGGAGTTTCTGGGGTTATCACCATCCCTGAATTTAAGATATACTATACAACAATAATAAAAACTGCATGGGACTGATTTAATGCCTGATTGAGACACGCTTACAACAGATAGGTTGATCAATGGAATCAAATCAAAGAAATAAACACATGCATCTATGGGCACTTGAATTTTGACAAAGGAGCGAAAACCATACAAAAATATCTTCAACAAATAGGGCTGGTCAATCACTAATTATTATCCCAGAAGCTTGGAACATCCAAGATACAATTCATAGATCAAATGAAGCTCAATATGAAGGAAAACCAAAGTATGGATTCTTTGGTCTTCTTATAAGGAGGAACAAAATACCCATGGGAGGAGATACAGAGACAAAGGTTGGAGCAGAGACTGAAGCAAAGACCATCCAGAGACTGCCCCACCTGGGGATCCATCCCATATACAGGCACCAAACCCAGACACTATTGTGCATGCCAACAAAGCTCTTGCTGACAGGAGCCTGATACAGCTGTCTCCTGAGAGGCTCTGCCAGTGCCCAACAAATACAGAGGGTAGTATCAGCCAATCATTGGACTGAGCACAATGTCCCCAATGGAGGAGCTAGAGAAAGGACCTGAGGAGCTGAAGGAGTTTGCAACCCCATAGGAGGAGCAACATTATGAACCAACCAGCTTCCCCCAGAGCTCCCAGGGGCTAAACTACCAACCAAAGAGTACACATGGGGGGACCCATGGCTCCAGCTGCATATGTAGCAGAGGATGGCTTTGTTGGACATCAATGGGAGGAGAGGCCCTTGGTCCTGAGAAGACTCGATGCCCCAGTATAGGGGAATACCAGGACAAGGAAGCGGGAGTGGGTGGGTTGGTGAGCAGGGGAAGGGAGGAAGGGGTAGAGTGTTTTTGGAGGGGAAACCAGGAAAGTGAATAACATTTGAAATGTAAATAAGGAAAATTTCTAATAAAAAAAATAGTGCTGGTCTAACTGGAAGTCTGGGTCAATAAGAATGACAATAAACCTATATTTATTACTTTGCACCAAATTTAAGTACAAGTGGATCAAAGATTTCCATGTAAAACCAGATACACTACATCTAATAGAACAGGAAATAGGAGATAGTCTTGATCTAATTGGTACAGGAGAAAACTTCCTGAACAGAACACCAATGGCCCATTCCCAAAGATCAATAATTAAGGAATATGACCTCGGGATTGGAGAGATGGCTAAGAGGTTAAGAGCAGTGACTCCTCTTCCAGAGGTACCGAGTTCAATCCCCAGCAACCACATGGTGGCCCACAACCATCTGTAAATGAATCTATGCCCTCTTCTGCTGTGACCAAGGATAGCCACAGTGTACTCATATACCTTAAATAAATAAATAAATCTTAAAAAATAAAAGAAATAGAACCTTATGAAACTGAATAGTTTCATGGGCAACGTCAATAGGTCAAAATAACAGCCTATGGATTGAGAAAAGATTTTTATCAATGATACATCTGAGAGATGGCTAATCTCCAAAATATATAAACAACCCAAAAAGGTAGACACCAGAAACTCAAATAAAGTAACTAGAAATTGAGGTACACAGCTAAAGAGAGAATTATCAGCAGAGGAATCTCTATTGTCTGAAAAAGAAAAAAACACTTAAAGAAATGCTCAAAGTCCTTAGTCATCAGAAAAATGCTAATTCAATGACTTGAGATTATACCTTATACCTATTAGAATAGCTAAGATCAAAACCTCAAGGAAGAATCCATGCTGTAAAGGATATAGAGCAAGGGAAACACTCCAATATTGTTGGTGGCAGTGCAAACTTGTACAATCAGTATAGAAACCAATTTTGTATTTTCTGTGAAAATTGTTAATAGTTCTACCTAAAGACCCAGCCACAGCACTCCATTCCTTAGCATATAGCCAAAAGATGCTCCAACATCCCACAAAGACATTTACTTGCTCATGTATGTTCATAACAGCTTTACCCATAAAGGAAAGAAGCTGGAAACAACCCTGATGCCCCTCAACTTAAGAATGGAAGTAGAAAATGTAGTTTATTTACACCATGGAATATTATTCAGCTGTTAAAAATAATGACGTCATGAATTGTGCAGGCAAATGGATAGAACTAGAAAATACCATGCTGAGTGAGGAAACCAAGACGCAAAATACCATGCATGATATATGCACACTTGTAAGTGGATATTAGTCAAAAAGTACTGGGTACCCATGGTACACTCCACAGAACCAAAGAAGCTAAATGAAAAGGGAGGCCCAAGGGAAGATGCTTCAATCTCACTGAAAAGAGGCAATAAAATAGTCATAGGAGGCAGATGGAGTGAGGGAACTAGGTGGGAAAGGGGATATGAATAGGAATGTGGAGGGGGGTTCAGAAACAAGTGTGAGGATAGACAGGAGAGATAGCCAGACGGCAAGGAGACTGAACAGGAATCTACAGTTCTTGGGGGTGGTGGGGTTTAGTATGTATTTCCAGAATGTGAAAGAAACCTTGTATAGACCTCCCAGATATCTATGAGAGTAATTCTGAGACTCCTAAAAGTGGGGATATGGAATCTTAAGTGGCTACCTCCTGTAGCTATGCAGTTCCCTCAGTGGATGAATAAGAACACTAACCCACCCAGAAAACTTTCAAGGCAAAATTTGTCCTATATTTAAGAAATGCAGTTACAAAATGGATCAGAGTCTGAGGGAATGGCTATCCAGTAATTGCCTCAATTTGAGACCCTTCCCAAAGGCAAGCCACAGTCCCTGACACTGGTAATGATACCCTATTTTACTTGGAAATGGGAGCCTAGCAAAACTGTCCTCTGAGAAGATCCACCCAGCAGCTGACTGAAACAAGTGTAGAGGCTCACAACTAAAAATTGGACAGATCTCAGGGAGATTAGGAAGATTTGAGAGGAGTATTGAGTTCCTTGGAAGGCATAAGATCTCTACAGAAAATCCAATAGAATCAACTAACCTGGATCCTTAGAGGATCTCAGAGACTCAACCACCAAGTGAAGTGCATACACAAGCTGCACCTACTATCACACATATATGCAACAAATGTGCAGTGGTGTCTTCTTGTGAGACCCCTAACAATTAGAGCAGGGGCTTTCCCTAAAGCTATTCCTGTAAATGGATTCCCTAGTTCCCTAACTGGACTGCCTTGTCTGGCTTCAGTGGGAGAATATGTGTCTAGCCCAGCAGAAGGATTTATATGCCAGGGTTATAGTACACACAGGACATGCCATCATCCTCTCAGAAGGCAAGTCGGGGAAAGGAGGGACAGTGTGAGGGGCAGACTGAGAAGAGGGGGCAGAGATTGGAATATAAAGTGAATAAAGAAATCAATAGATGATAGATAGATAGATAGATAGATAGATAGATAGATAGATAGATAGATAGATAGATAGATAGATAGATGATAGATAGATAGATAGATAGATAGATAGATAGATAGATAGATAGATAGATAGATAGATAGATAGATAGATAGATAGATTCATAGGAACTGGACTAAGGCTTTCAGATAGAACATTTGTCTACTATGTGCAAGCCCTGAATTCAACTCCCAGCACTGAAAAAAATAATAATTTGGAATTGTAAAATTTACTCATTCGTTTCAGACTAACACTGTAAGAAACCACTTTGACAATAATGTATCTTTTATTGGATATTTTATTTATTTACATTTGAAAAGTTATCCCCTTACCCAATTCCCCCCCAGAAAACCCCTATCCTATCCTCCCTCCTGCTGCTCCTATGAGGGTGTGCCCCCACCTACCCACCCACTCCCTCCTCCCTGTCCTTGCATTCGCCAACACTGGGGCATTGAGCCTTCACAGGACCAGGGGTCTCTTCTTCCATTGAAGCTACAGTCCCTCCATGTGTACTTCTTGGTTGGTGGTTTAGGCCCTGGGAGTTCTGGTTGATATTGTTGTTCTTCCCATGGGGTTCAAAACCCTTCAGGTCCTTCAGTCTTTTCTCTAACTCCATCAGGGATCCCTTAATCAGATCAACAGTTGACTGCAAGCATCCACTTCTGTGTATGTCAGGCTCCGGCAGAGCCTCACAGGAGACATCTATATCAGGCCCTGTCAGTAAGCACTTGTTGGCATCCACAATAGTGTCAGGGTTTGGTAATTGTATATGGGATGGATCGTAGGTGGGGCAGTCTCTGGATGGCTCTTCCTCAGTCTCTGCTCCACACTTTGTCTCCATATTTGCTCTCATGAGTATTTTGTTCCCCCTTCTAAGAAGGAGTAAAACACCCACATTTTGGTCTTCCTTCTTGAGCTTCATGATCTGTGAATTGTATCTTGGGTATTTCAAACTTTTGGGCTAATATCCATTTATCAATGAGTGCATACCATGTGAGTTCTTTTGTGATTGGATTACCTCACTCAGGATGATATTTTCTAGTTCCATCCATTGGCCTAAGAAATTCATGAACTCATTGTTTTTAATAGTTGGGTAGTACTCCATTGTGTAAATGTACCACAATTTCTGTATCCTCCTCTGTCGAAAGACATCTGGGTTCTTTCCAGGTTCTGGCTATTATAAATAAGGCTGCTATGAACATAATGGAGCATGTGTCCTTGTTATATGTTGGAGCATCTTTTGGATATATACCCAGGAGTGGTATCTGACATATAAGATACTTGTCATTTTGCCATGCAGTCAAAAAGTATCTGTATTGAAAGAAAGGATTTTTGTTTACAAAAAATCAATTGTGAAGGACACCAAATCAGTAAGAAATTTCATAGGCATAGCATGGAGAGCATGGCCAGAATAAAGGTGAGGAAAGAAAATTAATTATAAAGATCTAAAATTCATACAGAATTTGGCTTGAGAGATAGCTCAGAATATTAAGGGATTGGTGCATAAGCATAAGTGCATCATGTTACATGGGTAAATTCCAAATAAGAAAGCCAGGGGCCATGATACACAGCTATAAACCCAGTGGTTAGGGAGACAGAGGCATGTGCTTATCTGGGTCTGTGTAACCTGTCATAGGAAAGTACTTGGTGAGTTCCAGGCCAGTAAGATGTTCCATCTCCAAAACAAGATGGATGACAGCATGTGCCATTGGGAAGCACTATCCAAGGCACACACCCAAACATGTACACATACACATCATACAAAATTCATCTAGATATTGTCTGTGAACTGATGATGGATACAGAACACATAAGCAGAACAGTTAGTTATGGGAAAGTGATGTTTGACATGGAAGACATTTTCAAGTTTTGTTTCTTTGCAGTCACAGGGTCAGGGGTGCTTTCTTCTTTGACAATTTGGAAAACCCTAGATTCTACTGTTCAGATGGTATCTGAAAACAAAAGAACTGTTCACATTTGTTTCACTGACATTTGTCAAAGTTTATAAATTAGTCGTTGCACGTTGCAAAAATGTTTTATTGTTATTTTTGCAGAAATTCTTATAATGAGAAGTAAATATACTTCATTTTAAAATTGCTTATAACTATGACATTTGCTAATTGCACTACAAAATTGCATAACATCAAGCAAATTTAATTTCTAAAGTTTTATTGTATGTAGAATGCTTACTTAATAAAGCAGAAAGCAGCTTGAAAGACTACAGATTCAAAAGACTCTAGATAGCAAAGTATGAAGGCAATATTGATAGACAGTGAAAGTCAATGATACACAGATATTGTCTTGATTGGTTACTCCTGTGAGTCCTCTCATTTAAAGTTGTGAGATAATGTATTTTCCTTACCTGGACTTATGGTTTATAAGCTTGGCCTGACATTAATTTTAGTATTTACAACAAAAGGGAAAAAATTTTATATACATATGAGTTTTTCTGTTTATATGAAAATATCAACTTGAACTCTAACACTTAAGAAAATCTATATCATATTTAGTTTCTGTAATTTGCCCTGAGGGAATCTAAAAACGCTTCAGCTTCAGTGTTTGTTGCCAGCCTTTGAACTCCATCACCCTTTGCAGCCTCTGTAGCCATCATTCCACTCTCGGTTTCTGGTTCATGCTATTTCTGGTTCATGCAATTTCTGGTTCATGCTATTTCTGGATCATGCTATTTCTGGATCATGCTATTCAGTGTAATCATTTTGTGTTCATAATGTGTAACTAGATTGTGTCTCCTAATTCAATGTCCCCCACATTTACCACATACTACAAGACTTTTTTTTTTACTATACCTGAACTAAGTTTTTCTCTATCCACTTAGTTGCTAAAGACACTTAGATTCACGAAATATTCTGTTATGAATTATGCCAAAATGAACACCACTGTTTAAGTATCTCACAAGAATACTGGTTTGATAGTGTAGGTCACATAATTAATGGTACAATTGATAAAACATGATATTCTTATTGTCATAACTTGAGGAACTCACACATTTTCATATAATACCTACTCTAATTTATATTTCACAAAGTATCAAAAATTCATTTATCCCCTAATCCTATCCATTAGCTTTCATCTTCACTCATTTTTAAATTTGAGTCATTACTAATGTTTGAATATTTGTGTCATCCTTATGGCATTCAGAGAACAATTTTATAGACTTGAATATCTACTTCTACGTTTCTATGTATTCAAAGAACTCAGATCACAAAGCTTGCACAACAAATATGCTTATCTGCTGAGTGTTCTTGTCAATAACTCTGGTTTCTTCTTAAATTATTTTATGTGTATGCCTGCATGTTTGTGTGAAGTCATGTACACTTGAGTGTTACTGCAAAAAGAGGCCAGATGCAGCAAGATTGGCCTGCATCTAATTGCAGGCATTGGCGAGAAACCTTGCATGGGTGGTGGGTCTTGAACTCAGGTATCTAGAAGAGCTGTATATGTTTTTAACTGACAGACTGTCTCTTCACCACAAAACCCTCCCGAGCTCGATCTTTCAGCTTTTTGATGGTAGTCATTAAAGGAGGGAAAAAATGACACCACAATCTATTGTCATCTGTTTTTCTTTAATGACTAAATTGTTGAGCTCTCTCATGCATCTATCTATAAGCCATACTAATGTCTTATAAATATATACTCATGAATTTCACACAGTTTTGTTATTCTTAATATTGAAGTGTTAAGTACATTTCTTTAAGGTAGACTTTCACAGTTTTATGGCTTTAATGTTAAAGTTGTTTGACAACATTTCACATCGCTACGTCTAGTCTCAGTGAGATTCGTGTTGAAAGTACCTGTATCTTTGAGTCAAACTACTAATGTGAGCAGAGTAGCACTGCCCTCTGGAAGCTATCATATATGATCAATTTATATCCTCAGTGATATTATAAGAATTCTGCATTTTAAGAGCAAAGAGTGACCTTGCTCTTTTCAAAAAATAATGAAAAAAAATTGAAAGAAAGGAAAATAAAAAAGAAAGGAAAAAAGTCAGTTCAGTACCATTACCATTCACCCTCTTACCATATTGCTTACTTAGTTTGCCCTATCAAAAACTGTAACTTAAATTCTGATGCCTCAGTTTCCTTCCTTATCTATAATTGTCTGTGATTAGTGTTATTCACATCTATATTCATAGTTTAATTATTAATAAAATTGATTATGATTCTTGGACTATTATTCATGTACAAGTAAAACTCACCCATTTGACAAATAACAGTTTTTACCCATATATTCCACAAAAATGACTTGATGACCTTTAAGAAACTTAAATGGGTTTATAAAATGTTCCATAGAGGCAGACTGAATAAATTTAATGATTTTCAGTTTCTCTGTTTTAAGCTATCATAAATTGTTTACTGATGTACTATATGACAGTTTATTTCAGATAAAAATTAGATATTTAATACTCAGGTTCTACTGTTTACATTAATATATGGATTCAAGAAGCTCCAACCTATGGCCACAGGTGCCTCAGGATATATAGAAATGTAGTCTCCTAATAATCATAACCTAAAATATTATTTTATGGGAATGTGTGTATGTGTGTATATATGTGTATATCTGTATGTTTCTGTGTACATATGTGTGTGCATGCATATGAGAGGAGTACAATGTGTGCATACAGAAATGCATACCTTTGCTCTAACAAAGGCTGAAGGAACATATCAGTTTTCCTTCTGTATACATCTTCACAATCTCAGTATGTGTATATATGGACACATACACGTGGGGGTCAGTGCACGTGCTTGTGGGTCTGATAATATTATTCACTTATCTGAAACTAAACTGGCTACAGAGAAGATCCATAAATGCTTCTCTATTGATTCCAGCAGTATTAGGTCTATAGTAGCTTGTATAGTCTTGCCATATTTTAACATAGGTGATGGGTTTTAAAACCGAGGTTATATAATTGAATCAAAAGCTTTCTTACTCACTGAACCATCTTATCGTCTGCCCATTACAACTTTGTTTTATTATCTTATATACTTGTTTATAAGATTCTGTAGTGTTAAATTTGTTGAAAAACATGTCTCTTGAATGTCAGAATGTTGGGTGCAACTGATTGAAGTTAAATGCAGTAACTGTATGATCAAGAAATTTGTGCACTGGAAAAAAGCCACTGGGAACACCAAAGCAGATTTATCATAGTTAATATTATGTCTAAATTATATATAGATTAATAGTAGATAGAAATATTTCTTTCACATTTATGTTGTGAAATAAAAGAGTTGCCATAAATTTGAGATGCAATATATTAATTTTAACTGTCTCATTAACTCACTTAGTAACTCATTCAACACACATTGATGTTAAAATACTACTGTTAAATTTGAATAATGTTGAATGATAGAATAACAGCAAATTTTGGAATATTTATTGGTTGAATTGTTAAGGTATCTATATGTGCTTTTATATTACAGGTTTCAATTAGGTATATTTTACTATAAAAACTGTAATCAAATGGTATTTTATTCATATCAAAATATACTATTCTTTCAAATTCATTTCAAAATATACTATTTTACTGAATACAGATGGATTAGTATGCATAGATTGTTTCAAAAGAGAATATATTTCAGGCTATTATTCAAAGTAGCAGAGGCATGATAGAAGCATAAACTGATTATACTTTCAGGATATGAAAAAAAAGCTGATACATTTCTTCATTTCCTGTGTAAGAAGCATTCCAGAGCGCCAAGCACTACTTTACACTTAACAGTTTTTTCAGTGCAGCAATCACCTCCTTGTTTCTAAGGCTGTATATCATTGGATTTAACATGGGAGTCACAATGGTGTAAAATAGAGAGAACAGTTTGTCAGTTCCTGGAGAATGGGTGGACTTTGGCCTCAAGTATGTAACAGTAGCTGATCCAAAAAACAGAAACACCACAAGCAAATGGGAAGAACATGTTGAGAATGCTTTTGCCCGTCCTGTGGCTGTTGGTAACTTCAGAATGGTAGCAATGATTTTGCTGTAAGATGCAAGAATCAACATAAAAGGGACTGCAGCAAACAAGAAGGCCACTAAATAGACAGATAGCTCATTAATTGAAGTGTCTCCACAGGCCAGCTTGAGAATGGGCGGTATGTCACAGAAGAAGTGGTTGATTTGGTTAGAATTGCAAAAATGTAGAGAGAATATCTGACAGGTTTGTCCTATCTGGACTGGGATGCCTCCAAGCCAGGAGCCCACTGCCAGCTGAGTGCACCTTGTTGGGTTCATGACCAGAGGATAGTGCAGAGGGTTACAGATGGCCACATAGCGGTCATAGGACATCACAGCCAGCAGGAAGCATTCAGTGGCTCCCAGCATAAGGAAGAAACACATCTGTGTGGCACAGCTGAGGACAGAAATGTTTCTTTCTTGAGTAGCAATGTTAAACAGAATCCTAGGAAGAGTGACTGATACATAACAGATTTCCAGAGTAGAAAAATTTGCCAGGAAAAAATACATGGGTTTTTGTAGTGCAGGATCAACTCTAGTTATCAAAATTATGAAACTATTTCCAATCAAGATGAGTAAGTAAATTATGGAGAACATTCCAAACAGAATCCCTTGTAAGTTAGGAATGTCTGAAAATCCCAGGAGGAGAAAGTCTGTCACAGCAGAAACATTGTCCTCTGACCTGGTTTCTGTGAATTTCATCTGTTGGGATGATTCAAAGAAAAGTGACAAGAATTTTCCTGTCCTTGGATCCATTTTATCAGACATAAAGTAATGGTGACACTCTTTCAATATTTCCATTGCCCTTGAGGAAAAATTATATGCCTTGTATATGCATCAAATTTTCATAAGTAAAGATTTGTTCCTAAAAAGCATAAAAAAATGTCCTATGTATTTTCTAATACATTAAATGTTGTGTATTTTGTGTGGTTTGATAGTAGACCCTTGTAGATTAATTTTCCTCTTTTAAGTCACATAGGCAATCTCTGCTTATCAATATTTTAATAATCTATTTTTCAGATTGCATGTTTCTATTTATGTGTATCTAAGATGTTTGCCTTTATTGCTATTGTTTTTGTCTGTTGAAAATCTTTAGAAAACAAAATTAATTCTCAAACTAAGAAAGCATTTTTAAAAATACAGGAATTTATTTTTATTCTAGTACTTTATGCTCATTTATCTGTCATCTTCTTTAAATGAATTCTTGCCATTCCTACAGTTACTCTTATTTTAAGTAATGCATTTAACATTGAAATGTACACAGGGCTTATACTTCTCCGATTAAATGTATAAAATGATGAGATAAAGGCTGAAAGTCTTATATGATTGCATGAGTTCAGAAAAGCTTTTATTTTGGCAGAAATAAATAAATCACTAATAATAATAATTCTATACTATTTTCATATTAACTTACCAGATTTGATTTTTAACCACTAATTATATCTTTGACTACAGTGGGTTGCAGACATGTTTTAATGATGCTCATTCTTGACCATCTTAAAATGTATATTTTTATGCCTGTGATCTACAACTTATTCCTATAAAGCAGATAAATATGTGAATAGCTGAAATGAAGTCTTGATAAAAGAAAAATAATACCTTTAAGTGAATAAAATATCTAAACTTGTTGATATAAGTTAACACAAAAGATACTGCCCATATGGATATTTTCTTTAAAATATTGGCTTTGTATGCAAAATATAGTTCTCATCTTGTTCCTCTTTGACCTGTACTATAACATGTGACAATGAAAAAAATAGAACAATATTTAAGATGAAAAACACTACATACAAGATTCTTTTCAATTGTTCAATTCCCTTTCAATGGATACTTAAAAAGAAAAGACAAGTTCTAGATATGTATAATGTAAGTCAAATTTAGTTTGAGCTTATGTTAAGTTAAATCTTAGTCTTACCTGTATTAATATGTATAAGTTCAGGTAAGTTTGGGTTTTAAGGCTTAAATAATTCTTTTATCTGTAACAGGCAAAACACATTCAAGCATTTAATGTACTGTCCAACACAAACACTGTTTAAGTAGGAAAAGCTGTCTACCCTGGGGATATATTCCTTCTCCATGCTACACTCTAATTCAAGAAAATTTTTGTCCTTCTACTCAAGAAGTTAAGGAAAAGACTATATAAATTGGTTGAGAAAAATAAAATGAAACTGAAGTAAACTACTCCTTTAGCACATTCTGATTTTTTTATTTTCAGTCTATTATTAAGAAAAATGTACATTGAAAGAAGTATCAGAAATTTGCAACAATATGCCCATGTGTTTATGTGTGTGTTTATTTGTGTGTGGGGAGGGGTGACATATGTTCATGTAGGATTATGTTTGATTTGACACTTTTCTCTGTATAGCTGAATATCTGTACCACTCTATCAGTAAAATAAACCAAGATTAAGAAGATAACTGATGCTAACATAGATACAGTACATATTGACAATCTTATCCTCTTTCATACTTCCATTGTCAATGCATGCAAATGCACATGTGATGTTGGTTGCTTTTTAAAAAACACATGGTTTTATTTAAAATTCTGTCAACCATAATTTAATGTATTTTATATCTAAACAGGAAAGTTGTCAATATACATTGTAAAACTACTTGTCAATTTTCTTAGTATTTATTTTCTTAGTTGTTTGCACATACATATCTTTTGTTAAATTTAATTATCAAACACTCAATTAATTTATATCCTGTTCAGAGTTTCTTCTTACTTCTTTTCTCCTAGTCTTTTTCCCTTATCATTCTCATCTACTACTCCTCCCTTTCTCTTCAGAAAAGGGAAGACATTCCATGGATATCACCTAGCCTTGGCACAATGTAATGGCTATTCCTGTTTGTCAACCTAACTATGTCTGGAATGAACTACAATCCAGAATTGGAAGGTTCACCTGTGATCCAGATCTTGAGGCTGGGAGACACAAGTTTCAGACCTGGATATTGACATGGAGATCTTGAGGCATGATTTTTTTTTCTCCTTCCATCCATTTGCCTGGATTTTTTCATGATGTCATTTATTTTACTAACTGAATAAAAAAGTAAAAGTAGCACATGTTTTTATCCATTTTTTTGGTAGGGGGCATTTATGTTGACTCCACTTTCTGGCTATTACAAATAAAGTTGCTATGAACATAGATAAGCAAGTGACTTGTATGTTTGACCATCTTTAGATATATGTCTTGGAGTAGTATAGCTGGGTCTTGAGGTGTATCTATTCCCAATTTTTTAAGAAAACACTAAATAGATTTAGGAAATGGTTGTACAAGTTTGCACTGACATCAGCAATGGAGGAATGTTCACTTTGCTCCACATTCTCACCAGCATTTACTGTTCTTTAAGTTTTTGATCTTAGCCATTCTGACAGTATGTCTCTGGGATGAGCTGAGAAATGGACAGGGGATAGGGTTCTATTGGGAGACTATGGAGATTACCATAGCTGAGACTCCTAGCAGTTGGGGATATGGAGAGTGAAATGGCTCTTCCTGTAGTCAGGCAGGACTTCCAGTGGAGAAATGGGAAAATCAACCTTCCCATAATTCTTTGATATAAAATTTGTCCAGCCTACAAGATGCAGAGATAGAGATGGAGCAGAGACTGAGGGAAGAAACAAGCAATGACTGGCACTGGTTGGGAGCCATTCTATGGAAATGAGCCAACCCCTGATAAGATTAGTGATGCTCTGCTAGTGATGCTTGCAGATAGGAACCTAACATTACATCTCCTAAGATTCTTTATCCAGCAGCAATGGGAACAGATGCAGAGACATACAATCAAACATCGGGTAAATTTTTTGGAGTCTTGAGGAAGAGTAGGGAATAGGATTGAGCAAGCCAGAAACAAGTCAGCCAGAGACAGAGGTCAAGGACACCACAAGAAGACCTACAGAGTCAACTAACATGGGCCCATGTGGACCCACAGAGACTGAAATACCAACCAAAGATCATATAGTGGCTGTATCTCAGCCTTTTAAATATTTGTCACAGATGTGTAGCTTAGTTCCCCTATAGGGTTCTTAACAATTGTTGTGAAGTTTGTCTTTGCCTCCTTTGTGTGGCATTTAATCCCATTCCCCTACCTGTACTGCCCAGTTGGGCCTCAGAAAGAAAGAATGAACTTAGTCCTGCTGCAACTTGATGGCCCAGGGCAGGCTGGTACCCAAAGGGGGTTTCCCATTATCTAAGGAGAAAAGAGGGGTAATTTGGGGAGGGACTTACAAGGGTAGGAATTGGAAGAGTGGGTAAAGACACCAGGATGTAAAGTGCACAGTGCATAAATAAATTAATGAAGAAAAGGAAGATGGAATCTCAGAGTCATTATGATTTGCATTTCTCTGATTACTAAGGATGTTGAATATTTCTTGAAGTTTTTTTTCAGCCATTAGATATTCATCTGTTGAAAATTCTCTGTTTAGATCTTCACCCCATTTATAAATTGGGTTATTTGGGGTTTTATAATATCTAGTTTTTGCATTCTTTATATATTTTAGATATCAGTCTGTCAACACCTAGTGTGTTAATGGGGTCCCAAATGAGGATCACACTAACCAGGACGCAGTGGTTACAGAGCCAGTTCAGCAAATCTACAGTTTACTCAAAGTTTCCAGCTTCTATTAAAGGCAAAGCAGAATAAAGAGTTCCCAGTTTCCAGTTTATACTAAGTGCTGTTTCCCTAACAATAGCTTATTTTAGTTCAAGATGACCCAAACCTCCTTGCAGAATGAGAAATCTGTCTGCAATCCAACTATTAGATGTGTTGCTTAATTATATTATAAACAAGGTTACTTTCTCATGAGAAAAGGGTCAGGAAGGCTACTTCCTCAGGTTTGCAGCTTGCTTGGCAGAATACCAAGATTCTCTGCTTAAGGAACTATGCCTCCTCTTCATTTTAGTATGCTAAAATTAATAAAAATCCTTCATTGCCTAGCAGCTAGAAAGCTGGGAGTAATCTCCTCATGCCATTTCTCTACATCAGCCCTCTGTCAGATATGGGGTTGTTGTAGAATTTTTTCCCATTCTGTATGCTGCTGCACCTATATCTCCCAAGAATTTTATCATGAAGGGACAGTAAATTTTCTCAAAGGGTTTTTCAGCATCTAATGAGATGTTGGTGTGATTTTTTTTCTCCCAATTTTTTTATATTGTGGATTATATTGATAGATTTTTACATTTTCAATCATCAGTGTATCACATGACAAAGTGTCTTTGATCATAGTCATCTGGATTTTGGGGTTACTATACATTTCAGTTCTGATTTCTGAGTTTAACTTTATTTAAAAAAACTTTTTCCATGATCTTTCCCTGATTTTGTAATTCCTCTCCTGACTTCTGGACTAAGTGGCCTGGATTTTTGATAATCAAGTCTTCAGGTCCAGTAGGGTGTCTCCCCTGTGGTCTTTATAGACTGTATAACATATCAGGTTTTGGGTAGCAACACTGACTCTGAGTTTCCTAGAACTGGGACAGCCTAGGATACCTGGTGGAAGCATGGCCTTTAGTAAAGCTGGCCAAGATGAGGGTTAGAATGTTGAGCCTAGGGAATGAGATATGGTTTACAGTTGTTGGATTTGCTTTATAGGGAGCTGACAGGCACAAACCAATGTCTTATCTGGGCTTCCTGGAGTTATTCTGGCATTTGGGAATGCAGGCAGGGTAATTGCCTTAAGGGATGGGGTTCATTTGAGAGATATCGCTGTGCTTTAAGGAAATTTGGCAGGCATAGGGCATAGGTAGGTGTCTTGCCTGTGGTTTCTGAGGCTGGTATGGCCTCTGGAAAATCAGACAGAGTTGGGTGTTGGACTTTGAACCCCAGGAGATGTGGGTCTTATACTTACATTTTAACAACATTTATTTTCTTTAATAACATCACATAGCATACAAAAATCTTCACCTACAAACAAATATGCATTATACTTAATACAGTCATCTCTAAAGAAATTACAACCGTCCCAATGAGATGTTTAAGTTCTTATGCATACAGCTAAGAAACATGATTTTTTTATTATAGTTTTATTTTGTTAGTTGTATTTTCAGTATTATTTAGTAATATTGTCAACATCACATAAGCCAAATATCAAACCTAGATCTCTTGTGTTTAAACAAGTTCCTTGAAGAGTCATTTTGAGGGACCCTAAGGGCTTTTTCCATTCTAAGACCCTCATTACAGCTCCCTCCCCCATGCCCTACCTGGGGTCAAGGCTAGGCCAAGTTCCTTTCTCCAGTCACAGGATGCTTGATCCTTGGTCCTATGAAGGTTTGATAGATGCCCCAGGGTGGGGAGGTAGGAGTGGGTGGGTGGGTAGAGGAATACCCACATAGAAGCAGGGAGAGGGGGAACAGCAGATGGGGTTTCTGTGAGATGGGAAAACTGGGTAAGGGGATAACACTTGAAATGTAGATGAAATGAAATAAAATAAAATAAAGTAAAATAAAATAAAATAAAATAAAATAAAGTTCTCAGAAAAACCACAGAATGTACTTACTTGAATTAAGTACCACTGACTGAGGGTCAGGGTCTTAAAATTTCTAATCCAAACTAACTACATGAGTATATACGTTTTTGAGCATTTCCTTCATCTAATAGCCATTGTCTGCTGTTTGCATTTGCTTTCTGTTGTGTGGAGAGTTTTTGGGATACCTTGGCAGGAATTTGACTTTGAGCCGGGATAAGGAAGTGGGCTTCAGGCTGGAATTTGGCTTTGGGCGAGGTCAAGGAAGTAGGTGTGGGCAGGAATCTGATTTTGGGCTAGAACAAAGAAGTAGGCTTCAGGCAAGAATTTGACTTTGGACTAGGGCAGGGAAGTAGGCTCTGATATCTTGGTCAACCTGATAAGCCCCCAGAAATACTGATCAAAGGTCTTTGTTTATTGTCTTGTTTGTTCCTTGACTATTTGTGTTTATTGTCTTGCTGGTTACTTAACCTAGAACTAGCCTTATTATCTACATGAAATTAAAATACTATAAAAGCAGATTGGGAAAAACTAAACCCACCTCAGTCTCAGAACTGGCTGGGGTCATTCTACAATGTTGTCTAATTGTCTTTTTCCTTTTTAATCCTCACTCCTGCCCTGGAGACTGAATAAGCTGCTTAGTCACTGTTGACATGATAAGAACCATGATTCTTGAGGGACTAAAGTGTTTGTTTCTCTGGCAATTCTTGTAACTGTCCATATGAAGAGAAAGTTAATGTGGAGTTTTAAGCAGGAACCCAGAAACAGGAAATAGTGCTAACTGATTTACTTCCTCTGATTTATTCAATTACTAATATAAATCCCAAGTCTATTTGGCTAAAGTAGCACTGTTCACAGCATGCTAGAGTATCCAAAATCAATAGGGAACAAAGAAAATGCCCCACAGACATTTCCTGGGTTCAACCTGATTGAAGCAATTCCTCACTCAAATTCCCACTTGTCACATGATTGAATCGACTTTATAACAAGGTGACAAGAACTGAGAAAAATAACTATATACTTTTTAAAAATTTGATTATTCTATTTATTTACATTTTATATGTTATCCTACTTCCCAGTTTCCCCTCCATGAACCTCCTATCCCATCCTTCCTCCCCACAGCTTCTAATGGTACTCCCCCACTCAATCAACCAATCCTGTCACACTACTCACCTTCCCACTACACCGGGAAATAAACCCACAATAGGACCAAGAGCATCCATCCCCTCACATTGATGCCAGCTAAGGCCATCCTCTCCTACATACATGGCTAGAGCCATGGATTCTTGCATGTATACTCTTTGGTTGGTGGTCTAGTCCCTGGGAGCTCTAGGTGGTCTGGCGAGTTGATATTGTTCTTCCTATGGGGATGCAATCCCCTTCATTCCTTCCCCTAACTCTTCCATTGGGGTCCCCATGCTCAGTCCAAGAGTTGGCTGTGAGTATCTGTATCTATATTGGTTAGATTCTGGCACAGCCTCTCAGGAGACATCTATGGCAGGCTACTGTCAGAAAGTGCTTCTTAGCATCAGCAAGTGTGTCTGGGTTGAGTGTCTGTAGATGGGATAGATCCCTATATGAGGCAATCTCTGAATGGCCTTTACTTCAGTCTATGCTCCATGTCCCTGAATTTTGTTTAGACAGGAACAATTCTGGGTTAATAGTTTTGAAATGGATGGGTAGTCCCATCTCTCAACCTGTGGCCATGCCTGACACCTGGTTATGGTCTCTACAGGTTCTTTCTCCTCTTTGCTGGCTATTTCAGCTAATGTCATTCCCATTGGATGATATGGGAGATTCTTGCTTTCCTGGCATCTGGGATTTTCTAGTGGTTACATTCATTTCCCATCCCCCAATGCTACACACCTCTATTCAATTTCCTGACCCTCTGTACGTCTCGTCCCCGTTCCCCACCCCTACCCCGGTCTACTCCTACACCTTTTCCTGCTCCCACTTTTCCTTCCCCCTCCTCTATCCCTCCAAGATCCTTCCCATTACCTCCTGTGATTATTTTGTTCTCCCTTCTAAGTAGGACTGAACCATCCACACTTTGAAATTCATATGGTCTTTGAGTTATATTGTGGGTATACAGAGATTTTTTTTTTGCCTAATAACTGCTTATCAGTGAGTACATACCATGTGTGTTCTTTTCTGACTGGGTTACCTCACTCAGTATGATATTTTCTAATTCCATCCATTTGCATAAGAATTTCATGAAGCCATTGTTTTTAATAGCTATGTAGTACTCCATTGTGTAAATGTATCACATTTTCTGTATCCATTCTTCTGTTGAGGGACATCTGGGTTCTTTCCAGCTTCTGGCTACTATAAATAAAGATTCTATGAACATAATGGAGCACGTGTCCTTGTTATATACTGAAGGATCACTTTAGTATATACCCAGGAATGGTATAGCTGGGTCCTCAGGTACTACTATGTTCAATTTTCTGATTCTAGACTGATTCCAGAGAGATTGTACAAGCCTACAATCCCTCCAGCAGTGAAGGAGTGCTCCTCTTTCTCAACATCCTCTCCAGCATCTCCTGTCATCTTAGTTTTTTGATCACAGCCATTCTAAGTGCTGTGACATGGAATCTCAGGATGGTTTTGATTTATGAGGATGTTGAACATTTCTTTAGGGGCTTCTTAGCCATTCAAGATTCCTCAGTTGAGAATTGATTAGCTCTGTAACCCACTTTAGAATACCATTATTTGGTTCTCTAGAATATAATTTATTGATATATATATGATATATATCATATATATACATCATATATACACAATATATATGCATATATGTGTACACATACAGCAGATGATAGATAGATAGATGATAGATAGATAGATACATAGATAGATAGATAGATAGATAGATAGATAGATAGATAGATAGATAGATAGATAGATAGATAGATAGATAGATAGATAGATGTTGGATATTAGACCTCTATTGAATGTAGGGTTGGTAAAGATCTTTTTCCAATCTGTAAGTTGTCATTTTGTCCTGTTGACACTGTCCTTTGCTATAGCTCCCATTTGTCTACAGTTGATCTTAGAGTCTGAACTATTGGTGTTCTTTACAGGAAATTTTCCCCTGTGCCAATTTGGTTCAGCCTCTTTCCAACCTTCTCTTCTATTAGATTCAGTGTATCAGTATATTCAGTTTTATGTGGAGGTCCTTGATCCACTTGGGCTTGAGCTTTGTACATGGAGATAAGAATGAATCAGTTTGCATTTTTCTACATGTGGACCACAGGTTGAACCAGCACCATTTGTTGAAAATGCTGTCTTTTTTCCACTAGATGGTTTGGCTTCTTTGTCCAAGTTCAGGTGAGCATAGGTATGTGGGGTTAATTCTGGGTCTTCAATTCTGTTACATTGATCTACCTGTCTCTGTACCAATATGGTTTTTGTCATTATTGCTCTGTAGTACAGCTTGAGGTCGGGGATTGTGATTACCCCAGAAGTTATCTTATTATTGAGATTAGTTTTTCCTATCCTGTGTTCTTTGTTATTACAGATGATCTTTTATCTCTATGAAGAATTGAGTTGGAATTTTGATGGGGATTACATTGAACTGGTAGATTTCTTTTGACAAAATGGTGAATTTTACCATGTTAATCTTGCTGATCCATTTTCATGGGAGATCTTTACAGCTTCTGAGGTCTTCTTCAATTTCTTTCTTCTGAGACTTGAAGTTCTGGTCATATAGATCTTTCATTTGCTTGTTTAGAGTCACACCAAGATATTTTGTATTATTTGAGATTATTATTATGAAGGGTGCTGTTTCTGTAATTTTTTCTCAGATTGTTTACCCTTAGAGTAGATGTAGGCTTCTGATTTGTTTGAGCTAATTTTATATCCAGCCACTTTGCTGAAGTTGTTATCGACTGTAGGAGTTCTCTGGTGAAAATTTTTGGGTTGCTTATATATACTATCATGTCACCTGAAAATAGTAGTATCTTGACTTCTTCTTCTGAAATTTGTTTGTCTTTGACATCCTTTTGTTGTCAAAGAATAATGAATAGATAGTGGACAGCTTTGTCTAGTCCCTGATTTTTGTGAGATTGCTTCAAGTTTCTCTCGATTTAGTTTGATGTTGGCTATTTGTTTGTTGTTTATTGGTTTTATTATGTTTAGATATAGGCCTTGAATTCCTGATCTTTCCAAGTTAACGTGAAGGAGTTTTGTATTTTGACAAATGCTTTTTTCAGAATCTAATGAGATGATCATGTATTTTTTCCCTTTGAGTTTGTTTATATAGTGGATTACGTTGGTGGATTTCCATATTTTGAACCATCCCTCCATCCCTGGAATGAAGCCTACTTGATGATGGTGAATGATCATTTTGATATATTATTGGATTTGGTTTTTGAGAATTTTATTGAGTATTTCTGTATAGATATTCATAAGCAAAATTGGTCTGAAGTTCTCTTTTTGTGTTGGGTCTTTGTGGGGTTTAACTATTAGTGTGTAACTGTGGTTTCATAGAATGAATTAGGTACTGTAGTTTCTATTTCAACTTTGTAAAATAGTCTGAAAAAGTATTGGTATTAGGTTGTCTTTGAAGGTCTAATAGAATTCTGCACTAAATCCATCTGGTCCTGGGATATTTTTTGGTTGGCAGACTTTTAATGACTGCTTCTATTTCTTTAGGGGTTATGGGACTGTTTAGATGGTTTATCTTATCCTAATTTAACTGGGGTACCTTGTATCTGTCTAGAAAATCATCTATATAATCTAGGCTTTCCAGTTTTGTTGAATATAGACTTTTTGTAGTAGGATCTGATGCTTTTTAAAATTTCCTCACTTTCTGTTATTATGTCTACCTCTTCATTTCTTTTTTTTTTTTTTTTTTTTTTTTTGGTTTTTCGAGACAGGGTTTCTCTGTGTAGCCCTGGCTGTCCTGGAACTCACTCAGAAGACCAGGCTGGCCTCGAACTAAGAAATCCGCCTGCCTCTGCCTCCCAAGTGCTAGGATTAAAGGCGTGCGCCACCACCGCCCAGCTACCTCTTCATTTCTAATTTTGTTAACTTGGATACTGTCTCTGTGCCCTCAAGTTATTTTGGCTTAGGATTTATCTATCTTGGTGACTTTCTCAAAGAACCAGTTCCTAGTATTGTTGATTCATTGTCTTTTTCTCTTTGTTTCTACATGGTTGATTTCATCCCTGAATTTGATTATTTCATGCCATCTACTCCTATTGGGTGTATCTGTTCTAGAGTTTTCAGATGTGATATTAAGCTGCTAGTGTATGCTCTCTCAAGTTTCTTTTTTTTTTTCTTTTTTTTTTTTTTTTTTTTTTTCTCGAGACAAAGTTTTTCTGTATAACCCTGCTGTCCTGGAACTCACTCTTTAGACCAGGCTTGCATTGAACTAAGAAATCTGCCTGCCTCTGCCTCCCAAGTGCTGGGATTAAAGGCATGTGCCACCACTGCCAGGCCTCCAGTTTCTTTATGGAGGCACTCAGAGCTATGAGTTTTCCTCTTAGTTCTGCTTTCACTGGGTTGCATAAGTTTGGGTATGCTGTGCCTTCATTTTCTTCAAATTCTAAAATTACTTTCTTTCTTTATTTCTTCCCTGCCCAATTTATCATTGAGTAGAAAGTTGTTCAGGTTGTGTCTGGGTCCAGCCTTGACACAGGATCAGAGTTCTCAACTGGAATCAGGGATATCTGGAAGGCACATAATAAATAAATGCAGACTATTTTTTGGGTACAAGCTGACAGACAATTTTTCAAGGTTTAAAGTTTTTTTCTCTTCTCTCTCATTTTCTGCTCTCTTTCTCTTTCCCTCATTCACTCTCAGCTTCAGGCTACACACACTCTTCATTCTTCTGTTTACTCTGTTTTCTTCTGTGCTCTTTTATTTTCTTGAACTCTCACACTCTTGCATACCTTTGTGCATCCCACTTTCACTCTCACACACACTAATCACACACATCTCGCACACACACACACACCACATGCCCTCTCCTTTCACTCACACATGCACGCTGCACACAGACCTCACATTCTCTCTTCACTCACTCTTCACATTCTCTCTTCACTCACTGTTCACATGCTCTTCTCATACTCACCCACCATTTTCTTGCCCCAGTCTTTTATTGATACTCCAAAAGCAGATAAAAAGAAATTATATAATCATTGCTGTCTTTGTCAGGATTTTTATTCCTGCATAAACATGACCAAGAAGCAAGTTGGGGAGGAAAGGGTTTATTACAGTTCCAAATTGCTGTTTATCACTAAAGGAGATCAGGACTGAAATTCAAGCAGGTCAGGAAGCAGGACCTGATGCAGAGCTCATGGAGGGATGTTTCTTACTGGCTTGCTTCCCCTGGCTTGATCAGCCTGCTCTCTTATAGAACCCAAGAATATCAGCCCAGAGATGGTACCACCCACAAGGTGCCCTCCCTTCCTTTATCACTAATGATAAAATGCCCCACAGTTGGATCTCATGGAGGCACTTCCCCAACTGAAGCTCCTTTCTCTGTGATAACTCCAGTCTGTGTCAAATTCACATACAAAACCAGCCAAATCAAATTCAAAACAATAACCGTGTGCCACAAAGAATCAAGAATCACAATTGTTCCCCAAAGTTTCAAATTTCCATATTCCCAAGCCTATAGCCAAAATAATAATAATTGCAAGCATATCATTATTTAAACTTTAACTTATTATACTTCAGAGCTCAGAACTCTGAGGCCCGCTACTTGTATTTTCTTCTGAAGCTATAATGATAAATGACATTGGCACAGCTGCCAGGCAGTGGCCAGAAAGTTATCCCTTAACTCAGTAGTTTCACTAGCTTTCTGCTTCTGCACATTGCACGCAATGACTCTCCTAAGAGTCCCAGTGTTTTGACTTAGTTTCACTAATATTTTACATATTCTATACTTGCTTATTCAGGAACCACTCTCAAATGTTGTGCAAAACATATTTCATAACTTTAATAGTTTTTTCTTTCTTAGGGTCCCAATGTTGGCTCTAATTCATTTTCTAATAATTTCATCAAACTTTCTTTGCAAGTCAAGCATTAATCTGAAACTACCATTGTGCAATTATTACATTGTTTCCAAAATGAGAACACAGTATCCACCTGGGCCATTAGGACTGTACTGTTCTGTGCCCCATGCCTCAAGCTTTAACTGTTTAAGAATCATTATATCACGGAACATCTAGTTTCACAGAATTTTCCAGAGCAGAAGGAGAGAGAAGTAAGAAAGTCTAATATAATAGAATAATTATGCACACCAAGGTCAACTGAAAAGCAATCATGCACAAATGAAATTGATACAGCCATTGTTCAGGGCTAAGGTTAGGAAAAATGGGAACTGTTTTACAAAGAGCTGCTGCGGGCTACTGAGATGTCTCCATCCAGTCCTATTGCAGGCAGTCCCTTATTTCAGATGGTGGGTCCCCTAGAGGGATGTGTCTCCTGCTTCTCAGGGTTCCAGACACCATCCTTTTCTACAAGGAGCTGTCGTGGACTTCTGAGATGTCTACATCCCAGCCTACTGCAGTCTGTCCCTGTCATTGTATGCTGTCCCCAGCAAGGTTCCATGTGTATGTGAGTAATTTTGTTTGTTTTTCTTGTTATTAAAGACCAGCCTTAGTCCATGATGATCCAATAGGATACATGGGATTATTTTAATTTTCTTATATCAGTTGAAGCTTGTGTAATTGCCCAGTAATAAGGTCAATTTTGGAGAAAGTACCATGAGGTGCTGAAAAGAAGGTATATTCTTTTGTTTTAGGGTGAAAAAAAATATAAATATCTGTTAAATCTATTTAGTTCATAACTTATGTTAGTTTCACTGTTTCTTTGTTTATTGTGTGATTCCATGATCTGTCCATTGGTGAGAGGAGGGTGTTGAAATCTCTCACCATTATTGTGTGAGGTTCACTGTGTGCTTTGAGCTTTAGCATCATTTCTTTACAAATGTGGGTGCCCTTGTGTTAGGGGCATAGATATTCTGAATTGAGAGTTCATCGTGGTCAATTTTTTCTTTGATGAGCGTGAAATGTCCTTCCTCTTTTTTTTCGATAACTTTTGGTTGAAAGTCGATTTTGTTGGATATTAGAATGGATACTCTAGTTTGTTTCTAGGGACCATTTGCTTGGATTTTTTTTTTTGTCCTATTCCTCTGAGGTAGTATCTGTCTCTTTCACAGAGGTTGTTTCCTGTATGCAGAAAAATGTTTAGCCCTGTTTCCTTATATAGTCTTTTGGTTTATGTCTTTTTATTGGGGAATGGAGTCCTTTGATGTTAAGAGATTTCGGTGACTGTTGCTTACTGATTAATTTTTGTTGTTGTTGTTTTAGAAGTGGAAGTATGTTTATGTGACTTTCTTATTTTTGATTTGTTGTAAGAAGATTAATTTCTTGCTTTTTTGTGTATGTGTATAGTTTCTTTCCTTGTGTTAGAATTTTCCATCAATTATCCTTTATAGGCCTGGATTTGTGGAAAGATATTGATTAAATTCTGTTTTGTCATGGAATGTCTTGGTTTCTCCATGTATTGTTATTGAGAGTTTTGCTGGGTATAGTAGGTTGAACTTGCATTTGTGTTCTCTTGGGGTCTTTATGAAATCTTCCCAGGATCATCTGGCTTTTAGAGTCTCTGTTAAGAAGTCTGGTGTAATTCTGATAGGTCTGCCTTTATATGTTACTTGACTCTCTTGCCTTACTGCTTTTTAATTTTCTTTCTTTGTTTTGTGCATTTGGTGTTTTGATATTATGTGACAGGAGGAATTTCTTTTCTGGTCCAATTTATTTGGAGTTTTTTAGGCCTCTTGTATGTTTATGGGCATCTCTTTCTTTAGGTTAGGGAAGTTTTCATCTATAATTTTGTTGAAGATGTTTTCTGGTCCTTTGAGTTGGGAATCTTGTTGTCCTCTACATCTATTATTCTTAAATTTGGTCTTTTCATTGTGTCCTGGATTTCCTTGATGTTTTGGGGTTAGAAGCTTTTTCTTTGACTGTTGTGTCAATGTTTTCTATGGTATCTTCTGCACCTGAGATTCTCTCTTCTATAAGACTCCTCATCTCTTTCCTAGATGTACTATCGCTAGGGTTGTCTCCCTTTGTGCTTTCTTTATTGTTTCTATTTTTCATTTTTAGATCCTGGATAGTTTTGTTCAATTACTTCACCTGTTTATCTGTGTTTTCTAAGGGCTACCACTTATTGACTGTGTTCTCCTTCAGTGAGGTATTTATGTCCTTTTTTTTTTTTAAGATTTATTTTATTTATATAAGTACATTGTAGCTGTTTCCAGACACACCAGAAGAGGGCATCAGATCCCTTTACAGATGGTTTTGAGCCATCATGTGGTTGCTGGGAATTGAACTCAGGACCTTTGTAAGGGTAGTCAGCCCTCTTAACAACTGTTTCTCAAGCTCTATTTATGTCCTTTTTAAAGTCCTCTATTCTCTTCATGAGATGTGATTTTAGAACTGAACTTGCTTTTTAGGTGTGTTGGGCTATTCAGGGTTTTCTGTGTTGGGAGAACTGGGTTCTAATGATGCCAAGTGACCTTGGTTTCTATTACTTATATTCTTGGGCTTGCCTTTCACCATCTGCTTATCTCTGTGGGTAGCTGGCCTTGCTGTCCCTGACTGGAGATTTTACCTCCAGTGAGCCTGTGAACCTGGGTGTATCAGCACTCATCATGGTCAAGCTTTCTCTTGGTGGGATTGGGGTTCAGAGGGCTGTAGTACAGGGTCAGCTCCTGGGTATAGATTAAACAGGAAGGATCATGTTTTTGGGTGTGTTGTGGTTTCTGTATCCACTGGCCTCTGAGCGGGTTCCTCTTGGACCTGGTGTTGGGGTGGTAGTGGTGCTCTCACCTGTGAGCTTGGGAGTGCTAACTTACCACAGTTTTATATAAGAAAATTGTGTAATTTGTGGTTATATAACAGCATCTCTGCTAGATGACTCAAGCTATTTCCAGTGAGTGTTCTGCCTACTGCATGTGGTTTAGGGTTAGAAGTCTCAGCTCTTCCATGATCCATTGCTTTGCCATCATGTCCTCTATCCCGCTGGACTAGTAAGCCTAACTAATGCTTTCTTTAGAAAACAGTGCACTTTGGGAACTGAATATGATGTAGTTGTATATATAATAATGGAATAGCTGCTTATTTGATAGGACATACAGAACTGTCCTTCAACATATAAATCCCAGACACCAGGGAAGCAAGAGGTTCTCAGAACTCAATGGGGATGAATTTGGCCAAAATACCTAACAAAGGAAAGATAGAACCTGTAGAAACCACCTCCAGTAGATAGTCATGGCCTCCAGTTAAGGAATAGGCCACCCTCCCATCTGAAAATATTCAACCCAGAATTGTTCCTTTCTTATGAAAGACAGGGACGAAAAAATGAAACAGAGACTAAAAGAACAGCCATCCCAAGACAGCTCTAAGTAGGGATCCAACCCCTTTGCAGGCACCAAACTCCCACACTATTGCTGATGCTAAGAAGTGCTTATTGTCAGGAGCCTGGCTGGGATTGTTGTGCCCTGAGAGGTTCTGCCAGCACCTGACTAATACAGATGCAGATACTCATAGCCAACCCTAAGACTGAGTCTTGGAACAGCAATGGAAGAGCTAGGGGAAGGACTGGAGGAGCTTAAGGGGATTGCAGCCCCATAGGAAGAACAGTATCAACTAACTAGACCACCCAGAGAGCTCCCAGGGACTAGACCACCAACCAAAGAGTACACATGGAGTACCCATGGCTCCAGCTACATATGTAGCAGAGGATGGCCTTAGCTGGCATCAATGTGCGGGGAGACCCTTGGTCCTGTGGAGGCTTGATGTCCCAGCATAATGGGATGGTAGAGTGGTAAGGTGGGAGTGGGTAAGTGGGTGGAATAGTACCCTCATAAAGACAAATGTGATGGGAGATGGGATGGGGGGGTTGTGGAGGAAAAAACAGGAAGGAGAATATCATTTGAAATGCAAATGAATAAAATGATTAGTAAAAAAGAAAAACATTTAAAAATACAAGTTTATCTGCACATCTTCCACTAAGGTCAGACAATGCTGTCCATTTAGGTGTACAGGATCCACAGGCAGGTAGACAACAGGCCCAGGGAGAAGTCCTGTTACAATTGTTGGGGGAAACACCACGCTACATATGTGCAGGGGTCTTAGGTCTAGCTAGTGTTTTCCCTTTCTTTGGTTGTTCAGTCTTCAGAAACCCTCAGGTGTCCAGGATAGTTGACGTTATTGGTCTTCCTGTGCAGTCCCAGTCCTCTTCAGGTCCCTCAATCCTTCTCCCAAATTGTCCTTAAATCTCCCCAAGCTCCATCTAATGTTTGGGAGTGAGTCTCTGAATCTCTTTTCATGTGCTGCTAGGTGGAGTCTCTCAGAGAACATTTATGCCAGATTTTTGTCTACAAGCATAAAAATATCATTAATAGTGTCAGGGATGGGTTCTTGCCCATGATGTGACTCTCAATTTGGGCCAGTCATTGCTTGGCCATTCCCTTAGTCTCTATTTTATTTTTGTCCCTGAACATCTTTTAGGCAGTGCACATTTAGGGTTGAAGGTTTTGTGGGTAGGTTGTTGTCTTGATCTCTCCACTGGGAGTCCTGTCTGACTACAGGAAGTGGCCACTTCAAAATTTATATGTGTCACTACAAGGAGTCTCAGCTAGAGTTGCCCACATAGACCCATTCTTTGAGTCCTCCCAGCATCTAAGTTCTCTGCCATATCTGTGAGATTGCCCTGCCCCACTGCTGATCTTCCTTTTTTCTCCCATGCTCTCCCAACATATGATTCACCACATCTGCCTACTCTTCACTCCATCCCCTAATCTACCCAGTTTCTTCCTTTAATTAACCTCCAATACCCATTTTGTTTCCCCTTCTGAGAAACATCCAACCATCCTCCTTTGGCCCCACCCTGTTATTTGGCTTCTTTGCAGCTGTTGACTACATCATAGGTATCCTGTACTTTATGGCTAATATCCAGTTATCAGTGAGTACATACCATTCATTTCCTTTCCAGTCTCGGTTACCTCACTCAGGATATTTTTCTAGTTCCACCCATTTGAAATACACAATATCCTTGTTTTTAATGGCTGAGTAGGATGTGTAAATGAACCATATTTTCTTTATCCATTTTCTAGCTTGGCAACTATTTGGTTGCTTCTAGTTCCTTGCTATTATGAATAAAGGTGTTATGAGCATTGATCAAGTGTCCCTATGGGATGGTGCAGCATCTTTTGGGTACATGCCCAGAAATGTTACAGGTGAGTCTTGAGGTAGAACTATTGCCAGTCTTCTGAGAAACTGTCAAATTGTTTTTCAGCATTGTCGTACAAGTTTGTACTCTCAAATGGATGAGTGTTCCCCTTGGTCCCCAACCTTTTGAGCATGTGCTATCCTTTGAGTTCTGATCTTATCCATTTTGATGGTCGTAAGTTAGAATCTCAGAGTCCTTTTGATTTGTATTTCTCTCTTGACTATGGACATTGAACATTTCTTTAGCTGCTTCTTAGCCATTTGAGATTCCTCTGTTGTGAACTCTGTTTGGCTTTGTACACTACTTTTTTAATTGGATTATTTGTATTGTTAGTGTTTAACTTCTTAAGAACTATACATATTTTGGATATTAGTTGACTATCAGATGTAGGGTTAGCGTAGATCATTTCCTAATCTGTATGCTGTGGTTTTGTCCTAATGACATTGTCCTTTACATACAGAAGCTTTTCGTTTTCATGAAGTCCCATTTAATTCTTTTTTGGGAGGGGTTATTTTCTTTATTTACATTTCCAATGTTATCCCCTTTCCCAATCCTCCTCCCCAGAAAACCCCTATCCTATCCCTGCTCCCCCTGTTTCGATGAAGGTATAGTTTACCTCCTTGTGTTGGCATTTTCCATTTATTATCCTTTGTAGGGATGGATTTGTGGAAAGATATTTTGTAAATTTGTTTTTGTCATGAAATATCTTGTTTTCTCCATCTATGGTAATTGAGAGTTTTCCTGAGTATAGTAGCCTGGGCTAGCATTTATATTTCCTTAGAGTCTGTATATCATCTGTGCAGGATCTTCTAGCTTTCATAGTCTCTGGTGATAAATCTGATGTAATTCTGATAGGTCTGCCTTTATATGTTACTTGACCTTTATCCTTTACTGTTTTTAATATCCTTTCTTTGTTTTGTGCAGTTGGTGTTTTGATATTATGTGACAGAAGGAATTTCTTTTCTGGTCCAATCTATTTGGAGTTTTGTACGCCTCTTGTATGCTTATGGGCATCTCTTTCTTTAGGTTAGGGAAGTTTTCTTGTATAATTTTTGAAGATATTTACTGGCCCTTTAAGTTGAGAATCTTCACTTACTTCTATACCTATTTTCCTTAGCTTTGGTTTTTTTCATTGTTTCCTGGATTTCCTGGGTGTTTTTGCTTAGGAGCTTTTTGCATATTCTTTGACTTCTGTGTCAATGTTTTCTATGGTATCTTCTGTACCCAGATTTTCTCTTCTACCTCTTGTATTCTATGGGTAATGCTTGCATCTATGACTCCTGATCTCTTTCCTAGGTTTTCTATCTCCAGGGTTTTCTCTCTCTAGGTTTTCTTTCTCCCTTTGTGGTTACTTTATTGTTTCTATTTCCAATTTTAGATCCTGGATGGTTTTGTTCAATTCCTTCACCCGTTTGTTGTACTTTCCTGTAATTCTTTAAGGGAATTTTATGGTTCCTCTTTAAGGACTTCTCCTATGTTAAGGGTTTACCTATGTTCTCCTGTATTTCTTTAAGGGAGCTATTTATGTCCATTATAAAGTCCCCTATCATCATCACAAGATGTGATTTTAAATCAGAGTCTTGCTTTTCTGGCATGTTGGAGTGTCCAGGGCTCACTGTGGTGGGAGAACTGGATTCTGATGATGCCAAGTAGCCTTGGTTTCTGCTGATTATGTTCTTGTTGTTGCCTCTCACCATCTGGTTATCTCTGTTGTTAACTGGTCTTGCTCTCTCTGACTGTGGCTTGTCCCTCCTGCAAGTCTTTGTGCCAGTACTCCTGGGAGACCAGTTCTCTATGGGAGGAATTTGGGTATGGAGAACTGTGGCACAGGTCAGCTCAGGAGTGCAGAAGGAACCAGAAGGATCCTATCCTTGGGTTTTTCTTGGTTCCTGTGTCCTGGGGTCTCCGGTCGGGTCCCTCTGAGCAAAAGTGGTAGCAAAAGTGATGATCTTACCTGTTCTCACAAGTGTGTCACACTCCTGGAAGACCTGCTCTCTCTCCTGGCAGTGTTTGGGTATGGACCACTGTGGTAAATGATTAGCTCTGGGTACTATGTCACAGGATTAACTCCTGGGCCAGATGGAAACCAGAAGCCCCTTTCTGGTTCTAATAGTCTTTCACCCATTCAACTGGGATAGAAAGGGCTATTTGCAAGATCATTTGGAATAACAAAAAAACAGTATAACTAAAACTATCCTCTACAATAAAAGAACTTCTCTGGGAAACACAATCCCTGACCTCAAGCTGTATTACAGAGCAATAGGGATAAAAAACTGTACCATATTGGAACAGAGACAGGCAGGTAGATCAATGCAATAAAACTGAAGTCCCAGAAATGAAACCACACACCTACGGTCACTTATCTTTGACAAAGGAGCTAAAACCATCCAGTGGGAAAAAAAACAGCATTTTCCACAAATGGTGCTGGTTCAACTGGTGGTCAACATGTAGAAGAATGCAGATTAATCCATTCTTATGTCCTTGTAAAAAGCTCAAGTCCAAGTGGATCATGGACCATCACATAAAACCAGATACACTGAAACTAATAGAAGATAAAATAGGGAAGATCCTCGAACACATGGACACAGGAGAAAATTTCCTGAACAGAACACCAATGGTTTATGCTCTAAGATCAACAATAGACAAATGGGACCTCATAAAATTGCAAAGCTTCTCTAAGGCAAAGGACACTGTCAATAACACAAAACAGCAGCCAACAGATTGGGAAAAGATCTTTACCAATCCTAGATCTGATAGAGGGCTAATATCCAAAATATACAAAGAACTCAAAAAGTTAGATTCCAGAGAAACAAATAACCCTAGTAAAAATGGGGTACAGAGTTAAACAAAGAATTCTCAGCTGTAGGAGATCTTTGGTAGAATATTTGTGGTCACTTACGTATACTATCATATAATCAGCAAACAGCAGTACATCTTTCCAATTTCTATCTCCTTGGTCTCCTGTTTTATTTGTCTTATTTCTCTGGCTAGAACTTCAAGTACTATATTGAATAGACATAGAGAGAGAGTGGGTAACCTTGTCTTGTCCCTGATTTTAGTGCAATTGATTTAATCTTCTCTCCATTTAGTTTGATGTTTAGTATTGGCATTCTGTATATTGCTTTGATTATGTTTAGGTGTGTGCCCTGTATCTCTGATCTCTCTAAGACTTTTGACATAAAGGGATGCTCGATATTGTTGAAGGCTCTTTCAGCATTCATGCTTGAAGATAGGAGACAAGCATTGCTGTACTCTCAGAGGCTCCACCTCTCAGTTGACTCAAACAGATGCAAACACCTCAGCCAAACAGTGTATGGAGCTTGGAGACTTTTATGAAATAATAAGGGGAAGGATTGCAGGCCCTGAAGGGGATAGAAACTCCATAGGAAAAGCAACATATTCAACTAACCTGGACCATTGTGGTTCTCAGAGACTGAACCACCATCCATAGAGCATATAAAGGCTGAATCTAGGTTTCCTTGCACATATGTAGCAGATATGCTGGTTGGTCTTCATGTGAGTCCTGAACAACTAGAGAAGCATCTATCCTATATGCTTTTGCTTGTATGTTTTTCTAGCTGGGCTGCTTTGTCTGACCTCAGTGGGACAGGATGTGCCCAGCCCCTCAGAGACTTGATGTGCCAGGATGGAGAGATACCCAGTGTCTCCCACGCACTCCGAGGAGAAGAGAAGGTGGTAGTTTTGGAAGAAGTTTTGTAGGATGGTGGGACTGGGTGGAGGCAGAGAGCAAGATGTAAAGTGAATAAATAAAAACATGAAATAAATAAGTAAAAATGAACTCTTTAGTAATTCAGTAAAAACTCTCTGCATTTTACCTTATGCAAAGATATCAAAATTTGCTCAGGTTGGTTGGGCAGTGGTGGCGCACGCCTTTAATCCCAGCACTTGGGAGCCAGAGGCAGGCAGATTTCTGAGTTTGAGGCCAGCCTGGTCTACAGAGTAAGTTCCAAGACAGCCACAACTATACAGAGAAACCCTGTCTTGAGAAAAAAAAAGCTCAGGTTGAAGTTTTTCTGCAATATCTCATCAAGGTATTTTAGCAATTTAATGTTGGGTTCATCATGTGGAAAATGACAGTTTAGTAGTGGGAAAGCTTAGTCAAAAGGTCTACCAGGAATTTAAGATTAGCCTTATTTACATAGTAGGTTTCATCTGAACTGGCTTGCTTAGTAAAGAAGACCCTGTATCCAGAATCAAAAGAATAAAAATTTAAATTGAAATAACAAAAAAGAGGTATTTTTTATTTCTTTTTATTCTTTACTCTTTAGGTCTTACCCCAATCCTGGACCATCCTTCCAATGTTCGTCATCCTATCCCACCTCCCAGCTGTCTTCAGGAGGATGTCCACATCACAACCCCTAACCCCCAGTCAGGCCTTCCCACTCCATGGGGCCTCATATATCTCCAGGATTAGGCACATCTTGTACTGAGGCTAAACTAGGCAGTCCTCTGCCATATTTATGTCCAGGCCCTTATACCAGCTAATGTATGCTGCCTGGTTGATGAATTAGTGTCTGAGAGATCTTGGGATGCAGGTTAGTTGAGATTGCTGGTATTCCTATCAGGTCTCCCTCCTCCTCAGCTTCTTCCAACCTTTCCCTAATTCAACCACAGGAGTACTCACCTTCAGTCCATTGATTTTGTGTAAGTATCTGCTTCTGTCTCAGTCAGTTTCTTGTTGGATCTCTCAGAGGACAGCCATGCTAGTCTCCTATCTGTAAGCACACCACAGAATCAGTAATAGTGTCAGGCTTTGGAGCCATCCCTTGAGATGGATCTCAAGTTGAGTGTGTCACCGTACCTCCTTTCCCTCAGTCACGTTTCCATATTTGTTCCTGTAGTACTTTTATACAGGAAAAATTCTGGATCAGAGTTTTTGACCTTGGGTGACAACTCCATCCTTACATTTAATGCCCTGTCTTTCTACTAGAAGTGGACTCTACAAATTTCCTCTCCTCACTGTTGGCCATTTCATCTAAGGCCCTTCCCTTTGAGTCCTGGGAGTCTTTCACCTCCCAGGTATCTGGTACATTCTATAGGGTCTCCCCACCTTCCATGCTCACCACCACCTCTCCAACCAAAGTTGTATATTTCCATTCATTCTGCTGGTCCTCAGGGCTTCTTTTCTGTTTCCCTCCCCATCCCCCATGTCCCCCTTTTCCCTTTCACTTACCTGCTCCTATCTAGGTCCCTCCCTATCTCTGCACTCCCAACTCCCTGTGATTGCTTTCTTCTCCCTCCCAAGTGGGACTGAAGCATCCTCACTTGGGCACTTCAGCTTGTTAACCTTCTTGAGTTCTGTGGATTGTATCCTAGGTATTATGTGCTTGTTTGACTAATATCTACTTATTAGTGAATACATACCATACATGTCCTTTGGGGTCTGAGTTACCTCACTCAGGTTGATATTTTCTTGTTCCATCCATTTGACTGTAAAACTCAGAATGTTCTTATTCTTAACAGCTGAGTAGTATTCCACTGTGTAAATGAACCACATTTTCTGTATCCATTCTTCTGTTGTGGAACATCTGGGTTGTTTCCAGCTTCTGACTATCACAGATGAGGCCTATATGAACATGGTAGAGTACATGCCCCTGTGGTATGGTGGGCATCTTTTAGGTATATGTCCAAGAGTAGTATGGCTGAGTCTTCAGTAGATCTACTTATAATTTTCCGAGGAACGTCAAGATTGATATCCAGAATGGTTGTACCAGTTTGAAATCCCATCTTCAACAGAGATGTTCTTCTTTCTTCACATGCTCACCAACATATGCTGTCACCTGAGTTTTTGATCTTAGCCAATTTGATTCTCATAGGTGGAATCTCAGTGTCCTTTTGATTTGCATTTTCCTGATGTCTAAAGACTTTGAACATATTCCTAAGTGCTCCTTCACCAATCAAGATTCCTCTACTGTGAATTCTGTTTAGCTCTATATCCCATTTTTATGGGGTTGTTTATTTTTATAGATGTTAGCTTCTTCATATAACTTTAACAAAACAAGTAAAAAACCTGTGTGACAAGAACTTCAAGTTTCTCAAGAAAGTAATAAAAGAAGATCTCAAAAAAGGACAGATATCTCATGCTCAAGGGTTGGTATGATTAGCATAGTAAAAACAGGTATCCTACCAAAAACAATCTTCAGATTCAACACAGTCCCCATCAAAATTCCAACACAATTCTTCAAATACATGGATAAAGCAATTATCATTTTCATATGGAAAAACAAAAAACACCAAGAGGGAAAAACAATTTTTAACAATAAAAGAACTTCTGGGGGGAATCACCATCCCTGACCTCAAGCTGTACTACAGAGCAATAGTGATAAAAACTGCATCGTATTGGTACAGAGACAAACAGGTTGATCAATAGAATAGAATTGAAGACCACAAATAAAACCACACACTTGTGAACACTTGATCTTTGACAAAGAAGCCAAAATTATGCAATAGAAAATGAAAGCATTTTTAGCAAATGGTACTGGTCTAACTGGCAATCAGTATGTAGAAGTATGAAAATAGATCTATATTTGTCACTTTGTACAAAGCTCAAGTACAGGTATATCAAGGACCACAACATAAAACCAGATACACTGAACCTAATAGAAGAGAATTTGGAAAAGAACCTCGAACTCATTGGGGGAACATTTCCTAAACAGAACTCCAATGGCTCAGGATCTCACATCAAAAATTGATAAATAGAACCTCATGAAACTGAAAATCTTCTGTAAGACAAAGGACATAGTTAATAGGAAAAATTCACAATCTACATATTGGAAAAATCTTCACTAACCCCACATACAATGGAGGACTAATATCCAAAATATATAAATAATTCAACAAAATGTTTTTAAAATATTACAATGGTTTACTTTTTCTAAAGCTAAAATATCACACAATCTCACATCACATTTATTGTTGCTTTATAGAAGCCAGGGAATTTCATAATAATAAAACAAAACACAGACCCAAAGGGAGCAATTAAGACACATTACCACATGGGGAACAGGGGGAGGGAAGAAGGCTTTTGGGACTTTCAGTGAGGAGGGAAACAGGAAAGGGGAAATCATTGGAAATGTAAATAAAAAATATAGAAAATAAAAAAAGACACATTACCGCAAATTCAGGTATATGTGATTTAAGTTTTGAAACCCAGAAATAAACTCACACATGTACCAACACTTGGTTTTTGATACAGAAGCCAAAACCATACAATGGAAAAATGAAAGCATCTTGAGCAAGTAGTGCTGGACTAACTGGAAGTCTACATGTAGAAGAATGAAAATAGATCCATACTTATCAACCCTAACAAAACTCAAGTCCAAGTCGATCAATGACTTTGACATAATACAAAATAATAATAGAAGAAAAAGTGTGAGATACCCTTGAATGCATTGCTCCAGGCGAAAAAGTCCTGAACAGAACACAATGGCTCAGGCTCTAAGATCAATAATTAATAATAGCAACTCATGAAACTTCAAGGCTATTAATAACCTATTAAAACACTATTAATAGGACAGTATTAATAGGACAAATCAGCAGCCCACAGATTGCGAAAATTCTTCACCAACACTATACCTGACACAGGGCTAATCCAAATTTTACAAAGGACTCAAGAAGTTAGACACCAACAACCCAAATAACCTAATTAAAAAGTGGGATACAGAAGTAAACAGAGACTTTTCAACAGAAGAATCTTGAATGGCCTAGAAGCACTTAGAGAAAGGTTCAAAGTCCTTATTCATCAAGGAAATGCAAAGCAAAACAACTCTGAGGTACCATCTTAAACCCATGAGAATGGCTAAGATAAAAAACACAGCGAGGCAGTGGTGGCTCGCACCTTTAATCCCAGTGCTTGGGAGGCCGAGGTAGGCAGATTTCTGAGTTCCAGGACAGTCTGGTTTACATAATGAGTTCCAAGACAGCCAGGACTACACAGAGAAACCCTGTCTCGAAACGCAGACACACACACACACACACACACACACACAAACACACACAAGTGACAGCACGTGCTGGAGAGGATGTCGAACAAGGGAAAGACACCTTCATTGCTTCTGGGAGTGAAAACTTGTACAACCACTTTAGAAATCAATTTGTCATTTTTTTTCATGAAACTGAATAGTTCTCCCTCAAGACCCTGGTATGCCACTAATGGGCATATACCCAAAAGATGCTCCAACATTTCAGAAAGAAAATTGTTCAATTCTGTTCATAATACCTTTATTCGTATTCACCAGAAACTGGAAACAACCTAGATATCCCTCAACTGAAGAGTAAGTAGATAAAGAAAATGAAGTAATCTACACAATGGAATACTATTCAGCCATTACAACCAAGAAACCATGAATTTTCCAGGCAAATGGGTGGAACTTGAACATATCATCTTGAGTGAGGTAACCTAGTCCCAAAAAGACATGCATGATGTATATTCAATTATATGTGGATATTAGTCATAAAATACAGGTATCATGTTACACTCTACAGACTCAAAGAAGCTAAACAAGAAAGAAGGCCCAAGTGAGGAAGTTTTCATCTCACTTAGAAGGGGAATAAAATCGTCATAAGAGATGGAGAGGGGGAACTGGGAGGGAAGGAAGATGGGAATGGGGATGGAAGGATTCAGGATCAGGTATGGGGAAGGACAGGAGAAATGGTTAGATGATCATGAAAATGAAGGGAAATCTGAAACTGATGGGGGTGAGGAGGTGGGGGCATCTCCAGGTAGATACAGACCAGGGTAAAGGGAGGTGCCTAAGAATCAATGGAGCCTAACTTAACTATGACTCACTGCATTACGGATATGGAACCTGAAAAGGCAACCTCCTCTATCCAGACAGGAATCCCAGTGGAGAGATATAGACACTAACCCACCCCAAAACTTTCAACCCCAAATTTATCCTGTCTACAAATAATGCAGGCATGAGGAAGGGAACAGAGAATGAGGGAATGATCAATCGATCACCAGTCCAACTTTCCCTATGGGAAACCACCAATTCCTAACATTGTGATTGATACTCTGTTATGATTTCAGATAGGAGCCTGTTGTCCTGTGAGAGGCTCCACCCAGAAGTTGAATGTGAGACCTACAGACACCCACAGTCAGTGTATGGAGCTTGAAAATTTTTACAGAAGAATCGCAGGTCCCAGAGGGAATAGGAAGTCCACAAGACCAACAAAGGGCTGGAGGGATGGCTAAGTGGTTAAGAGCACTGACTGCTCTTCTAAAGGTCCTGAGTTCAAATCCCAGCAACCAAATGGTGGCTCACAACCATCTGTAATGATATCTGATTCCCTCTTCTGGAGTGTCTGAAGACAGCTACAGTGTACTCACATATAATAAATAAATAAATCTTAAAAAAAAAAGACCAACAAAGCCAATCAACCTGGACCCTTGGAGCTCTCAGAATTTAAACCACCAATCAAGAACATACATGGACCCTAGGTCTGCCCACTCATATGTTGCAGATGTTCAATTTCACATTTATTTGAGCCTTGAACAACTGGAACCAGACCTATCACAAATTCTGTGCCTGTCAGTGGGATAAGTTCTACTAGCTGGGCTGCATTCTCAGGCATCAATCACCTAGCATTGCTGAGACATGAAGTATAAAGAGTAGAGGAAAAAACTAAGGGGACCCATATTCTCACAGAGGAGAAGGGGAGGGACAAAGAATTATGGGAGGAGGTGATCAGGAGGGAGACAGTGAGCATGAGCAGGATATAAAGTTTTTGAGGAAAGAAAAAAACAAAAACAAAAACAAAAATAAATAAATTAATTAAATTTTAAAAAAGAACAATTGAAAACTTTTTGATATTAAGACAATCAAACACTACTAAAAGCAGAGCAAATTATTTTAATAAACTGAGGAAGCAAAACTTTGTTTCTAATCACATTACTTAATTTTACACGGAGGGTTTATTTACATAGTGACATTACTTATTTCAAATTTGGTGTTTTTATTAGATTCTTGAGTATGTAAAAGTGCAATGTCTCTTTATTTCTGTGACTTATTATTATTTTTTATTTATTTTTATTTATTTATTTATTTATTTATTTATTTATTTGTTTGTTTGTTTGTTTGTTTTTTGAGACAAAGTTTATCTGTATAACCCTATCTGTCCTGGAACTCACTCTGTAGACCAGGCTGGCCTTGAACTCAAAAATCCATGTGCCTCTGCCTTCCAAGTGCTGAGATTAAAGGCATGTGCCACAACTGCCCAGTGATTTTTTTATGTTTTCTTTTGTACTCTTTTTTTTTATTTTATCCAATTCTATGTGTTAGCTTTTCTTTTATCTTATTTTATTTTACTATTATCCCTTAGAAACCTGTTTATTTTCTAAAGATAGACAGAAATGGGTTGGATTCACATGCCATGGTACATGGAGAAAGACTGAGAGAAGAGAGAAAGTGGAAACTTTAGTCAAGTTATATTATGTGAGAAAAATATATTTTCAATATGCAGAAAAAATAACCACTGATTCAAATAAAAAATAAACTAAAGACTAATTATCTTTAGGCAATGAGCTAATAATGTTTCCTTTCTTCCCTGAGTAAATGAAAATGCATTTGTGGAATTGGATGAATTTATTTTAGGGGTGAATGTAAATCTCTGCAGGCATATGGGTATGTAATAATTCCCTACTTTATAATATTAAAATACATATTATGAGTGATGATTAAGAAGTACTGAATACAAAATTAACTACAGTCAATTTGTTAATTTAATTTGGGGAATTACATACATGGGAATGTTTTAAAACTGATAATAGGAATGCTCCTCAATAACACTGATTTTTTTTTAAATCATAACATTAAACTCTTATTATAACGTCCTTTTATTCTTAAGAGACCAAGTATTAAGCACTCAGGGACAGGCAGACAGGCTCATAACACAGGTGATTCCAGAGAGTGTTGAGTCTGTGTGTGGACAAAACTATATCCACTAACATCTCTTGTCCGGATCAGGTACAGATATATTTGCTGTTTTTCATATGTTCATTATAAGTTTCTTTATTTCTCTCTTTTTTGACAGTTGCAACAAATATACATATGAAGGCAGGTATGACACAAGGCATGTCTGCTTTATATACTAAGCATTTTAATGTTTAAGAAAATAATGGGGGGGACAATTGTATTAAGATTGAAAGGGAAGTTGGCAAATTTCATTTAGTACTTTGATAATAGACATGTGATTTTATGTATCTTAAATGTTATAAATACACTAAATGAAATAATTATTTAAAGATCTGTATACTGAGAAAGATACTTAAAATAACTTATTATTCAAGTTTTAGAAATCTGTCAGATAAATAAAAATTTTCAGATTTCATATCCATATATTTTGCTAATCATACTTCAGTCTTATATGTTTATATACATATGAACTTTCTGTGTTAATGTAACTATGAACATACTAAATGACATCTCTCTATTTTCCCATACATATGTAGAGTTTTGGTTTGTTAGAGTGCAACAATGAAACAGTGAGACACGACTTCAATTGGAAGAACTTCCCAGGAACTATTAACTATAAACACAGGTCAGTTGGTTTAAAGTCTTTATGAAAGGCAAATGAAAATAAGGGCAAAGAAAAGTAGTGTAACAACATCTGGATGCTTAGGAAGGCACAATGCTCAGACACAAATCTGGATTCTGACCCAATGAACAGCAGCTAGTTTTATCATCATCTCTACACATGACATATAGGTATGCAGAGTGTGAAAATTCTGCTTTTTTACAACTCAGATGTCAGGTTATCTGTTTTATTGGTCATTTGACCACCTCTACTAGCATCATGACTAGGGTACAATGCTGTTTCTGACAGACTCTTGTCTTTGTTCTCAGTATTTCTGCACCTAAAAATCTTTTTGTCTACTTAACCAGAATCTCCCTGTTTATTTCAATGGATCTCAATTCTTAGATTCAAGTCTTAGTAAATGTAGCTCAATTGTTGAAGCCAGAGATCAACTTGAGATGTTTTCAGTAAAGTATTTGAATTTACCTGTGTCACATGGTGGAATGCACCATGGGTTTAGAGAATGAAGGGATAAGAATGGTTACTTTCAGTACCCATACTTAATTATGAATACTCGTTATAGAGGACATAGTGATGCTTTTTATAAATGAAATATAACCATTCTTATCTGAAGATGCCAGTTATTTTCATAAACTGAAAGGAGAAACTTTGCATGGGTTTCTGAAAATATCCACTTCCTAGCATATAAAAGGGTGGGGCTATGTTCTTATAGTACCATGATGATTGTTTGTACATCACATGGATAAACTTCGATGAATATGTATTCCATATTCGAAAGGGAGCTCTGCAGATACTAGAAATTCTCCAATTTTCTCACTAATGGACATTGAGTCAAATATATTTCTAATAGTCTAGTTCATGCACTGGTATTTTATTCATTCCCCCTCTGTCAAAAACAAAGACCAAGAGTCTGACTATGAACACAGAAAAATCATAACTGTCAACTTTTCTTTCTTTATTGAAATCCAGGGTAAATCCAGATCCAAAGAATGAAGTTTGAAAACTTCACTGTTTTTACTGATTTTGTCTTGTTAGGACTTTCTGGCAGACAGGATGTTCAAAAAGGCCTCTTTGCTTTCTTCTTCCTTGTTTATAGCCTAACTGTAACTGCTAATCTACGGATGGTCATACTGATTATACTGGACATCAGGCTTCATACATCTATGTACTTCCTGAGCAATCTGTCCATCTGTGACATTTGCTATTCCTCCACAGTCTCTCTAAAGATGCTGGTTGATTTCTTGTCTAAAGAGAAGAGGATTGCTTATAATTTACGTGCTGTTCAAATGTATTTTTTGTGGCTTTTGCAGATGTAGAATGTCTCATGCTAGCTGTCATGGCCTATTAGTGTCACCCAATTTATGTCCAGAACATTCCAGTCAATAATTAGTATCTAACTGAATAAACACAAGCAAACAACAGCTACCAGCTTTAAACTATACCCTGTGTTGTTATCATTGTTTTTTGTTTTTTGGTTTTTTGTTTCTTGTTTTTTTTGAGACAGGGTTTCTCTGTGTAGCCCTGGCTGTCCTGGAACTCACTCTGTAGACCAGGCTGGCCTCGAACTCAGAAATCCGCCTGCCTCTGCCTCTCGAGTGCTGGGATTAAAGGCGTGTGCCACCACTGCCCGGCTGTTGCTATTATTGTTATGTCATTTAGTTTGTTAGTTTCATCTTTGGATAAAGGGTTCTCATTAAAAGACAGCTATTGAATAAATAGGGTGTATACATTTAAAAGTAATATATTGTGGTTAATTATAAATGTTAACAAAACTTTCTTTTCATTTCATTATTTTATATTTTATCTTGAGTTAAGTATTTCTTTTGTGTTTGGCACAGAAATTACTGGGTAAAGTGTAGCTTGGTATCAGTTTCTATTCAGTTGTCTTGCTTGCATCAGTAAAGTTCCCATGATCAGCTCTTGTGGATTGCTGCTTATTATTTTCTGCTCTCTCAGAAGGTGGCCCATACTCAGGTGAGGTCAGATAAAATCTTAATTGTTCAGTTAAGGCTAGAGCCTGAGATTGGGCAGTGGAAGGGCAAGGCAGAGCTGAAAAGTTTTAGTGAGGGAACAGAGAGATGGAGGGAGATAGAAGAGATAGAGACAGAGAGAGAGACAAGATGGAACTAGAAGGAGAAGAAGATGGCATTGACCCACATGGTCTGGAGAAGCCTCAAATAACTAGGGATTTCATAGATGGGCAATAGGAAATGTGGGGTACATTTGCCCAATCTAGGTGTGCAGCTTGTATTTATATCAACTGAGTTTTGTGTTGTCTGGACATTTTGGGGTTTAAGATTTAGTGTTATAAATCTGGCTGGTGGGCTGGAGAGATGACTCAGAGGTTAAGAGCACTGACTGCTCTTTCGAAGGTCCTGAGTTCAAATTCCAGCACCCACATGGTGGCTCACAACCATCCGTAATGAGATCTGATGCCCTCTTCTGGAGTGTTTGAAGACAGCACAGTGTACTCACACATAATAAATAAATAGATCTTTAAAAAAAATAAATAAATCTGGCTGGTATATTACAAGTCTCTAGTGTCATCATTTTACAGAGCTAAGGGAATCTGAGAAAGCAGCAACTGGCTTTCTTCAGGCTACCCACAGGGGATGCTAGAGGTGTGGCAACAAACCAGTTTCTGGAACCATGGGGGTAGGTGCCAGATGATGGTGTCAAGTTTATTTAGTGTGGATTGATTTTTAAAATTACATACAACCAACAACAATTCTAGGTTTTCTTGCATCTAAACTTCTAACTTTCATCTCTGGAGTTCCCTTATTTTGTTCACACTGAAAACATGTTATACTGTTACCAATTTTATTTTTGGCACTAACATGTTGGTTTACAAACATCTATATCTACAGTTACTGGGAATCTGATGCCCTTTTCTGAGCTTCATAGGCAACAGACATTTCACACACAAATATTCAATAAAAAATACTTACACATATAAAATAAAATAGATATATCTTTAAAAGTAATTAAAAATTAAAATTACATTTCTTTCATTCAGATACAATTTTATGATTTCTTTTTTTATTGAATATATTCTTCATTTACAATTCAAATGTTATACCCCTTCCCGGTTTTCCCCCTCCCAGAAAACCCCCCACCCATCCTCCCACCTCCTGCCTCCAAGAATATGCTTGATCCACTCCCGTGACCCCCACACTGGGGCCTCTATTAAGCCTTCACAGGACCAAAGACCTCTCCTCCCAATGACGCCTGACAATGCATTCCTCTGCCAATCTTTTGGCTGGAATCGCATGTACCCCTTGGTTGATGGCTTAGTCCCTGGGAGCCGTGGAGTGTCTGGTTGACAGACATTGTCATTCTTTCAGTAGGGCTGCAAACCTCCCCCTTCCCCCAGCTCCTCCAGCTTGCCCTCCAACTCCTCCATAGTGAACCCCACGCTCAGACCAATGGTTGGCTGCTAGTATTCGCCTCTGTATTTGTAAGACTTTGGTAGGGCCCCTCCAAAAGACAAGCATAAATGGCTCCTTTCAGTACACATTTCTTGTCATCCCATAGAGCTGGAGCTAAGTTAGAGAATGAGACATATTATGTATGACCTACAAACTGAACTTGCAAGAACATTATGCATTCTTGTACACTGAGCCATCTCTCTCGACAACTAGAATGTATTTTGGGGTGTTATCATGCTCTTTAAAGTTTAGATGAGGTTTCACAATTTAATTGATCTTTAATACATTATAAGACACAAACTTACACTTTCTCATTGTGTAATACTGTATTATTAATGATGTGAAAATGACAATTCTATGAAGAGTAGCTTACAGATCTGACACATTCTCAGCCAAAATAGCACTTCATTCTTCACAGAAAAGAAAAGCATCACAATATGATATGGAATTCAAAAGACCATTCTGTGTTATTACTAGTCCATACTTCAGTATATTTTACAATGCTATAATAAAGAACAGTATGTTGCTTGCAAAAATGCAAATGTAGACCAATGGAATAAAATAGCATACCTAAACAGGACTATTCATAATTACCAAAATTTGATAACTGGAAAAGGAAGACAAAAAGCTAAACTGGAGAAAAGATAGTATCTTTAACAAATAGCACTGAAAAATTGACTGGCTACCTGCAGAAGAATGAAATTAGACTTGTGTCTATGAATGTGTACAAAACAGATTCCAAGTTGATCACAGATATAAATTACAAATCTGAAATGCTGAAATCACTATAACAAAATATAGTCAATGCCTTGTAAGTTATATATGTAGAAAGAATCTCTTGATGAAAGAATATTTTGAAGAAGACTATTTGTACAGGAATTGGGGCTAAATTGACAAAATTTAAGTCCAAAATCCAAATCATAAAATCTCAAATCTTTGGCATGGAAACAGCCATTAAAGTGATGTGAAGAGTCACAGAATGAGAAAATTTGCTCTACTGTATATAACAGAGGATTAATATTCAGAATGCAGAGGAAACAGAAAGAGAGAGAGAGAGAGAGAGAGAGAGAGAGAGAGAGAGAGAGAAGGAAGGAAGGAAGGAAGGAAGGAAGGAAGGAAGGAAGGAAGGAAGGAAGGAAGGAAGGAAGGAAGGAAAAGAAAATGTCAGGAACCAATTAAAAATGGATTGAGTCCTTATATTTGCTCTCATGAGTATTTTGTTCCCCTTTCTAAGAAGGACCGAAACACCCACACATTGGTCTTCCTTCTTTTTGAGCTTCATGTGGTATGTGAATTGTATTTTGGGTATTCTGAGCTTTTGAACTGATATCCACTTATCAGTGAGTGCATACCATGTGTGTTCTTTTGTGATTGGGTTAGCTCACTCAGGATGATATTTTCTAGGTCCATACATTTGCCTAAGAATTTCATGAAATCGTCATTTTTAATAGCTCAGTAGTAGTCCATTGTGTAAATATAGTAAATATATCACATTTTCTGTATACATTCTTCTGTTGAAGGACATCTGGGTTCTTTCCAGCTTCTGTCTATTATAAATAAGGCTGCTATGAACATAGTGGAGCATGTGTCCTTGTTATATGTTGGATGCCCCAGTGTAGGGGAATTGAGGGAGGGGAGGCAGGAGTGGGTGAGTGGGTGATTGAACACCCTCATTGAAGCAGGGGGAACGGGATGGGATAGGAGGTTTCTGGGATGGGGGAAACCAAGGTAAGGGAATAACACTTGAACTGTAAATAAATTTTTAAATTAATTAATTAATTAATTAAAAATGCACTGATTCTTAACAGAATTCTCAATGATATAAAAAGATTAAGAAATAACATGGAATGCCTTCATCATTCTTTTTCAATTAGAGGAATGTAAATTAGAACATATGCATACTGCTAATGTGCAAACAGAAATATAATAGGTTAAAAGTATTATCATATTTCTTACATCAAAATATCATAATACACTTGCTTTAAAGAAAATGATACTTCTGGGAGAAATATCATAGTGAAACATTGCTTTCAAAATTCTTTGTTTTTCAAGGTTGTGTCATTTATTAATAAATTGTACAAGAAAATTTCTTGCAGATATGAAATACTGAACTCAATAACATTTTTAAGATTTTATTTTTATAATTTTCATTTATTTGTATGTATGAGTGAATGCCATGTATGTGCAGCATCCCACTGAGGCCAGAGGCATTGGATCCCTTGGAGCCTGAGAAACATATATTTATGAGCTGCTTAACATAGGTCCTGGGAACTGAACTGGGGTCCTTCCCAAAAGCTGCACATACTCTTAGTCACTAAGTTACCTTTTTAGATTACTTTTACTTTTCATTTTTAGTACTATTATATCGTTGGCTGGATATATGGCTCAACAGTTAAAAGAACTTACTGGTTATACAGAGGACTGTCATTCAATTCTCAGCATCCACATAACGGTTTACAACTGCTGTAAATCCTATTCCAATCATACTAGGCTCCTATCTGTAAACACATCAAGTATCAGTAATAATGTCAGGTCTTGTCCCCTTCCTCACTCCTCACGCCATGAGATAGATTACAAGTTGGATTGGTCACTGGACAACCTTTCCTTCAGTCTCTTCTCCTTTTTTGTCCCTCAGTTCTTTTACACAGGAACAAATCTGGGTCAGGAATTTTGCCTGTGAGTTGGCGAATTATCCTTCCACTTGGGACCTGTTTATCTGCTGGAGGTGGACTCTTCCCTCTCCCCACTGTTGGGAATTTTGGCTAAGGTCACCCATATACTCAAGAAAATCTCTAACCTCCTAGGTTTCTGGGACATTCAAGAGGGTCCCTCCATCTTGCCCACCAACCCCCCCAGGCTGCATATTTCCATCCATTCTCCTGGCCCTCTGGGCTACTCTCCTCCCACCACCACCCCCAACCTGATCCTTTCTCTTTTCCCCTCCTCCTCCCATTTCCCACCCAGGTTCCTCCTTCCCTCTGCCTCCCTGATTATTTTGTTTCCTCTTTTAAGTGGGATTGAAGCATCCTCACTTGGACATGCCTGCTTGTTAAATTTCTTATGGTCTGTGAGTTGTATTATGGGTATTCTGTACTTTTTAGCTAAAATCCACTTAAACAGTATACCACGTACATAATTTTGGGTCTGGGTTACCTCACTCAGGATGATATTTTCTAGTTCCATCCATTTGCCTGAAAAATTCACATTATCCTTGTAGTTGGCCATTATGTAAATGAACTACAATTTCTGTATCCAATCTTCAGTTGAGGTACATCTGAGTTGTTTTCCGCTTCTGAGTGTTAAAAATAAGACTGCTAAAAACAGAGTAGAACACTTGTCCTTGTTGCATGGTTAAGAATCATTTGGGTATATGACTAGGAGTGGTATAGCTGGGTCTTCAGGTAGAACTATTTCCAATTTTTTAAGGACCTGCCAGATTGATTTCCAGAGTGGTTGGACCACTTTGCAATCCCATCAATAATCGAGACATTTTTCTCTTTCTCCTCATTCTTGTCAGCATGTGCTGTCCTTTGAGTTTTTGATGTTAGCCATTCTGATTGGTGTAAGGTGAAACTCAGGGTAAGCATGTTGAAAACTTCATTAAATGCTTCTTGGCCATTCAAGATTCCTCTGCTGAGAATTATCTATTTAGCTCTGTACCCCACTTTTTAATTGGGTTATTTGGATTTGAGTAAGTTAACTTCTTGCGTTTTTGTTTATATATTAGATATTAGCTCTCTATCTCATGTACGGTGAGTGAAGTTTTTTTTTTTTTTTCCCAATCTGTAGGTTGCCCTATTTGTCCTATTAATAGTGCCCTTTGGCTTACAGAAGCTTTTCAGTTTTATGAGGTCTCAATTATCAATTGTTGTTCTTAGAGTCTGATCCACTGTTGTTTTCTGTTCAGGAAACCTTGCCCTGTGCCAATGAGTTTAAGTCTTTTCCATCTTCTCTTCTATTAGATTCAGTGTATCTAGTTTTATGTTGAGGATCTTGGTCCACTTGAGCTTTATGGAAGGTTATAAATATCGATCTATTTTAATTCTTCTATAGACAGACCACCAGTTAGACCAGCGCCATTTATCGAAGATGCTTTCTTTTGTCCACTGTATGATTTTGCTTCTTTGTCAAAGATCAAGTGATCATAGGTGTGCAGGTTTATTTCTGGGTATTGGATTCTATTTCATTGATAGGCCTGTCTGTCTCTGTACTAATACCATGTGGTCTTTATCACTATTGTTTTTTAGTACAAATTGAGGTCAGGGATGGTGTTTCCCCAAAAAGATATTGTATCATTGAGAATTGTTTTTGCTATCCTGAGATTTTTGTGTTTTTTTTTTTTTCATATTAAGTTGAGAATTTTTCTTTCCATGTCTGTGAAGAATTTTTTTGGAATTTTGGTGGATATTGCTTTAAATCTGTAGTTTTTTGTTTTGTTTTGTAAAATGGCAATTTTCACTACATTAAACTTACCAATTCATGAGCAGGGGAGATCGTTCCATCTTCTGAAGTCTTCTCTGACTTCTTTCTTCAAGGACTTGAAGTTCTTGTCAAATAGGTCTTTCACTTGCGGGGTAAAATTTACACTGAGATATTTTATATTATTTGTGGCTATTGTGAAAGGTGTTCTGTCCCTAATTTCTTTCTCAGCATGTTTATCATTTTTATAACAGAAGGCCACTGATTTCTTTGAGATAATTTTATATCCCACCACTTCACTGAAATTGATTATCAGCTATGGTGGAATTTGGCGGTATGCTTATGTTTACTATCAAATCATCCAGAAACAGTGATACTTTGACTTCCTCATTTCCAATGTTTACTTCCTTGATCTCCTTTTGTTGTCTAATTGCTCTAACTAAAACTTCAAGTACTTTATTGAGTAAATAGGCAGAGAGCAGGCAGCCTTGTTTTGTCCTTGATTTTAACGTGGTTGCTTCTAACTTGATTTGATGTTGGTTGTTGGTTTGCTGTCTATTGTTTTTATTATATTTAGGTATGTGCCATGCATTCCTGGTCTTTCCAAGACTTTTAATCTGAAGGGGTGTTGTAGTTGGTTAAATGCTTTCTCAGCATCTAATTAGATGATCACGTGGATTTTTTCCTTGCGTTTGATTATTTTTTTCCTTGAGTTTGAGTGTATTACTCTGATGGATTTTTCTATATTGAACCATCCTAGTTTCCCTGGAATGAAGCCTACTTGATCTTGGTGAGTGATGGTTTTGATGTGTTCTTGGGCTGAGTTTGGAGAATTGTATTGACTATTTTTCCATCGATATTCATAAGTGAAATAGACCTCAAGTTCTCTTTCCTTGTTGGATCTTTGTGTGGTTTATTTGTCAGAGTGACTGAGGCTTCATAGAATGAATTAGGTAATTTTCCTTTCTTTTCTGTCTTGTGGAATAGTTTGAGGAGTATTAGTATGCGGGTTTATTCCTGGAGCATGTCCCACATGGTAGTCTTTTTTTGTTGTTGTTGTTTTTCAAGACAGGTGTAGCCCTGGCTGTTCTGGAACTTACTCTGTAGACCAGGCTGGCCTCGAACTCAGAAATCTGCCTGCCTCTGGCTCCCAAGTGTTGGAATTAAAGGTGTGTGCCACCACTGCCCGACTCATGGAAGTCTTGATCTTCAAACCTGTTAACTCAATTCGAGAGCAATTTGTCTAGTGTGGTTTTTCAGATGACATCTTCCAGGAATCTAGATTCTCAGCTTCTATACACAAGGGATTTTCATAGGGGAGAAGATATCTATGTAGTGAATCTTATAATCAGAGGTATCAATAAATAGTGACACATTTGGATGATGAACCATGTTGGTTAACACAAGTACCATATTTTGTCATTATGTAACTGGGTGCTAGAACTGCAAATTCCCTGATAATTTCCCCGATTTTCTTCTAATTATTTTTGTTTTCCTCACTCAGCCCTAGTTAAATAATTGTCTTCTATTAGTTCTTTAAATATTAATCAATTTGCATTTATTTCTTAAATTGCTACATGCAATGACAGTGTGTATGTGTGTGTGTGTGTGTGTGTATATATATATTCAAACACTGGATCATCCTAACTATGAAAACTTCAGAACCATATGTGGGAAACAGAATGAATGAGACACCAAAAGAATAACAAAACAAAATTCTGTATAAATTCTGTATAATATGAAATTTAGGAATGCCATTAACCATTATTAAGATAATCCAACTAGCGTATGGCATATTCTACATATACAATTAGACACTTTAGCCTTTGAAAAAAGTACAAAAACATGGTTGTGGATACAATCCTATAATATGCTAATAATTATGTTACTGAGAGATAGCATCTTGCCTATCAGTATGCCCTATATTTATCTTTTTCCTATATTATTCTCCCATATTTCTCATGATTGAACTTTGAAAAACCTTGATATATTAGGATATGGACCTGAGTTTGAAAGCCATGTAAAGACTCTTTTCATTGTTAATCACAATCACAAGAACTCAATTTTCCTGAGCACTTTCAATTTGACTATTCCAGTGTCAAAATATTCTGCATGAAATTATTTCAGAATTGAAAACATGACGCTCTTCTGTTTTATTTTTCCATGTGGCAGGCTATGAGATCACAGAAATTACTTAAAAGGCTTTTGTCATTTTCATAAAATAAGATTGGTGAAATAACTTCTCGGTCAAATCCTTTACTTTTTTTTTTTTCTGAATTGTGAACTATGGCCAGAGCTGTCATGTTTTTACTCAAATGTTTAAATACTAGTTGTTTACTTTGGGTATTTTATTTGGTCAATTTATGCTTGCTTCCTTATTTTCTAAGGAGAAAGAAAGGGCATGGAGTTGGTTGGGTAGAGAGGTGGAAAGGCTTTGTGAGGATGGGGAGAGGAAAAAATGTGACTTAAATACATATGAAATATTTTTTCAATAAAGTGTGATGACAAAACTATTAATATAATGCATAGTCTTTGGGGAATGATAAATCCATAAAGACAGAGCCCTCAGAGATTGGATTACAGACATTACTATATAGAGCCTAATAACTAACTCTCTTTTTCTGCCACTAAAGTGAAGTAAAGGTCCAAAATATCTGTGATCAAGAATGACTGCTGTAAGCAAAGGACATCTACATAATCACATTGAAAAAGTATCTGACACAACTTTGTGCTACAAAGCATTTGTAAGATCATTGTTTATGAATTAACAAGTGGATCTTGTAACTCAGACAATAAAGTAGACAGGGAAGGGAAGAGAAGCTACTGAGAAACTTGACATCCATTACAGTCCTTGTAACCAGGCCCTTTATGAGTACTCTTTTCGTGGTTCTTAATCTACTTTAAACATCTGCAAATCTAAAAGTGAAATAGGTAAATAGCCCATAAGACTTTGACAATTTCCAGATACTCTGCCTAAAATTGTTCCTTTCTTCTAATGTTATTGTCTGCCTTTACTTGCCTGGTCAAGGTCATCTGATATGAGGGACAGAAATGAAAACAGGACAGTTGGAGACTTCACAGCAAAATATAAGCTGTAGCAATGTTATTAGGAACAATCAAATATTTTTATACCTTTATCAGAAACAATATAATGGAAATTGGCAGTATCAATACAGTTGTTATTGCCAGAATACAGTGATATTTGCAAGCTATACATAGTACTCAAGATTAGTATCTAAAACCAATTGTCCTGTCCAAATTCTATGCTTCTTTGACTTCCAAGGTAACATACAGAGAAACATAAAGCACCCTGAATGTTCTACTGCCTGAGCAAGTGTGTCAATCTCTCAGGAAGTGGAAGGCACATTGTTCCTTAGATGTCATGGACTCTACCTTGAAAAGTTGCTTCCTTCCAAGGAAGCTAGGCCAAGCCAGCTCCATGGTTCCATACAGGTGAGGATATATTTAGATATGTGACAGGGTATCCTCTTCAACATCGCTGATTTTTTTTTTGAAAACTAGACTTATTTATTAACTCAAGGAATATATTTCCACACAGATTTTATTTTATAACAGTTTTGAAGCTGATTAAAAGATATTAGTTTGCTCATATAGTTTTTATCCATGACTTACATTAGATGATTGCCCTTATGACGATAGATGAAAGATGGTCCATAGCCAGGCAGTATTGGTGCATGCCTTTAATCCCAGCACTTGGGAGGCAGAGGCAGGCAGATTTCTGAGTTTGAAGCCAAACGGTCTACAAAATGAGTTCCAGGACAGCCAGGACTATACAGAGAAACCCTATCTCGAAAAACCAAAAAAAAAGAAGGGAAAGAAAAAGAGAGAGAGAGAGAGAGAGAGAGAGAGAACGATGGTTCACTATGAAAAAAAATAAAAAATACAGTAAATTACTTATATGATATTCATAAGTTTTATCCAGAACATAATTTTGTAGCCTACGTTCCCTTTGATAAACTACAATTTGCTCTATTATGCTATGCTTACTGGTATGGGTTCATTAGTTTGGATGACGAAAGTAATGTTTCAATGAGATACTTGAAAAAGCTGTTGAAATGAGAAGAGAAAACAAATAAGTACTTGTATAAATCTATTGCATTTAATTTAATCAATTAAAGATAAATAAATGTAGAAGACTGAGGCAAGGATTCACAATTTGAAATCCAGCCTGGAAAACATAGTAAATAGCTAAAACTTTTATGTGAATAAAGAAATGTGGTATGCATTCTGAATAAATATTTAAAACCATCTTTTGCTTTTAATTTTCTCCAAGGCCTCTTTTACATCCTTGTTCCTTAAGCTGTAAATCAGCGGATTCAGCATAGGGATCACAAGGGTATAAAATAGAGACGTCATTTTGTCTTGATCAAGGGAATAAGAAGAACTTGGTCGAAAATATGTGAAGAGAAGAGTTCCCTGAAAAATTGCCACTGCAGTCAAGTGAGAGGTGCAGGTGGAGAAAGCTTTGAACCTCCCTTCAGTTGAACGGATTTTTAAGACTGATGAGATGATGTAAAAGTAAGAAACAAGGACTCCTGAGATGGTGCTCACTTCAAGGAAACCATAAATAGTAAATAATGCTAACTCATTTACTTGAGTGTCTGAGCAGGAGAGAAGGTAAAGTGGAGGTAGATCACAGAAGAAGTGGTTGATCTCATTAGACCCGCAGAAACACAAGCGGAATGCCAAGGTTGTATGTATCAAAGCATCTGATGTTCCCACCAGGTAAACTCCAGCAATCAGCATAGAACACTTCCTGCTGGACATGTTTGCTGTGTAGAGCAAGGGATTGCTAATGGCCTGGTATCTATCAAAGGCCATGACTGCCAGCAGCACACACTCAGAATCTGCAAAGGTACAGGAAATGAAGAACTGCAGAGCACAGCCCCAGAAGGGAATTGACTTGTTCTTCCCAAACATATCTACCAGCATCTTGGGACCAATTGCTGTGGAATAGCAGAGGTCACAGAAAGAGAGGTGACTCAGGAAAAAGTACATGGGTGTGTGCAACTGGGGATCCATTCTGATCAAAATGATCATACCAAGATTCCCCAGAAGATTGATGACATAGATGAGGAGAAATATGGCAAACAGCATCCCTTTCATCTCTGGGTTATTGGTAAATCCCACAAAAGTGAATTCATTCAAGGAACAGTTTCCTATGTCCATTCTGTCTTCCAGTCTATAAATAAAAATATTAAAAATTCATTTTTACTGCTGGATATCAACAGTGCATTTATGAGGTAGAATTCAATTAATTCATTTCTCATCTAATGTATACTATAAAAATTTCTGAGTCCTGTTTCTTTCCTGCAACATTTTCTTAACCTATTTTTCAATAGCAAACTGACTAATATTATCGGGGATAGACAGTCAAGAAACTGAAACTATCCACCATTAAGGGTCCAGGACTTTATATATATTCTCTAATGAACATAAGGTTTAAGTTAGTTACTACATTTAGATAGATTTACATACACTCATTCTCATTTGATCTTTGTACAATATGAAATAAATACAAATGTTAGACTCAGGTTGTAATTTTAGAGAATATTATTTTTATTCTTTAAGATATTAATTACTCAAATCAGTTTAGTTATTTTATTCTTAAAAGAACACATGATTTTAAAATCATTTTATTGGTTTAGAGATAGTGATTGATAACTATAATAACTAAATTTGTTTGATTATAAATATGTAAAACACAAGCCTTTACTACTAACAAGTAAAATGGTTAGTCATTTTCATTTTGTCTTATTATATTTTAAAATGTCTTTAATTGAAATAAACTTATACCACCTCTCCCTCTCTTTCCTTACTCCAGCTAAACTTGTTACATCAACCTACTTTTATGCCCTCACTCACAAATTGACAGCAAGATTTCATTATATAATATGTAAATGATATATCATTATATCATATATATTATGCATCTGTATATGCACAAATGAACATAAATATAGAATCTTTTGACTGTTTTTGTTGCTTGTATGTATATAGTTTCAAAATTAGACAATTTTCTTGTTACATTTCTTGTCTCTACCATTAGCTGAAACATAAGGTAAAACTTATTTGATCTTTAATTCTAGAATCTATTATTGTATATACTGTTTTACAGTAGTACTCGTTACCCAACAGTAGCTGTGGTCTGGTACCAATGGATAATGCGATTGATGAGTTAGATGTCTGAAAACAAGCAGTATGCAAAGAATTTATCACATACAGTTGGATTTCAGTAGTCAAGTTTTCGTCACAATGAAAACCAGCAATTTCAATGAAGTATAACAAATGTTCTAAAATGTATCTGCTTTGTCCTCGCAAGTATGTTTATTTTATACATATGTGAAACATATCCATATATTTATGTATACATGTGTTTAGAAGACAGTAGAAAGGAAATGTTAGGTCTTTTGCCTTTTTAGATTATGTAAATAATATGGAATGTATTTCATAACTCACTGACATGGCATGTATTATTTGTGACGCATTAAACCAACCATTTATATTTTATATTAGATCACTTAAATATATATGTATGGATATAAAATAAGAAGAAGTAGGGCTTTCCTATCTAAGTAGACTAAATTAAAATAGTTCAAATTCTATGTTTCTGTTACTCTGAAGATATTTGAGACTCATGAATCTGTTTAAAATTATTTTCATTCATTACACATAGTAATTTTTTTACACCTAATAATATTTTAAGTTGAGCAGGCAGAGCATCATCATGAAAAAAATCTGTTTATAAAAAGTAAATTGAAATTGTTTTGCTTCACCCTGTTTCTAAAGATACAGAGATATAGGAACCCACCTTACCAGAGTAGCTCTTAGGTGCCTGAACACTATGATGGTGATGTTTTATTGTTCCAATTGTCATTTGGGACTGAAGGTTGTGAAATCTTTTCCCCCAGGATTTGTCATGAGTGATTAGTCTCTTCTCTATTGTTCTCTGTAAATCCATCATTATCTTTAGCAAAGATGCAGCATGAAGTCCTTACTATTTTCATTAATTATTTAATTTCAATATGGATACTACAACATAACATAGAGATACACACACTCACATTATGATATATTAGATGACTAAACTTTTCTCTCCAAAGTCAAAATCTAGTAACTCAAACTTTAAACAGCCATACTTAATCAATCCCATTTCTCTTTTCTTGTAAATTTCTTCCTTAGCATTAAATTATTTGCTTTATCATCTGACTTTGAAGAAACACTATACTTAAAAAAAAAAAGATTTCTTTATTTTCATTTTCGGTGTCTGAGTGTTTTTTTTCCCTGAATGAGTTTACGTATCCTGCATAAGTGTTTAATGCCAACAGAGGGCAGAAGAGAGCATTGGATCTCTTACATCCAAAGTTACTAGAAGTTGTCAACTATCATGTGAGTGGTAGTACCCAAAGCCAATTAGTAACCTTTCGCAAGATATACAAACAATATCTATCCAGCCCTATAGTATATATCCTTTAAAAATGACATTTGAAAATTCATGTGTCGAGCCGGGCGGTGGTGGCGCACGCCTTTAATCCCAGCACTTGGGAGGCAGAGGCAGGAGGATTTCTGAGTTCAAGGCCAGCCTGGTCTACAAAGTCAGTTCCAGGACAGCCAAGGTACACAGAGAAACCCTGTCTCGAAAAACCAAAAAAAAAAAAAAAAAAGAAAAGAAAACACATGTGTCTTTTCAGAATGTCCATAAACTCATCCATATCTCCTGCCACTATCTAATTCCAGAACAATTTTCATCATAATTTTAATCATCAGACATACTTTCACTTTGTCATTTATAATTAATATGGTGACTGAATTTTCAGGAGTTTATTTTGAAATAAAGTATCAAGGGGAGAAAACGTTGTGCTGACCCTGAACTGTCATGAAAACCACACAGCTTTTTGCTGGGTTCTGATTATAACTAATGTTCCCATTGAATGTATTTTCTTTGTTGTGCTGATGATCATTCCTTCAATAACTAATCTTTCAAAAATGCTCATTTAAAAGACTATCGAATTTTATTAGTTTTATTTGCATCTATTAAGATGATATTAATTCAAGCCTGTATGCTGATAATGGGTTAAATGGCTTTTGTAGTGTTAAAAACACCAGTTGAGAGTAAAGAACACTGATACAAATTTTGATCAAGTAAATCAAATTTTAATTCTGGGCACAGCAAAGACAGTCTAAGAACTATTTTCCCCTAAATCGGGGTTCAATAAATCTGCAGCTAGTTAAGTTTCTAGGTTTTTTTTATTATTATTGGACAAACACATAAACTGGGTGTTTAAAGGATGAATTTGGAGACATAGAAACAAGGAAATTGAAATTCAGAAGCAGATAGAAGTTTAAGACTACTTGGAAGAATGTTTTGTGTTATAATTTCGGGTAAAGGGTGAAGGTCAGTATATGACACAAGTTAAATTCCAGAAAATATACATTTTCTTTCACAGTAAACTGAAACTTATTTTGAAGTAACAAAATGACTTCTGATCTTAAGATGGAGTCAGTCTGGTCCATCAGTAGATTTCCTTCTTTGTATTTATTGAGGTGATCTTTATGTTGAAGCCTGCTTCTCTGACCTGTTTACCTGTCATTACTTATATGACATAAAATTATACATTTTGCTTGAGGCCTGCTATCCATCTCAGATTGCCAACATAAAAGACAGCTTGACTATAGAAACAGAAAAATAGTTTGGTTCAGAGCAAGGTGAGCCTGCTCATATATCCTGTTATATTCTGAGACTCATTATTATTGTTATTATTATTATTATTGTTGTTATTATTATTATTATTACTGTAATTCATCCAACTGTGGTCTTCACTCAGAGCCAGAGTACATAGAGGTTAATTTGAACTGTTATGTCTAAACTACTAAAAACTTGGTGAAAGGCCAACCACCTTCTCAGCCCAAGCTGTATCTGCTTAGGCGGCCCACTCTGTATTTGTTTATGAGCTCATTGTGTTATTTCCCCCTATATAAACTGGCCCTGAACACTGTATGGTTTTTGGAGCAACTCCTGGACACAAACACTTTATTTCCAACTTCTGGAATGGTTAATATAACTCATTTTTGACATCCATTTGTTTAACTACTTTTGTTTTCCATAAATAAATTTACTGAGATCAAGAAGATAGCTTTAATGAACAATTTACTAAAATTTGCTAATATTTAATTAGAAATTGTTTGAACCTATATTAATGGGAGACAGTAATCTATAATTTTATTTTTGTTTTGCTGTTTCTCATGGTATAGTATGTCCAAGGAGTTATATCCTAAGTGGTTATTGCTCCTTTCAAGTTGTGAACAATAACCATGGCATCCCTACCCCTTGCCAACCTATCAATATTAAGATAGCTTTACTTCATTTGTTTCTATAGTTTTATAACAATCTCACAATGTAAAATACCTTCACACAAACATCGAAAAGCTCAATATTTACTAATTGTTCATCTCTTTATGGGTTTTTCAGGGAGGGAGGAAATGGGAAAGGGGAAATGATTTTGAATGTAAATAAAAAAAACTTAGAAAATAAAAAAAAATATTTATTTATTTTAAGTATATGAGTACTGTACAGATGTAGCTGTACAGATGGTTGTGAGCCATCATGTGGTTGCTGGAAATTGAACTCAGGACATCTGCTCACTCCGGCTCTAAGTACACTGTAGCTGTTTTCAGACAGACCAGAAGAGGGCGTCAGATCTCATTATGGATGTTTGTGAGTCACCATGTGGTTGCTGGAATTTGAACTCAGGACCTTCAGAAGAGGAGTCAGTGCTCATAACCACTGAGCCATCTCTCCAGCCCACTTTATGGGTTTAAAATTCTTAATTGTGTTTAATCCTAGCACTTGGAAGGCAGAGGCAAGTGGATTTCTGAGTTCGAGACCATCCTGGTCCACAGAGAGAGTTCCCGGACAGCCTCAGGGCTATACAGAGAAACCCTGTCTCAAAGCAGTCTGGCGGTTCCTCAGAAAACTGGGCATGACACTCCCAGAGGATTCCGTTATACCACTCCTGGGCATATACCCAGAGGCTTCCCCTGCATGCAATAAGGACACATGCTCCACTATGTTCATAGCAGCCTTATTTATAATAGCCAGAAGCTGGAAAGAACCCAGATGTCCCTCAACAGAGGAATGGATTCAGAAGATGTGGTATATTTACACAATGGAATACTACTCTGCAATTCAAAACAATGAATTCACGAAATTCTTAGGCAAATAGTCAGAACTGGAAAACATCCTCATTAGTGAGTTAACCCAATCACAAAAGAACACACATGGTATGCAGTCACTGATAAGGGGATATTAACCCAGAAACTTGGAATACCCAAGACACAATTCACATAATGATTTTCAAGATGGAAGGAGAGACCCCTGGTTCTAGAAAGACTGGATGTAAGGGAATAACAGGTCAGAGAAGCAAGAAGGGGTTGAATGGGGAACAGGGGGTGGGAAGAGGGCTTATGGGATTTTCGGGGAGGGAGGAAAGGGGAAATCATTGGGAATGTTAATAAAAAATATAGAAAATAAAAAATAAATAAATAAAGGGAAGCAGGCCAATGTGTGCTACATAACCAGGCCAAAAAATAAAAAAATAAAATAAAATAAAAATAAATAAATAAATAAATATAAAAGTCTTAATTGTGAATTCCTATGTAGGAAATAATCATCAATAACAAAATCAAGTTAGATATTTTCAACACATTGCCAAAGATTAAATATTTCTAGTCCAAAATTGAAAAATTGGAGCCGTATCAAAGAATGATTCAAAAAAGAAAGAAAGGAAGAAAGGAAGAAAGGAAGAAAGGAAGAAAGGAAGAAAGAAAGAAAGAAAGAAAGAAAGAAAGAAAGAAAGAAAGAAAGAAAGAAAGAAAGAAAGAAAGAAAGAAAGAAAGGAAGGAAGGAAGAAAGGAAGGAAGAAAGGAAGAAAGAAAAAGAGAAGAAAAGAAAAGGAAAAAAAGGAAAAATGAACAAACATAGCAAGGCCAAAATCCAATAGGCCAAACACCAAACCTTGCACCTACACGTCTAGTCCATGGGACTTATCACACAGTTCTCTTGATGAAAAAAGACTGAAGTAACTCTTTCAACTTTCCTACTGAATCATTCATTTATCTTTTTAGAGCCACCTCTATTGAGTTAAGTATAAGGAAGTTCACAAATTATGTCCGAGTTTGTTCTTTGTTGTTGTGTTTAAGCACTCTACCTGAGGGAAGCAATGGGTAGGAGTGAAGGGCTTTTGTCATCTTTTACTTCAAGATCATAGTCTATAAACAATGGAAATCAGAACTGGAACCCAAATAAAAACTGTAGCAGTAATCACAGAAGCATGCTACTTACTGGCTCACTCAGTTTCATGATCAGCTAGCTAGCTTATTAATCCATTCCAGACCCATTCCAGGGATGGTACATTTTTTTTTTAGATTTATTTATTATTATATGTAAGTACACTGTAGCTGTCTTTAGACACACCAGAAGAGGGAGTCAGATCTCATTACAGATGGTTGTGAGCCACCATGTGGTTGCTGGGATTTGAACTCAGGACCTTTGGAAGAGCAGTCAGTGTTCTTACCTGCTGAGCCATCTCACCAGCCCCCAGGGATGGTACTTATCAATCTCATATTACTCAATACAGTTTCTCATAGACATGGGCATAACAATCTCAACTGGAAAATTCCTTAACTGATGGGCTGTCTACTATAGTGATTTGATTTATGTTGTGGCACATTCATTTTACACACACACACACACACACACAAACCAGGTTTGTGTTTTGTATTCTCACCAAGCGAAAGTTTTCCTAGCTTTAGAAGCACTACATGAAGGACAGAAGAGATGGCTCAGAAGTTAAGAGCACTGACTGACCTTCCAGAGGTCCTGAGTTCAATTCCCAGCAACCACATGGTGACTCACAACTATGTGTAATAGGATCTGATGCCCTCTTCTGGTGTGTCTAAAGTCAGCTTCAGTGTACTCATATACATAAAAATAAATAAATAAACCTTAAAAAAAATAAAGAAACACTACATGACTACCTCAATGTATTTCAGGCTAGTGCTTGCCTTCTTTCAACAACATGTTTTACATATTTTCCAAAATAAATTTAATTTGAAATTTTTATTTTGACATACCAAGTTAATGACTATAGTAAGAAAGTATAGTTCCATCTTTAATGAGGAATGTCATGTACTCACAGGAGAGTAAAAGGCCATGAATAAAAGTAATAACATGTTTTTATAACAGCAAATCCTAAGGGGAAGAGCTGCAGGGATATAAATCCCAAGTGGTACATGATATAATAAAATGCTGCCTTCCCCTTTCTGCTAAGGAAAATCAACTCATCTCAGGTAAATTCCTAAGATTCTTAATCCAATAAAACAAGATTAAAATTTACCTTTTCAGAAAAGATCTATATAGTTTTAAAATTAATGAACGTTTGTATCCTACTTGGATCAGTATGTCTAAAATCTATTTAAAATACTATTTTATATTCAGTAATGAAGATTGACTGTCTTACTAGTATCTATTATTATCATCTATTAAACCATATTTTAATAATTTTAATAGATTATTAATAGATCATTCATTTCAATTTGTTTGTACATATATGTGTAAATTCAAGGACTGTGTATTGTTTATCAGCATTTTTGATTACCTTTTTTTAAAACTTTCTTAAGATAAAGATTATGGAAATATTCTACTAAAATAATAAATTTTAAATTTCAACTCTCAGTAAGATATATGTATACATATATATATATACATATATATATATACACATTCTCCTATAAAGATACATGCCTACTAATTTTCATGTTTTCTAAATCATGCACACTTGGAAAATCATAAAAATTCACATAATTGCACATAAACAGAAGGACATATATCTCATTACTCTTCATTTAGCTTCATATTGTTTCAGTGTTTCTAATTCGAAATACACAATATCTTCAGCTGTGCATATATATGTGTGACTTCATGTTACACCATTTTTTGGCCTTTTCCTTTGAATGACTATAAGAATTTTCTTTTGGTTCCAAATGACACCCCCTCCAAATATTATACAAGTATGATGGCCAGCAATCATATCTGGAAACAAAAGTATTTAGGAATTATTTGTTGCTTATCATATACTAATTAACAGAAATTTTGCTGAGAAACAGAAAAATATTAGCTGTCCTTTTGACTAGGAAAAGGGGTCTCACTTTTAAAACTTTGAGTTTTTCATAGAATCTTGATGCTTGCGGAATAATTTTATATATATATCTGAATATTAAGTACAGTGAATTTGAAACTTCAATATGTTGTCACTTATTCTCACTAACTTAGGAGGTGAATATATATTATTTTTAAGATTATAAGATGATATAATGGTGAATATATTATCCCTGTTAAGGAAAGCAAATTCAGGAAGATTAATGTGTGGGTGATATTTAGAAAGAACTGTTTTTAGATCCCAGAGTTTATTGTTATGTGAGCGAGATTATCAAAATTAAATGATACAAGCTTATTTGAAGATTGAAATATAATTATATGTGTTTTTGAGGATAAAATAAATTAAAACTAGAATAATTTTCTGCACAATAAATGTATTTTGAATACATGCCTTCTAATTTTTAAAGTTTATCCAAGAAACATGGACAGGAGAAATTGCTCCTCTCTGGATGAATTCATTTTGTTGGGAATTACCAATAACCCTAAAATGAAAGTGGCCCTCTTTACCACATTCCTACTTGTTTATCTCATTAATCTTTTCGCCAATCTTGGGATGATCAACTTAATTAGAGTGGACACTCAACTGCACACACCCATGTACTTCTTCCTCAGCCACCTCTCTTTCTGTGACCTCTGCTATTCCACAGCAATTGGACCCAAGATGCTGGTGGATCTTTTAGCTGAGGAGAAATCAATTTCCACAGTTGGTTGTGCACTGCAGTTCTTCACCCTCTGTGCCTTTGTAGATTCTGAGTGTCTACTGCTGGCTGTGATGGCCTATGATAGATACCAGGCCATCAGCAACCCCTTGCTCTACACAGTGAACATGTCCAGTCGGCTGTGCTCCCTCCTGATGGCTGGGGTTTACCTGGTGGGAACAGCAGATGCTTTGATACATACCACCTTGGCCTTCAGTTTGTGTTTCTGTGGGTCCAATGAGATCAACCACTTTTTTTGTGATGTTCCTCCTCTTCTATTAATATCTTGCTCAGATACAGAAGTGAATGAGTTAGTTACATTCACAGTTTTTGGGTTTATTGAACTAAGCACAATTTCTGGACTTCTTGTTTCTTACTGTTACATCATCTCATCAGTCTTGAAGATCCGTTCTGCTGATGGAAGGTTCAAAGCTTTCTCCACCTGTGCCTCCCACCTGACTGCAGTTGCAATTTTTCAGGGAACTCTTCTCTTTATGTATTTCCGTCCAAGTTCTTCCTACTCTCTGGATCAAGACAAAATGACATCCTTGTTCTACACCCTGGTGAATCCAATGTTGAATCCTCTGATTTACAGCCTGAGGAATAAGGATGTGAAAGAGGCTCTTGAAAAGTTGAAGAAGAAAGGTGATTTTATATCAATTTCAAATATAACTGTACATGTTTGCTTTTAATTCATTCTCCATCACAAAACATTGCATGATGTACTAATTAATAACACTATATCAATAAGTGTATCATCTAATTTTAGTAAAATACTGCTTCTATGCTTAGCTTTAAACAAACATCCTTTTATATTCTCTCTTTGTAGAAATTTAACTAACAATTTCCATTTTGCCCAAATTGTATCTATCCATACTTTCATTCAATGTCAAATATAATATGATGTGGTGTATTATTCACTGATTTTGGGAGATTTGGATTTTTAAAAGCTACCTATGTAGCTTAATTGGCATGTGTGTGTGTGTGTGTGTGTGTGTGTATACATATATATGTAACTAATGAATACTCACATAATTTGCATAGATTTCAGAGAAGTCTATCTGCATAAATCTATTGACTCAGCACCAGAGCTGACTCTCTAATCCAGTTTTAGGATACCATTTTTGATACTCTGTCTCTACAGAAGGAAAAAAAAAGATGCTTGCAGGGTAGGGGAAATAGTCTGTGTCATGACTCTGACAACTAATTGTCTGCTGTGGGTACACATATGTTTGTAAAATACATTATGTTTTATTAACACAAGTATCAGTCTTGGCACTGAATAAATGGGAAGAGCATGGCATATTTTATGTTCATAAATATATACTTTAGGGATTGAAGAGAGTACAAAAAATATTGTGGATACAAATCTAAAATAATTCTAAATAATTATGTTACTGAGAGATGAGTATCTTGCCTTTGAATATGTCTTTGGTATATATTTTATACAAACTGTTGAATAAGATTTCTTTTTGCTAAAGCTCTAAAAATTCTTTCTGAAAAACTCTAATTATAGACAGAAGTTTAGAGTCCATTGAAGATTCTCTCTTTTTTTTTTCAGTCACAGTTAAAGTTCTAAACTTTCCTAAGCTCATTCAGTTTTACCAGTTCCAGTAGCAAGTGTTCTTTCATGAAAATATTTCAGAATTGAAGACCTAGTACTGCTCTGTTTAATAATGTGGGACAATATGACATATCAGAAGATGCAAGTCAGGTGATGCCATTCAGGTCCAGGAGTTTGATCTGATGGACATTTCGATACTGAGACAGATAAGTCATGTATGACTCTGACAGTGTGCACCAAGTTAATTCTAAGGGACTCTTTAAGCCTAGGGTTGTGATGGGCAAAGGAGTTCATCTCAGGAAAGTTCAAGATAATGGTAGAGAGAAGGTTTTAACTTTCAGGTATCAGATGCTTGTTAGGCCTAACATCATTCTGAATACATCATGTCAAGACCAGAAGGCTCCTTGTTGAAGTGTTATCAACTCAAGTCTTGTCATTTTATGTAGAGGATACACACCATCACTGTGATTGTTTCTGCCCTCAGCTCTATAGTTTCCTCTGAACTAGCAAGCACAAAACCTTATCATTGGATAGATGATATGAACAGGATAACACAGAAGAACCAACTAGGAAACACTTAGAACTACCTCTTGCTGTGCAAACCTTGAGCTCAATGGGTCCCATCTTCCTAGCACAGTCTCTGTTCAGTTCATAGGGCTTCACTGTGTTGTAGGTAAGGATAGACATCTGGGAACAGTGGCTACGATGGGGCCAGAAGACATCTTGAGTCTCAGTCTGGGGTGGGTGTGTGCTCAGGGATGCTGAGAAATGCCTACTAATCTGGTTCTTTTCTTTTGTGTATGTACCACTTTCTGATTGTTTCTCATTTCTGCCTAATAGAAAAAGTTGGACTTGTGTTCTGAGTGTCATAGAGAGGTCTTTTTCATGAGTGCCACTTTCTGGTTGTTTCTTGTTTCTGCCAGATAGAGAGGAAAGGTTATATGTGTGTTTTTTTTCAATTTTTTTGTTTGTGTTTCTTGTTCCAAGATGACTTTGATGAGGTGACTTTGACACAGAGATTTTGACAGACATCTTAACATGAGACAGGTTATGTCTACCACATTCTACAGGTTCCCTTCATGACAAGAGGCCAGAAAGCTGGTTCCCAGCCCCACAGGGGAGCTCACCAGTAGATAAAGTCTCTCTGTCAGTTTTTAAATAACTTCCAGGTGGCAACAGAAATAAAACAAAAACTCAGGATGTCTTAGAGCCTCTACTAAGAAGGCCTTACTCTGCCAACTACAGGTGACCTCCCTAGAACCAGGGGATGCATACTCAAACTCTGAGCCCTGGCATCAGCCCATCTGTCACCAATTGCCAGAAGCTGACTCCTGCCCTGTTTACACATCAGTGCAGCAAGGACCTCCTGGTTACAGGTGATGCCAGAATGACTCATTACCAGCCTTTCTTCTTGAATGCCTCCAAGATAACTTTTCAGCTGCTCACCTACCTTCATTGATAGGCCTCTCTGCATGACTGCTGGGACATTTTGGCCCATATCCATGGGACCAAAGTAACTGCTTGATGGATGCAGAGGTAATGTGGTTCAATGATAACAGTCTCATTCAGGATGGACAAAGGTATGCTGAGGCAGTGGTCATCACAAACACAAAGATCATATGGTCAAAGACATTTCTGACAAGAATGTGAGCCCAGAAAACTAAACTGACAGCTTTGACCAAGGTGTTAGAGCTGGGAAACAGACAAGAGACACAGATGGCTGGTGTTCCTTTGCTACCACACATATCTGTGGGGCTATTTATAGTGATAGGGTCCTTCTGAAGGCAGAAGGAAGCACTAAACTCCATCCCAGAGGGCAACAAGACAGCCCAGTGGGTGGCCTTGTAAACCGGATCCTTAATGTCCTTGATTGTACTAGACCCAGGAGACCCCACACTCTGACAAGACAGAAGATGTGATCTAGGACAAAACCCTGCCCATATCTCAGTGTATATAAGAGATGACCGAGCACAGCTGACTACAAACTAATTGTACCAGAAAAAATGGGTCTACACATAGTAAAAAAGATCCATCGTTCTTCACACCTGGGAGTCTGGAGAATGCAGGATTTAGTCCACCAGTCCCACATCGGAATTAGAGATGCCAATTCTAAAACTGCTGAAATAGTTAAAAACTGTAAGGCCTGCCAAATGACTAATGTGGGTGCCAATGAGAAGAACCCCGGTACTCAATACTGGAGCAACAAGCCAGGAGTCTATCAGGAAATGAACTTCAAGAAGCTCAAACCAAAGAAAATTCAGATACAAATATTTGCTAATATTTATAGATATCTGTTCAGGATGGACTGAGACTTTCCAAACTAAGCATGATAGATACTTCAAATGGCAATAAAGAAATTACTGCAAGAAAGTCTTCCAAGGTATGCTTTTTCTAAGTTTCTAGAGTCAGACAATGGACCTATATTTGTGTCCCAGGTAAGTCAGAGATTAGCTAATATTCAGAAGAATGATTGGAAACTTCATTATGTTTATAGACCCCAGAGTTCAGGATATGTAGAAAAGATAAAAAGAACCGTAAAAGAGATCTTAGAGACTGACCATGACTAGATGACTCTTCTTACACAGTGACTAGATAATTCTTCTTCCCTATATCCTTTGTAGAATACAGAATTCTCCATACCAGATGGGACTCATACCTTTTAAAGTTACGTTTGGGTCACCTACTGACAGAAGTTATATACACAATCTCAAACGTGTCCAAGGGTACACAAACAGGTTTGTCTTATACTTTTTGCTTTCCATAAAACAGATCCACCTCCAGAGCTCCAATTTTAGCCTGGAAATTGGGTCCTAGTCAAGAGATACTGCAGGGGTCACTAGAGATTCACTGAAAGGGTCCCTGTGCTACAGAGTTACAGCTTGAATCCACCACTCATCTGTTTACAGTTGAAGAAGACCCCGGCCAGTAGGAGGAGAATTCGGCCTCAAGACTCGCTCCTGTCTACCACTAATGGGCCCCTACCTATGTCCCAGGGACACTACAACCCCATTACTAACTGTTTTCATGAAGCTTCAGGAAGTCCCATGATTTTAGTAACAAGAGAAAGGGAAGGACTCCATTTTAGAGAACCTGACCTAAGTTTGAACTCAGATAAACTAACAGGCTGATACCTAGCATTAGTTTCCATGTTGCTGCCAACAAAACCTGAGCCTAGCTCCAGTTTCTAGGCTAATCTCCAACAAGACCAGTGTCTCCAGGTTACACCCTCAACAAGACCAAAGTCTCCAGGTTATTCCCGCATCCAACCTGCACACACAGATTACAAACACAACCCCTGTCTAATGACCACCAAGGCAAACGGGTGCAGAAAGTTTATGATATTACTCCCAGCACCAGCCAATTATGTTAAAGACCACAGTAGCTTTCCAATTAGATGTTTGCACACTTATCCTCCCACCCCCACCCCCAGGATCTAAAGCCTTGCCCCATAGATATTCGGGACTCCCCCATCACCAAAACTGTCCTGTTTGGCAGCATTGTACTGGGGACTCCCAAGATAGCTTGAATAAAGACACTGCTGTGAATTGCATTAGATCAGCTCTTGTCTGGTTTTTTGCGGGGATCACTAACACTACAATTCCACCCACATAGAGCTGGATGGATTACTATTTGTTGGGTTTGATCAAAGGACAGTCTCACAGCACACTGGAGATGAAAAGACAGTGTCCTCCATACAGCCATCATTCCACCTCCCCATTCTCTAACACTCCTGAGAGCAGATACAGCTGGGGCAGAATTAGGCACCCCTGGGAGGGGGCACAGGCAGCAACTCAGGTGAGGCTCTTATGCTGCTCCAAGAAAGAAAGAAAGAAAGAAAGAAAGAAAGAAAGAAAGAAAGAAAGAAAGAAAGAAAGAAAGAAAGAAAGAAAGAAAGAAAGAAAGAAAGAAAGAAAGAAAGAAAGAAAGAAAGAAAGAAAGAAAGAAGAAAAAGATAAATAAAAAACAAAAAACCAATCGAAATCGAAAGGGATATTCATGCTATAAGGCCAGCCAGCACAATCTAGATTATGCAGCTTCAGCCAACCATAAGATGGTCCATTCTCATGCTTATATTTTGGGTTTGTGCACTAAACAAAAGAAAGATAATTTAAAAGGGTGTTGGCTGTTATCTGGAATGTGAATAAACAGAGAAGAGCTTCGCCCAGAGAAGTGAATTTAAATTTAGAAGCACACTAAAAACATTATGTCCTGAGCATTGGAATGAAAACCCATTTAAAGCTTACTTTAAAATCTTCTGTTTCCCCTTTATCTGCAAGGTAGGATCTCAGGGTGGAGCTCACAGAGATCCGCTGGCCTCCCAAATTCTGGGAATAAAGAAAAGAACTGCCACACCCTGTGAGAATCACTTCTTTTCAGACAAAGTTTGCATCACAAAAAGTTAGACGGAAGCCGGGCAGTGGTAGCGCACGCCTTTAATCCCAGCACTTGGGAGGCAGAGGCAGGAGGATTTCTGAGTTCGAGGCCAGCCTGGTCCACAAAGTGAGTTCCAGGACAGCCAGGGCTACACAGAGAAACCCTGTCTCGAAAAACCAAAGGGAAAAAAAAAAGAAAAAGTTAGACGGATTTTTTTTTCTACTTTTATCAGTCTCATGAAACTTCCTGGGGCCTTCAAGGTCACAAAAGATTTAATGTAGAATTTGATCTTGAAAAAGTTTGTAGAAAGGGTAAGGGTAGGGGTTGGAGAGATGGTTCAGTGGTTAAGAGTACACATAGTGCTCTTTCACTGGACCTGTGTTTCATACTCAAATCCCACAAGGTAGCTCACAAAGCTCCAGGTCTGATGTCTTGTACTCTCCACAGACACCAGGCATATATGTGGTGCATACATGCAATCAAAACTCATGTTTTGATCCTTTAATCCCAGCACTCCAGAGGCAAAGGTGGGGAAGATCTCTGTGAGACCAGGCTGGTCTACAGAGTACAGAGTTCCAGGCCAACTATGACTACAGACAGAAAAAGTAATAATGGATTCATAAATGAAGACTTTATTGTGTGGATGTGTACTGCAGCATTACTTATTTTTCATAAAGTGTATCATCTTATAGAGAAGAAAGATGATTTACACCCAACATTACCAGCTGGACAGTACTATTTGAACATCACATACAATTACCCTGTACATTCTTTTGATGGATAAAAATGGATGATCTTGAGCACAATTTCGTGGATGGGAGGAAAGAATCCATTTTTGGAAATTGCTTACATCACTATTGGATCCATCTCCTTCTGGGTGTTGTACTGCTAGTAATTAATCATAAATATAGAAATAGTAGTAACACTGCTGACATCACTATTTAATTTTATGTTCTGAAACCAAATCTACTGCATGTTCATCAAGGCTAGTCCAGTTCAACCTAGATTTGAATGCTAATGTCTGGTTAGTATGTCATTTTGAAGTTGGCACATAACTTAAAAAAAACAGCCTTTGTTCTTTGCTTCTTACATATAGATGACTTATGAAAATATATGATGGGTATAAAAATTAGCTATGTTGATTGTATCAATATTGTAACTGCTAAAATGACATTCTAATGTCTGCTTTTTGTTGGGACAGGCCATGTGATGCATAGAGCCTCTTTCATGTGAAACACGTCTCCTGCTTAAACTGTTGATGCTGTGTTGATAACATTATAATGATATCAGCTGGGCGGTGGTGGCGCACGCCTTTAATCCTAGTACTTGGGAGGCAGAGGCAGGCGGATTTCTGAGTTCGAGGCCAGCCTGGTCTACAAAGTGAGTTTCAGGACAGCCAGGGCTACACAGAGAAACCCTGTCTCGAAAAACCAAAAAAAAAAAAAAAAAAAACAAAAAAAACAAAAAAAAAAAAACGACTAAATATAAATAAAACACTTCATCATTTAAAAAAAAAGCAAACTTGTCTTGAAAAATCTAGATAGATAGACAGACAGACAGCAGACTGGAAGACATTCAGAACATAGTGAAATAAAAAACCCTCATTTACCAGAGGGATAATTAGAGGAACTTAAAAGCACTCTGGTTAGTGGTCACACACAATGCCAGTACTCAGGCAGGCTGATCTCTGAAGCGAGCCAGGACTACAGAGCGAGTTTCATGATAGCAGGGACTATATAGTGAAACCCTGTCTAGAAAACCCAAAAGGAGAGCCATGCGAGCGCGCCTAACAGAGAATGGGGAGCTCAGTGGAAGCCAGCCTGGAGTCCTGGCCCTGCCAAAGAGGCTGCTTCCGGGAGCCAGTTAGTTCACGTGAGTCCTGATGGTGAGCAAAGGCAGAAGCCTACATGATGTGGAATGTAAAATCACTTGTTTCATGCTTGGGATAGGAGCAGAGAAGCAGGTGGCTCTGGAGTGTGTGATGTGGTATTGATAGCCAACTAGCTGTGTCACTGTGTTAAGATGCTGTCTCATACCAACCTGGCAACTGGAATCCCCAGTAGTCAAGTAAAATATTCAAGGCTTTCCAGCACAGATGATGGCTTCATTGACCTGCAGTTTAAAAAAGGTCCTCCTAAGATCCCTTACAAGGCCATTGCCCTTTCCACCATGCTGTTTTTGATTGGCACCTTTCTCATAACCATAGGCTCTCTCCTGCTATCCGGCTACATCAGCAAAGGGGGCGGGGGGGGGGGGTGCAGACCGAGCTGTTCATGTCCTCGTCATTAGCATTTTGGTGTTCCTGCTTTGCGAATCGCCTACTATGCATTCAAAGGCTACCAGGGTTATTCCTATGATGACATTCCAGACTTTGATTTTGACTAGCATTCACCTCAGCCTTGAGAAAAATCACCGTGCATCCACTTTAAAACATCAAGCAAGAACTATGACAAAGGGCTGAGGAAGTCTACAATTTGCAGATGTTTAGCAAAACAATGGCCAGATTGTATGAGCTCCTTTCCAAAATGCTCATGCTTTATAATTAGCTAATTAGGACATGGTATGTTTTCATCTCCTGGCTCTGACAAAGCTTGACAAGTTTTTCCACATGATTGTGCATCATATAGGAGTTGTGAGGCTAATTTTCTGGGTAGGCAGCCTATTCTATAGCAGAAGATATTGCCCTCCTTAGAGGTGAACCTTTCTTTTGTCTTCCATTGTCTTCTTGATTTTGTAGCATATGGGAAATGTATTATGTCTAGTTTCTTATTACTAAGTAATTTATTTTTAAAATTACCTATCTCATCTCTCCCACTCTCTTCTACCATTACATTCTAGTAAAATTAAAGTATCTGTCTTATCCCTAATATGCTCCTCTACCCTCATACCACAGTAAACCAAATATCTGTGGATCCACCTGTAATTGGCTTATTTTTTAATTGACAGCAACCTGGCATTTTTAAACCATGAAGCTGGGTATCATGGGACACATCATGATCCCAGTACTTGGGCAGCAGAGCCAGGTGGATCTCTGTGAGTTCAAGGCCAGCCTGCTCTACGTAGAGTTTTAGGACAACCAAGGCTACATAGTGTAGCCTTGAGACCCTGTCTAAAAAAAAGGGAAACTTCCTCTGGTTTTTCCATAGCTTCCCCACAACAAAACTCAGGTGACTCTGACCTTCGTAGGTCAAGAGACTGTGGACTAGACTGGCTGTTTCTTTGTAAAACTGTAGATTAAGTGTAGAGTTTATAACCCTACTGCGGGCACCTGGTACTATGATATCATTCGGCTAAAGATTGCAAGACTTGGCCAAGATCCCTGAAAATGTATTAAGTCAAATCTGGTTCTCAGCTTATAAAAAATGACAATTTTTTTTCTAAAACAAAAAAAAAAAAAGAAAGAAAGAAAGGAATAAAAAAGAAAAATAAATAAAGAAAAGTGTATGATTACGTTTGCATTTTTTGGTCATATTATCCAGAAATATCTTATAAGAAAATTTCAATTTATTCCCATTTTTCTTTGTAACTCCACCTTAAGCCAGTTTAAGTTATTTTTAGAGTTTTTCATTATGTCATACAAAAACATAAAAAATGTTTTAAAAAATGGAGTTCTAGTGATAAAATACATGATAAAATTTTGATTTTGCTAATGCCATTGTCCAACTGATTAAGCCACAGTAAAATTGGGGCAAGAAGGATAATCCAAGCAGCATAGGAAACCTTTTAAATATTTTAAATGTCACAATTTGCAGATCTCATACCTGTGAGTTTGTTAACAAACTCTTCTTGTTTTTAGTTACTTGCTTTAGGATTAACCTTGAACATATGTAAAGAGAGCAAAAGCTCAGCCTTGTAAATGAATTAAATTTGTACTTAGCATGAAAAAAAGAATGATTATTTTTAAGGTGACTGACCATTAACTTTCATGTCTTAATTATCCTTAAACAATTTCTAACCAGTTAATAACTTTTGTAAGTTTAGTATTTTTAAGTTTTAGACACACATCACTACATTAATTTTTGTTAAACTGAGGATAGCTTTGTAACCTTAGAAACATAGCATACCACAAATCCATCCCAATTCAAAATATCTTGGAGATTAGCTGCTGTTGCCTCTTCAGTCTCAAAAGAAAATATAACAGAAGGTTCATTAGGTCTAAGAAATTTTATAGGTGCTGCCTTTTAGCAACAGTCACAGCTCTTCCTGGCTTTCTTCTCAGAGAGGTTTTTCCTACTAGAGTTTTCTAGAGACAGGTGCAAGCATTTCAATATTACTGTTGTGCTACAAAGAAATTGAATTTATTATTTGTTATAGCAATAAATGGAGCTGCAGGAGTACATTAAACCTTTTTTTCCACTGTTGTCTCCTTTCCATCACTGTCTCCAAAGTACTCCTGTCCCATCCATTCCAACTTTACTTTAACAGGACTCCATTCTCAAGTATCTCATTGTCAATGTTTCCTTCCACATACCCTTTCTACATTCACAATCTATCTGCAACATTCTTCTTCTCTCCTTAGGTTGCTTTCCATGCTCAGTCCATATCTATCCTTCATGTACTAATTTATATATGAGGTCAGTTAATGTGGAGCATCAACCTTCCTTAGGGGTATCCATTTTGGATGAGGATGTGAAAAATGGGGATTTGCTAGTTATTAATAAGGTGGAATAATTTACCTGCATCATATTTAGTGGAAAAAATATTTGTAGGTTCTTTATCATTAATAGATTATTCCTATGAGCTACCTCTTTAGCAGTCATATTATTTAATAAGCCAATAACCTACTGTTACAGATATTACATTTTTATAGAATTAAGTTTCCAGAAAGCAACTTAAACAAGAGCAGAGCCTTCTCCTCAGTAGTGATAAACCAATTAAGAGTGTAACCAATGATATAGGTCAAATTTGTGAATGTTGCTTTTAGTTTATTTACTAAAAAAATTAAACATTCATTTAAATGTTACTTAAACTATCAGGAGAAAATAACATCCTCCATCTAATAAATGGTAGCCAAGCTAGTTCATGAGTCAGCAGGGAAGCCCTTCCTCACCTGCTGCTCTGCTCTGGGAAAGCCATGGGCAGAAAGGGCTGACAGGTAGCTCTCAGAGCATGCACAAGAGCAAGTTCAATCAGATCCTGCGAAGAGAACTTGGGTTGATGCCCTGTAAGTCAAAAGACTCTTAAATCCATTTCTCCTGCCTTGCCAAGATATGTCTGGCAGGAAAATTCTGTCTCTTCTCCTCTTTCTCTCTCATACACACACACACACACACACACACACACACAAACACACACACACACATTGACAGGGACTTTATTATCCCTCTTTTCATGGATTCTCCTTGCTTTAAGTCTTATTCGTATAAAGTTGCATGACTGTTGCTCTGCTCTGATTTTGAGATAGTTTCCCTGTATAGTCCCGGAACTTGCTCTGTAGACCAGGCTGGCCTTTAACTACCTGCCTCTGCCTCCAGAGTACTGTGGATTAAAGGCATGTGCCACCTCTTCCTGGATTGTACTTTAGATTAACACATATTTTACTAATCATACAAAATGCTTGGTCTCAGATGACTGAGAAAGGCCCATATTTAGTTCTACTCTCACTTTAAGGTCATGACTGCTTTTCAGTGAAAGAACCCCCTAAGCCAAAAGAAAACTTTTCTTAACCTTCTCCTAGGTCCATGTCCCCCACATTTATGTGCCTGTTTAGGGGAGGGGGGGTGTCTCTGCAAGTGGATAATAAAAATGCTGTGCATATTTACTTCATCCTGGATCAGCCTTCGGGAAATTTAATGCCAGACAGTTCATTGTCAGCATATTTAAAATACAGTACAACTTGGGAAAAGGTTTCCAGGCAACAATCAGTCCAATTCCAGGATTATAATAAAGCTTAAGGTGTGACTATATAGAAACTACTTTCAACGTACATGTGACCATGAGCATGGCTTCTTTAGCTATAAGGTGTGATCTGACTGAAAGCTAAGAAGTCAGCAGGCCATAAAGTACACATGACATCTTCCTTAAGGATAGGAGTCTGGAATAACAATTCTGGAGATTTTGGGTGAAGCCTGCCTCTATTGCAAAAGATCAGTGAGGTCAGTGTCCACAGATAACAAGGTGGGTGAGTTCTTTCTCCATAGAGAGCAAAAAGGTCACCAGATCCTTAAAAAAAAAAAAAAAAAAAAAAAAAAACACTAAGCTTTCTGGATGAAACGTGGGTATTTTATTTTTATCTTCTGTTTTAAGGAAACACCCCTGAGTGATTAGCACTCCTGGTTCTCTTAATGTTTTTCTGAATACCATGATCTCTGTGCGCTCCTCCAGGTTCTCAGTACTCCTCCATGTTCCAGGGTTCAACTGTACCTTTACAGCTACCATTCTAGGAAAACCCTCACTAACTGGAATTTTCAGGGAAAAATGTTTACAAGCTTCTAATTGTCTCTCTGATACTAAATAATCATTGAAAAATGCATAATTGTCTTTCTGACTCTCCCAGTCTCCTGCACCCTCATTGCATTATTTTCCATGTCAATCTCAGTCCCTGGGATCTGAACCCACTACACAATTTCTTTCCAATGTGAAGCCATGTCTTCTGGGTCTCCTTGATGACATACCTCTCTATAGGATGCCACGACCTGCACAACTTTATTACTGACCTGATTAGGGCGATGGAGAAAGAAACAGGTATTGAAAAGCTGGAAACAAATGGGCTGTGTGCTCTGATGGAGATGCACTAGCATCCCAAAAGCTCAGAATCTTTATTATTTCCAAACTAGGACATACACAGTGCTCCATTCTTGTACCAGAAACAATCTTATTCTACTTACTAACAAAGACACTGAAAAAGGCATTTTGTGGCCTCCATGTTATAATAATAATGACAGGAATGAAAACACTCCAAGCAGGTACTCGTAGCAAAGGAGACTTTCTTGGGTTGTCTTTGGGCCCTAAGTATGTCCATCAGCTCTGGACAAAGTTGCTTAAATCTGTCTTTAAGTATCTTGAAACCATCATAGCATTCCAGAGGAGCAGGGTACAACTCTTGGGTCAACTGGCTCAGCTTGGCTGTGTGACAAAGAAGGCTCTTCAGGACAAGCAGAGAGATATCATTATGAGAGAAGCTGACTTTGAGGAGATGGGAGCACTTGCTCAGGGCAGGCAACAGGGCTTTGAAATGATAGTCATTCATTCCACACCGCTCCAGTTCCAAAATTTGCAGTGTACTTGTGACTTTCTCAAGGATGAGCCCTGGAAGCTCATAGCCTACATCAGATAGAAAGAGAGCATTCAGGTTCAGATGCTTGAGCTTACGAATATTCAGACAATTGGGCAGGTACTCGAAGTCTGACTGTAAGAGCCGAGGGCAGTCCGTAATTGACAAGGTCTCCAAAGGGGTCCTCAGGCAGCTAGGGAGAGAGCAAGAAACTATTTTTGCAAAATGGTATTCAAGAGGATTGGTGGGCTTGAAAGCACAGCAGGTAACACTTGTTCCAAATCTAGTCTGTCCATATGATGGGTCCAGTTTCATCCTAGGGGGTGTACCTAAGAGGCCCTTGATCTGTTCCCTACCACACTATGTCCACTTCCCCATCAAATCCAGTGTCACACATTTCCAATCATCTACTCAAGCCCTTTCTAGACTCAATCTAATCTTTCACATGAGCAATTAGAAGCATGCAGGTACATTGTCACATATATCTGAGCACAGAGCTCATCTGTTCAAATATGCTATGTATATCTCTAACACCACTAGGTTTACAGTGGTCAGACCACAGTGGTCAGACCATCAAGGTCTTACTAACTTCTAAGGAAAAGGGTTGTGTTTTCTATGGTCTGCAGAATGCTCTTCATCCTCCCTTACCTGAGCCACTTGTCAAGGGAGTCTTCTAGAAGGTAGATATCATTCAAATAAAGATTCTGGAGGCAGTAGAAGTTGGAGAGCAGAGAAAGCAACATGCTTTGCCACTCGTCTTCCTGGTCTTCACAAGCAATAAAACTGAAGGATTTCTTAATTCCCTCTAACATGAGGGTGCGAAGATTACTCATCTGCTCCAGGTAAGGAACAAGGTCTACCAGGAATTCAAGATACCACTGACTCAGCCGTAGCTCCAGGATACAGTTTATATCCACCAATTTAAAGATGTTTATGACAGTAGAAACTGGTGAGGCACAACTGTGCAGCTTCCTACAGCATAGATGAATGGAAGATTTTCTCTGCTGGACCCACTGCAACAAGTATATGGTCCATTCATCAAAACTGGCCTTCACGAGTTCAAAATCGGTTACCACCTTAAAATGTATCTTCCTTCTAGGTTTAGGACAGGTCTCCACTGGCTGCTTCTGTGCCACGATCTGTGGTGAGCAGTTATCTTCATGGGATCCAGTCCATATGCTCCAGAAGTCATGGTGCACATTCCTTCTCAAATCAAGCACTCTGAGTTTGCACCTACTGTAGATGAAAAGGGTAGAATTCTCAGAAGATCAGACACACCTTATGGTCCATTCCTGGTCCATATCTCACACTTCAGCTATTCCTTCCAAATGTCTTTTTCCCTAAGCCTAGTATCCTTGGGTCACAAGTTCAGTTAAAAAAGAATCAGCTGCAGCCCAATCTGTTTTCCCTTCATTCCATTCCATTTAATCCCAGTCTCATTCCACTTATGCTTGTGTGACAAACAGGGACAGGTTTATTCCTCAGGAGCTATGTCCTCCACATGTCCCATTATTTACCCTGATGGCTGAGGCCAAGCCCAAGATTCTACAAGCCTCTAGGCTGATGCTATCAGAAGCCTCTGATCCACCTTTGGACAAATACTCCCTGTCCACAGCTGTTCCTTCTCTGCACATACAGAGACTTCCCACACCCTAGCTGGGTTTTGCTTACCTGGAATGAACCTTCCTGGTTACTAGGACATTAAACCCATCAAGCAGTGCTTTCAAAGTCTCCAGGTGAGGGTCATCTATCAGGGCTCCTACAGGAAGACACGGGAAGGGCCAGGCAGACACCATTGCAGTCAGGACCTTGGTATGCCTGTTGGTGAAGGCCTCCTTGAACATCTCTGGGAGTAGCTGAATTGGCAGTTCCTCCAGAGCAGAAATGGCTAAAGCTTCCTCCTTCAGTAGAGTGTTTCTTGCCCACTGAATGAGTGTGGGCACGGAGTCAACTCTCATTGTGACTGGTTTTCAGGAAAAATGATCCTGGGAAGCATGAAAGCAAAGACACCATTCAGAAAACTTTGAAAGCCTATCTTCCACACAAAGACTTCTTTGCACAATATCACTGCTGTGATGGTAGAGTTTGCAGGTTATGCATTTTGATCACTGGATTAGTTTTAAAGCCATACTTCTCTCTTGGTGTGTGAAGCCTCTCCAAAGTGGGCTCTTTCCCAAACATATCTATCTAATTCCAACCATAGCTCAAATGAATACACCCTACTGAGAAGGGGTCATCAAGGAAGCCCACATCTTGATGATAAATAGACTGTTCAACACCCCAGGCCCTGGAGAGACAACTGGAGATGCAAACACCCAGTTCCCAACCTTCCCACAGTCTGCATCCTCTCAGCTGACCCTGCCTGGAACATAGGGAATCTGTATAATAGGAACCATTTGTTATTGACTTTAATTATTGGTTATCACAGGTACTGGCATTTCAAAGGAGGGGGTAAGTGGGCTGCATGTTTGTCCTCTTCAAGCTGCAGAAAAGAACAGGATGGTAAAGTAACACTAAACAGAGTCTGCAAACCTTTATTAGCCATTGCCAAGGTCTGTAACTGTATATAAAGCATTGGCAAAGACAGGACTATGAGAAGGAGTTGATAATTTCCATGTTAAAATCAGGAAACTTACTAGCTCTGTCATGGTAGGTTACTTCTAGAGTTCTAGAACACCCTGCCTAACCTCTCCAAAAATGAATGGAAAACCAAAAAGGAAAGAATTTAAAATTATGTGTAAAATGATGGTTCACAATTTTAATTTGAACACTAAGACAAGGGAAGCCAACTGCATCATGCATGTTGAGGACATCCTCATTTCCATAAGGAAACTATGTATCCACCACCAGGTATGGTATCTCAGCTCTTGCTATCCTGAATCTTGCTCTGTAGATCATTCTGCCTCTTGCACAACCATCCCAGGCTTAAATTAGCCTAAATATCAACACAAGTTGGGGGGTGGTGGCACAAGCCTGTAATTCTTTTGATCTTACACTTAGGAAGTAATGTCTAGACAAGCCTGGTCTACAGAGCCATTTTTTAGGACAGCCAGGCCTACACAGAGTAAACCTGTCTCAAAACCTTCACCTAGAAAAGATTAACACAGTCAAGACATTTGAATACTCATATCTGGAACTCCGCACAGAATTACCTGGAATTCAGTGTTACCCTGATATTCAGAGTGAGACTGTCTTAAAAATAAACACGGAAATTACAGACTCAAAAAAATGACTTGCTAGCCAGGCAGTGGTGGTACACACCTTTAATTCCAGCATTTGGGAGGCAGGGGCAGGTGGATTTCTGAGTTCGAGGCCAGCCTGGTCTACAGAGTGAGTTCCAGGACAGCCAGGGCTACACAGAGAAACCCTGTCTCGAAAAACCAAAAAAAAAAAAAAAAAAAAAAAGACTTGCTATAAGCAACACCACTGGTCTGATGGTTAGCTTTTGGGTTGCTGAGGCAGCAGAAGCTCAGTTGATTATATATCCTTAGCTCAAAAAAAATAATCAGTTAACTTAAAGCTAGATTCTGCTGAGTGAGAAAGAGTGCCCCAATGGAGCTAAAGAAATTTTACCTGATCTGAACACGTTAAAAATCTCTAGATCCCAGCAGGGGTAAGCGGTGACTCCAAGTGGCTCTAGGCTCCAAAACCCTGAGTGTGTCTCTGGCCACTCTATTTATACCTTTCTACTGAAACGCCCCCTTTGTAGATACACCCTCCCAACCAAAATCTGCAGTCTGATTTAATAATTGAATCACAACACACTTTCTTTTCTCATTTGGGAAGTTAGATGGTTTCAGGGTAGATTGGATAAAATCTCAGCCAAGGAAAAGAACTTAAACTAGAGCAATAAACAGTTACAAACTCTAGTCATTGACCCAATTAGTGAATGGTGACTAGACTTGTTAGTTACAGATTGATGGACTTGGTTTGGTTTTGTTTTTTAATGTTTTTCGGTTTTTTTTGTTAAGATTTTATTTACTATTATATCTAAGTAAGAAAAGGGTGTCAGATCTCTTTACGAGTGGTTGTGAGCCACCATGTAGTTGCTGGGATTTGAACTCAGGACCTTCAGAAGAACAGTCAGTGCTCTTAACAACCCTCCTGCCTCAGACTTCCCTATCAAATGGTGTGAGTTGCCACATCTGAGTGAGTTTTATTCTTTTCTTTTTGTTGTTGTTTTTTTTGTTGTTGTTTTTGTTTTTTCGAGACAGGCTTTCTTTGTGTAGTCTTGACTGCCTTGGAACTCATTCTGTAGACCAGGCTGGCCTCTCCTGCCTCTGCCTCCCAAGTTCTACCAAGATCTACCTGGTTAGGTTCACCATGTCCCAACCAGTTCTAACCACTGTTCCAAAACAAATGTTAAAGTTTTTAAATAAAAAAATGAATAAAGACATTTGAGGGTTAGCACCATGGATAACAGAAGAGGGCCACAGACCTTAATAGGATCCCAGACCTTAGCACAACTGACTCCATGGTGGATGGATGTACCATTCAGGCCATAAAACTCAGCAGGTACAAAGTACCACAAGCCAACACCAAAACAAAACCTAATCCATTACAGCCCATATATTTAGGAAAGTCTCTAAATGTACTAACCTTGCTTTTGATTTCTGTTATTCAGCTTCTGAGCTAACTTTTGTTGTTAATGGAAGTATGTCAACCTAGAACAGAATCTTTGTTTTTTTTTTTTTTTTTAAGATTTATTTATGGTTATATGTAACTACACTGTAGCTGTCTTCAGACGCACCAGAATAGGGCGTCAGATCTCATTACAGATGGTTGTGAGCCACCATGTGGTTGCTGGGATTTGAACTCAGGACCTTTGGAAGAGCAGTCAGTGTTCTTACCTGCTGAGCCATCTCACCAGCCAGTCTTTGTTCTTAAAATACCTTGCACATCAAGTATAGTTTGGGTAATAAATTAATATAGGCTTAAACTCATGTCTGAATAGTTTTCTCTGGAGAATACACAACAACAGAGAACTCTCTGTGCCCTGGTGTACCCTCTACTTGTCTCAAATATAAACCCTCATCAGGCTCAGCATGTAAATTCTGTTACAAGAACAAACACAGACACAATTTACCTTTGTCCTACCAGGTAATAAATCCTGCTCCATTGAATTTCACTCCCCTTTGGAGAGTTTATTTAGGAGAAGGGATGATGGAGCAAGGTGATCACTCCATTGCTGGTGAGAGTATAAACTTATACAACTGCTTTAGAAATCAATTTGGCAGTTCCTCAGGAACCTGGAAGAAGTTCTGTCTGAATATCCAGCTATACCACTGCTGAGCACATACCCAGAAAATGCTCCAACATCCTAAACACAGCATAATGCAAAATACACTTAGTTCAACTTCAAAAGTCCCCATACTCTATAGCAATCTCAATGTTAAAAATTCAAAGTTCAAAGTCTCTTCTGAGATTTCATCCAATCAGTTAACAGTAATCCCCAAAGCAAGACTGAAAATCAGGTGGGCAAACTCCACATTCTGCATCTCCAGGTATCTCTGCATCAAAGCAGTTTTCAGATCTCCAACTCCTTTTTCATCTTTGTGGACTGCAACAAACTTCTTTCTACTGGTCTGATTCCACTCCCTGTAAGCAGCTTTCCTCAGCAGATACTCCATAGTTCTAGCACCTTGAACATCTTGGGGCCTTCAAGGCAACTTCAATGTTACAGCTTCTTGTTTCAATGTCTGGTACTAGGGTCTGGGGTATTGTGACAGGCCTGAGCATGTATTTTGAATAAATGAATGTGAATTTTGAGAGTTTGGATTTGGAAACCAATGGAATGCTTTAAATAGGGCTTATCCTAGAACCTGTGACTCAAGTGGTATTTTTTCTTTTTTTAAAGATTTATTTATTGTTATACGGAAGTACACTGTAGCTGTCTTAAGACACACCAGAAGAGGGCATCAGATCTTATAATTGACAGTTGTGAGCCACCATGTGGTTGCTGGGATTTGAACTCAGGGACTTCTGAAGAATAGTCAGTCCTTTTAACAACTGTGCTGGGCAGTGGTGGCGCACACCTTTAATCCCAGCACTTGGGAGGCAGAGGCAGGAGGATTTCTGAGTTCGAGGCCAGCCTGGTCTACAGAGTGAGTTCCAGGACAGCCAGGGCTACACAGTGAAACCCTGTCTCAAAAAACCAAAAATAAAAAAAAAAGAAAAAAAGAAAAGAAAAAAAAAAAAAACCCCAAAACACCCAACTGTGCCATGGCTCCAGCCCTCAAATGGTCTTTAAGCGACCTAACCTCAGACTAGGCGTTGTATCCATCGGCCATCTACAGGGAAGGAAGCCGCAGCTATTTGCTGGTTGGAAAGTCCTGCCATCTGGTTCAAATGTGGTAATTTATGAACTCTCAAATGAATGCAGCCCATCTTCAGACAATATTCAGGGATGACAGTAGCCCAAGGGGGCCTACAGAACACTCCTTTGTCTCTCCAGATTAACACTATTAACAATTTGAGTGAGGTACAGAAATAAAATAAAAAAAAATGTTGACATTGTAGAGGTGAGATGAGCGTGGGAGCATGGTGGTTTAGGCTTGTAAGGTGAAGGCAATGGAACCTGGTGTTCAATGTCAGTTGGGCCAGAATAAGGAGATCCAGGCAAGTATGAATCACATGAAAATGGGGTCAAAGAGCAGGGCAACTTCTGGAGGAAGATTATTAGAGAACTTTGGTCTTGAAGAGCCCATCTGAGAGAGGGCTTCTAGGTGTTTGGGACTGCTTGGGGAGCATACAGCAAAGACTGAAGGATTCTTTCTGCCTCTCTCTTCCCACAGGCATGGAAAGAGGGTCCAATCTGTATTAGAGAGTAAAGAATGCTGAGCAGTAAAAGACAACTTTGTGGATATCTCACTGGGGAGGTACCCATTTGTATTTTTGTTTGCTTGTTTTTGTTTGTTGTTTGGTTGGATTTTTGAAAGATAAGACTATACCTATGGCCCTGGCTATCCTGGAATTCCTTATCTAGTCAAGGACAGCCTAGAATACCTGGAGATCTTCCTACTGTCCCTGCTACAGGCTGAGATTAAAGGGTTGTACTGCCACACCCTGGAAGAGAATTTAGAAGCAAGCTGAAAGTCCTAGATAATGTCCTCAGCCCAGTAAAACAGTAATCTAAGGAAAGGATGAAAAGAATGATCCCATGGAGGAAGTGAAACAGGTGTCTGGAGTATTGAATAAGAGTAGTATGTATGCTGCTGGCTTCTCTATATTCTGAGAGAACTTTAGGTATGGAAAATGCAGAAGGTGATAGGGAAAAGGACATGAGAATGTCAAGGTTCAGCTGGGTTCTAGAAATCCTCCTGCTTCAAACTTTTGAGCAAGTACTACAAGCTTCTGGCAAACCTCTGGCTTAACTATTAGCCCCTCAGAATTTCAGATCTATACAATGTGATCTCAAAAGACAAAAGAAAACAAAAATGCTTATTGGGTGCTGGAGAGTTTCCAGTAGTTAAGAGAGCTCTGAGTATTCTTCTGAAGGATCCCCATTCACTATATTCATGTGGTTGCTCACAACCACAGAAGTTTGCAACTCCAGCCCCAGGGACCGTAGATGAAAACACTCAACTTAATAAAGCAAACTAAAAATTAAGATGTTTTTAAAGGTAAAGCAGCATCACCAGTAAGAGTTTCTCCTTTCCTATTTTGTTAAGATCTGTTTTAGTTTTACCTTAGGTACTAGTGTTTATCTGAATGTAAGGGTGTGGCCATGAATGCAGTTGGCCGCAGAGGCCAAACTGAAGAGGATATCAGGTCCCCTTTAGAGTTACAGGCTGTTGTGAGTTATCCAATTAGGTGCTGGGAGCTGAACTTGAATTCTCTGTAAGAGCAACTACTGCCCTTAACTCCTCTCCAGCCCCAGGGTTTTCTTATTAAAAGTGTGTTACCATCAAATAGAAAATGCTTGAATGGTGTAGTAATAACAGGTTCATCTGGTTTTCCCAGGTAAGAAAAATTAGGGCTGGATGTGATAACTCACACCTGTAATACCAGCATTTTAGAAGCTAAAGGCAGGATAATCAAGAGTCCTGGGTGAATTTCAGCTGCATAAGAATTCTGAAGACAGCTGGGTAACTACAGTGTACTCACATATAATACATAAATCTTTAAAAAAAAAAATAAGCCGGGCGGTGGTGGCGCATGCCTTTAATCTCAGCACTTGGGAGGCAGAGGCAGGAGGATTTCTGAGTTCGAGGCCAGCCTGGTCTACAGAGTGAGTTCCAGGACAGCCAGGGCTACACAGAGAAACCCTGTCTTGAAAAACCGAAAGAAAGAAAGAAAGAAAGAAAGAAAGAAAGAAAGAAAGAAAGAAAGAAAGAAAGAAAGAAAGAAAGAAAGAAAGCAAGCAAACCTGCCCGGCAGTGGTGACTCAAGCTTTAATCCCTGCTCTTGGGCCGGGTGGTGGTGGCGCACGCCTTTAATCACTTGGGAGGCAGAGGCAGGCGGATTTCTGAGTTCGAGGCCAGCCTGGTCTACAAAGTAAGTTCCAGGACAGCCAGGACTGCAGAGAAACCCTGTCTCGAAAAACAAATCCCTGCTCTTGGGAAGCAGAGTTCAAGGCCAGCCTGGTCTATAGAGTTCCAGGACAGCCCGGGCTACACAGAGAAGCCCGGTCTCGAAAAAACAAAATAAATGAATAAATAAATAAGGATTCTGAAGACAGTTTGAGTACATGAGATCTTATCACATGAAACAAAACAAAAATTTAGGACTCTTTGTAGCTCCCTTGTGTTAAACTTTTTCACTAGCATTCAGGAAGCCCAGAGTCTGATTTACTGTAATAAGCAATGCATATACTGGGTGTGGTGACCCCCAGCTGAAATTCCAGGATTCAGGACCTGAAGGCAAGAGTATCAGAAGTTCAAGATCTGCCTTGAGGTCAGTTTAGGTACCACCAGACACAGGCTCAAATCAGGGGAACTAGGGTGGCTCTAGAGAGAGCTGAGTGATTAAGAGTACTGGTAGCTCTTGTAGAAAACCCAGATTCGAAGGGCAGTGGTAGCGCACGCCTTTAATCCCAGCACTTGGGAGGCAGAGGCAGGTAGATTTCTGAGTTCAAGGCCAGTCTGGTCTACAGAGTAAGTTCCAGGACAGCCAGGGCTATACAGAGAAACCCTGTCTGGAAAAACCAAAAAAAGAAAAGAAAAAGAAAACCCAGATTCAGTACCAGTGCTCAGATGGAAGTTTATAACCCAGTTCCGGGGTTATCTGGCCCTGTGCTCTGCACTTCTGGTTCTGCAGTCTTGTGGTATACCGACATACATGAAGGCAAACACCCACACACATATTGTTAAAATAAATATTTAAAAGAGTAAACTTAAGTATTTCATAATACTTTATCTTTTAATCATACAGTATAACTATATAACAGTAATAATAGATATAATAAATATAATAATTTGACAAAACTATGATGCTACGTAATAAAAGAGGTGCTGGCCTTCTGTCAAAAGTGATGTCCATCCAAAACTCCCATGTCACCCTCATTGCACTATTTCACATTCATGAATTACTTTTTTTATTACTTGCTGTTACATGTGTATATGTATATGTGTATACATATTTGTTCTAACATGCTTTGTTGTTTTATATTACTCCTGTATATTTTCGGGGCTGACCACTTTTTATTGATATAACCAAACTGTATGTTCCTGACTGGGAAAGACTATTTGTCTAGTTTTTGTATTCTTAGTTCTTTGTCTAGGTTTTCTTTTTTTTTTTAGCATTTATTTATTGTTATATCTAAGTTCACTGTAGCTGTCTTCAGATATACCAGAAGTGGGTGTCAGATCTCATTACAGATGGTTGTGAGCCACCATGTGGTTGTTGGAACTTGAACTCAGTACTTCTGGAGGAGTAGTCAGTGCTCTTAACCACTGAGCCATCTCTCCAGCCCTCTTTGTCTAGTTTTTCTTCTGGCCATTTTGTCATGTGTATTGTTCTTGTTCACCTCATGCTTAGGTAGACATGTTTGTGAGACTTTAAGAGTATAACTGCTTGCACTCCCAGAAGACATTCTCACAGTTAACATCCTGATCCTCTGGCTCTCATACTCTCTCCATCCCATCTTCTATAAGATTTCCTGAGCTTTAGATAATCCAGTGATGTTTGGATGTATCCACTGAGACTCAACTAAATAACTTTGCATTTCACATAATTGGACATATTTCTAGAGGCTGTCTAGTACTCACAACATGCCTTTATGCCTCCTATTATGCTCTGTCACTGCTGATGTGACGTAATTATATTAAATGTCAAATATGGTGTTAAGTGTCCATTGTAGTGGGATTGCACCCGAAGTGTCCCCATCCTGGGAGTCACCACATTTTTTAGTTAACCTTCTGTTGAGTATGTGCATTTTGAAGTCTGCTATACTCTGTTATGTTTTATGGAAATCAGCATATTACCACAATGGTATTTAGTACATGACTTTGGGATTTTCTGTCTGTCTTTCCTTTCCTTTCCTTTCCTTTCCTTTCCTTTCCTTTCCTTTCCTTTCCTTTCCTTTTCCTTTTCCTTTTTAACCTATTTAATTCTATTTACTAGAGAGAGAGAGAGAGAGAGAGAGAGAGAGAGAGAGAGAGAGAGAGAGAGAGAGAGAGAAAGAGAGAGAGTTTTGAGTGGTGAGGATCTCTACCTTGACAACATCATGGATTCCTGACTGGATATGAGCATCTTCTCTACCTTGAGTCCCAGCTTCCATAGTTGTTGCTTGGGTGAGATAAGTTTCATTTAGGTGGTTTAGGCTGGACTCAGTCTTTCAGCTATCCTTCTTCGTGTCTCAATTCTGAGACATAAGCTTATGTCACAATACTGCTTAGCTTCCATGTATAATTTTACACCTTTTTACTTATTTATTTATTATTTATTTCTTTGGAGGGACAGTCATGGGAGATAGATATTGAGGTGGGAGAACATCTAGGGAAGACTTTCTCAACTTTAAGCATGTGGGTTCCTGTAAATGAGCTTAGGTAGTTAGGCTCAGTGTCAACACCATTGCCCACTGTGCACTTTCACTAGTTGCACAGCTTCCTTGTTTAAAAAAAGAAAAGGTTGTTTGTTTGTTTTTAAATTTTGAGACCCAGTATCATTGTTTTGCCTTGGCTGAGCAAAAATTCTCTATGTAGATTCAGAGATTCTTTTTTTTCCAGCCTCCCAAGTACTGGGATTAAAGGTGTGGGCCAGGACATGGAGTATACCACCCAATCACAATTTCCTCTTTTTTGGCCAGTATGCAGACTGATCCTTTCTCCAACAGTGTTTTCCTTTAGGGCGCCAAGGACAGCTTCTCCCTCAAAGTCTACTTTCTTTGTTTTGGTTTGGATTTACATGAGATTGGAAGAAATGATGTCCGTGAACTCAGGCTGTCCTCAATCTTGCTGGGTAGCTGAAGCTGATTTGTAATGAACCTCCCACCTCAGCCATCTCAAGCTGCCACAGCTGATGACTAACAGCACCAGACTCAGCCTTGAACTCCAGAACACATTCCTAATTGTGCAAATAGTAAATTTAGGTTTGTTTTTTTCTAAAATTGTTTTGTTTTTCTAAAAGTTTCTCTATTAACAGGCACAGATTAAACCCTGACCTGATTCATACTCAGAACAATGTCGGTCACAAACGAATACAAAACAACCAGCTGTGCTGGTTCAAACCAGTAATCCTCTCAGAAGGAAGGATGAGGCAGAAGAATTGCTGAGAGTCCAAATCAAGACTAGCTATAGAGTAAGATACTGTCATAGAAGTAAATTACAAGTCAAGTATATAAATAGGCAAATAATTGAATGAATTAAAAAGATTAGTTCAGTGTTGTGATGTGAATTCTACCATGGACTCCTGATATTCATCCCAGAGTGAGGATTGTGTTTCTTTCTCTTTTTTCCAGGGAGCTTTGGTTTAGTGATTATTCCATGTAAAGAAGTTCCATATAGCTGGGCATGGTGACACGCCTTTAATCCCAGCACTTGGGAGGCAGAGGCAGGAGGATTTCTGAGTTCGAGGCCAGCCAGGGCTACACAGAGAAACTCTGTCTCAAAAAAATCAAAAAAAAAAAAAAAGTTCCATATAAGATTAGATGGGTGGGGCAAAATCACCCAATCAGATGGCAGCACTTATCAGTGGTGGATTGCATAATGGGCAAGAATAAAAAGGTCTGTAAAGGCTTCATCACAACCAGAGAAGACACTCCAGTCCCAGGACTCTGTCACCTGTGTCCTAATCAGGTAAGTTCTTCTCCTAGGCCAGGACACCCTAACTGGGTTCAGAGACATTTTAGATATAAGTCTGAATAGGGAATCTGAACCTTCACATGGACATTGGGCTTGGTTCAAAATTCAGGTCTGCTTTCTCCTCCAATAGTCTCTGTGCTTCTCTGGTTGAATTTTAAGTGTTGAGACAGAGCCTCACAGTGTTGTAACAGGCTTTCCTAGACCTGGCCAGGTAGCTAAACTGGGTTGGGAATCAAAGTCCTCTTGTCTGACCCCGAGTACTGGTATGACTTGCAAATTCTTCTATGTTGTGATTCATAACCAATTTTCTTCTGTTTGGTTTTTGATCATGAACCTTTGAATTTCAGGCAGATCATCTGCTTCAGCCTCCCAACACCTGGGGTAGTCAACACCTGGGGTAGTTGGGAGGTAGTCAAGTGTCCGAATTATGATTTGCTTGATGCACATTAAAATCTTGTTTCTTTAATTTTTTCCAAAAAGGTTTATTTAATGTATATGGGAACATTGTAGCTATACTGATGGTTATGAGCCATCATGTGGTTGCTGGGAATGAAGGTTGCTCCCTTCGGATGGCCCTGCTCAACTTTGACCTAAAGATTTATATATTATATCTAAGTACACTGTAGCTTTCCTCAGATGCACCAGAGGAGGATGTCAGATCTCATTAGGGATGGTTGTGAGCCACCATGTGGTTGCTGGGATTTGAACTCAGAGTAGCCAGTGAGCCATCTCTCCAAAATCTTGTTTCTTTGCTTTTTGAAACATTATCTGGTTCTACAGTACACATTAGCCTCAAGTGTACAGGAATTTACTGGCTTCATCCTCATAAGCATAAAGATTAAATTCCTAAATGTATTTTCTACCTCCTCTTCCTGTTAGGAGACAGGGTAACAATATAGAATGCAGTGTCTAGAAAGCATATACGACACAGAATGACTTTGAACTGTCTCCCTGCCTCTGCTTCCTGATTTTTATGATCATGTAGTAAAATGTGTTCATTTTAAAATTTTTAGAATTTTTATTTGGAATGGAATCTCATTTGGTCATAAACTTTCTAACTTAGAATGACGTTTGACTGTTAATCTTCCTCTTTGTACCTCAGAAATGGATTGTAGGACACGGGACTGTTCACTTTTTTTTTTTAATGATTTATTATATGTAAGTACACTGTAGCTGTTTTCACACACACCAGAAGAGGGCATCAGATCTCATTACAGATGGTTGTGAGCCACCATGTGGTTGCTGGGAGTTGAACTCTGGGACCTCCGGAAGTGGTCTCAGTGCTCTTAACCCATTTCTCCCTCTTAAAGTTTTATTGTGTAGCCCGTGCCAACCTTCATGTCAATATGTGACCCAGGTTGACTTGAAACAACTCCTCAGGGCAGGCATTTTTCCGGTTAATATAGTGATTGCAATGAAAGCCTGGGTCACTTGCATTCCAGGCAAGTGCTTTAAGTAACAGGTATATGCCAAGACTCAGACTTTATTTTTTTTTGGGGGGGGGCGGTTTCGAGACAGGGTTTCTCTGTGTAGCCCTGGCTGTCCTGGAACTCACTTTGTAGACCAGGCTGGCCACGAACTCAGAAATCCTCCTGCTTCCGCCTCCAAAGTGCTGGGATTAAAGGCGTGCGCCAACACCGCCTGGCTAAGACTCAGACTTTAATACACTCTCCAAGGATTGGAGAGATGACTGAGCAGATGAGACACCGCACTGGCTGCTGTCCTAGGAGTCCTGGTTCAGGAGTTCTGGTTTTCTTTGCCAGTCCCACGTCAGGGATCACAAACAACTGTAATGCATCTAACACGCTCTGCTGACCTCCTGGACACTGCATGCAAATAGTGCATACATGCAGTCCTGATACCCATACACACATAATACATAGGATTTTTAAAGTTAGAAGTGAATTTTCTTCAAGAGGAAAGTTGAAATTTTTTGTTAAGTTTTTGTTTACTTAGGTTTTAGTGAGAAATGGCTGGTAGACTATGTGAGGGGTTTTTGAGAGGATTTCATAGATCCCAGGATGGTCTTTTACTTCTGTCCTTCTAGCTTTGTCCCCACTTCTTTGCTATGTTGGGATTATAGTTATGGTCTCATTATAATATAGCTTGTTTGTAATCTCACAAATTATACTAAATGGGTTGAAGTTTTGTGATTTAATTAAAATGATTTTGGTTTTTTGAGACAGTTTCTCTGTAGCCCTGGTTGTCCTGGAACTCACTCTGTAGACTGGGCTAGCTTCAAACTTAGATTCACCTACCACTCCTTCCCAGAGGCTTGGATTAAAGGTATGTGCCACCGTTGCCCAGCTACTTGAAATTATTTTTAATGGTATCTTACAAACAGGCCTGGAGACAGTTTTGTTAGGAGGGTCTGCAAGACAGTGATTCTGGGGACTGTGACTGTAGGAATGTAATTGCTTCGCCGGTCAGTCAATTGACAAGTTCACTACTCAAACATAAAAAGATGCCAGGAGGAATGACCACACATCCCTGAGATCCTTGTATCCCTAGGGCATCCAATCTCCTGTTCAATAACCCGGGGTACATAAAGTGACTTTATTTATATAATGAAAGGAAAGGGTTGAGATGTATTCAGTTCTGAGGTTGAGTACTTGCAATTCATGAGCCAGGATCAAAACCCAGCATCAAACATCAGCCAAAAACAAAGGGGCTCATCAACCTAAATTCTTACTTGCTTTTGTTTTCAAAAGCTCTTTCTTAAACTTGACCCGAAGCTCAAAGTAAAGATAGACTACATGGAATCCTGTATCTGGCTCTAACATGTTGAAACTGTAAGTTCTTTTTGGTTTTTTGAGACAGGGTTTCTCTGTATAGCCCTGGCTGTCCTGGAACTCACTCTGTAGACCAGGCTGGCCTCGAACTCAAATCCTCCTGCCTCTGCCTCCCAAGTGCTGGGATTAAAGGTGTGCACCACCACTGCCCGGCAGCTCTTTTTTTTAAAAATAAGATTTATTTATTATATGTAAGTACACTGTAACAGTCTTCTGACACTCCAGAAGAAGGAGTCAGATCTTATAACAGGTGGTTGAGAGCCACCATGCTGTGCCTGGGATTTGAACTCAGGAAGAGAAGTCAGTGCTCTGAGCCATCTCTCCGTCCTGAAACTGTAAGCTCTTGCTGACAAGCTCAACATCCATACAGTAATTGAAAGGCAAATGTTTGAATAAAGACAACAGGCTAAGCAAAAGGTGTCATATTGACTAGTGTTCAATTATAGGTGAGTTTGAGTCCAACCTGGACTACATAGCCAACTTTGGGCTACATAGTCAAACCCTGTCTCAATAGAATAAGCAAACAAACAAGAAGAAAAAAATAGGCAGTGGTGGCACACTCCTTTAATCCCAGCACTTGGGAGGCAGAGGCAGGTAGATTTCTGAGTTCAAGGCCAGCATGGTCTACACAGTAAGTTCCAGGACAGCCAGGACTATACAGAGAAACCCTGACTCAAAATAAATAAATAAATAAATAAATAAATAAATAAATAAAAATAAAATAAAAGTAAATAAATAAGCTGCTAAAAGACAGATAGGACTTCTTACACATATTCAGTATGTTCTGTGCTCCAAAGTACTATGACATAGATAGGCTCCCCATACCTGGCTCTAAAACTTTGAAAATAAAAATTAAGCTGGATGTAGGAGTGAACACCTTTAGTCCCAGCACAAAAGGAGGCAGAACCAAGTAGGTATCTTGAGTTCAAGGGCAGCCTGGTCTACAAAATGAGTTACAGGACAGCTAGGGATGTTACCCAGAGACAGTCTTGACAAATAAAGCAGAAAAAAAAAAAGGAAGGAAGGAAGGAAGGAAAATAAGTAAATAAAAAGTAACTTCCCATTTCATAGATTCTTCTCTGTCTTTGCCAGGCAAGATCAATTTGTTCAAAGCAGAATACAGGTTAGTTTGGTGTATAGCTTTTTCCATTGTCTCTGAAAGATGGTTAATATTGTTTTTGCTATAAGGAACAGGCTCTGACTACTTCCTCCTGGATTCCCCCTTCCAAAGGAATATGGGATTCAGAATAACAAAGGTTGGAACTGGATGGGACAATGGTGAAAATGAATGACTGAGAGAGGCTGCACATGCTGCCTGAATGGGGAGTTTGATTTTGAGACCAGTAAATAGTGAGTGAAATAGGAACAATTCAAGTCTACAACATGGCTACCATGGTGACAGATACTTACTATGAGGGGTTAAAAGCCTCATAGGAAAGACCCTGAAAATATATTCTCTCCTAAATTTTTCCCCAGGATCATCTCCCAAAAGATCCATCAGAATGGTCTTCTGTGCCCCACCCACACTTGTGAAGCTGGCTTCACAAAGCGTCGTGAGGAATGAAGTATTGACCATATCTATTGCGGAGCACCTACCAATGGAATTCTTCCTACTTCTGTTCAGGGAGGCCAACACAAAGGCAAAGATGATTAAGATCCTGGTGGAATATTGGCCCTACTCTTTACTTCATGTTGGGTTGTTGAATAATAAACCCAACTTTCAGACCTTTCAGGCTATACTGGATGGAGTAGACACATGGCTGAAACGGAAGTATCGCCCAAGGTAAGTGGAATACCAGGGAAAGAAACATCTGTGCTTAGGAGAATGGAGTGAAAGTTGGATCAGAGGCTTTGGCTGGTGTCTTAGAGGGCTATAGGTGTCTGGAAAGCTTGTGAGTCCTTGTAGTAAATTAAATATGAGATACAGGTTGGTACAGATGTAGCCACAGAAGAATGACCCTGTCCCTTTGCCTCCACCAGTTAGCAGAAAAAGGATCTTATATGCAGGGCAGTCACCTTTAATCCCAACATTTGAGAGGCAGAGGCAGGTGAATCTCTGAGTTGGAGGCCAGCCTAGTCTATAGAGTTACAGAGCCAGGGATACACAGCAAAATTATGTCCTCAAAAACTACAAACAACAAAGAAATAGGAGCTGAGAGAACTCCAAGGCAACTGAATGGAGGGAAATAGGACAGGTCTCTAGATGCAGCTCAGGCAACAAAGTGCCCTTGCTTGGTAACTAGAGGCTGTACTGGAGACCCAGTCCTGGAAAACATGAGTATATAGAAGGCAGCAGAACAAGGAACAAATAGCACCAGAGATGATGAAAAAAGTGTTGGGTCTCAGTTTCCCTTCTGATACATATCTTGTTTTATCCATAGGATGTGCAGGCTTCAAATGGTTGACTTGAGGAATGATCACCATGCTTCCACAGATATGTGGGATGGAGGAGAGGGTAGAGACCATATGGTAGTAGAAACTGTGCTTAAGAGTCAAGTAGTGGAAGACTACTCAAGATACACAAGGAAGCAGCGTTTGAGGGTGTTCAGTGACCTTTCCTTTATGTCTTCTCTGCATGAAGATAAACACCAAACACAATTGTTGCAGTGGGCAAAGGAGAGAAAGAATTTCCTGCATCTGTGCTGTGAGAAGTTGGAAATAGGAACAATAGAAGCATCCAAGGCCAGGGATGTATTAAAATTGTTACAGCCAGAGTTCGTCAAGGAGTTGGAACTGAATACAGTAGGGAAACTGTCCAAACTGGCAAAATATGTATCTAGCATTAGCAAGATGAGAAATCTTGAGAAACTCATGCTAGTACGCATCTTTGGAACAAGAACTAACACACAAGAGGAGAAGCAGAACATCACCAAGATCATTTCTCTGTTCTCCAAACTCAATTGCCTCCAGCATCTCACTATTGATGATGTCTATTTTCTCACAGACCATATGGAAGAGTTGTTCAGGTAAGAAAGGATGAAGAGCTGTTGCTGTCACCAGAGCAAACCTTTCTTTCACATTAGAGAATAGTGGGCACCACTATTCTCTGCAGGCCAATGTACATTTAACAGTAAACATGTAAGCATGATCATGTTTCATGTTAAATGACAAAAGGGTTCACATGACCACTCACAAATCTGAGCAATGAAGTGGAGTAGATTGTATGGAGAGAGCTGCCATGGTAGAAGGACTAGTATTGAATCAGATCTAATGAGGTCTCCTGCTTAGCAATACTATCTGATCTAATCTGAAGGAATGGGAAAAGCCACTACATACGAAGGGCTCAGATCTGTAGTTTCCCAGGTGAGTTCTGTTTCAATTAGATTTGGGAGAACAGGCTCTCCCCTTCCCCTAATTCCTAAACAGTATAAGTCTCTTTGGAGACCAGGACTGGGTCAAGTGGATAAGGGAATGCAAAGGCTGGGGTTGAGTGTGGGTCAGGGGTAAAGAGTGAAGAGGTGAAGAGAGTTATGTCAGGGAGTTGATGATTTTTCAGAAGACATCCTGATATACTGTCATGGATTCCAACTTTCCTCTTTCTGTGGTCCCTATTAGCTTAAGGAGTAACTCTGGTAGAAAAGTTAGCCTTGGAATGAGCAAGACCCCCATGACGGTGACACCATCATGTCAAAACGGTGTAACTTGAGTAAGCCAACAGGCCAAACTGCATGCCATGCCATGGTCACTCTGACCCCAGCCATGTGATCTCTTCCTAGGTGTCTGGAGGCCCCATTGGTGTCCCTCAACATCACTTTGTGCCGCCTCTCTCAGTCAGACTTGGAGTCATTTGCCCAGCATTGGAACTACAGTCAGCTTAAACATCTGAATTTAAGAGGTGCCACTTTAACTTACTTGAATATCATGCCTCTAAGATATTTCTTAGAGAATGTTGCAGATAATCTGGAGGCTCTGGAATTAGAAGACTGTAGGATGAAAGACTCTCATCTCAGTATTCTTCAGCCTGCCCTGATCCAATGCTCCCAGCTTACTAGCATCAATTTGTATGACAATGACATCTCCATGAATGTTCTGAGATACTTTCTGCTTCAGACTACCAATCTGAGACAGCTGACCACAGAAAAGTACCCTGCTCCAGTAGAGATCTATGAGATGGGTTATGTTGAGGTAGAGATATTTTCTCAGCTTGCTGTTGAACTCATAGGTGAACTCATGAATGTAAGGCAGCCCAAGTCAATCAGCTTTGGTTCCAATTCCTGTTATGACTGTGGTGAACGTTATTTCTATGAAGATGAGGAGGTTACACTCTGTATGTGTCAGGAGTAACAACAGGAATAGTTCCTTCTGGGTACTAAGAAATTCCTAGGGACTTGTTTCTCATCCAGAGGACCCAAAACACATAGCTTTGGACATTTCTCAATGTGATGAAACAATGGTCCAACTCCTGTCAGAATTGACTCTTCACTGGATTTCTCCTATCTATGAAATTATGTTCAGATTTGAAAATCTGATACTCTTTCTGATATCTTCTCAGTCATTAGTTGGTCCTCAAGATTGAAGTCAGAACAGTTCTTTGACTGTACACACACAGTAATGGAGAGATACTGTGTTGTCTAACCTCTTGTTTCACATGACCTCTCAATGTGCAATGAAGCTATCCCCCCTTATGGCATCTGCCTGGCAGGTGGGTCATGTGTAAAGTCTTTAAAGTCTTTAAAGTAGCAATGTATGCAAAACCAAATCCTGGGGGAGTTTTGGAGAATGAGTACCAGATTGCAATCCAGGCTAGTAGGAGTAGTCTGGGCATAAAAGATAGCTGAAACAGACGAAAACAATGAAGAATAAAGGAGAGGAATCTCAGCCACCATTTTTTTTATATGAGAATTATATATTTTTATAATGCTACAATAAACAATTTTTATATTTTTATTAGATATGCTCTTTATTTACATTCCAAATGATTTCCCCGTTCCAGGTTTCCCCCTCCCTGAAAGTCCCATAATCCCTCTTCCCTCCCCCTGTTCCCCAGTCAACCCCCTCCTGCTTCTCTGTCCTGGTAATCCCCTACATTGCTGCATTGAACCTTTCCAGGACCAGGGGCCTCTCCTTCCTTCTTGGGGCATCATTGGATATGTGAATTGTGTCTTGGGTATTCTGAACTTCTGGGCTAATATCCACTTATCAGTGACTGTATATCATGTTTTTTTTTGTGATTGACCACCTTTTTTAATCCTTTTTTTTTTCTAATGATGCACTGTAGCTTAGACTGACCTTGAATTTAATTGAGTTCTCTTTCCTTCACTTACAGATTAATGAGGTTGCTGACAGATAACCTCCAAGGCTAGTTTGTAGACCACCTGACTATGAGGCCCTGTTTTTCAGGGCTCCTAACCTCTGATCAGCCTCTTGAACATTAAGGACTCCAGTAGTCTCTGTCCTCTCTAAAGGAATTGCCAGCCAGGCAATTCTGGCACACACCTTTAATCTCAGCACTTGGGAGGCAGAGGCAGGTGGATTTTTGAGTTCAAGGCCAGCCTGGTCTACAGAGTGAGTTCCAGGACAGCCAAGGCTACACAGAGAAACCCATGGGGGAAGGGGAGGAGGATTCTTCTGAAGATGGCTAGAATACAGGAGATCTTATCACATGAAATAAATAAAACTTTAGAATTGTTTGTAGCCCCCTTGTGTTTGACTTCTTAGCTAGCATTCAGGAAGCCCAGGGTCTGATTTACTGTAAAAAGTAATGCGTACAATGGGTGTGGTGGCCCCCAGCTGAAATTCCAGGACTCAGGACCTGAAGGCATGAGGATCAGAAGTTCAGGATCTGCCTTGGCAACACTGAGTTTTTGAGGTCAGTTTAGGAACCACCAGACACAGGCTCAAATCAGGGGAACTAGGGGACTCCAGAGAGAGCCGAGTGATTAAGAGTACTGGTAGCTCTTGTAGAAGACCCAGATTCAGTACCAGTGCTCAGATGGAAGCTCATAGCCATCAGTAGCTCCATTCAGTTCTGGGGTTATCTGATCCTGTGCTCTGCACTCTTCTGGTTCTGCAGTCATGTGGTATACTGACATATATGAAGGCAAACACCCACACACTTAAACAGTCCCTAGGAACAGCATAATAGATGTGCCTGAGTCTACCCATTGTGTTCCCTTGCATCTATATAATCAGATATGAATTCTTTATTCTTTATAGAATTCTTTAGTGCCAAACCTTTTAGTCTTTTTCTCTTTGTTAGGTTGATTTTAAAAAAAATATATAGTTAGCTAAGATTTTTCAATGGGCAAAGGATACTAAGGAGTAAGCTTGACAATGTTGGAATAATAATGGAAGTGGGAGGACTGATTCCCAGTGTTGACCTCTGACTTACACAAGCATATAATAGCAAGAAAGTTGTGCTTTGTGTGCACACACAAAACATAGTGTAATGTTCCCATGATTAAATATTGTGAATGGATTCTGATTATAAAACACATATGAAAAAGCTTTAGTAATTTTACTATTTTATATTATAATACACATTTCTCCCATTTCTTAAAAACTCTTCATATGCCCCTCATTGTTGCTTTTCAAAACTGGTCTTTTTAAAAAGTGCATAATTTATATATGTATAATATGGATATTCCTATATCCAACTCCATCTGTACTGTCAATTGAATATATGGTTTCAGGGCCACCTATTACATTCTGGACAAATGTTAAAATCTGACCAGAGGAGGGGAAGATGGACACCTGTTAGGTTCAAAAGTACTTGTTCTTGCAGGAGACCAGTAACCTTGCAGTGACTCTCAACCCTCTGTAACTCTTAATTCCAAGGCACTAGACATCTCTTGTGACTTCGACAGGCCCTGCATGCACTGTTTTACACACACACACACACACACACACACACACACACACACACACACACACACAGTAAGTTCTCAAGAGTTTGGACCTGGGTTTAGTTTCCAGAACCCAGCTCAGGTACTTCAGGAATAGCTGTATCTCCAGTTCTAGCTTATCTAAAGCTCCTGAACTCCTTGTGAACCTATACTTATGTGCTCTATCTACTCAACCTGAAGACCTACATGCATACCTGTATTTGAAAAGGCTGGCCTGCCTCCATGACATCCAGGAGACTAGGTCAAAGAACTGAGCAAGTCCAGGCAAGCCTAGGCACATCAGTTACTAGAAAAAAACTCCAGGCTTCAGCCCCCACACTCTAATAATGGTTCTGGGATAGCTAGAGATAAAGTATAAAAAGATAAAAAGATAAAGCTCATGTACCCCAGGATTCCCAGGACATGCCTGCCTCAAGGATTCAAGAACTCAGTAACCACCTTTGAGGAGGCACTAAATAAGGATGTGGGTGAGTACCAGCAGGCCTACCAACAAATTCCATATGCGTGTTTATGGATTGTGGGCCCCCAACATAGAGGCATGTCTAGAAGATACACAAGAGCTATAGGAGCTGAGTCAACTTGACTACAGAGTATCTGCTAAGAAGGCCCAGCTTTGTGAACTTGAGGATACCTATCTGGGGTACATATAAAGGCGGGGGGGGGGGCAGCTAACGAATGCTGTTGGACACCCAGGAAGCAAGCTATCTTTAATATCCCAGTCTCATTAACCCAAAGGCAGGTAAGGGAATTTCTGGGGTTTGCCAGTTTTTGTAGATTTTGGGTACCAGAGTTCACTGAGATAGCCAATCCATTATATGAGGACACCAGGAGCCAAGAAGACAAAATAGAATGGACCTTTGAGATGGACATTGTTCCCCCCCCCCACCCCGAGGCAGGGTTTCTCTGTGTAACCCTGGCTGTCCTGGAACTCACTCTGTAGACCAGGTTAGCCTCGAACTCGGAAATCCGCCTGCCTCTGCCTCCCAAGCGCTGGGATTAAAGGCATGTGCCACCACAGCCCGGCTGGACATTGCTTTTAAGACTCTAAAAAGGACTTAGGGATTGGATGGAGGAAGAGAAGAAGGAGGAATAAATTAGGGGATTTTGGAACAGGGATAGCGTAAGTGCAAGATGTAGTAACTGCTAGAGCTTCCCTTATATCATGGCAGATCTGCCAGGATTTGCCACCGGAGGACTCAGGTTTAATAAGACTTACTAGATTAGGTTTTAGTTTTTGTGCCCAGAGAGTAAAACAAACAAAAAATACCCTCTAAGAAAAGCCTTACTGGGGATGGAGAGATGACTCAGTGGTTAAGAGCACTGACTGCTCTTCCAGAGGTCCTGAGTTCAAATCCTACAACCACATGATGGCTCACAACTATCCATAATGAGATCCGGTACCCTCTCCTAGAGTGTCTGAAGACAGCTACAGTGTACTTACATATTAAAAAATAAATCTTTAAAAAAAAAGCCTTACTGGAGGCCCCAAGGATGGCCAGCCCTGGATTATAGCTGTCAGCCCTGATAGTCAAGGATGCTGACAAAATAATCATGGGACAGGAACTTGTTATCACCATCCCCTATGCTATTGAGGAGATCCCCAAGAATCCACCCAGCCTGAGAATGTCCAATGCCAGACTGGTGCACTTTCAGGCTCTACTTTTAAATCCCCCTCACATAATATATGCTCCATCATCTGACCTAAACCCAGCCAACCTGCTACCTGACTCATCCTCAGATGTGCAGCATGATTGCTCTATAGTTCTGGGGCACATCCAGAGCATGCTGCTGGACTTGATTGACATACCCTGGCTAGATGCTGAACGTATCTATTTCCCTGATGGGAGCAGGTTCATCCAGAATGGATTCAGGGATGCAGGGGTGACAGTAATGGACTTGGACTCTATTATTTTGGCAACTGCTTTGCTACCAGGAACTTCAGTCCAGAAAGCTGAACTAAAGGCTGTAACCCAAGCTTTTAAGACTGGCAAAAGGAGCCATAGCTAACATTTACACTGACAACAGATGGGATTATTGACTACTGAAGGAAAAACCATCAAAAATAAGGAAGGATTACTTGCTTTATTAGAGACATTATGGCTTCCTCTCAAAGTGGCTGTAATTCATTGCCCCAGGCTTCAAAAAGGGACTTCAGAAATAGCCAGAGGGAACAGGCTAGCTATTAAAGCCCACCCCCAACCTCTCCCAGCCACTCTGAATATAATGGTGAGGACAAATGAAATGGCAAGGTGAAATGTCAAGGAGTTTACAGAAGAGACACATGATTGCTGATCTCTGAAGACTACACCATCCTACCTAAGGAGTTTGCAAAACAACTCATCTATCAGATCCATCAAGCTTTGCATCTGGTCATCCAAAACTGAAGAAATTGCTCTGAGGAGCAAGGTAAAAAAAATATTTGACTTAGGACACTTGGGTGATAAGATAATCTCAGACTTTGCCACCAGCCTTACTGTGACTTCCTCAGACCCCAATTAAGGGACCACTCTAGGAACCAGTATCAGCAGTCAATGGCCAGGGGCTAATTGAAAAATAGATTATACAGAAATAAACCCAGGAACATATAGATATAAGTATTTGCTAGTTTTCATAGATACCTTTTCAGGATAGATAGACACCTATCCTACAAAGAAAGAGACTGCCGAAGTAGTAACAAAGAAACTTCTGGAAGACATACCCAGATACGGTTTGCCTACCCTGCTTGAGTCTGACAATTGGCCAGCACTTATCTCTCAGGTAACTCAATCTCTAACAAAGGTTCTGGGAACCACTTGGAAATTACATTGTACATATAGACACTAGAGTTCAAAGCAAGTAGAGAGGATGAATCGGACCCTGAAGGAGACCTTGAACAAATTAACCCCTGAAACTGGCTGTGACTGCGTATCTCTTCTTCCTTATGCCTTATATAGGACTAGGAACACCCCCTATATTTTAAGTCCCCCAACCCTGCCATTTTTTTTTTTTTTGAGATCTTATATGGAGGCTATCTCCCTTGCTTCCTATCCTCCAGTGTGGTATCTTAGATAAATATAACCACCACCAGGTTTATGAGTATGCTGCTTTGCCTTACCCCCATTGCTTTAAACCAAGTGACAAAGTCTAGATTAAGAGACATAACCACAAGACTCTAGAACCTTTCTGGAAAGGACTTCACGCTGTGAGCCTGACCATACCTATGTCTGTTAAAGTGGACCAGATGTGTATACACTATTCCCACATTAAGCCTGCCAAGGAGAGAAATGATCCAAAATTTGAGTTCTCAGTGGAGGAGACTTCAGGTGAACCACCACAAGAATGATCGAATGTTGCCCCACACCCTGTAAATCCATTGAAACAAGAACTCCAGTGCTCCTGATTCTGCTTGGTTGCTTCAATGTACCAGCCAGTAGCACCCTTACTATCTGGGTACAACAACCTTGTCATCAAGTTCACAGTGGGTGGCATAAAAGTAAATTGGACTGCCAGTTCTTAACTACTCTCTCCCTTGACTTAACATAGAACTGCTGGTTACTGGTCAGGGGCTCTACATTGAAAATAAGGTACCCATAAACTATTCCCACCTCTACAACTGCACTGTAAGTCCTACTGTTGCAGGATACATACTGCCCCCAGAGACTGCTTGGTGGGCTTGTGGCTCAGAGCTTACTCCATACGTTTATGAAAGTAGGACTGAGGATTTTTCTGTGCTAGCACAGCTTGTCCTCATAGTGACTTATTACTCTGGGGAGAATGTCTTCAACCAGCTAACACCTCCAAACAATCAGGTTAAAATGGTGGCCATTTCCACTGTGTCACTAGGTTCTCTCCTTAGCATAGGGCTGGCTCAGGCTGCTAGTATAGGGGACTCAGCCATATAATGCCATATAGATATCAATAGATACAGATATATAGGAGATGAAAAAGTTCACAGCCCTACAGAATTCCCTATCCTACCTGATAGAAGTAGTCTCACAGAAGAGGCCTAGACTTGCTATTCTTCCAGCAGGGAGGATGCTTTATAGCCTTAGATAAAAAATATTGTTTCCATTTGATCATCGGTCTCAAATGCAATGGGATGGTCAAAAAATCCATAGCCTTTGTCAGAAAGAGGCTATAAGACAGATTCTACTAATGTTAGCTTTGACTTGTGGTCCCTACATAATCAATGCTTTAATTATGTTTGTCAAGGAACTGATTTATTAAACATCCCAAAGATCTGAGATGGCCCAAAACTAAATGGGAAATGAGAAGGCTAGGCTCACTCCATGTCAGTCTTCAAATTAGCGGTCCAGGAGACTAGGCCTAAGAATGGGGCAAGTTCAGGCAAGCCTACACAAATCAGTTATTAGAAAAAAACCACTCATGCTCCAGTCCCCATGCCCAGGTAATAGTTCTGAAATGCTGGAATTCCCCTAATGTACTTTAAATCAGGCCTACAAGCTCACTTGGTTGACTCTCTATCTTGAAACATTCTTTTTATTTACATACTGTTTGAGTCTGGGGTATCATTCTTCAGTGAATTGTGGACCCTTACATATTAATCTTTTAATTTTAAAAACTTAAGTCTAAGAAAACCTGAATATAAGAGATTACCAGCATAGATACTATACCCTTGTAAAAATACTTGCTAAGAAGTTATTCATTATTTATAGCACAAAAACTCTTAGAAGCCAAATATCACAGGTAGGCATATACTCTCCAACGAGACACATTTCAACACTGAGCAGGTAGTTTTATCAGTTGAACATTCTTGAGACTAGTTATAGTTTTCTCCAAAGTGTCTTGTGCAGATTTTGCTGTAGCTTAATAATGAATGAAAGACAGAATAAAGGTTACTTTGACTAAGAAACTGGGGAAATCCAGGTTAAACTTAAGTAGAATTTACCTATGAAGTTCAGTTACTACAGCCCAGTATGTCCTCAGGAAGCCCAGTGGGTCTCTTACACAATCAGGTATGCTTTTAGGCCTTTCTGGTATAGCTCACATGGAGAGAAACAATGACATTCTAACCTGATCTTCATGGCAAGCTCTCACTTATGAGCCTAACTTCTTGGGAAGCTGAGGTTCTAAAGGATAATGGAATGACTAGAACTTGGTAATGAGGACATTCCCATCAGAGGAGATCATGTCCTCCTCCACATCTGTTTCATCTACCAGATCCACCTTGGGCTGAAGACACTGGATCTGAGGCATAGAGTATCTTTGCTCAGCTGATTGTAGCTGCTGATCTTGCTCTTCACTCAAAATAAAAATTATTTATGAAACATGATCTCATAAAGGTCAGGCGGGCTTTTCCCCTAACAAATTGGCCCAGTGTCAGCAACCCCGAATCAGTGCTCATGAGGTGGGACATGAATAGGCTCCTGTCTTCCTTCACCTTGTCCCTAACTATTGCCACCTCTGGATGACACATGTGATGCAATAAGTTTCCAGACTATCTAGGACCCCTGAGAGATGAGCTGGGTGGGGATTCAGGAAACTGTTCATGACCTGAAGCCACTTTTAGAAAAGGATGTTGGAGTCTAAAGGCATTTAAGGAATTTTGATTCAGATGAATCACAGTGGCACATACCTGAAATTCCTGAATTTGGGAGGGAAAGGCTGCAAGATCCTGAAGTTCAGGGTCACCTTCACTTAAACTGCTAACTGATAGCTTTGGGAACTTGATAGCCTATCTTATATCAAAACTACACACAAAACCAAGCAGGAAAACAAATAAAAATAAATCTCAGATAGGGGAATGGAGAATGTTGGAATCCAAGAACCTAGAGTCACTGCTTAAATTCCTGGAGATTTTGTCACCCCATGCAGTCACCGCTGAGTCTACCTACAAGCAATCTGTGGGGATGGGATGATACCCTGCTTAAGGTGACACAAAATTATCACTGCTTGTCTTATCCAATGCAAATGTTTCATACCTTGTTTGTGGTCTAGACTCAGAGATACATATATAATGTTAAGGATGAAGTTGCACTTGTTGGATGCCAGCATGGTTCACAGCAGGAGTTAGAGGCTAGTTCTGGACTAACATCCAGTTCCTACTCATAAAAGCAGAAACAACCTATTACTACAGGTTTATGTCTATAACTAAACTCTAAGGCAGGCAGGCAGGTTCCATTTTATTTGCTACTAACCTGTATATTCCAAGAATTCCAGAGTAGCCTGTACTGTAACAATAAAATCAACATGAATGTATGAATGAATATACATATATATTACTCATATATATCAGAAATATACAAAAAATTATGAAAGAAATTATGAAAGGTCTTGGTATATGGCTCAGTGAAGAAGTGCTTAAATTATCATAGAAAATAATAGATTACAAAAATTTTCTAGAAGGGCAGTGGTGGCACACACCTTTAATCCCAGCACTTGGGAGGTAGAGGCAGGTGTATTTCTGAATTCGAGGTCAGCCTGGTCTACAGAGTGAGTTCCAGGACAGCCAGAGCTTTACAGAGAAACCCTGTCTTGAAAAACAAACAAACAAACAAACAAAAAGTTTCTTTTTTTCTAGATGAGATATTAGAAAGGTGGCTCAGCAGCTAAGGGCACTGAATATACTCTTCTAGAGAACTGGGGTTCAATTCCACGAACTCACATTTTGGCTCAAATTCCTCTTTCACTCTAAGTGCTGGAAGTCTAGCGCCCTCGTCTGACTTTCATAAGCACCAGTTTATATGCTGGGTTCACAGACATACATGCAGGCAAAACATTCATAACACACAATAGATACACTTTTAAAGATATTAAAGCATTTGTGCATCTTTTATTACAAGATAATATTAGTCTGCTGTGCATAAAGAAGACACTGCTTAGAAATTATCTTTATTTAGTTTTCATGTACACTTACAAATTTATTAATTCATTTACTCATTAAACTTATATGGGAATAGCATCATTTATCCCACGTCTTAAGGATTTGTTTTTATTATTTTTAGTTATGTATTTGTGCTTGTCTGTGCTGAGAAATGTTCTCAGTGATGAAGGTGACCACATAAGTCACAGAAGTTGGATTTCTCTGGACCTGGAGGTTGAGATGGTTGTGTGCTACCTGAAATTGATGCTGGGAATTGAATTCAAGTCCTATAAAACAGCATTTTGTGCTCTAAACACCTGACCTGTCATCTCTCCAGCCCACAAATATTTGTGAAGACTGGATCTTAGTACATTTGACGAAATTAGCCTGGAAGCAACTATGTAAACACAGAGATCAGTCTTCCTTAGTCCCTAAAGCAATAAAATGAAAGGGGTACAGAGGCATGTGTGGCTAATTGTTTGCTTGCTTTGGTGGTTTTCTTTGTTTGTCCAGAAGTGGTAATATCTTTTCTGCTTCCTGTTGATCTGAATAAGTGGGAACCACAATCATGTCTCAAATCCCACTCTGTTCTTGAAACAGAGTCTTAACATACAGTTTTGGGTGTCCTGAAACTTTTTACATAGGCCTGGCCTCAAACTCATAGAAATGAGCCTTCCTCTGCCTCCCAGACGATGGCCTTAAAGGAGTCTGGTACCATGCCTGGACCAGCTATCTTTCTTTTTTCCCTTTTTTCTACTCAGTGTGATAGGTTGGTCTTTTTTCAAACACCCTCTTCTGACAGAGAGCCAAGAGCCCTGCCTTGCTTTATTACACAGCTTTTTGTACAGCAGAACTTTTGGTACAAACTTGCTAGATAGCTAAAGATGACCTTGGATTTCTGATCCTCATAACTCAAACTCTTTTTTTTTTTAATTAATCATTTTATTTATTTATATCACAAATGTTGCTCATCCCCTTCAGATCTCCCCTCCCTAGTTCTTCAGCCCTTCTCGTCTCCCCTTTGCCTTTGAGAGGGTGCTGTTCCCCGGGCATCCCATGTCCCTGAGGAATCAAGTCTTTACAGGATTAGGCTCATCTTCTCCCACTGAGGCCAGATAAGGCAGTCCTCTGTTACATATGTGCAGTGGGCTATGGACCCTTCCACTTATGGACAAATCAGTAACATACAGTATGGGGGGAAAAAAAACTTCACTAACCCCACATTCAATAGAGGGCTAATATCCAAAATTATTTATACAAAAAAACTCACGAAGCTAACCTCCAAATAACCAAGTAACTCAATTAAAAACTGTTATACAGAGCTAAACAGAATACACAACAGAGGAATCTCTAATAGCTGAGAAGCACTTAAGAAAATCTTCAAAGTCCTTAGTCATCAGGGAAATGAAAATCAAAACGACTCTGCGATTCCACCTTACATCAGTCCGAATGGCTAAGATCACAAACTCAGGTGATAGCACATGCTGGTGAGGACATGGAGAAAGAACACTCCTCCATTGCTGGTGGAATTGCAATCTGGTAAAACCACTCTGAAAATGAATCTGGCAGGTCCTCAGAATATTGGAAATAGTTTTACCTGAAGACCCAGCTATACCACTCTTGGGCATATACCCAAAAGATAATCTATCATACCAGAGGGATACATGCTCCACAATATTCACAGTGGCCTTATTTGTAAAATCCAGAATCTGGAAACAGTTCAGATGTTCCACAAAAGAATAATGGACACAGAAAATAAAGTGCATTTACAAAATGGAGTACTAATCAGCTATTAAAAATAAGGACATCATGAATTTTGCAAGCAAATGGATGGAACTAGAAAATACCATTCTATGTAAGGAAACCCAGACCCAAAAGGACATGCATCATATGCACTCACTAAAAAGTGGATACAAGTCAAAAAGTACAGAATACCTAGGATACAACCCAGAGAATTTAAGACCTTTAACAAGCAGAAGGGCTAAATGAGGATGCTTCTATCTAGTAAGGGGAAGAAAATAATCAAGGGAGGCAGAAGGGAAGGATTTAGGTGGAAGAGGGGAACAGGAGAGGAAAAGGGGAACAGGATTAGGTATTGGGGTGGGGGGACAAAGCAAAGCCCAGGGATCCAGTAGAATAAATGGAAATATGCTGCCTCAGAAAATAGGAGGTAGAGAAACCCTCTAGAAAATACCAGAGACCTGGGAAGTGACAGACTCTCAGGACTCAATGGAACTGATCTTAGATGAAGTGCCCAACAGTAGGGTAAAGGAACTAGAAGAGTCCACCTCCAGTAGATAGACAGGGCCTTAATGGGAGGGATGGTGTTACCAACCCACAAACAAAATTTCTGACCCATAATTCTTCCTGCCTATAAGAACTTCCAGGACAAAAATGCAGAATAGACTGAGGGAAAGGCAGTCCAGTGACGCCCGGCCCCCCCCCCCGGGGGGGAGGATCTACCTCATGGGAGGAAACAAAGGTCTGACTCTATTACTGATGCTATGATGTGCTTAAGACAGGAGATAGGAGCCTAGTGTTTCTGTTCTCTGAGAGACCCAATGAGAAGCTGACTGAGACAGGTGCAGATCTTTACACTCAACCAGTAGAAATGAAGTCAGTCTCTTCCAGCTCCTGCCTCCAACCTTCATTCTCCTCTTTCTGTTGTTTATTTTGACCAATAAAACCCTGAACCTTTAGTTCTAGCGTTACTTGTAATCTCATTTCCAAGACAAGGAATTTTTTATCTAGGACCCTGTCTTTTGAGAAGACATAGTAAATCAAGAGAATAAATACTGCAATACCAGTAAATGATAGTGCCTATTTCCTCTAAATCCATCCCGGTTAAACCATTCAAAATATCATCACATAAAGCCAAAAAGATATTTATTGTGTTTCTCATCTTTTTTTTTTAATTTTTGTTTCTTTTTGTTAAGATTTATTTATTTATTATGTATACAATGCTCTGTATGCATGTATACCTGCAAACCAGAAGAGGGCACCATATCTCATTATAGATGGTTGTGAGCCACCATGTGGTTGCTGGGAATTGAACTCAGGACCTCTGAAAGAGCAGTCAGTGCTCTTACCTGCTGAGCTATCTCCCCAGACCCGTGTTTCTCATCTTTAAGTATCAAAAGGTTATATATCTCTCATTCTATCAGTGAATTATTCGGTCCAGAGCCCTTTGTACCTTTGTCTCCCCATTCTTTGTGCTGATCTCAGTTAATCCACAGCATAAGCAAGCAGTCTGGAGATCCAGTCTGGCTGTGTTAGACACTGGGGGTGGGGGAGGCATGGTGGGGATGAAGGATCCCAGGAAGCAAACACAGAAAACTTCTCTCAAGAGTAGATGCCCCAATTAGTTCACTGTGTCTGCCCCAAAACTACCTCACAGGTAGTTGTACTCCAGGGTCTTCTGTCCATCCCTGCAGTTCTTACACAGTGCTGCTCAAGCCCAGCTCCAGGCTGAAGTGCTGCCCCTGGCCTTAGCTCTCTGTCTGGGGGTTTAGGGGAGGGAGCCTCTCTGCTATTCTCTGTAGGCCCCTCAGACCCAGTCAGTTTCCAATCCACATTGCTGCAGTCTATATATTGCTGCCCAAGTTCTGTTCAGGGATTGAGGGGGCAGGGAACATTTATTTATCTCAGGCTAGCTTAGTTCAAATCAATACACTGGGTGCCATTTTGTTGTGGTGAATCTCCAACCCAAATTAGCCCTGGCAAAGAAACACAACTCAATTAATATGAATACAAGCTGTACTCCTAGATTGGGCAGATCTACCACTACAGAAGACCATCCCCTTGGGGGTGGGGGGGGAGGAAGAGGAATGCAATAAAGAACTGTGGACGAGGTACCAGGAGAAGGGGCAATGCCTGGTTTGTAAACAAACAAACAAATGAACAACTAAATAAATAAATAGATAAAATTGTTTTAAAAAAGAAAAAGAAATTAAACATTTTCTAGAATTTGTTAAAAATAAATACATAGCATACCTACACATATGTGACACAATAAGCACCATTCTAAGAGATAAGTACATAGCATTTAGTGTCTATATAAGAAAAGCTGGAGAGATCTGATACCAGCAACTTAATATCTCACTTAAAACCCTTATTATAAAAAGACGATATTATACCCAAAAGGAGTAGATAGCAAGAAACTATCAAATTCATAGAAGAAAAAAAATAGGCACATAAAATAAAATAAAATAATACAAAAAACTCAATAAACAAGGAGTTAGTTCTTTCAGAAATTAGATTGGAAAATCCTATCCAAATTAACAAACACTGAGAGAAAATATCCAAATTAATAGGATTAGAAATAAAAATGTACACATACAACAACATAAAAAAGAAGAAATCCAGAGAATCATAAGGTCATACTTTTAAAACCTGTTTTCCTCTACATTGTTAAATGTCAAAGAAATGCCTAATTATCTCAGTACATACTACTTGCAAAAGTTAAATCTAGATCAGATAAGCTGTCAGACATAAATTTAAAGAGATCTATAACCAATATTTCAAGTGAAATATAACCAGTAAGCAATATCTTAGAAGAACAGTAACAAACCACAACAATAAAACAACTACAGAAAACAAAACAAAACCGAACAGAGGATGATGCTCTTAGTGAATAATCCACCAAACTTTTAAATAAAAATCAATACAAACATTCAATCCATTGTTTTAAAAAATAATTTCAAAAAACAAACATTTTATTTCCATATATTTTTTAAAGATTTATTTATTTATTGTATGTATATGAGTACACTGTAGCTAGACAGATGGTTGTGAGTCATCATGTGGTTGTCGAGAATTGAACTCAAGACCTCTGCTCCTTCCAGCCTCTTTAGCTCTGGTCCAAAGATTTATTTATTATTATATGTAAGTTCACTGTAGCTGTCTTCAGTCACACCAGAAGAGGGCGTCAGATCTTATTACTGATGGTTGTAAGCCACCATGTGGTTGCTGGGATTTGAATTCAGGAAATTAGGAAAAGTATTCAGTGCTTGTAACCACTGAGCCATCTCTCCAACCCCACGTGTACATATTCTTATGTATGTATGTATGTATGTACATATGGGATGTACAATGTGTGCATATGGAAGTGCATGTCTGTACTTTCACAGAGGTCAGAAAAGCATATCAGCTGTTCTCCTGTAGCTGTCTTCCACACTATTTTTTTAATGAGAGTATTCTTCATTTAATTGAAATTAGACTGGCCACAAACAAAGCTGTATTATCTCTTCCCCACAGTACTGAGACAAAAGTCAAATGTGTGATCATTCCAATATTTTAACATAGGTGATGGGTAGTTAAACTTAGGTTATATGATTACAGAGAAAACTGTCTTGCTCACTGAACCATCGTATCAAATGGCCACATTTTATATATGTATATATATATATATATATATATATATATATATATATATATATATATATAATCAAATTGGAAGCTTGTGTAGTGAGAGATTCGTTGAAGACACAACTGATAGAAGTTGGTTTTTTTTTTTTTTTTTTTTGGGGGGGGTTTTCGAGGCAGGGTTTCTCTGTGTAGCCCTGGCTATCCTGGAACTCACTCTGTAGACCAGGTTAGCCTCGAACTCAGAAATCCGCCTGCCTCTGCCTCCCAAGTGCTGGGATTAAAGGCATGCGCCACCACCGCCCGGCCTGATAGAAGTTAAATGTAATAAATATATTACCAAGACCCTTGTACACTGATAATAAGCAGGTGAGAAAAAAAAGCAGATTTTATCATAGTGTTATGGCTGAGTACTATACTGATTAATATTAGGTTGAAATATTTGTGTCACATTTATTTATGTAGTGACAAGTACAGAAGATGCCAGAACTCTGAAAAACAGTATATTAATATTAACAATTTTATTAACTCATTTAGCAATCCAGTGAAGCATATTGATATTAATTTTTATTAATTTTATATAATGCTGAATGAGAGAATACCAGCATATATTGAGATATATGTTAAAATATTAATAAATATCTACCTGTGCATTTATAACACAAATTTCAAAAATTAGAAATCTCTTCAAAGTTTTCCTTTAAAAGTTTTGGTTCACATTATATTTTTTCATATTAAAATATAATCTTTTTATTATATTTTATTGAATACAGACAGATTAATATGTGTGGATTATTTCAAAGCAGAATAAATTTCAAGCTATCATTCAAAATAACACAGACATTTTAGAAGCATAAACTGATTATATTTCAATCAAATGAATACAATCTGACCCATTTGTTCAGTCACTGTATAAGAAACAATCTATCTTTTGTTCCAGAGCTTCAAGCATTACTTTATAAGTAACAGCTTTCTCAGTGCAGCAATCACCTCCTTGTTTCTAAGACTGTATATCAGTGGATTGAACATGGGAGTCACAATGGTGTAGAACAGAGAGAGCAGTTTGTCAGTTCCTGGAGAATGGGTGGACTTTGGCCTCAAGTATGTAACCGTTGCTGATCCAAAAAACAGAAACACCACAAGCAAATGGGAAGAACATGTGGAGAAGGCTTTTGCCCGTCCTGTGGCTGTTGGCAACTTGAGAATGGTGGCAATGATTTTGGTATAAGAGGCAAGTATCAATGCGAAAGGGAAAGCAACAAAGAGCATAGCCACTAAGTACACAGACAGCTCATGCATTGAAGTGTCTCCACATGCCAGTTTGAGAATGGGCGGTAAGTCACAAAAGAAGTGGTCTATTTTTTTAGAATTGCAAAAATGTAGAGAGAATATCTGACAGGTTTGTCCTATCTGGACTGGGATGCCTCCAAGCCAGGAGCCTGCTGCCAGCTGAGTGCACTTTGTTGGGTTCATGACCAGAGGATAGTGCAGAGGGTTACAGATGGCCACATAGCGGTCATAGGACATCACAGCCAGCAGGAAACACTCAGTGGCTCCCAGCATAAGAAAGAAACACATCTGTGTGGCACAGCTGAGGACAGAAATGTTTCTCTCTTGAGTAGCAATGTTGAACAGAATCCTAGGAAGAGTGACTGATACATAACAGATTTCCAGAGTTGAAAAATTTGCCAGGAAAAAATACATGGGCTTTTGTAGTGCAGGATCAATTCTAGTTATCACAATTATGAAACTATTTCCAATCAGGATGATTAAGTAAATTATGGAGAACATCCCAAACAGAATCCCTTGTAAGTTGGGAAGGTCTGAAAATCCCAGGAGGAGAAAGTCTGTCACAGTAGAAGCATTGTCCTCTGCCCTGATTTCTGTGAAATTCATCTGTAGGGATGATTCAAAGAAAAGTGACAGCAATTTTCTTGTCTTTCAATTCATTTTATCATGCATAAAGTAATGGTGACAATTTTGCAAATTTTCATGCCCATGAACAAAAATTATACGTCTTCTACATGCTCCAATTTTTTTAAAAGTTGTTTTATTTGTTGTTGTTGAGCAGCATACAAAATAGTCCTATATATTTTCTAATATACTAAATGTTATGGGTTTTAGGGGTTTTGGTGATTAGCCATGCCATATTTATTTTCTTCTCGTAAGGAAAATAGGCAATTTCTGTTTATATTTTCTAATAATTAATTTGTTCCTCAGATTGAAGGTTTCTAGCTATATTCGTGTTCTATTGTCATTAATTTAAGGTTGATTTTAATACCTGGGTAAATATTCTTAAACATTACTAATATCCAGGAAGCTTCCCAGCCAGGGAAGGTACTTGTAGAGTCATGGAGTAGAACTCTGGTGATGATGACTTTGAAGTCTGAGGGATTTCTAGCTCTCTAACTGTACTGAAATGCTGATGATAACTTCTAAAACATCCTAGAAACTTTCTTGCTCTTTCTGAGGGTGAAAGACTGTTGGCTTAGGTGATTAACACCTGTAGCCTAACAGCAGAGGATTAAGCAATGTGGTCTTTGTTCTATCTCAGCAGGAACTTCTGGGCTCTAACTTTCAGCCTCCTAGTCAGAAGTCACAGGGAGAAAAATGGGACACTTAGAGAAGTGGTTAGTAAGTTTATTACTAAGTTGTAAAGAGTTTCCTTTGAGGGTTGGGGATTTAGCTCAGTGGTAGAGCACTTGCTTAGCAAGCGCAAGGCCCTGGGTTCGGTCCTCAGCTCTGGGAAAAAAAAGAACAACAACAAAAAAAACCCAAACAAACAAACAAACAAACAAAACCTAAGAGTTTCCTTTGAAAGCTATCTAAGGGGAAAAGCAGAAAGATCCTAAGCAGGGAAAGGAAAATCTTCTTCTAAGTGGGGAAAGGTAAAAAGTGAGGGAGAGAGGGAGCGAGAGAGAAAGAGGGCACACAAGAGAAAAGAGAGGAAATAGTAGTCCTTTCTCTTTTGACTTCAGTACTTATACATCTTTCAGAATACATGATCACATGTTACAAAGTTCATCACAAGTTCACACAAAAATCAAATCATAAATTGAAATAGAAGTTTACAACATGAGCCGGGCGGTGGTGGCGCACGCCTTTAATCCCAGCACTTGGGAGGCAGAGGCAGGAGGATTTCTGAGTTCGAGGCCAGCCTGGACTACAAAGTGAGTTCCAGGACAGCCAGGGCTACACAGAGAAACCCTGTCTCGAAAAACAAAAAAAAAAAAACAAAACAAAAAAACAAACAAAAAAAAAGAAGTTTACAACAGAGAATGTTTACATGCATATCCATTAGGAGTAATTTTCTAGCTAAACATTTATCACTTGTCTCAGGTCTAAAAGTTCATTGAAAGTTTAAAACCATACCTAAGTTATTAGTAAAGTTTTGTATAGATAAACCCAGTCAATACGTTATCTTCTGTTCTAGCATCTATAATAAATCCTAGTTCCCTTTTCATGACCTTTGGTTAATTGTTTTACAACCTCTTGGAATGTGCTCTGAATAGGAGAAAATCTGGTTGCCATCTAAAAGCAATTATCTGGTGACACTTGGGAGACTGGCAGAGTTTTGACTATCAGAAAAGGACCTAATAGAAGTTCCACTATTAAAGAGCTTAATAATCACAGATATAATTTTAGGAATTCTTATAGGATCATCAATAAAACTTAAATCATCTATTTGTCTACGTAAGCATCACAATGTATCTGCTTCAAAGGGGTATGCTATTACTTATTGGCATTATATATGTTTAATAAGAAGAGGAAAGCATATTAATAGCAGGAATCTTTCTTAAAATTAGTCCCTCACAGCCTTGCTACATGAAGGCTTACCTGTTGCAGATTATACAATAATCCAAAGCAGGCCATTTCAGGATGATCACCTGCTAGTATATTAGCTCATCCCATTATGGCTCCTGACAAAACATATTTAAAATAATTTCATGTTGTTTATTTTAATATATAAATGTAGTTTCTCATTTTTATTGGGTTCATATGTTCTTTTTCTATGAAATTATTGAATAGCAGGATGCCACATTGCATTGGATGCTACTCATTATGTTCAGTTCAGTGTAAAGTTTTGTGAAAATGGAAACCAATAATTTCAATTACATTTTCATGTTCATGTGACATTTAGATTAAACTCAAGATTGATTTAAAACTGTCAGATCATCATTTTATGGAGGGAATATAGTGTAAATGTCTACTACAGGGAAGCAGAGTTACAATATCTCATCCTGAACATTTGTAAATATTTCCAACAGCCCAGTCAACTTTACTGCATACATTGCTGTGGAAATTGACATAATCACATTATTGTGTATCTTTCATTGTTTTGTATTTATTGCTGGACACAACTATTATATTTTACTGAGTTTTTCCAGATTTTCAAAATGAATTGTTCAAAAATGGATAATCCTTGAAAGAATTTCCTAAAAAGCTATAAATATACTCACCTTTTTATTGAAATCAAAACTTTACTATGTAAACATTTTACTTATCTACCCATTTCCCTATATTTATACTCTCTACTCTCACAAATGTATTTAACTTCATTTGGTAGCAATTTTAACTTTCTACATAATGTGTGTGGCTTGTAGTCAGTATTGGGAGTGTAAGAATTATAATTTTCCACTTTTACAGAATTTTTTTCCTTATGGCATTATTTTTAACTGTCACATTGTTCAACTATCACATTGTTATTTACCTAAAGACAAAGTGACAAATTAGCATAGTTAGAAGGCTTTCACTTCTAAATATGATTTTAAAACTGTGCATGGTTTGTGTTCAGGAGTTCACATTCAAAACATTGCTGTGAAATGAAAATCACATTTTATATTAATCAAATGTTCATAAGCATTTGTTTTCCATTTTCAGGTTTTCACATTAAATATTAAAATAGATAAAATAAGTACTACTTAGTAAAATATAAAATACTTTCAGTAAAAATATGGATACTTCAATGATAATTTAATGTTATATTGCAAAAATTGTATATATACATAGATATAATATATAAATATTATATTTTCTGTTCATTATGTATATAATGAACAGAAAATTCCAAATAAACCCTGACATTGCTAAACTATGGCTCCCAGGGGAAAAAGTTGAACTACAAGGTTATGTTTTCTTAAAAATAAGTACTAGAATAATTAAGTTTCTTTTTCACCTACTTAATGAATTCTAGAACTTATTATAAAGGCAATGATTGAAATAGAAAAGAAAATCATTTGTTTAAATTATTTCATGTATATTCATAAGTGTTATGCATGTTGTATTTTGGTAGATAATTATTGCTCTCAAAATTATCATTCCAGAAGTTTGAAAAGTACTAATATAAAAGCAATCATGTAATAGATTTCTAAATCAAAGTCTAATCATACTTCCAAACTAATAAATAGAAAGTAACATTAGCCTGAATTTTATTCCTCTAACTGTACAAAATATTCTCTTTATTTTTGTTTTGTTTTCTAGTTTGGGGAGGGAACATCTCAATTTTTCATTTGTAAAACCATCCTCATTCTGCAACTTGGGCATTTCATGTTACAGAGTAACATGATATTGGAACTATACTGATATATTCTAATGGAAGTTATATAGTTTTTCTGTGATGTGGCAGTTCCAGCCCCAGACTGACACACAGTAGGCAAGCATTCTGAAACAAAACTATACCTTGAGCTTTTCTGTCAATAAAACTTGGTGTCTCTGAATGTTTGCCCTGATTGCTAATGTTTCTGACTATGGAAAACATTTAGAAAACACAATTATACCCTAACAAAGAAAGCCACTAGCATTTTTTGAAATATAGACACTTTTGTTTTATTCAAGTACTTTACACTTATATAGCTGTCATCTTTGAATGAATGATTGGCCTTCTTACGGTTACTTTGATTTTAACTGATGCATGTAACATGGAGGGTACACAGGGCTTATATTTCTCTGACCAAATTCATAAAAAGAGGAGATAAATGTTGAAAGTTTTGTATGGTTACATGACTTCAAAAAGGTTTTTCTCTTTGTAAAAATCACAGAAGACACATGCACACACATGTATGTACATGATAGCAGTTGTATAATAATTCTATAATTACTTACAAGATCTATTCCTTAACTCTTAGGAACACCTTTGACTGTAGTAAGAGGCAGACATGTCTAATGACATTCATTTATTATCATCTTAAAATGTAAGAAATTTTAAAGACTATTATCTCCAACTTATTCCTATAAAGCAGATAAATATGTGAATAGCTGAAATTATATCTTGGTAAAATATAAATAACACCTATAATTGAATAAATTATATTAACAAGTTAATACAAGTTACCATATAAAACGATGTCCATATAATTATTTTTCCTTAATATATTGGCCTTTTATACAAAACCATATTCTTCATCTTGTTCTTTTTTGATCTATATCATAAATGTCATAAGAATAAAAAATAAACAGTGTTTGAGATAAAAATATAAGATAACAAGATTTGTTCTATTTTTCTTTTTCAATACCATCTCATACTGGTATTTAAAAGGAGAGACAAGTTCAATATATATTTAGCATAAGTCAAATGTAGTTTGAGCTCATATTAAGTTAAATATACATCTTACCTTTATTGATTTGGGAAAGAAAAGAGTAAGAAACTTTGGGTTTTAAGGCTCAAATAATTTTTTTAAACCTGTTCAGGCAAAACACTTTCAAGCATTTAATGTACTGTCAAACACAAGTGCTGTTTAAGTAGGAAATGATATATACTCTGGGGATTTGGTTCTTCCCCATGCTATGGTCTGATTTAAGAAAATTCTTTCTCCTCTCACTCAAGAAGTTAAGCAAAAGAATATATACTTTAAGTGAGAAAAATAAAAAGAAACTGAAGTAAACTACTCCTTTTGTACATTTTGGTTTTATTTTCAGTTTTGTGATTATTAAGAAAAATGAACATTGAAAGCAGTGTCAGAAATTGGCAAAAGTGTGTGTGTCCAGAATTGTTTGTGTTTGACACTTGCTCCTGTCTAGCCCCATTAATAGACCCCTTTGTCAGGGAAATAAAGAGTAAGAAGATAATTGATGCTGATGTAGACACAATACACATTGATGATTATATCCTCATTGATATTTCCATTTTTATCTATTTTAAATGCACATGTAATGCATATATAAAATAAATAAATACATGCTTTTATTAAGTTCAGTCTTAATCACTGATTTAATGTATTTATATCTTCACATGAAATACACACACACACACACACACACACACACACATATATATTGACTTTTCGAGACAGGGTTTCTCTGTGTAGCCCTGGCTGTCCTCGAACTCAGAAATCTGCCTGCCTGCTTCTGCCTCTCAAGTGCTGGGATTAAAGTTGTGCTTCACCACTGCCTGGCTGTTGAACACTTATTTAAGTGCTTCTCTCAGGCATTCAAGATTCCTCTGTTGAGAATTCTCTTATAATAATTGTACCCCATTTTTATTTTTATTTTTTAATTTTTTTTAAATTTTTTTTTATTTTTTTTTTGAGACAGGGTTTCTCTGTGTAGCCCTGGCTGTCCTGGAACTCACTTTGTAGACCAGGCTGGCCTCGAACTCAGAAATCCTCCTGCCTCTGCCTCCCAAGTGCTGGGATTAAAGGCATGCGCCACCACCGCCCAACTATTTTTATTTTTTTAAAGATTTATTTATTATTATATGTTAGTACACTATAGCTATCTTCAGACACACCAGAAGAGGGCGTCAGATCTCATTATGGATTGTTGTGAGCCATGATGTGGTTGCTGGGATTTGAACTCAGGACCTTCTGAAGAGCAGTCAGTGATCTTAACCGCTTAGCCATCTCACCATCCCCTGTACCCTATTTTTAATTTGGCTTATTTGTTTTTGCTGTCCAGTTTCTTTCACTTTTTATATATTTTGTGTACATACCCTCTGTCAGATGTGGGATTGGTGAATATTTTTCTACTTCTGTGTGCTGCTCTTTTGCCCATTTGATTACAGAAGCTTTTCATTTCTACAAGGTCCCATTTATTTATTGATCTTACTGCCGGTGCTATTGGTGTTCTGTTCAGTAAGTTTTCTCCTGTGCCAATTCATTCAAGGCTGTTCCACAGTTTCTTTTCTCTCAGGTTTAATGTGTCTGGAATTATATTGAGATCTTAGACCACTTGGACATGAGTTTTAAGCAGGGTGATAGAATGGGTCTATTTTCAGGGGCATGGCCAGCTGCCCAGAGCCAGATGCAGCTTTTCTCCTGAGCTCCATTGTCTGGCCACTGCTTTGCTGGCCTCCATAAGTCCCAATGATCAAGAAGATCTAGGTTCTGCTACACTAAGTACTTTTATTCTAAGGCTGCCACAGGAGTGTTGCCGAAGGGGGACACGGGAACATCAAACTAGGCCTTCCTTCTAGACATCTGCTATACCAGGAATATCAAGGTAAAACCACATGGCTAAAGGCTAGTGTGAGAACACAAACAATAAGATCCAGGGCTACATTGCACATTCACAACAAAGCTAACCTACTACAGCAAGCCCTGAATAACCAAACACAAATGAAGTGCAATAAAATGATCTTAAATACAACCTTAAAAAGATGATAGATTAGATACCTTTAAAGAAGAAATGAATAAATCCATCAGAGGAGTACAGAAAAAAATGCTAGCTGTTTGGGACAGCATACAATGACAGGGACCACCTGCAGTAGACCTGGATGGAGACATCTTAGTAGCCCTCAGTAATTTTTGCAAACAAACAAACAAACAAACAAAAAAAAAACCAACAACCACAACAACAGCAACAAAAAAAAAAAAAAACAAAAACAAAAGAGTTATTCCCATTTCTTTAACCTTAACCCTGAACAATGGCTATTTAGATTTCATTTGTGTGTGACTGTTTTTCAGTTGGCTTTGGTGTACATTATTATCCAGTTATATCTGACTTTCTTACTTCTTTCTCCTTCTGCTCTGGTGAATTCTGTGAAAGTAGATGTTCTTTGCTGTAATGATTCTTAAACAATTAAATATTGAGACATAGGGGCACAGCACAGCACAGTCCTAATGGCCCAGGTGAAAGCTGTGTGCTCTCATCTTGGAAACAATTTAATAACTGCATAATGGTAATTCCAGACTAATGATTGACTTGTAAAGAAAGCTTGAAGAAATTAGAAAATGAATTAGAGTCAACATTGGGACCCTGGGAAAGGAAAAACTATTAAAGTTAAAAAATAAGTTTTACACAATATTTAAGAGTTGTTCCTGGATAAACAAAAATCTTATACTAATAAAACTAAGTCAGCAGAGTCACTGTGACTCTTAAGAGAGTCATTGTGAGCCTGGCGGTGGTGGCTCACACCTTTAATCCTAGCACGTGGGAGGCAGAGGCAGGTGGATTTCTGAGTTCGAGGCCAGTCTGGTCTACGGAGTGGGTTCCAGGACAGCCAGGACTATGCAGAGAAACCCTGTCTCGAAAAACCAAAAAAAAAAAAAAAAAAAAAAAAAACAGAGAGAGAGAGCCATTGAGTACAATATACAGAAGCAAAAACCTAGTGCAACTACTGAATTAAGGGTTAACTTCATTCTTTCTGGCTACTGTTTGGCAGTTTTGCCCATGTCATTTATCATTAGAACTTCATAGGAAAATTTAAGTAGCTGACCTTGGAGCTCTGATCTCTGAAGTATAATAAGTCAAAAGTTAAAGTTTAAATAATGTTAAGTTTACAGTTATTATTATTTTGGCCACAGGCCTAAGGATAGGGAAAGCTTGACACTTTGGGGAACAATTGTAATTCTTGATTCCTTGTGAGATGTGGTTATTCTTTTAAATTCGATTTGGCAATTATTATACAATATCTTTTTTTTTTTCTTTTCTACCTGCTTTTGGAACATCAATGAAAGACTGATAAAAGAAAAATAACGAGTGAGTAGGAGAGCAAATGAGAGGGCAAGTGAGAGAACATGTTAGGTGAATGTGGAGAACTTGAGGTTCTTTTTTCTTTTAAAGATGTTTTTATTTCATGTATGTGGTGAGTACACTGTAGCTGTCTTCAGACACACCAGAAGAGGGCATTGTATCCCAATACAGATGGATGTGAGCCACCATGTGGTTGCTGGGAATTGAACTCAGGACCACTGGAAAAGCAGACAGTGCTCTTAACCGCTGAGCCATCTCTCCAACCCGTGGAGAACACGAGAAGAGCAAGTGAAGAGTGAGTGGAGAGTGAGATGCACATGAGGTGTATGTGAGGGGAGTGGAGAGATAGTGAGAGGAGAGAGTATGAGGAGAAGAGTGTGTTTGTGTATGTGTGTGTGTATGTGTGTGTGTGTGTGTGAGAGAGAGAGAGAGAGAGAGAGAGAGAGAGAGAGAGAGAGAGAGAGAGAGAGAGAGAGAGAACATGTGAACATTTAGTGAAGAGAGAATGTGAAGAGTGAGAGAGTGAGGAGAGAATTGAGGTATGAGAATAAAAGGAGAGTACTGTGATGTGTGTGAGATGTGTGTGTAGGAGTGTGAGAGCTCAAGGAAAGAAAAGCACACAAGAGAAAAACACAGTGCACAGGAGAATACAGAGTGTGTACAGTCTCAAGCTAGTAGCGAGTGAATGAGAGAGAGAAAAAGAATAGAGAGAGAAGAGAGAGTAACATTAAGCCTTGAAAAATTGTCTGTCAGTTTGTAGCCAAAAAGTAATCTGTGTATATTTATTATGCACCTTCCAGATATCTCTACTTCCAGTTTAGATTCTGTGTTGAGGCTGGACCCCAACAGCTTTCGAACAGTGGCCCTTAAAAAGGAAACTACTAAATCCCTTAAAGGAACATTTGAAAACATAATTAAACAGGTGATGTTTGATGCATCATTTAAACTTTAATAATATTTATTTTACAAATGTGTGTATTCTTGCTTTTGGGGAATAGATATTTTAACAGCAATGTCATCTTGGTGGTATCTTTTTTTCTTTGATGAGTGTGAAGTATCTTTACCCCCACACCCTTTATTTTTTTCCCCCTGATTAACTTTGGTTGAAAGACTATTTGGTAGATATTAGAATGGCTATCCCAGATTGCTTCTTAGGTCAGTTTGCTTGGAAAATTTTCTTCCAGCCCTTAACTCTGAGATAATGCCTAGATTTGATGTTAAGATGTGTTTCTTATAGGCAACAGAATGATGGATCCTGTTTTTACATTTATTTTGTTTGTCTTTTTACTGGAGACTGTGTCCATTGATGTTAAAGGGTATTAATGACCTATGATTGTCAATTCTTGTTACTTTGATATTGGTGTGTGTGTGTTTCTGAATGTCTATTTGTGTTTCCCCATTTTTGGTATGACTGGTATGAATTATTTTCCTGTGTTTTTTCAGGAATATTTAACCTTCTTGGGTTGGAGTTTTTCGTCTAGTACTTTCTGTAGAGCTGGAATTGTGGATAGACACTGTTTAAATTTGGTTTTGTTGTGGAATATCGTCTTTTCTCCATCTATGGTGATTGAAAGTTTTTCTGATTATAGTAATCTTGGATGATATGTGTGGTCTCTTAGAATGCAAGATTCTCTGTCGAGAAGTCAATTGTAATCTGATAGGTCTGCCATTACATAGCAATTGGACAGTTTCCCTAGCAGCTTTCAATATTCTACATTTTGTACATTTAGTGTTTTGATTATTATGTGACTGAAGAATTTTCTTTTCTTGTCCAATCTATTTGGTGTTCTGTAAGGTTCTTATACATTTATAAGCATCTCATTCTTTAAGTTAGGAAAATTTTCTTCTCTGATTTTGTTGAAAGTATGTTCTGGGTCTTTCAGCTAGAAATTCTTCCATTCTTATATTCCTATTAGTCTTTTTTTTTAATTCTTAACTTTTTTTTTATTTTCTAAGTTTTTTTATTTACATTCAAAATCATTTCCCCTTTCCCGTTTCCTCCCTCCCTGAAAGTCCCATAAGCCCCCTTCCCTCCCTCTTTTCCCCATTCAACCCCCTCTCCCTTCTCTGTCCTGGCGTTCCTCTACATCCAGTCTTTCCAGGACCAGGGGTCTCTCCTTCCATCTTCTTAGAAATCTATTGATATGTGAATTGTGTCTAGGGTATACCGAGATTCTGGGTTAATTAGCATATCGCTTCTCTGTCTTGGCATTCCCCTACATCCAGTCTTTCCAGGACCAGGGGTCTCTCCTTCCATCTTCTTGGAAATCTATTGATATGCGAATTGTGTCTAGGGTATTCCGAGATTCTGGGTTAATACCCCCTTATCAGTGACTGCATACCATGTGTGTTCTTTTATGATTGGGTTACCTCACTAAGGATGATATTTTCAAGTTCTGAGCATTTGCCTAGGAATTTCATGAATTCATTGTTTTTAATTGCAGAGTAGTATTCCATTGTGTAAATATACCACATCTTCTGAATCCATTCCTCCGTTGAGGGACATCTGGGTTCTTTCCAGCTTCTGGCTATTATAAATAAGGCTGCTATGAACACAGTGGAGCATGTGTCCTTATTGTATGCAGGTAAAGCCTCTGGGTATATGCACAGGAGTGGTATAGCCAGATCCTCCGGGAGTGTCATGCCCAGTTTTCTGAGGAACTGCCAGACTGCTTTCCAGAGTGGTTGTACTAGTTTGCAATCCCACCAGCAGTGGAGGAGTGTTCCTCTTTCTCCACATCCTCTCCAACATTTGCTGTCGCCTGTGTTTTTGATCTTAGCCATTCTGACTGGTGTGAGATGGAATCTCAGGGTTGTTTTGATTTGCATTTCCCTAATGACTAAGGATGATGAACATCTCTTTAGGTGCTTCTCAGCCATTAGATATTCTTCAGGTGAGAACTCTTTGTTTAGCTCTGTACCCCATTTTTTAATAGGGTTACTTGGCTCTCTGGAGTCTAACTTCTTGAGTTCTCTGTATATATTGGATATTAGCCCTCTGTTGGATGTAGGGTTGGTAAAGATCATTCCCAGTTAGTTGGTTGCCGCTTTGTCTTTTTGACAGTGTCTTTTGCCTTACAGAAACTTCGTAATTCCTATTAGTCTTAGGTTTGTCCTTCTCATAGGTCCCTTATTTCCTGGATGTTTTGTGTGGGGAGCTTTTCAGATTTAACACCTTCTCATTCTGATATATCAATTTCATTCACAGTATCGTCTATGACTGAGATTCTTTCTTCTATCACTTATTTATTTTATTTTATTTTTTTATTGAAAAAGTAATTAAAAACATTTTATGATAAAATTAACGATTTAGATGGAAAATGTTTCTGACAAAATTGAAGAAGCATATAGAAAAACACACTAAGATTGACAATTTTCATGGAAAATTAAAGAGTAAAATGGTAGGCATAAAAAACATGGCTAAATTAATTGAAAAAGTAAGTACAAATATTTTATGATAGAATTGAAGATTTACATGGGAAATATTTATAATAAAATTGTATAAAATATATTATAACATTAAAATTGATGATTATCATGGAAAATTACAGATAAAATGGTAGGCATAAAAATATTTCTAAGTTGATTGAAAGTGGAATTATAAATATTTTCTGATAAAATTGAAGATCTACAAGGGAAATATTTCTTATAAAGTTCAAGAAATATATATAAAACATGTTAAGTTTGACTATTTTATGGAAAAGATAAAATGGTAGGCATAAAATATAGCTAAATTGTATGAAAGTGGAATTATAAACATTTTCTGATAAAATTGAAGACCTACAAGGAAAATATTTCTGATGAAATTAAAGAAATATATAGAAAAACACATTAAAACTATTTCATGGAAAATTATACAGATAAAATGGTAGGTATAAAAATATTTCTAAGTTGATTGAAAGTAAAATTATAGACATTGTCTGATAAAATTGAAGATTTACATGGAAAATATTTTTGATAAAATTGAAGACATATATAGAAAAGCATTAAAATTGAAGTTTATCATGGAAAATTATACAGATAAAATGGTAGGCATAAAAATATTTCTAAGTTGATTGAAAGTGGAATTATAAACATTTTCTGATAAAACTGAAGATTTACATGGAAAATATCTCTGATAAAATTCAAGAAATATATAGAAAAACATGTTAAGATTGACTATTTCATGGAAAAATTATACATATAAAATGGTAGGCATAAAAATATTCCTAAGTTGATTGAAAGTGGAATTATACACATTTTCTGATAAAAATTAAAGATCTACAAAGAAAATATTTTGATAAAATTCAAGAAATATAGAAAAAATGTTAAAATTAAAGATTATCATGGAAAATAATACAGATAAAATAGTAGACATAAAAAACATTACTAAATTGATTGAAACAGGAATTATAAACATTTTCTGATAAAATTGAAGATTTACATGAAAAATATTTCTGTTAGACTGTGTTTTTTTTGTTGGGGAATTGAGTCCATTGATGTTATAAGATATTAAGGAATAGTGATTGTTGCTTCCTGTTATTTTTAGTGTTCTTTTTATGTTTGTGTGTTTACTTTCTTTTGGGTTTGTTGGAAAAAGATTACTTTCTTGCTCTTTCTAGGGTGTAGTTTCCCTCCTCGTATTGGTGTTTTCCATCTATTATCTTTTGTAGGGCTGGATTTGTGGAAAGATAGTGTGTAAATTTGGTTTTATCATGGAATATCATGGCTTCTCCATCTATGGTAATTGCGAGTTTTGCTGGGTATAGTAGTTTGGGCAGGCATTTGTGTTTTCTTAGGGTCTGTATGAGATTTGCCCAGGATCTTCTAGCTTTCATCGTCTCAGGTGAGAAGTCTGGTGTAATTATGATAAGTCTGCCTTTATAGGTTACTTGACCTTTTCCCCTTACTGCTTTTAATATTCTTTCTTTGTTTAGTGAATTTGGTGTTTGGATTATTATGTGATGGGAGGACTTTCTGGTCTGGTCCAGTCTGTTTGGAATTCTGTAAGCTTCTTGTATGTTCATGGATATCTCTTTGTTTAGGTTAGGAAAGTTTTCTTCTATAATTTTGTTGAAGATATTTACTGGCCCTTTAAGTTGGAAATCTTCACTCTCTCCTTTACCTATAATCTTTAGGTTTGGTCTTCTCATTGTTTCCTCAATTTCCTAGATGTTTTAGCTTAGGAGCTTTTTGCATTTTGCATTTTCTTTTAACTGTTGAGTCAATGTTTTCTATGGTATCTTCAGCCCCTGAGATTCTTTCTTCTGTATCTTGTATTCTGTTGTTGATACTTGCATCTATGACTTCTGAATTCTTTCCAAGATTTTCTATCTCCAGAGTTGTCTCACATTGTGATTTCTTTATTGTTTCTACTTCCATTTTTAGATCCTGGATGGTTTTGTTCAGTTCCTTCACTTGTTTGTTTGTGTTCTCCTGTAATTCTTTCAGGGATTTTTGTGTTTCCTCCTTAAGGGCCTCTATGTGTTCACCCATGCTCTCCTGTATTTCTTTAAGGGATTTTTGTCTTTCCTCTTTAAGAACTTTTACCTTTTGTCCCATGTTCTCCTGTATTTCTTTAAGGGAGTTATTTATGCCCTTCTTGTTGTCCTCTAACAGCATTGTGAGATGAGACTTTAAATCCCAATTCTTGCTTTTCCGGTGTGTTGGGGTATCTGGGACTTGCTGTGATGGTAGAACTAGGTTCTGATGTTGCCAAGTAGTCTTGGTTTCTGTTGGTAGGATTCTTGCGCTTGCCCTTCACCATCTGGTTATCTGGTGTTAGTTGGCCTTGCTGTCTCTGACTGGAGCTTGTCCCTCCTATGGACCTGTAAGTCTGTGTCTGTACTCCTGGGATACCAGCTCTCTTCTGGCAGGGTCTGTGCATAGAAGGTTGTGGAGCTGTCTGGTTCCCTGCTGTGGATGGCAGCAGGAAGACTCCTGTCCCAGCAGCAACACTGATCACATGCCCTGTGTGCTCCTAGCTGTTCCCCTCCAGAGAGAAGTTGGAGATCTCACCTCTACACTCAAGTGAAATCCATGCTGGGAGATCACTCTCTCCTGGTGGGCTGTGCACAGAAGGCTTTGGAACTACCCAGTTCCCTGCTGCAGATGGTGGCCAGCAGGGTTCTTCTATCACTTACTTTCCATTAGTGATGCTTGCAATTGTAGTTTCTGTTGGTTTACTTAGATTTTCTGTTTCCAGGATTTCCATAATTCATGTCTGTGTGTGCATGTGTGTTTGTCTGTATTTCTTTCTTTCTCCTTTTCAGGACTTGAACAGTTTTATTCATTTCTTTCAACTATTTAAATGCATTTTTATATGTTTATTTATTTATGGGATTTATTAATTTTACCTTTAAAGGCTTCTATCTACTTCATAAGATTAAATTTAAATTATTTTCTTGTACTTCATTTATGTTAGAATATCCAGGGCTTGCTGCAGCAGTGTATCTGTGTACTGGTAGTGTTATAATGCCTTGCATGTTGATTGTTTTATGCTGGTCTATAGCTATTTGTATTTTCGGGATACTATATGTTTAGGTTCTGATTTTGTTAAATGGGTATTTCTTGCTTGTTTTTCCACCCTTGGTTTCTGTTTCCTCTCTCTTCTTCTAGCCTGAGTGGCCTTGGTTTCTGGTGATTAACAAATTTTCAGATCCAGTAGAGTGTCTTCCCTGTGATTTTTTGTTGTCTGTAAGATCAGTGGGGGTTTTGGTGCTAATGTTATCTCTGCCTTCCCTAGATGAAGCTTGGACTGTGGCCTCTGATGCCAGTCTGGCCTCCAAAATAGCAGGAAGATGTGGGCTGGCATATGAAGCCCATGGGATGGGTTGCAGTTTATAGCTCCTGGATGTGCTTTAAGGAAATTTGGTAGGTATATGGGATAAGGCATAGTGCACGGTCTTTCATGGGATCTCTGTTACTAGTGTGACTTAAGGGAAAGCAGGACTAAGGGAAAGAGTTATGAAGTAGAATATGGATTCCAGAGGATGATATTTCATATTAACATCTTAATAACTTTATTTTATTTAATAGTAATATTTATCATACATAAAACTTCATCTATAATCAAACATGTATTGTACTTAATATATACAGTCATGAGTTATAGAACTACATACATCTAAATAATATTTTTAAGTCCATATGCTTGTAGTTAAATAATATAAAATCTTCTTTAGTATGTGTGAGGTTCTAGGTATTATTCTCAATACTATAAATACAAATGAATAAGGAAACCTGAGGATCTTATGTTTATTCTTTGGTTTTTCGAGACAGGGTTTCTCTGTGTAAACCTGGCTGTCCTGGAACTCACTCTGTAGACCAGGCTGGCCTCGAACTCAGAAATCCACCTGCCTCTGCCTCCCAAAGTACTGGGATTAAAGGCGTGTGCCACCACCGCCCGGCGGATCTTATGTTTAAACTGAGTTCTTTGAAGAGTCATTTCTAATTCAAACTAGGTACACAAGTGTATTTGAGCTTATCTTTCACCTAATAATCACCATTTAGTGTACATTTGCTTTCTGTTGAAGTGATAAAGATCATAATCCTTGTTAACTGATTTAACTCTTCTGATTTGTTCAATCAAAGGAAGCAGCAACACACACACACACACACACGCACACACACACACCAGGGAAAGGTAGCACTGCTTAGAGCATGTTAGAGTATACTAAATAATTCAAAAATTAAGAAAATGGCCCACAGACATTTCTTGCATACAGCCTGATAGAAGCAATTCCTCAATTAAGTTTCCACTTGCTACAGGAGTGACACTACTTTATAGCAACTTGACAAAAACTGAGAAACATTACTATATTCTTTTTGTTTTTTTTTTTAAGATTTATTTATTACATGTGAGTACACTGTAGCTATTTTCAGACACTCCAGAAGAGGGCATCAGATCTCATTACAGTTGGTTGTGGGCCACCATGTGGTTGCTGGGATTTGTTCTCAGTACCTGCAGAAGAGTATCTCTCTAGCCCACATACCTATATTCTAAAAAAAAAGAAAAAGAAAAAAAAAAGCCAAACCAAACCAAACCAACAACAACAACAAAAACCAACCCTAACAACACTAGTTCTTATAATTACATGATATGTGGTATCTAGCATCTCTGCTAGATAACTCAACCTATTCCCAGTATGCATTTTTGCCTATTGCTAGTGGTTTGAGGTTAGAACTCTCAGCTCTTCCAGGAGCTTTGCCATCATGTACTCTAACCCACTGGGTCTAATTAAATGTTTTGTTTAAAATGCAATGCAATTTGGAAGTGAATATTGTGCAAAGTTGTATGTATGAATACTGAATTTCTATTTATTTGATAGTGCATGCAACACCATCCTTTAACATATATAAATACAATTTTATTTGGAAATATTTACCATTTAAAAAACAAATGTTGCATACTTAAACAAGAAGAGTTCTAAAATATTACTGTGAACAAATATAAAATCCCATTTGCCAATCTGCCATGATAAATTCCAGGGAATTCTTTATATTACTACTTTCTCAGTGTTGATATGATATTCTTCTTACTTGAGGATAAATATCAGAGTCACATTCCTAAAACCACACCTACAAGATGCAATGAACAGAAACAGCAGGTTTTTAATTTTCATGCCAACATATGGCTGATGGCAATTTTAAGATTATATACATGGTTTTACTTTAGTAGAAAATTATTAAAATAAATGGAACAGGAGCAATAACAACGCACCAAGAAAGACCACCATCTCATTCACAAAGATTATCACACATAGCAAGTGAATCAGGAAGAGGGGCAAGGACAAAGAAGTGACTGAATTGGTAGGAACATTATAATGACAAAGATAACATCTTCAAATCTTCCCTATGTAAACAAGGATTCTACTTATTTAAAAGCCCACCAGTAGATCGATGCATAGATTAGGCATTAGCTTAGAGGCCTAAAGAAGGCCCAGTGGCAATAGCTAGAGAGTAGCACTCTGTGACACCCAGGATAAAAGTCTCCCTGTATTACAGGTAGTTAAAGAAAGTATTTTAGATATTAATACACATAAGTATTACATTATTTCTTATGTAACAATTCTCAGTGCAGCAATCACTGCTACTAATATTAAGAGCTTGCAGCCCCATAGGAAGAACAACAATATGAACCAAGCAGAACCTCCAGAACTCCCAGGGAATAAACCAGCAATCAAAGAGTACACATGGAGGGATCCATTGCTCCTGCTGCATGTGTAGCAGAGGATGCCTTGCTGGACATCAAAGGGAGGAGACCCCTTGGTCCTGAGAAGCCTTGATGCCCCAGTATAGGGAGATGCCAGGACAGGGAAGCAGGAGTGGGTGAGTTGGTGAACAGGGGGAGTGGGATAAGGTGTTTTTGGAGGTGAAACCAGGAAAGGGGCTAACATTTGAAATGTAAATAAAGAAAATATCTAATAAAAAAGAGCTGAACATGAAGATCACAATGGTATAGAGCAGAGAAAGCAGTTTGTCAGTTTCTGGAGAATTGGTGGACTTAAGCCACCAAATAAGTAATAGTGGCTAATCTAAAAATCCAAAACAGCACACTCAAATTTTTTTTTATTTTCTAAGTTTTTTTTTTATTTACATTCAAAATCATTTCCCCTTTCCCGTTTCCTCCCTCCCCAAAAGTCCCAAAAGCCCCCTTCCCTCCCTCTTTTCCCCATTCAACCCCAAAACAGCACACTCAAATTAAAGAACATATTGAGAAAGCTTTTGCCTGTCATGTGGCTCTTGGCTACTTCAGGATGGCAGTAATGATTTTGCTATAAGAACCAAGTATCAGCATACAATGGCTTGCCACAAAGAGGATCATGATAGTAGACAGAAAGCTCATTAAGAGAAATATTTCCGGAGGCCAGCTTGAGAATTGGTGGTATGTCACAGCAGAAAGGGTGAATTTGGTTAGAATTGCAGAAATGTGGAGAGAAAATCTGATATGTTTGTCTAAACTGGAATGGAATGCTACTGAGCCAGGAGCCTGGTAAAAGCTATATGTACGCTGTTGGGTTCATGACTAAGGGATGTAGTTTGCATCATAATGGTTATAGGACATCACAGCCAGAAGGAAACATTCAATGGTTCCCTTTAGAAGTAAGAAGCAGGTTTGTTTGGCACAAGCTAGGTTGGATATACTTCTAGTTTGACTCCCAATGTTGAACAGAATCCTGGAAGAATGAATGATATAAAACATATTTCCAGAGAAGAAAAGTTTAGCCTAAAAATATACATGTGTTTCTGTAGTGCACGATCAATATTCGTGAAGACAGTAATGAAGCTGATTCTAATTATGGTAATTAAGTAAATTACAGAGAGCTTTCCAAAGTAAGCCCCTAGGGGTTGGGAAGTTCAGAAAATCCCAGAAGGATGAATTGTGTCACTATGGAGGCCTTGTCCTCTGCCCTGATCTCTGTGTGTTCCATGCTTGAAACTGATTCAGTCCATAGTGCAAGTCACATTACTGCATTTTCTTTTCTTATGTTGCATATAGGCTACAGGTACCACAGATCAGAAATTCCTAAAATTTCTAAAAGAATGAAAAAAAAAAACCAGCATATATATTCTCTCAAATGTGAAATCTATTTCTTACCAGTCAGAATATGCAGTAATAATTTTCAGTTTTTATTTATTTATTTACTTATTTACTTATTTGTGTTGGTGTTTGGGAATTGCCACACAAACCACTCAGCCTTCCAATTCAACCACTTTTTTTCCTGAAAATCCTTGAAATGAGTTAAAATTAAGTCAAGGAGTAAATGGACAGCAGATGAAGGTTTAACCATTTCCCCTTGGAATGTGAAACACAGAGCAACAATCAAGCAACTACATAAAACTATGGAAATAAACTGACCGGCATGAACAATCAGGATATCAAACATGATATCCTGCTGATATCAGTTTCAAACAGGACTATCAACAGGACAACTAATAGAATTAAGGGAGTTGGGGAAGGATTAAAAACCAAGATTTCCCACCAAAAGTATCCAGCTATTCCACCAAAGGAACCCAGATATCCATCCCATCCATAATGAAGGAGTTAAATTTAGATAGAGGAAACACACACACACACACACACACACACAAACACAAAAGGAAGACAAACACACAAAAAATGAGTTTCAAAGATAGGCACAGCAATGTGCATTGGGCTCTCAGACCAGAGTGCCTGTCAAGTACAAGTCCAAAATTGTGGACTCTACCCCATTCCCCAAGAGTAGAAGTCTCCAGACTCAAGAACATAGTTGCGTCCAGATATTCTTCTTTGAGTCACCAAAACGTCTAGATCAAAACCAGAATAAAGAACAAATCAGAAACAGAACTGCACAAGAACATAAAAACTTACCTGCTCAGAGAGGGGGCAACTTGGTTGCATTCACTATCAATAACTGAAAGGTAAGTGTATGGAGATTCCAGGGCTGGCTTATTGAATAAATACACCAAACTGATCAATCAGGGCCATAGCTCAGACTCAGGAATCAAAACCTATGACTTGGAGCATTGCCCAGAATCTGTTCATATAGAGAAAAAAACAAAAACAAAATAGAATCCTAAGTAGATACAAGGTAGGCTATAGAAGCCTTTTTCCAAGGTTATTTCCAAGGTTATTTAATAGTCTAGGCATCACAGCTCTAAACTATATCTATATATATCCTCTCTATATCTGGATTGGTTCTGAGTAAAGGCCACGATTGAAGAATTTCCTATAATAATAATAATAGCAACAGTAATAATAATAATAATAATAATAATAATAATAATAATTATTATTATTATTATTATCCTCTGAATATGATTCTATGAAACAGGATGTATGGTTAACCTGACCTCTTTCTGGGCTAAACATTTTTTCTGTGTCTCTAATCAAGCTGCATTTTTTGTCAGCAATATAGGATGACTGACACACATGAAACAAAGGAATTACAGCTAAGATAGCAGGCTTCATCAGTTTGTACTGCCATCAGTTTTGATTATTTTGGATAATTAGAATGCCCTTTGTAGTTTTATTCTCAATATTCTAAATCAAAATTTGAGTTATTTTTTCAGTTTAACAATGGTTTCTTCTTATAATTAACTTTTCTCTTTGCTCTATATTTTGTTTTTATGATTACAATGGTTGAGATTACTTTCATAAATTAGTAAATAGTGAATTAATAAATATTCAAAATGCCTTAAACTGATTCAGGGATGTTATATATTGGTATTTATACCTATTGCACTTTTAGATCTGATAGTTTACACTCTTTTAGTATAGCTGCCTACCAAATATTATATGAAAATTAAGATATGGGATAATGTTTTTTCTTTTAATATACAGACTATGAAAACAAATGTTATATTTTTAATGCAAAGCTTAAGTTTTTGTCCTTAAAGAAGAAACCTACAAGGGTCAGAAGCATCCTTACTAATCTACACACGTGGTCAGGGAAATGTACCTGAGGGTATATGACTCTATTTAGAATAAATGTCTATTGTAGCAAAACTTTACATCAGAGCTCAATTCATGAATCTCTAAACCTTTCAAAGTTTTCCTCATTTGTGTTTTTCAACTAGTTTGAATGTTTCTTTCTTCAGTTACATGCATTTTGGTGGGTTTTGTGCTTGGAAATGATACTAAATTCTCATTCATTTTCTTATGTTTTATAGATCTCCATATGGAGAGAAACTTGTCAGGAATTTGACATTAGGCTAGGACACAAAAGTAAGCTCAGGCAGGAATTTTTCTTTGGGCCAGGACAGAGAAGTAGACTCAGAAATCTTGGTCATCCTGATAAACTCCTAGAAACAGTGATTTAGTACTCTGATCCTTAACCTAGAACTGTCCTTATTATCTACATGTCATATCAAAATGTTTTAAAAATAGAAGAAAAATATCAATTCAATAAATGACTTTTTAAAATTAAAAGAAGCCTTAAAATCAGTAATCAAATGGAAATATTGCACAGTGTGTTTTAGTGGAATATAAAATTATTATGAAAGATAAATCTAAAATTGTATCTGATGGCTTGTCTCTTTACATTTTAAGAAATGAAACTTTATGATTAGGAAAGATAATCTCTTGAGTCTGTTGCTACCAAAGCATTCGATTTATGTATTTCTTTTTTTTTTTTTTTTTGGTTTTTCAAGACAGGGTTTCTCTGTATAGCCCTGGCTGTCCTGAAACTCGCTCTGTAGACAAGGCTGGCCTCGAACTAAGAAATCCACCTGCCTCTGCCTCCCAAGTGCTGGGATTAAAGGCGTGCGCCACCACCGCCCGGCGATTTATGTATTTCAAGTACAAATAATAAACAGTTTCTTGTAGCACGGGAATATTAATAACATAAAAACCCCAAAACTTTAGACAGAAAAGTTCAAATATTTTGGTTGATTACTTGTGCTTATGATTTCAACTGCAAAAATGCTTTTAAAGTCTTATGAAATGTTCAGAGCTGTTGCAATAAAGTATTCCAATGATAAAAAAAAAAAAAATAAAATGGTGTAAAAGCAGACTGGGAAAAAATAAATCTGCCACAGGGTCAGAACTGGCTGGGGTCATGCTACATTGTTGTCTAATTGTCTTTTTCTTTTTCTTTATTTTTTATTAGATATTTTCTTTATTTACATTTAAAATGTTATCCCCTTTCCAAGTTTTCCCTCCCAAAACCCCCTATCCCATCCCCCTCCCCCTGCTCTGTATCCCACACACTCCTGCTTCCCTGAACTAGCATTCCCCTACCCTGGGGCAATGAGTTTTCACAGGTCCTCTCATTGATGTCTGAACAGGCCATCCTCTGTTATCCATGCAGCTTGAGTCATGGGTTACCCTTCATGTGTACTCTTTGGTTGGTGGTTAAGTCTCTGAGAGCTCTAGGGATACTGTTTGGTTCATATTGTTGTTCCTCTTATGGGGCTGTAAACCCCTTCAGCTCCTTGGGTCCTTTCTCTAGCTTATCCATTGGGGATCCTGTGCTCAGTTCAATGGTGACCTGAGAACATCCCCCTCTGTATTTTTCAGGAACTGGCAGGGCCTTTCAGGAAACTGCTTTATCAGGCTCCTGTCAGCTAGCAATTGTTGGCATCCACAATAGTGTCTGGGTTTGGTAACTGTATATGGGATGGATCCCCAGGTGGGGCAGTCTCTGGATGGTCTTTCCTTCAGTTTCTGCTTCACACTTTGTCTCTGTATTTCATAAGATGGGTATTTTGTACCCCATCTAAGAAGCACCAAAGTATCCACACTTTGGTCTTCCTTCTTCTTGAGCTTCATGTGGTCTGTGAATTATATCTTGTGTATTCCAAGCTTCTGGGCTAATATTCACTTATCAGTGAATGCATAACATGTGTGTTCTTTTGTGATTGGGTTACCTCACTCAGGATGATATTTTCTAGTTCCATCCATTTGCATAAGAATTTCACAAATTCATTGTTTTTAATTGCAGAGTAGTATTCCATTGTGTAAATATACCACATCTTCTGAATCCATTCCTCCGTTGAGGGACATCTGGGTTCTTTCCAGCTTCTGGCTATTATAAATAAGGCTACTATGAACATAGTGGAGCATGTGTCCTTATTGCATGCAGGGGAAGCCTCTGGGTATATGCCCAGGAGTGGTATAGCCGGATACTCCGGGAGTGTCATGCCCAGTTTTCTGAGGAACCGCCAGACTGTTTTCCAGAGTGCTTGTACCAGCTTGAAATCCCACCAGCAGTGGAGGAGGGTTCCTCTTTCTCCACATCCTAGACCAACAACTGCTGTCTCCTGTGTTTTTGATCTTAGCCATTCTGACTGGTGTGAGATGGAATCTCAGGGTTGTTTTGATTTGCATTTCCCTAATGACTAAGGATGATGAACATCTCTTTAGGTGCTTCTCAGCCATTAGATATTCTTCAGGTGAGAACTCTTTGTTTAGCTCTGTACCCCATTTTTTAATAGGGTTACTTGCCTCTCTGGAGTTTAACTTCTTGACTTCTTTGTATATATTGGGTATTAGCCCTCTGTTGGATGTAGGGTTGGTAAAGATCATCTCCCAGTTAGTTGGTTGCTGCTTTGTTTTTTTGACAGTGTCTTTTGCCTTGCAAAAACTTTGTAATTTAATGAGGTCCCATTTGTCAATTCTTGATCTTAAAGCATAAGCTATTGGAGTTCTATTCAGGAAATTCTCCCCTGTGCCCATATGTTCAAGGTTCTTCCCTAGTTTCCTTTCTATTAGTTTCAGTGTGTCTGGTTTTTTATACTACTCTGCAATTAAAAACAATGAATTCACGAAATTCCTAGGCAAACGGTCAGAACTGGAAAATATCATCCTTAGTGAGGTAACACAATCACAAAAGAACACACATGGTATGTAGTCACTGATAATGGGATATTAACCCAGAATCTCGGAATACCCTAGACACAATTCACATATCAATAGATTTCCAAGAAGATGGAAGGAGAGACCCCTGGTCCTGGAAAGACTGGATGTAGGGGAATGCCAGGACAGAGAATCGAGAGGGGGTTGAATGGGGAAAAGAGGGAGGGAAGGGGGCTTATGGGACTTTCGGGGAGGGAGGAAAGGGGAAAGGGGAAATGATTTTGAATATAAATTAAAAAAAACTTAGAAAATAAAAAAAAAAAAAGAAATAGCCGGGCGGTGGTGGCGCACGCCTTTAATCCCAGCACTTGAGAGGCAGAGGCAGGAGGATTTCTGAGTTTGAGGCCAGCCTGGTCTACAAAGTGAGTTCCAGGACAGCCAGGGCTACACAGAGAAACCCTGTCTCGAAAAACCAAAAAAAAAAAAAAAAAAAAAAAAAAGATAAAAAAAAAATATATAGTAAAACAAAAACAATAAAAAAAATAAGGCTGCTATGATTATCCTTGCCTCCCTCCCCCACCCCATTGACTGACTGAGCTGGCTTGGTCATCTCTAGAACTATAACTTCCCTTTAAACTCCTTTGTCTTATATTTCTTTCCTCTTGGGCTTTATTATAAAACGTCCCAAAATTTAGAAGCTTTTGAAAATATTTCAATAATAACAAATTGAAACACCCTACATTCCAAAATTACCACAAACTCTACTCAACCTACATTTATCTTCTATTTATGTATCCTTCTACCTACTCATTCATCAACCAATTCAACTCTGTTAGTGATAGATACATTTTCTCTTACAGTGTGTGACAATTGGGCAGCATTTGGAACTTAAAATTATCAGCAAACCTTATTGTCTTCTTCTCAATGTTTTAACAAAATTTCAAGTTCATTGTTAAAGTAGTGATAGAATTTAACCTTACTTTTAAAGGCTAGAATTAACTTTATAAAAATTTAATATGAAAATGTTCAGGAAGATGGCTCAGCACTTGAGAGCACTGGCTACTCTTTGAGATGACTTGAGTTCTATTGCTAACACCCACACGGTGGCTCACAACCATCTATAAAAGAATCTGATGCCTCTTCTGGTATGTAAGTGTAACATTCAGCAGAGCAGAAATTCATAAATAAACAAAACAAAATTAATGAAAAATTAAAAAATAATAATTAAAAACTTTAACATGGAAATGTAAACATACTTTAAGTGAAACTCAAACTGTAGAGATAATTTTAGCAAAAGGGAACAGACCTAAACTGTTATTTGAAGATCTTGAAAAGTATTCCACAAAGATCTTTGCTTCTTTATTGCAGTACACAATGGATTTAAACATGTTTTCTTACCTGTTTAACTCAGTTTAGTGGTATATAGCTAGGCAATGGCAAAACCCTTTAGCTAGATTGTTTTCCCGAACAATGTATTAAGTGGACTGCATCTGCTTATTAGATATTCTGCTGAAAAAGTTCCATTGTCACAATGTAAAACTAATTCTGTACAAGATAGGCCTTTTGATTTGCTTTTTCTGTGTTTAATTTTGTAACAGGGAAGCAGAGTCTTCCTTTATTGTGAACACCATAAAACTGTGGCATTCCAATAAAACTGTGTGTTTCCAATATAACTATGATATGTTTTATTAAACTAGATAAAAACAATATAAGGTGTTTCCCTTTTTCTACTTCTACAGAAATATGTTTCTGTTTGTTTTCTGTTTTGATTGGAATTATCACTGTCATCAGGAAGAGAAAATGATCAATATATATTTTATTCATATACACAATTATCAATTAATAATAAATAATAAATAAATAAATACCTTTTTAATAAGAAAAGCCATTCATTTTATTCATATTTATTTCATTTTCTATATTCAACTACAGGGTAAGTGGGAAAGATTATAAATTTCCATATCTGTCCAGAACATACTTACAGCATTCTTTTATATGTACATATATGTTCCAGAAAATCATTACTTAAAACTATGTCAAAATCAATTACTAATTGATTCATGATAATACCTAGGATAATAATATTTTTAGTGACTTTGATAATGTCTTCTGCACCATTACCTTTCATTCTGTCTTTACCTATGTCTATCTTGTTCTCTCTGTAATCTGTGACTGAAGAATTGTCCTGGCAAAACTGTCATATACACACCACAAATCACATATTTCTCTCTTACTGCTGCTAAGTAGCCACTCTTTCTCTTTTGGTCTCTTGTGAGTTGAGAGTATCCTATCTCTAACTCATTCTCTCAAATCTTCCTCTGATTCATCACTGTGTCTACCCCTCAACTAGATGTTATTTTCGACGTGGCTAATTCTGTGTACAAACTAACCTTATCTTCTCTGTTAAAAATTAAAAATGTATACCAACAGTGTGTGTGTATTCTGTCCTGATCATATCTTTGGATGTGATCCCTTGCCAGAGCTGCCATGTTGCTAAATTAAAATCCCTCTATACTTGGGTCCATTTGCCTAGAAAATCATTTTCAGACCCTTATCTCTGAGGTAATGTCTATCTTCTTCTGCAGAAGGATGCAGAATCTATAGAATTTTGTTAGTCTGTGTCTTTCTCTTGAGAAATTGAGTCTAATGATATGGAGAGATATTAATGACCATTATTGTTAATTCCTGGTATTTTGTTGTTGGTGATGATGGTAAGGTGTGTATGTTTGTGTGTGTATGTATGTGTGTTCATTTTTTATGTTTTGCTGGTATGAGATTATATACTTCCTGGTTTTTCTTGGATGTAGTTTACGTCCTTGAGATAGAATATTTCTCCTAGTGCTTTCTATTGGGCTGGATTTATGATAAATATAGTTGCAATCTGACTCTTCCCTGATAATATCTCTGATAATTGAAAATTTTGCTGAGTATAGTAGTCAGATTGACATCTATGACCTCACCTAGTCTGCAACACATATGTTCAGTCCCATCAGTATCTTAGAGTCTCTATTAAGAAATTGGGAGTAAGTCTACCTGTATATGGTCCTTGGTCCTTTTCCATACAGTCTTTAATATGCTATTTTGGTTCCTTATGTTTAGAGTTTTGATTACTATGTGTCATGGATGCATCTTTTCTGGTTCAAATTCTGTAAGCTTCTGGTAAATTGATGGACATGTTCTTTAATTTTAAATGATTATTATTCTTTTTGTTTGTTTGTTTTTTGTTTTTCAAGACAGGGTTTCTCTGTGTAGCCCTGGCTGTCCTGGAACTCATTCTGTAGACCAGGCTGGCTTCTAACTCAGAAATCCACCTGCCTCTGCCTCTGCCTCCCAAGTGCTGGGATTAAAGGCGTGCATCACCACTGCCTGGCGATTATTATTCTTTAATATTCTTTTTACAGTCCAGTCATTATTCCTCTCTAGTTCTGTCCTCTGAAAGTTTCTCACCCCATTCCTCCTCCCCCACCTTCAAGAGGATACCTCCTTCACCACTCCACCAGACCTTCCCACTCCCTGGGGCTTCAAGTCTCCACAGGGTTAGGCACATCTTCTCTCATTCAGGTCATACAAGGCAGTCATCTGCTGAATGTGTGTCAGGGGCCTCATATTAGCTAGTATATGCTTCCTGGTTGTTGGTTTAGTGTCTGAGAGATCTCTGCGGTCCAGGTGGGTTGAGACTGCTGCTCTTCTAATGGGTTGTCCTACTCCTCAGCTTCTTCCAGTCCTTCCCTAATTAAACCACAGGGGTACCAGGTAAGTATTTACATTTCACTCTTTCAGTTATTTGTTGGGCCTCATGGAGGACAGCCATGCACCATAGGACCAGTAATAGTGTCAGGCCTTGGAGCCTCCCCTTGAATTGGATCCCAATTTGAGCCAGTCACTGAACTTCCTTTCCCTCAGTTTCTTCTCCATTTTTTTCCCTGCAGTTCTTTTAGGCAGGAACAATTCTGGGTCAAAGTTTTTGACTGTGGAATGGCAACCCCATCCCTCCACTCGATACCCTGTCTTTTTACTAGACGTGGACTCTACAAGTTCTCTCTCTCCACTGTTGGGCATTTCATCTAAGGTTCCACCCTTTGAGTTTTTGCTTCTCTTACCTCCCACCCAGGTCTCTGTTACATCCTAGAGGGTCCCCCTACCTCCCACCTCCTGAGGTTGCCTCTTTCCATTCTTTCTGCTGACTTTCATGGTTTCACTCCTGTTTCCACCCCCAATACCTGATCATAGACACCATTTTTCCCTCCCCCTCCCCTCTCGCACACAGGTCCCTACCTGCCTCTTTCCCTTGTGATTGCTTTCTTTTCCCTTCTAAGTTGGAATGAGGCATTCTCACTTGGGGCCTTCAGCTTGTTAACTTTCTTCAGTTCTGTGGATTGTATTCTGGTTTTGTTTGTTTGTTTTGTTTTTGTTTTTGTTTTTGGCTAATATCCATTTATTAGTGAGTACATACCATGCATGTCCTTTTGGGTCTAAGATACCTCACTCAGGATGATATTTTCTAGTTACATTCATTTGCCTGCAAAACTCATAATGTCCTCGTACTTAATACCTGAATAGTATTCCATTGTGTAAATGAACCACATTTCTGTATCCATTCTTCTGTTGTGGGACATCTGTGTTCTTTACAGCTTCTGGTTATAACAAATAAGGCCTCTGTGAACATAGTGAGGCATGTCCCCCTATGGCATGATGGGGCAGCTTTTGAGTATGTGCCCAAAAGGGATATAACCAGATCTTTATTCCAGTTGTCTGAGGATCCTCCAGATTGGTTTCCAGAGTTGTTGTACTAGTTTGGAATACCACCAGCAATGGAGGAGTTCTCCTCTTTCTCCACATTCTAGACAACATGTGCTGTCATCTGTGCTGGCTGGTTTTATGTGTCAACTTGACACAGGTTTGAGTTATCACAGAGCTTCAGTTGGAGAAGTGCCTCTATGAGATCCAGCTGTGGGGCATTTTCTCAAAGTGATCAAGGGGGGCGGGCCCCTTTTGGGTGGTTTCATCCCTGGGCTGGTAGTCTAGGGTTCTATAAGAGAGGAGGCTGAGCAAGCCAGGGGAAGCAAGCCAGTAAGGAACATCCCTCCATTGCCTCTGCATCAGCTCCTACTTCCTGACCTGCTTGAGTTCCAGTCCTGACTTCCTTTAGTGATAAACAGCAGTGTGGAAGTGTAAGTTGAATAAATCCTTTTCTCACCAACTTGTTTCTTGGTCATGATGTTTGTGAAGGAATAGAAACCCTGACTAAGACATCATCTAAAGTTTTGATTTTAGCCATTTTGATTGGTGTAAAGTAGAATCTCAAGGTCATTTTGATTTGCATTTAACTGATCACTAAGGACTTTGAACATTTCTTTAAGTACTTCTCTGCCATTTGAGGTGCCTCTGCTAGGAATTTTCTGTTTGGTTCTATAACCCATTTTTGTTTGTGCTGTTTGGAATTTTTGAGGTTAGCTTCTTGACTTCTTTGTATATTTTGGATATTAGACCTCTATCTGATATGGGGTTAGTGAAGATTTTTTCCCAATCTGTAGGTTGTGGATTTGTCCTATTTATTGTGTCCTTTGCTTTTCAGTTTTATGAGGTCCCATTTATCAATTCTTGATCTTAGAGCCTAAGCCACTGGAGTACTGTTTAAGAAATTCCCCCAGTGCCAATGACTTAGACACTCATACTCACTTCCTCTTCTGTTAGAATTAGTGTATCTGGTTTATATTGAGTTTCTTGATCCACTTGGACTTGAGTTTTGTGCAAGGTGACAAATATGGATCTATTTTCATTTTTCTACATACTTTCTGCCAGTCATACCAGCACCTTTTATTGAAGATGCTTTCTTTTTTTTTTTTAAAGATTTATTTATTTATTATATGTTAGTACACTGTAGCTGTCTTCAGACACACCAGAAGAGGGCATACGATCACCTTACAGATGGTGGTGAGTCACTATGTGGTTGCTGGGATTTAAACTCAGGACCTCCATAAGAGCAGTCAGTGCTCTTAACTGCTGAGCCATCTCTCCAGCCCAAAGATGCTTTCTTTTATTCATTGTATATTTTTGGCTTCTCTGTCAAAGATCAAGTGTCCCTAAGCATATGGTTTTATTTCTGGGTCTTCAATTTTATTCTATTGATCAACCTGTCTGTTTCTGTACCAATACCATGCAGGTTTTATTAATATTATTCTCTGTAGTATAGTTTGAGGTCAGAGATGGCAATTCCCCCAGCTTCTTTTATTGTTAAGAATTGTTTTGCTATTCTGTATTATTTTTTCCATATGAAATTGAGAATTGCTCTGTCCAGATATTTGAAAAGTTATGTTGAAATTTTGATAGGGATTGCATCGAATCTGTAGATTGCTTTTGGTAGAATGGCCATTTTTTTAATGTGTTAATTCTACCAATCCATGAGCGTGGGAGATCTCTCCATTTTCTGAAATTTTTCTTCAATTTCTTTCTTGAGAGACATGAAGCTCTTATCATACAGATCTTTCACTTCTTTGGTTAGAGTTCCACCAAGATATTTTATATTATTTGTTATTATTGTGAAAGATGTGGTTTCCGTATTTTCTTTCTCAGCCCATTTATCATTTGTACAAAGGAAGGCTACTGCTTTGAGTTAATTTTATATCCAGTCACTTTCCTCAAGTTGTTTATCAGCTGTAGAAATTCTCTGGTAGAAATATGGGGACAAAGTGTAAAAGAGACTGAAGGAAAGGTCATCCTGAGACTGTCCCACATGGGAATCCATCTCATATACAGACACCAAACCTAGACACTCTCGTGGATGCCAACAAGTGCTTGCTGATAGGAGCCTGATATAGCTGTCTCCTGAGAGGCTCTGCCAGAGCCTGAAAAATTCAGAGGTAGATGCTCTCAGCCAACCATTGAACTGAGCATGGGAACCCCAATGGAGGAGTTAGAGAAAGGACAGAAGTAGCTGAAGGGGTTTGCAACCCCATAGGAAGAACAACAATACCAATGAACCAGATGCCCCAGAACTCTCAGGGATTAAACCAGCAATCAAAGATTACACATAAAGGTCCCCATGGCTCCAGCTATATATGTAGCAGAGGATGGCTTTGCTGAGCCAGGGAGATGAGGTAGGAGTGGATGAGTCGGTGGAGGAGCACCCTCATAGAAGCAGGGACAGGTGTGGGGTAGGGAGTTCCTAAGAAGAAACTAGGAAAGGGGATACCATTTGAAATGTAAATAAATAAGATATCTAATAAAAATGCAAAACAAAATAAAAGAAAAACTAAATTTTTCTAAAAAAACATTACCTGGTAGAATTTTTGAGGTTATTCATGAATACCATCTGCAAACAATGATACCTTTATTTTTTTTCCTTTTCTTTTTTTTTATTGGATAGTTTCAAATGTTTTCCCTTTCCAGGTCTCCCAGTTGGAACCCCTGTAACCCATCCCCCTCCCCCTGCCTCTATGAGAGTGATTCCCCACCCACCAACTCACTCCTGTCTTCCTTCCCTGGCATTCCCCTACACTAGGGCATTGAACACCCTCAGGCCCAAGGGCCTCTCCCTCCCACTGATGTCCAACAAGGCCATCTACTGCCACATATTTGGCCAGCACCATGGGTCCCTCCATGTATATTCTTTGGTTGGTGTTCCAGTCCCTGGGATCTCCAGGGGTGGGGGGATATGTCCTTTTGCCACTGTTGCTCCCTCCATGGGGCTGCAACTCCCTTCAGCTCCTTCAGTCCTTTCTCCAACTCTTCCATTGTGGATCCCCAAGCTCAGTCCAATGGTTGGCTGCAAGTATCCACCTTGTATGTGTCAGGTTCTAGCAGAGCCTCTCAGGAGACAACCATATCAAACTTCCATCAGAAAGCACTTCCCATCATCCACAATAGCATCCGAGTTTGGTGGCTGCATATGGGATGGATCCCCAGTTGGGGCAGTCTCTGGGTGGCCTTTCCTTCAGTCTCTGCTCCACACTATGTCTATATTTCCTCTGGTGAGTATTTTGTACACCCTTCTAGGAAGCACTGAAGCATCCACAGTTTGGTCTTACTTCTTAGGCTTCATGTGGTCTGTGAATTGAATCTTGGGTATTCTGAACTATTGGGCTAATTAATATCTACTTACCAGTGAGTACATACCATGTGTGTTCTTTTTTGACTGACTTACCACACTCAGGATGATATTTTCAAGTTTCATCCGTTTGCCTTCTAATTTCATAAAGTCATTGGTTTTAATAGCTGAGTAGTATTGAATTGTATAAATGTACCACATTTTCTGTATTCATTCCTCTGTTGAGGGACTTCTGGGTTCTTTCCAGCTTCTGACTATTATAAATATGTCTGCTATAATGATAGTGGAATATGTGAACTTATTACGTGTTGGAGCATCTTCTGGGTAAAAGCACAGGAGTGGTATAGCTGGGTCCTCAGGTAGTATTATATCCAATTTTCTGAGGAACCACCAGACTGATTTCCTGAGTGGTTGTACCAGCTTGCAATCCCATCAGCAATGGAGGAGTGTTCCTCTTTTTCCACATCCTCTCCGGCATCTGCTTTCACCTGAGTTTTTGATCTTGGACATTCTGACTGGTGTGAAGTAGAATCTGAGGGTTGTTTTGATTTGCATTTCCCTGACGAATAAGGATGTTGAACATTTCTTTAGGTGCTTCTCGGTTATTTGAGATTCTTCAGTTGAGAATTCTCTGTTTAGCTCTGTTCCCCATTTTTTCTTTTTAATAGAGTTATTTGGTTCTCTGGGGTCTAACTTCTTGGGTTCTTTGTATATATTGGATATTAGCCCTCTATAGGATGTGAGATGGGTAAAGATATTTTCACAATCTTGTGGGACCTTAATGAGATTTGTGGCCATGCCCCAGGTTCTAGCCTGACTCCGCCTCAGCAGTCACCTGCCTGCAGCCACGCTCTCCCCGCCTCTCGGTTACCTGACCACCCAACTCACTATAAATAACATCCCTCAGTGCGTGCTCTCTCTCTCTCTCTCTCCTATTTGTTCTCCCCTGGCCCTCTTCTTTATCTTTCTGTCTCTCCATTTTCTCCCCTTTTCACGTGGCCATGGCTTTTCTTATCTATTTTATTTTCCTCTTCCTTTGTCTCTCTATCTCTTTCTCTATTTTCTTAATAATAAAACATCAAAACTATGGGCCTCCTCTTATTAAACTCTCCATACAGAGCTAGCTGGTATGCGCGTCAGAGATTCATCCACACAGTCTGTGAGCACAGGTAACAGGCAGAGAAATCCACACCAGAATAAACCTGCCTTCTGCGTGAGATTTCTCTGCACCGCCCATGCGCGCCCATGTGCAGAGACCTGCCGGCGGTGTGACTGCCAGCTCCCTGTTGCACTGAGGCATGCGTGCTTCTTGCCTTCTTCCCCCAAAACCCCATGTGGGCTCCATGTCCGCCTGTGTCCTCTGCATATGCATGCTACTTTGGCCTGAGAGCAAGGCCCACGCACTGTCGGCCCGGACTGGCACGTACCCCTTAACCCCCTCTCTCCCCCCCCCCACCTCCACACACGCTAGGCCCCGCAATTTTCGTTTATTTTCCCCACACAATCTGTTGGTTGCTGTTTTGTCCTATTGACAGTGTCCTTTGCTTTACAGAACCTTTGCAATTTTATGAGGTCCCATTGTCAATTCTTGATCTTAGAGCATAAGCTATTGGTGTTCTGTTCAGGAACTTTCCCCCTATGCTCATGTGTTTGAGATTTTTCTCCACTTTCTCTTTTATTAGATTCAGTGTATCTGGATTTACGTGGAGGTTCTTAATCCACGTGGACTTGAGCCTTGTACATGGAGATAAGAATGGATCAATTTGCATTCTTCTACATGTTGACTGCCAGTTGAACCAGCACTATTTGTTTAAAATGCTGTCTTTTTTTCCACTGGATGATTTTAACTCCTTTGTCAAAGATCAAGTGTCCATAGGTGTGTGGGTTCATTTCTGTGTCTTCAATTCTATTCCATTGATCAACCTACCTGTCACTGTACTAATACCATGCAGTTTTTATCACTATTGCTCTATAGTACAGCTTGAGGTCAGGGATGGTGATTTCCCCAGAAGTCCTTTTAATTGTTTAGAATAGCTTTCACTATCCTATGTTTTTTGTTATTCCAGATGAATTTGAGAATTGCTCTTTCTAACTCTATGAAGAATTGAGTTGGAATTTTGATGGGGATTGCATTGAATCTGTAGATTGCTTTCAGCAAAATGGCCATTTTTGCTATATTAAACCTGCCAATTCACTAGCATGGGAGATCTTTCCATCTTCTTATGTGTTCTTCAATTTCTTTCTTCAGAGACATGAAGTTATTGTTATATAGATATTTCACTTGTTTGGTTAGAGTAACACCAGGATATTTTATGTTGTTTGTGACTATTGTGAGGGATGACATTTCTCTAATTTCTTTCTCATCCCTTTTATCCTTTGAGTAGAGGAAGACTACTAATTTGTTTGAGTTAATTTTATATCCAGCCACTTTACAGAGGTTGTTTATCAGCTGCAGGAGTTCTCTGGTGGAGTTTTTGTGGTCACTAAATTATAGTATCATATCATTTGCAAATGGTGATATTTTGACTTCTTCCTTTCTAATTTGTTTCTCTTTGACCTCCTTTTGTTGTCTAATTGCTCTAGCTAGTACTTCAAGTACTATATTGAATAGTTAGGGAGAAAAAGGTCAGCCTTCTCTCTTCCCTGAATTTAGTGGGATTGCTTCAAGTTTCTCTCTATTTAGTTTGAAGTTAGCTACTGGTTTGCTGTATATTGCTTTTACTATGTTTAGGTATGGGCCTTGAAGTTCTGATCTTTCCAAGACCTTTAACAAGAAGAGATGTTGAATTTTGTCATTTTTTTCAGCATCTAATGAAATGGTCATGGGGTGTTTTTCTCTGAATTTGTTTATGTGGTGGATTATGTTGATGGATCTCTGTATATTCATCCATCCCTGCATCCCTGGGATGAAGCCTACTTGATCGTGGTTTCTGATGATTTTGATGTGTTCTTGGATTTGATATGTGAGAATATTATTGAAGATTTTAGCATTGATACTCATAAGTAAAATTGGTCTAACATTCTCTATTTTCATTTGGTTCTTGTGTGGTTTCTGTATCAGAGTAATTATGGCACCTTTGAATAAATTAGGTATTGTTCCTTCTGTTTATATTTTAGGGAATTGTTTGAGAAGTGTTGATATTATCTCTTCTTTGAAGGTCTGGTAGAATTCTTTACTAAAACTATCTGACCCTGGGCTCTTTTTTTCTTGGGAAAATTGTTCAGAATTGTTTTTAATGACTGCTTCTATTTCCTTAAAGGATATGGACCTGTTTAGAAATTTTATCTGCTCTTGATTTAATTTTGGTACGTTGTATCTGTCTAGAAAATCACCCATTTCATTTAGAATTTCCAGTTTTGTTGAGTATAGGCTTTGGTAGAAGGATATGATGATTTTTTTTTAATTTACTCAGTGTTTGTTGTTATATCTCCCTTTTCATTTCTGATATTATTAATTTGGATACTGTCTCTGTCCCCTTTATTTAGATTGACTAACTGTTTATGTATCATGTTGATTTTCTCAAAGTACCAGCTTTGGGTTTTGTTGACACTTTGTATCATTTTCTTTATTCCTTTGGGTTAGGGTCAAGTATCCTGTAGCTATCTGTTAAATCGATTTTGTTCATAACCTTTATTACTTTCTTTTTTTGTTCTTTTTCTTTTTTTATTTTCTATATTTTTATTTACATTCAAAATCATTTCCCCTTTCCCCTTTCCTCCCTCCCCGAAAGTCCCATTAGCCCCCTTCCCTTCCTCTTTTTCCCATTCAACACCCTCTCACTTCTTTGTCTTGGCATTCCCCTACATCCAGTCTTTCCAGGACCAGGGGTCTCTCCTTCCATCTTCTTAGAAATCTATTGATATGAGAATTGTGTCTAGGGTATTCTGAGATTCTGGGTTAATACCCCCTTAACAGTGACTGCATACCATGTGTGTTCTTTTGTGATTGGGTTACCTCACTAAGGATGATATTTTCAAGTTCTGACCATTTGCCTAGAAATTTCGTGAATTCATCGTTTTTAATTGGAGAGTAGTATTCCATTGTGTAAATATACCACATCTTCTGAATCCATTCCTCCATTGAGGGACATCTGGGTTCTTTCCAGCTTCTGGCTATTATAAATAAGGCTGCTATGAACATAGTGGAGCATGTGTCCTTATTACATGCAGGTAAAGCTTCTGGGTATAGGCCCAGGAGTGGTATAGCCTGATCCTCCGGGAGTGTCATGTCCAGTTTTCTGAGGAACCGCCAGACTGCTTTCCAGAGTGGTTTTACCAGCTTGCAATCCCACCAGCAGTGGAGGAGTGTTCCTCTTTCTCCACATCCTCGCCAACAACTGCTGTCTCCTGTGTTTTTGATCTTAGCCATTCTGATTGGTGTGAGATGGAATCTCAGGGTTGTTTTGATTTGCATTTCCCTAATGACTAAGGATGATGAACATGTCTTTAGGTGCTTCTCAGCCATTAGATATTCTTCAGGTGAGAACTCTTTGTTTAGCTCTGTACCCCATTTTTTAATAGTGTTACTTGCCTCTCTGGAGTTTAAATTCTTGACTTCTTTGTATATATTGGGTATTAGCCCTCTGTTGGGTGTAGGGTTGGTAAAGACCATTTACCAGTTAGTTGGTTGCTGCTTTGTCTTTTTAACAGTGTCTTTTGTCTTGCAAAAACTTTGTAATTTATTGAGGTCCCATTTGTCAATTCTTGATCTTAGAGTATAAGCTATTGGAGTTCTATTCAGGAAATTCTCCCCTGTGCCCATATGTTCAAGGTTCTTCCCTCGTTTCCTTTCAATTAGTTTCAGTGTGTCTGGTTTTATGTGGAGGTCCTTGATCCACTTGGAATTGAGCTTAGTGCAAGGAGATAAGAATGGGTCAATTTGCATTTTTCTGCATGTTGACCTCCAGTTGAGCCAGCACCATTTGTTGAAAAGGGTATTTACTGGATGGTTTTAGCTCCTTTGTCAAAGATCAAGTGACCATAGGAGTGTGGATTCATTTCTGGGTCTTCAATTCTGTTCCATTGATCTACATGCCTGTCACTGTACCAATACCATGCAGTTTTTAACACTATTGCTCTGTAGTACAGCTTGATGTCTGGGATACTGATTCCCCCAGAAGTTCTTTTACTCTTGAGAATAGTTTTAGCTATCCTGGGTTTCCTATTATTCCAGATGAATTTTTGAATTGTTCTTTCTAACTCTATGAAGAATTGAGTTGGGATTTTGATGGGGATTGCATTGAATCTGTATATTGCTTTTGGCAAGATGGTCATTTGTACTATATTAATCCTGCCAATCCATGAGCATGGCAGATTTTTCCATCTTCTGAGGTCTTCTATATGATAGTATACTTAAGCGACCCAAAGAACTCCACCAGAGATCTCCTACAGCTGATAAGCAAACTTCAGCAAAGTGGCCAGATATAAAATCAACTCAAGCAAGTCAGTTGCCTTCCTATACTCAAAGAATAAGCAGGCTGAGAAAGAAGTAGAGAAATGATACCCATCACGATAGCCACAAACCATATAAAGTATCTTGGTGTGACTCTAACCAAACAAGTGAAAGATCTGTATGACAAGAACTTCAAGTCTCTGAAGAAAGAAATTGAAGAAGACCTTTATTACTTTCAATGTATCACCATTTCATTTCTGTTACAATGACCTGCCCATTAGTTAGATTAGGGTTTTGAAGTCTCCCACTGTTATTGTGTGTGGTTCAATGTGTGTTTAGAGCCTATTAAAGTTTCTTTTATGAATATGAGCATTTTATTTTATTTTTTTTCTTGGCATTAAGGTGTTTATTGATTTTTTTCCAACTTTTGTCTTTTCCTTGATTTCACTTATGGAATATTTAATTTAGTGTTTAAGGAACTCTATCATCTTCATAAAGTTGTTTTATGTATTCTTGTTCTTCAGCTGCATTGAAATAGTCAGATCTTGCTGTCGAAGAATAGGTGGGCTCTGATGGTTGTATATTGCCCTGGCTGTTGTTGATTATATTCTTAAACTGGTGTTTAGGCATTCAGGTTTGCGATGATTATAGATCTTGGTGTTGATTTTTGAGTTTATCTTTGTTAGATGGGTGTTTTGATCCTTGGTTTCACTTTTCTCTTTGGTATTCTGGTCTTTGTGCCTGGGATCCTACATGAAGTCACTGATCAGGTTGGAAGCCAAAGTTCTGAAAACTAGATTGGCCTTTGATGCAGCAAGGGGTCTCTTTTCCTCTGACTGATATAGCCTGTACCTGTTCTTTCAGCAACTGTGGGCTTCACATGAGTAACAGGAGTCTGCCAAAATTAGGAGCAGGTGTCTGGCTTTGGCGCAGTTGGTGAGGTAGGGGGCCAGTCATAGAATGTGTCATTGGGAACCTAGTCTAAGGAGTGGGCAGTACAGCTGTCAGACTGCTCACTCAATTATTTTTCTGACTGGCATGGATGAAACTTGAGCAGCAGGAGGCAGTTTCTATTAGAGGCAGGGGCCTAGACACAGGGCTTGGTAGTAGATTGGAGGGTATAGGGAATGTGGCCAACCAGCTAGCATATTGGCTATTCACCACTTCTTTTGACTGGTGTGCCCTGACTTACTTTCTTTAAAATTTAAAAGATACTATTATTCTTTATATGATGTTTGTGTTATGCATGTGGCAGTCAGATTATAATTTTTTGGAGCTGATTCTCTTTCACATTTATATAGTTTCTAGGAACTCAAGTCATGAAGCTTGCACAGTCTGTACCTTTATCTGCTGGGTCATAACCACACTGGTTATTTTTTAAGTTATTGGATGAGAGTTCTCTAGAGTCCCAGAACTTATGTAATATATCTATATATTAAGGGAATTTATTTTAATGATCTACAGTCGGTAGTCCAGCTAACCCAACACTGGGAAGCTATGTATGGGAAGTCAAAGAATCTAGTAGTTGCTCAGTTCATGTGGCTAGTTGTTTCATCTGGTCTTCTGTATAAGCTGGCATCCTGAAGAATTAGGTTCCAACAAATGTGCTGACAAGTAAATGCAAGCAGTCAAAGAAGTCTTGCTTTTTCCAATGTCTTTATATAGGCCTCCAGCAGAAAGTGTGGCCTAGGTTAAAGATGTGCACCGCCATACCTGTATCTTGAAGTTGCTTTGTCTCAGACTGACCCTGAATTCAGAGATCTCCTTGTCTCAGTTTTCTGGGATTGAAGGCATATACTACCTTGTCTGGGCCTAAGCTTTTCATGAGATCTCTATGTCAACATACAGGTGAGAAGCCTGTGTCTTCCAGGCTCAAGATCTGGATCAAAGGTGTACTCTTCATTTCTGGATTGTAGTTCATTCCAAATATAGTCAATTTGACAACCAGGAATTTCCATCTCAGTTATTATATGTGTATGCATGTGTGCTTGTGTGTGGTTATGTAAACATGAATATCACAGCAAACAAAGGCCAGAAGCAACAAGATCTGCCTGCATCTGTAATTATAGACAATTGTCAACTATCTTACACAGTGGTCTATCTTAAGCTCATGTGTCTAGAAGAATAATATATGTAGTTAGTTGTTAGACTGTCTCTCCACAACACCAATAGCCACTGCTGGCCTGCCTTTTATCTTTTAGATGATAGTCATTTCAACTGGTAAAAAGTGACAGCACAATGTATTGTAATATAGTTTTCTCTAATGACTAAAGTTTTTAACAGTTTTCTTTTTTTTTATTTTCTAAGTTTTTTTATTTACATTCCAAATCATTTCCCCTTTCCCGTTTCCTCTCTCCCCCAAAGTCCCATAAGTCCCCTTCCCTCCCTCTTTTCCCTATTCAACCCCCTCTCGCTTCTCTGTCCTGGCATTCCCCTACATCAGTCTTTCCATTTAACAGTTTTCATGCATTGGTAAGAGATCTTAATGTCATAAGCACGTCTTCACATGAGCTTCTCAAAATTTTATTAGTCATTTGTAGTCTTAGTATTGAATTGTTGAGTGCTCTCTATCTTTAGAGTGAGTTTTCACAGATGTAGGTTTGAAGTCAAAGCTATTGAATAGCATTGTACATTGTTTGATCTAATCTCTGTGAGAATCATGTTGAAAGTACATGTCTGCCTGAGAAAAAATATAGATATTATCAGAGAAGGACTTCCTTCTGGGGGCTATCACGCACAATTAATTTATGTCCTTATTATTGTTATTAGATTTTTGCTGCTTTCAGAGTAAGGAGTGACTTCACTGTTTTCTTAAAGAATTCTATTTACTTTATGAGATTATTGCTTAATCAATTTGCTCAATCAAAAATTATAACATAAATTCTATGCCTTGGTTTCCATTCTCAAATCTAATTGTCTCTTAGCAGTCTATACCTCTTTTCAACCTAACTTAAATGTTCTCATAATTACTTAGGATGGTTGAATTATGTTTTGTTCATCAGTATAAGTATCCAATTTCACAAGTAACTGTTTTACTCACATATCCTATGAAAAGGACTTGATAAATTTTTAAGGAATTTGAATGGGTTTATAAAATGTTCCAGAGAAGCAGTTTGAGTAAATTCAATGTGCTTCATTTGCTTTATTTCAAACTGTCATAAATTGTTTGCTGATGAACTATACAACACTGTATTTCAGGTAAAATCAGTCATTTATTAGTCAAATTATATTTTGATCATATTAATAGGTGGGTTCCAGAAGCTCAAACCTGTAAGGGCCACATCTGCCACAGGATAGCTGTAAATTTGCTCTAAAAAAACTTGTAAGATAAATATTAAGAATGTGTGTGTATGTTTGAATGTGTGTGTGATGTATGTGTGCACTCATATGCATATATTCATGCACATGTGTGCTGTACAAATGTGTACCTATACAAGTGCATGTCTGTGCTCTCACAGAGGCCATAGGAGAACATCAGGTAACCTTCTGTATAGATCTCCACACTTATATTTTAGGATAGTATTCTTAATTTAATTGAAACTAGTCTAGAAAAAAAAACAAGGTTAAGCAATCCTCCTATATCTGCTCTCTACAGTGATGAGACTGTAGATACATGTATTGTCATAGATATACTTTAACATAGGTGATGGGTATTGAAACTAAGGTTATATAATTGCAAAGAAAGCTGTCTTACCCATTGAACAATTTCATCAACTGCCATTAAAACTCTTTTATTTTTATGTACTTAATTATAAGGTTCTGTAGTGTGAACTTTGTTGAAAACCATGTCTGTTGAAGTGTCAGAAAATTTGACACAATTGTTAGAAATTAAATCTAATAAATACATTACGAAGATTTTCTACACTGTCAAAAAGCAGAGGGGAGAACAAAAGCAGCTTTTTATCATATTGTTATGACTACATGCTACACAAATTAATAGTAGGTTTAAATATTTTTTCATTTTTATTTATACTGTGACATATATAGTAGATATCAGAACTCAGAGAAACAATATACTAATGTTAACTATTTCATCAATTGATTTAGCAATTCACTCAAAATACATTGATATTAAAATACATCCTTTATGTATGTATAGTGATGAATGAGAGAACACTGGGATGATTATTTGTTAAACTGTTTAAATAAATAATATATCATGCTTCAAAACTTTGAATTCTGTTCAAAGTTTTTCCAGAGAAACTGTTATTTATAGCATATATAATTTATATTAAATAGCCTTCTTTATTATATTTTATTGAATACAGGCAGATTAATATGTACATTTAAAACAACAAATTTCAAGCTATTATTTAAAATAAAATAGCATTTGAGAAACTAAAGTGATTATATTTCAAAAACTGAATAAAAATTGACCTACTTAGGAACTGTGTAAGAAGCAATTCAATCATTTGTTGCAGAGCTCCAAGCACTATTTTATAAGTAACAATTTTCTCAGTGCAGCAATCATGTCCTTGTTCCTAAGACTGTATATCAGAGGATTGAACATGGGAGTCACAATGGTGTAAAACAGAGAGAGCAGTTTGTCAGTTCCTGGTGAATGAGTGAACTTTGGCCTCAAGTAGGTAACAGAAGCTGATCCAAAAAACAAAAACACCACAAGCAAATGGGAAGAACAAGTTGAGAAAGCTTTTGCCCATCTTGTGGCTGTTGGCAACCTCAGGATGGTGGCAATGATTTTGCTGTAAGAGGCAAGTATCAACATAAAAGGGAAAACAATAAAGAGCATAACCACTAGGTAGACAGACAGTTCATGCATTGAAGTATCTCCACATGCCAGCTAGAAAATGGGTGGTAAGTCACAAAAGAAGTGGTCTATTTTTTTAGAATTACAAAAATGTAGAGAGAATATCTGACAGGTTTGTCCTATCTGGACTGGGATGCCTCCAAGCCAGGAGTCTGCTGCCAGCTGAGTGCACTTTGTTGGGTTCATGACCAGAGGATAGTGCAGAGGGTTACAGATGGCCACATAGCGGTCATAGGACATCACAGCCAGCAGGAAACACTCAGTGGCTCCCAGCATAATGAAAACGCACATCTGTGTGGCACAGCTCAGCATAGAAATGCTTCTATCTTGAGTAGCAATGTTGAAAAGAATCCTAGGAAGAGTGACTGATACATAACAGATTTCCAGAGTTGAAAAATTTGCTAGGAAAAAATACATGGGCTTCTGTAGTGTAGGATCAATTCTAGTTATCACAGTTATGAAACTATTTCCAATCAGGATGATTAAGTAAATTATGGAGAACATCCCAAACAGAAACCCTTGAAGATTGGGAAGATCAGAAAATCCCAGGAGGAGAAAGTCTGTCACAGTGGAAATATTTTCCTCATTCCAGAATTCTATAAATGTCATCTGTAGGAATGATTCAAACAAAAGTAAAAAATATTTGCTTTTTCTTGGATTCCTTTTCTCATGTACAAAGTAGTGATAACACACGTTCAAGATTTCCAGTGTCTTAAAAAAATTATGCCTTGTATATGCTCCAAATTTTTAAAAAGAAAATATTTATATTTTTGCTAAAGCATACAAAACAATCATACATATTTTCTAATTCACTAAGAGTTTTGTATTGTGTGGATTTTGATGAAAAGTCATAGTACATTAATTTTCTTCTCTCAATCCAAATTTACTATCTCTGCTCCTCCTTTAATAATTAAATTTTCTTTCAGATTGCATGTTTCTACTTCAGTTTGTACTCTCAGGTCATTAATTAAACACTATCAAATCATCCTTGTTAACAGGGGTCTCATTAGCATCTCTGGCTAAGCAATGGAGATAAGTGGAAGATATGATATTTTATTCCTTGCATACTTCAACTATAGGAAATTACCTTTTACACAGCTCACCCTGAACATGTTCCAAGTATTTGCATTATTCCAGTCAACTTTCTTCTATACATTCATGTGGGGACAGAAATTATTAACACATGTTTTTTCTTTTCATTTTCATTATTTTCTAGTAGTCTTTGAATTTATAAATATCAAATATTAAAATATTTTAAATATTAAATGTTGTCAGAAAATGGATAAACCTTAAAAGTTTCCTAAAAAGCTATCAATACATTCACCTTTTATTTTGAAATTAATATTTCACTGTTCCTAACATTTCACTTGTTCAACTATTTCCCTATATTTATACTCTGTACTCCCATAAATATATTAACTTCATTTTATAGTATATTTATTTTTCTTCACAATGTGTGTGGCTCTGAAGTCACTGTTGCATATGTAAGAATAATGCATTTCAACATTTACAGAAATATTTCCATAATAATATTCTTTCCAATACTTCTTTAACAATTGCCACATTTTTAATTATCTATAGACAAAGGGTGAAACTGGCAACAAAGAAGATTCTGACTGCTAATCATGATTTTAAGAATGTTCATGCTATTTTTTCAAAAGTTGACAATCAAAACATTGAAGCCAAATGTTTAAATAAGTACTGATCTTACACAAACTTTCACTTCCCAATAATTTTATAATGAACAAATGTTAAAATGTATTTCTTTCTTATTTTCAAATTTTCATATTAATATTAAAGTACTATACAAAATAGTACTATTTTCAATTGAACTGTATAATACTTTCAGGAAAAAGTATAGACTCCTCAATGTTAATTTAGCATATAAAATATTATAATTGAATATATAAAATAAATAGAAAATTCCAGAAAAACCTAAAATTACTAAACTACGACTACACTATAACTTTAATTTTTTAAATAAATTGCAAATGTTTAAACTTATTTTTAACCTCCTTAATTAAATCTAGGACTTATCAAAAGGTCAGTAACTGAAAAAGAAAAAAATGTTCTTTTAAATTATTTCATGTTATATTCATAAGCATTATGCATGTTGTATTTCATTGGATAAATATTGCTCTCAAAGATTGTCATCCCAGAAGACAGAAAAGTTAAAATGTAAAATCTCTGCTGCAATAGATCTTTAAATCAAAGTCTAAACACATTTCCACAATGCTTAAAGGGGTTGAAGAATGAGCAAGTGTTTTATTTTCTTGCTATCGGAACATGTGTTCATTAGTTTTTGTTCTGTTTTCTGGGTTTGGGTGGGAATATTTCAAATTTTTATTTGTAACATCATCCAAATTTTTATTTACATTTTAGTAATTGATCATCTAGAGCTACATGTCAAAAAGTTGCTGAAACTATACTGATTCATCCGAATTGCACTTATATAGTTTTCCTGTGATGGTGCATTGAAGCACATGTCTAACACATACTAGGCAAGCATTCTGTTCCTATTTTACTTCTATAGGCTTCTGTGCCTATAATACTTAGTGCCTCAAACATTTCCCTTACAGCTATTGTTTCTGATTGTTGTAAACCTTTGAAAAACACAATTAATACTTTAAAAAAGAGAGACACCAGTACTTTTAGAAATAGGCACTTTTGTTTTATTCGAGTACTTTATGTTTATTTATTTGACATATTCAACAGAATGATATTTTTGCCTAGTTACTCCAATATTAACTAATGTATTTTACATGGACATGTACACAAGGCTTATTCTTCTCTGATAAAATTTATGAACAGAGGAGATAAAAAAGTCATTTGAAGTTACATGAATTTAAAAAAGGTTTTTTTTAAGCAAAAATCACTAAAAACATATATACATATGGTAATAGTTGCATAATATTTTTATAATCACTTACAGATTTAATCATTAACGACCAGGAACACCTTTGACTATAGTAGGAGGCTGACATATTTTAATGACACCTATTTTTTACCATTTTAAAATGTAGAGTCTTTAAGAGCTATAAACTCCAACCTATTCATATAAAATAGACAAATACATATATAACTGAAAAGAGGGTTTGTTAGATAAATAATACTTTTAAATGAATAAAATATGCTAACATTGTGATACAAATTAACACATAATATTTTGTCCATATGCTATTATTATTCTTTATTGTATTTGATTTATCATAAGGCATATTACATAGTTAATTCTTTTCTCTAAAGCTTAAAATGTAAGAACAGTAAAAAGAAATTTGGAACAATATTTGTAATTAATAAAAATTATATACAAAATTATTTTCACTTATGTTAATATTTTCTTCCTAATGCTGCCATTTAAAAAGAAGATTCAAGCTATGCATACATCAGTTATTTGGAAAATGCAGTTTGAATTTATCTGTGTAGTACTGAGTTAATCATAGTCCTTACCTTTATTATTCAGCTTAAAATTAACAATAAGTATAATTTGTGTTTAAGCCTTAAATACTTCAATTACTTGAAACAAGCCAATAAGCATTTAGTATACTGTCAGAACACACAGTGATGTTTAAGTACGAAATGGTCTCTACTCTGGGAATAAGTTCCATCCCCATGCTACATTCTAGTGAAAGAAAACTCATGTATCCTCCCACTTAAAGATTTAACCATATAAAATAGAAACCAAGGTAAATTCCTTGTGTTTTGCACAAATCATTTTACTTAAACTGTCAGAAACTGGCAACTATATATGTTGTATATGTGTGTGTGTAACAGTCAGCTTGTATTGTACTAGATGGAACTCACAGTAGAGTCATTGCTGGCCTTAAACGTTCTTTCGTTCCTGGATATAATAGTATTTATGCCTACCTAGAGTATTAACAAAATATTTTTTTCTGTGAAATGAAGAAATAGCAAGAAGATAATTATGATATATCTATAATACATATTGATAACCTTCATTCATTCAATTTTATATGCATGTAAAATTTACATATGATGTGCCAACATTTTAACAAATGCATGCTTACATTTGCAAAGAAGAAATTTCTTTCTTCTTTGCTACTTTAATGTACATTGTATGTTCACATAAAAATACTTTTGTATTGAGGTGCCAGGGTGGGAAGGTACTCAGGAGGGGCTCCACCCTCTCAAAGGAGAAGGGGAAGGCGTGATGAGGGAGAACTGTGGGGAAATTTGGCAGGAGGTCAGTGATTATAATGTAAAATTAATTAATTAATTAATTAAAAGAGAAAAATATTTTTGTAAAACATTTGTCAATACTCATTAAAAAACTAAAGGCTAATATTCTGAAACATTCTTTTCTTGCTTCCTTTGTTTACAAATTAATAAACTTTATTTAATAGCATGTTTTAGCATCCAGAACCTTTTACCTATAAAGAAACAAATCATATTTAATACCTGTAGTCTCCTCAATAAATACCCAAATGAGATCTTTAAGTTTTTATGCATGTAGCTAAGTAGAATAGAATTTTTTTAAAAAAAGGATTTATTTATTTATTTTATGCATATGAGTACACTGTAGTTGTCTTCAGACATACCAGAAGAGGGCATCAGATCTCATTACAGAGGGCTGTGAGCCACGATGTGGTTGCTGGGAATTGAACTTAGGACCTCTGGAAGAATAGCCAGTGCTGTTAACTTCTGAGCCATATCTTCAGCCCAACATTTTCTTAGCATGTGATGATCATGGTAAGTGTTGAGGCCTGCTCCTTTAAACATAACTGTAGCCATTTTGTATTCAGTTTCCATTTTTCTCATAAGTACATTTAGGTTCAGGTTCTCAGACTCTACTTCTAAGAAGTAATTATCCAAAGCTGATACTAAAAATGTTACTAATAAGTGAAATCGTTATAGTTGGATCACCCTGTCATCTCAACGTTCTGAAATTCCGCTGTTTACCACCTGTCCATCCCCCTTCTTACCTCACTCAGGTTCAATCAGCAAAGGTTGGCTGATGATACTTTGTCTAGTTAGCCCAAAAATATTATACAGATTCACAGCTTTCCTTTGCAATTTTAACCATGGTTTTTCCTATAGAAAGTCTCCTCTGAGGACAGACTGGTGCCACAATTAGGTTTTCCTCTTGAGGTCTTGGGCATCCAGTATTATGGTGTACATTCAATAAACCATTTGGGCTTAACTGAGATTGTTGTACTTATGGTGTGTGGCAACTCCTAGACCCCAACAGTAAGATTCTCAACACAACAAACACAAACAAACAAGAAAACATTGGGCGATATTTATGAACTGAGTTGTTTGGAGAGCCATTTTTAAACCAAACAATGGACATACCTGTATCTTTCTGTTGATATTTTTCCTCTAAGATCTAGTGCCCACAATTTCCATTTGCTTTCTGTTGATGTCATAGTGACTCTCATCCAAAGCAAGTTGCAGGAGGAAAAGTTTTGGGAAGTTTTGTTTTGTTTTCTTTTACTTTGTTTCTGTTCTGTTTTTTGTTTTTGTTTTGTGTGTGTGTGTGTGTGTGTGTTTGTGTGTTTATGTGGTGTGTGTGTGTGTGTGTGTGTGTGTGTGTTTCTTTTTTTTTCCTGGATGACAGTACACCTAACAGTCTGTCAATAAAGAAAGTTATCATGGGGGTTTAAGCAGGAAACTGGAGAGAGGAAGTACTGCTCCATCTGTCTTGTTCAACTATTTTTACAAAGCCCATGTTCCTGTCTAGGGCTAACACTAGTCATAGGCTGTGGGCCTCCTATATCAAGAAGAGATTAAGAAAACATCTCATTGATATGCTCAGAGTCCAATCCAATGGAAATAATTCCTTGATCAAGGCTGCAACTTTCCATATGACTTTAGTTTCTGAATAGTCTACAAAACTAACCAGTGTATCTGTATTCTAAAACAGAGACAAAACTAAACAAACAAACAAAATCACTAACTTAAAATTTGGTAAAAGAGAATTACTTTGTGATAGTATATCAGAATATCTGCTCAAAGGCTCAGTACATTCCCAGTATGCATTCTCCCTACTTCCTGACGTTTGGGATTAGAACTCTTTGTTCAGAGCTGGAGAGATAGCTCAGCAGGTAAGAGCACTGACTGCTCTTCCAGAGGTCCTGAGTTCAAATCCCAGCAAGTATGTGGTAGCTCACAACCATCTGTAATGTGATCTGCTGCTGTCTTCTGGTGTGTGTGAAGACAGCTACAGTGTACTTACATATAATAAATAAATAAATCTTAAAAAAAAAAACTCTTAGTTCTTCTGGTAGCCATCCTTTGCTTTGCAACTACTAACTCCAACCAAATTGAATAGTAAATCAAATTAAATGTTTTTTGTTTAATAAATCATGCACTTTGGAATGTGAATATTACACAAAAATGTATGTATTAAAATGGAATAGCTGTTTATTTGATAGTACATAAAGAATTTTGCCTTAACATATACAAATTATATCTTATTTGGAAACCATTACCATAATAAAATCAGATATCTTATAATTAAATAGAGTACTAAAATGTTAATACAATGAAATACAAAGTGACATATGTCCATACACCTAAATATTCATTGTCATATGATGTGCTTGTTACTTGGAAATAGTTATGGAAATTATAAAAGTATACAAAAGCAAAAAAACATGTATAACAATACAACTACAAAACACAATGAGTAGAAAGCTGCTTTAGCCTAATGTGACTGATGGCAATTTCAAGATTATGAGACAATTATATACTAGGAAAAGATTATTAGCAAAAAAAGAACCAAGGCAAATAAACAGAACCAAAGATATCATCCAAATATTCACAAAAGTTCACACAACAAAGATTAGTATTAGGTGGGATATCACAGGAGAAGTGCCTGATTAGCTAGGAACCATATAAAGACAAAAGAAAACATTTGCAATTCTACCATATGTAAATGAGAAATCTCAACTCAGAATACACCACTATCTGGAGGCATAGATTAGATGCCAGTTTATAGAGATTAGCAAATAAGTCTACAGATAACCACTTAGAAGTAGATAAGAAATAGCATTGTGCAACACCCAAGATAAGAGTGCCCCTGTGTCACAAGAAGTTTATAGAGTACTTTAGGCTTTAGGGCACACACTCTGACATTGTTTTCCACATAACAGTTTTCTCAGGGCACCAATCACATCCTTGTTTCTGAAGCTGTATATCAGGGGGTTGAACATAGGAGTCACAATGGTGTAGAATAGAGAGAAGACTTTGTCAATTCCCGGAGAATGGTTTGACTTTGGCCTTGAGTATGTAACAGTAGCTGATCCAAAAAACAAAAACATCACAAGCAAATGGGAAGAACATGTTGAGAATGCTTTTGCCTGTCCTGTAGCTGTTGGCAACTTCAGAATGGTGGCAATAATTTTGCTGTAAGAGGCAAGTATCATCATAAAAGGGACTGCAGCAAACAGGATGGCCAATAAATAGACAGATAGCTCATTAATTGAAGTGTCTCCACAGGCCAGCTTGAGAATGGGCGGTATGTCACAGAAGAAGTGGTTGATTTGGTTAGAATTGCAAAAATGCAGAGAGAATATCTGACAGGTCTGTCCTATCTGGACTGGGATGCCTCCAAGCCAGGAGCCTGCTGCCAGCTGAGTGCACCTTGTTGGGTTCATGACCAGAGGATAGTGCAGAGGGTTACATATGGCCACGTAGCGGTCATAGGACATCACAGCCAGCAGGAAGCACTCAGTGGCCCCGAGCATAAGAAAGAAGCATGTTTGTATGGCACAACTTAGCACAGAAATGTGTCTGTCTTGAGTAGCAATGTTGAACAGAATCCTAGGAAGAGTGACTGATACATAACAGATTTCCAGAGTAGAAAAATTTGCAAGGAAAAAATACATGGGTTTCTGTAGTGCAGGATCAATTCTAGTTATCACAGTAATGAAGCTATTTCCAATTAGGATAATCAAATAAATTATGGAGAACATTCCAAACAGAAACCCTTGGAGATTGGGAATTTCAGAAAATCCCAGAAGGATGAATTGTGTAACTGTGGAGGCATTGAGCTTTGCCCTGTTCTTCATGTGTTCCATGCTTGGAGTTGATTCAGTCAGAATTGCTAGTCACACTACTGCATTTGGTTTTCTTATCTTACAAATAAGCTACAGGTACCACATTTCAGAACTTTTTAACATTTCTAAAAGAATAAAAACAAATACACGTATCTTAGATATGTTCTCAAATGTGAAGTCTATTTCATGCCAGTCATTGTATGCAGTGAAAAATTTTATTTTATTTAAATTTTTGTTTATACTGTTCCGATTTTTGGCTGTTTTGCCTTATTTTGCATGCCATTTTAAATTTTATTTTCAGTATTCCAAATTCAAAATTTGAATTGATATTCAGTTAAACAATGATTCATTCTTATAGTTGATTTTTTTCTCTTTGTCCAATAAATTGTTTTACTAGCTCAAGATTATTTTCATAAATTAGTAAATAATATGTGAGTAAATATTCAAAAAGACCTTAAAAGCTTCAGGAATAGTATACATTAATATTTAAACCTTCTTCCTCTTTTAGGCTTAAAAGTTTTATACACAGTATATTTTCGTACAATTATTCATTAACTGTCCACCAAATATTATATGGAATTTACATCTGTGCATTCTTCTTTTGAGGATACAGACTGTGAAAAATCAATGTCATAATTTTTATGCGCATATTAAAATAACTGTCCTTAAAGTAGGAACTTAGGGTAATATAAAGAATATTAAGGTCTTTCTAGCTTAGTATGTTCAAGGATCATAAGATGTGCCCCCTTTCTCATCTGCACACATAGTCTAGGAATTATACCTAAGGATGACCTCTCTCTATTCCGAAGATGCATCTTTTGTATCGAAATCTGGCCCATCAGAGCTCTCTTCATGCTCCTCTAATCTCTCCATATTCATGGTTGTTGTGCTTACTCACCTACTTCACTTGTTCCATTCTTCTTTGTATGGATTTTGGTGGGTTTTATGATTAGGAACGCTGGCAAGTTCTCATTCATTTTTCTTATGCTTTATATACCTCTATAATTATAACTTCCATTTTAAACTCCTTTACCTTATATATTTTGCTTTTTATTATTGATTATAAAACTTCCCAAGGGAAGTATAGAGTTTGGATGTATTATGTAGGCTACATCTGCTTGTTTAATGATGTCCTAAAAGTATAAATAATATAATACATGCCTTTTGATTTGGTTTTACTCTATTTAATTAAGGTGAATGAGAGCAGGGTCTTTCTATATTGCAGTCTCAATTGGTTTGCCATTAAAACAAATTTCAATAAAACTGTATGTTTCTAAATAGAACTGTGATATCTTTTTTTTAAAAGCACATAGATAAAAATGATATTAGTAGATGATTTACTTTCTCTACTAATACAGAAATCTTTCTCTGTTTATTTCTGTCTCATTGGGAAGTATCAATATTTTACTCAGAAGAGAAAGTCATCAATATATGTTGTATTCAAATATGAAAATTTTAAATAACTAATAAATAGTATAAATAAATAAAAATTTCAATGGAAAAGCCATCCATTGTATTCACATTTATTTAGTTTTCCATTTTAAACTACAGGTTTAGCATGAGCAATTGTAAAGTTACATATTTATAGAAAACATACTTCTGCCTTTCTTTGTTGTAAAATGTTTAGCATCTAAATCCCCAGCCTTGTGCATGCTAGGCAAGTGGTCCATCAATGTACTTCACAATCAATTCTTGCACAATAAGCATCTCTTTCCATGAAGAATTATCAAATATTTTAGCAGTTTTCATATTTTTCTCATGGGAAACTTTATAACAATTAAGTTTTACTAAGAAATAGTTTAAAAAGATGTATATGGAAATTATATAAATAAAATTTCATAAACAAGATAAAAATAAATTGAAAAGCTGTTATCTGCTATAGTAACATATAGTCATTTTGGCTTTGACTAAAGATATTTATGGTTATTTAAATCACATAAACTTTGAAACATTGGAATTCTAGAATGTCAATATCATAATATCAAATAATGGAATATTCCAATATATATAATGCATACAGAAAGCCTACAGAGCAAATACATAAAATAAAATCAAAGTAGGAAATTAAAAGTAGATTTGAATATGTAAATGTCTTGATTGGAAAAAATTGAAACTCAAGTGGAAAATATGCTACTATTTCCTTAATAGTTTTAAAATCTTTAATCAGACATGTTAATTTTTTAACAACCATGAGCACTTTTGATAACTATAAGCAATAGGCACATTTCAGTGGTGTTCATTCAACATTTTGATCATTTATTTTCATAGTTAGATTTTTATGAGATATGAGATCTAGATTTATAATTGTAAAATATTAAATACATATATAAAATAAAATTATTATTCTCAATGTAATTAATAATGAAAATTCAATTATGAATTGACTGATGGTAGCACATAAGATGTAAGTTTCTTTAATGACTTTAAGAATGTCTTCTGCTCCATTACATTTCATACTTAACAGGATTTCATATTTTTTTCCTCAACTAACCTAGTAAAATCATTCTACAGCTAACATAAAATACCACAGAGAAATGCAAATGTGATATATGCTCAAGTCGAATCATGTTAAACATGATCCTTACCTTTAAAAATTAGCAGAATATAGATGAAAAGTGGGATTTTCTAAGCCTAAGTATTAATTGAGTTAAATACAGTTTAGTCACACTCTAACACATATTTCACACTGTGCTGTTTAAGTAGGGTACTGTCTCTGCTCTGGGAATAAATTCTTTCCCAAGTCACTTTTTAATTAAAGGGAATATGTGTCTTCATGAATCAAGAAGCTGAATTAAGCAAAACAAAAGTAAACAACAGAGAAGATGTACTTGAGTAAACTACTAATTTTATAGTATGAATAGGTTTTTCTATTTTGTGATTATGAGATGATAAGATAGTTGCATGACTGTGATCTTGGATGTGGCAGGCTAAGGCAAAAGAATTGTTAGCTTGAAGCCTCCTCAGACTTCATAGTAAGTCTGTTTCTAAGCAAACCTAAATGAATAAAAAAAAGATGAATGATTTCACTTTTTAAAAAATAATTAGAAATAAAACATCTGAAAAATGGTAACTATTCATTTAATTTTATTCATTTAGTATGAAGACTGAGTTTTGTTTTAATGTAGTCTGAATAGATGGGAGTATAGATGTGTCATGTTTCAGAATTGTTTTAACTTGCTTATTTTTGCCTCCCAATTCTTGAGATGTGTCAAGCACCAATGTACCTCACTGTACCCACATTTTGTATATTATATTAAGCAATACAGACAAAATTTCAAGTGTAAAATGCACTCTTCTAGATAACAGTAAATGCACAATAGATCCTCATGTCATTGGAAAAGAATGAAATCATTAATATGTGTCCTTGATCTAAACCCTCATTCATCACATTCACCTTATTATTCCAAAAGCTCTAGGAGGAAGAGAAAAGAAATGTTCACTTTTCTTTCTTTGTGGGAAAACTGGGGACATTAAGCAGAATTCCCAGGAATAACCATTCATCTAAAATGTAGATACATAAGGGCAGCAGTGGACATTTGAATAGAAACTGTCATTTCTACCTTTACTATATATAGACAACTAAGATTTCTAATTTATTAATCAGCAATTGTGCTTTTCCTTCCCAACCCAGTATTTCACTTACTTCCAGATTTTGTTTTTCTCCAAGGACCTCTTATTTTTATTGAAAAAGGAAGCAAAAATATTTTATGATAAAATTGAAGATTTACATGGAAAATATTTCTGGTAAAATTGAAAAAATATATAGAAAAACATTAAAATTGACAATTTTCATGGAAAATTAAAGAATAAAATGGTAGACATAAAAATTACTGCTAAATTAATTGAAAAAGGAAGTAGAAACATTTTATGATAAAATTGAAGATTTACATAGAAAATATTTCTGATAAAATTGTAGAAATATATAGAAAACATGTTAAAATTGAAGATTATCATGGAAAATTATACAGATAAAATGGTAGGCATAAATTATTTTAAGTTAATTGAAAGTGGAATTATAAATATTTTCTTTTACAAAATTAAGGATGTAAATGGAAAATATTTCTGATAAAATTCAAGAAATATGTAGAAAAACACATTAAAATTGACAACTTCATGGAAACTATACAGATAAAATGGTAGACATAAAGAATATTTCTAAATTAATTGAAAGTGGAGTTAAAAATATTTTGTAATAAAATTAGAGATTTACATGGAAATATTTCTGATAAAATAGAAGAAACCTATAGAAAAGTATGTTAAAATTAAAGATTATCATGAAAAATTGTACAGATAAAATGGTAGACTTAAAAACATTACTAAATTAATTGAAAGAGGAATTATAAACATTTTCTCATAAAATTGAAGATTTACATGAAAAGTATTTCTGTTTGTCTATGTCTTTTTATTGGGGAATTGAGTCAACTGATGTTAAAAGATATTAAGGAATAGTGATTGTTGCTTTCTGTTATTTTGGATGTTATTTTTGTTTGTGTGGTTACCTTCTTTGGGATTGTTGGAAGAAGATTATTCTCTTGCCCAAAGCTTCAATTAGTTTCACTGTGTCCCTGTTTACTTTCTGTTTTCTTGATCGGTCCATTGCAGAGAGTGGTGTGTTGAAGTCACTCAGAATTATTGTGTGAGGTGCAATGTGTGCTTTGAGCTTTAGTAAAGTTTCTTTTATGAGTGAGGGTGCCCTTGCACTTGGAGCATAGATGATCAGAGTTGAGAGCTCTTCTCGGTGGATTTTTCCTTTGACCAGCATGTAGTGTCCTTCTGTATCTTTTTTTGATGACTTTAGGTTGAAAGTCAATTTTATCTGACATTAAGATAGGTACTCCAGCTTTTTTCCTGGGACCATTTGCTTGTAAAATTGTAAAAAAGTAGTGTTTGTCTTTGACACTCAGGTGCGTTTCGTGTATGCAGCAAAATGCTGGGTCCTGTTTAAGGAACCAGTCTGTTAGTCTATATCTTTTTATTAGGGAATTGAGACCATTGATGTTAAGAAATATTAAGGAATAGTGATTGTTGCTTCCTATTATTTTTGATATTATTTTTATGTTTGAGTGGTTATCTTCTTTTGGGTGTGATGAAAGAAGGTTACTATTGTGCTTTTTCCAGGGTGTAGTTTCCCTCCTTGTATTGGCGGTTTCTGCCTATTATCCTTTGCAGGGCTGGATTTGTGGAAAGATATTGTGAAAATTTGGTTTTATCATGGAATACCTTGGTTTCTCCATCTATGGTGATGGAGAGTTTTGCTGGGTATAGTAGTCTAGGCTGGCATTTGTGCTCTCTTAGTGTCTGCATGAGATCTGCCCAGGATCTTCTGGCTTTCATAGTCTCTGGTGAGAAGTCTGAAGTGATTTGGATAGGTCTTCCTTTGTATGTTACTTGGCCCTTTTCTCTTACTGCTTTTAATATTCTTTCTTTGTTTAGTACATTTGGTGTTTTGATTATTATGTGACTGGAGGTATTTCTGTTCTGGTCCAGTCTGTTTGGAGTTCTGTAGGCTTCTTGTACATTCATCGGCATCTCTCTCTTTAGGTTAGGGAAGTTTTCTTCCATAATTTTGTTGAAGATAATTACTGGCCCTTTAAATTGCAAATCTTCACTCTCATCTATACCTATAATCCTTAGGTTTGGTCTTCTCATTGTTTCCTTGATTTCCTGGATGTTTTGGGTTACAAGCTTTTTGCATTTTGCATTTTCTTTGACTGTTGAGTCAATGCTTTCTATGGTATCTTTGGCATCTGAGATTCTGTCTTCAATCTCTTGTATTCTATTGTTGATATTTGCATCTATGACCCCTGATTTCTTCCCAATATTTTCTATCTCCAAAGTTGCCTCCCTTTGTGATTTCTTAGTTGTTTCTTCTTCCTTTTTTAGATCCTGGATGGATTTGCTCAGTTCCTTCACTTGTTTGTTTGTATTTTCATGTAATTAAATATTTCTGTGTTTCCTCTTTCAAATCTTCTTCCTGTTTACCCATATGTCCTGTGTTTTCCTGGGTGACCTTGGTGTGAGACAAGTCCGTACTTCTGTAGCCATCTGTCATGTGGAGCCAGGCCCCGGGTTCTAACCTGACTCCACCTCTGCAGTCACCTGGCTACTGCCAGGTTTTTCCCCACCTCTCGATTACCTGGCAACAGTCACGTGACCCAACTCACTATAAATAGCGCCTCTCTGTGCTCTCTCTTTCTAGACCCTTCTCTCTCTCTCTCTCTCTCTCTCTCTCTCTCTCTCTCTCTCTCTCTCTCTCTCTCTCTCTCTCTCCCTCTCCCTCTCTCTCTTTCTTCTCCCCTTTCCATGTGGTCATGGCTTTTTCTTATCTATATTCTCTTTTCTCTTTTCCTTTCTATCTCCTTCCCTCTTTCTATTTTCTTCATAATAAAGCATCAAAGATATGAACGGTCTCATATTAAATTTGCTGCATGGAGAAAGCCTCAGCATGTTCCAAGCTGCTAGAGATTCAGCCAGGCCAACTCTCATCTCAGCAGCAACAGGATTGGTCCACAGGTACTTGGGAGCTCCATGCCAGAATGTCACCACCTTCTGAGCGGGATCTCCCGCCCACACCCGCAGGCTCAACACCTACCTGTATCTCATATGTGGGATGTGCGGGCCGCCTCTGCCACTAAAGGGAGAACCACATGTTGCCACTGCCCTGCTTCCTTTCTTGCCTGAGCATGCTGCTTCAGCCCGTGTTCTTTCTTTTTTCCCCCCACACTCTCCTAGATAATCTCCTCCAGAGAGACGTTGGAGAGAAGGTGGAGATCTCGCCTTTGCGCTCAGGAGTGGAGACAATGCTGGGAGATCCCTCTTTCCTTGCGGGCCTTGCACAGAAGGCTTTGGAGCTGCCTGGCTCCCTGGTGCAAATGGTGACCCTAAGGCACCTGTCCCAGCTCCTCCACTGATTTTATTCCCTGTGCACTCCTAGCTGAGCCCCTACAGAGAGATATGGGAAAGAAGGTGGAGATCTCACCTCTGCACCAAGAAGTGGAGACGCTGCTGGGAGATTACTCTCCTGGCAAGCCATGCACAGAAGGCTGTGCTCCCTGGTGCAAATGGCGGCCAGAAGACTCCTGTCCCCACGGGCCTCTTAAGATAGATCATAAAGTAATATGCCTAATTTCTGTAGATTCACAACTGCTCCAATTCAAATGCATGTTTATGTGTCAAAATATGGTGGATAAGTACACTAGAACAATACACACTAATCTATAATGTTAATACAGATGAATAATTTTAGAAAAGAGAAATGATATTCCCCTACACTGCTACACTAGTTTTTCCAGGTCCAGGGATGTCTCCTTCCTTCTTCTTGGAAATCAATTGATATAAGAATTGTGTCTTGGGTATTCCGATCTTCTGGGTTAATATCCACTTATCAGTGACTGCATACCATGTGTGTTCTTTTGTGACTGAGTTACCTAACTAAGGATGATATTTTCCAGAAGCGGGAGGGGGTTGACTGGGGAACATGGGGAGGGAAGAAGGCTTATGGAACTTTTGTGGAGGGGGAAACAGGGAAAGGGAAAATCATTGGGAATGTAAATAAAAAATATAGAAAAAAAAAACATAACCATATCTTTTGAAAATTAAAAAAAAAAGGAAAAGAGAAATGGGATATGTAATTTACATACATGAGCTATCATGTTGTTTGAAGTATCTCATATTCAATAACAGTTGTAATATTTTTACTTTAGTGTATTCATTAATATTTTATAGGATACAAAATAATTATTATTTGTAGAAGAATTTTAATGCAGCAGCATGAAGCTACTCTGGTGAAGGACCACACACATTTAATCCCTCTGTCTGTTACACAGCCACACCCATAGAGAACCCTTGAAGTAAGGTTAGTTAGTAAAAGGAAGCAGTCATGTTTCAAAGTCGTATCTAATTGAAAAACAAAGTAATGAATCAGAGAAATATTTGACAGAATAAGTCAGAGATACAAAATGCCCAACTCTGATGAGCTCAACCTATGAAAGAAAAACTGTTAAAGAGCCATGAGGGCAGAGATAGTCAGTTGAGTTCTCTACAATGGAGTTCAGTTTAGTCAGTTGGTAGTCAGTACAGTACTGCAGTGCATTGGAGTTCAGTTTGTTCATGAGTTCATGTAGTTCAGAGCAATTCAGCAGAGGCAGTTGAAGCCAGAGAATAAGGAGCCAGAAAATCAGAACAAATTACCAAAGTTAGTTTGAGGCTAAACAGAGCTATTTAGTGAGAAACTGAGCGAAGTCAGATGGAATCAGTCAGCTTGGATAGGAGTATGATCCAGAGCAGCTGAGTTGAACTCACCAGTCAGAGTCCATAAAGAACTAGAAAACATGACCTCTTTTAGTAGTAAGCCTCTGAGAAGACAGTTAAAATAGATTAATAAAAGTTACTTTTACAATTATCATAATTTATATTCAAACTATTATATAATGATAATAAACATTTTCATGTTTTAGAAAGAGGTTTTATTTATGTGTGTATGTATGCATGCATGTGGTGCCATAGAGGCCAGAAGAGGACACTTGAGATTCTGGAGCTGGAGATGCAGGTGGTTGTGAGAAACCTCATGTGAGTTAGTCAAATAAATACCTATAATCTTGAAGAGCAACAAGAACTGTTAGCTGCTAATGCAGCTCCTCAACTTCTGAAAAACTTCCACAAATTAATAATAGTAGTTATCATTAATATAAGAGTAATAAAAAAAACTAGAAGAACAAATATAAAAGGAGTCGTTGAACTTTAATTTTAAATAATTTTAAATAATTTCCCCCAAATTATTTAAAGGGATAAAATGCATAAAGCAAGCTGGAAAAGATAATTGGGCTAGCCTAAATAAAAACATTAGAGATTTGATGAATTTAGCATTATTGGTTATGAATTAAATGGAGTAGATAAACTAGAGGCTCCCAAAACAGAAAGTCTATGTAATATTAAAAGTAATTTTTATATTAAGGACAATGACAGGCAAAGAAGAGACAAATCACAACTAGTAAGTAATAGATATTTATAACATTTATATTTACGATATATATATTACAATATATATATGACTACTATATTATATATAATATATGGTATAATATATTACAAAATATTACAATAAGTATTATTTCACATAATTTTGTAACAATAAATAAGCTATTTAGATGATATTGATTTCTTTATTTTATTTTAATTTTTATTGAAAAAAGAAGTAAAATCCTTTTATGATAAAACTAAAGATTTACATGGAAAATGTTTCTGACAAAATTGAATAAGCATATAAAAAAAGACATTAAGATTGACAATTTTCATGGAACATTAAAGAGTAAAATGGTAGACATAAAAAACATTGCTAAATTAATTGAAAATGGAAGTAGAAACATTTTAAGAAAGAATTGAAGATTTACATGGGAAATATTTCTAGTAAAATTGCAGAAAAATATAAAATAATATTAAAATAGATTATCATGGAAAATTAGAGATAAAATTGTAGGCATAAAAATATTTCTAAGTTGATTGAAAGTGGAATTATAAATATTTTCTGAAATAATTGAAGATCTACAAGGAAAATATTTCTGATAAAATTCAAGAAATATATAGAAAAACACCATAAAACTGACAATTTCATGGAAATTTTAGAGATAAATGATAGGAATAAAAATATTTCTAAGTTGATTGAAAGTAGAATTATAAACATTTTCTGATAAAATTTAAGATTTCCATGGAAAATATTTCTGATATAATTGAAAAAAAATATAGAAAACATTAAAATTGAAGATTACCATGGAAAATTATACAGATAAAATGGTGAGCATAAGAATATTTCTAAGTTGATTGAAAGTGGAATTATAAACATTTTCTGATAAATTGAAGATTTACTACCTCTAATAAAATTGAAGAACTATATAGAAATATATAGAAAAACACATGGATTGACTATTTCATGGAAAAATTATATAGATAAAATGATAAGCATAAAAATATTCCTAAGTTGTTTGAAAGTGGAATTATAAACATTTTTCTGATAAAATTCAAGACCTACAAGGAAAATATTTCTTATAAAATTTAAGATATATATAGAAAAACATGTTATAACTGACTATTTCATGGAAAATTATACAGATAAAATGATAGGTATAAAAATATTCCTAAGTTGATTGAAAGTAAAATTATAGACATTGTCTGATAAAATTGAAGATTTACGTGGAAAATATTTCTGATAAAATGGAAGAAAAATATAGTAAAATGTTAAAATGGAAGATTATCATGGAAATTCATAAAGCCTTATCATTTAGAAAATAATAGTTTATATAATCTTGTTGACTCTTAGAAAGAATGCCTCTATAATAAGTTAGAACAAGGTTGTGCAAGTATTTTATAAGACAACTTCCCATTACAACTGTGAGGTTGAAGAGATTGACTCATAAATTGTCAGGCTTTCTGAAGCAACAAATGCCAAACCCTACCTTTGGCATCACTTCCTGTGGTCCTTTGTAGTTCTCTATTAGTAACTAACTTCATTGGACTTTTTTTTTGTGAATTGCACACCCAATAACACTCATCTTCCAGTCCCTCCATATCCTCCCTTCACCATTGAAAACTCCCTCTTCAATGGAAACAACCAAAGAAACTGAAAAACAAAACAAACAAAAACATCTCATCTTCTGGGAAGCGGCAATATGTCCCACAGTACACCCTTTTGTTTGTTCACACACCTAATTACGTGCAAATCTACATTTCATTGAGTCATTGTTCTGAGTCCTCTGGCTTCTGCTGCACCACCAATAGTAAATCTCTACTAGTATTTCTCTCATATACCTTGGTGTTGTCCTGTGTCATGGGAATACTGTTTCTTTGGTTTTGCAGTACCAGCCTCATCATCCATTCTAGCAGTTAATAGATGGGGTTTTGTTTAGATGGGCCACCTCAAAGCCTTGATCTGGTCGTGGCTGGTAGCTGTGTTGATCACCTTACTAGCTCTACCACCTTGAAGACACAGGGCCCTTAACACCCGTGCTGCCTAGGTGAGGGGCCAGGACATCTGTGCTGCCTATGTAAGGTGCAAGGCCAGCTCTCCCACAGCCCTAAGCAATGGGGGGGGGGGGGGGCGGGGGAAGGGGAAGGACCAGTTTATCTCAGCCATGTTGATATCTGATATCAATATGGACTGAAGTTGCAGCCCAGACCACAGGAGTTCACATGTCCTTTGATAATAACGTGAACCATGGAAGGAAATTGACAGCTTTCTCCTAGAGCAGGATTAAGGACCCAGATGTGGCCCTTCACAGCAGCATGGAAGGATGGCCTCAGATGATAGCGCATGGTACTCACATTAGACTGCTCTGCACAACCTCTGTTCATGATGCAGAAACCATTTCTCTCATCTTTCTTTCCCATCTCTCCACCACACACTTATTCACCTTAGTGGCTCTTCCCTTTCCAAGCTGGGACTAGAAGGTCTCTGAATATCTTCAGCCTGATTTTCTTCTAGTCTTATTTGCTTCATGCTGTTAATCAATGTACTACATTTTAGTAATACCTGGTACTGCTTTGTGTGAAATTATTGGTGATTTATTCATTATTCACTTTGATATCACCTGGGGTAGACTTTGTAACATTTGTTATTTGGGCTATTCACCCATATTTCTGCTGTCTTTAATCATAAAAGCACCAACACCTTGTGTTCTCCAGTCTAACTTAGGAATCTACAAATAAATGGGTTTAGAACTGTCTGACTTCATGGAGTGACAAAACCTTTTCAAAGGACATACAAATTTCACAATATGTTGGATACCTAAATCTCACTGGTATGTCATCATGTGTTTGAATTTACTTCATCTCTATTCAAATTATATTTTAGGTAAAAACAAATTACTACAAATTCAGGTTTAATTGTATATAAAAAAGATGGAAATATCATAAAAATGTCCCTAAAAAATATCAGAGATTACACCTATAGAGTCTTAGAAAAATGTCAGCCTAAACAAAGATACACAAATAGACAAGGTAACATAGAAGGGGACAACCTCATGGAGCTTCATGCATAGACAAAGAGTTAATTAAGGAATTCTAAAGCATAAGTAGTAGTCTCCTTGGATGAAGGGTAATCACATTATTTTCTAATACCATATGGACAGTCCTGAAATTGTACAAGTAAGTTTATATGAACTGAACAACTTGCACATATGTATACATACATGATATACATGAATCTGATGTGTATGTATAGGATGACAAAAGAAATAGAAGGTATGAATTAGAATAATAGGCATATATAGGAATGGTTGGAGGTAGGAAAGCAGTGAGTACTTAGGAGGGAACATGATGTAAATATATTCTAACTTGAAATAAAAATATTTAAAATGAATGTTACTGATCTCTTCATTTACAATGAATGCAGACTTACTAATTCCTTTAAAATTTTTTCAGACTTATTTACTTATTAATTATATGTAAGTATACTGTAGCTGTCTTTAGGCACACCAGAAGAGGTGTTGGATCTCATTACAGATGGTTGTGAGTCACCATGTGGTTGCTGGGATTTGAACTCAGGACGTCCATAAGAGCAGTCAGTGCTCTAAACTACTGAGCTATCTCTCCAGCCCCATACTAACTGCTTTTATTAAAACCATTCATAACAATGGAAACAAGAAACAAACTCACGTAGCCATTTTAATATCTGACAAACAGACTTCAAACCAAAATTAATTGGAAATTATATACTATATGATATATGTTAATCAAAGAGAAATCCACATGAATATATTCTACCCTAACCATCTATGCAAGAAAAACAGATCACCCAGATTCACTACTACAGGTATAATTACATAATGACCTTATTACAGTGAGAGTCGTGATCTCAATACTCCACACTTTCCAAGATGCAGATCACCCAGATGAAACTTGCCAAAGTTGGAAACAAATGATATCATAAACCAAGTATACTTAAATGATAATTACAGAACATTTACCTAAATACCAAAGAAAATAACATCCTCACAACACATCATGATATCATGGGACTTTTTTTGAAACAATGTGTATGTGTGTCTCTCCGTCTCTTTCTGTCTCTCTGTGTCTGTGTCTGTCTGTCTGTCTGTCTGTCTGTCTGTCTGTCTGTCTCTCTCTCTCTCTCTCTCTCTCTCTCTCTCTCTCTCTCTCTCTCTCTCTCTCTGTGTGTGTGTGTGTGTGTGTGTGTGTTCGTGCATTTGTGAGAAAATTTTTCCACTAGCACTTGTCTAGAGATAAGAGGACTACTTGAAAGGGTAGATTCTCTTCTGTCATAATTTGGGTTCTTGGATAAGATACAAATCAACATATTTGACAGCAAGAGTCTTCATACACATAGTAATCTTAGAGACACAAGAGATCCAATTGAAATTAATTTTACTATGTAATAAAATCATTCAAACTAAATGTGGAAATTAAATGTGTGTGATTTTCCATAGTTAATTAGAATACGTGTTAAAATAGTCAACTGCACCAAATATTTTGTTTTGAGAATGATGTTTCACAATAAATATGTATATAAAGTTGAAGCATCTTTAATTTATTAATATATGTTACTTAACATAACTAAGAGATATGTCCCTAAACATCACATATAAATTTTATTTTCTAGTACTCACATAGAAAAAGGTAAGATGCATAATTAAATATATTTCTGCAAACTTAGACACACACAAAGGTATATCTCTAATATAAGTCATATTATATTTTCACAAATTGTTTGCATAAGAATTTTTTCAGTGCCATTGTGACATCCCTATTTCTTAGTGTGTATACCACAGGATTAATCATAGGAGTCACAACAGTATAGAAAAGAGAAAGCACTTTATCTGTCTCACCTGAATGACTAGTATTGGACCTGAAATATGTAATCATTGCTGATCCAAAAAATAATATCACAACTGCAAGATGAGAAGAACAAGTAGAGAAGACTTTGGCTCGACTTTTGGTTGATGACAGCTTCAAGACTGTAGAGATGATTTTACTATAGGATAATACTATTAACAGGAATGGAAACAAGAGAATTAAGAGAGCACCTAGGAAAACCATCATCTCATTGATAAAGATATTCCCACAGGCCAGGTGAAGAACTGGGGGAATGTCACAAAAGAAGTGGTTGATTTGGTGGGAACCACAAAATGATAGAGAAAAGATCTGTGATGTCTGCCCTATCTGTACTGGGATTCCACTGATCCAGGAACCAATCACCAGTTGAGAACACAGCTTTTGGTTCATAACTAGAGGATAGTGCAGCGGGTTACAGATGGCAACATAACGGTCATAGGCCATCACAGCCAGCAAGAAGCACTCTGTGGCCCCCAGAGTAAGAGTGCAGCACATTTGTGTAGCACAGGCAATGAAAGAGATGGTCCTTTTCTGTGTTCCAAGGTTGAAGACCGTTCTGGGAAGAGTAATTGACACATAACATATCTCTAAAAAGGAAAAGTTACCAAGAAAAAAGTACATAGGGGTCTGAAGGGCAGAGTCTACCTTTGTGATTAATACAATGGTGCCATTGCCTAATAGGATGAAGCAATACATGGCAATCAACAGCCCAAAGAGAAACCACTGGAGATCAGGAACATCTGAAAATCCAAGAAGAACAAATTCCTTCAGATTGGTTAGATTTCCTTCTTGTGGTTTTTGTTGATGGTTCATCTGTGAAGCAGATTCAGTTAACATGGGTTTTTACTTTCCCTTTAGTGTAAGAAACTTTTATCCTAATATACAAAAATTAATTGAAAGAGGAATTATAAACATTTTCTGATAAAATTGAAAATTTACATGAAAAATATTTCTGCTAGTCTATGTCATTTTTTGGAAAATTAAGTCCATTGATGTTAAGAGATATTAAGGAATTGTACATACCAAGGCATTAGCGTAGTGTATTTCAAACATGCCTGCTATTATTTATTTATTTCTTCAAAGATTTTGTTAAAATTTTCAGTTTTTCTTTTAGCTTGTTTGAGAACTACAACATACTTTACTTATTTATTTCAAGGGTTCCTAGTTTTATGGTTAAAATTTTCAAAGTTTTTCTCTTAGCTTATCTGAGAACTGCAACATAATTTATTCCAAGGTTTCCTTTTGTTTTATGACTTAAAATTTGCAGATATTTCCCTAGTTTTTCAGTTCATATTTAAAAGCAATTTAAAAGTTACAGAAAAATGAATTATTATGCTTAAAAGATATATCTTTCTGAATTATATTAAGTAGGGGTTTTAGAACATTTCATTCATTTATACCAGTTTAGGAATCCATTTCTCATATGAATGTAAGTAGGAGGTCAATGGAGGAGAAGCAGGGCACTGTGTAGAGAGGGTAAGGGACAGTCTCCCTTAAACTCTCAGGACTCTGAGAACCATTGCAACTTTTTACTTAACCTGGAACCAAAAATTAATTAAGCATTTTAGCTTTACTTTTTAAAATATTTTTTATGATACAATAAGTTGAAAATGTAATAATTTTGACTAGAGCTTTATGGTTGTTCCTTATAGTAAATTTTCTTCATTAGCCTAGAATTTCATTCCAAAGCCTTCATAGACACCAAGGGCAGATGGTGGGATCGGGGCCTTGTGGAGGTTTAACCAGGAAGTTGGATATCATTTGAGATATATAAAATGGAATGATTAATGAAATAAAATAAAATAAAATAAAAAACTTTGATCATTTTTGTTTGTGAGAGCTAAATAAAGCAATATTAAAATATCAGTCACTCAAAGTGATTCTTGTCATGTTTTTCCACTTACCTAAACGTCTAGAAATTTAGTACCACTGGTTGTTATCTTCCAGGAATGTATCACCTTACTTATTAAAATTTTATCTAATGACCTTATTGATTTACTTTACTGAAAATAGTTTTCTTTCAAACATTTTATTCTGGCTCTGGACTTTGGTATGTTCAGAGGAAGTATCTTTATATAAAGACAAAGAGGTCCTATCCATGGAATCAATTGGTACCTTCTTAATCCTGGAGAGGATTCTTTGTAAGTTATTTCATCTGAGGTGATCTCTGACTCTTCATGTGCTCCTATTTGCCTTTCATCTCTTCAATACCATGCTTTGGACCTTGTCCAGAAAAAAAGTGTAGTAACAGAATTAGCAATATAGGACAAAGTCCTGCTAAAATGTTGTATATCTGAATTGTTTTTGATTTTCTACTACTATGTAACATGTATTCTAATGTGGCATAATTTATTAAGTTATTCAATGACTTATTCATTCTAAAATTTCTTAAGATTATAGTGTGAATCACATGTTTTAATACAGACAACCAAACCAAACCAAACCACGCTGGAGATAGTCATGGCACACATGTTCCTTTAAATGTTATCTATATTTGTTTTCAAATATAACCTTTGATTCTTCTACATTTGGAAATTGGCTTAGTCCAAATGAATTAATCAAACTTAGTCCAAAAGATATTCTATGAATCTCTCCCTTTGCTTGACATTTATTTTGGAAATGAGTGTCATCTCCCTAGAATGATAAAATCTTAAAAAAGATCATAAAGCCTTTCGGAAGGTGACATACCCAGGAATAGGTTTTTACATTTTTTCTTTCTTTTATCTTTCCTTAATATGGCTTAAATATAAGGGCTCCACACGAGAACCGTTTGGTGAAATTGTCTTTATGGTTAACTATGGTGTTTGTCACACAAATCTTTTGCGGGAGAGCGGGTTTAAAGTTTGAATAATAAATTGTGCCAGTAGAAGCTTTCACTGGCAATGATATATCAATAAATAATTTTTTAAATTGAGTTTCTGAAAAAGAACCTACCACATGAAACTGTCAGAGCACTGTAAATAACAAGGCATTACTGCAAAATACTAAGAATACTGTCACACACACACACAAAAAAAAAAAAACACAGCAGTTTTCAGAATATGCCATTCACACAAATGTAAAGCAGGACAAGGGAATGTTTCCTAGACATATATGAATTTGTAAGTATTTCTGCCTAGATATATACTAAGTAACAGATACACTGTGCTAAGAACCTCAGTGAAAATATGTGGCATAAAATGATGAAAATGTATCAGACAAATCTTAAGTAATATATCAGGGAAGGCTATGACTATTTTCCTACTATAATCTGATATTTCTTCAATTAACGGTCCACTGCTTCATTTGTTGCTAATTATTCTGATTTGAAATAATGTGGCTCTGGTTAAAGAAAATTGTTACTTTCAAGCAGATGATAATTAATATGGAGGAAAAAACAATAAAATTTTTTAACTTCATGCTTTTAAGTCTCAATGATTAATATAGTATATTCCTATAAAATATTTCCTGACTTTTTAAACTACAGTTTAAATTGTGTATTACAAACTCTATTTACTAAAATGACATTCAGACCACAGATATATCTTCTACTCCAGAGTAGAAGAAGCAACAAACAGTATACATTACTCTGTGTGCTCTACTCAAGTAGAATTCTTCTTTGTAGTAAATGCTTAATTTCTAATAGAATTTCAATAATAAAAATGATGTCACATTATTTCTATTTTAAGCCTCTCTTTTCAGAATAAATCCAAAGACTTAAAAGAATTTCTAACAGTATTCAAAGTCATGCAAAAGTCAGAAGTTCCATGATTCAGAGTGTATGTTCCTATTCATAAGGAGTATAAATGAATTAATGAATTTAAATTACTACATTGAAGTTAAAACAATTTTCATTATTTTAAAATATTCTTATTTCTATGATCTTTTTTAAAATAATTATTCTTTTAATTATTCAGTTTTATAAATCTATTGCATTGGTTGTTTAGTTCTTATCTTCCTATTAAAATATGATTAAACTGAACATAATAAATTTGCCACTTCTTTATATATCATTAAAATTGGCTACTTAAACTCTCTAAATTTACACTTAATAAAATTATCATAAGTACGGTTTTCTCTATTTTGAGGTATTTCAACATCTCTGCTTTCTATAACACAATATAAATTATATTTATATAATTAAACATTGCTAATTTTTAAATTAGTTTGTTTCCTACAATAAGTAGAATATTAAATGTAGAATTACAAAATATGGAATGACTTGATATCGATCTACAATGAATATCAGTATAGAATAACTCATTTACCTTTCTTCCAAAATTAATTTTGACTATTTGTTACCATAACTTAGACATGTTGTTTATTTTAAGTGGAACCATTTGGATCATTAAAGGTTTGCAATCTTCTGTTAAGTAATTTTGTTTTTGAAGACCATAAAGTAAATGTAGTTCTCTTATCCACAACCTATCTGTCTACAGATATAAATTTATACATCAGGGAATTTCTTTTATATTTACCTATTTGCCTATTTTATTTTTCCCAGATTGTATTTATTAAACTTGACCTATAAGTTGGCCCCCGGTGGAATAGCAAACACAGTGTGGTTTGTTTCCTAGACACTAACAGTTTACTGAGCAACACTAGGAGAGATAGTCCGAAATTTACACCTTGAAATTAATTATCTATTTTGGCAAATTGACAACTGTGATGTTCTCTATTATGAAGGCACTAGGTATTGTCTTGGTTCACAGTACACTGACTCTGTAAGCATGTATTTTATTTCTTTCTCCAGTCAGTATACTATAATGGATTCTGTGTCCTGTATCCACAGGAAGTCTGTGCTATAGTTTTTAAAAGAACAACAAAAACAAGCTTTCTTTAGGGGAAATGAAAATGTAGACTAAGTTCAGCTGCAATAATAAAAAATTCATGAAGAACAAAGTCTGAATATTCCAAGCTTCTGAGTTTTCCTGAGAATGACAATCACTCCTAACATTTAGAACTTAAGAATAGGGGAAACAATATAGTCAAAGTATATATTGCAAGACAAATAATTAAATAAAAATGAATTTATAAAATGATCTCACTGGGGATAAATTATTATGTAACACTGATTAATGTTATTCATTAAATAGTGACTTTAATAATTTTGATGATTATTAGAAAATGATTTCTCACAATACTTCCTATGTTCTTGTATTGAGAGCAAACAATATTTGGTTAAGTTCATTAGAAGTGGAGAAGGCATGAAAAATACATGGAAAGTATGAGAGGAACAAGCAGTGAGACTTCATGTAGGACCAAGGGTGGCATTGCTCAGGGTGAGAGTGAGATGCCAACCAAGAATAAGCTCTTTTAGATGTACACAGAAACCTTAGCTAGGTGAAGGATGAGATGAAAGTTTAAGTAAGGACCTAACCCCTCCAAAGATGGACAGAGAGAACTTCTGATGATAGAAAAGAGAATATCCTGCAAACCACACAAATATAAATGAAAACTATATGAAACACAGTAAGAGAAACTAATAACATATGGGAATTTTAAACAAAATAATTCAGAAAATCGAATAATTTTAAGGAAATAAATTAGATGTCATTAATAATTCAAATCATAGTAAACTTTATCTTAAATTATGTATAGTCGTCTTTAAAATGTAGAATTAAATTATCTAATATTTAATTTTTTAAATGTTTACTTATCTAGCTATACCTAAATTTTTATAAAACAAAATAAAACTTAAAATAAACTACAAAATAAAATAATTCTGCATGGAAAAAATAAACAAGTTTCGCATTATGTGAAACACTGTTGATAAATAAGAAAACAATTAAATTCATGACTCAAAGAGCTACTTCTCCTTAATAATAGATCGTTACATATAAAAGCAAAGTCCAAAATTAAACTAACATTTTTTTCTATCACAGAAAAGAAGGGGAAGTAATCCTGAAAGTGTTGGAACAGATACCTAACAGTATTAATTATATAAATCAGAACATTTAAGGACTTATCAATAACCTAAAACTTCTTATATTACTTCTATAAATTCTACATTAGGATACAAAGCTATTATGATTGAACCTAACTGAGTCAATTCTTAATCTGTACATAAATGCAAATCTTCTCAATATCAAGAGAGTTTTTTCTAATTTTGTAAAGTGAAACATCATATAAATGGCTGTCTATGACAATTATTTAAATATATTTTATCTTGCCTTCTCTTCTAAACCATAAGAGTAGCATGCCCTTCAATAGAAAACTGTTTTTGAAAATTCTAGTCTTTTACTATCATTTGCTTGGAGTCATTTTTATTAAAGTTATTAATTATTACATCTTTTAAAAGTAATTTCCCAATGTATTAGTTTACTTAGCTTCAATATGCAATAGCAGATGGTAACAAAATAATCAACTGCATTTTTTTCTATACTAAGAGCAAGGATTTATATTTCTATTATCTATATTATAACTATATATGTATACTTAAACTATGTGTTAAGCTGTTTATACAATCCTAGATATTTGTGATAGTGTTTGGGTTTGGTAGCTGCATGTGGGATAGATCCCCAGGTGGGGCAGTTTCTGGATGGCCTTACCTTCAGTCTCTACTCTACTCCTTGTCCCTGTATTTCCTTTACACAAGAGAAATTCTGCATTAAAATTTTTGACATAGGTAGGTGGCCCCATCCCTCAACCAGGGGACATACCTATCCTCTGGAAATTGTCTCTACAGGTTCTCTCTCCCCTTTGTTGGATATTTCAGCTAATGTTATCGCTGTTGAGTCTTGGGAGCCTCTTGCTTTCCTGAAATCTGAAATTTTCTGTTGGCAAACCCCAGTTCCCCATCCCCCATTATCTCACACCTGCGTTCAATTTCCTGACCCTCTGTATATCTAACTTGCCTCCTCCCACATTTGATCCTGACCCCCTCTTCCCCTTCCCTTCCTTCTATCCTTCCAATTCCCTCCTACCCTCTACCTCTTGTGATTATTTTATCTCTTCTTCTAAGTAGGATTGAAGCATCCACGTTTTGGTATTCCTTTTTCTTGAGCTTCATGTGGTCTGTGAATTGTATTTTGTGTATTCTGAGCTTTTGGGCTAATATCCACTTATGACTGAGTACATGCCATGTATGTTCTTTTGTGATTTGGTTACCTCACTCAGAATTATATTTTCTAGTTCCATCCATTTGCCTGTGAATTTCATGAAGTTATTGTTTTTAATAGCTAAGACGTACTCCATCATATAGCATATTTTCTGTATTCATTCTTCCTTTTTGGGACATCTAGGTTGTTTAAAGCTTTTGGCTATTAAAAATAAGGCCTAATTTTATTTAATTAGAATGAAGAATATCATCTATATAACTGTCATTTATAGGACATCTTAGGAGTGGCTCAATAGAGCTATTAGACCAGCAATGTAGATAGCTAAGGGCTCCATATGGTCCTGTTTGGGTTGTCCTTGGAAGCTGAAACTAGATAAATAAGCTTGTCAGGCATATTCTTCAGATAAAATCATTTTCTTGCAGAGCATTTATGTATAAGGAAGTTACTTCTTGGATTTTTCTATATTAAGATACTACAGCAAAAATGATCTATTTTTATTTTATTACTAAAATTTCTTTGAAGGCATTACTGACATCTTTAGCAAAAACTGCATTTTATTTCATCCTAAAATTAAAAAATAGCACTACATTTTTTAAATATATTTTCTATATTTTTTTATCAACTCAAGCAAATCAACTCAAGCAAATCAGTAGCCTTCCTATACTTAAACGATAAGCAGGCTGAGAAAGAAATAAGAGAAAAGATACCCTTCATGATAGCCAAAACAATATAAAGTATCTTGGTGTGACTCTCACCAAACACGTAAAAGATCTGTATGACAAAACTACAATTCTCTGAAGAAAGAAATTGAAGAAGACCTCAGAAGATGGAAAATCTTCAATGCTCATAGATTGGCAAGATTAATATAGTAAATATGACCATCTTGCCAAAAGCAATGTACAGATTCAATGCAATACCCATCAAAATCCCAACTCAATTCTTCATAGAGTTAGAAAGAGCAATTCAAAAATTCATCTGGAATAACAGAAAACTCAGGATAGCTAAAACTATTCTCAAGAGTAAAAGAACTTCTAGAGGAATCAGTATACCATAACTCAAGCTGTACTCCTGAATTTCCTTAAGTGATTTTTGTGTTTCCTTTGTAAGGGCTTCTACCTGCTGATTCATGTTCTCCTGTACTTCTTTAAGAGATTTATCTATGTCCTTCGTGAAATCCTCTAACAGCATCATGAGATGTGATTTTAAATCCCAATCTTGCCTTTCTGGTGTGTTGGGGTATCCAGGACTTGGTGCTCTTGGAGAGTTGGGTTCAGATGGTGCCATATTGCCTTGATATCTGTTAGTAATGTTCCTACATTTGCCTTTTGCCATCTGGTTGCTGTTACTGGCTGATGCTTGAACTACCTGTGTGCCTGCAAGGCTATTTCCGCACTCCAGGATGACCTGGTTTCCACTGGCACATATTGCTGAGGGACTGCCCTGCTCCTGGGTGCTGTTGGAGCCCTGATGTGCCTTGCCCCAAGTAATGTTATACTAGAGATATCTCTGTTTACCTGGAGTTCCTGTCTGGTCTATCACCAGAGTAAAGATAGCAGAGGCTACAGTGATCCCTCCAGACATGAGTCACCTTTGTGCTCAGGAATGGAGACAATGCTGGGAGATCATTCTTTCCTGGAGGGCCGTGCACAGAAGGCTTTGGAGCTGCCTGGCACCCTGGTGCAAATGGTGACCTTAAGACTCCTGTCCCAGCTCCTCCACTGATTGAATGCCCTGTGCACTCATAGCTGTCCCCCTACAGAGAGATATTGGAGAGAAGGTGTAGATCTCACCTCTGTACCCAGAAGGGGAGACCCTGCTGGGAGATTACTCTCCTGGCGAGCCATGCACAGAAGGCTCTGCAGCCTCCTGGCTCCCTGGTGCAAATGGCAGCCTGGAAGACTCCTGTCCCCAAGGATCTCTTAAGATAGATCATAAAGTAATATACCTAATTTCTGTAGATTCACTACTGCTCCTATTCATACCATGTGTGTTCTTTTGTGATTGAGTTACCTCACTAAGAATGATATTTTCCAGAAGTGGGAGGGTGTTGACTGGGAAACAGGGGGAGGGAAGAAGACTAATGGGACTTTTGAGGAGAGGGGAACTGGGAAAGGGGAAATCATTGGGAATGTAAATAACAAAATATAGAAAATAAAAAAAATAAACATGACCATATCTTTTGAAAAAAAAAAAGAAAAGAGAAATGGGACATGTAATTTAGATACATAAGCCATCATGTTGCTTGAAGTATCTCATATTCAATAGCAGTTGTAATATTTTTACTTTAGTGTATTCATTAATATTTTATATGATACCAAATTATTATTTGTAGAGGAATTTTAGTGCAGCACATGAAGCTACTCTGGTGAGGGATCACACACATTTAATCCCTATGTCTGTCATACACCCACACCCATAGAGAACTCTTGAAGTAAGGTTAGTTAGTAGAAGGAAGCAGTCATGTTTCAAAGTTGTATCTAACTGAAGAACAGACAAAGTGATGAATCAGAGAAATATTTGACAGAATAAGTAGAGATACAAAATGCTCAACTCTCATGAGCTCAACCTATTAAAGAAAAGCTGTTAAAGGGCCATGAGAGCAGAGATACTCAGTCAGTTGAGTTCTCTGCAATGGAGTTCAGTTTAGTCAGTTGGTAGTCAGTACAGTACTGCAGTGCAGTGGAGTTCAGTTTGTTTATGAGTTCATGTAGTTCAGAGCAATTCAGCAGAGGCAGTTAAAGCCAGAGAATAAGGAGACAGAAAATCAGATTAAATTACCAGAGTTAGTTGGGTGCTAAGCAGAGCAATTCAGTGAGAAACTGAGTGAAGTTAGATGGAATCAGTCAGCTTGGACAGGAGTATGATCCAGAGCAGCTGAGTTGAACTCACCAGTCAGGGTTCATAAAGAACTAGAAAACATGAGCTCTTTTAGTAGTAAGCCTCTGAGAAGACAGTTAAAATAGATTAATAAAAGTTACTTTTACAATTATCAAAATTTATATTCAAACTATTATATAATGATAATAAACATATTCATGTTTTAGAAAGAGGCTTTATTTATGTGTGTATGTATGCATGTATGTGGTGCCATAGAGGCCAGAAAAGGACACTTGAGATTCTGGAGCTGGAGATGCAGGTGATTGTGAGAAACCTCATGTGAGTTAGTCAAATAAATACCTATAATCTTGAAGAGCAACAAGAACTGTTAGCTGCTAATGCAGCTCCTCAACTTCTGAAAAACTTCCACAAATTAATAATAGTAGTTATCATTAATATAAGAGTAATAAAAAAATTAGAAGAACAAATGTAAAAGAAGTCATTGAACTTTAAATTTCCCCAAATTATTTAAAGGGATAAAATGCATAAAACAAGCTGGAAAAGATAATTGATCTAGTCTACATAAAAATATTAGAGATTTGATGAATTTAGCATTATTGGTTATGAGTTACATGGAGTAGATAAACTAGAGAATCCCATGACAGAAAATACTTTCCAATATAAAAAGTAATATTTACATTTAGGACAATTACAGGGCAAAGAAGTATTAGATATTTATAATATTTATATTATACTATACATACAGTATAGTATATATATGACTACTACATTATATATATTTTGTGGTATAATATATATTATAAAATAATACAATAAAGATTATTTCATGACAAATGGGACCTCATAAAATTACAAAGTTTCTGTGAGGCAAAAGACACTGTCAAAAGGACAAATTGGCAACCAACTAACTGGGAAATGATCTTTACCAACCCTACTTCCGACAGAGGGCTAATATCCAATATATACAAAGAACTCAAGAAGTTAGACTCCAGAGAGCCAAATAACCCTATTTAAAAATGGGGTACAGAGCTAAACAAATAGTTCTCACCTGAAGAATATCTAATGGCTGAGAAGCACCTAAAGAGATGTTCATCATCCTTAGTCATTAGGGAAATATAAATCAAAACAACCCTGAGATTCCATCTCACACCAGTCAGAATGGCTAAGATCAAAACACAGAATACAGCAGTTGTTGGCGAGGATGTGGAGAAAGAGGAACACTCCTCCACTGCTGGTGGGATTGCAAGCAGGTACAACCACTGTGTAAAGCAATCGGGTGGTTCCTCAGAAAACTGGGCATGACACTCCCGGGGTATCCGGCTATACCACTCCTGGGTATATACCCAGAGGCTTTACTTGCATGCAATAAGGACACATGCTCCACTATGTAAATTGCAGTCTTATTTATAATAGTTAGAAGCTGGAAAGAACCCAGATGTCCCTCAACGGAGCAATGGATTCAGAAGATGTGGTATATTTACAGAATGTAATACTACTCTGCAATTAAAAACAATGAACTAACGAAATTCCTAGGCAAATGGTCAGAACTGGAAAATATCATCCTAAGTGGGGTAACCCAATCACAAAAGAACACACATGGTATGCAGTCACTGATAAGGGGATATTAACCCAAAATCTTGGAATACCCTAGACACAATTCGCATAACAATAGAATTCTAAGAAGATGGAAGGAGAGACTCCTGGTCCTGGAAAGACTGGATGTAGGGGAATGCCAGGACAGAGAAGGGAGAGGGGGTTGAATGGGTCAAAGAGGGAGGGAATTAGGCTTAAGGGACTTTCAGGGAGGGAGGAAATGGGAAAGGGGAAATCATTTGGAATGTAAATAAAAAAACTTAGAAAATAAAAAAAATAAATAAATAAAAAATAAAGGTTATTTCACATAATTTTGTAACAATAAATAAGATATTTATATGATATAGATTTCTTTTTTATTTTATATTTTATTGAAAAAGGAATTAAATTCCTTTTATGATAAATTTAAACATTTACATGGAAAATGTTTCTGACAAAATTGAAGAAGCATATAGAAAAACACATTGAGATTGACAATTTTCATGAAACATTAAAGAGTAAAATGGTAGATATAAAAAACATTGCTAAATTAATTGAAAAAGGAAATAGAAACATTTTATGATAGAATTGATTATTTACAAGGGTAATACTTCTAGTAAAATTGTAGAAAAATATAAATCATATTAAAATTGAAGATTATCATGGAAAATTAGAGTTAAAATGATAGGCATAAAAATATTTCTAAGTTGATTGAAAGTGAAATTATAAACATTTTCTGATAAAATTGAAGATATGGAAGGAAAATATTTCTGATAAAATTCAAGAAGTATATTGAAAAACACATTAAGATTGACTATTTCATGGAAAATATACAGAAAAAAATGGTAGGAATAAAAATATTCCTAAGTTGATTGAAAGAATTATAAATATTTTCTGATAAAATTGAAGATATGCAAGGAAAATATTTCTGATAAAATTCAAGAAGTATATTGAAAAACACATTAAGATTGACTATTTCATGGAAAATATACAGATAAAATGGTAGGCATAAAAATATTTCTAAGTTGATTGAAAGTGGAATTATAAATATTTTCTGATAAAATTGAAGATTTACATGGAAAATATCTCTGATAAAATTGGTGAAATATGTAGAAAAACACGTTAAGTTTGACAATTTCATGGAAAAATTATACAGATAATATTTTAAAATGGAAGATTATCATGGAAAATTAATGAAGCCTTATTTTAAAAGTAATAAATAATTTATATAATCTTATTGACTCTTAGAGAGAATGCCTTTGTAATAAGTTAGAACATGGTTGTGCAAGTATTTTTTAAGACAACTTCCCATTACAGCTCTCAGGTTGAAGAGATTGACTCATAAATTGTCAGGCTTTCTGAAACAACAAATGCCAAACCCTACCTTTGGCATCACTTCCTGTGGTCCTTTGTAGTTCTCTATTAGTAACTAACTTCTTTGGACTTTTTTTTGTGAATTGCACACCCAATAACACTCATCTTCCAGTCCCTCCATATCTTCCCTTCACCATTGCAAACTCCATCTTCAATGGAAACAACCAAAGAAACTGAAAAACAAAAACAAACAAAAGCATCTCATCTTCTGGGAAGCGGCAATATGTCCCACAGTACACCCTTTTGTTTGCTCACACACCTAATTACGTGCAAATCTACATTTCATTGAGTCATTGTTCTGAGTCCTCTGGCTTCTGCTGCACCACCAATAGTGAATCTCTACTAGTATTTCTCTCATATATCATTTTGTTGTCCTGTGTCATGGGAATACTGTTTCTTTGGTTTTGCAGTACCAGCCTCATCATCCATTCTAGCAGTTAATAGATGGGGTCTTGTTTAGATGGGCCACCTCAAAGCCTTGATCTGGTCGTGGCTGGTAGATGTTTTGATCACATTACTAGCTCTACCACCTTCAAGACACAGGGCCTTAACTCCCGTGCTGCCTAGGTGAGGGGCCAGAAAATTTGTGCTGCCTATGTAAGGTGGAAAGCCAGCTCTCCCACAGCCCTAAGCATGGGGGCGGGGGCGGGGGGAAGGGAAGAACCAGTTTATCTCAGCCATGTTGATATCTGATATCAACATGGAGCCAGGTTGCAGCCCAGACCACAGGTGTTCACATGGCCTTTGATAATAATGTGGACCATGGTCGGAAATTAACATAGTTTTCTCCTAGAGCGGTGTTAATGACCCAGATGTGGCCCTTCACAGCAGCATGGAAGGATGGTCTCAGATGATGGCACATGGTACTCACATTAGACTGCTCTGCACAACCTCTGTTCATGATGCAGAAACCATTTCTCTCTTCTTTCTTTCTCATCTCTCCAGCACACACTTATTCACCTTAGCGAGGCTTCCCTGTCCCAGCTGACACTAGAAGGTCTCTGAATATCTTCCGCCTGATTTTTTTCTAGTTTTATTTGCTTCATGCTGTTAATCAATGTACTACATTTTAGTAATACCTGGTACTGCTTTGTGTGAAATTATTGGTGATTTATTCATTATTCACTTTGATATCACCTGGGGTAGACTTTGTAACATTTGTTATTTGGGCTATTCACCCATATTTCTGCTGCCTTTAGTCATAAAAGCACCAACGCATGTTGACCTCCAGTTGAGCCAGCACCATTTGTTGAAAAGGCTATCTTTTTTCCACTGGGTGGTTTTAGCTCCTTTGTCAAAGATCAAGTGACCATAGGAGTGTGGATTCATTTCTGGGTCTTCAATTCTGTTCCATTGATCTACATGCCTGTCACTGTATCAATACCATGCAGTTTTTAACACTATTGCTCTGTAGTACAGCTTGAGGTCCTGGATACTAATTCCCCCAGAGGTTCTTTTACTCTTGAGAATAGTTTTAGCTATTCTGGGTTTTCTGTTATTCCAGATGAATTTTTGAATTGCTCTTTCTAACTCTATGAAGAATTGAGTTGGGATTTTGATGGGGAATGCATTGAATCTGTATATTACTTTTGGCAAGATGGTGATTTTTACTATATTAATTCTGCCAATCCATGAGCATGGCAGATTTTTCCATCTTCTGAGGTCTTCTTCAATTTCTTTCTTCAGAGACTTGAAGTTCTTGTCGTACAGATCTTTCACTTGTTTGGTTAGAGTCACGCCAAGATAATTTATATGGTTTGTGGCTATCGTGAAGGGTATCATTTCCCTTACTTCTTTCTCAGCCTGTTTGTCCTTTGAGTATAGGAAGGTTACTGACTTGCTTGAGTTGACTTTATATCTGTCCACTTTGCTGAAGTCGTTTATCAACTGTAGGAGTTCTCTGGTGGAGTTCTTTGGGTCGCTTAAGTATACTATCATATCGTCTGCAAATAGTGATAGTTTGACTTCTTCCTTTCCAATTTGTATCCCTTTGACCTCTTTTTGTTGTCTAATTGCTCTAGCTAGAATTTCAAGTACTATATTGAAAAGATATGGAGAGAGAGGGCAGCCTTGTCTAGTCCTTGATTTTAGTGTGATTACTTCAAGTTTCTTTCCATTTAGGTTGATGCTGGCTACCTGTTTGCTGTAAATTGCTTTTACTATGTTTAGATATGGGCCTCGAATTCCTGATCTTTCCAAGACCTTTAGCATGAAAGGATGCTGAATTTTGTCAAATGCTTTCTCAGCATCTAATGAGATGACCATGTGTTTTTTTCTTTGAGATTGTTTATATACTGGATTACATTGATGGATTTCCTTATATTGAACCATCCCTGCATCCCTGGGATGAAGCCTACTTGATCATAGTGAATGATCGTTTTGATGTGTTCTTGGATGCAGAAGAATGCAAATTGACCCATTCTTATCTCCTTGCACTAAGCTCAATTCCAAGTGGATCAAGGACCTCCACATAAAACCAGACACACTGAAACTAATAGAAAGGAAACTAGGGAAGAACCTTGAACATATGGGCACAGGGGAGAATTTCCTGAACAGAACTCCAATAGCTTATGCTCTAAGATCAAGAATAGACAAATGGGACCTCATTAAATTACAAAGTTTTTGCAAGGCAAAAGACACTGTCAAAAAGACAAAGTGGCAACCAACTAACTGGGAAATGATCTTTACCAACCCTACATCCGACAGAGGGCTAATATCCAATATATACAAAGAACTCAAGAAGGTAAACTCCAGAGAGGCAAGTAACCCTATTAAAAAATGGGGTACAGAGCTAAACAAAGAGTTCTTACCTGAAGACTATCTAATGGCCGAAAAGCACCTAAAGAGATGTTCATCATCCTTAGTCATTAGGGAAATGCAAATCAAAACAACCCTGAGATTCCATCTCACACCAGTCAGAATGGCTAAGATCAAAAACACAGGAGACAGCAGTTGTTGGCGAGGATGTGGAGAAAGAGGAACACTCCTCCACTGCTGGTGGGATTGCAAGCTGGTAAAACCACTCTGGAAAGCAGTCTGGCGGTTCCTCAGAAAACTGGGCATGACACTCCCGGAGGACCCAGCTATACCACTCCTGAGCATATACCCAGAGGCTTTACCTGCATGCAATAAGGACACATGCTCCACTATGTTCATAGCAGCCTTTTGTATAATAGCCAGAAGCTGGAAAGAAGCCAGATGTCCCTCAACGGAGGAATGGATTCAGAAGATGTGGTATATTTACACAATGGAATACTACTATGCAATTAAAAACAATGAATTTACGAAATTCCTAGGCAAATGGTCAGAACTTGAAAATATCATCCTTAGTGAGGTAACCCAATCACAAAAGAACACACTAGGTATGCAGTCACTGACAAGGGGGTATTAACCCAGAATCTCGGAATACCCTAGACACGATTCACATATTAATAGATTTCTAAGAAGATGGAAGGAGAGACCCCTGGTCATGGAAAGACTGGATGTATGGGAACGCCAGGACATAGAAGCGAGAGGGGGGGTGAATGGGGAAAAGAGGGAGGGAAGGGGGATTATGGGACTTTCGGGGAGGGAGGAAATGGGAAAGGGGAAATGATTTTGAATGTACATAAAAAAAACTTAGAAAATAAAATTAAAAAAAAAAAAGCACCAACGCATTGTGTTCTCCAGTCTAACTTAGGAATCTACAAATAAATTGGTTTAGAACTGACTGATTTCATGGAGTGACAAAACTTTTTCAAAGCACAGACAAATTTCACAATGAGTTGGATACCTAAATCTCGCTGATAGGCCATCATGTGTCTGAATTTACTTCATCTCTATTCAAATTATATTTTAGGTAAAAATAAATTACTAAAAATTCAAGTTTAATTCCATAAATAAAAAGATGGAAATATCATTAAAAAAGTCCCTGAAAAATATCAGAGATTACACCTATAGAGTGTTTGAAAAATGTCAGTCTAAACAAAGACACACAAATAGACAAGGTAACATAGAAGGGGACAACCTCATGGAGCTTCATGCATAGACAAAGGGTTAACTCAGGGATGCTAAAAGCATAAGTAGTTGTCTCCTTGGATGAAGGGTAATCACATTATTTTCTAATACCATATGGACAGTCCTGAAATTGTACAAGTAAGTTTATATGAACTGAACAACTTGCACATATGTATTCATATATGATATACATGAATCTGATGTGTATGTATATGATGACAAAAGAAATAGAAGGTATGAATTAGAATAATCGGCATATATAGGAATGGATGGAGGGAGGAAAGCAGTGAGTGCTTAGGAGGGAACATGATGTAAATATATCCTAATTTCAAAAAAAAATATTTAAAATGAATGTTAATGATATCTTCATTTACAATGAATGCAGACTTACTAATTGCTTTAAATTTTTTCAAAGACTTATTTATTTATTAATTATATGTAAGTACACTGTAGCTGTCTTTAGACACACCAGAAGAGGTGTTGGATCTCATTATGGATGTTTGTGAGCCACCATGTGGTTGCTGGGATTTGAACTCAGGACTCCAGAAGAGTCAGTGCTCTTAACTGCTCAACCATCTCTCCAGCCCCGTACTAATTGCTTTTATTTAAACCATTTATAACAGTGGAAACAAGAAACAAACTCATGTAGCCATTTTAATATCTGACAAATAGACTTCAAACCAAAATTAATCGGAAATTATATATTGTAAGATATGTGTTAATCAAAAGAAATTCAAACGAATTTATTCTAACCCTAACCATCTATGCAAGATAAACAGGCCACCCAGATTCACTACTACAGGTATAATTACATAATGACCTTATTACTCCGATAGTAGTGATCTCAATACTCCACACTTGCCAATATGCAAATCACCCAGATGAAACTTGGGAAATGTTGGAGACAAATGATCTCATAAGCCAAGCATACTTAAATGGTAATTACAGAACATTTACCTAAACATAAAAGAAAATAACATCCTCACAGCACATCATGATATCATGGGACTTTTTCTGAAACAATTTGTATGTGTGTCTCTCTGTCTCTCTCTGTCTCTCTGTGTCTGTGTCTGTCTCTCTGTGCGTGTGTGTGTATGTGTGTGTTTGTTTGTGCATTTGTGAGAACATGTTTCCTCTAGCACATGTCTGGAGATAAGAGGACTAATTGAAAGGGTAGATTCTCTTCTGTCATAATTTGTGTTCTAGGATAAGATACAAATCAACAGATTTGAAAGAAAGAGTCTTCATACACGTAATAATCTTAGAGAAACAAGATATCCAATTGAAACTAATTTTACTATGTAATAAAATCATTCAAACTAAATGTGGAAATGAAATATATATATGATTTTCCATAGTTAATTATAATATGTGTTAAAATAGTCAACTGTATTAAATATTTTGTTTGGAGAATGATGTTTCACAATAAATATGTATATAAAATTGAAGCATCTTTAATTTACTAATATATGTTACTTAACATAACTAAGTGATATGTCCCGCAACATCACATATAAATTTTATTTTCTAGTACTCACATATTGAAAAAGGTAAGATGCATAATTATATTTCTGCAAACAGACACATACAAAGGTATATCTCTAATATAAGTCATATTATATTTTCACAAATTGTTTGCATAAGAATTTTTTCAGTGCTATTGTGACATCCCTATTTCGTAGAGTGTATACCACAGGATTAATTGTAGGAGTCACAACAGTATAGAAAAGAGAAAGCACTTTATCTGTCTCACCTGAATGACTAGTATTGGACCTGAAATATGTAATCATAGCTGATCCAAAAAATAATATCACAACTGCAAGATGAGAAGAACAAGTAGAGAAGGCTTTGGCCCGACTTTTGGTTGATGACAGCTTCAAGACTGTAGAGATGATTTTACTATAGGATAATACTATTAACAGGAATGGAAACAAGAGAATTAAGAGAGCACCTAGGAAAACCATTATCTCATTGATAAAGATATTCCCACAGGCCAGGTGAAGAACTGGGGGAATGTCACAAAAGAAGTGGTTGATTTGGTGGGAACCACAAAATGATAGAGAAAAGATCTGTGATGTCTGTCCTATCTGTAATGGGATTCCACTGACCCAGGAACCAATCACCAGTTGAGAACACAGCTTTTGGTTCATAACTAGAGGATAGTGCAGCGGGTTACAGATGGCAACATAACGGTCATAGGCCATGACAGCCAGCAAGAAGCACTCTGTGGCCCCCAGGGTAAGAGTGCAGCACATTTGTGTAGCACAGGCAATGAAAGAGATGGTCCTTTTCTGTGTTCCAAGGTTGAAGACCGTTCTGGGAAGAGTAATTGACACATAACATATCTCTAAAAAGGAAAAGTTACCAAGAAAAAAGTACATAGGGGTCTGAAGGGCAGAGTCTACCTTTGTGATTAATACAATGGTGCCATTGCCTAATAGGATGAAGCAATACATGGCAATCAACAGCCCAAAGAGAAACCACTGGAGATCAGGAACATCTGAAAATCCAAGAAGAACAAATTCCTTCAGATTGGTTAGATTTCCTTCTTGTGGTTTTTGTTGATGGTTCATCTGTGAAGCAGATTCAGTCAACATGGGCTCTTTATTTCATTTTAGTGTAAGAAACTTTAATCCTAATATACAAAAATTAATTGAAAGAGGAATTATAAACATTTTCTGATAAATTAGAAGATTTACATGAAAAATATTTCTGTTAGTCTATGTCTTTTTGTTGGGAAATTAACACCATTTATGTTAAGAGATATTAAGGAATTGTACATACCAAGGCAATTAGCATAGTGTATTTCAAACATGCATGCTATTACTTATTTCTTCAACGATTTTGTTAAAATTTTCAGTTTTTCTTTTAGCTTGTTTGAGATCTACAACATATTTTACTTATTTATTTCAAGGGTTCCTAGTTTTATGGTTAAAATTTTCAAAGTTTTTCTCTTAGCTTATCTGAGAACTGCAACATAATTTATTCCAAGGTTTCCTTTTGTTTTATGACTTAAAATTTGCAGATATTTCCCTAGTTTTTCAGTTCATACTTAAAAGCAATTTAAATATCATAGAAAAATGAATTATTATGGTTAAAAAATGTATCTTTCTGAATTATATTAAGTAGGGATTTTAGGACATTTCATTCATTTACACCAGTTTAGGAATCCATTTCTCATCTGAATGTAAGTAGGAGATCAATGGAGGAGAAACAGGGCACTGTGTGTAGAGTGCAAGGTACAGACTCCCTTAAACTATCAGGACTCTGTAAACCATCTCAACTTTTTACTTAACCTGTATCCAAAAATTTAGTTAAGCATTTTATCTTTACTTTTTAAAAGAATTTTTATAATAGAATAAGTTGAAATGTAATAATTTTGACTAGAGCTTTATTGTTGTTCTTTATTAAATTTTCTTCATTAGTCTAGAATTTCTTTCCAAATGCATCATAGACACCAAGGGCAGATGGTGGGATGGGGGCTTTGTGGAGGAGTAACCAGGAAGTAGTATATCTTTTGAGATGTATAGAATGGAATGATTAATGAAGTAAAATAAAATAAAATGAAGTGAAATAAAATAAAAATCTTTGATCATTTTTCTTTGTGAGAGCTAAATAAAGCAATATTAAAATATTGTTTAGTCACTCAAAATAATTCTGGTCATATTTTTCTACTTATCTAAACTTCTAGAAATTTTGTACCAGTGGGTTGTTATCTTCCAGGAATGTACCACCTTACTTATTAAAATTTTATTTAATGATCTTATTGATTTACTTTACTGAAAATAGTTTTCTTTCAAACATTTTATTCTGGCTCAGGACTTTTGTATCTTCAGAGGAAGTATTTTTATATAAAGACAAAGAGGTCCTATCCATGGAATCAATTGGTACCTTCTTAATCCTGGAGAGGATGCTTTGTAAGATATTTCATCTGAGGTGATCTCTGACTCTTCATGTGCTCCTATTTGCCTTTCATCTCTTCAATACCATGCTTTGGACCTTGTCCAGAAAAAAAGTGTAGTAACAGAATTAGCATTATAGGACAAAGTCCTGCTAAAATGTTGTATATCTGAATTGTTTTTAATTTTCTTCTACTATGTAACATGTATTCTAATGTGGCATAATTTATTAAGTTTTCCAATGACTTACTCATTCTAAAATTACTTAAGATTATAGTGTGAATCACATGTTTTAATACAGACAACCAAACCAAACCAAAACACGCTGAAGATATTCATGGCACATGTTTCTTCAAATGTTATCTATATTGTTTTTTTCAATTATTACTTATGATTATTCTACATTTTGAAATTGGCTTAGTCCAAATGATTTAATCAAAACTTATTTCAAACGATAAATTATGAATCTCTCCCTTCGCTTGACATTTATTTTGGAAATGAGTGTCCTCTCCCTAGAATGATAAAATCTTAAAGAAGGTCATAAAGCCTTTCGGAAGGTGACATACCCAGGAATAGGTTTTTACATTTTTTCTTTCTTTTACATTTCCTTAATTTGGCTCAAATATCAGGACTCCACACGTGAACATTCTGGGGTGATTATCTTAACTATGGCATTTGTCACACAAATCTTTTGCGGGAGAGCGGGTTTAAAGTTTGAATAATAAATTGTGCCAGTAGAAGCTTTCACTGGCAATGATATATCAATAAATAATTTTTTAAATTGAGTTTCTGAAAAAGAACCTACCACATGAAACTATGTCAGAGCACTGTAAATAACAAGGCATTGCTACAAAATACTGAGAATATTGTCACAAAAAAAGCAAAGCAGACTTCATAATATGCCATTTAGACAAATGTAAAGCAGGACAAAGGAATGTTCCCTAGACATATATAAATTTGCAAGAATTTCTGCCTAGATATATACTAAGTAACAGATACACTGTGCTAAGAACCTCAGTGAAAATATGTCGCATAGTATAATGAAAATATATCACACAAATCTTAAGTGATATGTCAGAGAAGGCTATGACTATTTTCCTATTATAGTCTGATATTTCTTCAATTAATGCTCCATTGCTTCATTTGTTGCTAATTATTCTGATTTGAAATAATGTGGCTCTGGTTAAAGACAATTTTTACTTTCAAGCAGAAGATGATAATATGGAGGAAAAATTAATAAAATATTTTATCTTCATGGTTTTAAGTCTCAATGATTAATATAGCATATTCCTATAAAATATTTCCTGACTTTTTAAAATACAGTTTAAAGTTGAGTATTACAAATTCTATTCACTAAAGTGACATTCAGACCACAGATATATCTTCTACTCCAGAGGAGAAGAAGCTTCAAACAGTATAAATTATTCCGTGTGCTCTACTCAAGTAGAATTCTTCTCTGTAGTAAATGCTTAATTTCTAATAGAACTACAATAATAAAAATGATGCCACATTATTTCTATTTTAAGCCTCTCTTTTTAGAATAAATCCAATGACTTAATAGAATTTCTAACAGTATTCAAAGTCATCCAAAATTCAGAAGTTCCATTTTTCAGAGTATATTTTGCTATGCATAAGGAGTATAAATGCATTAATGAATTTAAATTAGTACATTGAATTTAAAATAATTTCATTATTTTAAAACATTCTTATTTCTATGATCTTTTTTAAAAATAATTATTCTTTTAATTATTCAGTTTCATAAATCTATTCCATTGGTTGTTTAGTACTTAGCTTCCTATTAAAATATGATTAAACTGAACAAAGAAATTTGCCTCTTCTTTATATATCATTAAAATTGGCTACTTGAAGTCTCTAAATTTACACTTAATAAAATTATCATAAGTATGGTTTTCTCTATTTTGAGGTATTTCAACATCTTTGTTTCTATAACACCATAAAAATTATATTTATGTAATTAAACATTGTTAATTTTTAAATTAGTTTGTTTCCTACAATAAGTAGATTATTAAATGTAGAATTCCAAAGTATGGAATGACAATATTGATCTACAATGAATATCAGAATAGAATAACTCATATTTACCTTTCATACAAAATTAATTTTGACTATTTGTTGCCATAATTTAGTCATTTCGTTTATTTTAAGTGGAACCATTTGGATCATCAAAGGTTTGTAATCTTCTGTTAAGTAATTTTGTTTCTGAACACCAAAAAGTAAATGTAGCTCTGTTATCCACGAGCTATCTGTCTATAGATATATATTTATACATCAGGGAATTTCTTTTATATTTACCTATTTGCCTATTTTATTTTTCCCAGATTGTATTTACTAAAACTTGACCTATAAGTTGGCCCCCAGTGGAATTGCAAACACAGTGTGGTTTATTTCTTAGACACTGACAGTTTACTGAGCAACACTAGGAGAGAAAGTCCAAAATTTACACCTTGACATTAATTATCTATTTTGGCAAACTGACAACTGTGATATTCTCCATTATGAAGGCACTGGGTATTGTCTTGGTTCACAGTACACTGACTCTGTAAGCATGTATTTTATTTCTTTCTCCAGTCAGTATACTATAATGGATTCTGTGTCCTGTATCCACAGGAACTCTGTGCTATAGTTTTTAAAAGAACAACAAAAGCAAACTTTCTTTAGGGGAAATGAAAATGTAGACTAAGTTAGCTGCAATAATAAAAAGTTTATGAAGAACAAAGTCTGTATATTCCAAGCTTCTGATCTTTCCTGAGAATGACAATCACTCCTAACATTTAGAACTTAAGAATAGGGGATACTATATAGTCAAAGTATATTGCAAGACAAATAATTAAATAAAAATGAATTTATAAAATTATCTCACCGAGGATAAAGTATTATGTAACACTGATTATTCATTAAATAATGACTTTAATAATTCTGATGATTATCAGAAAATGATTTCTGATAGTACCTCCTATGTTTTAGTATTGAGAGCAAACACTATTTGGTTAAGTTCATTAGAAGTGGAGAAGGCATGAAAAATACATAGAAAGTGTGAGAGGAACAAGCAGTGAGACCTCATGTAGGACCAAGGGTGGCATTTCTCAGGGTGAGAGTGAGATGCCAATCAAGAATAAGCTCTTTTAAATGTACACAGAAACCTTAGCTAGGTGAAGGATGAGATGAAAGTTTAGGTAAGGACCTAATCCCTCCAAAGAATGGACAGAGAGAACTTCTGATGATAGAAAAGAGAATATCCTGCAAACCACACAAATATAAATGAAAATTATATGAAACACAGTAAGAGAAATTAATAACATGTGGAAACTTTAAACAAAATAATTCAGAAAATCGAATAATTTTAAGGAAATAAATTAGATGTCATTAATAATTCAAATAATAGTAAACTTCATCTTAAATTATATATAGCAGTCTTTACAATGTAGAATTAAATTATCTAATCTTTTATTTTTTAAATGTTTACTAATCTAGCTATACCTAAATTTTTATAAAACAAAATAAAACTTAAAAGAAAATACAAAATGAAATAATTCTACATGGAAAAAATAAACAAGTTTTGCATTATGTGAAACACTGTTGATAAATAAGAAAACAATTAAATTCATGACTCAAAGAGCTACTTCTCCTTAATAATAGATCATTACATATAAAAGCAAAGTCCAAAATTAAACTAACATTTTTTTTTATCACAGAAAAGAAGGGGAAGTAATCCTGTAAGTGTTGGAACAGATACCTAAAAATATTAATTATATAAATCAGAACATTTAAGGATTTATCAATAACCTAAAACTTCTTATATTACTTCTCTAAATTCTATATTAGGATACAAAGCTATTATGATTGAACCTAAGTGAGTCAATTCTTAATGTGTACATAAATGCAAATCTTCTCAATACCAAGAGAGTTTTTTCTAATTTTGTAAATTGAAACAACATATAGATGGCTGTCTATGACAATTTTTTAAATATATTTTATCTTGCCTTCTATTCTAAACCATCAGAGTATCATGCCCTTCAATAGAAAACAGTTTTTGAAAATTCTAGTCTTTTACTATCATTTTCTTGGAGTCATTTTTATTAAAGTTATTAATTATTACATCTTTTAAAAGTAATTTCCCAACGTATTAGTTTACTTAGCTTCGATGTGCAATAGTAGATGGTAACAAAATAATCAACTCCATTTTTTTCTATACTAAGAGCAAGGATTTATATTTCTATTATCTATATTATATCTATATATGTATAACTAAACTATGTGTTAAGCTGTTTATACAATCCTAGATATTTGTCTTTTAAACAGTAAATATGCACACAATAGAATTATAGAGCTTCATAACGTTTAGTTAGTTTGTTTTTCTATAGAAAGTTTATTCATCTTATAAATTTATGTTATTTTAATTTTTACAGTTCAGCCATTGTCGCCCTGCCAGTTACCTCTCCACACAGTTTGTCATCCCATTCGCTGCTTCTCCCCATGTCTCCAAGAGAATGTTGCCACATCCCTTGTTAGACATCCCTACTCAAAGGGGGCCCCAGCCTCTCATTTTTTTATTGGTTATTTTATTTATTTGCATTTCAGATGTTATCCACTTTCCTAGTCTCTCTTCTGCAAACCACCTATCCCATCCACCTCCCGCAAGCTTCTTTGAGAGTACTTCCCTACCCATTGACCCACTCCTGTCTCACTTCCCAAGCAGTACCATATGCTGGGGCATCTAGCCTCCACATGACCAAGGGCCTCCCTTCCCATTGATGCCAGATGTGGTACATATGCAGCTGAAATGATGGGTCCCTCCATGTGTATTCTTTGGTTGGTGGTTAAGTCCCTTGGACCTCTTAGAGGTCTGATTGGTTGATATTATTGTTCTTCCTATGGGGTTGCAAACCCCTTCAGCTCCTTAAGTCCTTACCTTAACTCCTCCATTGGTGTCCCTATGCTCACTCAGATGGTTGGCTGCAAGCATCCACATCTGTATTGATTAGGCTCTGGCAAAGCCTTTCAGGAGACAGCTATATCAGGCTCCTGTCAATAAGTGCTTCTTGGCATCTGTGATTGTGTTTGGGTTTGGTAGCTGCATGTGGGATAGATCCCCAGTTGGGGCAATTTCTGGATGGCCTTACTTTCACTCTCTGCTCTACTCCTTGTCCCTGTATTTCCTTTACACAATAGAAATTCTGCATTAAAATTTTTGACATGGGTAGGTGGCCCCATCCCTCAACAAGGGTCCATGCCGAACCTCTGGAAATGGTCTCTACAGGTTCTCTCTCCCCTTTGTTGGATATTTCAGCTAATGTTATCACTGTTGGGTCTTGGGAACCTCTTGCTTTCCTGAAATCTGAGATTTTCTGGTGGCAATCCCCAGTTCCCCATTCCCCATTATCTCACACCTGCGTTCAATTTCTTGACCCTCTGTATATCTCACTTGCCTTCTCCCACATTTGATCCTGACCCCCTCTTCCCCTTCCCTTCCTTCTATCCTTCCAATTCCCTCCTATCCTCTACCTCTTGTGATTATTTTATCCCTCCTTCTAAGTAGGATTGAAGCATCCATGTTTTGGTATTCCTTTTTCTTGAGCTTCATGCGGTCTGTGAATTGTATTTTGTGTATTCTGAGCTTTTGGGCTAATATCCACTTATGATTGAGTACATGCCATGTATGTTCTTTTGTGATTGGGTTACCCCACTCAGAATTATATTTTCTAGTTCCATCTTGCCTGTGAATTTCATGAAGTCATTGTTTTTAATAGCTAAGAAGTACTCCATCATATAGCATATTTTCTGTATTCATTCTTCCTTTGTGGGACATCTAGGTTATTTAAAGCTTTTGGCTATTAAAAATAAGGCCTCAATGAACATAGTGGAGTATGTGTCCCTATAGTATGGTGGGGCTTCTTTAGGGTATATACCCAAGAGTGGTATAGCTGGGACTTCTGTTAGATCTTTTTTTTTTCAAATTTTCTGAGGAAACTTCAAATTGATTTCAAGAGTGGTTGTACCAGATTCATCTTGTATTTTACTTGTTTTTTCATATGGTAATCTAGTGTTATATTTGTGGAATTATAATTGCTTTTTAAATTCCAAATAAATGCTTTCAATGGTTACTTGAATCATACTAGGATGAATATTTTACTGTTTGCCACTCATAGGAGTAGTTTTATGAATTGTTTTGTAATAGCCTAATATAGCTACTGTAGATAAGGCCAGGCTATTTGTTAAAGTGGTGTCTCTTTTCTCATGCTAGTACTGCATAGGGAAATCCATTGTTTCCCATTTTCTATGAATGTACTCTAGTCAGTCTATAAATATTGAGTCATTCAATTTATTTATTTACTTATTTTATTTTATTTTCTTATATTCTTTATTTACATTCCAAATTATTTCCCCTTTCCTGGTTCCCCCCCCCGAAAGTCCCATAAGCCCACTTCCCTCCCCCTTTACCCATTTACCTAGGAATTTCATGAATTCCTTGTTTTTAATTGCTGAATAGTATTCCAATGTGTAAATATACATGGAAAATATCTCTGATAAAATTGAAGAAATATATAGAAAAAAACGTTAAGATTGACTATTTCATGGAAAAAATATACAGATAAAATGGTAGGCATAAAAATATTCCTAATTTGATTGAAAGTGGAATTATAAACATTTTCTGGGCGAGCTCTAGAGTACACGGGGTGGTGTTGGTGGCGGTGGTAGCAGGGAGGCCAGGCTGCCTGGCAGGCGGGCGCACTCTTGAGGGCGACGGTCCAGGGTGTCTAGTTGGTTGGCTCCTGGAGAAGTGGAGGCAGGAGACCTGGCCTGCGGTGGCGGCGGTAGTGGTGGCAGTATCTGGCAACGCGGTGCATTAGATGGGGCCGGGGTCCGTGGCGAGCTCTCTGCCCACAGAGATGAGCTGTCAGACTGCTACAGCATTACCCACTGGCACCTCAAAGTGTCCACCATCCCAGAGGGTACCTGCCTTGCCTGGCACAACTGCATCCAACAATGACTTGGCGAGTCTTTTTGAGTGTCCTCTCTGCTTTGACTATGTGTTGCCTCCTATTCTTCAGTGTCAGAGTGGCCATCTTGTTTGTAGCAACTGTTGCCTCAAACTTATTGTTGTCCCACCTGCAGGGGCCCATTGGGATCCATTCGCAACTTGACTATGGAGAAAGTGGCCAACTCAATACTCTTCCCTTGTAAATATGCCTCGTTTGGATGTGAAATAACTCTGCCCCACACCGAAAAGGCAAAGCATGAGGAGCTCTGTGAGTTCAGGCCTTACTCCTGCCCCTGCCCTGGTGCTTCCTGTAAGTGGCAAGGCTCCTTGGATGCTGTCATGCCCCACCTGATGCATCAGCACAAGTCCATTACCACTCTGCAAGGAGAAGATGTAGTTTTCCTTGCTACAGACATTAACCTTCCTGGTGCTGTTGACTGGGTGATGATGCAGTCTTGTTTTGGCTTTCATTTCATGTTAGTCTTGGAGAAACAAGAGAAATACGATCATCAGCAGTTTTTTGCAATTGTACAGCTGATAGGAACACGCAAGCAAGCTGAAAATTTTGCATATCGACTTGAGCTAAATGGTCATAGGTGGCGATTGACTTGGGAAGCGACTCCTCAATCTATGCATAAGGGAATTGCAACAGCCATTATGAATAGTGACTGCCTAGTGTTTGACACCAGCATTGCATAGCTTTTTGCAGAAAATGGCAATTTAGGCATCAATGTAACTATTTCCATGTGTTGAAACAGCAATCAAATACTTCTGGTTAGTGTTTAAAATTTGCATTTGACTTCACAGAGAATAAGGCACCCATCTGCTTGCCAACCTAAAACTCTCCTGGTAGGTTGAAGCTAGACATGAAGGTAAATAAAAAGAAAGCTGTTAATACAGGAAACAGTTGCATGTAGCAACACTAATATATTTAAAAATAATTCAACAGTAAACCACTGGAAAAAATATATATATACCCAAGATGAGGGCATCTTTTGTATTAAGAAAGGAAACATTGTAAAATATTTCTGAACTTTGTGTTTGTTGTAGATTGATTGCATTGTTGACAGTTTTTTTGGAGGGTGTGTCTGTGAACGCATGCATGCACATGTGTGGTTGGTTTTCCTTTAACTGACAAGTCATCTGCATGGTCACGGGCCACTGCTTCCCCTGTGAGTCAACACGTAGTGCTGCTGTGGATTTGTTTTTGTTTTTTGTTTTGTTTTGTTTTGTTTTGAATTTTTTGGTATGTGTGTGTATTTCCTAATTTTTATTCTAGTTTTTCATTAAATAAATTTGGCTTTCTTTTCTGTAATTCAGGTTTTTCTCACTTTTGTACCTTTAAAGTTAGTGTCTTTTTGATATCCATAACTGCTTAATGTCAAAAGTTTGTGTTCAGTACATACTTTATTTTCCTTCAATCAATTTATTAGAAATATGTTTAATTCAGCCATTTTGAGAAAAAAAGGAATTCCAGAAAGGAAAGGTAGCAGGGCAGCTGTCAAGGCTGAATTAAGTACAGGGTGGTCCTCTCTCTCGCAATTACTGTCCTATGTTTGTTCAGGTCAGGCTAAATCTTTGAAAGGTTAGGTTAGGGGGTAAATTCTGATTTATATGATTTAAAAAAAAATCAGGCTTTTCCTCTCTTCAAATGTCTTGGGCAAATCACATGTTTAAATTGGTCCATGTATTTATTGGTTTTTGCCAAAGAGTGCATCATGATACACAGTATTTGTAATTAAAGTAAATCATTTGTTTTTTTAAAAAAGACAGTTTGCAAAAAAATGTTTTTGGTCTTTTATAATTCTCATTAAAAGATTATCTGGCAAATTAAAAACATTTTCTGATAAAATTGAAAATCTACAAGGAAAATATTTCTGATTAAACTCAAGAAATATATACAAAAACACGTTAAAACTAATTTTCCATGAAAAATTATACACATAAGATGGTAGGCAGAAAAATATTCCTAAATTGATTGAAAGTAGAAGTTAAAACATTTTCTGATAAAATTGAAGATTTACATGGAACATATCTGTGATAAAATTGAATAAATTTATACAGATAAATTGGTAGGAATTAAAATATTCCTAAGTAGATTGAAAGTAGAATTATAAACATTTTCTGATAAAATCAAAGATTTACATGGAAATATTTCTAATAAAATTGAAAAAAAGTATATGGAAAAACATTAAAATTGAAGATTATCATGGAAAATTATACAGATAAATGGTAGGCATAAAAAATATTCGAAGTTTTTTGAAAGTGGAATTATAAACACTTTCTGATAAAATTGAAGGCATTCAATGAAAATATTCCTGAAATAATTCAAGAAATATATAGAAAAACAGGTTAGAACTGACTATTACATGGAAAATTAGAAAGATAAAATGGAAGGTATAAAAATGTTCCTAAATTGAGTGAAAGTAAAATTATAGACATTGTCTGAAAAAACTGAAGATCCACATGGAAAATACTTCTGACAAAATTGAAGAAAAATACAGAAAAATGTTAAAATTAAAGATAATCATGGACAATTATAATGACAAAATGGTAGGTACAAAAACTTTCCTAAATTGATTGAAAGTGGAAGTACAAATACCCCACACGCCTGCAACGAAACGGAAGATGTACATGAAAAATATCTCTGACAAAGTAAAAGAAATACACAGAAAAAAATGTTAAAATTAAAGATTATCATGGAAAATAATACAGTCAAAATGGTAGACACAAAAGGTATTACTAAATTGAAAGAGGAGTTACAAATATTTTTCTGATAATATCCAAGATCCACATGAAAAAATATCTCTGTTAGACTATGTTTTTTGTTGGGGAATTGAGTCTATTGACATTATAAGATATTAAGGAATAGTGATTGTTGCTTCCTGTTATTTATGATGTTCTTGTTATGTTTGTGTGGTTACTTTCTTTTGGAGTTGTTGGAAAAAGATTACTTTCTTGCTTTTTCTATGGTGTAGTTTTCCTCCTCATGTTGGCGTTTTCCATCTATTATCCTTTGTAGGGCTGGATTTGTGGAAAGATATTGTGTAAATTTGGTTTTATCATGGAACACCTTGGTTTCTCCATCTACGGTAATTGAGAGTTTTGCTGGGTATTGTAGTTTGGGCTGGCATTTGTGTTCTCATAGGGTCTGTATGAAATCTGCCCAGGATCTTCTGGCTTTCATCGTCTCAGGTGAGAAGTTTGGTGTAATTCTGATAGGTCTTGCCCTTTTTCCCTTACTGATTTTAAAATTCTGTGTTTAGTGCATTTGGTGTTTTGATTATCATGTGACAGGAGGAGTTTCTGTTCTGGTCCAGTCTGTTTGGATTTCTGTAGGCTTCTTGTATGTTCATGGGCATCTCTTTCTTTAGGTTAGGGAAGTTTTTTCTTTTTAATTTTGGTGAAGATATCTACTGGTCCTTTAAGTTGTAAATCTTCGCTCTCTTTTATATCTATAATCCTTAGGTTTGATTTTCTCATTGTGTCCTGGATTTCCTGGATGTTTTGGGTTATAAACTTTTTGCATTTTGCATTTTCGTTGACTGTTGAGTCAATGTTTTCTATGGTAACTCAGCACCTGAGATTCATTTTCTATCTCTTGTATTCTGTTGTTGATGCTTTCATCTATGACTCATGATTTCTTTCCAACGTTTTGTATCTCCAGAGATTCTCCTTTTGTGATTTCTTCATTGTTTCTACTTCCATTTTTAGATCCTGTATGGTTTTGATCAGTTCCTTTACTTTATTGTTTGTATTTTCCTCTAATTTTTAAAGGGATTTTTGTGTTTCCTCTTTAAGGGCTTCTGCCTGTTGACCCATGTTCTTCTGTATTTCTTTTTTCTTTCTTTTTCTTTTTTCTTTTTCTTTATTTACATACCAAATTAGTAACCCTTTGCAAGTATTCACCGCCCCGAAAGTCCCATAAACCCTCTTCCCTCCCCCTGTTCCCCATTTATCTAAGAATTTCATGAATTCATTATTTTAATTGCTGAGTAGTATTCCGTTATGTAAATATACATGGAAAATATCTCTGATACAATTGAAGAAATATATAGAAAAACACATTAATTTTGACAATTTCGTGGAAAAATTATACAGATAAAATGGTAGGCATAAAATATTCCTAAGTTGATTGAAAGCAGAATTATAAACATTTTCTGATAAATTTGAAAATCTACAAGGAAAATATTTCTCATAAAATTCAAGAAATATATAGAAAAAACATGTTAAAACTGACTATTTCATGAAAAATTATACAGATAAGATAGTAGGCATAAAAATATTTCTAAATTGATTGAAGGTAGAGGAAAAAACATTTTCTGCTACAATTGAATATTTACATGGAAAATATCTCTGATAAAATTGAAGAAATTTTTACAGATAAATTTATAAGAATTAAAATATTCCTAAGTTGATTAAAAGTAGAATTTTAACAATTTTCTGATAAAATTGAAGATTTACATGGAAAATATATCTGATAAAATTGAAAAAAATATGGAAAAACATTAAAATTGAAGATTGTCATGGAAAATTATACAGATAAAATGGTAGGCATAAAAATATTTCTACGTTGATTGAAATTGAAATTATAAACATTTTCTGATAAAACTGAAGATTTACCTGGAAAATATCTCTGATAAAATTGAAGAAATGTATAAAAAACGTGGTAAGATTGAGTATTTCATGGAAAAATTATACAGATAAAATTGTAGGCATAAAAAATATTCCTAAATTTTTTGAAAGTGGAATTATAAACACTTTCTGATAAAATTGAAGATCTACAAGGAAAATATTCTTGACAAAATTCAAGAAATATATAGAAAAACATGTTAGAACTGACTATTATATGGAAAATTATACAGATAAAATTGAAGTTATAAAAATGTTCCTAAGTTGATTGAAAGTAAAATTATAGACATTGTCTGATAAAACTGAAGATCCACATGGAAAATACGTCTGACAAAATTGAAGAACAATACAGAGAAACGATAAAATTGAACATTATCATGGACAATTATACCTACAAAATGCTAGGTACAAAAACATTCCTAAATTCATTGAAAGTAAAACTAAAAACACTCTCTACCTTCCTCATGAAACCAAACATCTACATGAAAAACACCTCCAACAAAATCGAAGATATACACAGAAAAAATTTTAAAATTAAAGATTATCATGTAAAATAATACAATCAAAATGGTAGACACAAAAAGCATTGCTGAATTGAAAGAGGAGTTACAAACATTTTCTGATAAAATTGAAGATCCACATGAAAAACATCTCAGTTAGACTATGTTTTTTGTTGGAGAATTGTCTATTGACATTATAAGATATTAAGGAATAGTGATTGTTGCTTCCTGTTATTTTTGATGTTCTTTTTATGTTTGTGTGGTTACTTTCTTTTGGGGTTGTTGGAAAAAGATTACTTTCTTGCTTTTTCTAGGGAGTAGTTTCCCTCCTCGTGTTGGCGTTTTCCATCTATTACCCTTTGTAGGGCTGGATTTGTGGAAAGATATTGTGTAAATTTGGTTTTATCATAGAATATCTTGGTTTCTCCATCTATGGTAATTGAGAGCTTTGCTGGATAGAGTAGTTTGGGCTGGCATTTTTGTTCTCTTAGGGTCTGTGTGAGATCTGCCCAGGATCTTCTGGCTTTCATCGTCTCTGGTGAGAAGTCTGGTGTAATTCTGATAGGCCTGCCTTCATAGGTTACTTGACCTTTTTCTCTTATTGCTTTTAATATTCTTTCTTTGTTTAGTGCATTTGGTGTTTTGATTATTATGTGCCGGGAGGACTTTCTGGTCTGGTCCAGTCTGTTTGGAGTTCTGTAGGCTTCTTGCGTGTTCATGGACATCACTTTCTTTAGGTTAGGGAAGTTTTCATCTATAATTTTGTTGAAGATATTTACTGACCCTTTAACGTGGAAATCTTCACTCTCTTCTATACCTATAATCCTTAGGTTTGGTCTTCTCATTGTGTCCTGGATTTCCTGGATGTTTTGGCTCAGGAACTTTTCGCACTTTGCATTTTCTCTAACTGTTGAGTCAATGTTTTCTACGGTATCTTTAACCCTTGAGATTCTTTCTTCTATCTCATGTATTCTGTTGTTGATGCTTGCATCTGTGACTCCTGAATTCTTTCCAAGATTTTCTCTCTCCAGAGATGTCTCACTTTGTGATTTCTTTATTGATTCTACTTCCATTTTTAGATCCTGGTTGGTTTTGTTCAGTTCCTTCACTTGTTTGTTTGTGTTCTCCTGTAATCCTTTCAGGGATTTTTGTGTTTCCCCTTTAAGGGCCTCTACCTGTTCACCCATGCTCTCCTGTATTTCTTTCAGGGATTTTTGTGTTTCATCTTTGAGGGCCTTTACCATTTGACCCGTGATCTCCTGTATTTCTTTAAGGGAGTTATTTATGTCCTTCTTGATGTCCTCTAACAGCCTTGTGAGAAGAGACTTTAAATCCAATTCTTGCTTTTCCAGAGTGCTGGGGTATCGGGGACTTGCTGTGGTGGGAGAACTTGGCTCTGATGTTGCCAATAGCCTTGGTTTCTGTTGCTAGGGTTCTAGTGCTTGCCTTTTGCCATCTGTATATGTCTGGTGTTAGTTGGTTTTGTTGTCTCTGGCTGGAGCTTGCCTGTCCTATGGGCCTGTAAACCTGTGTCTGTACTCCTGGTAGACCAACTCTCTTCTGGTAGGGTCTGTGCACAGAAGGCTGTGGAGCTGTCCAGTTCCCTGCTGTAAATGGCAGTGGAAGGGAAGACTCCTCTCCTAGCTACTCCAATGATCATATGCCTATGTGCTCCTAGCTGTACCCCTCCTGAGAGAAGGTGGAGATCTCACCTTCATGCTCAGTAGTGAAATTCCTGCTGGGAGATCACTCTTTCCTGGGGGGCTAAGCACAGAAGACTTTGGAGCTGCCTGGTTTCCTGCTGCAGAGGGCGGCTGGAAGGGAAGACTCCTGACCAGCTGCTCCACTAATCTTATGCCCTGGGCACTCCTAGCTGTACCCCTCCAAAGAGAAGGTGAAGATCTTACCTCCATGCTCAGAGATGAAATCGCAGCTGGGAGATCATTCTCTTCTGGTGGCCTAAGCAAAGAAGGCTGTGAGCTGCCTGGTTCCTTGCTGCAAATGTCAGCTGGAAGGGAAGACCTACTTTATTATTATTATTATTATTAATAATAATATTATTATTATTATTTTCTAAATATTTTTATTTACATTCCAAATTATTTCTCCTTTCTCGTTTCCTTCCTCCCTGAAAGTACCATAAGTCCCCTTCCCTCTTTCTGTTCCCCATTCAACCCCCTCTTGCTTCTCTGTCCTGGCATTCCTCTACATCCAGTCTTTCCAGGACCAGGGGTCTCTCCTTCCATCTTCTTGGAAATCTATTGATATGTGAATTGTGTCTTCGGTATTCTGAGATTCTGGGTTAATATCCCCTTATTAGTGATGGCATACCATGTGTGTTCTTTTGTTATTCTTTTGAGACCTCACTAAGGATGATATTTTCAAGTTCTGACCATTGGCCTAGGAATTTCGTGAATTCATTGTATTTAATTGCTATGTAGTATTCCATTGTGTAAATATACCACATCTTCTGAATACATTTTGCATTTTCTTTGACTGTTGTGTCAATGTTTCCTATGGTATCTTCTGAACCTGAGAGTCTGTCTTCTATCTCTTGGTTTCTGTTGGTGATGCTTGCATCTCTGACTCCTGATCTCTTTCTTAGATTTTCTCATTCCAGAGTTGTTTCCCTTTGTGATTACTTTATGGTTTCTCTTTACATTTTTAGATCCTGGATATGTTTATTTATTTCCTTCACCTGTTTGTTTATGTTTTCTTGTAATTGAGAGAATTTCTGATCTTCTCTCCAGTGACGGAGCAGGTAGGTACAGCCAGGAGACAGGAATCAGGAGTAGTAGAACAGCTGGGTCGATCCTGACTCCATCTGTACCCAGGGCCTGGGAAGCTCCAGGGTCCTCTGTGCCCCAATCCTGTCAGGGGAGAACCACTCTGCAGGGAGTGATTTCACTTCTAGCTTCAGAGGTCAGGGCACTGCCATCTTTTCTAGGGCAACTGAGCAGGCAGGTTCAGTCAGAAGCACAGGGAATACATTAGTGGCAGAGCAGCTGGGAAAGAGTCAGTCCGGGCTCCATCTGTACACAGGAGCTGGGCAGCACCACTCTACTCTGTGCTAGCAGAGAGCCCACAACACATGGGTGCTGAGACAGGCTAGCAGGCCCACAGGAGGGAAAAGCACCAGTCAGAGACAGCAGGACCAACAAAGACCAGAGATAACCAGATTCCAAAAGGCAATCGTAGGAACATTACCAACAGAAATCAAGGCAACATGGCATCATCTGAACCCAATCTCCCTCAACAGCAAGTCCTGGATATCCCAACACACCAGAAAAGCAAGATTTGAATTTAAAATCACAACTCATGATGCTGATAGAGGGCTTCAAGAAGAACATAAATAACTCCCTTAAAGAAATGCAGGAGAACACAAGCAAACAAGAAGTTCTTAAAGAACTACAGGAAAGCACAACAAAACAGGTGAAGGAATTGAAAAAAACCATTCCAAATCTAAAAATGGAGATAGAAACAGTAAAGAAATCACAAAGGGAAACAACTCTGGACATAGAAAACCCAGGAAAGAAGACAGAAGTCATGGATGCAAGCATCAACAACAGAATTAAGATCATTTTCTTGTGCTTCAATTGTATAAGGATGTCCAAGCTTGCTGTAGTAGCATACCTGTGCTTAGAAGATGCCAAATTGCCCTGCCTTTTGTTGATTGTGTTCTTACACTGGCCCTTAGCTATTTGATTGTCTCTAGATGCTCCTGTTTTAGTACCAATTGGGAAGGTTGGCCTAACCTGAATATTCCTGGTAAAGCAGGGCACTGGCATGTATCAGGAATGGCAGGGCAGCCTCTATATAAACATGAGAGCCATGCATCTGCAAAATCATCTCCTATGCGAAGACTATATTCAGGACTGAATATGATGCCAGCATTCCTGCAGGAAGACCTAATTGAGGACTGACTGAGAGACCAAGGATTGTTAGTGCAAATAATGCCAGCATATCAGGAACCGCTGTTTAGAATATTTTTGGGGGGGACTAATGGGGGGTGGGGGTGGGCAATGCTCAGATAAGCTTACTGCAGCCCTTCTCACCTGCTCTGAAGTCTATGTCCATGACTTTGTGACAACTCACCCCTAAACCCCAAGGACAGGTAGAGTAGGGCAGAGAGCTGTGCAGGTCACAGGAATCACTGGTAGGCAACTTTGGCTGGACAGTGGAACTCAGGGGGTCAATGCAAGTGTCCCAGCCACTGGATGTTCCCCTTTGCACCTGGCAGGCAGGGATTGGATGTGTAGGGAAAGGATCTAGCCTGTATATTCTTGGTGCTCTAGGCCTAGATAAGCTGAGCAGAGAGGTGGTAGGACAATCTTCTCTTGTCCTTTCATTGTCATTTGTGATTTTTTTTTCTTTTTGTTTTTGGTTTTTTGGTTCTTTAAGTAGGAAAAGTTGCAATTACCACTGCCATTTTGCTAGGATTTTAGATCTATTGTTTATATTGTATATCTGATCTTGATTTAAGTTTGCTAAGTGGCAAATATTGAGAAAATTATCCATTTATTTTAGTTTGTATGTTTTTATTGGAGAATTGATACCACTGGTATTGAGAGATAGCCGTGACTATTCATTGTTAATTTCTGTTATTTTGTTATTGGTGGTGGTGGTCATGGTAGCAGTATGTGTGTGTGTGTGTGTGTGTGTGTGTGTGTGTGTGTGTGTGTGTGTGTGTGAGTGTGTAGTTAGGCATCCTTTGGTTTTTTCTTTAGTTATTTTTATTTTTCCAATTAAAGTTTTTCTGTTCTCTTTTTCTTTCCTTTTTTATGCAAAAAGATCACACAGAATTTTCCAACAAACAAAATTCCAAAAGAAACTTAGAAAAAAAAATCAGGAAACAGTAATTACCCCTTAGCCCAGAAAGAAGAGAAAAAATGAAACCGAAATCTGGAATTTCCTTCCTTCAGCAGATTGTCTGCTCAAAGCCTCCAGTTTATATATATATATATATATATATATATATGAAAAGAAGGTTTGATAGATAAATAATACTTTTAAATGAATAAAATATGCTAACATTATGATACAAATTAACATATAATATTTTGTCCATATTTCTATTATTATTCTTTATTGTATTTGATTATCCTAAGGGATATTACATAGTTCATTCTTTTCTCTAAAGCTTAAAATGTAAGAACAGTAAAAAGAAATTTGGAACAATATTTGTAATTAATAAAAATTATATACAAAATTATTTTCACTTATGTTAATATTTTCTTCCTAATGCTGCTATTTAAAAAGAGGATTCAAGCTATGCATACATCAGTTATTTGGAAAATGCAGTTTGAATTTTTCTGTGTAGTATTTAGTTAATCATAGTCCTTACCTTTATTATTCAGCTTAAATGAACAATAAGTATATTTTGTGTTTAAGCCTTAAATACTTCAATTTCTTGAAACAAGCCAATAAGCATTTAGTATACTGTAAGAACACTCAGTGATGTTTACGTAGGAAAAGGTCTCTACTCTGGGAATAAGTTCCATCCCCATGCTACATTCTAGTGAAAGAAAAATCATGTATCCTCCCACTTAAAGATTTAACCTTATAAAATAGAAACCAAGGTAAATTCCTTGTGTTTTGCACAAATCATTTTACTTAAATTGTCAGAAACTGGCAACTATATATGTTGTATATGTGTGTGTGTAACAGTCAGCTTGTATAGTACTAGATGGAACTCACAGTAGAGTCATTGCTGGCCTTAAGCGTTCTTTCGTTCCTGGGTATAATAGTATTTATGCCTACCTAGAGTATTAACAAAATATTTTTTCTGTGAAATGAAGAAATAGTAAGAAGATGATTATGATATATCTATAATACATATTGATAATCTTTCATACTTCAATTGTATATGCATGTAAAATTTACATGTGATGTGCTAACATTTTAACAATGCAAGCTTACATTTTCAAAGAAGAAATGTCTTTCTTCTTTGCTAATTTAATGTACATTGTGTGTTCACATAAAAATACTTTTGTATTGAGGTGCCAGGGTGGGAAGGTACTCAGGAGGAGCTCCACCCTCTCAAAGGAGAAGGGGTAGGCGTGATGAGGGAGAACTGTGGGGAAAATTGGCAGGAGGTCAGTGATTATAACGTAAAATAAATAAATAAATTAATTAATTAAAGGAGAAAAATATTTTTGTAAAACATTTGTCAATACTCATTAAAAACTAAAGGCTAATATTCTGAAACATTCTTTTCATGCTTCTTTTGTTTACAAATTAATAAACTTAATTTTATTTAATAGCATGTTTTAGCATTCAGAACCTTTTACCTATAAAGAAACAAATCATATTTAATACCTGTAGTCTCCTCAATAAATACCCAAATGAGAATTTTGACTTTTTATGCATGTAGCTAAGTAGAATAGCATTTTTTTAAAATAAAAAGGTTTATTTATTTATTTTATGCATATGAGTACACTGTAGTTGTCTTCAGACATACCAGAAGAGGGAATCAGATCTCATTACAGATGTTTGCGAGCCATGATGTGGTTGCTGGGAATAGAAGTTTGGACCTCTGGAAGAACAGTCAGTGCTCTTAACTTCTGAGCCATATCTTCAGCACAACATTTTCTTAGCATGTGATGATCTTGGTAAGTGTTAAGGCCTGCTCCTTTAAACATAACTGTAGCCATTTTGTATTCAGTTTCCATTTTTCTCATAAGTACATTTAGGTTCAGGTTCTCAGACTCTACTTCTAAGAAGTAATTATCCATAGCTGACACTAAAATTGTTACTAATAAGTGTAAGATTAGAACTCTTAGTTCAGAGATGGAGAGATAGCTCAGCAGGTATGAGCACTGAATGCTTTTCCAGAGGTCCTGAGTTCAAATCCCAGCAACTATGTGGTAGTTCACAACCATCTGTAATGTGATCTGCTACTGTCTTCTGGTGTTTGTGAAGACAGCTACAGTGTACTTACATATAATAAATAAATAAATCTTAAAAAAAAAGAACTCTTAGTTCTTCTGGTAGCCATCCTTTGCTTTGCAACTAAAAACTCCAACCAAGTTGACTAGTAAATCAAATTAAATGTTTTTCATTTATAAAATCATGCACTTTGGAAAATGAATATTACACAAAAATGTATGTATTAAAATGGAAGAACTGATTATTTGATAGTACATACAGAATTTTGCCTTAACATATGCAAATTAAATCTTATTTGGAAACAATTACCATTATAAATCAGATATCATATAATTAAATAGAGTACTAAAATGTTAATACAATGAAATACAAAGTGATATACGTCCATACACTTAAATATTCATTGTCATATGATGTGCTTGTTACTTGGAAATAGTTATGGAGGTTCCAGGATCTACTGTACTGAGGAGACAGGTACCCAGGTACTCCCCAATACAACATTGCTTTGGACACAGCTTGTTGGACTTCCATCTGCCCCCAAGAGCAGGACCGCGCTGAGGTCATCTGGGCGCCAGCTCTGTGGTAGGACATCTCCCATGCAGAGTGATCTGTGCCAAGGGAGTGCAGAGTGCACTCAGCCATCTTTGCTCCAGCATCAGGGAAGTTGGGACCTCCATGCACAAGGACAGTCAGGCATAATATCACTTGGGTCTAAGGCAGCTTGTGTGCACCCTGCCCCCAAGAGCTGGGCAGGTCTGCAGTAACTGACGTGCCAGCTCTGCTGTGGACTTCTGCCCTGCAGAGGGACCCCCCACCCTCCACTCGGGGAGAGATCACATACCCCCAAACAGGGCGGGAGCCTACCAGCCTCCCTTTGGCGACCTCTGCTCCAGGGATCCATTACACTGAGCCTTTGGATGTTCACAGATTCCCCAATATAACATCACTTTGGGTAAGGCACATCAGGGCTCCAAAGTCACTCAGGAGCAGGGCAGGCCACAGAAATCGGTGCCAGGGGAATCCCGGTAATGCAGGGGGGTCAGAAATAGCTTTGCAGACTCACAGGAGGTCCAACCAACAGCTAGTGACAGCAGGAACAACTAACACCAGAGGTAACCAGATGGCAAAAGGCAAATGTAGGAATGTTACCAACAGAAATCAAAGTAATATGGCACCATCCAAACCCAACTCTCCAACAGCAGCAAGTCCACAACCGAAAGACAAGATCTGGATTTAAAATCACTTCTCATGATGCTATTAGAGGATTTCAAGAAGGACACAAATAAATCTCATGAAGAATTACAGGAGAACATGAATCAACGGTTAGTAGCCCTTACAAAGGAAACACAAAAATCACTTAGAGAAATGCAGGACAACATGGGTCAACAGATGGAGGCCCACAAGGAAGCAACACAAAAATCGCTTAAAGAAATGAATCAACGGGTAGATGCACTTTCAGAGGAATCACAAATATCGCATAAAGAAATGCAGAAGAATATGGGTCAACAGATGGATGCCCATAGGAAGGCAAAAGAAAAATTGCTTAAAGAAATGAATCAACGGATAGATGCCCTTACAAAGGAAACACCAGAATTGCTTAAAGAAATGCAGTAGAGATGGATCAGCAGATGGAAGCCCATGAGGAGGAAACACAAAAATCGCTTAGAGAAATACAGGAGAACTTGGGTCAACAGGCAGAAATCTTGAAAGAGAAAATACAAAAATACCTTAAAGAAATACAGGAAAATACATACAAACAAGTGAAGGATATCAGCAAATCCATCCAGGATCTAAAAAAGGAAGTAGAAACAACTAAAAAATCACAAATGGAGACAACTTTGGAGATAGAAAACCTTGGAAAGAAATCAGGAGTCATAGATACAAACATCAACAATAGAATAAAAGAGATGGAAGAAAGAATCTCAGGTGCTGAAGATACCATAGAAAGCATTGACTCAACATTCAAAGAAAATGCAAAATGCAAAAATGTGTAACCCAAAACATCCAGGAAATCCAGGACACAATGAGAAGATCAAACCTAAGGATTATAGGTATAGATGAGAGTGAAGATTTGCAACTTAAAGGTCCAGTAAATATCTTCAACAAAATTATGGAGGAAAACTTCCCTAACCTAAAGAGAGAGGTGCTGATGAACGTACAAGAAGCATATAGAACTCCAAACAGATTGGACCAGAAGAGAAATACAATATCTTTCCACAAACCCAGCCCTGCAAAGTATAATAGGTGGAAACCGCCAATACAAGGAGAGAAACTACACCCTAGAAAAAATGAGATAATAACCTTCTTGCATCAAAAACAAAAGTAGACAACCACTTAAACATAAAGAAAGCATCAACAATAGCAGGTGTCAATAATCACTATTCCTTAATCTCTCTTAATATCAATGGTCTCAATTCCCCAATAAAAAGACATAGACTAACAGACTGGATATGTAAACAGGACTCAGCATTTTGCTGCATGCAGGAAACACACCTCAGTGTCAAAGAAAAACACTACCTCAGAGTAAAAGGCTGGAAAACAATTTTACAAGCAAATGGTCCCAGGAAACGAGCTGGAGTAGCCATCGTAATATCAGATAAAATTGACTTTCAACCTAAAGTCATCAAAAAAAATACAGAAGGACACTACATACTGATCAAGGGAAAAATCCACCAAGAAGAACTCTCAATTCTGAATATCTATGCTCCAAATGCAAGGGCACCCTCATTCGTAAAAGAAACTTTACTAAAGCTCAAAGCACACATCGCACCTCACACAATAATAGTGGGTGATTTCAACACCCCACTCTCTTGAAATGGATCGTTCAGGAAAGCAGAAACTAAACAGGGACACAGTGAATCTAATTGAAGCCTTGGACCAAATGGAACTAACAGATTTATATAGAACATTTCATACTAAAGCAAAAGAATACACCTTTTTCTCAGCACCTCATGGTACCTTCTCCAAAATCGACCATATAATTGGTCACAAATCAGACCTCAACAGATATAAGAAGATCGCACTAATCCCATGCCTCCTATCAGATCACTATGGAATAAGGGTGGTCTTCAATAGCAACAAAAACAACAGAAAACACATATTCATATGTAGACTGAACAATGCTCTACTCAATGATAACTTGGTCAAGGAGTAAATAAAGAAAGAAATCAAAGACATTTTAATATTTAATGAAAATGAAGGTACAACATACCCTAATTTATGGGACACAATGAAAGCGGTGCTAAGAAGAAAATTCATAGCCCTGAGTGCCACCAAAATGAAACGGGAGACAGCATACACTAGCAGCTTAATGGCACACCTGAAAGCCCTGAAACAAAAAGAAGCAAATACACCCAAGAGGAGTAGAAGGCAAGAAATCATCAAACTCAGGGCTGAAATCAATCAAGTGGAAGCAAATAAAATCATACAAAGAATCAACAAAACTATGATTTGGTTCTTTGAGAAAATCAACAAGACAGATAAGCCCTTAGCCAGACTAGCCAGAGGGCACAGAGACAGTATCCAAATTAACAAAATCAGAAACAAAAAGGGAGAGATAACAACAGAAACTGAGGAAATTCAAAAAATCATCAGATCCTACTACAAAAGCCTGTATTCAACATAACTAGAAAATCTGGAGGAAATGGACAATTTCCTAGACAGATACCAAATACCAAAATTAAATCAGGATCAAATAGACCATCTAAATCGTTGATAACTCCTAAAGAAATAGAAGTGGTCATTGGAAGTCTTCCAACCAAAAAATCACAGGTCCAGACGGTTTTAGTGCAGAATTCTAACAGACCTTCAAAGAAGACCTAACACCAATACTCTTCAAACTATTCCACAAAATGGAAACAGAAGGAAAACTACCCAACTCGTTCTATGAAGCCACAATTACGCTAATACCAAAATCACACGTAGATCCGAAAAAGGAAGAGGATCTCAGGCCAATCTCTCTTATGAATATCAATGCGAAAATACTCAATAAAATTCTTGCCAACTGAATCCAAGAAAACATCAAAACGATTATTCACCATGATCAAGTAGGCTTCATCCCAGGGATGCAGGAATGGTTCCATATAAGGAAATCCATCAATGTAATCCACTACATAAACAATCTCAAAGAAAAAACCCACATGGTCATTTCATTAGATGCTGAGAAAGCATTTGACAAAATTCAGCATCCTTTCATGTTAAAGGTCTTCGAAAGATCAGGAATTCGAGGCCCATATCTAAACATAGTAAAAGCAATTTGCAGCAAACTGGTAGCCAACATCAATATAAATGGAGAGAAACTTGAAGCAATCCCACTAAAATCAGGGACAAGACAAGGCTGCCCTCTCACTCCATATCGTTTCAATATAGTACTTGAAGTTCTAGCTAGAGCAATTAGACAACAAAAGGAGGTGAAAGGGATACAAATTGAAAAGGAAGAAGTCAAACTATAACTATTTGCAGATAATTTGATAGTATAGTTAAGCAACCCAAAGAACTCCACCAGAGAACTCCTACAGCTGATAAACAGCTTCAGCAAAGTGGCGGGATATAAAATCAACTCAAGCAAGTCAGTAGCCTTCCTATCCTCAAAGGATAAGCAGGCTGAGAAAGAAGTAAGAGAAATGATACCCTTCAAGAAAGCCACAACCAATATAAAATATCTTTGTGTGACTCTAAGCAAACAAGTGAAAGATCTGTATGACAAGAACTTCAAGTCTCTGAAGAAAGAAATTGAAGAAGACTTCAGAAGATGGAAAAATCTTCCATGCTCATGGATTGGCAGGATTAATATAGTAAAAATGACTATCTTGCCAAAAGCAATCTACAGATTCAATGCAATCCCCATCAAAATCCCAACTCAATTCCTCATAGAGTTAGACAGAGCAATTCAAAAATTCATCTGAAATAACAGAAATCCCAGGATAACTAAAATTATTCTCAAGAGTAAAAGAACTTCTAGGGGAATCAGTATCCGGTACCTCAAGCTGTTCTCCTGAATTTCTTGAAGTGATTTTTGTGTTTCCTTTGTAAGGTCTTCTACCTGCTGATTCATGTTCTCCTGTACTTTTTTAAGAGATTTATATATGTCCTTCTTGAAATCCTATAACAGCATCATGAGATTTGATTTTAAATCCCAATCTTGCCTTTCTGCTGTGTTGGGGTATCCAGGACTTGGTGCTCTTGGAGATTTGGGTTCGGATGGTGCCATATTGCCTTGATATCTGTTAGTAATGTTCCTACATTTGCCTTTTGCCATCTGGTTAACTCTGGCATTAGTTGAACCTCCTGTGAGCCTGCAAGGCTATTTCCGCACCCCTGGATGACCTGGTTTCCACTGGCACATATTGCTGAGGGGCTGCCCTGCTCCTGGGTGCTGTTGGAGCCCTGATGTGCCTTGTCCCAAGTAATGTTATGCTAGGGATATCTCTGTGTACCTGGAGTTCCTGTCTGGTCTATCTGCAGAGTAAAGATACCAGAGGGTACAATGATCCCTCCAGACATGAGTCAGCTTTGTGCTCACCAATGGAGACAATGCTGGGAGATCACACTTTCCTGGAGGGCCGTGCACAGAAGGCTTTGGAGCTGCCTGGCACCCTGGTGCAAATGGTGACCCTAAGACTCCTGTCCCAGCTCCCCCACTGATTGTATGCCCTGTGCACTCCTAGCTGTCCCCCTACAGAGAGATATTGGAGAGAAGGTGTAGATCTCACCTCTGCACCCAGAAGTGGAGACCCTGCTGGGAGATTACTCTCCTGGCAAGCCATGCACAGAAGGCTCTGGAGCCTCCTGGTTCCCTGGTGCAAATGGCAGCCTGGAAGACTCCTGTCCCCAAGGGCCTCTTAAGATAGATCATAAAGTAATATACCTAATTTCTGTAGATTCACAACTGCTCCAATTCAAATACACGTTTTTGTGTCAAAATATGGTGGAGAAGAACACTAGAACAATATACAATAATGTATAATATTAATACAGATGAATAATTTCAGAAAAGAGAAATGATATTCCCTTACACTGCTACATCCAGGTTTTCCAGGATCAGGGATGACTCCTTCCTTCTTCTTGGAAATCAATTGGTATGTGAGATTGTGTCTTGGGTATACCAAGCTTCTGGGTTAATATCCACTTATCAGTGACTTCATATCATGTGTGTTCTTTTGTGAGTGAGTTACCTCACTAAGGATGATATTTTCTAGAAGCGGGAGGATGTTGAATGGGAAACAGGGGGAGGGAAAAAGACTAATGGGACTTTTGGGGAGGGGGGAACTGGGAAAGGGGAAATCATTGGGAATGTAGATAAAAAAATATAGAAAATAAAAAAATAAACATAAACATATCTTTTGAAAATAAAAAAAATAAAAGAGAAATGGGACAAGTAATTTAGATACATAAGCCATCATGTTGCTTGAAGTATCTCATATTCAATAGCAGTTGTAATATTTTTACTTTCGTGTATCCATTAATATTTTATATGATAATAAATAACTATTGTTTGTAGAGGAATTTTAGTGCAGCAACATGAAGCTACTCTGGTGAGGGACTACACACATTTAATCCCTATATCTGTCATACAGCCACACCCATAGAGAACCCTTGAAGTAAGGTTAGTTAGTAGAAGGAAGCAGTCATGTTTCAAAGTTGTATCTAACTGAAGAACAGACAAAGTAATGAATCAGAGAAATATTTGACAGAATAAGTAGAGATACAAAAGGCCCAAGTCTGATGAGCTCAACCCATGAAAGAAAAGCTGTTAAAGGGCCATGAGAGCAGAGATACTCAGTCAGTTGAGTTCTCTGCAATGGAGTTCAGTTTAGTCAGTTGGTAGTCAGTACAGTACTGCAGTGCAGTGGAGTTCAGTTTGTTTATGAGTTCATGTAGTTCAGAGCAATTCAGCAGAGGCAGTTGAAGCCAGAGAATAAGGAGCCAGAAAATCAGAACAAATTACCAGAGTTAGTTTGAGGCTAAGCAGAGCAATTTAGTGAGAAACTGAGCAGAAACAGATGGAATCAGTCAGCTTGGACAGGAGTATGATCCAGAGCAGCTGAGTTGAATTCACCAGTCACAGTCCATAAGAACTAGAAAACATGAGCTCTTTTAGTAGTAAGCCTCTGAGAAGACAGTTAAAATAGATTAATAAAAGTTACTTTTACAATTATCATAATTTATATTCAAACTATTATATAATGATAATAAACATTTTCATGTTTTAGAAAGAGGCTTTATTTATGTGTGTATGTATGCATGTATGTGGTGCCATAGAGGCCAGAAGAGGACACTTGAGATTCTGGAGCTGGAGATGCAGGTGGTTGTGAGAAACCTCATGTGAGTTAGTCAAATAAATACCTATAATCTTGAAGAGCAACAAGAACTCTTAGCTGCTAATGCAGCTCTTCAACCTCTGAAAAATTTCCACAAATTAATAATAGTAGTTATCATTAATATAAGAGTAACAATAAAACTAGAAGAACAAATATAAAAGGAGTCATTGAACTTTAAATTTCCCCCAATTTTTTAAAGGGATAAAAATGCATGAAGGAAGCTGAAAAAGCTAACTGAGCTAGCCTAAATAAAAACATTAGAGATTTGATGAATTTAGCATTATTGGTTATGAGTTACATGGAGTAGATAAACTAGAGGTTCCCAAGACAGAAAGTCTTTGTAATATTAAAAGTAATATTTATATTCATGACAAAGACAGGGCAAAGAAGAGACAAATCACAACTAGTAAGTACTAGATATTTATAACATTTATATTTACGATATATATAGTACAATATATATATAGATATATGACTACTATATTATATAAAATATATGGTCTAATATATATTACAAAATATTACAATAAATATTATTTCACATAATTTTGTAACAATAAATAAGCTATTTAGATGATATTGATTTCTTTATTTTATTTTATTTTTTATTGTAAAAGGAAGTAAAATCCTTTTATGATAAAACTAAAGATTTTCATGGAAAATGTTTCTGACAAAATTGAAGAAGCATATAGAGAAAGATATTAAGATTGACAATTTTCATGGAACATTAAAGAGTAAAATGGTAGACATAAAAAACATTGCTAAATTAATTGAAAAAGGATGTAGAAACATTTTATGATAGAATTGAAGATTTACATGGGAAATATTTCTAGTAAAATTGTAGAAAAATATAAAATAACATTAAAATTGAAGATTATCATGGAAAATTAGAGATAAAATGGTAGGCATAAAAATATTTCTAAGTTGAATGAAAGTGGAATTATAAACATTTTCTGAAATAATTGAAGATCTACAAGGAAAATATTTATGATAAAATTCAAGAAGTATATTAAAAACACATTAAAATTGACTATTTCATGGAAATTATAGAGATAAATAGTAAGAATAAAAATATTTCTAAGTTGATTGAAAGTAGAATTATAAACATTTTCTGATAAAGTTTAAGATTTACAAGGATAATATTTCTGATAAAATTGTAAAAATATATAGAAAGCATTAAAATTCAAGATTACCATGGAAATTTCATAAAGCAGGGAGAAGGGGAAGGACCAGTTTTTCTCAGCCCTCTGATATCAACATGGACCCAGGTTGCAGCCCAGACCACAGGTGTTCACATGTCCTTTGATAATAACATGAACCATGGAAGGAAATTGACATAGTTTTCTCCTAGAGCGGTGTTAATGACCTAGATGTGGCCCTTCACAGCAGCATGGAAGGATGGCCTCAGATGATAGCACATGGTACTCACATTAGACGGCTCTGCACAACCTTTGTTCATGATGCAGAAACCATTTCTCTCATCTTTCTTTCCCATCTCTCCACCACACACTTATTCACCTTAGTGATGCTTCCCTGTCCAAGCTGGGGCTAGAAGGTCTCTGAATATCTTCAGCTTGACTTTTTTCTAGTTTTATTTGCTTCATGCTGTTAATCAATGTACTACATTTTAGTAATACCTGGTACTGCTTTATCTGAAATTATTGGTGAGTTTTTCATTATTCACTTTGATGTCACCTGGGATAGATTTGCAACATTTGTTATTTGGGCTATTCACCCATATTTCTGCTGTCTTTAGTCAAAAAAGCACCAACACCTTGTGTTCTCTAGTCTAACTTAAGAATCTACAAATAAATGAGTTTAGAACTGGCTGATTTCATGGAGTGACAAAAACTTTTCAAAGAACATACAAACTTCACAACATGTTGGATACCTAAATCTCACTGATAGGTCATCATGTGTCTGAATTTACTTATCTCTATTCAAATTATATTTTAGGTAAAAACAAATTACTACAAATTCAGTTTAATTATATAAATAAAAATATGGAAATATCACAAAAATGTCCCTGAAAAAAAAATCAAAGATTACACCTATAGAGTCTTAGAAAAATGTCAGCCTAAACAAAGATACACAAATAGACAAGGTAATATAGAAGGGGACAACCTCATGGAGCTTAGTGCATAGACAAAGAGTTACCTAAGGAATGCTAAAAGCATAAGTAGTAGTCTCGTTGAATGAAGGTTAATCACATCATTTTCTAATACCATGTGGACAGTCCTGAAATCGTACAAGTAAGTTTATATGAACTGAACAACTTGTACAGATGTATACATATATGATATACATGAATATGATGTGTATGTATATGATAACAAAAGAAATAGAAGGTATGAATTAGAATAATAGGCATATATAGGAATGGTTGGAGGGAGAAAAGCAGCAAGTGCTTAGGAGAGAACATGATGTAAATGTATTCTAATTTCAGATAAAAATATTTAAAATGATTGTTAATGATATATTCATTTACAATGAATGCAGACTTACTAATTGCTTTAAAATTTTTTCAAAGACTTATTTATTTATTCATTATATGTAAGTGCACTGTAGTTGTCTTTAGACACAACAGAAGAGGAAGAGGTGTTGGATCTCATTACAGATGGTTGTGAGCCATCATGTAGTTGCTGAGATTTGAACTCAGAACCTCCAGAAGAGAAGTCAGTGCTCTTAACTGCTGAGACATCTCACCAGCCCCATACTAATTGCTATAATTTAAACCATTCATAATAATGGAAACAAGAAACAAACTCACATAGCCATTTTATTATCTGACAATTAGACTTCAAAATAAAATTAATCGGAAATTATATACTATATAGTATAGGCTAATCAAAGAGAAATCCACACGAATATATTTTAGCTCTAAACATCTATGCAAGAAAAACAGGTCACCCAGATTTGCTACTTCAGGCATAATTACATAATGGCCTTATTACAGCGAGAGTAGTGATCTTAATACTCCACACTTGCCAAGATGCAGATCACACAGATGAATCTTAAACAGGGAAATGTTGGAAACAAATGATCTCGTAAACCAAGTATACTTAAATGATGATTATAGAACATTTACCTAAACACCAAAGAAAATAACATCCTCACAGTACATCATGCCATCATGAGACATTTTCTGAAACAGTATGTATGTGTGTCTCTCTGTCTCTCTGTTTCTCTGTCTCTCTCTCTCTCTGTGCCTGTCTCTGTCTCTCTTTGTGGTTTTGTGTGTGTGTATGTGTGTGTTCGTTTGTGCATTTGTGAGGACATGTTTCCTCTAACACATGTCTGGAGATCAGAGGACTACTTGAAAGGGTAGATTCTCTTCTGTCATAATTTGGGTTCTAGGATAAGATACAAATCAATAGATTTGACAGCAAGAGTCTTCATACACATATTAATCTTAGAGACACAAGAGATCCAATTAAAATTAATTTTACTATTTAATAAAATCATTCAAACTAAATGTGGAACTGAAATGTATATGGTTTTCCATAGTTAGTATATTAGAATGTTTTAAAATAGTCAATTGTATCAAATATTTTGTTTTGAGAATGATGTTTCACAATAAATATGTATATAAAATTGAAGCATTTTAATTTGCTAATATATATTACTTAATATAACTAAGAGATATATGTTTCTCAACATCACAGATAAATTTTATTTTCTTGTACTCACATATAGAAAAAGTAAAGATACATAATTAAATATATTTCTGCCAACTTAGACACATACAAAGATATATCTCTAATATAATTCAAATCATATTTTCACAAATTGTTTGCATAAGAATTTTTTCAGTGCTATTGTGACATCCCTATTTCTTAGAGTGTATACCACAGGATTAAACATAGGAGTTACAACAGTGTAGAAAAGAGAAAGCATTTTATCTGTCTCACCTGAATGACTAGTATTGGACCTGAAATATGTAATCATAGCTGATCCAAAAAATAATATCACAACTGCAAGATGAGAAGAACAAGTAGAGAAGGCTTTGGCTCGACTTTTGGTTGATGACAGCTTCAAGATTGTAGAGATGATTTTACTATAGGAAAATACTATTAACAGGAATGGAAACAAGACAAATAAGAGAGCACCTAGGAAAACCATAATCTCATTGATAAAGATATTCCCACAGGCCAGGTGAAGAACTGGGGGAATGTCACAAAAGAAATGGTTGATTTGGTGGGAACCACAAAATGATAGAGAAAAGATCTGTGATGTCTGCCCTATCTGTACTGGGATTCCACTGACCCAGGAGCCAATCACCAGTTGAGAACACACCTTTTGGTTCATAACTAGAGGATAGTGCAGCGGGTTACAGATGGCAACATAACGGTCATAGGCCATCACAGCCAGCAAGAAGCACTCTGTGGCCCCCAGGATAAGAGTGCAGCACATTTGTGTAGCACAGGCAATGAAAGAGATGGTCCTTTTCTGTGTTCCAAGGTTGAATACCATTCTGGGAAGAGTAATTGACACATAACATATCTCTAAAAAGGAAAAGTTACCAAGAAAAAAGTACATAGGGGTCTGAAGGGCAGAGTCTACCTTTGTGATTAATACAATGGTGCCATTTCCTAATAGGATGAAGCAATACATGGCAATCAACAGCCCAAAGAGAAACCACTGGAGATCAGGAACATCTGAAAATCCAAGAAGAACAAATTCCTTCAGATTGGTTAGATTTCCTTCTTGTGGATTTTGTTGATGGTTCATCTGTGAAGCAGATTCAGTCAACATGGGTTTTTACTTTCCCATTAGTGTAAGAGGGTTTTATCCTAATATACAAAACTTAATTGAAAGAGGAATTATAAACATTTTCTGACAAAATTGAAGATTTACATGCAAAAAATTTCTGTTAGTCTATGTCTTTTTATGTTAAGAGATATTAAGGTATTGTATATACAAAGGCATTAGTGTAGTGTATTTCAAACATGCCTGCTAGTATTTATTTACTTCTTCAAAGATTTTGTTAAAATTTTCAGTTTTTCTTTTAGCTTGTTTGAGATCTACAACATATTTTACTTATTTATTTCAAGGGTTTCCAGTTTAATGGTTAAAATTTTCAAAGTTTTTCTCTTAGCTTATCTGAGAACTGCAACATAATTTATTCCAAGGTTACCTTTTGTTTTATGACTTAAAATTTGCAGTTATTTCCCTAGTTTTTCAGTTCATTCTTAAAAGCAATTTAAAAATTACAAAAACATTAATTAACATGGGTAAAAGATGTATCTTTTGAATTATATTAAGTAGGGATTTTAGGACATTTCATTCATTTAAACCAGTTTAGGAATCTATTCCTCATCTGAATGTAAGTAGGAGGTCAATGGAGGAGAAGCAGGGCACTGTGTGTAGAGGGCAAGGGGCAGACTCCCTTAAACTGTCAGTACTCTGTGAACCATCACAACTTTTTACTTAACCTGCAACCAAAAGTTTAATTAAGATTTTAGCTTTACTTTTTAAAAGAATTTTTATGATAGAATAAGTTGAAGATGTAATAATTTTGACTAGAGCTTTATTGTTGTTCCTTATAGTAAATTTTCTTCATTAGAATTTCATCCCAAAGCCTTCATAGATGCTAAGGGCAGATGGTGGGATGGGGGCTTTGTGGAGGAGTAACCAGGAAGTGGGATATCATTTGAGATGTATAGAATGGAATGATTAATGAAATAAAATAAAATGAAATGAAATAAAACAAAAATCTTTGATCATTTTTGTTTGTGAGAGCTAAATAAAGCAATATTAAAATATCATTTAGTCACTCAAAGTGATTCTTGTCATGTTTTTCTACTTACCTAAACTTCTAGAAATTTTGTACCACTGGGTTGTTATCTTCCAGGAATGTATCACCTTACTTATTAAAATTTTATCTAATGACCTTATTGATTTACTTTACTGAATATAGTTTTCTTTCAAACATTCTATTCTGGCTCAGGACTTTTGAATCTTCAGAGGAAGTATTTTTATACAAAGACAAAGAGGTCCTATCCATGGAATCAATTGGTACCTTCTTAATCCTGGAGAGGATGCTTTTTAAGTTATTTCATCTGAGGTGATCTCTGACTCTTCATGTGCTCCTATTTGCCTTTCATCTCTTCAATACCATGCTTTGGACCAGAAAAAAAGTGTAGTAACAGAATTAGCAATATAGGACAAAGTCCTGCTAAAATGTTGTATATCTGAATTGTTTTTAATTTACATCTACTATGTAACATGTATTCTAATGTGGCATAATTTATTAAGTTGCCCAATGACTTAATCATTCTAAAATTACTTAAGATTATAGTGTGAATCACATGTTTTAATACAGACAACCAAACCAAAACACTCTGAAGATATTCATGGCACATGTTTCTTCAAATGTTATCTATATTGTTTTTTTCAATTATTACTTATGATTATTCTACATTTTGAAATTGGCTTAGTCCAACTGATTTAATCAAAACTTAGTTCAAACGATAGTCTATGAATCTCTCCCTTTGCTTGACATTTATTTTGGAAATGAGTGTCCTCTCCCTAGAATGATCAAATCTTAAAGAAGGTCATAAAGCCTTTTGGAAGGTGACATACCCAGGAATAGGTTTTTACATTTTTTCTTTCTTTTACCTTTCCTTATTATGGCTCAAATATCAGGACTACACATGAGAACATTTTGGTATAATTGTCTTTATGGTTAACTATGGTGTTTGTCACACAAATCTTTTGCGGAGAGCGGGTTTAAAGTTTGAATAATAAATTGTGCCAGTAGAAGCTTTCACTGGCAATGATATATCAATAAATAATTTTTTAAATTGAGTTTCTGAAAAAGAACCTACCACATGAAACTGTCAGAGCACTGTAAATAACAAGGCATTACTACAAAATACTGAGAATACTGTCCCAAAAAAAAGCACAGCCGACTTCAGAATATGCCATTCAGACAAATGTAATGCAAGACAACGGAATGTTTCCTAGACATAGATAAATTTGTAAGTATTTCAGCCTAGATATATACTAAGTAACAGATACACTGTGCTAAGAACCTCAGTGAAAATATGTGGCATAAAATGATGAAAATATATCACACAAATCTTAAGTGATATGTCAGAGAAGGTTATTTTCCTACTATAGTCTGTTTTTTCTTCAATTAATGGTCCATTGCTTCATTTGTTGCTAGTTATTCTGATTTGAATTAATGTGGCTCTGGTTAAAGAAAATTTTTACTTTCAAGTAGAAGATGATAATATGGAGGAAAAATCAATAAAATATTTTATCTTCATGGATTTAAATCTCAATGATTAATATAGTATATTCCTATAAAATATTTCCTGACTTTTTAAACTACAGTTTAAAGTTGTGTACTACAAATTCTATTCACTAAAATGACATTCAGACCACAGATATATCTTCTACTCTAGAGGAGAAGCTACAAACAGTATAAATTATTCCGTGTGCGCTACTCAAGTAGAATTCTTCTTTGTAGCAAATGCTTAATTTCTAATAGAAGTACAATAATAAAAATGATGCCACATTATTTCTATTTTAAGTCTCTCTTTTCAGAATAAATCCAAAGACTTAAAAGAATTTCTAACAGTATTCTAAGTCATCCAAAAGTCAGAAGTTCCAATTTTCAGAGTGTATTTTGCTATGCATAAGGAGTATAAATGCATTAATGAATTTAAATTAGTACATTGAATTTAAAATAATTTTCATTATTTTAAAACATTCTTATTTCTATGATCTTTTTTAAAATAATTATTCTTTTAATTATTCACTTTTGTAAATCTATTTCATTGGTTGTTTAGTTCTTAGCTTCCTATTAAAATATGATTAAACTGAACAAAGAAATTTGCCACTTCTTTATATATCACTAAAATTGGCTCCTTAAAGTCTCTAAATTTACACTTAATAAAATTATCATAAGTACGGTTTTCTCTATTTTGATATATTTTAACATCTTTGTTTCTACAACACAATATAAATTATATTTATGTGATTAAACAATGTTAATTTTTAAATTAGTTTGTTTCCTAAAATAAGTAGAATATTAAATGTAGAATTACAAAATATGGAATGACTTAATATTGATCTACAAAGAATATCAGTATAGAATAACTCATATTTACCTTTCTTACAAAATTAATTTTGACTATTTGTTACCTTAATTTAGACATTTCATTTATTTTAAGTGGAACCATTTGTATCACCAAAGGTTTGTAATCTTCTGTTAAGTAATTTTGTTTCTGCAGACCATACAGTAAATGTAGTTCTGTTATCCACGAGCTATCTGTCTACAGATATAAATTTATACATCAGGGAATTTCTTTTATATTTACCTATTTGCCTATTTTATTTTTCCCAGATTGTATTTATTAAACTTAACCTATAAGTTGGCCCCCAGTGGAATTGCTAACACAGTGTGGTTTATTTCCTAGACACTGACAGTTTACTGAGCCACACTAGGAGAGATAGTCCAAAATTTACACCTTGACATTAATTATCTATTTTGGCAAATTGACAACTGTGATGTTCTCTATTATGAAGGCACTAGGTATTGTCTTGGTTCACAGTATACTGACTCTGTAAGCATGTATTTTGTTTCTTTCTCCAGTCAATCTACTATAATGTATTCTGTGTCCTGTATTCACAGGAAGTCTCTTTTATAGTTTTTAAAAGAACAAAAAAAACAAGCTTTCTTTAGGGGAAATGAAAATGTAGACTAAGTTCAGCTGTAATAATAAAAAGTCCATGAAAAACAGTCTGTATATTCTAAGCTTCTGAGATTTTCTGAGAATGACAATCACTCCTAATATTTAGACCATAAGAATAGGGCAAACATTATAGACAGAGTATATTGCAAGACAAATAATTAAATAAAAATGAATTTATAAAATGATCTCACTGAGGATAAATTATTATGTAACACTGATTAATGTTATTCATTAAATAGTGACTTTAATAATTTTGATGATTATTAGAAAATGATTTCTCATAATACTTCCTATGTTTTAGTATTGAGAGCAAACAATATTTGGTTAAGTTCATTAGAAGTGGAGAAGGCATGAAAAATACATGGAAAGTGTGAGAGGAACAAGCAGTGAGACCTCATGTAGGACCAAGGGTGGCATTGCTCATGGTGAGAGTGAGATGCCAACCAAGAATATGCTCTTTTAGATGTACATGCAAACCTTAGCTAGGTGAAGTATGAGATGAAAGTTTAGGTAAGGACCTAACCCCTCCAAAGAATGGACAGAGAGACCTTCTGATGATAGAAAAGAAAATATCCTGCAAACCACACAAATATAAATGAAAATTATATGAATCACAGTAAGAGAAATTAATAACATAGGAATTTTAAACAAAATAATTCAGAAAATCGAATAATTTTAAGGAAATAAATTAGATGTCATTAATAATTCAAATCATAGTAAACTTCATCTTAAATTATATATAGTAGTCTTTATTTTTTTTCTTTTATGGCTGATTTATTTTATTTTATTTTATTTATTTACATTCAAAATCATTTCCCCTTTCCCGTTTCCTCCCTCGCCGAAAGTCCCATAAGTCCCCTTCCCTCCCTCTTTTCCCCATTCAACCCCCTCTTGCTTGTCTGTCCTGGCGTTCCCCTACATCCAGTCTTTCCAGGACCAGGGTTCTCTCTTTCCATCTTCTTAGAAATCTATTGATATGCGAATTGTGTCTAGGGTATTCTGAGATTCTGGTTTAATATCCCCTTATCAGTGACTGCATACCATGTGTGTTCTTTTGTGATTGGGTTACCTCACTAAGGAGGTAATTCAAATCATAGTAAACTTCATCTTAAATTATGTATAGTAGTCTTTAAAATATAGAATTAAATTATCTAATATTTTATTTTTTAAATGTTTACTAATCCAGCTATACCTAATTTTTTATAAAACAAAATAAAACTTAAACTACAAAATAAAATAATTCTTCATGGAAAAAATAAAGTTTCACATTATGTGAAACACTGTTGATAAATAAGAAAACACTTAAGGTCATGACTCAAAGAGCTACTTCTCCTTAGTAATATATCGTTGCATATAAAATCAAAGTCCAAAATTAAACTAACATTTTTTTTATCACAGAAAAGAAGGGGGAAGAAATCCTATAAGTGTTGGAACAGATACCTAACTGTATTAATTATATAAATCAGAACATTTAAGGATTTATCAATAAACTAAAACTTCTTATATTACTTCTATAAATTCTACATTAGGATACAAAGCTATTATGATTGAACCTAACTGAGTCAATTCTTAATCTGTACATAAATGCAAATCTTCTCAATATCAAGAGAGTTTTTTTTAATTTTGTAAAGTGAATAATCATATAGTTGGCTGTCTATGACAATATTTTAAATATATTTTATCTTGCCTTCTCTTCTAAAACATCAGAGTAGCATGTCCTTCAATAGAAAACAGTTTTTGAAAATTCTTGTCTTTTATTATCATTTGCTTGGAGTCATTTTTATTAAAGTTATTAATATTACATATTTTAAAAGTAATTTCCCAACATATTAGTTTACTTAGCTTCAATGTGCAATAGTATATGGTAACAAAATAATCAACTCCATTTTTTTCTATACTAAGAGCAAGGATTTATAATAATAAATATTATATTTATTATTATATTTATTTATATAAATAGATATTTCTATTATCTATATTTTATATATATATATATATATTTACACTATGTATTTAGCTGTTTATACAATCCTACATATTTGTCTTTTAAACAGTAAATATGCACTATATTTACTTATATAGTGCATTATAGAATTATAGATCTTCCTAACGTTTACTTAGACTGTTTTTCTTTAGAAAGTTTATTCATCTTATACATTTATGTTACTTTTAATTTTTACAGTTCAGCCATTGTTGCCCTGCCATTCACCCCTCCCCACAGTTTGTCATCACATTCGCTGCTCCTCCCCATGTCTCCAAGAGGATGTTCCCACATCCCTTGCTAGACATCCCTACTCCCAAGTGGCCCCAGACTCTCATTTTTTATTGGATATTTTATTTATTTACATTTCAGATGTTATCCACTTTCCCAGTCTCTCCTCTGTAAACCACCTATCCCATCCCCCTCCCAACAGCTTCTTTGAGGGTGCTTCCATTCCCATTGACCCATTCCTGCCTCACTTCCCAAGCAATACCATATGCTGGGGCATCTAGCTTCCACAGGACCAAGGGCTTCCCTTCCCATTGATGCCAGATATGGTACATATGCAGCTGGAACGATGGGTCCCTCCATGTGTACTCTTTGTTTGGTGGTTAAGTCCCTTGGACCTCTTAGAGGTCTGGTTGGTTGATATTATTGTTCTTCTTATGGGGTTGCAAACCCCTTCAGCTCCTTAAGTCCTTACCTTAACTCCTCCATTGGTGTCCCTATGCTCAGTCAGATGGTTGACTGCAAGCATCCACATCTGTATTGATTAGGCTCTGGCAGATCGTCTCAGGAGACAGCTATATCAGGCTCCTGTCAATAAGTACTTCTTGGCATCTGTGATAGTGTTTGGTTTTGATAGCTGCATGTGGGATAGATCCCCAGGTGGAGGAGTTTCTGGATGGCCTTTCCTTCAGTCTCTACTCTACTCCTTGTCCCTGTATTTCCTTTACACAGGAGCAATTCTGCATTAAAATTTTTGACATGGGTAGGTGGCCCCATCCCTCAACCAGGGGACATGCCTAAACTCTGGAAATGGTCTCTACAGGTTATCTCTTCCCTTTGTTGGATATTTCAGCTAATGTTATTGCTGTTGGGTATAGGAGCCTCTTGCTTACCTGAAATCTGAGATTTTCTGGTGGCTAACCCTAGTTCCCCATCCCCCATTATCTCACACCTGCGTTCAATTTCCAGACCCTTTATACCTCACTTGTCTCCTCCCATATTTGATCCTTACCCCCTCTTCCCGTTCCCCTCCTTCTATCCTCCCAATTCTCTCCTATCCTCTACCTCTTGTGATTATTCTATTCCTCCTTCTAAGTAGGACTAAAGAATCCACGTTTTGGTATTCCATTTTCTTGAGCTTCATGTGGTCTGTGAATTGTATCTTGTATATTATGAGCTTTTTGGCTAATATCCACTTATGATTGAGTAAATGCCATGTATGTTATTTTGTGATTGGGTTACCTTGCTCAGAATGAGTTTTTATAGTTCCATTCATTTGCCTGTGAATTTCATGAAGTCATTGTTGTTATGATTTTATTATTATTATTTTATTTTCTATATTCTTTATTTATATTCCAAATGATTTCCCCTTTACCAGTTCCTCCCTCCCTGAAAGTCCCATAGCCCTCTTCCCTCCCCCTGTTCCCCATTTGCCTAAGAATTTCATGAATTCATTGTTTTTAATTGCTGAGTAGTATTCCATTGTGTAAATATACATGGAAAATATCTCTGATAAAATTGAAGAAATATATAGAAAAACATGTTAAGATTGACTATTTCATGGAAAAATTATACAGATAAAATGGTAGGCATAAAAATATTCCTAAGAAATATATAGAAAAACACGTTAAAACTATTTCGTGAAAAATTATACAGATAAGATAGTAGGCATAAAAATATTCCTAAATTGATTGAAAGTAGAAATAAAAGCATTTTCTTATAAAACTGAAGATATACATGGAAAATATCTCTGATAAATTGAAGACATTTATACAGATATAATGGTAGGAATTAAATTATCCCTAAGTTGATTGAAAGTAGAATAATAAATATTTTCTGATAAAATTGAAGATTTACATAAAAATATTTCTGATAAAATTGAAAAAAATATATGGAAAAACATTAAAATTGAAGATTATCATGGAAAATTATACAGATAAAATGGTAGGCATAAAATTATTTCTACATTGATTGAAAGTGAAATTATAAATATTTTCTGATAAAATTGAAGATTTACCTGGAAAAATATCTCTGATAAAATTGAAGAAATATATAAAAAAGGCGTTAAGATTGAGTATTTCATGGAAAAATTATACAGATGAAATGGTGGACATAAAAATATTCCTATGTTTTTTTTGAAAGTGGAATTATAAATACTTTTTGATAAAATTGAATATCTACAAGGAAAATATTACTGAAAAAATTCAAGAAATATATAGAGAAACATGATAAAACTATTACATGGGAAATTATACAGATAAAATGGAAGGTATAAAAATGTTCCTAAGTTGAAGAGACCCCTGGTCCTGGAAAGACTGGATGCAGGGGAACGCCAGGACGGAGAAGCGAGAGGGGTATGAATGGGGAAAAGAGGGAAGGAAGGGGGTTTATAGGACTTTCGAGGAGGGAGGAAACGGGAAAGGGGAAATGATTTTGAATGTATATAAAAAAAAACTTAGAAAATAAAATTTAGATCCACATGGAAAATACTTCTGACAAAATTGGAGAAAATTACAGAGAAACATTAAAACTGAAGATTTTCATTGTCAATTATACCGACAAAATGGTAGGCACAAAAAAATTCCTAAATTGATTGAAAGTGGAACTACAAACACCTCCCCCCCCCGAAGAAATGGAGTATCTACATGAAAAACACCTCCAACAAAATCAAAGAAATACAGAGAAAAAATGTTAAAATTAAAGATTATCATGGAAAATAGTACAGTCAAAATGGTAGACACAAAAAGCATTACTAAATTGAAAGAAGAGTCACAAACATTTTCTGATAAAATCCAAGATCCACATGAAAAATATCTCTGTTAGACTATGTTTTTTTGTTGGGGAATTGAGTCTATTGGTGTTATAAGATATTAAGGAATAGTGATTGTTGCTTCCTGTTATTTTTGATGTTCATTTTATGTTTGTGTGGCTACTTTCTTTTGGGTTTGTTGGAAAAAGATTACTTTCTTGTTTTTTCTAGGGTGTAGTTTCCCTCCTCATGTTGGCGTTTTCCATCTATTATCCTTTTGTAGGGGTGGATTTGTGGAAAGATATTGTGTAAATTTGGTTTTATCATGGAATATCTTGTTTTCTCCATCTATGATAATTGAGAGTTTTGCTGAGTATAGTAGTTTGGGATGGCATTTTTGTTCTCTTAGGGTTTGTATGAGATCTGCCCAGGAACTTCTGGCTTTCAATGTCTCAGGTGGGAAGTCTGGTCTAATTCTGATAGGCCTGCCTTCATAAGTTACTTGACCTTTTTCTCTCACTGCTTTTAATATTCTTGCTTTGTTTCGTGCACTTGGTGTTTTGATTATTATGTGCCAGGAGGACTTTCTGGTCTGGTCCAGTCTGCTTGGAGTTCTGTAGGCTTCTTGTATATTCATGGACATCTCTTTCTTTAGGTTAGGGAAGCTTCCTTCTATAATATTGTTGAAGATATTTACTGGCCCTTTAAGTTGGAAATCTTTGCTCTCTACTATACCTATAATCCTTAGGTTTGGTTTTCTCATTTTGTTCTGGATTTCCTGGACATTTTGGCTCAGGAGCTTTTTTGCATTTTGCATTTTCTCTAACCGTTTAGTCAATGTTTTCTATGGCATCTTCAGCCACTGAGATTCTTTCTTCTATCTCTTATATTCTGTTATTGATGCTTTCATCTATGACTCCTGAATTCTTTCCAAGATTTTCTATCTCTAGAGATGTCTCACTTTGTGATTTCTTTATTGTTTCTGCTTCCATTTTTAGATCTTGGATGGTTCTGTTCAGTTCCTTCACTTGTTTGTTTGTGTTCTCCTGTAATTCTTTCAGGGATTTTTGTGTTTCCTCCTTAAGGGCCTCTATGTGTTCACCCATGCTCTCCTGTATTTCTTTAAGGGATTTTTGTGTTTCCTCTTTAAGAACTTTTACCTTTTGTCCCATGTTCTCCTGTATTTCTTTAAGGGAGTTATTTATGCCCTTCTTGTTGTCCTCTAACAGCATTGTGAGATGAGACTTTAAATCCCAATTCTTGCTTTTCCGGTGTGTTGGGGTATCTGGGACTTGCTGTGATGGTAGAACTAGGTTCTGATGTTGCCAAGTAGTCTTGGTTTCTGTTGGTAGGATTCTTGAGCTTGCCTTTCCCCATCTGGTTATATCTGGTGTTGTTAGTTGGTCTTACTGTCTCTGGCTGGAGCATGCCCCTCCTATGGGCCTGTAAACCTGTTTCTGTACTCCTGGGAGACCATCTCTCTTTTGGCAGGGTCTGTACACAGAAGGCTGTGGATCTGTCTGGTTCCCTGCTGCAAATGGTAGCTGGAAGGGAAGACTCATGTCCCAGCTGTTCCACTGATCATATTCCCAGTGTTCACCTAGATGTACCCCTTCAAAGAGAAGGTGGAGATCTCACCTTCTCAGAGGTGAAATCCTTGCTCAGAGGTGAAATCGTGGCTGGGAGATCATTCTCTCCTGGTGGGCTAAGCACAGAAGGCTGTGGATCTGCTTGGTACTCTGATGCAAAATTGAGGTCATTGGTTTTTTGTTTTGTTTTGTTTTGTTTTTTAAGATCTCCCTTTTATTCTTTGTTCCATTTTTTTTTATTTTCTAAGTTTTTTTTATTTACATTCCAAATCATTTCCCCTTTCCTGTTTCCTTCCTCCCCGAAAGTCCCATAAGCCCCCTTCCCTTCCTCTTCCCCATTCAACCCCCTCTCGCTTCTCTGTCCTGGCATTCTCCTACATCCAGTCTTTCCAGGACCAGGGGTCTTTCCTTCCATCTTCTTGGAAATCTATTGATATACAAATTGTGTCTAGGGTATTCTGAGATTCTGGGTTAATATCCCCTTATCAGTGACTGCATACCATGTGTGTTCTTTTGTGATTGGGTTACCTCACTAAGGATGATATTTTCAAGTTCTGACCATTTGCCTAGGAATTTCGTGAATTCATTGTTTTTAATTGCAGAGTAGTATTCCATTGTGTAAATATACCGCATCTTTTGAATCCATTCCTCCATTGAGGGACATCTGGGTTCTTTCCAGCTTCTGGCTATTATAAATAAGGCTGCTATGAACATAGTGGAGCATGAGTCCTTATTGCATGCAGGGGAAGCCTCTGGGTATATTTCCAGGAGTGGTATAGCAGGATCCTCTAGGAGTGTCATGCCCAGTTTTCTGAGGAACCTCCAGATTGCTTTCCAGAGTGGTTGTACCAGCTTGCAATCCCACCAGCAGTGGAGGAGTGTTCCTCTTTCTCCACATCCTGGCCAACAACTGCTGTCTCCTGTGTTTTTGATCTTAGCCATTCTGACTTGTGTGAGATGGAATCTCAGGGTTGTTTTGATTTGCATTTCGCTAATTACTAAGGATGATGAACATCTCTTTAGGTGCTTCTCAGCCATTAGATATTCTTCAGGTTAGAACTGTTTGTTTTTCTCTGTACCCTATTTTTTAATAGGGGTACTTGGCTCTCTGGAGTTTAACTTCTTGAGTTCTGTGTATATATTGGATATTAACCCCCTGTTGGATGTAGGGTTGGTAAAGATCATTTTCCAGTTAGTTGGTTGCCGCTTTGTCCTTTTGACAGTGTCCTTTGCCTTACAGAAACTTTGTAATTTTATGAGGTCCCATTTGTTAATATTTGATCTTAGAGCATAAGCTATTGGAGTTCTGTTCAGGAAATTCTCCCCTGTGCCCATATGTTCAAGGTTCTTCCCTAGTTTCCTTTCTATTAGTTTCAGCGTGTCTGGTTTTATGTGGAGGTCCTTGATCCACTTGGAATTGAGCTTAAAGCAAGGAGATAATAATGGATCTATTTGTATTCTTCTGCATGTTGACCTCCAGTTGAACCAGCACCATTTGCTTAAAAGGCTATCTTTTTTCCACTGGATGGTTTTAGCTCCTTTATCAAAGTTCAAGTGACCATAGGAGTATGGATTCATTTCTGGGTCTTCAATTCTGTTCCATTGATCCACATGCCTGTCACTGTACCTATACCATGCAGTTTTTAACACTATTGCTCTGTAGTATAGCTTGAGGTCCGGGATACTGATTCCTCCAGAAGTTCTTTTACTGTTGAGAATAGTTTTAGGTATCCTGGGTTTTCTGTTATTCCAGATGACTTTTTGAATTGCTCTTTCTAACTCTATGAAAAATTGCGTTGGGATTTTGATGCGGATTGCATTGAATCTGTATATTGCTTTTGGCAAGATGGCCATTTTTACTATATTAATCCTGCCAATCAATGAGCATGGAAGATTTTTCCATCTTCTGAGGTTTTTAATATCTAAGAAATACTCCATCGTATACCATATTTTCTGTATTCATTCTTCCTTTGTGGGACATCTAGGTTGTTTCCAGCTTTTGGCTATTAAAAATAAGGCCTCAATGAACATAGTGGATTATGTGTCCCGATTGTATGGTGGGGCTTCTTTAGGGTATATGCCCAAGAGTGGTATAGCTGGGACTTCTGTTAGATCTTTATTTCAAATTTTCTGAGGAAGCTCCAGATTGATTTCAAGAGTGGTTGTACCAGATTCATCTTGTATTTTGCTTGTTTATTCATATGGTAATCTAGTGTTCCATTTGTGGAATTATAATTGCTTTTTAAATTCCAAATAAATGCTTTCAATGGTTTCTTGAATCATACTAGGATGAATATTTTACTGTTTGCCACTCAAAGGAATAGTTTTATGAATTTTTTTGTAATAGCCCAATACAGCTACTTTCGATAAGGCCAGGCTATTTGTTAAAGTGGTGTCTCATTTCTAATGCTAGTTTTGCAAAGGGAAATCCATTATTTCCCATTTTCTATGGATGCACTCTACTCAGTCTATTAATATTGATTCATTCAATTTAAATGCTTACATAAAACATATTTTGATGATATTTTTCTCACCTAAGTTCTCTCCTCTTCACCTCTCCATTATCCAACTTTCTGTTCTCCCTCTATTTCCCTGTCCTTGTTTTTCTTTCCTCTCCATCTCAAAAAAACAGACAAGTAAAAGTCAAGATAAACAAATAAAAATATAATAAAATCCCCTTCCCCCTCCAAAAAAAAAAAAAAAAAAAACTGGCCATGGGGTAAAAAATAAGTTCACTTCTTCTGGGTACCAGAACTTCCCTGGAGTGTATCACTCCTTTATAGAAAATTGATATTTACTTTTCTAACACACATCAAATGCAAAAGCTTTCAAGACATAAAAGTTAAATTTGACCAAAACAAAAGAGTACATTCACTAAAGAAAACCAAAACCAATATAAAACTGGAAATGAAAAACTTAGGCTGTCAATCAAAAAACTCAGACATGATAGATAATATAAGGAATGCATATAGATTATGCTACATGGAAGTGAAAATTCCATTTTGTCAAAACAAGGTCAAAAGTATAAGTAGATCAATCATAGAAAACATTAAGCCTGTTACTACGTTTATTTTTTTCATACTTCTAGCTCCAAATCTGTCTTATTTTGCTTGTTTTATTTTTCTTTTACTCATTTATTAATCATTTACATTTATCTATTGAATATTTGTGAATATTTATTTGAAATTTCTGTCGTTATTTTCTAACTCTCAATATCTTTAAAATTTTCATTGGACTTAGCACAGGGTCCCCAATGAAAGAGTTAGGAAAAGGAGTGAAGGAGATGAAGGAGTTTGCAACCCCATAGGAAGAACAACAATATCAACCAATCAGACCCCCCCCAAAAAAAACTGCCAGAGACTAAACCACCAATCAAAGAGAATACACATGGAGGGAACCATGGCTCCAGCAGCATATGTAGCAGAGGATGGCATTGTCTGGCATCAATAGGAGAAAAAGTCCTTGTTCCTGTGAAGGCTGGATTCCCGAGTGTAGGTGGATGCCAGGGTGGTGAGGTGGGAGTTAGTGTGTTGGAGGGAGAACATACTTATAGAAGCAGGGGGAGGAGAAATGGGAGAGGGGTATTCCGGAGGGGAAATCAGGAGAGGGGATAACATTTGAAATGTAAATACATAAAAAAAATCCAATAAAGAAAGGAATATCCCCTGACAAAGAGTGGAACAGAGACTGCAAGATAAGCAATCCAGAAACTGCCCCACTTATGGATCCACCCCATCTGCAGACACCAATTCCAGACACTATTCTTTTTATTTATTTATTTATTTTTGTTTTGTTTTTCGAGATAAGGTTTCTCTGGATAGCCTTGGCTGTCCTGAAACTCACTCAGTAGACCAGGCTGGCCTCGAACTCAGAAATTTGTCTGACTCTGCCTCCCAAGTCCTAGGTTTAAAGGTGTGCGCCACCACTGCCCTCCAGACACTATTCTAATGCCAAAAAGTGTTTGCTGACAGGAGCCTGGTGTAGCTGAAAGGCTCTGCCAGAGCCTGAAGAGTATAGATGTAGATGCTTGCAGCCAACTCTAACTGAGCATGGGACAACAATGGAAGAGTTAGGGAAAAGACTTAAGGAGCTGAAGGGTGTTCCAACCCCATAGGAAGAACAACAACATTAACCAACCAGACCCTCCAGAGCTCCCAGCTACTAAAGCACCAACCAAAGAGTGCACATGGAGGGACCCATGGCTCTAGGTGGATATGTAGCAGAAGATTGCATTATCTGGCACCAATGGGAGGGGAGGCCATTGGTCCTGTAGAGGCTTGATGCCCCAGCATAGGGAAAGGTTACAGAGGTGAGGCAGGAGTGGGAGGATGGGGGAGCACCCTCATAGAGGCAGGAGTGATGGGGGATGGGATAGGGAGCTTGTGGAGGGAAAACCAGGAAGGGAGACCCCATTTGAATGTAAATAAATAAAATAGCCAATAAAAAAAGACTATCCCCTGGATGTTTTATGCATAACACTCTTTTTTTCTTTTTTTTCTTTTTTATATTTTTTTATTTACATTCCAAATTATTTCCCCTTTCCTGTTTCCTCCTTCCCCGAAAGTCCCATAAGCCTCCTTCCCTCCCTCTGTTCCCCATTCAACTCCCTCTTGCTTCTCTGTCCTGGCATTCCCCTACATCCACTCTTTCCAGGACCAGGGGTCTCTCCTTTCATCTTCTTGAAAATCTATTGATATGTGAATTATGTGTTGGGTATTCCGAGTTTCTGGGTTAATATTCCCTTATCAGTGACTGCATACCATGTGTGTTCTTTTGTGATTGGGTTACCTCACTAAGGATGATATTTTCCAGTTCTGACCATTTGCCTAGGAATTTCATCAATTCTTTGTTTTTAATTGCAGAGTAGCATTCTATTGTGTAAATATACCACATCTTCTGAATCCATTCCTCCGTTGAGGGACATCTGGGTTCTTTCCAGCTTCTGGTTATTATAAATAAGGCTGCTATGAACATAGTGGAGCATGTGTCCTTATTGCATGCAGGGGAAACCTCTGAATATATGCCCAGGAGTGGTATAACAGGATCCTCTGGAAGTGTCATGCCCAGTTTTCTGAGGAACCACCAGACTGGTTTCCAGAGTGGTTGTATCAGCTTGCAATCCCACCAGCAGTGGAGGAGTGTAAACACTCTTAAATCCACATATTCTTTTTCTTTTTAAAGATTTATTTATTTTATGTATGCAAGTACACTGTAGCTCTCTTCAGACATACCAGTAGAGGGCTTCAGATCTCATTACAGATGGTTGTGAGTCACCATGTGGTTGCTGGGAATTGAACTTAGGACCTCTGGAAGAGCACTTGGTGCTCTTAACTGCTGAGCCATCTCCCCAGCCCCCCACATATTCTTTTAAATTACAATAATGACTTTGCTTAATTAGAACCTGGTAATTATTTTATAAGACACAATGAAGCATATATTTGTTAAAAGTTTCTTATCTCCTGAGCAGGCTTCACTCCTCAGTTTCACTGACAGTACCCAATCTCAAAGATTTAAACTAAATTTAAAAAAAGTTTACAAAATTTTAAGTGTTCCCTTTTTAATTATTGCATTTATGCTTTAATATTTCTCAATTAATATCATTTCTAATAATTTATTTATTTTTTGAAGATTTATTTATATATGTATTGATGTTTTATTGATGTATTGATGTATTTATGTATTTTTGGTTTTTCGAGACAGGGTTTCTCTGTGTAGCCCTGACTGTCCTGGAACTCACTCTGTAGACCAGACTGGCCTCAAACTCAGAAATCTGCCTGCATCTCTGCCTCCTAAGTGCTGTGATTAAAGGCGTTCGCCACCACTGCCTTGCAATTTATTTATTTATTATATGTAAGTACATTGTAGCTGTCTTCAGTCACTTTTCCTTCTCTCTCTGGTCCCTCTCGCTCTTGTCCTGTTCACTCCAGCCCCTACTCGCTCTGGCCCCTACTTGCTCTGGTCCTGCTCCCTGAGGTCCAAAGATGTATTTATTTATTATATGTAAGTACACTGTAGCTGTCTTCAGACATCCCAGAAGAGGGCATCAGATCTCATTATGATGGTTGTGAGCCACCATGTGGTTGCTGGGATTTAAACTCAGGACCATCAGAAAAACAGTCAGTGCTCTTAACAGCTGAGTCATCTCTTCTGCCTGAATTTATTTATTTTATGTATATGAGTATACTGTGGCTGTCTTCAGACACACCAGAAGATAGCATTAGATCTTATTGCTGGGAACTGAACTCAGGACACCTGGAAAAGCTGTCAGTGTTCTTAACCATTGAGCCATCTTTCTAGCCCCATATAATATTATTTTTAGTACAATCTGTTGTAATGATTATTTCCTCCTCCAGCCTCTTTCAGACCTTCACATCTTATCACATCACAAGTTTGGGTTCTTTCTCTATCAATATAGAAAACAATAGGAAAAATCGAAAAAGAAAAAATATCCACAAGAATCTCTCTCTCTCATTCTTTTTTTCACTAACACATACTCAGACAACAAAGAGGGGGAGGAGAGGGGCAGAGGGGGAGGGAGGGAGGGATAGGGATGGAGGGACAGAGAGGGAGGGACTGAGGGAGGGACTGAGGGAGGGAGGGAGAGGAAGGGAGGGAGAGAGAACAAAATCTGAAACCATAATAATGGAACAAGGGTCCAATAAGACCAAAAATGTGATGGAACAAAGAAATTTGACACAATAAATCATTGAGTTTGTTTTGTTTTGTGTTGCGTTGACCATCTTGCTGATGGGCATGGGTCCTATTCTCAGTGAGTCTCCATAAAAGGAGGCTACTTTTTTCCTGTAGAAGAGATTATCAGTTGCAGACAGCTTCTTTGTTAGGGATGAGATCTCTTTCCTACATTCTACATTCAGCACAGGGACTCCATCTAGCATGAACCTGTGCAGGACCTGAGCACGATGCCATGATATCTGTGAAGTTCATATGTGTATCAATCTTGTTTGTCTACAATGTGTAGTTTCCTTGGAGTGCTCCATCCTTCTACCTCTTACAATCTTCTGCCAAGTTTCCTGAGTACTGAGAGAAAGAGTTTATCAAAGGCATCTACTTGGAGTGTTAAGTCTGTTATCTTCACATTGTCCAGTTGTGGACCTCTATACTAGCTCCCATAAACTGCAAGCAGAAGCTCACTATGGGAAGGCTGAGTATGGTACAGATCATGTCATTAGGATTTCTTTTATTGTTGAGTTCCTTTAGCAGAATAAATACTGTTTAACTGTTCTCTAGGTCCATGGCCTATCGAGTTTAGGGATATTCAAAACTTATGCTTTTTGAAGCATGAGTTCCAACTCGTAGAGTGAGGTTAAATCCAGTCTGAGAGTTTTCTTTTTACTCCTACATTTTTGTCACTGTTGCATCTTGCACACAAGTCTTTGCTATAGATAACAGGTTTTGTAGCTGGATTGAGCTTTCATTTCTCTTCAGGTTGAGTGCCCCCTAGTACCCTCAACATTAGCCAGAATGGTGAAGCTTCTTTTTACATATCAATTCAAAGTCATTGAGTTCCATGATATAGTTTCTTTAGTAATAGGGCCTTGCCATCAATTGTGGAGAGTAAGGTACAGCCTTGAAAATAGCCCGAGATGAATATTTAAGTATTTTCCGTCAATTGTGTTTCATCTTTTGAAAACTCTCTGTTTCATTCCAATATCCATTTTAATTGTGGTATTAGTATTCTGGATTTAGAGGGTTTGTTTTAGTTATTTATAAATTTTATATGTTTACCTCTATTGGGTGTGTATATAGTAAAAATATCATCCAATTTTGTGGTTTACTACTTCTGAACACTTAAGTCCTTTGCCATTCTGAAGCTTCTCGGCTTCATGAGATCCCAATTATTTGTTGTTGTTCTTAGTGTCTGCACTATCAGTGTTCTGTTCAAAAAAGCTTTTCTTTGTCATTTAGTTGTTCAAGTATATCCCCTTTTTTTCTATCAGTTTCAGGGTGTCTGATGTTTTCTTTCTTTTTTTTATGGGAACAGTTTGGCAGGTATGAAATATTTCAATTGTCACATAGAATTCATACCTAACACTGTTTTCAACTGGGAGAACAAACATATGTGGGTGTCATAGCTAGAGAATAGAATGAGTTTTGGTTATTTTAATTCCAGAGTTCACTGTCATTAGAAGAAAAATGTGAATCATAATACAAATATTAGATAAAAAGAAAAAGTATGGAGAAATTGGTCAACCTTCGCATTTTCAATTAGGGTGTCATTTCTAATCATTGTTAGTATTGCCACAACTGACACAATTCTATACCTATAATCCTTAGGTTTGGTCTTCTCATTGTGTCCTGGATTTCCTGGATGTTTTGGCTCAGGAGCTTTTTGCATTTTGCATTTTCTCTAACCTTGAGTCAATGTTTTCTATGGCATCTTCAACCCCTGAGATTCTTTCTTCTATCTCTTGTATTCTGTTGTTGATGCTTTCATCTATGACTCCTGAATTCTTTCCAAGATTTTCTATCTCAAGAGATATCTCACTTTGTGATTTCTTTATTGTTTCTACTTCCATTTTTAGATCCTGGATGGTTCTGTTCAGTTCCTTCACTTGTTTGTTTGTGTTCTCCTGTAATTCTTTCAGGGATTTTTGTGTTTCCTCTTTAAGGGCCTCTACCTGTTCACCCATGCTCCCCTGTATTTCTTTCAGGGATTTTTGTGTTTCCTCTTTAAGGGCCTTTACCATTTGACCAATGTTCTCCAGTATTTCTTTAAGGGAGTTATTTATGTCCTTCTTGTTGTCCTCTAATAGCATCATGAGAAGAGGAGTATCCTGGACTTGCTGTGGTGGCAGAACTGGGCTCTAATGTTGCCAAGTAGCCTTGGTTTCTGTTGGTAGGGTTCTTGCGCTTGCCTTTCATCATCTGGTTATCTCCGGTGTTAGTTGGTCTTATCTCTGGCTGGAGCTTGCCCCTCTTATGGGGTAGTGAACCTGTGTCTGTATTCCTGGAACACCAACTCTCTTCTGGCAGGGTCTGTGCACAGAAGGCTGTTGAGCTGTCTGGTTCTCTGCTGCAACTGGTGGCCGGAAGGGAAGATTCCTGTCCCAGCTACTCCAATGATCATATGCCTTATGCAATCCTAGCTGTACCCCTCCAGAGACAAGGTGAAGATCTCATCTCCACGCTCAGAAGTGAAATTGCTGCTTGCAGATCACTCTCTTCTGGTGGGCTAAGCCCAGAAGGTTTTGGAGCTGCCTGGTTCCCTGGTGCAGATGGTGGCTGGAAGGGAAGACTCCTGTCCCAGCTGCTCAATTGATCTGATGCCCTGTGCACTCCTAACTGTACCCCTCTAGAGAGAAGACGGAGATCTCACCTCCATGCTCAGAAGTGAAATTGCTGCTGGGATATCACTATCTCCTGGTGGGGTAAACTTCTTTTTTTTTTTTTTTTTTTTTTTTTTGGTTTTTTGAGACAGGGTTTCTCTGTGTAGCCCTGGCTGTCCTGGAACTCACTTTGTAGACCAGGCTGGCCTCAAACTCAGAAATCCTCCTGCCTCTGCCTTCCAAGTGCTGGGATTAAAGGCGTGCACCACCACCGCCCGGCCCTAACATTGTTTTCAACTGGGAGAACAAATACATGTGGGTGTCATACCTAGAGAAAAGAATGAATTTTGGTTATTTTAATTCCAGAGTTTACTGTCATTAGAAGAAAAATGTGAAACATAAAACAAATACTAGAAAAAAAAAGAAAAAGTATGGAGAAATTGGTCAACCTTTGCTTTTTGAATTAGGGTGTCATTTCTAATCATTGTTAGTATTGACACAGATGACACAATTCTCACTAAATGTAACAGTATTTGAAAAGGCCACTAAATCAGAAAAGAATAAGTGTTATTTATATATATTTTAGTTATTTTATGGTCTCTGATAATAATAAAAATAATCATTTACCCTGTATTCCTGCTTTTTAAATTATTTATTGTAAATTGTATTAACTACAGCTGTTAAGTTAATATATAAACTTTCTTATCATTAAATTTTAACATTTCAAATTATATTCATAAAGGCCACTAATGTTAAAGTTAATATATAATAAAATTCTTAGAATATTAAAACAACAGTCATCAACCTTGCATTTGCTTACAATTACATGGATCTCAATAGATACTTTCACCTTGGCTTCTTTTTAAAGTCTTTATATTTCCCATATTTATACACACAGCTTTCAGGTGGCATTGTTTCAATTTTTAAATTGTCTGATCATATGTCTATGATTACATATTTTAAATGTTTTCCTATATTATTTGTGCATTTCTTATTTACAGATTCAACGTATTTGTATATATGCATATTTAAACCTGAATAGAACCCAGAAGTCCCGCTTACTTTCTGAGATAGGTTCTTCTACTGAAACTTGTTGGCAATAACATAGCCAAACTACTGTGCTAGAAAGACTAAAAACCTTCAAGTCTCCAGCTCCTCAGCATTAAAATAACAAGCTTGTTACAGTCTGTCAGAATTTATAGGTGGTTTCCCTGACTCAAACAGAAATTCTCATGCTTGAATAGCAAACCTTTTGCTGACTGAATCATCTCAAATCTGGGTAATAAAGTTTTCTGCTTTTCTGTATTGTTTTATATATTTTGATTTCATTTCTGAGGTTTTAATATAATCTCAACATTTCTCCCTTCTCCTTTCTCTTTCCAAACCTTTCCACTAAACCCTTTCTATTTGTCTCAAATTCATGGCCTCTTTTGCCACTAATTGCTATTATATTCACACACACACACACACACACATATGTGAACATATATATATATATATATATATATATATATTACTAAATAGTCTGTTCAGTCTTCATAATATTATTTGTACATATATTTTTAGAGCTGTCCGCTTGGCAAAGTCCCTGGAAAACACCAAACTCTCTCTTTTTCTGTTTTTCTCAGTTTTCTATAGTTCTTTGTGTAGGGTCAATGCCTCAAGAAGTTCTTCCTATCCACTGTGGCGTGTCCATTGGTGTCATTTTTGTTCCATTCATGTTTGGGCAATTACATTTCTGAAACTCTATAGATTTAGTTGCTGATGTTTCAAGGATACAGAAGCTCAGAGCAAATTTTCTGATCCTCTGGCTCTTACACTCCTTTCAACCACCTATTATTCAATATTCCCTGATCCACCTATCTTTAGGTGTTTTGTAGATCTATCCATTGGGGCTGGGCTTCATAAATCTTATTTTGATGGGTTGTAGTTTTCTGTAATGATCTCCTGTAGCAAAGATATTTTTCCTAGCTGAAGGTTGAAAACTGCACTTATTTGTGGGTATGTAGACACATTTATAGATTATTGTTAGGGATTATGAAGGTTTAGTAATTAGTAGCTCTAGATTTTCCTCCAATAACCATGATTGGAGAAAATGACCCACTCACCTGGAATCTATCAATAACAAAATAATTCATTAGTGAGAAACAGTGTTTTTGAGTGCCTCTTCCACCCATGACTGACCTTTATACTACCACTATATTAGCTATTTTTAAACCTTTCAGTTGACAAATCTTATTTTTTCTTTCAAAAGATTTATTTCTTATTATATGTAAGTACACTTTAGCTGTCTTCAGACATTCCATAAATGGGCATCAGATCTCATTATGGATCGTTGTGAGCCACCATATGGTTGCTGGGATTTGAACACAGGAACTTCGAAAAAAAAGTTGATGCTCTTAACTACTGAGCCACCTTTTCATCCCCAGTTGACTGATCTTAATCACAGAGTGAAAGCGCCAAGTAAATCCACTGAACATGACGATAGCCTCTGATTATAGGACATAATTACTTAGTTTTCATGAAGTTCTTTAGGCATTCTGAACAGAGTAATGTGCAAACAAATGAAAGGAAAAGCTTTATAACAGATATAGGCAGCTGATTTAAGATATAATCTGGAAAAATGGAAGCCCAGTATTAAAGTGTGAAATTAATGTTGCATGATAAAATGTTGGTGGTAACCAAAATTTTAATAAGTATTTGAAGAATGTCAGAATAAAAAAAATTCTTTTTGCTTAAATGATTAACAAATATTTACATGTGAAGCATTTGTCTCACACTAGTATCTTACTGAGAAATTTTAACAGAGCCACCATGATGTCTTTGTTTCTCAGAGTGTATATAATGGGATTCAAAGTTGGTATCAAAACGGTGTAAAAAAGAGACAATAGTTTTCTAGTTATTTCTGATTATTTGGCTTGGGTTGTAAATATGTGATGCCAGCTGTTCCATAGAATAAGACTACAACGATGAGGTGAGAGGAACAGGTGGAGAAAGCTTTGGTCCCTCCTTTGGCTGATGAGAGTTTCAGAACGCTGCAGATAATTTTGCAATAGGAGAAAATGATCAGCATAAAGGGAACCATGTAACAACAGAAACTGAGGAAATTCAAAAAAAATTATCAGATCCAACTACAAAAGCCTATATTCAACACAACTAGAAAATCTGGAGGAAATGGACAATTTCCTAGACAGATACCAAATACCAAAATTAAATCAGGATCAAATAGACCATCTAAACCGTCCTATAACCCCTGAAGAAATAGAAGTCATCATTGGAAGTCTTCCAACCAAAAAAAGCAAAGGTCCAGATAGTTTTAGTGCAGAATTCTATCAGACCTTCAACGAAGACCTAACAACAATACTCTCCAAACTATTCCACAAAATAGAAACAAAAGGAACACTACATAACTCATTCTATGAAGCCACAATTACGCTAATTACAAAAGCACACAAAGATCCGACAAAGAAAGAGAATCTCAGGCCAATCTTTCTTATGAATATCGTTGCTAAAATACTCAATAAAATTCTTGCCAACCGAATCCAAGAACACATCAAAATGATCATTCACCACGATCAAGTAGGCTTCATCCCAGAGATGCAGGGATGGTTCAATATAAGGAAGTCCATCAATGTAATCCACTACATAAACAATCTCAAAGAAAAAAACCACCTGGTCATTTCTTTAGATGCTGAGAAAACATTTGACAAAATTTAGCATCCTTTCATGTTAAAGGTCTTGGAAAGATCAATAATTCGAGGCCCATATCTAAACATAGTAAAAGCAATTTACAGCAAACCAGTAGCCAACATGAATCTAAATGGAGAGAAACTTGAAGCAATCCCACTAAAATCAGGGACGAGACAAGGCTGCCCTCTCTCTCCATATCTTTTCAATATAGTACTTGAAGTTCTAGCTAGAGCAATTAGACAACAAAAGGAGGTCAAAGGGATAGAAATTGGAAAGGAAGAAGTCAAACTATCACTATTTGCAGATGATATGAAAGTATACTTAAGCGACCCAAAGAACTCCACCAGAGAACTCCTACAGCTGATAAACAACTTCAGCAAAGTAGCTGCATAGAAAATCAACTCAAGCAAGTCAGTAGGCTTCCTATACTCAAAGGATAAGCAAGCTGAGAAAGAAATAAGAGAAATGATACCCTTCACGATAGCCACAAACAATATAAAGTATCTTGGTGTGACTCTAACCAAACAAGTGAAAGATCTGTATGACAAGAACTTCAATTCTCTGAAGAAAGAAATTAAAGAAGACCTCAGAAGATGCAAAAATCTGCCATGCTCATGGATTGGCAGGATTAATATAGTAAAAATGACCATCTTGCCAAAAGCAATATACAGATTCAATGCAATCCCAATCAAAATCCCAACTCAATTCTTCATAGAGTTAGAAAGAGCAATTCAAAAATTCATCTGGAATAACAGCAATCCCAGAATAGGTAAGACTATTCTCAAGAGTAAAAGAACTTCTGGGTGAATCAGTATCCTGGACCTCAAGCTATACTGCAGAGCAATAGTGGTAAAAACTGCATGGTATTGGTACAGTGACAGGCATGTAGATCAATGGAACAGAATGGAAGACCCAGAAATGAATCCACACTCCTATGGTCACTTGATTTTGACAAAGGAGCTAAAATCATCCAGTGGAAAAAAGATAGCCTTTTCAACAAATGGTGCTGGCTCAACGGGAGGTCAACATGCAGAAGAATGCAAATTGACCCATTCTTATCTCCTTGCACTAAGCTCAATTCCAAATGGATCAAGGACCTCCACATAAAACCAGACACACTGAAACTAATAGAAAGGAAACTAGGGAAGAACCTTGAATATATGGGCACAGCGGAGAATTTCCTGAACAGAACTCCAATAGCTTATGCTCTAAGATCAAGAATAGACAAATGGGACCTCATTAAATTACAAAGTTTTTGCAAGGCAAAAGACACTGTCAAAAAGACAAAGCGACAACCTACTAACTGGGAAATGATCTTTATCAACCCTACATCCGACAGAGGGCTAATATCCAATATATACAAAGAACTCAAGAAGTTAAACTCCAGAGAACAAAGTAACCCTATTAAAAAATGGGGTAAAGAGCTAAGCAAAGTGTTCTCACCTGAAGACTATCTAATGGCTGAGAAGCACCTAAAGAGATGTTCATCATCCTTAGTCATTAGGGAAATGTAAATCAAAACAACCCTGAGATTCCATCTCACACCAGTCAGAATGGCTAAGATCAAAACCACAGGAGACAGCAGTTGTTGGCCAAGATGTGGAGAAAGAGGAACACTCCTCCACTACTGGTGGAATTGCAAGGTGGTATAACCACTCTGGAAAGCAGTCTGGCAGTTCCTCAGAAAACTGGGCATGACAGTCCCGGAGAATCCGGCTATACCACTCCTGGGCATATACCCAGAGCCTTTACCTGCACGCAATAAGGACACATGCTCCACTATGTACATATCAGCCTTATTTATAATAGTCAGAAGCTGGAAAGAACCCAGATGTCCCTCAATGGAGGAATGGACTCAGAAGATGTGGTATATTTACACATTGTAATACTACTCTGCAATTAAAACCAATGAACTCACGAAATTCCTAGGAAAATGGTCAGAACTGGAAAATATCATCCTTAGTGAGGTAACCCAATCACAAAAGAACACACATGGTATGCAGTCACTGATAAGGGGATATTGACCCAGAAACTCGGAATACCTTAGACACAATTCGCATATCAATAGATTTCCAAGAAGACTGAAGGAGAGAACATTGGTCCTGGAAAGATTGGATGTAGGGAAATGCCAGGACAGAGAAGCAAAGGGGTGTTGAATGGGGAAAAGAGGGAGGGAAGGGGGCTTATGAAACTTTCGGGGAGTGAGGAAATGGGAAAGGGGAAATGATTTGGAATGTAAATAAAAAAAAAACTTAGAAAAGAAAAAAAAATGTTACCATGACAAATACCATCTCAACTATGTAGACTGCTATTTCATTCACAAATGTGTCACCACAAGCAAGTTTGAGTACTGGTGGGATGTCACAGATGAAGTGACTGATTCTGTTAGAGGCACAAAAATGCAGAGAGAAAATCTGGTATGTTTGTCCAATTACAAATGATATGACACTGATCCAGCAGGCTGCCATTAACTGTGTACAGATCCTGTGGTTCATGACTAGAGAATAGTGCAGAGGGGTACAAATGGTCACATAGCAGTCATAGGCCATTGCTGTCAGGAGGAGGCACTCTGTGCCTACAAGCAGAAGGATAAAACACATTTGAGTGGCACAGGCAAGTATAGAGATATTTCCTTTTTGAGTACACAGGTCAACAAGCATCCTTGGAATTGTCACTGTTACATAACATATTTCCACAAAAGAAAATTTGCTAAGGAAAAAATACATAGGGGTCTGCAGAGCATAATCAGTTCTTGTTGTTAGGACTATAGTACTGTTGCACATCAAATAAATAATCAAATATATCCCAAACAGAATCCATTAGAGATTTGGGACATGAGAGAAACCCAGTAGGATAAACTCTATCAGAGAAGAGGCATTTGATTTTTCTGGTTTAATTTTCTGTTCATCTACAGACAGTAAGTAAAATATGGTTAATTAATTTTACCTAATAATAACATTGATGTCTCACTTTGTGAGACATCTTTGTTGTTTCTACTTCCATTTTTAGATCCTGGATGGTTTTTTTCAGTTCTTTCACTTGTTTGTTGTGTTCTGTAATTCTTTCAGGGATTTTTGTGTTTCCTCTTTAAGGATCTCTACCTGTTCACCCATACTCCCCTGTATTTCTTTCAGGGATTTTTGTGTTTGCTCTTTAAGGGCCTTTACCATTTGACCCATGTTCTCCTGTATTTTTTTAAGGGAGTTATTTATGTCCTTCTTGATGTCTTCTAACAGCATCGTGAGAAGAGACTTTAAATCCAATTCTTGCTTTTTCGGTGTGCTGGGGCATCGGGGAATTTTCTGGTGGGAGAACTGGGCTCTGATGTTGCCAGGTAGCCTTGTTCAGGTGGTAGGGTTCTTGTGCCTGCCTTTCGTCTTCTGGTTATCTCTGGTGGAAGTTGGTCTTCTTGTCTCTGGCTGGAGCTTGCTGGTCCTATGGACCTGTAATCTTGTGTCTTTACTCCTGGAAGACCAACTCTCTTCTGGCAGGGTCTATGCACAGAAGGTTGTGGAGCTGTCCGGTTCCCTGCTGTAAATGGCAGCCGGAAGGAAGACTCCTGTCCCAGCTACTCCAATGATCATATACCTTGTGTGCTCCTAGCTGTACCCCTCCTGAGAGAAGGTGGAGATCTCACCTTTGTGCTCAGAAGTGAAAGAGATGCTGGGAGATCTCTCTCTCCAGGTGGGCTAAGCACAGAAGACAATGAAGCTGCCTGGTTCCCAGCTGCAAATGGCGGCTGGAAGGGAAGACTCCTGAACCCGGTGCTCCAGATCCTATGCCCAGTGTGCCCCTAGCTGTACCCCTCCAGAGAGAATGTGGAGATCTCACCTCCTTGCTCAGAGGTGAAATCTCTGCTGGGCGATCATTCTCTTCAGGTGGGCTAAGCAAAGAAGGCTGTGGAGCTGCGTGGTTCCCTGCTGCAAATGGCAGTTGGAAGGGAAGACCTACTTTTTTTTAATTTTCTAAGTATTTTTATTCACATTCCAAATGATTTCCCCTTTCCCATTTCCTTCCTCCCTGAAAGTCCCATAAGTCCCCTTCCCTCCTTCTGTTCCCCATTCAACCAGCTCTCTCTTCTCTGTCCTGGCAGTCTCCTACATCCAGTCTTTCCAGGACCAGGTGTCTCTCCTTCTATCTTCTTGGAAATCTATTGATATGTGAATTGTGTCTTGGGTATTCCGAGATTCTGGGTTAATATCCCCTTATCAGTGACTGCATACCATGTGTGTTCTTTTGTGATTGGGTTACCTCACTAAAGATGATATTTTCCAGTTCTGACCATTTGCCTAGGAATTTCGTGAATCAATTGTTTTTAATTGCAGAGTAGTATTCCATTGTGTAAATATACCACATCTTCTGAATACATTTTTCATTTTCTTTGACTGTTGTGTCAATGTTTTCTATGGTATCTTCTGCACCTGAGAGTCTCTCTTCTATCTCGTGGTTTCTGTTGGTGATGCTTGCATTTCTGACTCCTGATCTCTTTCTTAGGTTTTCTCGTTCCAGAGTTGTCTCCCTTTGTGATTACTTTATGGTTTCTATTTCCATTTTTAGATCCTGGATGTGTTTATTTATTTCCTTCACCTGTTTGGTTATGTTTTCTTGTAATTGAGAGAATTTCTGATCTTCTCTCCAGTGACGGAGCAGGTAGGTACAGCCAGGAGACTGGAATCAGGAGTAGTAGAACAGCTGGGTCGATCCAGACTCCATCTGTACCCAGGGCCTGGGAAGCTCCAGGGTCCTCTGTGCCCCAATCCTGTCAGGGGAGAACCACTCTGCAGGGAGTGATTTCACTTCTAGCTTCAGAGGTCAGGACACTGCCATCTTTTCTAGGGCAAATGAGCAGGCAGGTTCAGTCAGAATCACAGGGAATACATTAGTGGCAGAGCAGATGGGAAAGAGTCAGTCTGGGCTCCAACTGCACACAGGAGCTGGGCAGCACCACTGTACTCTGTGCCAGGGGAGGGCCCACCACACAGGGGTGCTGAGACAGGCTAGCAAGCCCACAGGAGGGAAAAGCACCAGTCAGAGACAGCAGGACCAACAAAGACCAGAGATAACCAGATTCCAAAAGGCAATCGTAGGAACATTACCAACAGAAATCAAGGCAACATGGCATCATCTGAACCCAATCTCCCTCAACAGCAAGTCCTGGATATCCCAACACACCAGAAAAGCAAGATTTGAATTTAAAATCACAACTCATGATGCTGATAGAGGGCTTCAAGAAGAACATAAATAACTCCCTTAAAGAAATGCAGGAGAACACAAGCAAACAAGAAGTTCTTAAAGAACTACAGGAAAGCACAACAAAACAGGTGAAGGAATTGAAAAAAACCATTCCAAATCTAAAAATGGAGATAGAAACAGTAAAGAAATCACAAAGGGAAACAACTCTGGACATAGAAAACCCAGGAAAGAAGACAGAAGTCATGGATGCAAGCATCAACAACAGAATTAAGATCATTTTCTTGTGCTTCAATTGTATAAGGATGTCCAAGCTTGCTGTAGTAGCATACCTGTGCTTAGAAGATGCCAAATTGCCCTGCCTTTTGTTGATTGTGTTCTTACACTGGCCCTTAGCTATTTGATTGTCTCTAGATGCTCCTGTTTTAGTACCAATTGGGAAGGTTGGCCTAACCTGAATATTCCTGGTAAAGCAGGGCACTGGCATGTATCAGGAATGGCAGGGCAGCCTCTATATAAACATGAGAGCCATGCATCTGCAAAATCATCTCCTATGCGAAGATTATATTGAGGACTGAATATGATGCCAGCATTCCTGCAGGAAGACCTAATTGAGGACTGACTGAGAGACCAAGGATTGTTAGTGCAAATAATGCCAGCATATCAGGAACCGCTGGTTAGAATACTTTGGGGTGGGGACTAATGGGGGGTGAGGGTGGGCAATGCTCAAATAAGCTTAATGCAGCCCTTCTCACCTGCTCTGAAGTCTATGTCCATGACTTTGTGGCAACTCACCCCTAAACCCCAAGGACAGGTAGAGTAGGAGAGAGAGCTGTCCAGGGCACAGGCAACACTGGTCGGCAAATTTGGCTGGACAATGGAAATCAGGGGGGGTCTGTGCTAGTGTCTCAGCCACTGGATGTTCCCCTGTGCACCTGGCAGGCAGGAATTGGATGTTTAGAGAAAAGATCTAGCCTAGTGAAGCTGAGCAGAGAGGTGATAGGACAATCTTCTCTTGTCCTTTCATTGTCATTTGTGTTTTTCGTTTTTTGATTTTTGTTTTTTAAGAAGGAAAATTTGCAATTACCACTGCCATTTTGTTAGGGATTTTAGATCTATTGTTTATATTGTATATCTGATCTTGATTTAAGTTTGCTAAGTTGCAAATATTGAGAAAATTATCCATGTCTTTTAGTTTGTGTGTTTTTATTGGAGAATTGATACCACAGGTATTGAGAGATAGCAGTGACTATTCATTGTTAATTTCTGTTATTTTGTTATTGGTGATGGTGGTGGTGGTAGCAGTGTGTGTACACATGCATTCGTTTTTGTGATGTGTGTGTGTGTGTGTGTGTGTGTGTGTGCGTGGGTATGCATCCTTTGGTTTTTTCTTTAGTTATTTTTATTTTTCCAATTAAAGTTTTTCTGTTCTCTTTTTCTTTCCTTTTTTTATGCAAAAAGATCACACAGAATTTGCCAACAAACAAAATTCCAAAAGTAACTTAGAAAAAAAAAATGAGGAAACAGTAATTACTCCCTACCCCAGGAAGAAGAGAAAAAACAAAACCGAAATCTGGAATTTCCTTCCTTCAGATTGTCTGCTCAAAGCCTCTAGGGACATATCTTTATAACTGAAAAGAGGGTTTGTTAGATAAATAATACTTTTAAATGAATAAAATATGCTAACCTTGTGATACAAATTAACATATAATATTTTGTCCATATTGCTATTATTATTCTTTATTGTATTTGATTTATCCTAAGGCATATTACATAGTTAATTATTTTCTCTAAAGCTTAAAATGTAAGAGCAGTAAAAAGAAATTTGGAACAATATTTGTAATTAATAAAAATTATATACAAAATTATTTTCACTTATGTTAATATTTTCTTACTAATGCTGCTATTTAAAAAGAAGATTCAAACTATGCATGCTTCAGTTACTTGGAAAATACAGTTTGAGTTTATCTGTGTAGTATTGAGTTAATCATAGTCCTTACCTTTATTATTCAGCTTAAATTAACAATAAGTATATTTTGTGTTTAAGCCTTAAATACTTCAATTACTTGAAACAAGCCAATAAATATTTAGTGTACTTTGAGAACACACAGTGATGTTTAAGTAGGAAATGGTCTCTACTCTGGGAATAAGTTCCATCCCCATGCTACATTCTAGTGAAAGAAAACTCATGTATCCCCCACTTAAAGATTTAACCATATAAAATAGAAACCAAGGTAAATTCCTTGTGTTTTGCACAAATCATTTTACTTAAACTGCCAGAAACTGGCAACTATATATGTTGTATATATGTGTGTGTGTAACAGTCAGCTTGTATAGTACTAGATCTGGAACTCACAGTACAGTCATTGCTGGACTCCTGGCCTCATTCTTTCTCTCCCTGGTATATATAATAGTATTTATGCCTACCTAGAGTATTAACAAAATAATATTTTCTGTGAAAGAAGAAATAGTAAGAAATGATTATGATATATCTATAATACATATTGATAATCTTCATTCATACTTCAATTTTATATACATGTAAAATTTACATATGATGTGTCACTATTTTAACAAATGCATGCTTACATATGCAAAGAAGAAATGTCTTTCTTCTTTGCTACTTTAATGAACATTGTATGTTCACATAAAAATAAATTTGTATTGAGGTGCAAGGGTGGGGAGGTACTCAGGAGGGGCTCCAACCTCTCAAAAGAGAAGGGGAAGGGGTGATGAGGGAGAAATGTTGGGAAAATTGGCAGGAGGTCAGTGAATATAATGTAAAATGAATAAATAAATAAATTAATTAAAGGAGAAAAATATATTTGTAAAACATTTGTCAATACTCATTAAAAAACTAAAGGCTAATATTCTGAAACATTCTTTTCATGCTTCTATTGTTTACAAATTAATAAACTTTACTTAATAGCATGTTTTAGCACGCAGAACCTTTTACCTATAAAGAAACAAATCATATGTAATACCTGTAGTCACCTCAATAAATACCCAAATTTGATCTTTAAGTTTTCTTTTCTTTTTTTTTTAAAGTTTATTTTCTAAGTTTTTTTTTATATATACATTCAAAATCATTTCCCCTTTCCCGTTTCCTCCCTCCCCGAAAGTCCCATAAGCCCTCTTCCCTCCCTCTTTTCCCCATTCACCCCCCTCTCGCTTCTCTGTCCTGGTATTCCCCTACATCCAGTCTTTCCAGGACCAGGGGTCTCTCCTTCCATCTTCTTAGAAATCTATTGATATGCGAATTGTGTCTAGGGTATTCCGAGATTCTGGGTTAATACCCCCTTATCAGTGACTGCATACAATGTGTGTTCTTTTGTGATTGGGTTACCTCACTAAGGATGGTATTTTCAAGTTCTGACCATTTGCCTAGGAATTTCATGAATTCATTGTTTTTAATTGCAGAGTAGTATTCCATTGTGTAAATATACCACATCTTCTGAATTCATTTTTCCGTTGAGGGACATCTGGATTCTTTCCAGCTTCTGGCTATTATAAATAAGGCTGCTATGAAGATAGTGGAGCATGTGTCCTTATTGCATGCAGGTAAAGCCACTGGGTATATGCCCAGGAGTGGTATAGCCGGATCCTCCGGGAGTATCACGTCCAGTTTTCTGAGGAACCGCCAGACTGCTTTCCAGAGTGGTTTTACCAGCTTGCAATCCCACCAGCAGTGGAGGAGTGTTCCTCTTTCTCCACATCCTCGCCAACAACTGCTGTCTCCTGTGTTTTTGATCTTAGCCATTCTGACTGGTGTGAGATGGAATCTCAGGGTTGTTTTGATTTGCATTTCCCTAATGACTATGGATGATGAACATCTCTTTAGGTGTTTCTCAGCCATTAGATATTCTTCAGGTGAGAACTCTTTGTTTAGCTCTGTACCCCATTTTTTAATAGGGTTACTTGCCTCTCTGGAGTTTACCTTCTTGAGTTCTTTGTATATATTGGATATTAGCCCTCTGTCGGATGTAGGGTTGGTAAAGATCATTTCGCAGTTAGTTGGTTGTCGCTTTGTCTTTTTGACAGTGTCTTTTGCCTTGCAGAAACTTTGTAATTTAATGAGGTCCCATTTGTCTATTCTTGATCTTAGAGCATAAGCTATTGGAGTTCTGTTCAGGAAATTCTCTCCTGTGCCCATATGTTCAAGGTTCTTCCCTAGTTTCCTTTCTATTAGTTTCAGTGTTTCTGGTTTTATGTGGAGGTCTTTGATCCACTTGGAATTGAGCTTAGTGCAAGGAGATAAGAATGGGTCAATTTGCATTTTTCTGCATGTTGACCTCTAGTTGAGCCAGCACCATTTGTTGAAAAGGCTATATTTTTTCCACTGGATGGTTTTAGCTCCTTTGTCAAAGATCAAGTGACCATAGGAGTGTGGATTCATTTCTGGGTCTTCAATTCTGTTCCATTGATCTACATGCCTGTTACTGTACCAATACCATGCAGTTTTTACCACTATTGCTCTGTAGTACAGCTTGAGGTCCGGGATACTGATTCCCCCAGAGGTTCTTTTACTCTTGAGAATAGTTTTAGCTATTCTGGGTTTTCTGTTATTCCAGATGAATTTTTGAATTGCTCTTTCTAACTCTATAAAGTATTGAGTTGGGATTTTGATGAGAATTGCATTGAATCTGTATATTGCTTTTGGCAAGATGGTCATTTTTACTATATTAATTCTGCCAATCCATGAGCATTGCAGACTTTTCCATCTTCTGAAGTCTTCTTCAATTTCTTTCTTCAGAGACTTGAAGTTCTTGTCATACAGATCTTTCACTTGTTTGGTTAGAGTCACACCCAGATACTTTATATGGTTTGTGGCTATCGTGAAGGGTATCATTTCTCTTACTTCTTTCTCAGCCTGCTTGTCCTTTGAGTATAGGAAGGCTACTGACTTGCTTGAGTTGATTTTATATCCTGCTACTTTGCTGAAGTCGTTTATCAGCTGTAGGAGTTCTCTGGTGGAGTTCTTTGGGTCGCTTAAATATACTATCATATCGTCTGTGAATAGTGATAGTTTGACTTTTTCTTTTCCAATTTGTATCCCTTTGACCTCTTTTTGTTGTCTAATTGCTCTAGCTAGAACTTCAAGTACTATATTGAAACGATATGGAGAGAGAGGGCAGCCTTGTCTATTCCCTGATTTTAGTGGGATTGCTTCAAGTTTCTCTCCATTTAGATTGATGCTGGCTACCAGTTTGCTGTAAATTGCTTTTACTATGTTTAGATATGGGCCTCGAATTCCTGATCTTTCCAAGACCTTTAGCATGAAAGGATGCTGAATTTTGTCAAATGCTTTCTCAGCATCTAATGAGATGACCATGTGGTTTTTTTCTTTGAGATTGTTTTTATAGTGGATTACATTGATGCACTTCCTTATATTGAACCATCCCTGCATCACTGGGATGAAGCCTACTTGATCATAGTGAATGATCATTTTGATGTGTTCTTGGATTCGGTTGGCAAGAATTTTATTGAGTATTTTTGCATCGATATTCATAAGAGAGATTGGCCTGAAATTCTCTTTCTTTGTCGGATCTTTGTGTGCTTTTGGTATTAGTGTAATTGTGGCTTCATAGAACGAGTTGGGTAGTGTTCCTTCTGTTTCTATTTTGTGGAACAGTTTGAAGAGTATTGGTGTTAGGGCTTCTTTGAAGGTCTGATAGAATTCTGCACTGAAACCATCTGGACCTCTGCTTTTTTTGGTTGGAAGACTTCCAATGACAACTTCTATTTCTTCAGGGGTTATAGTGCGGTTTAGATGGTCTATTTGATCCTGATTTAATTTTGGAATTTGATATCTGTCAAGGAAATTGTCCATTTCCTCCAGATTTTCTAGTTGTGTTGAATACAGGCTTTTGTAGTAGGATCTGATGATTTTTTGAATTTCCTCAGTTTCTGTTGTTATCTCTCCCTTTTCTTTTCTGATTTTATTAATTTGGATACTGTCTCTGTGCCCTCTGGTTAGTCTGGCTAAGGGATTATCTATCTTGTTGATTTTCTCAAAGAACCAAATCGTAGTTTTGTTGATTCTTTGTACGGTTTTATTTGTTTCTACTTGATTGATTTCAGCCCTGAGTTTGATGATTTCCTGCCTTCTACTCTTCCTTGGTGTATTTAATTCTTTTTGTTCCAGGGCTTTCAGGTGTGTCATTAAGCTGTTAGTTTATGCTGTCTCCCGTTTCCTTTTGGCGGCACTCAGGGCTATGAATTTTCCTCTTAGCACTGCTTTCATTGTGTCCCATAAATTAGGCTATGTTGTGCCTTCCTTTTCATTAAATTTCAAAAAGTCTTTGATTTCTTTCTTTATTTCCACCTTGACTGAGTTATCATTGAGTAGAGCATTATTCAGCCTCCATGTGTATGTGGGTTTTCTTTTGTTTTTGTTGCCATTGAAGACCACCCTTATTCCATAGTGATCTGATAGTAGGCATGGGATTAGTTCTATCTTCTTATATCTGTTGAGGTCTGATTTGTGACCAATTATATGGTCGATTTTGGAGAAGGTACCATGAGGTGCTGAGAAGAAGGTGTATTCTTTAGCTCTAGGATGAAATGTTCTATATATATATCTGTTAGTTCCATTTGGTCCAAGGCTTCAATTAGATTCACTGTGTCCCTGTTTAGTTTCTGCTTTCCTGAATGATCCATTTCAGAGAGCAGAGTGTTGAAGTCACCCACTATTATTGTGTGAGGTCCGATGTGTGCTTTGAGCTTTAGTAAATTTCTTTTACAAATGAGGGTGCCCTTGCATTTGGAGCATAGATATTCAGAATTGAGAGTTCTTCTTGTTGGAATTTTCCTTTAATCTGTATGTAGTGTCTTTCTGTGTCTTTTTTGATGACTTTAGGTTGAAAATCAATTTTATCTGATATTAGGATGGCAACTCCGGCTCGTTTCTTGGGACCATTTGGTTGTAAAATTGTTTTCCAGCCTTTTACTCTGAGGTAGTGTTTGTCTTTGATACTGTGGTACGTTTGCTGCATGCAGCAAAATGCAGGGTCCTGTTTACGTATCCAGTCTGCTAGTCTATGTCTTTTTATTGGGGAATTGAGACCATTGATATTAAGAGAGACTAAGGTATAGTGATTATTGCCACCTGCCATTCTTGATGCTATCTTTACGTTTGAGTGGTTATCTACTTTTGGGTTTGAAGCAAGAAGGTTACTATCTCATTTTTTCCAGGGTGTTGTTTCTCTCTCTGTATTGGCGGTTTCCGCCTATTATCCTTTGCAGGGCTGGGTTTGTGGAAAGATATTGTGAAAATTTGGTTTTATCATGGAATATCTTGGTCTCTCCATCTATGGTGATTGAGAGTTTTGCTGGATATAGTAGTCTAGGCTGGCATTTGTGTTCTCTTAGTGTCTGCATGAGATCTGCCCAGGATCTTCTGGCTTTCATAGTCTCTGGTAAGAAGTCTGAAGTGATTCGTATAGATCTTCCTTTGTATGTTACTTGGCCCTTTTCTCTTACTGCTTTTAATACTTTTTCTTTGTTTAGTACATTTGGTGTTTTGATTATTATGTGACGGGAGGTATTTCTGTTCTGGTCCAGTCTGTTTGGAGTTCTGTAATCTTCTTGTACGTTCATCGGCATCTCTCTCTTTAGGTTAGGGAAGTTTTCCTCCATAATTTTGTTGAAGATGTTTACTGGCCCTTTAAGTTGCAAGTCTTCACTCTCATCTATACCTATAATCCTTAGGTTTGGTCTTCTCATTGTGTCCTGGATTTCCTGGATGTTTTGGGTTACACGTTTTTTGCATTTTGCATTTTCTTTGACTGTTGAGTCGATGCTTTCTATGGTATCTTCAGCACCTGAGATTCTTTCTTCCATCTCTTGTATTCTATTGTTGATGTTTGCATCTATGACTCCTGATTTCTTCCCAAGGTTTTCTATCTCCAAAGTTTTCTCCCTTTGTGATTTCTTAGTTGTTTCTACTTCCTTTTTTAGATCTTGGATGGATTTGCTGAGATCCTTCACTTGTTTGGTTATATTTTCCTGTATTTCTTTAAGGCATTTTTGTGTTACCTCTTTCAGGATTTCTGCCTGTTGACCCAAGTTCTCCTGCATTTCTCTGAGCGACTTTTGTGTTTCCTTCTCATGGGCTTCCATCTGTTGATCCATCGTCTCCTGCATTTCTTTAAGCAGATCTCGTGTTTCCTTTGTAAGGGCATCTATCCGTTGATTCATTTCTTTAAGCACTTTTTGTGTTGCCTCCCTATGGGCATTCTTCTGTTGACCCATATTCTTCTGCATTTCTTTATGCAGTTTTTGTGATTCCTTTGAAAGTGCATCTACCCGTTGATTCATTTCTTTAAGCGATTTTTGTGTTGTCTCCTTGTGGGCCTCCATCTTTTGATCCATGTTCTCCTGTATTTCTCTAAGCGATTTTTGTGTTTCCTGTGTAAGGGCTTCTAACCGTTGATTCATGGTCTCCTGTAATTCTTTATTTGATTTATTTGTGTCCTTCTTGTGATCCTCTAATAGCATCATGAGAAGTGATTTTAAATCCAGATCTTGTCTTTCGGGTGTGGTGGGGTACCCAGGACTTGCTGCTGTTGGAGAGTTGGGTTCGGATGGTGCCATATTACTTTGATTTCTGTTGGTAACTTTCCTACGTTTGCCTTTTGCCATCTGGTTACCTCTGATGTTAGTTGGTCCTGTTGTCACTGGCTGTTGGTTGGACCTCCTGTGAGCCTGCAAAGCTACTTCTGGCCAACCTGGCTTACCAGGATTCCCCTGGCACCAATTTCTTTGGCCTGCCCTGCTCCTGAGTGACTTTGGAGCCCTGATGTGCCTTGCCCCAAGTGATGTTATAATGGGGAGTCCCTGCACATCCAAAGGCTCATCTTAATGGATTCCCGGAGCAGAGGTCTCCAAAGGGAGGCTGCTCGGCTCCTGCCCTGTGCAGGGGTGTGTGATCTCTCCCAGGGCTGGGGGAAGGGGGCATCACTCTGCAAGGCAGAAGTCCCACAGCAGAGCTGGAGTGCAGGTTACTGGAGCCCTGCCCAGTTCCTGCGAGCAGCGTACACACAATCCGCTGGAGACCCAAGTGATATTATGCCCGTCTGTCTCCGAGCCTGGGAGTCCCGACCTCTCTGGCACTGGAGCAAAGATGGTGGAGTGCACCCTGCACACTCTGGGTGTTGCTGGCCACCCTGCAGAGGAGATGGCTTAATGCAAAACTGGCGCCCAGACGACCACAGAGCTGTCCCGTTCTTGGGACCAGATGGAAGCCCCAACAGGTCGTGTCCCGAGGGATGTTATATTGGGGGGAACCTGGGTACCTGTCTCTTCAGTGCAGACGGGAACAGAAGTCGCGGAAGGGAAGCTGCTAGGCTCCTGCCCAGTGCGGGGGGGTCCCTCTGCCAGGCTGAAGTCTCGCAGCAGAGCTGGCTTGCTGGTCACTGCAGCTGCTGGGAGCAGTGTACACACAAGCCGCCCGAGACCCAAGCGATATTATGTCCGTCTGTCTCCGAGCCTGGGAGTCCAGACCTCTCGGACACTGGAGCAAAGATGGCGGAGTGCACCCTGCACACTCTGGGTGTCTCTGGCCACCCTGACTCTTCAGTGCAGAAGGGTGATCTTTAAGTTTTCATGCATGTAGCTAAGTACAATAGCATTTTTTTTAAAAAAATATTTATTTATTTATTTATTTATTTATTTATTTATTTATTTAATGCATATGAGTACACTGTAGTTGGTCCTGAGTTCAAATCCCAGCAAGTATGTGGTAGCTCACAACCATCTGTAATGTGATCTGCTACTGTCTTCTGGTGTGTGTGAAGACAGCTACAGTGTGCTTACATATAATAAATAAATAAATCTTTTAAAACGAAGAACTCTTAGTTCTTCTGGTAGCCATCCTTTGCTTTGCAACTACAAACTCCAACCAACTTGACTAGTAAATCAAATTAAATGTTTTTCGTTTATGAAATCCTGCACTTTGGAAGGTGAATATTACACAAAAATGTATATATTAAAATGGAATTGCTGTTTATTTGATAGTACATACAGAATTTTGCCTTAACATATACAAATTAAATCTTATTTGCAAACCATTATTATTATAAAATCAGATATCTTATAATTAAATAGGGTACTAAAATGTCAATACAATGAAATACAAAGTGATATACGTCAATACACCTAAATATTCATTGTCATATGATGTGCTTATTACTTGGAAATAGTTATAGAAATTACAAAATTATTCTAAAGCAATAAAACATGTATAACAATACAACTACAAAACACAATGAGCAGAACACACTTTAGCCTAATGTGACTGATGGCAATTTCAAGATTATGAGACAATTATATACTAGGAAAAGATTATTAGCAAAAAAAGGAACCGAGGCAAATAAACAGAACCAAAAATATCATCCAAATATTCACAAAAATGTTCACACAACAAAGATTATTATTAGGTGGGATATCACAGGAGAAGTGCCTGATAAGCTAGGAACCATAAAAGACAAAAGAAAACATTTGCAATTCCACCATATGTAAATGAGAAATCTCAACTCAGAATACACCACTATCTGGAGGCATAAACTAGATGCCAGTTTATAGAGATTAGCAAATAAGTCTACAGATGACCACTTAGAAGTAGATAAGAAATAGCACTGTGCAACACCCAAGATAAGAGTGCCCCTGTGTCACAAGAAGTTTATAGAGTACTTTAGTCTTTAGAGCACACACTCTGACAGTGACAGTCATATAGATCAATGGAACAGAATTGAAGACCAAGAAATGAATCCACACTTCTATGGTCACTTGATCCTTGACAAAAGAGCTAAAACCATCCAGTGGAAAAAAGATAGCCTTTTCAACAAATGGTGCTGGCTCAACTGGAGGTCAACATGCAGAAGAATGCAAATTGACCCATTCTTATCTCCTTGCACTAAGCTCAATTCCAAGTGGATCAAGGACCTCTACATAAAACCAGACATCCTAAAACTAATAGAAAGGAAACTAGGGAAGAACCTTGAACATATGGACACAGGGGAGAATTTACTGAATAGAACTCCAATAGCTTATGCTCTAAGATCAAGAATTGACAAATGGGATTTCATTAAATTACAAAGTTTCTGCAAGGCAAACAACACTGTCAAAAAGACAAAGACGTAACCAATTAACTGGGAAATGATCTTTACCAACCCTACATCTGACAGAGGGCTAATATCCAATATATACAAAGACCTCAAGAAGTTTGACTCCAGAGAACCAAGTAACCCTATTAAAAAATGGGGTACAGAGCAAAACAAAGAGTTCTCACCTGAAGAATATCTAATGTCTGAGAAGCACCTAAAGAGATGTTCATCATCCTTAGTCATTAGGGAAATGCAAATCAAAACAACCCTGAGATTCCATCTCACACCAGTCAGAATGGCTAAGATCAAAAACACAGGAGACAGCAGTTGTTGGCCAGGATGTGGAGAAAGAGGAACACTCCTCCACTGCTGGTGGGATTGCAAGCTGGTACAACCACTCTGGAAAGCAGTCTGGCAGTTCCTCAGAAAACTGGGCATGACAGTCCTGGAGGATCCGGCTATACCACTCCTGGGTATATACCCAGAGGCTTTACCTGCATGCAATAAGGACACATGCCCCACTAGTTCATAGCAGCCTTATTAATAATAGCTAGAAGCTGGAAAGAACGCAGATGTCCCTCAACAGAGTAATGGATTCAGAAGACGTGGTATATTTACACAATGGAATACTACTCTGCAATTAAAAAAAATGAACTCACGAAATTCCTAGGCAAATGGTCAGAACTTGAAAATATCATCCTTAGTGAGGTAACCCAATCACAAAGAACACACATGTTATGCAGTCACTGATAAGGGGATATTAACCCAGAATCTCGGAATACCCTAGACACAATTCGCATATCAATAACTTTTCAAGAGGATTGAAGGAGAGACCCTTGGTCCTGGAAAGACTGGATGTAGGGGAATGACAGGACAGAGAAGCAAGAGGAGGTTGAATGGGGAAAAGAGGGAGGGAAGGGGGCTCATGTGACTTTCGGGGAGGGAGGAAACAGGAAAGGGAAAATCATTTGGGATGTAAATAAAAAAATTTAGAAAATAAAAAAATAAAACCTTGTTAAAATTAAAGATTATCATGAAAAATAATTCAGAGAAAATGGTAGACATAAAAACATTACTACATTAATTCAAAGAAGAATTACAAATATTTTCTCATAAAATTAAAGAGTACATGAAAAATAAAAATTAATAAAAAACACCCAGATTACTAGAGAGAAAAATTTCCCAGGAAAAAATATATGAGCTTCTGTAGTACAGGATCAATTCTAGTTATCACAGTAATGAAGCTATTTCCAATTAGAATAATTAAGTAAATTATGGAGAACATTCCAAACAGAAACCCCTGGAGATTGGGAATTTCAGAAAATCCCAGCAGGATGAATTGTGTAAGTGTGGAGACATTGAGCTTTACCCTGTTCTTCATGTTTTCCATGCTTGGAGTTGACTCAGTCATAATTGCTAGTCACGCTACTGCATTTGGTTTTCTTATCTTACATATAAGCTACAGGTACCACATTTCAGAACTTTTAACATTTCTAAAAGAATAAAAACAAATACATGTATATTCAGTATGTTCTCAAATGTGAAGTCTATTTCATGCCAGTCATTGTATGCAGTGAAAAATTTTATTTTATTTTATTTAAATTTTTCTTTGTACTGTTCCAATTTTTGGCTGTTTTGCTTTATTTTGCATGCCATTTTAAATTTTATTTTCAGTATTCCAAATTCAAAATTTGAATTAATATCTAGTTAAACAATGATTCATTCTTATATTTGATTTTTTTCTCTTTGTCCAATAAATTGTTGTACTAGCTCGAGATTATTTTTATAAATTAGCAAATAATATATGAGTTAATATTCAAAAAGACCTTAAAAGCTTTAGGAATAGCATACATTAATATTTAAAACTTCTTCCTCTTTCAGGCCTAAAAGTTTTATACACAGTATATTTTTGTACAATTATTCATTAACTGTCCACCAAATATTATATGGAATTTACATCTGTGCATTCTTCTTTTCAGGATACAGACTGAGAAAAATCAGTGTCATAATTTTTATGCACATATTAAAGTAACTGTCCTTAAAGTAGGAACTTAGGATAAAATAAAAATTATTAAGGTCTTTCTAGCTTAGTATGTTCAAGGATCATAAGCTGTGCCCCCTTTCTAATCTGCACACATGGTCGACCATGGATGACCTATCTCTATACCGAAGATGCATCTTTTGTATCAAAATCTGGTCCATCAGAGCTCTCTTCATGCTCCTCTAATCTCTCCATATTCATGGTTGTTGTGCTTACTCACCTACTTCACTTGTTCCATTCTTCTTTGTATGGATTTTGGTGGGTTTTATGATTAGGAACGCTGGCAAGTTCTCATTCATTTTTCTTATGCTTTATATACTTCTATAATTATAACTTCCATTTTAAACTCCTTCACCTTATATTTTTTGCTTTTTATTATGAATTATAAAACTTCCCAAGGGAAGTATAGAGTTTGGATGTATATGTAGGCTACATCTGCTTGTTTTAATGATGTCCTAAAAGGATAAATAATATAATAAATGCCTTTTGATTTGGTTTTACTCTATTTAATTAAGGCGCAGGAGAGCAGGGTCTTCCTATATTGCAGTTTCAATTGGTTTGCCATTAAAACAAATTTCAATAAAACTGTATGTTTCTAAATAGAACTGTGATATCTTTTTTTTAAAAATGCACATAGATAAAAATGATATTAGTAGATGTTTTACTTTCTCTACTAATATAGAAATTTTTCTCTGTTTATTTTTGTCTCATTGGGAAGTATCAATATTTTATTCAGAAGAGAAAGTCATCGATATATGTTGTATTCAAATATGAAAATTTAAAATAACTAATGAATGGTATAAATAAATAAAAATTTCAATGGAAAAGCCATCCATTTTATTCACATTTATTTAGTTTTCCATTTTAAACTACAGGTTTAGCATGAGCAATTTTAAATTTACATATTAATAGAAGAAATACTTCTGCCATTCTTTGTTGTAAAATGTTTAGCATCTAAATCCCCAGCCTTGTGCATGCTAGGCAAGTGGTCTATCAATGTACATCACAATCAATTCTTGCACAATAAGCATCTCTTTCCCTGAAGAATTATCAAATATTTTAGAAGTTTTCCTAATTTTCTCATGGAAAACTTTATAACAATTAAGTTTTACTAAGAAATAGTTTAAAAAGATATCTATGGAAATTATATAAATAAAATTTCATAAACAAGATAAGAATAAATTGAAAAGCTGTTATCTGCTACAGTAAAATATAGTCATTTTGACTTTGACTAAAGATATTTATGGTTATTTAAATCACATATACTGTGAAACAGTGAAATTCTTGAATGTCAATACCATAATATCAAATAATGTCATATCCCAATATATATAATGCATACAGAAAGCCTACAGAGCAAATACATAAAATAAAATCAAAGTAGGAAATTAAAAGTAGATTTGAATATGTAAATGTCCTGATTGGAAAAAATTGAAACTCAAGTGGAAAATATGCTACTATTTCTCCAATAGTTTTATAATCTTTTATCAGACATGTTAATTTTTAACAACCATGAGCACTTTTGATAACTATAAGCAATAGGCACATTTCAGTGATGTTCATTCAACATTTTGATCATTTATTTTCATAGTTAGATTTTTGTGAATTATGAAATCTAGATCTTATAATTGTTAAATATTAAATACATATATAAAATAAAATTATTATTCTCAATATAGTTATAATGAAAATGCAATTATTAATTGACTGATGGTAGTATGTAAGATGTAAGTTTCTTTAATGACTTTAAGAATGTCTTCTGCTCCATTACATTTCATACTTAACAGGATTTCATATTTTTTTCTCAACTAACCTAATAAAATCATTGTACAACTAACATAAAACACCACAGGGAAATGCAAATGTGATATATGTTCAAGTCGAATTATGTTAAACATAATCCTTTCCTTTAAAAATTAGCAGAATATAGATGATAAGTGGGATTTTATAAGCCTAAGCATTAATTGAGCTAAATGCAGCTTATTCACACTCTAACACATATTTCACACTGTGTTGTTTAAGTAGGGTACTGTCTCTGCTCTGGGAATAAATTCTTTCCCTAATCTCTTTTTAATTAAAGGGAATATGTGACTTTTTTTTTCTTTTCTTTTTTTTTTAATTTTATTTTCTAAGTTATTTTTTATTTACATTCAAAATCATTTCCCCTTTCTGGTTTCCTCCCTCCCCGAAAGTCCCATAAGCCCCCTTCCCTCCCTCTTTTCCCCATTCAACCCCCTCTCGCTTCTCTGTCCTGGCGTTCCCCACATCCAGTCTTTCCAGGACCAGGGGTCTCTCCTTCCATCTTCTTAGAAATCTATTGATATGTGAATTGTGTCTAAGGTAGGGAATATGTGTCTTAATGAATCTAGAAGCTGAACAAACCAAAACAAAAGTAAACAACAGAGAAGATGTACTTGAGTTAACTACTAATTTTATAGCCTAAATAGGTTTTTCTATTTTGTGATTATGAGATGATAAGATAGTTGCATGACTGGGATCTTATATGTGGCAAGGTAAGGCACAAGAATTTTTAGCTTGAAGCCTTCTAGGACTTCATAGAAAGTCTGTTTCTAAGCAAACCTAAATGAATAAAAAAGATGAGAGAATGATTTCACTTTTTAAAAAATAATTAGAAATAAAACATCAGAAAAATGATAACCATTTATTTTTATTCATTTATTTTTAAGACTGAGCTTTTTTATGTAGTCTGGATGGATGTGAGTATAGATGTGTCATGTTTCAGAATTGTTTTACCTTGCTTATTTTTTGCCTCCCAATTCTTGAGATGTGTCAAGCACGTATGTACCTCACTGTACCCACATTTTGTATATCATATTAAGCAATACACACAAAAATTTCAAGTGTATAATGTAGTCTTCTAGATAACACTAAATGCACAATAGATCCTCCTGTCATTGGAAAAGAATGGAATCATTAATATGTGTCCTTGATCTAAACCCTCACTCCTCACATTCACCTTATTATTCCACAATCTCTAGGAGGAAGAGAAAGGAAACGCACACTTTTCTCTCTTTGTGGGAAAACTGGGGACATTAAGCAGAATACCCAGGTATAACCCATTTATCTAAAATGTAGATACATAAGGGCTTCAGTGGACATTTGAATAGAAACTGTCATTTCTACCTTTACTATATATACAGACATCTAAGATTTCTCATTTATTAACCAGCAATTGTGCTTATCCTTCCCAACCCAGTATTCCACTTATGCTCAGATTTTGTTTCTCCCAAGGGCCTCTTTTTTATTGAAAAAGGAAGCAAAAGTATTTTATGATAAAATTGAAGATTTACATGGAAAATATTTCTGATAAAATTGAAGAAATATATAGAAAAAACATGTTAAATTTAACGATTTTCATGGAAAATTAAAGAGTAAAATGGTAGACATAAAAATCACTGCTAAATTAATTGAAAAAGGAAGTAGAAACATTTTCTGATAAAATTGAACATTTACATAGAAAATATTTCTGATAAAATTGTAGAAATATATAGAAAAATATGTTATAATTGAAGATTATCATGGAAAATTATACAGATAAAATGGTAGGCATAAATTATTTGTAAGTTGATTGAAAGTGGAATTACAAATATTTTCTGACAAAATTAAAGATGTAAATGGAAAATACTTCTGATAAAATTCAAGAAATATGTAGAAAAACACATTAAAATTGAATATTTCATGGAAATTATACAGATAAAATGGTAGATATAAAGAACATTTTTAAATTAATTGAAAGTGGAAATAAAAATATTTTTTAATAGAATTAGAGATTTTCATGGAAATATTTCTGATAAAATAGAAGAAACCTATAGAAAAATATGTTAAAATTGAAGATTATCATGGAAAATTGTACAGATAAAATGATAGACATAAAACCATCACTAAGTTAGTTGAAAGAGGAATTATAAACATTTTCTCATAAAATTGAAGATTTACATGAAAAATATTTCTGATTGTCTATGTCTTTTTATTGGGGAATTGAGTCAACTGATGTTAAAAGATATTAAGGAATAGTGATTGTTGCTTCCTGTTATTTTGGGTATTATTTTTGTTTGTGTGGTTACCTTCTTTGGGTTTGTTGGAAGAAGATTATTCTCTTGCCCAAAGCTTCCATTAGTTTCACTGTGTCCCTGTTTAGTTTCTGTTTTCCTGATTGCAGAGAGTGGAGTGTTGAAGTCACCCAGAATTATTGCGTGAGGTGCAATGTTTGCTTTGAGCTTTAGTAAAGTTTATTTTACGAGTGAGTGTGCCCTTGCATTTGGAGCATAGATGATCAAATCAGAATTGAGAGTTCTTTTTGGTGGATTTTTCCTTTGACCATCATGTAGTGTCCTTCCGTGTCTTTTTTTGATGACTTTAGGTTGAAAGTCAATTTGATCTGATATTAAGATAGCTTCTCCAGTTTTTTTCTTGGGACCATTTGCTTGTAAAATTGTTTTCCTGCCTTTTACTCTGAGGTAGTGTTTGTCTTTGACACTGAGGTGCATTTCCTGTATGCAGCAAAATGCTGCATCCTATTTAAGTATCCAGTCTGTAGGTCTATGTCTTTTTATTGGGGAATTGAGACCATTGATGTTAAGAGATATTAAGGAATAGTGATTATTGCTTCCAGTTATTTTTGATGTTATTTTTATGTTTGAGTGGTTATCTTCTTTTAGGTTTGATGAAAGAAGGTTACTATTGTGCTTTTTCCAGGGTGTAGTTTCCCTTCTTGTATTGGCGATTTTCACCTATTATCCTTTTCAGGGCTGGGTTTGTGGAAGGATATTGTGTAAATTTGTTTTATAATGCAATATCTTGGTTTCTCCATCTATGATGATTGAGAGTTTTGCTGGGTATAGTAATCTGGACTGGCATTTGTGTTCTCTTAGCGTCTGAATGATATATGCCCAGGATCTTCTAGCTTTCGTAGTCTCTCATGAGAAGTCTGATGTAATTCTGATAGGTCTTCCTTTATATGTTACTTGGCCTTTTTCTACTACTGCTTTTAATATTCTTTCTCTGTTTAGTACATTTGGTGTTTTGGTTATTGTGTGATGGGAGGTCTTTCTGTTCTGGTCCAGTCTGTTTGGAGTTCTGTAGGCTTTTCGTATGTTCATGGACATCTCTCTCTTTAGGTTAGGGAAGTTTTCTTCCATAATTTTGTTGAAGATATTTACTGGCCCTTTAAATTGCAAATCTTCATTCTCATCTATACCTATAATCCTTAGGTTTTGTCTTCTCATTGTTTCCTTGATTTCCTGGATGTTTTGGGTTACAAGCTTTTTGCATTTTGCATTTTCTTTGACTGTTTAGCCAATGCTTTCTATGGTATCTTTGGCATCTTAGATTTTTCTTCAATCTCTTGTATTCTATTGTTTATATTTGCATCTATGACCCCTGATTTCTTCCCAATATTTTCTATCTCCAAAGTTGTTTCCCTTGGTGATTTCTTAGTTGTTTCTTCTTCCTTTTTTTAGATCCTGGATTGATTTGCTCAGTTCCTTCACTTGTTTGTTTGTGTTTTCATGTAATTCTTTAAGATATTTTTGTGTTTCCTCTTTCAAATCTTCTGCCTGTTTACCAAAATTTTCTTGTATTTCTTTAAGCGATTTTTGTTTCCTCTTTATGGACTTCTATCTGTTGACCCATATTCTCTTGAACTTTTTAAGTGATATTTGTGCTTCCTTTGTAAGGGCTTCTGCCTGTTGATTCATGTACAGGTTCCTACATTTGCCTTTTGCCATCTGGTTATCTGGCGTTAGTTGGTTCTGCTGTCACTGGCTGGTGCTTGAACCTCCTGTGAGCCTGCAAGGCTATTTCCTCACCCTTCGATGACCGGGTTTTCCCTGGCACAGATTGCTGAGGCGCTGCCCTGCTCCTGGGTGCTGTTGGAGCCCTGATGTGCCTTGCCCCAAGTAATGTTATACTCTGGATATCTTTGTGTACCTGGAGTCCCTGTCTGGTCTATCACCTGAGTAAAGATGGTGTAGGCTACACTGCTCCCTCCAGGCATGAGTCACCCTGCAGGGCAGATGTCCCACAGCAGAGCTGGCACGCAGATGACCACAGAGCTGCCCTTCTCTTGGGCACCACTAGAACCCTAACTGACTTTGTTCCAAGCGATTTTGTACTCAGGATATCTCTGTGTACCTAGAGTCCCTGTCTGGTCTATCACTGGAACAAAGATGGCAGAGGCTGCGGAACTCCCTCCAGGTGTGGGTCACTCTGTAGGGCAAATGTCCCACAGTAGAACTGGCACACAGATGACCACAGAGCTGCCCAGCTCTTGGGCGCAGGCGGCACCCTAGCTGACTGTGTTCCAAGCGTTGTTATACTTGGGATATCTCTGTGTACCTGGAGTCCCTGTCTGCTCTGTCGCCAGAGCAAAGATGGAGGAGCCTACCTGGTGTAAATGGTGCCTGGAAAGCTCCTGTCCCAGCTGATCCAATGATCATATGCCCTGTGCTCTCCTGTGGGACCTTGGTGTGAGACAAGTCCAAACACCTGTAGCCATCTGTCATGTGTAGCCCGGCTCCTGGGTTCTAAACTGACTCCACCTCTGCAGTCACCTGGCTACAGCCAGGCTTTTCCCCATACCTCGGTTACCTGGCAACAGCCACGTTACCCAACTCACTATAAATAGAGCCTCTCTGAGCTCTCTCTCTAGCCCCTTTTACTCTCTCTCTCTCTCTCTCTCTCTCTCTCTCTCTCTCTCTCTCTCTCTCTTCTCCCATTTCCATGTGTCCATCGCTTTTTCTTATCTATTTTCTCCTTTCTGTTTATCTTTCTATCTCCTCACTTTCTATTTTCTTAATAATAAAGCATCAAAGATATGAGCCATTTCATATTAAATTCGCTGCATGGAGCTAGCCTCAGCATGTTCCAAACTGCTAGAGATTCAGCCAGGCCACCTCTCATCTCAGCAGCAACAGGGTTGGCCCACAGGTACTGGGAGCTCCATGCCAGAATGTCACCACCTTCTGAACGGGATCTCCTGCCACACCTGTATGCTCAGCATCTGCCTGTATCTCATATGTGGGATGTGCCTGCTGCCTATGTCACTCAAGGGAGAACCACATGTCGCCGCTGCCCTGCTTCCTTTCTTACCCGAGCGTGCTGCTTCAACCCACGTTCTTTCTTTCTTTTTTGTTTTCCCCACACTCTCCTAGATGTTCCCCTCCAGAGGGATCTTGGAGAGCAGGTGGGTATGTCGCCTTTGAGCTCAGGAGTGGAGACAATGCTGGGAGATCACTCTTTCCTGGAGGGCCGTGCACAGAAGCCTTTGGAGCTGCCTGGCTCCCTGGGGCAAATGGTGACCCTAATACGCTTGTCCCAGCTCCTCCACTGATTTTATGCCCTGTGCACTCCTAATTGTCCCCCTACAGAGAAATATTGGAGAGAAGGTGTAGATCTCACCTCTGCACCAAGAAGGGGAGACCCTGCTGGGAGATCACTCTCCTGGCGAGCCATGCACAGAAGGCTATGGAGCCTCCTGGCTTCCTGGTGCAAATGGCAGCCTGGAAGACTCCTGTCCCCAAGGGCCTCTTAAGATAAATCATAAAGTAATATACCTAATTTCTGTAGATTCACAACTGCTCCAATTCAAATACATGTTTTTGTGTCAAAATACGGTGGAGAAGAACACTAGAACAATACACAATAATCTATAGTGTTAATACAGATGAAAATTTTTAGAAAAGAGAAATGATATTCCCCTATACTGCTACAACCAGTTTTTCCAAGACCAGGGATCTCTCCTTCCTTCTTGGAAATCAATTGATATGTGAATTGTGACTTGGGTATACTGAGCTTCTGGGTTAATATCCACTTATCAGTGACTGCATACTATGTGTGTTCTTTTGTGATTGGGCCACCTCACTAAGGATGATATTTTCCACAAGCAGAAGGGGGTTGACTGGGGAACAGGGGGAGGGAAGAAGACTTATGGGACTTTTATGGAGGGGGGAACTGGGAATGGTGACATCATTGGGAATGTAAATAAAAAATATAGAAAATAAAAAAATAAACATAACCATATCTTTTGAAAATAAAAAAAAAAATAAAAGAGAAATGGGACATGTAATTTAGATGCATAAGCTATCATGTTGCTTGCAGTATCTAATATTCAATAATGGTTGTAATTTTTACTTTAGTGTATTCATTAATATTTTATAGGACACTAAATAATTATTATTTGTAGAGGAATTTTAGTGCAACAACATGAAGCTACTCTGGCAAGGGACCACACACATTTAATCCCTATGTCTGTCATACAGCCACACCCATAGAGAACCATTGAAGTAAGGTTAGTTAGTAGAAGGAAGCAGTCATGTTTCAAAGTTGTATCTAACTGAAGAACAGACAAAGTGATGAATCAGAGAAATGTTTGACAGAATAAGTAGAGATACAAAATGCCCAACTCTGATGAGCTCAACCTATGAAAGAAAAACTGTTAAAAAGCCATGAGGGCAGAGATACTCAGTCAGTTGAGTTCTCTGCAATGGAGTTCAGTTTAGTCAGTTGGTAGTCAGTACAGTACTGCAGTGCAGTGGAGTTCAGTTTGTTCATGAGTTCATGTAGTTCAGAGCAATTCAGCAGAGGCAGTTGAAGACAGAGAATAAGGAGCCAGAAAATCAGATCAAATTACCAGAGTTAGTTTGAGGCTAAGCAGAGCAATAAAGTGAGAAACTGAGCTGAAACAGATGGAATCAGTCAGCTTGGACAGAAATATGATCCAGAGCAGCTGAATTGAACTCACCAGTCAGGGTCGATAAAGAACTAGAAAACGTGAGCTCTTTTAGTAGTAAGCATCTGAGAAGACAGTTAAAATAGGTTAATAAAAGTTACTTTTACAATTATCACAATTTATATTCAAACTATTATAAAATGATAGTAAACATTTTCATGTTTTAGAAAGAAGTTTTATTTATGTGTGTATGTATGCATGCATGTGGTACCACAGAGGCCAGAAGTGGACACTTGAGATTCTGGAGCTGGAGAGACAGGTTGTTGTGAGAAACCTCGTGTGAGTTAGTCAAATAAATACCTATTATCTTGAAGAGCAACAAGAATGTTACCTGCTAATGCAGCTCTTCAACTTCTGAAAAACTTCCACAAATTAATAATAGTAGTTATCATTAATATAAGAGTAATAATAAAACTAGAAGAACAAATGTAAAAGAAGTCATTGAACTTTAAATTTCCCCAAATTATTTAAAGGGATAAAATGCATAAAACAAGCTGGAAAAGATAACTGATCTAGCCTACAGAAAAACATTAGAGATTTGATGAATTTAGCATTATTGGTTATGAGTTACATGGAGTAGATTAACTAGAGAATCCCATGACAGAAAACCCTTTCCAATATTAAAAGTAATATTTATATTTAGGACAATTACAGGCAAAGAAGTATTAGATATTTATAACATTTATATTATACTATACATAGAGTAGACTATATGTATGACTACTATATTGTATATATTATGTGGTATAATATATATTATAAAATAATACAATAAAGATTATTTCATGACAAATGGGACCTCATAAAATTACAAAGTTTCTGTGAGGCAAAAGACAATGTCAAAAGGACAAAGCGGCAACCAACTAACTGGGAAATGATCTTTACCAACCCTACTTTCAACAGAGGGATAATATCCAATATATACAAAGAACTCAAGAAGTTAGACTCCAGAGAGCCAAATAACCCTATCAAAAAATGGGGTACAGAGCTAAACAAAGAATTCTCACCTGAAGAATATCTAATGGCTGAGAAGCACCTAAAGAGATGTTCATCATCCTTAGTCATTAGGGAAATGCAAATCAAAACAACCCTGAGATTCCATCTCACACCAGTCAGAATGGCTAAGATCAAAAGCACAGGAGACAGCAGTTGTTGGTGAGGATATGGAGAAAGAGGAACACTCCTCCACTGCTGGTGGGATTGCAAGCCGGTACAACCACTCTGTAAAGCAGTCTGGTGGTTCCTCAGAAAACTGGGCATGACACTCCCGGAGGATCTGCCTATACAACTCCTGGGCATATACCCAGAGGCTAACTTCCATGCAATAAGGACACATGCTCCACTATGTTCATTGCAGCCTTATTTATAATAGCCAGAAGCTGGAAAGAACCCAGATGTCTCTCAATGGAGGAATAGATTCAGAAGATGTGGTATATTTACACAATGGAATACTACTCTGCAATTAAAAACAATGAACTCACGAAATTCCTAGGCAAATGGTCAGAACTTGAAAATATCATCCTTAGTGATGTAACCCAATCATAAAAGAACACACATGGTATGCAGTTACTGATAAGGGGATATTAACCCAGAATCTCGGAATACCCTAGACACAATTCGCATATCAATAGATTTCGAAGAAGATGGAAGGAGAGACCCCTGGTCCTGGAATGCCTGGATGTAGGAGAATGCCAGGACAGAGAAGCGAGAGGGGTTTAATGGGTCAAAGAGTGAGGGAAGGGGGCTTATAGGACTTTCAGGGAGGGAGGAAACGGGAAAGGGGAAATCATTTGGAATGTAAATAAAAAAACTTAGAAAATAAAAAAAAGATTATTTAACATAATTTTGTAACAATAAATAAGCTATTTAGATGATATTGATTTCTTTCTTATTTTATATTTTATTGAAAAAGGAATTAAATTCCTTTTATGATAAATTTAAACATTTACATCGAAAATGTTTCTGACAAAATTGAAGAAGCATATAGAAAAACACATTAAGATTTCCAATTTTCATGGAACATTAAAGAGTAAAATGGTAGACATAAAAAACTTTGCTAAATTAATTGAAAAAGGAAGTAGAAACATTTTATGATAGAATTGAATATTTACATGTGTAATACTTCTACTAAAATTGTAGAAAAATTTAATCATATTAAAATTGAAGATTATCATGGAAAATTAGAGATAAAATGATAGGCATAAAAATATTTCTAAGTTTATTTAAAGTGGAATTATAAACATTTTCTGAAAAAATTGAAGATCTACAAGGAAAATATTTCTGATAAAATTCAAGAAGTATATTGAAAAACACATTAAGACTGATTATTTCTTGGAAAATATACAGAAAAAATTGTAGGAATAAAAATATTCCTAAGTTGATTGAAAGTGGATTTATAAACATTTTCTGATAAAATTGAAGATTTACATGGAAAGTATCTCTGATAAAATTGAAGAAATATGTAGAAAAACACTTTAAAATTCACTATTTCATGGAAATATTATACAAATAATATTTTAAAATGGAAGATTATCATGGAAAATTCATAAAGCCTTATTTTAAAAGTAATAATTTATATAATCTTATTGACTCTTAGAAAGAATGCCTTTGTAATAAGTTAGAATATGGTTGTGTAAGTATTTTATAAGACAACTTCCCATTACAACTGTGAGGTTGAAGAGATTGACTCATAAATTGTCAGGCTTTTTTTTAACAGCAAATACCAAACCTTACCTTTGGCAACACATCCTGTGGTCCTTTGTAGTTCTCTATTAGTAACTAACTTCATTGGACTTTTTCTTTGTGAATTGCACACCCAATAACACTCTTCTTCCAGTCCCTCCATATCCTCCCTTCACCATTGTAAACTCCCTCTTCATGGAAACAACCAAAGAAACTGAAAAACAAAAACAAACAAAAGCATCTCATCTTCTGGGAAGCGGCAATACGTCCCACAGTACACCCTTTTGTTTGTTCACACACCTAATTACGTGCAAATCTACATTTCATTGAGTCATTGTTCTGAGTCCTCTGGCTTCTGCTGCACCACGAATAGTGAATCTCTACTAGTATTTCTCTCATATACCTTGGTGTTGTCCTGTGTCATGGGAATACTGTTTCTTTGGCTTTGCAGTACCAGCCTCATCATCCATTCTAGCAGTTAATAGATGGGGTCTTGTTTAGATGGGCCACCTCAAAGCCTTGATCTGGTCTTGGCTGATAGCTCTGTTGATCATGTTACTAGCTGTACCACCTTCAAGACACAGGGCCCTTAACTTCCATGCTGCCTAGGTGAGGGGCCAGGACATCTGTGCTGCCTATGTAAGGTGCAAAGCCAGCTCTCCCACATCCCTAAGCACGGGGGCAGGGGAGGGGGAAGGGGAAGGACCAGTTTATCACAGCCATGTTGATATCTGATATACACATGGACCCAGGTTGCAGCCCAGACCACAGGTGTTCACATGGCCTTTGATAATAACTTGGACCATGAAAGGAAATTGACATAGTTTTCTCCTAGAGCAGGGTTAAGGACCCAGATGTGGCCCTTCACAGCAGCATGGAAGGATGGCCTCAGATGATAGCACATGGTACTCACATTAGACTGCTCTGCACAACCTCTGTTCATGATGCAGAAACCATTTCTCTCTTCTTTCTTTCCCATTTCTCCACCACACACTTATTCACCTTAGCGAGGCTTCCCTGTCCCAGCTGGCACTAGAAGGTCTCTGAATATCTTCAGCCTGATTTTTTTCTAGTTTTATTTGCTTCATGCTGTTAATCAATGTACTACATTTTAGTAATACCTGGTACTGTTTTGTCTGAAATTATTGGTGATTTATTCATTATTCACTTTGATATCACCTGGGGGTAGACTTTGTAACATTTGTTATTTGGACTATTCACCCATATTTCTGCTGCCTTTAGTTGTAAAAGCACCAACACATTGTGTTCTCCAGTCTAACTTAGGAATCTACAAATAAATGGGTTTAGAACTGACTGATTTCATGGAGTGGCAAAACCTTTTCAAAGCACATACAAATTTCACAATATGTTGGATACCTAAATCTCACTGATATGTCATCATGTGTCTGGTTTTACTTCATCTCTATTCAAATTATATTTTAGGTAAAAACAAATTACCAAAAATTCAGGTTTAATTGTATAAATAAAAAGATGGAAATATCATAAAAAGTCCCTGAAAAATATCACAGATTACACCTATAGAGTCTTAGAAAAATGTCAGTCTTAACAAAGACATACAAATAGACAAGGTAACAAAGAAGAGGACAACCTCATGGATCTTCATGCATAGACAAAGGGTTAACTAAGGGATGCTAAAAGCATAAGTAGTTGTCTCCTTGGATGAAGGGTAATCACATTATTTTCTAATACCATATGGACAGTCCTGAAATTGTATAAGTAAGTTTATATGAACTGAACAACTTGCACATATGTATAAATATAAGATATACATGAATCTGATGTGTATGTATATGAAGACAAAAGAAATAGAAGGTATGAATTAGAATAATAGGCATATATAGGAATTGTTGGAGGGAGGAAAGTAGCGAGTGCTTAGGAGGGAATGTGATGTAAATATATTCTAATTTCAAAAAAATATTTAAAATGATTGTTAATGATATCTTCATTTACAATGAATGCAGACTTACTAATTGCTTTAAATTTTTTCAAAGACTTATTTATTTATTAATTATATGTAAGTACATTGTAGCTGTCTTTAGACACACCAGAAGAGGTGTTGGATCTCATTATGGATGTTTGTGAGCCACCATGTGGTTGCTGGGATTTGAACTCAGGACTCCAGAAGAGTCAGTGCTCTTAACTGCTGAACCATCTCTCCTGTCCCGTACTAATTGCTTTTATTTAAACCATTTGTAACAATGGAAACAAGAAACAAACTCATATAGCCATTTTAATATCTGACAAATAGACTTCAAACCAAAATTAACCGGAAATTATATACAATAAGATATATGTTAATCACAGAGAAATCCACGTGAATATATTCTAATCCTAACCATCTATGCAAGAAAAACAGGTCACCCAGATTCACTACTACAGGTATAATTACATAATGACTTTATTACAGTGAGAGTAGTGATCTCAATACTCCACACTTGCCAAGATGCAAATCACCCAGATGAAACTTAAACAGGGAAATGTTGGAAACAAATGATCTCATAAGCCAAGTATACTTAAATGATAATTACAGAACATTTACCTAAACACCAAAGAAAATAACATCCTCACAGCACATCATGATATCATGGGACTTTTTCTGAAACAATTTGTTTGTGTGTCTCTCTGTCTCTCTCTGTCTCTCTGTGTCTGTCTCTGTCTCTCTGTGAATGTGTGTATGTGTGTGTTTCTTTGTGCATTTGTGAGAACATGTTTCCTCTAGCACATGTCTGGAGATAAGAGGACTAATTGAAATTGTAGATTCTCTTCTGTCATAATTTGGGTTCTAGGATAAGATACAAATCAACAGATTTGAAAGAAAGAGACTTCATACACGTAATAATCTTAGAGAAACAAGATATCCAATTGAAGCTAATTTTACTATGTAATAAAATCATTCAAACTAAATGTGGAAATGAAGTATATATAATTTTCCATAAATTAGAATATGTGTTAAAATAGTCAACTGTATTAAATATTTTGTTTGGAGAATGATGTTTCACAACAAATATGTATATAAAATTGAAGCATCTTTAATTTACTAATATATGTTACTTAACATAACTAAGTGATAAGTCTCTCAACATCACATATAAATTTTATTTCTTGTACTCACATATTGAAAAAGGTAAGATGCATAATTAAATATATTTCTGCAAACAGATGCATACAAAGGTATATCTCTAATATGTCATATTATATTTTCACAAATTGTTTGCATAAGAATTTTTCCAGTGCTATTGTGACATCCCTATTTCTTAGAGTGTATACCACAGGATTAATCGTAGGAGTCACAACAGTATAGAAAAGAGAAAGCACTTTATCTGTCTCACCTGAATGACTAGTATTGGACCTGAAATATGTAATCATAGCTGATCCAAAAAATAATATCACAACTGCAAGATGAGAAGAACAAGTAGAGAAGGCTTTGGCTTGACTTTTGGTTGATGACAGCTTCAAGACTGTAGAGATGATTTTACTATAGGACAATACTATTAACAGGAATGGAAACAAGACAAATAATAGAGCACCTAGGAAGACCATAATCTCATTGATAAAGATATTCCCACAGGCCAGGTGAAGAACTGGGGGAATGTCACAAAAGAAGTGGTTGATTTGGTGGGAACCACAAAATGATAGAGAAAAGATCTGTGATGTCTGTCCTATCTGTACTGGGATTCCACTGATCCAGGAGCCAATCACCAGTTGAGAACACAGCTTTTGGTTCATAACTAGAGGATAGTGCAGTGGGTTACAGATGGCAACATAACGGTCATAGGCCATCACAGCCAGCAAGAAGCACTCTGTGGCCCCCAGGGTAAGAGTGCAGCACATTTGTGTAGCACAGGCAATGAAAGAGATGGTCCTTTTCTGTGTTCCAAGGTTGAAGACCATTCTGGGAAGAGTAATTGACACATAACATATCTCTAAAAAGGAAAAGTTACCAAGAAAAAAGTACATAGGGGTCTGAAGGTTAGAGTCTAACTTTGTGATTAATACAATGGTGCCATTGCCTAATAGGATGAAGCAATACATGGTAATCAACAGCCCAAAGAGAAACCACTGGAGATCAGGAACATCTGAAAATCCAAGAAGAACAAATTCCTTCAGATTGGTTAGATTTCTTTCTTGTGGTTTTTGTTGATGGTTCATCTGTGAAGCAGAGTCAGTCAACATGGGTTTTTACTTTCCCTTTAGTGTAAGAAACTTTTATCCTAATATACAAAACTTAATTGAAAGAGGAATTATAAACATTTTCTGATAAATTTGAAGATTTACATGAAAAATGTTTCTGTTAGTCTATTTCTTTTTTGGGGAAATTAACTCAATTGATGTTAAGAGATATTAAGGAATTGTACATATCAAGGCAATTAGCATAGTGTATTTCGAACATGCGTGCTATTATTTATTTCTTCAACGATTTTGTTAAAATTTTCAGTTTTTCTTTTAGCTTGTTTGAGATCTACAACATATTTTACTTATTTATTTCAAGGGTTCCTAGATTTATGGTTAAAATTTTCAAAGTTTTTCTCTTAGCTTATCTGACAATTGCAACATAATTTATTCCAAGGTTTCCTTTTGTTTTATGACTTAAAATTTGCAGTTATTTCCCTAGTTTTTCAGTTCATACTTAAAAGCAATTTAAAAATTATAGAAAAATGAATTATTATGGTTAAAAGATGTATCTTTCTGAATTTTATTAAGTAGGGATTTTAGGACATTTCATTCATTTATACCAGTTTAGAAATATATTTCTCATCTGAATGTAATAGGAGATCAATGGAGGAGAAACAGGGCACTGTGTGTAGAGTGCAAGGGACAGACTCCCTTAAACTATCAGGACTCTGTGAACCATCGCAACTTTTTGCTTAACTTGTAACCAAAAATTTAGTTAAGCATTTTAGCTTTACTTTTTAAAAGAATTTTTATGATAGAATAAGTTGAAAATGTAATAATTTTGACTAGAGCTTTATTGTTGTGCCTTATAATAAATTTTCTTCATTAGTCTAGAATTTCATTCCAAAGCCATCATAGACACCAAGGGCAGATGGTGGGATGTTGTGGAGGAGTAAAAAGAAGTGGGATATCGTTTGAGATGTATAGAATGGAATGATTAATGAAAAAAAAAATAAAATGAAATAAAATAAAAAACTTTGATCATTTTTGTTTGTGAGAGCTAAATAAAGCAATATTAAAATATCATTTAGTCACTCAAAGTGATTCTGGTCATGTTTTTCCACTTACCTAAACTTCTAGAAATTTTGTACCAGTGGGTTGTTATCTTCCAGGAATGTATCACCTTACTTATTAAAATTTTATCTAATGACCTTATTGATTTACTTTACTGAAAATAGTTTTCTTTCAAACATTTTATTCTGGCTCAGGACTTTTGTATGTTCAGAGGAAGTATATATATATATAAAGACAAAGAGGTCCTATCCATGGAATCAATTGGTACCTTCTTAATCCTGGAGAGGATGCTTTGTAAGATATTTCATCTGAGGTGATCTCTGACTCTTCATGTGCTCCTATTTGCCTTTCATCTCTTCAATACCATGCTTTGGACCAGAAAAAAAGTGTAGTAACAGAATTAGAAATATAGGACAAAGTCCTGCTAAAATGTTGTATATCTGAATTGTTTTTAATTTACATCTACTATGTAGCATGTATTCTAATGTGGCATAATTTATTAAGTTGCCCAATGACTTAATCATTCTAAAATATTTAAGATTATAGTGTGAATCTCATGTTTTAATACAGACAACCAAACCAAACCAAAACACTCTGAAGATATTCATGGCACACGTTTCTTCAAATGTTATCTATATTGTTTTTTTCAATTATTACTTATGATTATTCTACATTTTGAAATTGGCTTAGTCCAACTGATTTAATCAAAACTTATTTCAAATGATATTCTGTGAATCTCTCCCTTCGCTTGACATTTATTTTGGAAATGAGTGTCCTCTCCCTAGAATGATAAAATCTTAAAGAAGGTCATAAAGCCTTTCGGAAGGTGACATACCCAGGAATAGGATTTTACATTTTTTCTTTCTTTTACCTTTCCTTATTATGGCTCAAATATCAGGACTCCATACGTGAACCTTTTGGTATAATTATCTTTATGGTTAACTATGGCAGTTTTCACACAAATCTTTTGGGGGAGAGCGGGTTTAAAGTTTGAATAATAAATTGTGCCAGTAGAAGCTTTCACAGGCAATGAAATATCAATAAATAATTTTTTAAATTGAGTTTCTGAAAAAGAACCTACCAGATGAAACTATGACAGAGCATTGTAAATAACAAGGCTTTACTACAAATTACTAATAATACTGTCACAAAAAAATAGCACAGCAGTCTTCAGAATATGCCATTCACACAAATGTAAAGTAGGACAAAGGAATGTTGCCTAGACATATATGAATTTGTAAGTATTTCAGCCTAGATATATACTAAGTAACAGATACACTGTGCTAAGAACCTCATTGAAAATATGTGGCATAGGATAATGAAAATATATCACACAAATCTTAAGTGATATGTCAGAGAAGGCTATGACTATTTTCCTACTATAGTCTGATTTTCCTTCAGTTAATGGTCCAGTGCTTCTTTTGTTGCTAATTATTCTGATTTGAAATAATGTGGCTCTGGTTAAAGAAAATTTTTACTTTCATGCAGAAGATGATAATATGGAGGAAAATTCAATAAAATATTTTATCTTCATGGTTTTAAGTCTCAATGATTAATATAGTATATTCCTATAAAATATTTCCTGACTTTTTAAACTACAGTTTAAAGTTGTGTATTACAAATTCTACTTACTAAAATGACATTCAGACCACAGATATATCTTCTACTCCAGAGAAGAAGCTACAACCAGTATAAAATATTCTGTGTGTTCTACTCAAGTAGAATTCTTCTTTGTAGTAAATGCTTAATTTCTAATAGAATTACAATAATAAAAATGATGCCACATTATTTCTATTTTAAGCCTCTCTTTTCAGAATAAATCCAAAGACGTAAAAGAATTTCTAACAGTATTCTAAGTCATCCAAAATTCAGAAGTTCGATTTTTCAGAGTGTATTTTACTATGCATAAGGAGTATAAATGAATTAGTGAATTTTAATTACTACATTGAATTTAAAATAATTTCATTATTTTAAAACATTCTTATTTCTATGATCTTTTTTAAAAATAATTATTCTTTTAATTATTCTTTTAATTATTCAGTTTCATAAATCTATTCCATTGGTTGATTAGTACTTAGCTTCCTATTAAAATATGATTAAACTGAACAAAGAAATTTGCCACTTCTTTATATATCACTAAAATTGGCTACTTAAAGTATCTAAATTACACTTAAAAAAATTATCATAAGTACAGTTTTCTCTATTTTGAGGTATTTCAACATCTTTGTTTCTATAACACAATATAAATTATATTTATGTAATTAAACATTGTTAATTTTTAAATTAGTTTGTTTCCTACAATAAGTAGAATATTAAATGTAGAATTACAAATTATGGAATGACGTTATTGATCTACAATGAATATCAGTATAGAATGACTCACTTACCTTTCTTATAAAATTAATATTGACTATTTGTTACCATAATTTAGACATTTCGTTTATTTTAAGTGGAACCATTTGGATCATCAAAGGTTTGTAATCTTCTGTTAAGTAATTTTGTTTCTGAAGACTAAAAAGTAAATGTAGCTCTGTTATCCACGAGCTATCTGTCTACAGATATAATTTTATACATCAGGGAATTTCTTTTATATTTACCTATTTGCCTATTTTATTTTTTCCAGATTGTATTTACTCAAACTTGACCTTTAAGTTGGCCCCCAGTGGAATTGCAAACACAGTGTGGTTTATTTCCTAGACACTGACAGTTTATTGAGCAACACTAGGAGAGATAGTCCAAAATTTACACCTTGACATTAATTATCTATTTTGGCAAATTCACAACTGTGATGTTCTCTATTATGAAGGCACTAGGTATTGTCTTGGTTCACAGTACACTGACTCTGTAAGCATGTATTTTATTTCTTTCTCCAGTCAGTATACTATAATGGATTCTTTGTCCTGTATCCACAGCAACTCTGTGCTATAGTTTTTAAAAGAACAACAAAAACAAGCTTTCTTTAGGGGAAATGAAAATGTAGACTAAGTTCAGCTGCAATAATAAAAAGTTCATGAAGAACAAAATCTGTATATTCCAAGCTCCTGATCTTTCCTGAGAATGACAATCACTCCTAACATTTAGAACTTAAGAATAGGGGAAACAATATAGTCAAAGTATATTGCAAGACAAATAATTAAATAAAAATGAATTTATAAAATGATCTCATGAGGATAAATTATTATGTAACACTGATTAATATTATTTATTAAATAGTGACTTTAATAATTCTGATGATTATCAGAAAATGATATCTGATAATACCTCCTATGTTTTAGTACTGAGAGCAAACAGTATTTGGTTAAGTTCATTAGAAGTGGAGAAGGCATGAAAAATACATGGAAAATGTGAGAGGAACAAGCAGTGAGACCTCATGAAGGAACAAAGGTGGCATTGCTCAGGGTGAGAGTGAGATGCCAACCAAGAATAAGCTCTTTTAGATGTACATGCAAACCTTAGCTAGGTGAAGGATGAGATGAAAGTTTAGGTAAGGTCCTAACCCCTCCAAAGAATGGACAGAGAGACCTTCTGATGATAGAAAAGAGAATATCCTGCAAACCACACAAATATAAATAAAAATTATATGAAACACAGTAAGACAAATTAATAACATATGGGAATTTTAAACAAAATAATTCAGAAAATCGAATAATTTTAAGGAAATAAATTAGATGTCATTAATAATTCAAATCATAGTAAACTTCATCTTAAATTATGTATAGTAGTGTTTAAAATGTAGAATTAAATTATCTAATAGTTTAGTTTTTAAATGTTTACTAATGTAGCTATACCTAAATTTTTATAAAACAAAATAAAACTAAAACTATAAAATAAAATAATTCTGCACGGAAAAAGTAAACAAGTTTCGCATTATGTGAAACACTGTTGATAAATAAGAAAACACTTAAATTCATGACTCAAAGAGCTACTTCTCCTTAATAATAGATCGTTACATACAAAAGCAAAGTCCAAAATTAAACTAACATTTTTTTTTAATCACAGAAAAGAAGGGGGGAGAAATCTTGTAAGTGTTGGAACAGATACCTAACAGTATTAATTATATAAATCAGAACATTTAAGGACTTATCAATAACCTAAAACTTCTTAAATTACTTCTATAAATTCTACATTAGGATACAAAGCTATTATGGTTGAACCTAACTGAGTCAATGATTAATGTGTACATAAATGCAAATTTTCTCAATATCAAGAGTTTTTTTCTAATTTTGTAAAGTGAAACATCATATAGTTGACTATGACAATTTTTAAAATATATTTTATCTTGCCTTCTCTTCTAAACCATCAGAGTATCATGCCCTTCAAAAGAAAAGAGATTTTTGAAAATTCTAGTCTTTTACTATCATTTGCTTGGAGTCATTTTTATTAAAGTTATTGTTACATCTTTTAAAAGTAATTTCCTAACATATTAGTTTACCTAGCTTCAATGTGCAATAGTATATGGTAGCAAAATAATCACCTGCATTTTTTCTATACTAAGAGCGAGGATTTATATTTCTATTATCTATATTATATCTATATATCTATACTTAAACTATGTGTTTAGCTGTTTATACAATCCTAGATATTTGTCTTTTAAACAGTAAATATAAACACAATAGAATTATAAAGCTTCATAAGGTTTAGTTTGTTTTTCTATAGAAAGTTTATTCATCTCATATATTTATGTTACTTTTAATTTTTACAGTTCAGCCATTGTCGCCCAGCCAGTCACCCCTCCCCACAGTCATCCCATTCACTGCTCCTCCCCATGTCTCCAAGAGGAGGTTGTCACATCCCTTGCTAGACATCCCTACTCCCAGGGCGCCCCAGCCTCTCATTTTTTATTGGTTATTTTATTTATTTACATTTCAGTTGTTATCCACTTTCCTAGTCTCTCCTCTGCAAACCACCTATCCCATCCCCCTCCCGCAAGCATCTTTGAGGGTGCTTCCCTACCCATCGCCCCACTCCTGCTTCACTGCCCAAGCAATACCATATGCTGGTGCATCTAGCCTCCACAGGATCAAGGGCTTCCCTTCCCATTGATGCCAGATATGGTACATAAGCAGCTTGAACGATAGGTCCTTCCATGTGTACTCTTTGGTTGGTGTTTAAGTCCCTCGGAGCTCTTAGAGGTCTGGTTGTTTGATATTATTGTTCTTCCTGTGGGGTTGCAAACCCCTTCAGCTCCTTAAGTCCTTGCCTTAACTCCTCCATTGGTGTCCCTATGCTCAGTCAGATGGTTGGCTGCCAGCATCCACATCTGTATTGATTAGGCTCTGGCAGAGCCTCTCAGGAGACAGCTATATCAGGCTCCTGTCAATAAGTACTTCTTGTCATTTGTGATAGTACCTGCATGTGGGACAGATCCCCAGGTGGGGCAGTTTCTGGACGGCCTTACCTTCAGTCTCTACTCCTTGTTCCTGTATTTTTTTTACACAAGAGAAATTCTGCATTAAAATTTTTTACATGAGTAAGTGGCCCCATCCCTCAACCTCTGGAAATGGTTTCTACAGGTTCTCTCTCCCCTTCGTTGGATATTTCAGCTAATGTTATCGCTGTTGGTTCTTGGGAGCCTCTTGCTTTCCTGAAATCTGAGATTTTCTGGTGGCTAACCCCAGTTCCCCATCCCCCATTATCTCACACCTGCGTTCAATTTCCTGACCCTCTGTATATCTCATTTGTCTCCTCCCACATTTGATCCTGACCCCTTCTTCCCCTTCTCCTCCTTCTATCCTCCCAATTCCCTCCTACCCTCTACCTCTTGTGATTATTTTATCCCTCCTTCTAAGTAGGACTGAAGCATTCACATTTTGGTATTCCTTTTTCTTGAGCTTCATGTGGTCTGTGAATTGTATTTTGTGTATTCTGAGCTTTTTGGCTAATATCCACTTATGATTGAGTACATGCCATGTATGTTCTTTTGTGATTGGGTTACCTCACTCAGAATCTTATTTTGATGGGTTGTGGTTTTCTGTAATTATCTCCTGTAGCAAAGATATTTTTCCTAGTGAAGGTTGAAAACTGCACTTATTTGTGGGTATGTAGACACATTTATAGATTATTGTTAGGGATTATGAAGGTTTAGTAATTAGTAGCTCTAGATTTTCCTCCAATAACCATGATTGGAGAAAATGACCTACTCACCTGGAATCTATCAATAACAAAATAATTCATTAGTGAGAAACAGTGTTTTTGTGTGCCTCTTCCACCCATGACTAACCTTTATACTACCACTACATTAGCTATTTTTAAACCTTTCAGTTGACAAATCTTTTAAATTTATTTCTTATTATATGTAAGTACACTTTAGCTGTCTTCAGACACTCCAGAAATGGGCATCAGATATCATTACGGATCATTGTGAGCCACCATGTGGTTGCTGGGATTTGAACACAGGAACTTCGGAAAAGCAGTTGATGCTCTTAACCACTGAGCCACCTCTTCAGCCCCAGCTGACTGATCTTAATCACAGAGTGAAAGCACCAAGCATATATTAAATCATAGTAAATCCACTGAACATGATGATAGCCTCTGATTATAGGACACAATTACTTAGTTGCCATGAAGTTCTTTAGGCATTCTGAACAGAATAATGAACAAACAAATAATAGGAAAAGCTTTATAACCGATATAGGCACCTGATTTAAGATATAATCTGGAAATATTGAAGCCCAGTATTAAAGTGTGAAATTAATGTTGCATGATAAAATGTTGGTGGTAACCAAAATTTTAATAAGTATTTAAAGAATGTCAGAACAAAATTTTTTTCTTTTTGTTTAAACAATCAACAAATATTTACCTTTGAAGCATTTGTCTCACACTAGAATCTTACTGAGAAATTTTCTCAGAGCCACCATGATGTCCTTGTTCCTCAGAGTGTATATAATGGGATTCAAAGTTGGTATCAAAACGGTGTAAAAAAGAGACAACAGTTTCCCAGTTATTTCTGATTGATCTGGCTTGGGTTGTAAATATGTGATACCAGCTGTTCCATAGAATAAAACTACAATGATGAGGTGAGAGGAACAGGTGGAGAAAGCTTTGGTCCCTCCTTTGGCTGATGAGAGTTTCAGAATGCTGCAGATAATTTTGCAATAGGAGAAAATGATCAGCATAAAGGGAACCATGACAAATACCATCGCAACTATGTAGACTGCTATTTCATTCACAAATGTGTCACCACAAGCAAGTTTGAGTACTGGTGGGATGTCACAGATGAAGTGATTAATTCTGTTAGAGGCACAAAAATGTAGAGAGAAAATCTGGTACGTTTGTCCAATTACAACTGGTATGACACTGATCCAGCAGGCTGCCACTAACTGTGTACAGATCCTGTGGTTCATGACTAGATAATAGTGTAGAGGGTTACAAATGGCCACATAGCGGTCATAGGCCATTGCTGTCAGGAGGAGGCACTCTGTGCCTCCAAGCAGAAGGATAAAACACATTTGAGTGGCACAGGCAAGTATAGAGATATTTCCTTTTTGAGTACACAGGTCCACAAGCATCCTTGGAATTGTCACTGTAACATATCATATTTCCACAAAAGAAAAGTTGCTAAGGAAAAAATACATAGGGGTCTGCAGAGCAGGATCAGTTCTTGTTATTAAGACTATAGTACTGTTACACATCAGAATAGTCAAATAAATAATCAAAAATATCCCAAACAGAATCCATTGGAGATTTTGGACATCAGAGAAACCCAGTAGGATAAACTCTATCAGAGAAGAGGCATTCAATTTTTCTGGTTTAATTTTCTGTTCATCTATAGACAGTAAATAAAAGATGGTTAATTAATTTATACCTACTAATAGCAATGACATTTTACTGAATTTGAATGAAGTTCATGAGTGTGGTGTATATATACATATATACACCAATATACATATATATACAATATACATATATATACATAGCTATACATATATAACTGAAAAATTATAATTACTAACTTAATGTGTCTCAATGAGAATTGAAATTGCTGTAGAGAACAGGTAAATAATAAAAATCAATTAAATCCAAATAATAATACCTGTTCTACTTTATCAGATTTGGATACAATGACGAAAATATTGTGTAGTGACCATTACCATTTCAAATATATTTACTAATCTATGCTCCTTGTTGGGAGCATTGTCAGCTCAAGCAGCTTAACTTTTATCAAATCTAGAAAATAAGATTCACATTTGGAGTGAAAGGGAAATCTAAAATTGTGTACATCAAGGAAAGATAGAGACAGAAGTTTGAACAGAGAGTTGACAAAATAATGACATGTGACTCCCCTATCCATATATATGCATTTTATATAATAATATGATTCCCTAAGGATTAGTGACATTGGTTTTATTTGTCTCTCTGTTCTACATCAATGTTCTATTGTTTCATTATTAATTTTGCATTTAGGTTTTATTTTCATTCCTGTTGTCTTGGTTTATTATTTCATCAATTTTATTGTTTTGTAAAATCAACCTTCCCCTTTAGCTACTGGGAAGTATATTGTAAATTTTTAAAACCATTAATTTCAATAAAGAAATAAGTACCATTTATAGCATTTTCACATTTTAAAATTTTCTTTGTGGAGATTTTCTTTAACATGGATAACTCATTTTCAAGTATAATTGCTTTTCTCTATTTTTACTTTATAATGTTTTCAATTTTACTGTAGAGATTTTAAAAATATAGTTACAGATTGTTGAGAGTCTTCAACTAATGAAATATAAAAAGGAGTTTAAAAGCAAAAGTAAACAGAAATTTTCATGCTTCTTCGTACTACAATCATCTAATGCAAAGAAGTTAGCACTGTTTGAAGATCTGCTTACCTTTTTCTTCATGCATTATTTTCTAAGTTTGCAAAGCCAACTGTTCTTTGCCATTTCATAACTTTCATGTGATCAAACCTTCCAGACTAATAAATTGAGGATTTCAGTTAAGATAATAGTAAATTAGTGTTCAAAGTTTATCTCCTATTTTATATTTTATTAGTTCTAGTTATAAGATGTATCTCATTTTAATTTCAAATGTAAATTTCTATTTCTTAAATCATCTGCTATTGTTTAATGTTATAAGTATATATATATAATGTATGTAGTATGTATAATGCCTAAGTATAATGTATGTAGTATGTATAATGGTATATATATATATATGTATATGTATATATATATATATATATATATATATATAAAAGTTATATGTTTAATGTTATAAGTAATAAAGCGAAAATGTTTATGATTAAGTTCTACATTTAAGTAAAGTGCACATATTTTGGTGTTTTCTTAATTTATAACTACCCTTAAGTAAACTATAGCCAACATTGTTGCATCTTACCTTTGTACCTTTGCATGAAGACACTAATTAAATAGGTGATTTTTAATTTATAACTTCTTAATCTTATTTTTCAATAAGACACACAGCTTCAACAAGATTTATTTTGTTAGCTTTGAATACCAACTCCTCTTAAATAAGAATACTGATGTTTGCCCTAGGGATCAACTTCTCCTGTGTAACAATTTGCCTGCAATAAACATTCTATTTGGCAATGACTCTGGTTCAGTTTTCAAAACTTTCTTCTTTGTTTGGACAAGTCTCTTACTTCCTTACTCATCATTAATCAAGCAAATTCATAGGGTTTTTCCGTGTGTCTGTGTGTGTGTGTGTGTGTGTGTGATGAGAGAGAGAGAGAGAGAGAGAGAGAGAGAGAGAGAGAGAGAGAGAGAGAGCAATCTCATGGAGCCTATGTATTCAATATGTGTGTAAACGTTGGTTTGTATATGCCTGTGAGTGTTCCAGTATGTTCTTTAAAATATTAGAACTGTCACTGTGTAGATTTTTAGAGACACCCATACAGAGGCCAGAGAATTCCACCATTTTGTTTGTATTGTGTGTTCATTTATTTTTTTTAATTATTTGAAAATGCCTTATATGAATATAAATAATTTTGGTGATATCAACCCTCATTTTCCCTCTTCCAACTCGTCCCATTCCTTTCCATAGATGACAAGTCTATTCAACTCTATATCCTCCTATGGGATTCATTCTCTAATCTGTTATTTGTTGGATGTTCTCAGATAAAGTGTGTATGAAAAAATCATAGTCTCTGAGCATCCTATTCTGAGTTTATTGCATTATTTTTATTAATAATTTTACCAGGTACATTTATAAACCAGATTTATTTGAATATGTATAATAATAAACAACAAACCCTTCAAACCCATACAGATTTGTAAACAACAAAGTTAATAGTAATTTGGCCCTCTTGTGTGTTATCTGGTTTCATATTCAAGTCTAGATGAGCTTTTATCATTTTGTAAACCCATATATAATAGTCCCTTTAAAAATTTTGAAATTTTTGAAAAAGTATATTGGCATATTTCAATTAGATTCAACAGCAAAGACAATAGCACAAATGAAAATAATAAGTTTAGGAGATACTTTTAACAATTCTAACCCCAAGAACTGATACTTTGACAGATTAAACTTAATGTTAATATCATAAAAGTAGCTGTTAAGACAAGAGAAAGATGTTTCTATAATTATTAAATGACAACCAAATCGTATTGTTTGTGTTATCTTCCAACTGAACTCCTTTAATTAAAACTGAAACATGTTTATAATAAAGCTATAATACAGGAAATATTTAAATGCTTTAAAAGAAAACTATTCTCTACCACAATTTTAAAGAGCTCATAACACAAAATAAATGTTTTCAGGTATGTAAAAGTTATGAAACCTATAAAAACAACCTAATAATGTTCAGTATCTTATGACAAACAGAGAAAATGATGTTAAGATACCCATTATGCAAGTGTCAACAAGGGATAATCCAATAATGAAGAAATATTCATATTTATTGCTACAAAAGTGATAAGTGATTCATAACAGAAGGGAAAGGATATATAAAGATTTCCGTATTGAAATATAAGGACACTGGATGAATAGTAATAGTAGGTAATTTAAAAAGATAGCTTTTTTGATAGGCGCCTTGTATGGCTGTTCCCTGAGAGGTTCTACCTGCACCTGACCAATACAGATGCAGATACTTACACCCAACCATTGGACTGAGCCCTGAGACCCCAAATGGAAGAGCTAGGGGAAGGACTAAAGGAGCTGAAGGGGATTACAACCCTATAAGAAGAACAATTTAAACTAACTGGACGACAGAGAGCTCCCAGGTACCAAACTATCAGCCAAAGAGTATACATGGAGGGAGCCAGGACTACAGACACATATGTAACAGAGGATGAACTTATCTGACATCAATAGGAGGGCAAAGGCAGCTTGATTTCCCCGAGTAGGGGGATGCGAGAGGTGTGAGGCAGGAGTTGGTGAATAGGTGGAAAAGCACCCTCATAGAGGCAAAGGGGATGGAGAGGGGGATAGGATGGGGTTTGGTAGAGGGGTAATAAGGAAGGGGGATATCATTTGAAATGTAAACAAATGAAATTATTATTAGAAATGGTAATGAGATGTTAATAGTTTTTATTTTTTATGGTTCAATGCCTCACACAACTGTGATAGATAGTTCTTAAAATTTATGCCAGAAATGCAAGAATGTCTGATGAACACTTTGTATTTTCCAAAACAAATTTATGCAATGTAAAATTCCCTTTTTACTACAGCATAAAATATAAGATAAAGTAAAAATTATCACATTGAAGCCATCAGTAAATAACCCCTATAAAAATGGGATAGGGTAATGGTAGAATGCTTTTTCTACATTGTAGATGGTTATCCTATACTTTATGGCTAATGTCCATTTATAATTGAATATGCATCCTTCTTAGGTCTTGGTTTTTATACTCAGGATGATATTCTTAAGTTCCATCCATTTTCCTGGAAATTTCATGATATCTTTGATATTAATAGCTGTATGGTTTTCCATTTTGTAAATAAACCACATTTTCTTTGTTCATTCTTCAGCTGAAGGACACCTAGGTTATTTCCAGTTTCTGGCTATTGCAAAGAAAGTGTCTATGAACATTTTGAGCAAGTGTTCCTGCCACATCGTAGGACATTTTGGGAGTATTTGTCCAGGAGTGGTAGAGCTGGCTCTTCAGGTAGAACGATCCTCAATTTTCTGAGAAACTGTCAGAATGATTGGAAAAATTTGCACTCCCATTAGCAATGGAGAATTATTCACATTTTACATCCTTGCCAACATGTGCTATCACTTTAGTTTTTGATCTTTGCCATTCTAAAGTGTGTAAGATGGAATCTTCAGGTCCTTTTGATTTGCATTTCTCTTATGACTAAGTATTTTGAGCAGAAGTGATTCTGTGCCATTAGAAATTTTTCTTTTGTGTATTCTCGGTTTGTCTCTGTGTCATATTTTTAATTGGTGATTTGATTTATTTGTGTCTAATTTCTTGAGTCCATTATATATTTTGAATATTAGTCCTTAGTTGGAAAATAAGATTGGTCAAGTTCTTTTCCCATTCTCTAGGCAGATGTTTGTTTTGTTCTTTTGATTTTTTCTTTAGCCTTGCAAAAGGTTTTAAGTTTCAGAGGAATTATTTATTTATTTATTTATTTATTTATTTATTCATTTATTTTAGACCAAGTGAGAAGCCATTTATTGTAACACATAATGGTTAGAACATAGTTTTTATTCAGTTATTCAAAAAACCAGTATAAACATTCACAATGTTAGAAGATGATTTCACTGTGATATAATCAAAGCCATGGAAACCCCAGTTATTTGTTTGTTTACATATTTATGTATAGAATATTGCTTCATTCAAGTCTAATTTTAGCAGCATCAAATATTCTTAGCATTATATTATTGATTCTAGTTACTGTTTCAAGTCACAATCCTGAAACTGAGTCTTGCTGTAGTCCAAAAGTAATAACAAATTATTTAAATGATGAGCAGCAAGCTTGGCACTGGTGGCACATGCCTTTAATCCTAGCACTTGGGAGACAAAGGCAGGCAGATTTCTGAGTTCAAGGTCAGAATGGTTTACACAGTGAGTTCCAGGACAGCCAGGATTACACAGAGGAAACCCTGTCTCAAAAATAGATAGATAGATAGATAGATAGATAGATAGATAGATAGATAGATAGATAGATAGATAGATAGATAGATAGATAGATGAATAAATAAATAAATAAGTAAGTAAGTAAATAAGTGATGAGCAGCCTTCCCAGTCATGGAAAAAGCAACTGCAGCGGTCTCATGATATCATAGGTGTGAACAGCATGAAGAATTTCTGCATCAGTCATGACATTGTAGGTGTGTGAAAGTATTACACCATTCATGATACTACAGGTGTGTAACATTCAGCAAGTACTTGATCTGAGCTCTCAGTTTGTCATGACATCATCCTTTCTTTTAATTAGCCTGAAAATGATAATTTATAGCAGCTAAGCAAATAGTTTAATAAGCCATGAAAGGCAAGATATCACTGGAAATCTGTACTTTCAGCTATTTGGAGGAAGTGTACTTTCCATAAATTAAACTGGGTTCCTCTAGAAATTTCCTACCCTTAAAAATATGTCTTAACAATGTATGTTCCTCTTCATCATTTTCTTTTTTTTAATGCCAATCAGAAAAGTAGGTTTTATTCCAGATTACCACAGCCTCTGTCTAACTTGGATCTCCTTTCAACAATGCATACATATTTGAAAACACCATAACCATTTATCCAGAATAAATCTATGCACTTTCTCAATTAAAAGCACTATAAATATACATATTTATGCACAACTAATGCATTTTGTCAGTTAAAAATAATTCAAGTATTTTAAAAGAAGATGTGCCTTTATATTCATATAGAAACTATACTTGAACCAGATACGTGAAGAATTAAATTTTAAAATAAAGTTGGAACCTTGTGCTTCCCTTTCTTTGTTTTTATTTTCTAAGTTTTTTATTTATATTCCACATCATTTCCCCTTTGCCATTTCCTCCCTCCCTGAAAGTCCCATAAGCCCCCTTCCCTCCCTCTTTTCCCCATTAAACCCCTTCTCACTTCTCTGTCCTGGTGTTCCCCTACAACCAGTCTTTCCAGGACCAGGGGTCTCTCCTTCCATCTTCTTGGAAATTAATTGTTATGTGAATTGTGTCTAGGGTATTCCAAGATTCTGGGTTAATATCCCCTTATCAGTGACTGCATACCATGTGTGTTCTTTTGTGATTGGGTTACCTCACTAAGGATGATATTTTCCAGTTCTGACCATTTGCCTAGGAATTTCATGAGTTCATTGTTTTTAATTGCAGAGTAATATTCCATTGTGTAAATATACCACATCTTCTGAATCCATTCCTCTGTTGAGGGACATCTGGGTTCTTTCCAGCTTCTGGCTATTATAAATAAGGCTGCTATGAACATAGTGGAGCATGTGTCCTTATTGCATGCAGGGGAAGCCTCTGGGTATATGGCCAGGAGTGGTATAGCCGATCCTCTGGGAGTGTCATGCCCAGTTTTCTGAGGAACAGCCAGATTGCTTTCCAGAGTGGTTGTATCAGCTTGCAATCTCACCAGCAGTGGAGGAATGCTCCTCTTTCTCCACATCCTCGCCGCCAACAACTGCTGTCTCCTGTGTTTTTGATCTTAGCCATTCTGACTGATGTGAGATGGAATCTCAGGGTTGTTTTGATTGCATTTCCCTAATGACTAAGGATGATGAACATCTCTTTAGGTGCTTCTCAGCCATTAGATATTCTTCAGGTGAGAAGTCTTTGTTTAGCTCTGTACCCCATTTTTTAATAGGGTTACTTGGCTCTCTGGAGTCTAACTTCTTGATTTCTTTGTATATATTGGATATTAGCTCTCTGTCGGTTTTAGGGTTGGTAAAGATCATTTCCCAGTTAGTTGGTTGCCACTTTTTCTTTTTGGCAGTGTCTTTTGCCTTACAGAAACTTTGTAATTTTATGAGATCCCATTTGTCAATTCTTGATCTTAGAGCATAAGCTATTGGAGTTCTATTCAGGAAATTCTCCCTTGTGCCAAAAATTCATCTGTAGTAACAGAAAACCCAGGATAGCTAAAACTCTTCTCAAGAATAACTTCTGGGGGAAATCAATATCCTCGACCTTAAGCTGTACTACAGAGCAATAGTGTTAAAAACTGCATGGTATTGGTAAAGTGACAGGCATGTAGATCAATGGAACAGTATTGAAGACCCAGAAATGAATCCACACTCCTATGGTCACCTGATTTTTGACAAAGGAGCTAAAATCATTCAGTGGAAAAAAGATAGCCTTTTCAACAAATGGTGCTGGTTCAACTGGAGGTCAACATGCAGAATGCAAATTGACCCATTCTTATCTCCTTGCACTAAGCTCAATCCCAAGTGGATCAAGGACCTCCACATAAAACCAGACACACTGAAACTAATAGAAAGGAAACTATGGAAGAACCTTGAACATATGGGCACAGGGGAGAATTTCCTGAAGAGAACTCTTCATCATTTTCTTTTCAGGCTTATATGATGTGACTATTACTGGTGTGTGTAATTTTGTTTATCAATTAATGATTTTAACAATCTGAAAAACAATTTCAAGGCAGAAGTAAATATGTAAATAATTTGATCCTATTTGTAATATGGTTAAGAGCTCTACTTTAAGGAGAGTCCTAACTGAGTACCCATCTATACCACTCCTGGGCATATACCCAAAAGATTCTCCAACATATAAAAAGGAATCATGCTCCACTATGTTCATAGCAGCCTTATTTATAATAGCCAGAAGCTGGAAAGAACCCAGAAGTCCTTCAACAGAGGAATGGATACAGAAAATATGGTACATTTACACAATGAATTAAAACTCAGCTATTAAAATCAATGATTTCATGCAATTCTTATGCAAATTGATGGACATAGAAAATATCATCCTGAGTGAGGTAACCCAATTACAAAAGTATACACATGGTATACACTCACTGGTAAGTGGATATTAGCCCCAAAGCTCCGAATACCCAAGATACAATTCACAGACCATATGAAGCTCAAGAAAAAGGAAGATCGATGTGTGAAAGGGGAACAAAATATTCACGGGATCAAATATGGAGACAAAGTGCAAAGCAGAAGGTAAAGGAAAGGCCATCCAGAGACTGTACCACCTGGGGATTTATCCCAGATAAAGTCTACTAGAATTCTCTGCTAAAATCATCTGGCCCTGAACTTTATTGGTTGCCTGATTTTAATGACTATTTTTATTTCCTTTAGGTTAAAGGACTACTTAAATTGTTTACCTGATCTTGATTTAACTTTGGTAAGTGGAATCTATCAAGAAAATCATTCATTTTGTTTAAATTTTTCAGGTTTGTGGCGTACAGGCTTTTGATGTAAGGATTCTTTGAATTTTTCCAGAATCTAGTATTTAGTCTCTCTTTTTTGTATCTGATTTTGTCAATTTTAATACTTTCTCTGTGTGTTTTAATTAATTTGGTTAAGGGGTTGTCTATCTTTGATTTTCTCAAAGAACCAGCTCTTGGTTTCATTCACTATTTTTGGTATGGTTCTTTGTTTCTTTGGTATTGATTCCAGCCCTGAGCTAGATTATTTCATTTCGTCTACTCTTTTCATGTAAGTTTGCTGCTTTTTGTTGCTAGTTTGAGATGTCTTCAAATTCTTTATGAAGACACTTAGTATTATGAACTTTCTACTTTCTACTTTTTTCAAATTAGAAAGCAAATTTTAATGTGTCTTACTAAATATGTTTTTAATTAACTATTTTTGTCTTTTTTATTCGATATATTCTTTGTTTACATTTCAAATATTGCCCCCTGGTTCTCCCCATCCCCCAAAAGTCTCATAATCCATCTTCCCTACACCTATTCCTCAGTCAACCCTCTCTGGCTTCCCTGTCCTGGTGTTCCCCTACATTGTGGCATGGGACCTTCCCCAGACCTGGAGCCTCTCCTCCCTTTGATGTCCAACAAGGATATCCTCTGCTGCCTATGCATCTGGAGCCATGGGTAACTTCATGTGTACTCTTTGGTTGATGGTTTTGTCCCTGGGAGCTCTGTAAGTACTGAGTGGCTCATAATGTTGTTCCTCTTATGGCCCTGTAAACCCCTTCACCTCCTTGGATCCTTTCTCTAGCTCCACCATTCGGGACCTCTGCTCAGTTCAATGGCTGGCTGAGAGTGGCCTCCTCTGTATTTGTCATGCATTACCAGGGCCTCCAAGGTGACAGCTATATCTGGCTCTGGTCAGCAAGTACTTGTGGGCATCCATGATAGTGTCTGGGTTTTGTAGATGAATAAGGGATGGATCCCTAGTTGATGAAGTCTCTGGATGATCTTTCCATCAGACTTTACTCCACTCTTTGTCTCTATCACCTTCTGTGGGTATTTTGTTCCCCCTTCTTAGAAGGGTCAGAGTATCCATACTTTGTTCTTCCTTCTTCTTGAGCTTCATTTGATATGTGAATTGTGTCTTTGGTATTACAAACTTCTGGGCTAATATCCACTTGTCAGTGAGTTCATACCATGTCTGTTCTTTTGTGATTGGGTTACATCACTCTGAATGATATTTTCCAGTTTCATCCATTTGCCTAAGAATTTCATTACTTCATTGTTTTTAATAGCTGAGTAGTATTCCACTGTGTAAATATACCACATTTTCTGTATCCATTCCTCCCTTGAGGGACATCTGGGATTTTTCCAGATTCTGGCTATTATAAATATGGCTGCTATGAACATAGTGGAGCATGTGTCCTTATTACATGCTGGGAATCCTCTGAGTATATGCCCAGGAGTGGTATAGCAGGGTCCTCTGATAGCATTATGTTCAATTTTATGAGGAACCACCAAACTGATTTAAAGAGTGGTTGTATCAGCTTGCAATCCCACCAGCAATCGAGGATTGTTCCTCTTCTCCACATCCCCTCCAGCATTTTCTGTCCCCTGAGTTTTTGAGCTTGGCCATTCTAACTGGTGTGATGTGAAATCTCAGGGTTGTTTTGATTTTCATTTCCCTGATGACTAAGGATGTTGAACATTTTTTTAGGTGCTTCTCAGCCACTAAATATTCCTCAGTTGAAAATACTTTGTTTAGCTCTGCACCCCATTTTTAATAGGGTTTTTTGGTTCTCTGGTATCTAACTTCTTGAGTTCTTTGTATATTTTGGATATTAGCCTCTGTGGGATGTAGACCTTTTCCCAATTTGTTGGTTGCCACTTTGTACTATTCACAGTGTCTTTTGCCTTACATAAACTTTGTAATTTTATGAGGTCCCATTTGTCAATTCTTGATCTTAGAGCATAAGCTATTGGTGTTATATTCAGGAAATTTTCCCCTGTGCCATGTGCTGAAGACTCTGCTCCAGATTCTTTTCTGTTAGTTTCAGTGTGTCTGGTTTTATGTGGATGTCCCTGTTCCACTTGGACTTTAGCTTTATACAAAGAGATAAGAATTGTTCAATTTACATTCTTCTACACATTAACCACCAGTTGAATCAACACCACTTGTTGAAAAGGCTATCTTTTCTTCCACTGGATGGTTTTAGCCACTTTGTCAAAGATCAAGTGACCATAGGAATGTGGATTCATTTCTGGGTCTTCAATTCTGTTCCATTGATCTACCTGCTTGTTAATGTACCAATACCCTGCAGTTTTTAACATTATTGCTTTGTATTACTGTTTGAGGTCCGGGATACTGTTTCCATCAGAAGTTCTTTTACTGGTGACAATAGTTTTAGCTATCCTGGGTTTTTTGTTATTCCAGATGAATTTGAGAATTTCTTTTTCTAACTTTGTGAAGAATTGGGTTGGAATTTTGATAAGGATTGCATTGAATCTGTATATTGCTTTTGGCAAGATGGCCATTTTTATTATATTAATCCTGTCAATCCACGAACATGGGAGATCTTTCCATCTTCTGAGGTCTTCTTTGATTTCTTTCTTCAGACTTGAAGTTCTTGTCATACTGATCTTTGACTTGTTTAGTTAGAGTCACATCAAGATACTTTATCATGTTTGTGACTATTGTGAAGGGTATCATTTCACTAACTAATTTCTCAGTCTGCTTATCCTTTCAGTATAGGAAGGCTACTGATTGGTTTGAGTTAATTTTATATCCGGCTACATTGCTGAAGTAATTTATCAGCTGTAGGAGGTCTCTGGTTGAGTTTTTTTGGGTGCTGAAGTATGCTATGATATCATCTGCAAATAGTGATTGTTTGACTTCTTCCTTCCGAATTTGAATCCCTTTGACCTCCTTTTGTTCTCTAATTGCTCTAGGTAGAACTTCAAGTACTATATTGAATAAATATGGAGAGAGAGGTCACCCTTGTCTAGTCCCTGATTTTACTGGGATTGTTTCAACTTTCTCTCCCTTTAGTTTGATGTTGGTTACTGGTTTACTGTATGTTGCTTTTACTATGTTTAGGTTTGAGCCTTGAATTTCTGATCTTTCCTAGACTTTTAACATGAAAGCATGTTGAATTTTGTCAAATGTTTTTATTTTTTCAGCATCTAATGAAATGACCATGTGTTTTTTTTTCTTTGAATTTGTTTATGTAGTGGATAACATTGATTGATTTCTTTATATTGAACCCTCCCTACATCCCTGGGATGAAGTCTACTTGATCATCTTGAATGATGTTTTGATGTGTTCTTGGATTCGGTTGGCAAGAATTTTATTGAGTATTTTTGCATTGATATTCATAAGGGAAACTGGTCTGAAATTCTCTTTCTTTGTTGGATTTTTGTGTGGTTTTGGTATCAGTGTAATTGTGGCTTCTTATACCAAGTTGGTTAGTGTTCCTTCTGTTCCTGTTTTATTGGTGTTATTAGGTCTTCTTTGAAGGACTGATAGAATTCTGCATTAAAACCATCTAGTCCTGTGCTTTTTTTCATTGGGAGATTTTCAATGACTGATTCTATTTCTTTAGGGGCTATGGGACTGTTTAGATGGTCTATCTGATCCTGATTTAACTTTGGTGTTTTGTATCTGTTCAGAAAATTATCCATTTCATTCAGATTTTCCAGTTCTTTTGAGTATAGCATTTTGTAGTAGGATGTGACAATTTTTTGAATTTCCTCAGTTTCTGTTGTTATATCTCCCTGTACATTTCTGTGCTTGTTAGTTTGGATATTGGCTCTTTGCTCTTTGCTCTTTGCTTAGTCTAGCTAGAGGTTTATCTATCATTTCGATTTTCTCAAAGAACCAACTCCTGGTTTTGCTGATTCTTTTTATACTTCTTTTTGTTTCTACTTCGTTGATTTCAGCCCTGAGTTTGATGATATCCTGCTGTCTACTCCTCTTGAGTGTATTAGCTTCTTTCTGTTCTAGAGCTTTCAGGTGTGCTGTTAAGCTGCTAGTGTATGATCTCTACATCTTCTTTTTGGAGGCACTCAAAGCTCTGAGTTTTCCTCTTAGCACTGCTTTCATTGTGTCCCATAAACATTTGTATGTTGTGCCTTCATTTTCATTAATGAATGCATCAGAGACCTAGGAGGTGAGGGACTCTCACGACTCTAACTTTCTTCTTAGCACAGCTTTCATTTTATATCATAAATTTATGTATGTGGAATCTTCATTTTCATTGAATTCTCAAACATCCCTAATTTCTTTCATTATTTCTTCTTTGACCCTATGATCATTGAATAAAGATTCGTTCAGTTTCTTTGAGTCTGTATGTTTTCTGTTGTGTCTGTTATTGTTAATTAATTATAGTTTAATCCATGATAGTGATAGCTTGATATGATACAGTGGGTTCTTTTAATTTATCTTTTGAGACTTGCTTTGTACTGACTATATGATCAGCTGTGAACTGCTGAGAACAAGATATATACTTTTGTGTTTTGGGGTAATATGTTCTATAAATATGTTAAATCCAATTGATTTATAGAATCTTTATTTTTAATTTTTTCAATTGGACATTTTATTTACTTACATTTCAAGTGTTAGACCCTTTCCTAGTTTCCCTTGTGTAAACACCCTATTCTATCCCCCTTACCCTGGTTCTATGAGGGTACACTTCAACCACCCACTCATCTTGCCTCACTGTCCTAGAATTCCTCTGCACTGGGTCATCAAGCCTTCACAGGACCAAGGGCTTTCCCTTACCTTCAACTCCTCCAGTCCTTCCCCTAAGTCTTACATTGGGATCCCTGTGCTAAGTCCCATGGTTGGCTCTGAGTATCTGCATCTGTATTGAGTCTCTCAGAAAACAACTGTATCAAACTCCTGTCAACAAGTACTTCTTGGCATTCTCAATAGTTTCTGGGTTTAGTGTCTGCATGTGGGATGGATCCCCAGGTGGGGCAGTATCTAGATGGCCTTTCCTTCAGTCTCTCTTCCACTCTTTGTCCCTGTATTTCCTTTAGACAGGAACAATTCTGGGTTAAAATTTTGGAAATGGGTGGGTGCACCCCTCCCATCCCTCATGAGTCCCCATCCCCCAAACTAGGAGGACATGCCTAACCTCTGAATATTGTCTTGACTCCCATCTGTGGGGTATTTCAGCTAAGGTCATACCCATTGGGTCCTGGGAGGCTCTTGCTTTCTTGGCATCTGGAACTTTCTGGTTGCTACTCACAGTTCCTCATCTCCCATTGCTACATACCACTGTTCAATTTCCTAACGCTCTGTTCATCTCCTTCATCTCCTCTCATACCTAATTCTTCCCCTCTTTTTCCCCCATCTCTCTTCTCTTCCTTCTAAGCCCCTCACCCTCTACTCATCTTCGTATTTTGTTCCCCCTTCTAAGTAGGATAGCCGTATCCACTCTTTGGACTCCCTTCCTCTTGAGCTTCATGCCATCTGTGTATTGTTTTGTTGGTATTCCATTTTTGCCTATTATCCACTTATCAAGGAGTACATACCATGTGTGTTATTTTGTGATTGAGTTACCTCACTCAGGATGATATTTTCTAGAGCCATCCAATAATGAGATGTGTTTCCTGTGTGCAGCAAATTGCTGAGTCCTATTTGCATATCCAGTTTTTTAGTATTTATTTATTGGGGTATTGAGTCCATTGATGACAAGAGATATTAAGAAATAGTGATTGTTGCTTCATGTTATTTTTGATGTTAGGGGTAGAATCATGTTTTTGTGGCTATCTTCTTTTGGGTTTGTTTAAGAAGATTATTTTCTTGTTTTTATTAGGCTGTAGTTTCCTTCCTTGTGTTGGCGTTTTCCATGTATTATCCTTTGGAGAGCTGGATTTGCTAAAACATATTGTGTACATTTGGCTTTGTCATGTATTATCTTGGTTTCTCCATCTATGGTAATTAACAGTTTTGCTGGGTATAGTAGCCTGGGCTGACATTTGTGTTCTCTTGGGTCTGTATGACATCTGTTAATCTGCCTTTGATCTTTTCCTTTATTGCTTTTAATAATCTTTCTTTGTTTTAGTGCATTTGGTGTGTTGATTATTATGTGATGGGAGGAATTTCTTTTCTGGACCAATGTATTTGTAGTTCTGTAGTCTTCTTGTATATTTATGGGCATCTATTTCTTTAGGTTAGGGAAGTTTTCTTCTATAATTTTGTCGAAGATATTTACTGGCCCTATAAGTTGAGAATCTGCCTTCTTCTATGCCCATTACCTTTAAGTTTGGCATTCTCATTGTGTCCTGGATTTCCTGGATGTTTGGGCTTATGAGCTTTTTGAATTTGCACTTTCTTTGACTGTTGTGTCAATGTTTTCTATGGTATCTTCTGCACCTGAGCGTCTGTCTGCTATCTCTTGTTTTCTGTTGGTGATTCTTGCATCTCTGACTCCTGATCTCTTTCTTAGGTTTTCTCGTTCCAGAGCTGTCTCCCCTTGTGATTACTTTATTATTTCTATTTCTATTTTTAGAGTCTGTATGGGTTTATTTATTTCCTTCACCTGTTTGGTTATGTTTTCTTGTAATTAAGAGAATTTCTGATCTTCTCTCCAGTGACCGAGCAGGTAGGTACAGCCAGGAGGCAGGAATCAGGAGTAGCAGAACAGCTGGGTTGATCTGGGATACACCTGTACCCAATGTCTGGGCAGCTCAAGCATCCTCTATGCACCAATCCTGCCAGGGGAGAACCATTCTGCACGGAGTGATTTGACTTCTAGCTTCGGAGGTCAGGGCACTGCCATCTTTTCTAGGGCAAATGAGCAGGCAGGTTCAGTCAGAAGCACAGGGAATACATTAGTGGTAGAGCAGCTGGGAAAGAGTTAGTCCGGGAACCAACTGCACACAGGAGCTGGGCAGCACGACTGCACTCTGTGCCAGTGGAAAGCCCACCACTCAGGGGTGCTGAGACAGGCTAGCAGGCCCACAGAAGGGACAAGAACCCGTCAGAGACAGCAGGACCAACAAAGACCAGAGATAACCAGATTCCAAAAGGCAATCGTAGGAACATTACCAACAGAAATCAAGGCAACATGGCACCATCTGAACCCAGTCTCCCTCAACAGTAAGTCCTGGATATCCCAACACACCAGAAAAGCAAGATTTGGATTTAAAACCACAACTCACGATGCTGATAGAGGGCTTCAAGAAGGACATAAATAACTCTCTTAAAGAAATGCAGAACACAAGCAAACAGGGAGAAGTCCTTAAAGAACTACAGGAAAGCACAACAAAACAGGTGAAGGAACTGAACAAAACCATTCCGGATCTAAAAATGGAGATAGAAACAATAAAGAAATCACAAAGGGAAACAACTCTGGACATACATAACCCAGGAAAAAAGTCAGAAGTGATGGTTGCAAGCATCAACAACAGAATTAAGATCATTTTCTTTTGCTTCAATTGTATTAGGATGTCCAGGCTTGCTGTAGTAGCATACCTGTGCTTGGAAGATGTCAAATTGCCCTGCCTTTTGTTGATTGTATTCTTACACTGACCCTTAGCTATTTGATTGTGTCTAGATGCTCCTGTTTTAGTAGCAACTGGGCAGGTGAGCCTAACCTGAATATTCCTGGTAAAGCAGGGCACTGGCATGTATCAGGAATGGCAGGGCAGCCTCTGTATAAACATGAGGGCCATGCATCTACAAAAGCATCTCCTATGTGATGATTACATTGAGGACTGACTATGATGCAAGAATTCCTGCAGGAAGACCTAACTGAGGACTGATTGAGAGACCAAGGATTGCTAGTGCAAATAATGCCAGCATATCAGGAACCGCTGTTTAGAATAGATATTTTTTTGGGACTAATGGGGGAGTGGGGGTGGGCAATGCTCAAGTGAGCTTACTGCAGCCCTTCTCACCTGCTCTGAAGTCTATGTCTATGACTTTGTGCCAACTCACCCCTAAACCCCGAGGGAAGTTAGGGTAGGGCAGAGAGATATCCAAGGTACAGTCAACACTGGTGGGCAACTTTGTCTAGACAATGAAACTCAGGGGGTCAGTGCAAGTGTCCCAGCTGCTGGATGATCCCCTGTGGACCTGGCATGAAGGGATTGGGTGTGTAGGGAAAGGACCTAGCCTGTATATTCTTGGTGCTCTAGGCCTAGTGAAGCTGAGCAAAGTGGTAGTAGGACAATCTTCCTTCTCCTTTCATTGTCATTTGTTTCTTTTTGTTGTTGTTTTTTGTTTTTGTTTTTTTAAGTAGGAAAAGTTGCAATTACCACTGCCATTTTGTTAGCGATTTTAGATCTGTTGGGTTTTTTTTCTAAGTTTTTTTATTTACATTCGAAATCATTTCCTCTTTCCCGTTTCCTCCCTCCTCGAAAGTCCCATAAGCCCCCTTCCCTCCCTCTTTTCCCCATTCAACCCCCTCTCACTTCTCTGTCATGGCATTCCCCTACATTCAGTCTTTCCAGGACCAGGGGTCTCTCCTTCCATCTTCTTGGAAATCTATTGTTATGCGAATTGTGTCTAGGGTATTCCAAGATTCTGGGTTAATATCCCCTTATCAGTGACTGCATACCATGTGTGTTCTTTTGTGATTGGGTTACCTCACTAAGGGTGATATTTTCTAGTTCTGACCATTTGCCTAGGAATTTTGTGAGTTCGTTGTTTTTAATTGCAGTGTAGTATTCCATTGTGTAAATATAACACATCTTCTGAATCCATTCCTCTGTTGAGGGACATCTGGGTTCTTTCCAGCTTCTGGCTATTATAAATAAGGCTGCTATAAACATAGTAGAGCATGTGTCCTTATTGCATGCAGGGGAAGCCTCTGGGTATATTCCCAGGAGTGGTATAGTAGGATCCTCCGGGAGTGTCATGCCCAGTTTTCTGAGGAACCGCCAAACTGCTTTCTAGAGTGGTTGTATCAGCTTGCAATTCCACCAGCAATGGAGGAGTGTTCAACTTGGAAATGATCTTTACCAACCCTACATCCGACAGAGGGCTAATATCCAATATATATAAAGAATTCAAGAAGTTAGACTCCAGAGAGCCAAGTAACCCTATTAAAAATGGGGTACAGAGCTAAACAAAGAGTTCTCACCTGAAGACTATCTAATGGCTGAGAAGCACCTAAAGAGATGTTCATCATCCTTAGTCATTAGGGAAATGCAAATCAAAACAACCCTGAGATTCCATCTCACACCAGTCAGAATGGCTAAGATCAAAAACACAGGAGACAGCAGTTGTTGGTGAGGATGTGGATATAAATCTATTGTTTATATTGTATATCTGATCTTGATTTATGTTTGGTAAGTGGCAAATATTGAGAAAATTGTCCATTTCTCTTAGTTTTTATGTTTTTATTGGAGAACTGATACCACTGGTATTGAGAGATAGCAGTGACTATTCATTGTTAATTTCTGTTATTTTGTTATTTGTGGTGGTGGTGGTGGTGGTAGTGGTGTGTGTGTGTGTGTGTGTGTGTGTGTGTGCACACGTGGGTATGCATCCTTTGGTTTTTTCTTTGTTTTTTTTCCAATTAAATTTTTTCTTTTCTCTTTTCCTTTCCTTTTTTTTATGACAAAAGATCACACAGAATTTGCCAACAAACAAAATTCCAAAAGAAACTTAGAAAACAAAATCAGGAAACAGTTTTTACCGCCCCCCCCCCCAGAAAGAAAAGAAAAAACAAAACCGACGTCTGGATTTTCCTTCCTTCAAGATTGCTCAAATCATCCTGGGACCCTACTGGGTTCTGGCTGGTACAGGGGAACTGGTTAAGTGCTTCGGGCAGAGCTGGGGTCTGGGCTCCAGCCCCCTCTTTCTATCTCTGTCTCTGATCCATTTGGGGGGCACATACAGTACACATGTGCAGGGGTGAGGGTACGAGGGAGTGGGGGGAGGCATGAAGCCAGTGCTAGACATTCACGATCTAACAGGAAATAAAAAATAATATTCTGCACGTCAGAATGTGATTTTTTTATAATTTCATAGCTATTTTTCACATATTTAAAAAGTTTACGTATATATTTATATACATTTATCTTTATATATATAATTAAAAAGTTGACTCCATTTAAAGGTGTATGATACAGGTTCAGGCTACAGTAAACTGTACAGGTAACCTTTCAGATCCTCCCGGTGGAGGGGCCGGGTGGGCTGAGTCGGGCATGGGCACAGTTTAAAGCATAATTGGGGATTTCTGTAGTGTAAGGGTCTGAGCTGGGCTGGGGGGGGGGGCATGTGGTATGGTGATGCTCCTGGTCTGCCCTCATACCTTGTTCCACAAGTCCAGGCTGTCCTGAGAGGGTGAAGACCGGGCCTGCGTACACCCAGATGCCCGGGTGATTGGTGAATCTGGCTTGCATTGCCCCCCACCACCACCCCGGTCCATGGTAGGAGGTCTTGGATGGGCATCCTTTGTTTTTATGTTGCTGTTTTGATATTACTTATTCCCTGTGTTCTCATGGTGGTAGTTAACTTCTTTATGTTAATGATTTCTTCAAAAAACTGCTATAATGCTACACTTATAAATATTTCTTAAATTGTGCTTTATCATAAAATATCATTTTCTCCATCTATAGTGACTGAAAGTGCTGGCTATAGGGCTCTGGGATAGTATCTATGGTCTTTTAGAATTCGGAGCATACCTGTTCAGACCCTTCTGCCTTTTAGAGTCTTCACTGAGCAATGATGTATCATTATAATATGTCTATCTTTATAGGTGACTTGTTTTTTTTTCTTGCAGCTTTTAATAAATTTTTTTTACTTGCTGTATTTTCAGTGTTTTGATTATTTTGTGTTGAGGGGACTATCTACTCCTGTATTTTGGTGTTCTGTACTCTTCTTCTACATTTATAGGCATCTTTTACTTTAGGTTAAAGAATTTTGTTTTCATGACTTTGTTGAAAACATTTCCTGAGCATTCTGCTGGGAATTTACTCCTTCATTTATTGCTATTATTCTTAGGTTTGATCTCTTTTATAGAGTCCCAGTTTTCCTGAATATTTTGTGTCTGGGATCTTTCTTTTTTCTTTTATTTTTTGACAGTTATCACTTTCTTTAAGCAATATATCTATTTCTTGTATGGTAGCTACAAGGTCTGAGAGTCTCTCTTTCACCTCTTATAGTCACTTTCAGAAGCCGGCCACTGTGGGGAAAAAAAAAAGGGGGGGGGTGCGGGGCCTGGCGCAGGCATGGACACAGGGGCACACACCAGGCAGGGCTGGTGGCCTGTGGGCCTCGCTCTAGGGCCAAGGCAGGGTTCATGTGCAAAGGACGAAAGCGGACACGGTTCTGCAGGGTGGGGGGGGGGGGGTTGGGGAAGCAGGCAAGATGCACGCATGCCTCACCCTAACCAGGAGCAGGCTGTCACATGGCCGGCCCTTCCGTGCATGGTGTGCGGGGGTGCAGAGATATCCTGGACCTCTCTGCGTGTTACCTGTGCTCAGACTGTCCGCTTAGCTGAATCCCAGAATCTCAGAGGGCGCATACCAGCTAGCTCCATGTGGCTAGTTTAATAAGAGGCGGCCCATAGCTTTGATGTTTTATTATTAAGAAAATAGAAAGAGAAAAGAGATAGAGAGATAAAGAAAGAAGAGAAAATAGATAAGAAAAGCCATGACCACGTGGAAAGGGGAGAAGACAGAGAGATAGACAAAGAAGAGGGCCTAGAGAGAACAGGCGGAGAGAGAGAGAACATGCACTGAGGGATGTTATTTATAGTGAGTTGGGTGGTTAGGTAACCAGAAGGTGGGGACAGTGTGGCTGCAGGCATGTGACTGCCTAGGTGGAGTCAGGCTAGAACCTGGGGCGTGGCCACACGTCTCATTAAGGTCCCACAGGCCACTATCACTATTCTTAACAATTCTAAATTTTCATCTCCAGAATTTCCTTAGTTGCTCTGTCCTTATTGATTCTATTTCTATTTCCATATCTTCAAAAGTTGTATTCATTTTCTTCCACTGTTTTCCTGGATTTCTTTAAAGGGTTTATAAATTTCTTCTTTTAGGATCTCTATGATTTTCAGAGACAGATTTATGGTGTTTGTCATGTGCTTCAGCATAGGAATATTCATGACCTTCTGTGTTAGATTTTGTAGAGTCTAGTGGAGACATATTGTTCTAGCTGCTATTGATGAGGTGTTTCCAAGTGTATCAGGCATCAGGGATTGGAAAGATTATAGTTCTGCATGCTGATATCTGTCTTATGTTTTTGTTTGTTTGTTTGTTTCTGTTAGCTAGTTGTTTCCTTTTTCTTTGTGTCTTCTCTTTGGATTTTTGGAGACTGTGGTAGCTGTGTGTTACCTGGTAGGAAATTTCCTGTGAGAATGAAAGGTATGACCACTGGGAGTTTCACATAAAATATGCAGGATGCGATTCATAATTAGCCTCCTCTTTTTAAGGGAGTCCATTTACTCATCAAGAAATCATCTGCAAAAAATATGTTAACAAAACCTGACTTCTTTTATTAACCCCTTTAATTTCCTGTCTGATTTTTCATCTCTTTCCCTTCTTGAATATCTTTATGCCTCATCAGCTATTCTCTAATAGAGACCATTTTGTATCAACTCTATAATTGTGATCCTTTGACTCTTTTTTCTTCTCTACTACCTTCAGAAAGTTTGTGATTTCGTCCCAGGCCTCAAGTATCCTTTTACTTCTTGTCCATGCTCTTTCTGTGTTTGCTGTTTCCACTATGGCACATTGTTTGAATTCTATCCTTACTCTTGCTTATTGCTGTCACTGCTTTTTCTGTTGTGTCTCCTCATGCTCTCACATGAACTGGAGTTACCACTGTAATGGCTTCATCTCCTAGCCCCACACTGCTGGAGCAGCTTCCAGTGGTACTACTGGCCACTCCTACTTGCCATACTGCTACTCCTGTTTAGCTACTACAATTATATTTTATTTCTTGTTTGACCTCTATTTCTGCTCTTACTTTTCTCTTTCTTTCTGCCTGTACTGTCAATACTGTCTCTACAGGCACTCCAGAGATTTTTCTAGACCCTAGAAGAAAATGGTTCTACTTGATAGTACATTGTCTTACACCAGAATAACCTGAGGTTTTAGCGGTTGAATCTCTAGTGTGTAGACAAATTCTTATGAATACAGATTTAAGATTCATGCTAGATTGCTATCTTATTATTTCATCAATGATCATTGCAGAATTTAATTTCCCTGTTTTTTTTATCTTTTTTTTAATTTATTTTCTAAGTTTTTTTATTTACATTCCAAATCATTTCCCCTTTCCTGTTTCCTCCCTCCCCGAAAGTCCCATAAGCCCCCTTCCCTCCCTCTTTTCCCCATTCAACCCCCTCTCACTTCTCTGTCCTGGCATTCCCCTACATCCAGTCTTTCCAGGACTGGGATCTCTCCTTCCATCTTCTTGGAAATCTATTGATATGCGAATTTAATTTTCCTGTTTTAATATGCCATGATTTTCTAAGCAATTAGTTTCTGACCAGTTTCTGACTCTTTAGATTTTAATTATTATACACAAGTCTCAATGAACAACTTTTACATTTGTTTTACATATTTATTTTCTACTTAATAAATGTTTATATGCATACTTTTCCATACTGAGAAAGCAAGATGTGTTCTGATATGTTCTTAATATTTACATTACCACAGTTACCTGTGTCCATAATTTGGAAATAGTTGTAACTTCATGGAATTTTGATTTTGGCTTCCATCATTGGTAACCTCAGATTTTTCATTGTTGCCTCGATTATCAAGGTTTCAATGACAAAGACAATGAATTCATTCTTACGTGTTTATATTCCTCCTCACTTTATGGTATTCATTGAACCCATTTGATTACTTATGATTTGTTTGTCATCCACTACTTATAATGTTTTCATAAAGCTTAGTTGTTTGAATATATATATATATATATATATATATATATATATATATATATATATATATATTTAGTACAAATGTTTAGACTGTTTTCCTGCTTAAGCCTATGTTTTGTTGTATTATTATTCTAAATTTTTTTATAAGTCTCAATATATATTTTTAACTTACTTCATGAGTCATTTTCTAATATTTTTGTTTTAGGAGAGTATGTTCCTGGACTGAAGAGTAGCTCAGTAGTGCTGTCAGCTATTATCTAGGATCTATAATCTGGGTTCCATCCTCTGTGCTAAAAATCTATAATGTTTAATTCTTACTTATGTTCTTTGAAAATAGTTTTTATGTGTTTTCATTTTTAAAAGACGTGTTTTGATCATATTCAAAATGTCAACACTTCCCAAGTCCACCCCCATTCTCTATTTACCCATTTTCTTTGACCTGATTTACTAGTTCGTTTTGAATCCTCCTAGATAAATTAATGTTTCATAAAATATTTTGGATATCTGATCTACTAGAAAGATGTTGATTCATCAGGGTCTACACTATAAGAGAAAAATGATTCCTTCTTTCCTACAGGCTAACATTACTCATCATTTGTGTTTGTTTTCCATACTGGGATTTGATCTGGACTGGGCTAACACAGTTTCTGTGTGTGCTGTCAAAACCATTATGTCCTTATGCGAAATTCTCCTGCTTTGTTGTAATGTTTCTTTGGACTTCTCATGTGCATCTGTCTATTACACACTGTCTGTCCTATTTCTGCATTTATTCTTGCTATTTCAATAATTATACATTCATGCTAATATTACAAACTGTATACGTACAATCAACCTTGGTTCCTTTAAAATTCGTTTCTGTTTTGACAAGAATTTCATTTCATAACTTGTTGGGTATAAGTTTTTTTCTTTTTGGGGGTGTTCTTTTTAGAGGTTATTCTAGATGAGAAAGAAAATCGGGGGACTTCTGGAAGTGTGCATAACAGAAAGGTTTTGGTCACACCCATCTGCGTCAGAAGCAAGAATAGCTTTCTTTTGATTTTCTAAAGTTATAGATACATATATTTCTGTCTTAAACATTTTCTTATTCAAATATCAGTTATTTATTTTTTCTTCTTTCATGATGCATTTTAACTATAGTAGAGAGGAGAATTTATTTTAAATCCCAATTCTTTGATATGAATAGTATTTCTTTACTAGCCATTCAGTGTAAATGATGTACTATATATGCTTGCACCTTTTTTGAACTCTAATATACCTATATACATTTGTATAATATAAATGATTATGTACAATAGAGACAACTAATAAATTAGAATAAAGAATAGTAAGCTTCTATTTAAATTTTCTTCTGTATTAGTACATGGTTTTCAGAAGTTCTATATAAGTGCTATGCTTATATTAAAGAAAGGTTGCCAAATTATAATGGATTCATGAAATTATTTTAGTAAAAATATTTTTTCAAACTAAGTTCATGAAGATTGCATATATTATATTTAAAAATGTGAATTCTGCATTTATGTATTTATACTTAATATAGACAAATGTATGTCAACATTTGATATAACCTCATTTAGAAAAACAAATTCTAAAAAGGTATTTATTATCAAAGTTATTATATCATATGTATTCCATATAAATATACCTTATTTTATGACTTACAGGTTTCCTATTTTATACTGAAGGTAAAGTACATGAATAGGAGTCATAATTTACCTTCTTTATTTTCTGCTTAAAATCTATTATTAATTAATTAATTTATTTATTTTTGTCTTTGAAACAAAGTGTCCTGCATAACATATTGGCTACCAACTCACAATATAGTTTCAACCTTGGTCTTGATTTCTTGATCCTGTTGCATTAACCTTTTAGGGAATGAAATAATACCTTTGCTAACAAATCCTTCATTTAGATCTTATGTTTTACATCTTAGGATAAATCATATGTCAACCTTGATTTGTCTATGTTACATATAAACATTCTACCAAAAGGGAAGTTTTAATAAAAAAAATCTTTTTTTTTCTCATTTGGATATACTTCCCCGAAGTGTGCCATGAGCTGGATGATTCTACTTTGGGTACTTGGTGATATGACATGTTCATTTCTACCTAGTGTAACTCTATCACAGGGTTTGAAACTGCAATTTACCAGAATAAATTCACCATTTTTAAATTTTTTTCAAGAGCACATTATCCTTGTTGATATTTTTATTGTATAAGAATTTGAGAATTGCAACTCAGCAATATACACAGCACAAAGGCATGCATGAAGCTCATTTTATATAATTATATGAGATATACAATATATTTTGATCATATTTACCACTCAACTTCTTCCCCCAACTCCTCCAAGATATATGCCTATTTTATTACCTGCCTCCTACTTGATAACATTTATATTATAAGCCTAGGTAGCTAAATATATGCTCCTGCTAACAGGTCCGTCTAAGCTTGGCTAGAACCACCACTATAGTCTTAAATAAAACAAATTTTTCTTTCTGCCAGAACGTGTCAATTACAAATAGCTCCTCAGTTTCGAGTGAATGGTCATTATGCCCTTCTCACTGGTACTATAATATTGGCTACTGAGAGAAAATATTGTGACAATTTCTTTGTGGATTGCCACAGTACCTGTTAACTGAACTTAGTCACACAAAGGTCACTTGACATGAGATACATTATTAATGATTATAATTGAATATTTCAGAAATAAAATTAACAGTTCTTCTGTGCTAATACAGCATGCGAAATATACAAAGAAACCATTTTTGCAACTTTAAGTATTCCCATATGTTGATAACTTAGCTTGTAATTTTCTCAATGCTACCATGATTTCCTTATTCCTCAGTGTATATATAGTGGGATTCAACAATGGATTCAAAATGGTGTAGAAAAGAAACAGCAACTTTCCAAAGATTTCTGATTGATATGCTTCTGGTTGTGCATATGTGATAGTTGCTGTTCCATAAAATAAAACCACAACTATCAGATGAGATGAGCATATGGAAAAGACTTTAGACCTCCCTCTAGCTGTTGCCAGTTTTAGAACATTGCAGATAATCTTGCCATAGGAGACAAGGATCAACAGGAATGGAACCAGGTTAAACACTACTGAGGCAATATAGATTGTTAAATTATTCACAAATGTGTCACCACAAGCAAGCTTGAGTAGTGGGGGGATGGCACAGAAAAAGTGATGAATTTTGTTAGATCCACAATAAGGCACAGAATCTGGTAAGTTTGTCCAGTCACAACTGGAATAATGCCGATCCAGCAAGCAGCCACAAGCTGCACACAGACCTTATTGTTCATGACCAGGGGATAAGGCAAAGGATTCCATATAGCCACATAACAGTCATAGGCCATGACTGTCAGGAGGAGGAACTCCATACCCCCAAGCATGATGACAAAACAGAGTTGTACAGCACAGGACAACAAGAAATAGTCTCTTTTTGAGTACAAAGATCCATGAGCATTCTTGGGATGGTGACTGTTACATAGCAGATTTCCACAAAAGAAAAGTTGCTAAGGAAAAAGTACATAGAGGTCTGCAGAGCAGAGTCAGTTCTTGTTATTAACATTATAATGCTGTTGCTGATCAGAATAGACAAATACATGAACAAAAATATCCCCAAAAGCATCCACTGGAGTTGAGGGACATCAGAAAACCCTAAGAGAACAAATTCTGTAATTGTAATATTTAAACTTTTATTATAAATTTCTTTTTTTTTTGCAGATGAAACTAATTCCATATGATTAGTGAATATACTTCTTAAGGCCCACGAGCTTTTTTTGATTGGCCTGATGAGATGAATGGGTAAGTATGTATGTTCTTTTGAACAGTCATTTACCACCATTTTGTTTTTTAACTCCAACGTGAGATTTCTAACATTAAACATCAATGTAATTAAAATGAACCCAGGACGTGAGATTTATTTTAATAGTTTCAGCTATATTTCATCAAGGTCTTGAGATGTATACATTTATAATAAGAACATATTGCAAAGAAAATATACATATTTTTATTTTCCAGTTAAAATTTAGATTTGATTAAAACTATTTTTGTGTTTCTATATTATCTTTTTTTCACTATTACCAATGTAAAACTTTTAAATCAGCTGATTTTATTTGAAGATTTTCCTTAATTGTTTTTCAAAAAAATTTTAATTCATTTATTGCAGTATCCACAGGATGACATGCTGAGTGCCTAGAGAAATAGATCCACAATTAAAAGCTTTTTGTTTTTAGCCAGCAGCCTGAGTTCTTGAATAGCAATGCACACATTTCCAGAAATCCAAGTAAATACTAAGAGGATATGGAAGCCCAACTACTATTCCATAAACCATAGACAGAGTTAGGGTCTACAGCAAACTGATATCTAGACTAGCTATTGCTGAGTTCTGAGTTTGATCCTCAGACCATGCACTAACAAGTTAAGTAGAAGACTGGATTTGGAGTTATCCCTGATTTCAAACTCTGGCTTCTACAAGTATTCACACCCATAGGTAACAAAAAGGAACAAAAAGAAACTAAAGAAAAGTACAACAAACACATTAGATGTCAGAAATGAGACTGCTAGTCCTCCTACAAGATTGTCCTTCTCCTCAGCTCCTTTGAGTCTTGCCTAATTCAACAACAGGGTTCTGTGGCTTCTGTCTATTGGGTGGGTAAAAATATCTGCATCTGACTCTTTAAGATACTTGATGAGTCTTCCAGAGTGTGGTCATGCTATGTCCCTTTTTGTGGGTGCTCCATAGCCTCAGTAATAGTGTCAGGCCTTGAGACCATCAATCTCTCAAACACTAGACCACTAAATAGGCAGCATACACCAGCAGATATGAGACACCTAACACACATACAGTAGAGGACTGTAGGGTCTGTGTTTATTCAGTGATGTTGCACCTAACCCTCATAAGACTGGAGGCCCCAGGGAGGTTAGAGGTCAGGAGGGGTTGGGGGTGGGGAGATCCAGGTGGAGACAGAGTGGTGGAGAGGAGGTATGGGATTTGGAACAGTTGGAGGTTGGACAAGTAAGGGGTGGGAAGGAAATATGGAGGGTAAAAAAATTAATTAATTAAAAAAAACAATATAACAGTTAAAAAAGAAATGAAAAGCTCTAGCGGACCTTAATTAGATTATTCTTAATAAGAGGTACATTATTATATTACTCTACATAATCCATCATTTGTTGAAATTATGGTAAATGTGAATACAAGGTTCTCTAAGTTTTCCTTTAAAACTAATTTCATGTTTCCCTTGTCTTATCAAATTTCTTTTTTACATTATTCACTTATGGCATATGTGTGTTTTGTCTATTTTCCTTCATTTCTGATTATAGTGAAACTGGGACTGTCCAACACACGTGAATGTGAGCACAAAACAAAATAAAATGCAGCACTCATCTTGATTAGAAGTTCTATATGATTGAAAGATCCCAACAATAGCTTGGCAAATGTTAAATTACTTCCCAAGGACTTGTTCTCTATCAGCACATGATAAGTATCTATGCATTTGCCCCTTTAGAAGTAGTCTACATCTTCTAGACTTATTCAGTGGCATCTTTAACTTATCGCATTGAGGTGGCTGAATTTATAATTAGCAGTTAAGAGCACTGGCTGCTTTTTCAGAGGACATATATGCCTTTTTTTAGCACTCAAGCGATGTCTGACAAACTAATGTAATACTAAGTCCTGGAGACCTGATAACTTCTTCTGGCTTCCATAGACACCAGACATGGATGTACTATGCAGACATATGTGCAGGAAAGTCATCCAAACACATACAACATAAAAGAAATGTAAAAATAGCACATTAATAAGCAAGTATAATTGTATGGTCTTGAGTTTTCAAATTCCCTGTGTTTGTTTTAACTACATGTAAAATGAATGCTTTTACCAATGGCATCATTATCACAATGTGATAAATATCTAACTTCTTTAACTAAGGAGAATGGACGCATATCAATAGATTTCTAAGAAGATGGAATGAGAGACCCCTGGTCCTGGAAAGACTGGATGTAGGGGAACGCCAGGACAGAGAAGCGAGAGGGTGTTGAATGGGGAAAAGAGGGAGGGAAGGGGGCTTATGGGACTTTCGGGGAGGGAGGAAATGGGAAAGGGGAAATGATTTTGAATGTATATATAAAAAAAAAACTTAGAAAATAAAATTTAAAAAAAAAGTAAGGAGAATGGAAATAAGTAATACCTACTTAGGGATCAGTTCATTTTTAGATAATAATCTTAGTTATGTCTGCAGTGTTTGCAGTGTCTCTTGGAGTTGTTGTTCAGATCTTTTCTCAGTGTAAGGAAAGGAAGGACTCAAGCTTATCTCTAAACAGCCACACGATGTAGTTTATGAAACCAAACAGGAATTTTACCTTTAGTGTTTTATATGCTCTTGTTTTCCTTAGGCAGCCAAAGATTCCATTGTAATTATGTTGGTTTTAGAAATGAATTGCTACTCAACAGGGACAGTAAAACCACTGGGGTCCATTTCTCTTGTGCATCAACATAATTTCAAGAGACTCTTTATAATGAATTTCTGAGAAACTCAATTTTTTACTTCATCTAACCTCAAATTATCTGGGTACATTTACATTATTAACTATAAGTTTTTCCACTTCCATCATTGTATCTTATAATCACAAATAGTCTTTTTGAATTACATGACACTTTCATTTAATGTATTATAACTATTGTTTTGTGTATACAAGCACATTTTAGTAATATCCCAAATATTCTTATCTTCTGTTCATGTTATAAAACCTACTTTAACAGCTAAGAGTGGTGTCATACACCTTTGATCCCAGCACTTAGGAGGCAAATATAGGTGGATCACTGTGCATTTGAGGCAGGTATGGCCTGTTAAGCAAATTCTAGGCCATTCAGAGCTATTATACAAAATATTCCTGTGGGAGAAAAGCAAAACAGAACAAAACAAAACAAAATAAACAAAAACATAAACTAAGACAAAACTATTTGAGCATCACCTATTTCTGTACTTATTTCTGTTGTCTATATCTCCTTTTGTTGGTTTTTTATTAGTTATTTTATTTATTTACATTTTAAATATTATCCCCTTCTGGTTTACCCTCCACAAACCCCCTCTTCCATCCCCACTCCCCTGTTTTTATGATGGTGATGCCCCACCCACCTACCCACTCCAGTCTCAATGCCTAGCATTCCCTACAGTGGGGCATCTAGCCTTTACACGACCAAGGGCCTCCCTTCCCATCAATTCCAGATAAGGCCATCCTCTGCTATTTATGCAACTGGAGCCATGGGTCTCTACATGAATATTCTTTGGTTGGTGGTTTAGTTCCTGGGAGCTCTATGGGGGTCTGGTAGGTTGATATTGTCGTTCTTCCTATGGGGTTATAAACCCTTTCACCTCTTTTAGTACTTTCCCTAACTCCTCCATTGTGGTCCCTGTGCTCAGTCTGATGGTTGGCTGCAAGCATCCACTTCTGTATGGGTCAGGCTCTGGCACAGTCTCTCAGGATACAGCTGTATCAGGCTCCTTTCAGCAAGCACTTCTTGGCATCAGCATTAGTATCTGGGTTTGGTGGCTGAATATGGCATGGATCCCCAGCGGGGGGGGGGGGGGAGGTGCAGACTTTGGATGGCCTTTCCTTCATTCAGAGCTCTACTCATTCTCTCTTCATTTCCTTCAGACAGGAAAAATTCTGGGTTTAAATTTCTGAGAAGTGTTTGTGGCCCTATCCCTCAAGCAGGGGTTGAGCCTAATCTACGGATATGATCTCTACGGTTCTCTCTCCCCCTTGTTGAGACTGCTGAACTTACTATAGGGTCACCTTTCTCCTCAGCTTTTTTCAGCCAGATTTCCAGAGTGATTTTACCAGCTTGCAATCCCATCAGCAGTGGAGTGTTCCTCTTTCTCCATGTCCTGGCCAGCACCTGCTGTCTCTTGAGTTTTTCATCTTAGTCATTCTGACTGGTGTGAGGAGAAATCTCAGGGTTGTTTTGATTTGTATTTCTCTGATGACTAATGATGCTGAACATTTCTTTAGATGCTTCTCAGCCATTTGATATTCCTTAGTTGAAAATTCTATGTTTAGCTCTGTACCCAGTTTTTTTTATTAGATATATTCTTTATTTACATTTCAAATGATATCCCCTTTCCTGGATCCCCTCTCCCTGAAAGTCCCATAAGCCTTCTTCTCTCCCTCTGTTCCCCAATCAACCCCTTCCCACTTCCCTGTCCTGGTATTCCCCTATACTGCTGCATTGAGTCTTTCCAGGACCAGGGGCCACCCCTTCCTTCTTCTTGGGCATCATTTGAGATGTGAATTGTTTCTTTTGTATTCCAAGCTTCTGGGCTAATATCTGCTTATCAGTGAGTGCATATCATGTGTGTTCTTTTGTGACTGGGATGACATTCTCCAGTTCCATCCACATGCCTAAAAATTTCATGAATTCATTGTTTTTAATAGCTGAGTAGTATTCTATAGTGTAAATATACCACATTTTCTGTACCAATTCCTCCGTTGAGGGACATCTGGGTTCTTTCTAGCTTCTGGCTATTATAAATAGTGCTGCTATGAACATAGTGGAACATGTGTCCTTATTACATATTTTGTACCCAGTATTTTAATAGGGTTATTTGGTTCTCTGAAGTCTAACTTCTTAAGTTCTTTGTATATCTTGGTTATTAGCCCTCTGTCAGATGGAGGATTAATAATTTTTTTCCCCAACTTGTTAGTTGACATTTTGTCCTATTGACAGTGTCCTTTACTTTATTGAAGTAATTGTAATTTTATTATTTACCATTTGTCAGTTCTTGATCTTAGAGCATATGCTATTGGTGTTCTGTTCAGGATATTTGTCCCTGTACCCATGTGCTTGAGGCTGTTCTCCACTTTCTTTTCTATTAGTTTCAGTGTTTCTGTTTTTATGAGGAGGTCCTTGATCTACTTGGACTTGAGTTTTGTACAAGGAGATAAGAATGGATTGATTTGCATTCTTCTGCATGCTAATCCCCAGTTGAACCAGCACCATTTGTTGAAAAGGCTAGCTTTTTTCCACTGAATGGTTTTAGCTCATTTGTTAAAGTTCAAGTTACCATAGACAATTCTGTTCCATTACCTACTTGCCTGTCACTGTACCAATACCTTGCAGGGATTTTTCTTTTATCACTATTGCTCTCTAATACTGTTTGAGGTCTGGGATCCTGATTACCCCAGAAGTTCTTTTATTGTTGAGAATAGTTTTAGCTATCCTGGGTTTTTTGTTATTCCAGATGAATTTGAGAATTGCTCTTTCTAACCCTTTGAAGAATTGAGTTGGGATTTTGATTGGGATTGCATTGAATCTGTAGATTGCTTTTGGCAAGATGGCCATTTTTACTATATTAATCCTGCCAATCCACAAGCATGGGAGATCTTTCATATTCTGAGGTCTTCGAATTCTTCAGAGACTTGAAGTTCTTGTCATACAGATCTTCCACTTGCTTGGATAGAGTCACACCAAGATACTTTATATTGTTTGTGACTATTGTGAAGAGTTTAGTTTCCATATTGTCTTTCTCATCCTATTTATCCTTTGAGAATAGTAAGGCTAGTGATTTGTTTAAGTTAATTTTATATCAGGCCACATTGCTGAAGTTGTTTATGAGCTGTAGGCATTCTCTGGTGGAATTTTTGAGGTTGCTTAAGTGTATTATCATATCATCTGCTTATAGTGTTAGTTTGATTTCTTCCTTTCCAATTTTTATCCCTTTAACCTCCTTTTTTTGTCTAATTGCCCTAGCCAGAACTTCAAGTACTATCTTGAAAATAAATGGAGAGAGAGGACAGCCTTGTCTAGTCCCTAAATTTAGTGGGATTACTTCAAGTTTCTTTCCATCATTTAGTTCGATGTTGGCTACTGGATTTTTACATATTGCTTTTACTATGTTTAGGTATTGACCTTGAATTTCTGACCTTTCCAAGACATTTAACAAGAAAGAATCCTGAATTTTGTCAAATTCTTTTTCAGCATCTAATGAAATGACCATGTGGTTTTTTTTTTGAGTTGGTTTACATAGTGGATTACATTGATGAATTTCATATATTGAGCCATCCCTGCATCCCTCGAATGAAGCCTACTTGATTGTGGTGAATGATTGTTTTGATGTGTTCTTGGATTCACTTGGCAAGAATTTTATTGAGTATTTTTGCATCAATATTCATAAGGGAAATTGGTCTGAGTTTCTCTTTCTTTGTTTGATCTTTGTGTGGTTTTGGTATCAGCATAATTGTGGCTTCATAGAACAAGTTGGGTAATATTCCCTCTATTTTTATTTTGTGGAATAGTTTAAAAAGTATTGGTGTTAGGTCTTCTTTGAAGGTCTGATAGAATTCTGCACTAAAACTATCTGGTCCTGTGCTTTTATTGGTTGGGAGACTTTTAATGACTGCTTCTATTTTTTTAGAGGCTATGGGACTGTTTAGATCATCTATCTTATCCTGATTTAATTTTGTTATTTGATATCTGTCTAGAAAATTGTCCATTTCATCCAGATTTTCCCGTTGTGTTGAATAAAGGCTTTTGTAGAAGGATCTGATTATTTTTTGAATTTCCTCTGTTTCTGTCATTATATCTCCTTTTTCATCAATAATTTTGTTAAGTTGGATACTGTCCCTATGCCCTCTGGTCAGTCTGGCTAAGGGTTTATCTAACTTGTTGATTTTCTCAAAGAACAAGCTCCTGGTTTTGTTGATTCTTTGTATAGTTCTTTTTGTTTCTACTTGGTTGATTTCAGCTATGAGTTTGATTATTTCCTGCCTTTTACTCCTCTTTGGTATATTAGCTTCTTTCAGTTCTAAAGCTTTCAGGTGTGCTGTTAAGCTACTAGTGTATGCTCTCTCTGGTTTCTTTTTGGAGGCGCTCAGAGCTATGAGTTTTCCTCTTAGCACTGCATTCATTATGTTCCATATGTTTGGGTGTGTTGTGCCTTCATTTTCATTAATTTTTAAAAAGTCTTTCATTTCTTTCCTTATTTCCTCCTTGACCAAGTTTCATTGAGTCTCTGTTTAGTTTTTGTTTCCCTGATATGTCCTTTGATAAGAGTGGGGTATTGAAGTCACCCATAATTATTGTGTGAGGTACAATTTGTGCTTTGTTCTTTAGTTAAGTTTCTTTTACGAATTCGGGTACCCTTGTATTTAGAGCATAGATATTTAGAATTGAGAATTCTTGGGAGATTTTTCATTTGACAAGTATGAAGTGTCGTTTTATGTCTTTTTTGATGACTTTTGTTTGAAAGTCGATTTTATCAGATGTTAGAATGGCTACTCTAGCTTGTTTCCTGGGACCATTTGCTTGGAAATTTTTTTTCCGGCCTTTTACTCTGAGGTAGTGTTTGTCTTTGACACTGAGGTGCATTTCCTGTATGCTGCAAATGCTGGGTCCTCTTTATTTATCTCGTCCTGTTTATTGGTTAATTGAAGGGGATATTAACCCAGAAGCTTGGAATACCCAAGACACAATTCATATATAATTGATTTCCAAGATGGAAGGAGAGACCCCTGGTCCTGGAAAGACAGGATGTAGGGGAATACCAGGACAGAGAAGCTAGAGGGGGTTGAATAGGGAACAGGGGGAGGGAAGAGGGCATATGGGACTTCTGGGGAGGGAGGAACCAGGAAAGGGGAAATCATTGGGAATGTAAATAAAAAAAATATAGGCAATAAAAAAAGAGATATTAAGGTAATGTGATTGTTGCTTCCTGTTAATTTTGTCATTAGAGGTGGATTTATTTTTATGTGGCTCTCTTCTTTTTGGTTTGGTATAAGAAAATTATTTTCTTGCTTTTTGTACAGTATAGTTTATATATTTTTGTTGTAGTTTTCCCTTTATTATCCTTTGTAGGGCTGTACTTGTGGAAAGATTTGTTGTCTGCCTTTATATGTAACTTGATATTTCTCTCCTACTGTTTTTCATATTTTTCTTTGTTTTGTGCATCTTTCCTTTTGATTAATATTTGATGGGAGGCATTTCTTTTTTTGCCCAATCTTTTTAGAGTTCTGTAGGCTTCTTGTATGTTCATGGGCACTATTTTCTTTCGGTTAGAGAAGTTTTCATCTATAATTTTGTTGAAGATATTTACTAGCACATTAAACTGGGAATCTTCACCGTCTTCTATACCTATTATCCTTATGTTTGGTCTTCTCATTGTGTCTTCGTTTTCTTGGATGTTTTGAGTTAGGAGCTTTTTGCTTTTCGTGATTTCTTTGACTGTTATGTCAATGTTTTCTGTGGTATCTTCTGCACCTGAGGTTCTCTCTTCTATCTCTTGTATTCTGTTGATGATGTTTGCTTTTATGACTCCTGATCACTTTCCTAGGTTTTCTAACTCCAGAGTTGTCTCCCTTTATCATTTCTTTATTGCTTCTAGTTCTATTTTTAGATTCTGGATAGTTTTCTTTAATTCCCTCACCTGTTTGGTTGTGTTTTCCTTTAATTTTTTTTTTCTGTATTCTTTATTTACATTTCAAATGATTTGCCCTTTCCCGGTTCTTCCCCTCCCCAAAAGTTCCATAAGCCCTCTTCCCTCTAGATAAAAAACACAGGAGACAGCAGTTGTTGGCGAGGATGTAGAGAAAGAGAACACTCCTCCACTGCTGGTGGAATTGCAAGCTGGTACAACCACTCTGGAAAGCAGTCTGGTGGTTCCTCAGAAAACTGGGCATGACACTCCCGGAGGATCTGGCTATACCACTCCTGGGCATATACCCAGACCAGAGGCTTTACCTGCATGCAATAAGGACACATGCTTCACTATGTTCATAGCAGCCTTAGTTATAATAGCCAGAAGCTGGAAAGAACCCAGATGTCCCTCAACGGAGAAATGGATTCAGAAGATGTGGTATATTTCCACAATAGAATACTACTCTGCAATTAAAAACAATGAATTCACAAAATTCCTAGGCAAATGGTCAGAACTGGAAAATATCATCCTTAGTGAGGTAACCCAATCACAAAAGAACACACATGGTATGCAGTCACTGATAAGGGGATATTAACCCAGAATCTCAGAATACCCTAGACACAATTCCCATATCAATAGATTTCCAAGAAGGAGAGACCCCTGGTCCTGGAAAGACTGGATGTAGGGGAATGCCAGGACAGAGAAGCGAGAAGGGGTTGAACGGGGAAAAGAGGGAGGGAATGGGGCTTATGGGACTTTTGAGGAGGGAGGAAACGGGAAAGGGGAAATGATTTTGAATGTAAATAAAAAAAACAGAAAATAAATTAAAATTAAAAAAAGTATTCTATACTTTTGTAAGCTTCAATATATATTTTAACTTACTTCATGAATTATTTTCTAATATTTTTGTTTTAGAAGAGTATGTTCCTGGACTGAAGAGTAGCTCAGTAGTAGTTTCAGTTCTTTCCAGAATCTATAATTATGGGTTCTGTCCTCTGTGCTAAAATCTATACTGTTTAATTCTTATTATGTTCTTTTAAAACAGTTTTTATGTATTTCCATTTTTAGAAGATGTGTTTTGATCATATTCAATGTGTCAACCCTTCCCAAATCCAACACCCTCTCTATCTACCCATTTTGTGTTCTGATTTATTTGTTTTGAATCCTCCAAGATAAATTAGTGTTTCACAAAATATTTTGTATATCTTATCTTCCACTTGAAAGATGTTGACTCACTAGGACCTACAGTATAAGAGAAAAATGATTCCTCCTTTCCTACAGGCTAACAGTACTGATCACTTGTGTGTGTTTTACATACTAGGATTTGATCTGGACTGGGCTAACACAGGTTCAGTGCATGTTGTCACAACCAGTATGTCCTTATGTGAAACTCTCCTGCTTTGCCCTAATGTTTGTTTGGACTTCTCATGTGCAACTATCTCTTACACACTGTCCGTTCCACTTCTACATTTATTCTTGCTGTTTCAAAACTTATACTTTCATGCTGATATTACAAACTGTATACAAATAATCAACCTTGGTTCCTTTAAAATTTGTTTCTGTTTTGATAATTTCATTTCATAACTTGTTGGGGATAAGTTTTTTTCTTTTTGGGGTGTTCTTTTTAGAGGTTATTTTAAATGAGAAAGAAAATCAAGAGACATCTGGAAGTGTCCATAACAGAAAGGAGTTGGTCAGACCCATCTGTGTCAGAAACAAGAATATCTCTCTTTTGATTTTCTAAAGTTTTGTTTATTAGATATATTCTTTATTTACAATTCAAATGTTGTCCCCTTTCCTGGTTTCCCTCGAAAATCCCACAAGGCATCTTCCCTCCTCCTGTTCCCCAAACAATACTCTCCAGCTTCCCTGTCCTGGCATTCCTTTAAACATTGAGCTTTTCCAGAACCTAGGGCCTCACCTCCCTTAGATATTTAACATGGCCTTCCTCTGCTGCCTATGCTTCTGGAGCCACAGTTAACTCCATGTGTACACTTTGGTTGATGGTTTTGTTCCTGAGAGCTCTGGAGTACAGGGTGTCTCATATTGTTGCTCCTCCTTTGGCGCTGCAAACCCCTTCAGCTTCTTCGTTCCTTCCTCTAGATCTTCCAGTGGGAAAAAGATATCCTTTTCAACAAATGATGCTTGTTCAACTGGCAGCTAGCATGCAGAAGAATGCAAATCGATCTATTGATTTTCTAAAGTTATAGAGGCATATATTTCTGTCTTAAATATTTTCTGATTCAAATATTTGTTAAATAGGTTTTTTCCTCTTTCATGATGTATTATAACTATAGTAGAAAGGAGAATTTGTTTTAAATCCTAGTTCTTTAATATAAATAGCATTTCCTTAGTAGGCATTCATTGTAAATGAGGTATTACATATGCTTGCGTCTTTTTTGTACTCTAATATACCTATATACATTTCTATAATATATCTGATTTTGTACAATAGAGACAATTAATACATTAAAATAAAATATAGCAAGCTTCTAGTTAAGTTTCCTGCTCTAGTGCTGCACATTCATGAGGACTGGAGTCCAGATCCCAGCACTAATGTAAGAAGCCAGGCATCCCATGCACACCTGTAATCCAAGCTCGAATGGAGATGGGAACAGGAGAATCTCTTGGACTCACTGTTTCCAACCTCGCTGAGAAAATGCAAGCGTCAGGTTCAGGGAGAAACCTGAAGATTGACAAGGGCGGGTGCACAGTGCTCTCTTCCAGATCACATGGGCACACAGAGGTGCTCACACCTTCACATGTGTGTATACATTTGTGTAACACACAAATAAACAACTCTCCTAAAAAAAAAGTTTCCTGCTATATTAGTACATGCTCTTCACAGGTTCCATATAAGTGGTATGCTTAGATTTAAGAAAGGTTGCTAAATTATAATGGATTCATGAAATTATTTTAGTAAAAATATTTTATAAATTAAGTTCCTGAAGATTACAAACATTGTATTTAAAAAGTGCATTCTACATGTATGTATTTACACTTAATGTGGACAAACGTATGACAACATTTGATATAACCTAAGATGAAAAACCATAAATTTTAAAAGAAGGATTTGTTAGCAAGGCTATTATATCGTGTGTATTCCCTATAAATACAAATAATTTACTTTATGGGTTAGGAGCTTCCTATGTTATACTGAAGCAAAAGTATATGAATGAGAGTCATACTTTATCTTCTGTTTTTTTCTGCTTAAAGTTTATTATTAATTAATTAATTAGTTAATTAATTAATTTCTGTCTTTGAAACAAAGTGTCCTGTATATAATATTGGCAACCAACACACAATATAGTTTCAGTCATGGTCTTGATTGCTTGATCCTCCTGTCTTAACTTTTTAGGAGAAAGAATACCTTTGCTAACAAATCCTACATTAAGATCTTATTATTACATCTTAGGTTACATTAAATGTCTACATAGATTAGTCTACATTACATATAAATATTCTACCAAAAGGGAAGCTTTAATAAAAGATCATCTTTTTCTTTTTCTATTTTGGACATTCTCCCCCAAAGTGTGCCATGTGCTGTATGAGTCTACTTTGGGTACTTGATGATGTGTGATGTGGTTGTTTCCTCCTACTGTAACACTACCACAGGGTTTGATACTGTAATTTACCAGAATAAATTCACTAATTTTAATTTTTCCAAGACTGCATCATCCTTCTTGATATTTTTATTGTATTAGAATTTGAGAATTGTAGCTCAGCAATACATATAGCACAAAGGCATACGTGAAATTCATTTCATATAATTATTTGAGAAATACAATATACTTTGATCACATTTACCACTCAACTTCTTCCCCAACTCCTCCAAGATCTATACCTATTTTATTACCTGCCTCCTACTTGATAACATTTAAAATCTAAACCTATGTAGCCAAATATGTGCTCCTGATAACAAGGCTACTACCATAGCTTGGTTAGAACCACCACTATACTGTTAAATAAAACTAATTTTTTCTTTCTGCCAGAACATGTCAATTACAAATAGCTCTTCAGTTTGGAGTGAATTGTCATTATGCCCTACTTCCTGGTACTATAATATTGACTACTGAGAGAAAAGATTAGTATAATTTCCTTGTGGATTGTCATAGGTCCTTTTAACTGAACTTAGTTAATGGTCACTTGCAATGAGATACATTATTAATGATTATAATTAAGTATTGCTGAAATAAAATTAACAGTTCTTCTGTGCTAAAACAGCATGTAAAATATACAAAGAAACCATTTTTACCATTTTAAGTGTTCCCATATGTTGATAACTTAGCTTGTAATTTTCTCAATGCTACCATGATATCCTTATTCCTCAGTGTATATATAATGGGATTCAACAGTGGAATCAAAATTGTGTAGAAAAGAGACAACAACTTTCCCAAGGTTTCTGATTGATATGCTTTTGGTTGTGCATATGTGATAGTTGCTGTTCCATAAAATAAAACCACAACTATCAGATGAGATGAGCATGTGGAAAAGGCTTTAGACCTCCCTCCAGCTGTTGCCAGTTTTAAAACATTGCAGATAATCTTGCCATAGGAGACAAGGATCAACAGAAATGGAACCATGATAAACACTACTGAGGCAATATAGATTGCTAAATTATTCACAAATGTGTCACCACAAGCAAGCTTGAGTAGTGGGGGGATGTCACAGAAAAAGTGATGTATTTTGTTAGATCCACAATAAGGCAAAGAGAAAATCTGGTACGTTTGTCCAGTCACAACTGGAATAATACAGATCCAGCAAGCAGCCACAAGCTGCACACAGACCTTATTGTTCATGACCAGGGAATAATGCAAAGGATTGCAAATGGCCACATAACGGTCATAGGCCATGACTGTCAGGAGGAGGAACTCCATGCCCCCAAGCATGATGACAAAACAGAGTTGTGCAGCACAGGACAACAAGGAAATAGTTCCTTTTTGGGTACAAAGATCCATGAGCATTCTTGGGATGGTGACTGTTACATAGCAGATTTCCACAAAAGAAAAGTTGCTAAGAAAAAAGTACATAGGGGTCTGCAGAGCAGAGTCAGTTCTTGTTATTAACATTATAATGCTGTTGCTGATCAGAATAGACAAATACATGAACAAAAATATCGCAAAAAGCATCCACTGGAGTTGAGGGACATCAGAAAACCCTAAGAGAATAAATTCTGTAATTGTAATATTTAAATTTTTTGTTTTAATTTCCTTTTTATCTGTAGATAAAACAAATTCCATATGTTTAGTGAATTTACTTCTTAAGGTCCACGAGCTTTTTTGGTTGGCCTGATGAGATGAATGGGTAAGTATATATGTTCTTTTAAACAGTCATTTACCATTATTTTGTCTTTTAACTCCAACAAGAGATTGCTAACATTAAACATCAATTATGTGATTAAAATGAACCCAAAACGTGATTTATTTTACTAGTTTCAGCTATATTTCATCAAGGTCATGAGATGTATACATTAATAAGGAAAATATACATATATATATTTTTTAGTTAAAATTGAGGTTTGTATTAAAATTATTTTTGTGTTTCATATTACCTTTTTTATGTTTATCAATGCAAAAGTTTTAAATCACCTGATTTTATTTGAAGATTCTCTTTCATTCTTTTTCAAAAGAATTTTTAATTCATTTATTATAATATCCACAGGATGAGATGCTGAGTGCCTAGAGAAATGGATTCATAATTAAAGGCTTGTTTCTTTCAGCCAGGAGCCTGTGTATTTGAATAGAGAAGTTCACATTTCCAGAAAATCAAGTAAATACTGAAAGGTTATGGAAGCCCAACTATGATTCTATCAACCATAGACAGAGGTAGGGACTACAGCAATCTGATATCTAGACTAGCCATTGTTGAGCTCTGGATTTGATCCTTAGACCATGCACTAACAAGTTAAGTAGAAGACTGAATAGGAATTATCCCTGATTTCAAGCTCTGGCTTCTACAAGTATGCATACCCATAGATAATAAAATGAAACAAAGAAAAACAAAAAAAATCACAACAAACAGCCATTAAAAGTGAGAAATGAAATGGATTCAGAAGATGTGGTATATTTACACAATGGAATACTACTCTGCAATTAAAAACAATGAATTCACGAAATTCCTAGGCAAATGGTCAGAACTTGAAAATATCATCCTTAGTGATGTAACCCAATCATAAAAGAACACACATGGTATGCAGTTACTGATAAGGGGATATTAACCCAGAATCTCGGAATACCCTGGACACAATTCGCATATCAATAGATTTCTAAGAAGATGGAAGGAGAGACCCCTGGTCCTGGAAAGACTGGATGTAGAGGAATGCCAGGACAGAGAAGCAAGAGGGGGTTGAATGGGGAAAAGAGGGAGGGAAGGGGACTTGTGGGACTTTCGGGGAGGGAGGAAACGGGAAAGGGGAAATGATTTTGAATGTATATAAAAAAAACTTAGAAAATAAAATTTAAAAAAAAAAGTGAGAAATGAGACTGATAGTCCTCCTACAGGGATACCCTTCTCCCCAGCACCTTTTAGCCTTTCCTAATTCAACAACAGGGATCAGTGGCTTCTGCCTATTGGTTAGGTACAAATATCTGCATCTGGCTCATTCAGTTACTTTGTGGGTCTTTCAGAGTGCAGTCATGCTAGTTCCCTTTTTGTCAGTGTTCCACAGTCTCGTAATAGTATCAGGCATTGGGACCTTCAATCTCTCAAACACTGAACCACCAAACAGGCAGCACATACCAGCTGATATGAGGCCCCTGACCCACATACAGTAGAGGAGTCAGGGTCTGTGTTTATTCAGAGATGATGCACCTAACCCTCAAAAGAATGGAGCTCTTTGGGTGGTTAGAGGTCAGGTGGGATAGGGTGTGGGTACATCCACGTGGAGATGGGTAGAGGAGAGGAGGTATGAGATGGGAACAGTTGGAGGCTGGATGGGTGGGTAGTGAATATAATATGGAGGGTAAAAATTAATTAATTAAATAAAAAATAAAAATTCATAACAACTAAAAAAATGAAAAGCTCTAGCAGACTTCAAAGTGGATTATTCTTAATAAGAGGTACATTATTTTATCACTATACATAATCCATCAGTTGTGGAAATTATGGTAAATGTGAATACAAGATTCTCTAAAGTTTTTCTTTAAAAATATTTTCCTTCTTTCCCTTGTCATATCAGATTCCTCTATTACATTATTCACTTATAGCATATGTGTGTTTTTTCTATTTTCCCTTCATTTTTGATTACAGTAAAACTTATATTGCCCAACACACATGAATGTGAGCAAAATAATTAACAAAATACAATGCTGCATTCATCTTTATTTGAAATCCTATATGATTGGAAGATCCCAAAAATAGCTTGGCAAATGTTAAAATACTTCCCAAGTACTTGTTCTCTATCAGCACATGATAAGTATCTATGCAATTGTCATTTTGAAGTAGTCTACATCTTCTAGATTCATTCAGTGATGTCTTTAAATTACTTCATTGAGGTGGCTGAATTTATGATTAGCAGTTAAGACCACTGCCTGCTTTTTCAGAAGATATACATGCCATTTTTAGGCCTCACACAGTGTCTGACAAACTATTTTAACATTAAGTCCTGGATATCTGATAACTTTTTCTGGCTTACATAGATAACAGGCATGTATGTGCTATGCAGATATACATGCAGGAAAGTCATCCAAACACATACAACATAAAAGAAATGTAAAAATAGCACATTAATAAGCATATATATTTGTATGGTCTTGTGTTTTCAAATTCCCCATGTTTGCTTTAAGTACATATAAGATGAATGCTTTCTACCAAAGGTATCACTACCACAGTTTGATAAATATCTAACTTAATTAAGTAAGGAGAACAGATATAAGTAATGTCTACTTAAAGGCCAGCTCATTTTTAGATTATAATCTTAGACATGTCTGTGGTGTTTTCAGTGCTTCCTTGAAATTTTTATTCAGATTTTTTTGTTGTAACGAAAGGAATCAAGCTTACCTCTACACAGCCACAGGATGTAGTTTATGAAATGAAACAGGAATTTTATATTTAGTGTTTTATATGCTCTTGTTTTCTTTAGTCAGCTACAGATCCCATTGTAATTATTTTGGTTTTCAAAATGAATTGCTATTAAACTGGGACAGTGAAACCCCTGGGGTCCATTTCTCTTGTGCATCAACTTAATTTCAAGAGAATTTTTATAATGAGTTCTGAGAAACTCAAATTAATAAATTTTTTATTTCATCTAACCTCAAATTATCTGGGTACATTTATGTTATTTACTATAGGATTTTACACTTTCATCATTGGATCTTTTAATCACAAATAGTCTTTCGCATTACACCTCACTTTCATTTTATGTATTATAACTATTTATGTATACAAGCACATTTTAGTAATTTCCCAAATTTTCTCATCTTCTGTTCTTGTTATAAAATCTGTTTTAACAGCCAAGATTGGTGGCATATACCTTTAATCCCAGCACATAGGAGGCAGACATAGGTGGATCACTGTGTATTTGAGGCAGGTATGGTCTGTAATGCAAGTTTTAGGCCATTCAGAGCTATTATACAGAAAAGTCCCGTAGGGAAGAAATAAAACAGATCAAATCAATTCAAAACAAAACAAAACAAAATAAACAAAAACATAAATTAAGACAAAACTATTTGAGCATCACCTATTCTGTACTTAAGTCTGTTCTCTATGTCTCCTTCTGTTGATTTTTTTATTGTTTTATTTATTTACATTTTAAATTTTATCCCCTTCCCAGTTTCCCCTCCACAAACCCCTATCCCATCCCTACTCCTCTGTTTCTATGAGGGTTATCCCCCAACAACCCACTTCAATCTTAATGCCCTAGCATTCCATATGCTGTGGCAACTAGCCTTCACAGGACCAAGGGTCTCCTTTCCCATTGATTCCAGATAAGGCTATTCTCTGCTACATATGCAGCTGTTTTCATGTGTCCCTCCATGTGTATTGATTGGTTGGTGGTTTAGTCCCAGGGAGCTCTAGATTGATCTGATTTGTTGATATTGTTTTCATACTATGGGGTTGCAAACTTCTTCACCTCCTTTTGTCCTTTCCCCAACTCCTCCATTGTGGTCCCTATGCTCAGGTTGATGGTTGTCTGCATGCATCCACATCTGTATTGGTCATTCTTTGGCACAGTCTCTCAGGATACAATTGTATCAGACTCCTCTCAGGAAACACTTCTTTGCATCAGCATTAGTGTCTAGGTTTAGTGACTGCATATGACATGGATCCCCAGGTACAACAGTCTCTTGATGCCCTCTCTTTCAGTCTCAGCTCCATTCTTTGTCTCTGTATTTCCTTCAGACAGGAGAAATTCTTGGTTTAAATTTTTGAGAAAGGAGGGTGTCTCCATCCCTCATGTGGGGGCTGTGCCTAATCCCTAGATATGGTCTCTACAGGTTCTCTCTCCCCTTTGTTCAGTCTTCTGGACTTCCTACAGGGTCACACTTCTCAGTTTCTTTCAGCCTTTTCCTAATTCAATCACAGGGTTCATCTGCTTCTGTCCATTGGTTGGGTGCAAATATCTGCATCTGACTCTCTCAGCTCCTTGTTGGGTCTTCCGGATTATGGTCATGCTAGGTTCCTTTTTGTGAGCACTCCACAGCCTCAGCTATAGTGCCAGTTTTGGGACCTCCCCTTGAGCTGAATTTCATTTTGGAACTTCTTTTCCTCAGGCTTCTCTCCATTTCCATCCCTGTAATTTTTTCTGTCAGGAACACTTATGGGTCAGAGTTGTGACTGTGGAATGGGCCCCTCTTTCTCATTTGAAATCCTGGCTTCATGCTGGAGGTAGACTCTATAAGTTTCATCTTGCTACTCTCAGGCATTTCATCTAAGGTGCCTCTCTTTGAATCCTGAGAGTCTCTCACCTCCCAGATTTCTGGTACATTTTCCAGGGTCCTCCCAACCTATCTCCTCAGGTTGCCTGTTTCCATTCTTTCTGCTGGCCCTCAGGGCTTCAGTCCTTTTCCTTCATCCAATACCAAATCAGGTGGTTATTTTGGTTGTCACTGTCTAACTTCTTGAGTTCTTTATATATTTATGATATTTACCATCTGTCAGATGTAGGGATAGTATAGATCTTTTTCCAATCTGTAGGCTGTCATTCTTTCCTGATGACAGTGTCCATTGAATTAGAGAAGCTTTTCAGTTTCATGATGTTACCTTTATTAATTTTTGACATTAGTGTCTGAGACATTGGTGTTCTGCTAAGGAAGTTGTCTCCTGTTCCATCAGTTCTAGACTACTCCCCACTTTCTGTTCACTGGATTAACTGAATGTAGTTTTCTGTTGACATCTTTGGTACATTTGGACTTGAGTTTTGTGCAGGGTAATAAATATAGAAAATTTGCATTCTTCTATGTGCAGCATGCCAGTTAAACCAGCACCATTTGTTGATGATAGACAACCACTGAAGTATGGCTAACCTACCAGTGAACATATCCCCACCTCCCCAACAGTGATTATCCCTACTGCAGCAGCCATAGACTACTAATATATCTTTACTGTAGTGTGGCCTTATGATCCTTCCCCAAATTAATATTAGAATTGTACAATATTGAGCTAGTGCAAACAACATAGTTGGTGTAAATTGCTCTATGTAACAGTCATGTATGTCCATAAACCAGCATTACAGTACCTCTCTTGCCCATTGTCTTACTTTCACATTTTTATACCCAGTTTTTCAATGTGTTCCTTAAAACTTGTGATGAAGGAGGTTGATAGAAATCAGTAAGACTCACCAGTAACTGAGCATTTAATCACTGACTCTTTGCACTTTAATGACTGATAAGCATCTGCTTTACTCATTATAAACTATAAAAGATGTTTTGTTCTAAGCAAGTTTGGGAACAGCAGAGTCATAACATTTAAAAGGCAATTAAACCACCTAATCATTAAAAACATCAACATTAAGAAGATCCATATCCAGTGACTACTTTTTTAATCATGGGGTTTTGACCAGGTTTGTAGTAAGAGATATGAATTTCCTCCTCTGGAGTACATCTGACACCTAATTATGTCAATTATTACCCTCGTGGGAGAAATGCTGCTATTGTACAGTAGGCATCCCTTACCTGGAAAGTTAATACTCTAGCACACATAGTCTAGTACTAGAGAAGTGACATTTTATAGTTTAAGCAAAAGTTTAATGTTTGAAAAGCACTTTACAGAGAGTGATTCTTCTTTTCTCTAAAGCTAAACCTTCACTTCTGGAATTGTGTTACTGCACACAGATGACATTTTCTATCTTCCCAATATTTTGTTTGTGATAAATTCTCTTGGTTTCATTTAATTGTTTTCTATATTTCAATTTAATTTTATTGTCATTAATACAAGACAGAAATATAGGTACTATACATCTGTTCCATAAACTCTTAGTGTCTATTGTGTACACTAGTGGTTTTCCATAATTTGCTTTGTCATAAAAGACTAAATTTTAAAGGCAGATTTGACTCAATTCATGATGATGAGTAATTGTGTACCTGGATGTTCTTTTAAATGCTGTCTGGAACCACATTCAGCATAGATTCTTTAAGGCCTGGCCCTTAGGCTTAGAAAAGGTAACATTCAATAAATTTATTGGTGTGAATTGCAATAATATGGCTCCATTGGTGTGCTAAAATTCTATCAGTAAAATAAGACCTAATAATGATGTCCAAGAATTCATAACATACTTGAGACCTAGAAAGGGGTATAACTTTCTCATTGGAAACCTATAAAAAATGAGAATAAAAAGTGTTTTTATGATATTTAAAAAGTTTCTTGGGCTGGAGAGATGGCTCAGCAGTTAAGAGACTGCTCTCTGAAGGTCCTGAGGTCAAATCCCAGCAACCACATGGTGACTCACAATCATCTGTATGAAATCTGCCGCCCTCTTCTGGTGTGTTTGGGGACAGCTACGTGTACTTAGACATAATAAGAGATCAATCTTTGGGCTGAAGCTAATAGGGCAGACCTGAGCAAGTAGAGGTCCTGAATTTAAATTCCCAGCAACCACATGATGACTCACAATCATCAGTACAGCTACAGTGTACTCAGATACATAAAATTAATAAGTCTTGGGAGGCAGAGGCAGGCGGATTTCTGAGTTCGAGGTTAACCTAGTCTACAGAGTCAGTTCCAGGATAGCCAGGGCTACACAGAGAAACCCTGCCTCGAAAAAACCAAAAAAAAAAAAAATTAAAAAAAAATTAATAAGTCTTAAAAAAGATTCTCTATAGCTAAATTTCAACAGAAGAGACATATTACAGAATATAAGATATCTTTGCTAGCCGTATGTCTGGAATAGGATTAATATATGGATTATATATTCAAATGATTAATGAGAAAATTATCAATTAAATATTTAAAATTATGTGAAATAAAATTTTACAAAAATATTATAAGAGATTATAAAAAATGAAATTCAGATGTTTAGTACTCACAGATTAATGATTTCAACCTCAATTGTGAGGAAGAAACATAGATTATAAACTACACTGAGATTTTAACTTGCTACAGTATGAATTCTAATCATTTAAGAAAATAAATACCAAGGCTGGAGTGGTTTCTTAGCAATTAAAAATATGTTCTAAAAGTTCCAAGAAATGTCAAAACGTATCTAACAACATTTTCTGATTTCCTGTGGTACCTGACCTCATGTGATGCACAAAACCTCAAAATTGTACATGCATATAGACATAAAGAGAACATAAATATAAAGAAAAGATAAACACAACGCAGTTGAGAGCAAAGAAACTGAGATAGAAGAGACAGAGACAGAGCAGGACAGAGAGACATAAAGAGAGAGAAAGAGACACGCACACAGAGAAACACTGATTAATTTTGTGGAACTCAAACCAGTCTAGCCTTTATGGAAATGAGCATTAAACTGTATTTACACTGAAAAGAGATCAATCATGTGATCAAACTATGCCACTTCAGTATGGTGTTTATATGCTAATATGTCAAAACATCACAGAAGTATTATCAAATAAGCATTCAAATAAGCATTACCTACTGCTCATAGTAGGTAAGTTTTGGACCCTATCACCTAAAAAATAGAGCATGTCCACATAATGGATGTGTTTGTAGTGTTTGCAAACAGGAATAAAAATAAATTATGTCCTTTGGAAAAAAACGTATGAAACTGAAAATCATAACTCGATTAATGATTTTTCAGAAATGCATAACTTAATTTCTTTCATTTAATAAAGATCATTTCTGTCTTGTTTTCTGTCATTTGTGGATTCTATATTTTATGGGTATTTATTGTTTTATGTTTCAACTCATACATATATATATATATATATATATATTTAACATATATATGTATGTGAGAGAGAAACAGAGAGAGACAGAGATAGAAAAGAAAAAGATGAAGAAGAAGAAAGAGAGAGAGAGAGAGAGAGAGAGAGGCATTAGGAATATATTAAATATATAATTTAGTACCAAAGACAAGTAATATATGTCATTGTGATGAACGAGAAAAAGGAACCAAGGAGCCGAAGAGGTATGCAGCCCTGTAGGAGGAACAATAATATGTACCAATGAGTACCCCCAGAGCTCCTAGGGACTAAACCACCAAACAAAGAGTACGCATGGAGGGACCCATGGCACCAGCTACATATGTAGCTGAGGATGACCTTTTCAGACATCAATGAAAGAAGAGGCCTTTGGTCCTATGAAGGCTTGATGCCCCAGTAAAGGAGAATTCCAGGTCAGGGAAGTGGGAGGGGACATTGGTGTGTAGGGGCAGGGGAATAGGATAGGGTGTTTTCAGAAGGGTAGGTAGGAAAGGGTATACCATCTGAATGTAAATAAAGCAAATATATGATAAAATAAATTTAAATTAAAAAATGATTAAAAATATGCCATGGTGTGGGTGTGTAGAATGAGAAAGAAACAATAATTCCAAATAAAGTTGGGCATGACATTTATGAAACAAACTCTATAATATCTATAATAATTTATGGTATAGATTTAAAATTAATGAATATATTATAGGTATCCTAGGATTTGAAAATAAGTTCATAGAAGATTATAGAATTCTGTCATTGCAGTAAAATAACAGAGACACATGATTGGATAAATATTTCTTTCAATTTCATTGTTTATAGTCTCTCAGTTTACCAAAAACCTGTCAGAACACAGAAAGTTTCATTACTTCAACAAGTAAATTAATCTGTGCTTCAAGAAATATTTGATATGTTATTATAGTATGTCAACTATAGTACAAAGCAAAATAATAAAAGAAAATATCAATGTGAAGATGAGGGAGATAATTAAGTAATTTAGAGTTATAAATATATCACATAAAAACAGACTGATTCAGCTTACTTTTTCATGAGATATGTGACTGCATAAACTATTTGTATTAAGTAAAAAATGAACTCATAGCAACTCATGTTCTTCAGTTCACTGGACCTGAATGAAACTTGTCTTGTCAAGATCATGTTATAAATATGAGAAGGAAATCTACTCTGCTGTCAGGAATACTACCAACTAAAAATTCAGCTAGAGCAGGAGTCAGTTCCTTCAAGAGAGGATCCATAATACATTTAAACTTGTCACACACAGGACCTCAGAAAAGATTCATGTGCCATGAAACAAAGAAAAACCTATAATAAGTAAAAAAGGATTTGGATGGAGCATTTGGGTTTTGATAGGAATAAAGATTGTAGTACACACATGAAGAAAAATATGTCAAAGAATAAATTGAATTGATAAATATTTCATTAGCAAACAACATCAACAATATATCCACTCAGTGAGTGTATTTCTATGCAAAGTAATGTTATATGAGCTGTCAAAATAAGAAAGACAGTTCCTAGCATCTAAAAATAAAAGAACATATGCGAAGTCCGTGGGTGTGATTTGGGTTTGTAATTCCATCACTTGAGAAGAAAGCCATGACACTATGTTCTAAGCAACAATCTTCTCAGAGCTGCAATCACCTCTTTGTTCCTAAGGCTGTATATCATAGGATTGAACAGGGGCGTGACAATGGTGTAGAAAAGAGAAAGGAATTTGTCACTTACTGCAGAATGAATTGATTTTGGCATAAAATAGGTAATAGATGCAGAGGTAAAAAACAAAATCACCACCAGTAGATGCGAAGAACATGTAGAGAAGGCTTTTGCTCTTCCTTCAGCAGTTGGCAGCCTCAGGATTGTGGCAATGATTTTGCTGTAAGATGTTAGTATTAGTATAAAAGGGATTGCAGCCAGCAAGATAGCCACTACATAGACATACATCTCATTAACAGAGGTGTCTCCACAAGCCAGTTTAAGTACAGGGGGTATGTCACAGAAAAAGTGGTCTATTTGGTTAGAGTTACAGAAATGTAGAGAGAATATTTGGCAGGTTTGCCCAAGCTGGAATGGCATGCCACCGAGCCAGGAGCCTGCTGCCAGCTGCCTGCATTTTCGTGGGTTCATGAGAAGAGGATAGTGCAGGGGATTACAGATGGCCACATAGCGGTCATAGGACATCACAGCTAGAAGAATACTTTCAGTGGCTGCCAGCATTAGAAAGAAGCACATTTGTGTGGCACAGGCCAGAAGAGAAATATTTCTGTCTTGGGTCCAAATGTTATACAGTATCCTAGGGAGAATGACTGATACATAACAGATTTCCAGAAAAGAAAAGTTGGCCAGGAAAAAATACATGGGTTTCTGTAATGCATTATCAAGCCTCGTTATCATAATGATGAAGCTATTTGCAATTAGTATAATCAAGTACATTATGGAGAATACTCCAAACAGAAAGTTCTGGAGGTTGGGAAGATCAGAAAATCCAAGCAGAAGAAATTGTGTCACTGTGGAAGCATTGTCTTCTTCCCTGATGTCTGTGTGTTTCATCTGTGGGAATGATTCAATCAAAGTACACTTCCTTATCCTCATCCTTGATATATCATTCAGAAACTAAAGCGATAATATTTCTTTCTTCATTCTGTTTAAAATTTACATGTGTGTGTATATGACCAATGAACTCAGAATTTGTCATGACATGTATACTTTGTCACTGAATATATCTTTAAAGTAAATGCTTCTCTCTTTTGTCCACCCTTTGATGTAATTTATATTCTTTTTAATGGCAAAATGACACATGCTACTTTTAATTGATTATCTAAATATCTAAAGTAAAAAATTCTGAATCAATGATTCAATTTTCAGTTGGTTCTTTCTTTAATTTTCTTCCAAAATAGTTTTCTAAGATTGTCACAAAGCAATTCATTTTGATTAAATATTCTTCATTCATTTAAAAAAATTAACTTAAGGAAATAGGTTCAGTGTCTTTTTCTCAGTGTCTTAATGTGATCTCTAACTCTCTTTTATTCTCCTAGTTGTCTTTATGAGCAATTTCATTAATGAATAACTTAGCACCAGATTTGATGAAATGTAATTTTACACTTAAAACATTTGGAAGTTCAATGTAATATCTATGTAAGCAAAATTAATATTTTTTCACACCCATGGATTTCTTGGTTTGAAACTGTATGTAAATAAAAAGATATAGTAATTGAAACTTTTTACAAATAACATTTAGTCTGCAGTTTCATTTGCTTGTGGTACAACAGCCTAAAGCATAGCTTTTTAGTTCCTGGACCAGCACTACTCTACCTCCAGTTTCTTTCCTCAGCTCCTGTAAGTAATTTGTGTACAAATCTTCCAAATCATCTCTCTCTCTCTCTCTCTCTCTCTCTCTCTCTCTCTCTCTCTCTCTCTCTGTATCTCTCTTTCTCTGTGTCCTGTGTATGTATTTGTGTGTGCATGTGTATGTCAGTTATTTGAAAATATTTTGATAGTCATTCTTATACTGAAAAATTAATTCTGTAGAAATTTAAGTAAATATAAGCAATAGAAATTTCAAATATGTATACTAATTTAGTTTTATTCAAATATTTTTTAGTGTTAGCTGTTGTCACCTTTGAAACAATAATTTCAGTTATGTATATTGTACAATTAATTAAATCCTTTGATAAGCATATATAAATATGTTATTATTAATATACATAAACATTCACACAATCTGTACACACACACACACACACAAACACACAAACACACATACTCACACATAACACACATGGTTGCATTAATTTAGAAGAGTTTTCCTATGGCGCAATTGCATTGAACCAAATGAAGCTATGCTAATATTTCTATAACATTTTTAGAATCATTACTGGTAGATATTAACACTGTCATCAGGAGCTATTTAAGTAATGTAGGTGTCAGGCTTATGTCAACAAACTTCATTCAAACTTTTTTTATCAAAGATAGGTGGAATTTTATGACATATCATTGTACTACTTGAATATATGTTTAATAAAATAATGATTTGATATATTTTAGCACATACCATATTGATATCGGTGAGCATGATGTTTCATACATTACTCTTTCATAATAAAATGGTTTATAACTATTGTTTTCCCTAAATATTAAAATAAATACATTATAATACAAAAATAACATAATAATAAAACATTGTTTCTTAATTAAAATTTTCAATAATCAAAAATTGTAGTTACTTTGTGCAATTTTATTCTTTGGATTTTATTAAACTATAAAAATTCAGGTACATAATTTTGTTGTCAATCAAATTAGTCAATTCTCTTTGCAATTATGTGAATTATAATTCTTACCTTGTTTTATTGACATTCAACACAAAAATGATAAAGAAGTTTGTTTTTCTAAGCTTAAATGTCTTTCTTTATCTGAAACAGAGAACAAACTTCTTCCAAATATATTTTACTGTCATAACACATTATTCCACTTAACAAAGCATGGTCTCTACCTTGGGGACAACTTCCTTCCCATGTTAATTTCTAATTGTAGAGAACCCTGTTTTCCTGTAAGTCATGAATTTAATATAACATGAAACTCAAAATAAATAAAAATAGAAATACTGCCCCTTATGCATATTGTCAGTATTTGGTTTTGTTATCATTCAGAGTTATTATAATAGAAAATATGAGAAGTTGGTCACTACATGTGTACAGTATTGAAGAAGGAATCTTATGCTCCCATTTTGGGAAGGAACATTCAGTCATTGAATCATGTTTTCAGAGCTATTATTTATTGAGGTTAGGGACCACCTAAATTACCTTACCTTATTGAGGTAAGATGACAAATATTTACAGTGAATAACAGGTGTAAATTTAACTGCATTTTATATATGGTAAAACACTTTAACATATCTGAAATTGTGCCCTGCTTTAGAGTATTTTAAAATGCACTTTCTATCATCACAAATCCAAAGACAGACATCTTCAACATGAGTCTCTTTTTCAAAAATATATTGCTGAGGATAGGCACACTTCTTCTCAATTGATCAAACTTTAAGGACAGCTGTCTATGTTCCTGTATGAACTATTTGAACTAAGAAATGTATGTATAATTTCAAGTAAAAATAATTTATCAAAAACTAGTCATAAATCTACAGCAAGTAGGAAGACAGGATTTAAAATTGACTTTCTAGCTAGACCACATTTGTTGAGCTAGGATTCTCAAGTTTTAACACTAAATGCATTCAGGTGTCAGAGTCCAGAAGTCGACCTACTCATAGAAGAAGTGTACTATCAGGGTTACTCCCAATTCATAAATACAATTTTGGGAAAATCCTCAACAACCCATATAAACACATGATCACATAATAAATGAAAGAAAAGATTAGATGACTGTGAGAATTTGCAATTAATTTACATAAACATTAAGATTTCGATTAGAGAAATCATGTTTAAGAAACAGGTATTGTCAACTTGTCCAAATTCTGTCATCCTTCCAAAGGATGAAAGACTGTTTAGTAATTAATTTTGAATGATACAGTATGGACTAATGTGGCTAACTCCTAGATATTAGCATATTTGTAAAACTGCAAGTCATGTGATTTCTTACCCTTAGGTCATTACGGAATGATATTACGGTTCTTTGTCATGCCATTCACCCATTTATTCTATTATTGTTTCATTGAGTTAAATGTTCAAAAGGGATCATGCTTAAAACATTTCCTTAGACATATTGTTATTTAACTATTAGTTGTTAAGATATGATTTGTCAATGTCTACCCATATAAATGTGTACAATATATATTTTGGATCAGGATATAAAGCTGATTAAAATGCTTTTACGATGTTTGCATTATTTTGCTTATAAATTTTATAATTTACAGAATACAAATAATTACTATACTCTTGAAAAAACTTAAAACCTTCTACAAAATATATCTATTCAGTTATATTCTATGATACCCATATATCTGTAGGGAGAAGAAAGAAGGGAATAATAACAGTGAAAAAATAACAACTACTTCCTTTTCAGTTCCAAACTGTACTGAAGTATGGAGCAGAGAAGTTATGTGTACTATGTAGATTATTTGGGAATATACATACATGCATATATATATATATATATTCACACATACACATACATGAAATAATATTAGTTAAAAATATAGCAATGGATTTGAAAGAGAATAGGAATATAAGTAGAAGGAAAAGGAAAATTAAATATAATTTATTGTTATCTTAAAAATAAAACAAATAAATTCACATGGCACTTTAGGAATTATGAAGGGAAAGATCAAGAGGAAGAGAAAAAGAGGAAGAAAAAAAGACAACATGTTTGTTTCTAAAAAAATTCGTGACTTCATGTATTTGTGCATGTGTCTTCTGGAGGAAATCTGTGAATACTGGAATATACAAATATACATTTATATTTGTACCTAACTCTTTCTATCTTCATGACTACACTTTGATAGTTAAAAGACTTTTTTGAAAATTGAAAACAATACTAAGAACTAAAATACTTCATTCTTCTTCTCTAGTAGCAAAAGTTATCTAATGATATTTGATGGTAACTCTAAGAGTATTTGAATTAAAGCTAAATGAAACAGAAACCATTAGGGTCAAGGCTAATAAGCTATAATTTCATTGATTTAAATGTCAGCCATGATTATTTTTTTGCTCTTCCTGTTTAATGTAAGGAAACAAAATATTATTATTAATCTACATAATTAAAACAAGAAAACATTATAAGTAACATATATACATGCTTTATTTTGAACATTGTATTCAAGACCTTCAAGTGCTAGGCACCTCACATTTTGTTAAATATTTTCCTTGATATCTAGCATACTTGTATATTTTTTTTTAAATCATTTTCTCATTCCTATTTTCTTATTTTATCTTTCACATTTTCTATTGTTTTGTACTTGTTTTTGAAAATGTACTAAAATTTAATCATACATAAAAGCTATAATTTAATCTGAGAGTAAAACACAAGAAATAATATTAGAGTTCGTTTAGTATACTAAATGTTTTAGATTTGAAAGTCATAGAAATGAGTTTCCCAGTTTTTCCCTATAAAAAAACCATTTTTCCAAAGCATTATGCACAGACAATTTTAATTAGAATATAATGGAAGATGATATTTTCATAATTTTTAAATATAAAATGAAGTCAATGACTCAAAAAAGGTATCTGCTGTGATGGTGAGAGGAGTTTTCATAATGTATATCATTACAGATATAAAGTATGATGGTTCAACTTTTTAGTGCTTGGCATGGAAGAGTCATGATAAAAATGTCAACATGAAATCATTTGATTTTAGTAGTAGGACCTAATATTTGAAATGCATCCATGCACTTCTGTATAATCATATTAGTGTCAAGTTTCTTATTTCACATCTGTTATTCCTGCTATTGCAAAGGAGAAATACTATGTCTTATTTACAAGAGATATACACAGAACAGTTTTGTCTCTGGGGAACTTGTACAAACCAATGTAAAATATAAATTCTTCGCATAATATATAAAACAGGAGAAGCCTCTTCAGATTAATTTTTGAAGTCTGGAATTCTGGCACTTTCCAAATAGGCAACAGTTCTTCATTCTGCAATCTGACTCAGAGCTGCTGCTGATTTCTGGTTTAGAGCAACCCACATGATTTCTTTTTAGGCTTCTTCTTTTCTACTGATCTTTTTCTATTTATCTGTCTGACCAGGTCATAAAATATCTGATTAATGTTGATCTTTGACTTTGCAAAAGATTCTAAAAAGGCACAGTTACACCACTGTCTTGCTACTTTTTGGCCTTGTTCTTTTCCAACTACCTGCTCATCTTCCAGGTCACATTTATTGCCGACCAAATTCATTGGAAGATCATCTCTGTCTTTAACCCATAAAATCTGTTCTCTCAAGTCTTGTACATCATTAAACATAAACAGAGCTGTAATTGAATAAACTAGTGTAAATTCTTGACCATTCTTCATATACAAATCCTTCACTGCTGTAAATTGCTCTGTTCCTGCAGTGCCCAGGATTTCCAGCATACATTGTTGGCGATCTACTTCGACTTGCTCCTCTGTAGGAATCTTCTAACTTTGGGTCATATTTTTCAACAAAAATTCCCTAAACATACTGAATTGTAAGAGCAGACTTCCCCATGCCTCCTGAACCAAGGACTACTAGCTTGTACTTATGCATGATGTGCTCTGTTTAATTATTGACAATCTTGTGGCCAGGCTCCTTGTCCACCTCCTCCTCCACCCCCTCTCAGCTGCAGTTCCTGTTTTCTACTTTTTATAACAACTTTCTTTTCCCATTACTTGCAGTGTTTAAGCAGTAACACACCTTTCTAAGTTGAAATACAGGAAAATTTAAAAATTAAGAATAGCAGGGGTTAGCATGAATATATTTTTCAATTCTAGATTTTTCTTTTATTCTCTCCTTGTTGCCTATCCATATATATCGATAATTTATCTATCATCTATCTATCTGTCTGTCTGTCTATCTGTCTGTCTGTCTCTCTCTCTCTCTCTCTCTCTCTCTCTCTCTCTCTCTCCTCTCTCTCTCTCTATCATTTTTTTCATTTTGTTTTGTCATCAATTTGACTCATCTTTTAATTTGTAGGGATCAGTTAAAATTGAAAAATATTAATACTTAACTTTAACCTATACATAAACAATAGATACTCTAACTATATAAATACATCTAAATAATGTCCCCTTTTTTGGTTAGGTTTTCTAAATCTGTTTGTTTAGTTGTAAACTAGGCTTGCAGATGACAAAATCGTGCCCTTGCTGTAGCACAACGCAAAATTTTGTCAACTGCTATGGATAATCTAAAGCCCCATATTCCATACCTGAAATTTAAATGAAAGCACCTTCTTAAAACATTCTGTATTTATAAAGAAACTAAAGTTTTCATCACATTTAGGTTTTCTTTTTGTGGATCTGTGGTTAATTTTATGTTTTTTGTTTGTTTTGTTATGTTTTAGGCATACAAATGAGTTGACATGTAGAATTTCTAGAAATAATAAATAGCTCATGAACAAATGGTCACATATTTATAGCAACACTAAGGATAATCTGCAGAATTTAGTTTCCCACTAGACTAATATTGAACAGTTAATATTGTCATCCATAGTCCTTCGGGGGTCACAACTAAGAAATCCGTTAAGATTTGATCTAGATCAAGCCCAAAAGCTTATGAGGTCTAAATGTTTGGGTTCTCTACAATATTTCAAAGGAGAGAAACAATTAAACAGTTACAGTCAGTTTCAACTTCTATGAATCACTTGTATGTGAATAAATTTATAAAGTTGAATTAAATGATACTCCCATGCTGTTAAAAAGCAAACACTGTCTAATTGGATTTATTATCCATTTAGCAGTAGAAAATCTATGTGTAGTCCAGAAAATGTAGCCAGTTTCTTGGATCCTTAAGAAAGAATTTACTGCCTCCACTTTTGTAGTTCTACATATACATACTACATTCAATATCTTAACACTAAAACTAAGAGTAAGTATAGGCACGAATCCTCATCAAAAACAGCCTCTCTTTAAAGCAAACAGAAACTACAGGAAACAACTACTGAACACAATGAAGAAATGAAACCCTCACAAAATCTGAAAAAACGAGACAGTATAAGTCTCAATCCAAGGGATACATCAACACTAAAAATGTATCTGAGAACAACATAAAAGAGGGAGTAAAATGATTTTGGAAGGCAGAATACCAAAAACATTGCTATAATAAAGCAGCATCTTGTAGAAATGGCTAAAGAAACAAAATCAATATAATGGCACCAGTGGACATGCCATTGTGGAACAGCAAAAATCTCCTGGGATTCTAGCCTCAAACAGAAAAACAGCAAATGGTGACTAGTGCTCTAAATTGTATGCACGTATACACATGCACACAAACCATAGATTTAGAAGGTGGCATTAATCTCTCTATCTCACTATCTCTCTATATCTCTCTCTATCTATCATCTATCTATCTATCTATCTATCTACCTATCTATCTATCTATCTATCTTAATTGATCTCTATATATAGATTTATCTGTCTTTTATCTATATATATCAACATCTCAATAATAAAGAAAAACTGTCACTTTTTTGAGAGGTAGGTAGTATAAGTTACATGAGAGAGGTGGAAGGAAGTGACATTATATTATTTAAGGGAGAAACATCACAGGAAAAAAGAATTATATTTTTAATTAAAATATATTAAATACAAAACATAAATACACATGATGGTATAGACTCAGTTACAGTATAAAATGGAATCTACACCATTGATATAGGTCTTATGAGTGTGGTAGAAGCTGGCTCTTAAGTGGTAACTAAATTGATGGCTCTAAATTTTAAGTAAAATCCTTCTTAGTGCTGCAATCACATCCTTGTTCCTGAGACTGTATATAAGGGGGTTGAACATGGGGGTCACAATTGTATAAAACAGAGAGAGTAGTTCATCAGTTCCTACAGAATGAATGGACTTTGGTCTCAAGTAGTTAATGGTAGCTGATCCAAAAAATAAAACCACTACCACCAGATGTGAAGAACAAGTCGAGAAAGCTTTTGCCCGTCCTGTGGCTGTTGGCAACTTTAGAATGGTGGCAATGATTTTGCTATAGGAGGCAAGTATCAACATAAAAGGGGAGGCAACAAAAAACATAGCTACTAAATATACAGACAGCTCATGCATCGAAGTGTCCCCACAGGCCATCTTGAGAATGGGAGGAACATCACAGAAGAAGTGTTCTATTATACTAGAATTGCAGAAATGTAGAGAGAATATTCGACAAGTTTGTCCTATCTGGACTGGGATGCCTCCAAGCCAGGAGCCAACTGCCAGCTGAGTGCACTTTGTTGGGTTCATGACCAGAGGATAGTGCAGGGGGTTGCAGATGGCCACATAACGATCATAGGACATCACAGCCAGCAGGAAACACTCAGTGGCTGCCAGAATTAGGAAGAAAAACATTTGAATAGCACAGGCCAGGAGACAAATTCTTCTATCTTGTGTCCAAAGATTGTAGAGAATTCTGGGAAGGGTGACTGATACATAACAAATTTCCAGAAATGAAAAATTGGCCAAGAAATAGTACATGGGTTTTTGTAGTGCAGGATCAACTCTGGCTATGACAAGTATAAAACTGTTTCCTATTAAGATAACCACATACATTATGAAAAACATCCCAAACAGAAATGTTTGCAGGTTAGGAACATCTGAGAACCCCAGTAAAAGAAAATGTGTCACTGAAGTTGCGTTATCCACGGCACTGCTCTCTGAGTGTTCCATCTGTGGGCATGATTAAACCGGAAGTGCAATTATTTTACTGTCATTGTCTATAGCTTATCTCCAAAATGAAAATAGCATCATACCTAATGCCTCAGTTTCATAGAATAAACTAAAAATGTGATAATTTATATAATCAAGTACTAAATAGGTCCATGATAAACATTATTTTTCATTTTTTATTTTTATTGGGTTTTAATGCATGTTCTAGTAAATAGCAATAAGATATGCCACTTTCAATTGTCATCTACTCAAAAACAGAACTCCATTTTTTTAGTATATTGTAGAGCTTATTCAGGGCATGGGATGTGAGTTAAGGGGGGTAATAGAGGCAGAGAGGGAGAGGGGGACAACTCCAAATTAATATTCATTTATACAATGATTCTGTTCTTTCTTAACATTTTTTATTATTACCTAATGCAACTTTGTGTAATTATTATCACTCTTAATGTTCTTTTCATTTTAATAAAGATTTATCTTGTTATTTTTAATTAAACTTTCATACAATGTTTTAACCATTTTTTGGTCAACATATTCTCCATCCTCCCCACAGTTATGCAATCAAGCTTTATCTTCTTTCTCTGTCCTACACTCTGTCTCTAAAACTTGAAAATCATACAAATCAAAAGCAGAAAAAAAAGCAAAATAAAACTATACACCTCCTAAAGCAAAACAAATCGAGCAGTCTAGTTTGTATCTTCCAACTCATCGTGAGCATGGCATATGGTTTTTATATCCACTGACACTGCAATATTGAATAATGACTTTCTATTTCCAAATATGTCAATATATGTCAGAATTACTTTAATTTTATCTTCTCATAAAAATAGCTCAATTTTCACTTGTTTTAAATATTTGTTGCATAATTTCTACATTAAGCCTATTATTTTTAAAGGGAAAAGGTGAAATTCACAGCAAACAGAAGGCAAACCACCAGTCATATTAAAGACTTATGTTTGCATGGTGTTTCAAAATTTTAGCTCTAAAACACTGGTACAAGTTGAGGTAATGTAAAATATGAAAAATAAAAGTGTTTCATGATGAGAGAAATTTGATGCTATAATTTCTTTCCTTTTCACAAGTTTTCATGTTAAACTTTAATAGACTAAAAATGTTTAGTAAAATTATTGACTGACTAAATTAGTAAAAATATGGAATTGACTGAAAATTTGATGAGCTAAAAATAGTAGCTAAGAGATCTAATTCTAAATGTATGACTTTACACTCAGAAATACACAATTTTTTTTAATTTCTACACTTTATAGATAAATTCATGTAATGTTTATTCACCAATTTAATTCAATAAAAAATTATTTATGCAGTCAATGCTAAAATTTTCCTCATTTCACTGAGGACTAGAAAATATTAGGGTACCCTGAGTTTGCTCAGAAAAATGCTGCCCACAAAATTCTCTCCTTTTAGATCTCACACAGAGAACATGTCATCTTTTTATTTCTTCCATTATATGTTCTCCTTCTTACACTTTCCCCTATTGCTCCTCACTGTTTAAGTAAAAGTATTTATCTCCACATTAAAATAAGCTATGCTTCTAACATTAAATAAAACATCAAGGAACAGATTCACTTCTATTTTTCTAATTAAAAAAATAATTATTAAACTTCTCTGATTTTCTGCTTGGTTTCATGGAGGGAGTCTTGCTCTCAATTCTTTAAAGAACAAATAATTTTACTTACATTTATACATTTCTTCATTTAAAACTACATGGAAAGGAGACACTGCAACTATATGATTGAAGATGTTCATAAATTCTCCTTTTTTGTTTGTGGTTCTGATCTAATATAATGTTCATACATGCTAAGCAACTCTTTAGCAGGAAAAGTTTTCCTTAGTACTATTTCTTCAAAAATGTCTTTAAATATTTTGATTGGACTGCTTTATGTTTCTAATGACTGGAAAATACTTTTACAGTTTTTTTGAACTGTTTAATAACAGTAAAAAATAAAGACAATAGGCTTCATGTAGGCATATTGGATTGATGCACCTTACTTTTACTTAATGGACATCCTTATTTCAAATACTGATTTCAGTTAATGCGCCATTCACTTTGATATTAAATAGAACATTTAACATAAGAGTACACCCACCTTATTCTTTCTGTTACCAAGTGTGAATAAATTGAAGATGATGAATAAAATGTTTTATGTCTTTAATACCAAAAGGAAACATGTTAATGTTTCCAGATTTACTTAATATAAATTTTAACTCTTAATAATCAGAAACACATTGGGAAATAGTAGAATACCAACTGATTTTAATTATATTCACCAAGATTTTGATCAACTGTTATAGTTGGATCTCCGGATTTAATACAGGTACATTTAAATAGGTGCCTAGTCTAAAATAAAATAAAATGGTACATTAAGACAATGATACTGTCAACAATAATTTAAATAATTTTTCCTTGATTTTAAAAGTCTACATTTTTTAAATCTGATCTAATAATGTCAAATATTTTAAAATAGTCACTCTAAAATAGTATTTGTAGCTATAAAAACCAGAAATCCTTGACACTTTTTCAGTATTTTTTATGATTTCATTTGAATGCTGATACTTTTAAGAGAATAAAAGTCGGAAGTATAGGTAGGTTTGTAATTTGCCAAAAGTAGCTCAAGGGTTTCAGTTTGGACTTGAAGAAAGGTAGCATTCTTACCTTTATTGATTGATAAATTTCTGAAAATGAAAAAAAATATTAGTTTAACTGTGCCTAAAATTTTTCCTTTTGTCAAGGACTGACAATCTTCAAATATATATTCTATTGTCAGAATACACATTGCAATTTCATTGGTAGATGCACATTACTCTGGGGATACATTTCTTTCTCAACTTACATTTTAATTGAATGAAACAATTTTTTTCACCATTTGACAGGTTTAACATAATAAAAATGAACACAGGAAGAAAACATACCTTGAACTATCATTATTATACCCTTAACTTTCTCGTTTGTGTTTGATTATTAAGAAACACAAGTTCAGAAGCAGAAAACATATTAAAAGTAAAAAATAAATTTACTCAAGATTTTGTCCTCTTTTTGGAGTACTGTGGATAGTCCCCATGGACACATAAGTGTGAAGAGAAAACTTCCCAATATTGTATCTTCCTAAATCTTTAACCCCTTAAAACCATATATTCACTCAGGTATACACACATACACACACACACATACACACACACACACACACACATTAAATAAACAGATACTTTAAATTAATTATAAAATGCCATATCCACTTTACAAACTTTGGTATGTTTCTTCTTTATTATTTTTTTAATTTTATTTTCTAAGTTTGTTTTTTATTTACATTCAAAATCATTTCCCCTTTCCCGTTTCCTCCCTCCCTGAAAGTCCCATAAGCCCCCTTCCCTCCCTCTTTTCCCCATTCAACCCCCTCTCGCTTCACTGACCTGGCATTCCACTACATCCAGTCTTTCCAGGACCAGGGGTCTCTCCTTTGATCTTCTTGGAAATCTATTGATATGCGAATTGTGTCTAGGGTATTCCGAGATTCTGGGTTAATATCACCTTATCAGTGACTGCATACCATGTGTGTTCTTTTGTGATTGGGTTACCTCACTAAGGATGATATTTTCAAGTTCTGATCATTTGCCTGGGAATTTCGTAAATTCATTGTTTTTAATTGCAGAGTAGTATTCCATTGTGTAAATATGACATCTTCTGAATCCATTCCTCCATTGAGGGACATCTGGGTTCTTTCCAGCTTCTGGCTATTATAAAAAAGGCTGCTATGAACATAGTGGAGCATGTGTCTTTATTGCATGCAGGTAAAGCCTCTGGGTATATGCCCAGGAGTGGTATAGCCGGATCCTCCAGGACTGTCATGCCCAGTTTTCTGAGGAACCGCCAGACTGCTTTCCAAAGTGGTTGTATCAGCTTGCAATTCCACCAGCAGTGGAGGAGTGTTCCTCTTTCTCCACATCCTCACCAACAACTGTTGTCTCCTGTGTTTTTGATCTTAGCCATTCTGACTGGTGTGAGATGGAATCTCAGAGTTGTTTTGATCTGCATTTCCCTAATGACTAAGGATGATGAACATCTCTTTAGGTGCTTCTCAGCCATTAGATATTCTTCAGGTGAGAACTCTTTGTTTAGCTCTGTACCCCATTTTTTAATAGGGTTACTTGCCTCTCTGGAGTTTACCTTCTTGAGTTCTTTGTATATATTGGATATTAGCCCTCTGTCGGATGTAGGGTTGGTAAAGATCATTTCCCAGTTAGTTGGTTGCCGCTTTGTCTTTTTGACAGTGTCTTTTGCCTTACAGAAACTTTGTAATTTAATGAGGTCCCATTTGTCAATTCTTGATCGTAGAGCATAAGCTATTGGAGTTCTAATCAGGAAATTCTCCCCTGTGCCTATATGTTCAAGGTTCTTCCCTAGATTCCTTTCTATTAGTTTCAGTGTCTGGTTTTATGTGGAGGTCCTTGATCCACTTGGAATTGAGCTTAGTGCAAGGAGATAAGAATGGGTCAATTTGCATTCTTCTGCATGTTGACCTCCAGTTGAGCCAGCACCATTTATTGAAAAGGCTATCTTTTTTCCACTGGATGGTTTTAGCTCCTTTGTCAAAGATCAAGTGACCATAAGAGTGTGGATTCATTTCTGAGTCTTCGATTCTGCTCCATTGATCTACATGCCTGTCACTGTACCAATACCATGCGGTTTTTAACACTATTGCTCTGTAGTACAGCTTGAGTTCCGGGATACTGATTCCCCCAGAGGTTCTTTTCCTCTTGAGAATAGTTTTAGCTATCCTGGGTTTTCTGTTATTCTAGATGAATTTTTGAATTGCTCTTTCTAACTCTATGAAGAATTTAGTTGGGATTTTGATGGGGATTGCATTGAATCTGTATATTGTTTTTGGCAAGATGGTCATTTTTACTATATTAATCCTGCCAATCCATGAGCATGGCAGATTTTCCATCTTCTGAGGTCTTCTTCAATTTCTTTCTTCAGAGACTTGAAGTTCTTGCCATACAGATCTTTCACTTGTTTTGTTAGAGTCACGCCAAGATACTTTATATGGTTTGTGGTTATCATGAATGGTATCATTTCTCTTACTTCTTTCTCAGCCTGCTTATTCTTTGAGTATAGGAAGGCTACTGAGTTGCTTGAGTTGATTTTATATCCGGCCACTTTGCTGAAGTTGTTTATCAGCTGTAGGAGTTCTCTGGTGGAGGTCTTTGGGTCGCTTAAATATACTATCATATCGTCTGCAAATAGTGATAGATTCACTTCTTCCTTTCCAGTTTGTATCCCTTTGACCTCTTTTTGTTGTCAAATTGCTCTAGCTAGAATTTCAAGTACTATATTGAATAGATATGGAGAGAGAGGGCAGCCTTGTCTAGTCCCTGATTTTAGTGTGATTGTTTCAAGTTTCTCTCCATTTAGATTGATGCTGGCTACCGGTTTGCTGTAAATTGCTTTTACTATGCTTAGATATGGGCCTCGAATTCCTGATCTTTCCAAGACCTTTAGCATGAAAGGATGCTGAATTTTGTCAAATGCTTTCTCAGTATCTAATGAAATGACCATGTGTTTTTTTTCTTTGAGATTGTTTATATAGTGGATTACATTGATGGATTTCCTTATATTGAACCATCCCTGCATCTCTGGGATGAAGCCTACTTGATTGTAGTGAATGATCGTTTTGATGTGTTCTTGGATTCGGTTGGCAAGAATTTTATTGAGTATTTTTGCATCAATATTCATAAGAGAGATTGGCCTGAGATTGTCTTTCTTTGTCGGATCTTTGTGCGCTTTTGGTATTAGCCTAATTGTGGCTTCATAGAACGAATTGTGTTGTGTTCCTTCTGTTTCTATTTTGTGGAACAGTTTGAAGAGTATTGGTGTTAGGTCTTCTTTGAAGGTCTGATAGAATTCTGCACTAAAACCATCTGGACCTGTGCTTTTTTTGGTTGGAAGACTTCCAATGACGACTTCTATTTCTTCAGGGGTTATAGGACGGTTTAGATGGTCTATTTGATCCTGATTTAATTTTGATATTTGGTATCTGTCAAGAAAATTGTCTATTTCCTCGAGATTTTCTAATTGTGTTGAATACAGGTTTTTGAAGTAGGATCTGATGATTTTTTGAATTTCCTCAGTTTCTGTTGTTATCTCTCCCTTTTCGTTTTTGATTTTATTAATTTGGATACTGTCTCTGTGCCCTCTGGTTAGATTGGCTAAGAGCTTATCTATCTTGTTGATTTTCTCAAAGAACCAACTCCTCGTTTTGTTGATTCTTTGTATGGTTTTATTTGTTTCTACTTGATTGATTTCAGCCCTGAGTTTGATGATTTCCTGTCTTTTACTCCTCTTTGGTGTATTTGCTTCTTTTTGTTCCAAGGCTTTCAGGTGTGTCATTAAGCTGTTAGTGTATTCTGTCTCCCGTTTCTTTTTGACAGCACTCAGGGCTATGAATTTTCCTCTTAGCACTGCTTTCATTGTGTCCCACAAATTAGGTTATGTTGTGACTTCATTTTCATTAAATTTCAAAAAGTCTTTGATTTCTTTCTTTATTTTCACCTTGACCAAGTTATCATTGAGTAGAGCATTGTTCAGCCTCCATGTGTATGTGGGTTTTCTGTTGTTTTTGTTGCAATTGAAGACCACCCTTATTCCATAGTGATCTGATAGGACGCATGGGATTAGTTCTTTCTTCTTATATCTGTTGAGGTCTGATTTGTGACCAATTATATGTTCAATTTTGGAGAAGGTACCATGAGGTTCTGAGAAGAAGGTGTATTCTTTAGCTCTAGGATGAAATTTTATATATATATATTAGTTCCATTTGGTCCAAGGCTTCAATTAGATTCACTGTGTCCCTTTTTAGTTTCTGCTTTCCTGAACGATCCATTTCAGAGAGCATGGTGTTGAAGTCACCCACAATTATTGTGTGAGGTGCAATGTGTGCTTTGAGCTTTAGTAAAGTTTCTTTTAGGAATGAGGGTGCCCTTGCATTTGGAGCATAGATATTCAGAATTGAGAGTTTTTCTTGGTGGATTTTTCCCTTGATCAGTATGTAGTGTCATTCTGTGTCTTTTTTGATGACTTTAAGTTGAATATCAATTTTAACTGATATTAGGATGGCAACTCCGGCTCGTTTCTTGGCGCCATTTGCTTTTAAAATTGTTTTCCAGCCTTTTACTCTGAGGTAGTGTTTGTCTTTGACACTGACGTGCATTTCCTGCATGCAGCAAAATGCTGGGTCCTGTTTATGTATCCAGTCTGCTAGTCTATGTCTTTTTATTGGGGAACGGAGACCATTGATATTAAGAGAGATTAAGGCATAGTGATTATTGCCAACTGCCATTCTTGATGCTATCTTTATGTTTGAGTAGTTATCTACTTTTGGGTGTGAAGCAAGAAAGTTACTATCTCATTTTTTCCAGGGTGTTGTTTCTCTCCCTGTATTGTCTGTTTCCACCTATTATCCTTTGCAGGGCTGGGTTTGTGGAAAGATATTGTGAAAATTTGGTTTTATCATGGAATATCTTGGTCTCTCCATCTATGGTGATTGAGAGTTTTGCTGGGTATAGTAGTCTAGGCTGGCATTTGTGCTCTCTTAGTGTCTGCATGAGATCTGCCCAGGATCTTCTGGCTTTCATAGTCTCTGGTGTGAAGTCTGATATGATTCGGATAGGTCTTCCTTTGTATGTTACTTGGCCCTTTTCTCTTACTGCTTTTAATATTCTTTCTTTTTTTAGTACTTTTGGCGTTTTGATTATTATGTGATGGGAGGTATTTCTGTTCTGGTCCAGTGTGTTTGGAATTCTGTAGGCTTCTTGTACTTTCACTGGCATCTCTCTCTTTAGGTTAGGGAAGTTTTCTTCCATAATTTTGTTGTAGATGTTTACTGGCCCTTTAAGTTGCAAATCTTCACTCTCATCTATACCTATAATCCTTAGGTTTGGTCTTCTCATTGTGTCCTGGATTTCCTGAATGTTTTGGGTTACACGTTTTTTGCATTTTGTATTTTCTTTGACTGTTGAGTCTATGCTTTCTATGGTATCTTCAGCACCCGAGATTCTTTCTTCCATCTCTTGTAGTGTATTGTTGATGTTTGCATCTTTGACTCCTGATTTCTTCCCAAGGTTTTCTATCTCCAAAGTTGTCTCCCTTTATGATTTCTTAGTTGTTTCTACTTCCTTTTTTAGATCCTGGACGGATTTGCTGAGATCCTTCACTTGTTTGTTTGTATTTTCCTGTATTTCTTTAAGGTATTTTTGCATTTCCTCTTTCAGGATTTCTGCCTGTTGACCCAAGTTCTCCTGTATTTCTCTAAGCGATTTTTGTCTTTCCTCCTCATGGGATTCCATCTGTTGATCCATCGTCTCCTGCATTTCTTGAAGCAGTTCTTGTGTTTTCTTTGTAAGTGCATCTATCAGTTGATTCATTTCTTTAAGCAATTTTTGTGTTGCCTCCCTATGGGCATCCGTCTCTTGACCCATATTCTTCTGCATTTCTTTATGCAATTTTTGTGATTCCTTTGAAAGTGCATCTACCCGTTGATTCATTTCTTTAAGCGATTTTTGTGTTGTCTCCTTGTGGGCCTCCATCTGTTGATCCATGTTCTCCTGCATTTCTCTAAGCGATTTTTGTGTTTCCTTTGTAAGGGTTTCTAACCCTTGATTCATGGTCTCCTGCAATTCTTTATTAGATTTATTTGTGTCCTTCTTGTGATCCCCTAATAGCATCATGAGAAGTGATTTTAAATCCATATCTTGTCTTTCGGGTGTGGTGGGGTATCCAAGACTTGCTGCTGTTGGAGAGTTGGGTTCGGATGGTGCCATATTACTTTGATTTCTGTTAGTAACATTCCTACATATGCCTTTTGCCATCTGGTTACCTCTGGTGTTAGTTGGTCCTGCTGTCACTGGCTGTTGGTTGGACCTCCTGTGAGCCTGCAAAGCTATTTCTGCCCCCCCCTGGATTACCAGGATTCCCTTGGCACCGATTTCTGGGGCCTGCCCTGCTCCTGAGTGACTTTGGAGCCCTGATGTGCCTTGTCCCAAGTGATGTTATATTGGGGAGTCCCTGCACATCCAAAAGCTCAGAGTAGTGGATTCCTCTAGCAGAGGTCGCCAAAGGGAGCCTGGTAGTCTCCTGGCCTGTGCAGGGGTGTATGATCTCTCCTGGGGGTGGGGAGGGTGCGTCCCTCTGCAAGGCCGAAGTACCACAGCAGAGCTTGCGTGCTGTTTACTGAAGATCTTCCCAGCTCTTGGGAGCAGGTTACACACAAGCCGCCTGAGACCCAAGCGATATTATGACTGTCTGTCTCCGAGCCTGGCTTTCCCAACTACCTGGACACTGGAGCAAAGATGGCGGAGTGCACTCTGCACTCTCTCGGTGGCGGTGCAGGTCACCCCTCAGAGGGGATGGCCCACAGCAAAGCTGGCGCCCAGAGGACCACAGCGATGTCCTGTTCTTGGGAGCAGATGGAAGCCCCAACCTTCCGTGTCCCAAGTGTTGTTTTATTGGGGGAAACCTGGGTACCTGTCTCCTCAGTGCTGTCTACCGGAACAGAGGTCCCCAAAGGGAAACTGGTAGGCTCCCGCCCAGTGCAGGGGTCCCTCTGCAAGGCAGAAGTCCCACAGCAGAGCTGGCATGTTGATCACTGCAGACTTCCCCAGCTTTTTGGAGCAGGGTACACACAAGCTGCCTGAGACCCAAGCGATATCATGCCTGTCTGTCTCTGAGCCTGGCAGTCCCAACCCTCTTCTTTATTTTTTATTGAATATAATCTTCATTTACATTTCAAATGCTAAAATCTTTCCTTGTTTACCCCTTCTCTGAAAGTCCTCAACACCTCCTCCCACTCCCTGTCTCCAAGTATATGCCTCTCCACCTGACCCACTCTCTCCTCTTCCACCTCGATTTCCATTTGTTTGGGCATCTACTGAGCCTTCACAGGACCAAGGATCTCTCCTCCCACTGATGCCCAAAAAGGCATTCCTCTGCCACATTTTTGGCTGGAACCATGTGTACCCATTGATTGATGGTTTAGTCCCTGTGAGTCCTGGAACATCTGGGTAGCCAACCTCATTGTTCTTCCCATGGGTCTGTAAACCCTTTCCGCTCCTCCAGTCTGGCCTCCACCTCCTCCATTGGGTACCACACGCCCAGTCCAATGGTTGACTGCTAACACCTGCCTCTGTATTTGTAAGGCTCTGGCACTGCACTTCCTGAGACAACCATAACAGACTCTGTTTGGTATGCACTTCTTTTTGTCCATAGTAGTGTTGGGGTTTGGTGACTGTTTATAGGATGAATTCCCAGGTAGGGAACTCTTTGGGTGGCCTTTCCTTCAGTCTCTGCTCCACACTTTGTCTCCATTATTACTCCAGTGAGCATTTGGATCCCTTTCACAGAGGAACCCAAGCACCCCAACTTCAGTCCTCCGACTTCTTCAGCTTCCTACAGGCTGTGAATTGTAACTTATTTATTTTGAGCTTTTGGGCTAACATCCACTTATCAGTGAGTGCATACCATGTGTGTTCTTTGGTTATTGGCTTTCCTCACTCAGGAGTTCCATCTATTTGCCTAAGAATTTCATGAATTCATTGTTTTTAATAGCTGAATAGTAATCCATTGTGTATATACACCACAATTTCTGCTTCTATACCTCTGTTGAAGGACATCTGGGTTCTTTCCAGATTCTGGCTATTAAAAATCAGGCTACTATGAACATAGTGGAGCCTGTGTCCATAATACATGTTGGTGCATCTTCTGGGTATATGCCCAGGAGTGGTAAGCTAGGTCCTCAGGTTGTACTATGTCTAATTTTCTGAGGAACCACTAAACTGATTTCCAGAGTGGTTTTACCAGCTGGCAATCCCACCAAACATGGAGAAGTGTTCCTCTTTCCCCACATCCTCTACAGCATCTGCTGTCCCCTGAGTTTTTCATCTTAGCCATTCTGATTGGTGTATGGTGGAATCTCAGTGTTGTTTTGTCAAATATCCAGTGACCATAGTGTGCTCATTCATATCTGGCTCTTCAATTCTATTCCACTGATCTTCCTGCTTGTCTCCATACTAATACAATACAGTTTTTATCACAATTACTCTGTAGTAGAGTTTGAGGTCAGGCATGGTGATTCCCCCAGAAGATCTTTTGTTGTGGAGAATAGTTTTTGCTATCCTGGGTTTTTTGTTACTCCAGATGAATTTGAAAATTGCTCTTTCTAGATCTATGAAGAATTGATTTCTAATTTTGTTGGAGATTGTCTTGAATCTGTAGATTGCTTTCGGCAAGATGGTCATTTTTACTCTATTAATCCTGCCAATCCATGAGCATGGGAAATCTTTCCATCTTCTGAGATCTTCAATTTCTTTGTTCAGAAGCTTGAAATTCTTCTCATACAGATCGTTCACTTGCTTGGTTAGAGTCACAGCAATGTATGTAATATTATTTGTGACTATTATGAAGGGTGTCATTTCCCAATTTTTTTCTCTGCTTTTTTATCCTTTGTGTATAGGAAGGCTACTGATTTGTTTGAGCAATTGGCATAAAAGTCAATATTTGGCTCCCTGAGTTACAACTGTTTTATTTTTTTCCTTATGGCAAAATCCAAAAAGCAGAGCAAGACAAAAGCTTTGGATCGACATGTGCATCAGATTCTCACACGTTTTTGCATTTATTTGTATACTTAACATGATAATTCATAAAATAATGAATCTCCAAATACTTGGAATAGTGTACCTGCACTTTTCTAACAGTTTCTGATTCACTTATGATGAATCTCATGATCTCTTATCTCTCAGTCATCAGAATCCCTGTTGATTCTAAGAAGTTTAGAAGACATCTGCAATACTCATTCCACATTTTCTTCAACTCATACATCGTTAGATTTCCAAAAGCTATTATTCCTTGATCTTTTCAATTTGAAAAATTTACACTCATACCTAAGAGGAAGTTGGTTGATATTAATGACTAAAGCCTTTGATGGATTATTGTGTATCTCACGTTAAAACATACTATATTCAATTTTCATTGAGTCTGTCAAAAAACATCAGGAAGGTATTCTCAATGTTTTTTGAAATCTAGCATAAACAGATGACTTCAATATTCTTTAGTTTTCCAAAATAATAATCAAGAAAATACTAATTTGGTATTTATTAAAAGAAGTCTGTGTAAAATCTATAGAATATAGGCAAAATATAATCATTACTTTTATTGACTGATAAAAGAAAGCAAGTAGTAAAATTTGGTTTTGTTAAATTACAAAAATTTTTTCATAGTAGAAGATAGTTATATTCATGTATACATTCTCTCTCTCTATATATATATATAGAATTATATGTATATATATATTCTATTGTCAGATAACAGTCTGTAGGACAAATTCCTTTTCCATATTCTTTCTAGATGTAAGAAATTATTGTTTCTTGTCACTCAAGGAATTTTCTGTAATCAGAACGAGAATTAAATTAGAAAGTTATCTGAGTACAATCATCTTGTGTACTCTCATTCTTTTTTGTTGCTGTCAAAAAGAAATACTACTATTATAAATCCCAACATTTTTAATAACTATCTATTTCAGTAGTTTTCTTTTTCAGTACTGTATACTCATTAGTATCGTGAACTGCAGCAAAGACTCCTGTATGAAAAAACACTCTACTACTGGGATTCTTTCTTTACTTCTGTTTGTTTTCTTCTTCCTTTTTCTTTCTTTCTGTCTTTCCTCTTTCATCATTCTATTTTCATGACACGTAGTAATTAATGAAACTAAATTCACATTTGTAAGCTTACCTCTGTCTTCTTAATGATAAGTGGCATGTGCAATCATGATGTTAAGATAGTCTAAGAAATTTGAACAGGTGTAGTACAATAAAGTAAATTATGAACCAATTTGGTCATTAAAAATGCACCAAGCCATAGGGAGTATGGAATTGTGGTGGGGTCAGGATGGGGATTTGGGGACATCCTATTGGAGAAGGGTGGAGGAAGTATAGGATGAGAAACATTAGGAGCACAGGGGGGGGGGAATAATGACTGGATTGTAAAAAAGATTTAATAATAATGATAATAATAATAATAATAATAATAATAAATGCACCTTTTCAGAGGTAAAGGGTAGGAATGATGAAGTGAACAAATCTGGGAGAGGTGACCAGAATGAGAGGCAATATTTGGATTGTAAATAAGTAAAAAAAATTAATAAAAAATGTAAAATGTATCTGGTCATCCTAAGCTTGTATTTTAACACTTTCAGTCTCTCATTGATTAGGATGGCTTCTTTATAACTATTTTCTCTAGTTTTAGAAGAAAAACTTTTTTTATTAAAATGTATTTTTACACAATGTATTTGTAATACAGTTTTCCCTCCCCAACACCTCCCACCCTCCCCTTGAAAACAAAGAGAAGTGTTAGGGTGAGTCAGACTTATGGCTAATTTGTGAGTTCTTTTCTTCCACACTATTCAATCATTTAAATTCTTCATATTCAATTTCCTAATACTAGATAGGTAAGAAGGAATCGAAGAAGGGAAAGATAATGAAAGAAATTTCCAAATGAAGTTAGGAGTAGAAAGGGTGCTGACAATGTAATTAGAATACTTTCTATTTATTAAGGGCATTGAGTTCCTTGGGTCAAATTTGATATTCACTGTCAAGATAAGCAATTTTGTCTTGTTGTTGTTTCTTCTTTATACAGGATTTCTTGAAAGACAATAGTGACCAACTAAGCAACAATCCAACCAACAATCACATACCCAGCCCCTATCAGGTCTCGAGAATTTATATATCCTCTTAAAGGTCCCAAGAATTCCTAAAAAATACTATCATAAAATTATCTGCAGCAGACAAAATCATGTCCCTGCTATAGCAGAAGGCAAAACATTGTCAACTGCTATAGATAATCTAAATAAGCCCCATATCCTACACTTGAAATTAAAATGAAAGTACCTTATTAAAATATTCTGTGTTTCAATTCCTCAAAGACATGGAAAAAACAATTATCAAATTCATCTGGAAAGGCAAAAAAAAAAAAAAAAAAAAAAAAAAAAAAACAAAAAAAAACCAAAAAAAAAAAAAAAAAAAAAAGAAAACACACAAACAAACAAACACAAAACCAAAAATCCGATAGTGAAAACAATTCTTATACTTTTTTTTCCTTTTTGTTATTTTCTAAGTTTTTTATTTACATTCCAAATCATTTCCCCTTTCCCATTTCCTCCCTCGCCGAAAGTCCCATAAGCCCCCTTCCCTCCATCTTTTCCCCATTCAACCCCCTCTCATGAGAAAACAGTTCTTAACAAGTAACTTCAGGGGAGATCACCATCCTTGAACGCAAGCTTTACTACAGAGCAATAGTGATCAAAAACTGCATGGTATTGGTACAGAGACAGATATATTGATCAAATGGAATAGAATTAAAGACCCAGAAGTATAATCACACACTTACAGACACTTGATCTTTGATGAGGTAGCCAGAAAATATTCAATGGAAAAAAGAAAGCATCTTCAATAAATGGTGCTGTTCTAACTGGCTGTCTATATATAATGAAAATAGACCCATATAGTTCATCTTGCAAAAAGCTCAAGTCCAAGTGGATCAAAATTCTGAACATAAAACAAGATACACTGAATCTAAAAGGAGAGAAAGTGGGATAGAAATTTTAACTCATTGGTACTTGGGTAAATTTCCTGAAAAGAACTCCAGTGGCTCATGCTCTAAGATCAAGAATTGATAAATGGGATCTGATAAAACTGGAAAGCTTCTGTAAGGCAAAAGACACGGTCAATAAGACCAAATGCCAACCTACAGATTGGAAAAAATCTTCACTAACCCCACATATGATAGAGAGCTAATATCCAAAATATATAAAGAAGTCAAGAAACTAATCACCAAAAAACCAAACAACCCAATCAGAACAATGGGGTACAGAACTAAGCCAAGATTTCACAATTGAGGAATCTCGAATGGCTGAGAAGCACCTAAAGAAATGTTCAAAGACCTTACTGATCAGAGAAATGCAAATCAAAAAGACCCGAAGATCTACATTACACCAATGAGAAAGGCTAAGATCAAAGCCATCGGTGACAACATGTTTTGGAGAGGATGTAGAGAAAGAGGAACACTCTTCCATTGCTGGTGGTATTGCAAGCTGTTACAACTACTCTGGAAATCAATGTGAAGGCTCCTTAGAAATATGGTAATAGATCTACCTGAAGACCTAGCTATATCACTCTTTGAAATATACCCAAAAGATGCCCCACCATGCCACATGGGCATGTGCACCACTATGTTCATAGTGGCCTTATTTGTGTTAGCCAGAAGCTGAAAACAACCCACATGTCCCAGGACAGAAGAATGTACACAAAATGTGGTTCATTTACAGAATGGAATTCTACATAGCTATTAAGAATGAGGACATCCTGAGTTTTGCAGGCAAATAGATGGAAATAGAATATATCATCCTGAGTGAGATATCTCAGACCCAAAGGACATGCATGGTATGTACTCACTAATAAGTGCATATTAGCCAACAGAAAAGTACAGAGTACCCAAGATCCAGTCCACAGAACTCAAAAAGGTCAACAAGCTGAAGTGTCAAAGTGAAAACACCTCAGTCCCACTTGGGAAGGAGAACAAAGCAATCATAAGGTGTAGAGAGTCATTGTAATGCCATATAACCTGATAGTCAAATTCAGCTGCCTGCATTCTTCATGTACTCTGAGCTGAAGAATTCCAGACACACCTCCCCACACCTGGCTGAGCTGGCAGATCTACGGGAACAAGCCTTTTGTCACACCTCAGCCTCCAGCAAAGCAACAGACCCTATGGGGTCAGTTTCCTCTAGGAACCTTGGCGCCAAGGGCCCGCTGAGAAGCGCTGAAACTACTCTTTGACCCTAGGAGGGAGGGTCATGCCCACAGCACACATATTGTCACTCTTATCCCCAAAGTAAAAAGAAAGATTTTGTACAGCCATGCACTAATGTCTCTGTGTGTTTTCTCTTGACCCCCGTCGTTTCATTCTTCAGCTCTTCCTCCACGTACAACCTGCTCGTGAGCAATTCTTGGGAAGCTTCAATAAGGGGAAAGGCTGGGGGAGGCCTGTGAGGGAAAGTGGACTTTGGGAGGAGGGAGTGGGCAGGCGAAGGGATCCTGATCTGGTATTGGGTGAGGGAAAAGGACTGAAGCCCTGAGGGCCAGCAGAAAGAATGGATACAGGCAACCTCAGGAGATAGGAGGTTGGAGGGACACTCCATATTGCACCAGAGACCTGGTAGGTGAGAGACTCTCAGGACTCAAATGGAGGGACCTTAGATGAAATGTCCAACAGTAAGTAGTGGGAACTTATAGAGCCTACCTCCAGCAGGAAGACAGGGCATCAAATGAGGAAGAGGGGTGCCATCCCACAGTCACAATTCTGACCCATAATTGTTCCTGTCTGAGAGAATTACAGGGATGGAAATGGAGAGGAGCATGAGGAAAAGAAAGTCCAGTTACAGGATCAAATTGGGATCCAGCTCAAGAGGAGGTTCTAAGGCCTGACACTATTACTGAGGCTATGGAGCACTCACAAAAAGGGACCTAGCATTACTGTACTTTAAAAGACCCAAGAAGAAGCTGAAACTGTCACATGCAGATATTTGCACTCAACCAATGGACAGACTATTGACCACTGTTGTTGAATTAGGGAAGGCTGAAATAAGCTAAGGTGAATGGCAATCCTGTAGGAGGACCAACAGTCTCAATTAACCTGGACTTCTGAAATCTCTCCAACCCTGTACCAACAACCAGGCAGCCTACACCAGCTGATATGAGGTACCCAGCATAGATAGGGCAGAAGGCTGCTGTGACCAATTTAGTCAGAGAAGATGCACCTGACTCTCAAGAGACTACAGGACCCAGGGAGTTTAGAGACTAGGTGAGGTGGGAGGTGGAGACATCCATGGGGAGACAGGGGTGTGGGGAAAAGGGATGGGATGTGGAACAGTCAGAGTGTGTGTGGATTTTCAAATAAAATATGGAGTGTAAAAAATAAATTAATAATTAATTTTAAAAAAGAAAAAAAGAATTGAAGAATTTAAAAAATATTCTGTATTTTTAAAGAAACTAAAATTTTTATCACATTTAGGCTTTCTTTTTGTGTTTCTGTGGTTAGATTTTTTATTTTATTTTATTTTATTTTAATTTCTTTTGTTTTAGGGATACAAATAAGTTTACACCAGAATATCTAGAAATAATAACTACCTAACCTATAATTAGTCACACATTTATAGTGAAAGAGGGAATTTAATTTCTAGCTTCACTATTACTGAACAACTAATATTGACACACCTAATCTTTCAGCATTCACAACTAAGAAGTCTATTAAGTTTTGATCTGGATCAAGCCCAAAAGTTTCTTTTCTGAGGTCTAAATTTCTAGGATCTTAAGAACTCTATACAAGCTTTCAGAGAAGAGAAACCATTAAACAGTCACAGTCAGTTTCAAGTCTATGAATCACAATTATTAGTATGTGAAGATATGTATAAAGGTGAATTAAGTGATACTTCCACGTTGTTGGAAACCAATCACTGTCTAATTAGATTTAATACCCACTCAACAGTAGAAAATATATGTCTAGTTGAGAAAATATAGCCATCTTCCTGGATCCTTAGAAAAGAATCTACTTCCTCCATGTTTGTAGTTCAACATAATTAAAACTATGAGTAAGAGTAGGCACTGATCTTTTGGACCATGAAAGACTGTCTGTGTTCTGGTCAAGCAAAGCTTAACTTCCAGAGACTCAGTAGATTAACCTAGAAGGGATTGATCTGTTTTGCTGTGCTCCCAGACACTAGGCTCTTGATACCAGGAGGCCCGGAACTCCATAATTCTGCGGATATCAGTCATGTAGAGCAATGCACCAAGCCCCTTGTATTCTGGTTGGATTCCACCCCCTCAGCTACCTGGCTACAGCCAGGTTTGTCCCACCCCCACAGTTACCTGGCTGTTGCCAGGTATCCCAGCCCAATATAAGAAGGGTGGTTTCCCCCTCCCCTTTCTCTTATTCCCTCATCATCTTACTCTCCTATCTCTCTCTTGTCTCTTGTCCCCTTGCCCTCTGTCTTCCCATTCCATTCCAGCTCTCTCCAAGTGGCCATGGCGGGCTTCTTCTCTACCTTCTCTCCCTCTCTCTCACTCTACTCTTTTGTAATAAAGAGCTATAACCAATGGATTTCCTCCCAGAATTATGACTCACCTGTGCAGTAACCTGCCCAGCACACCTTCTACCTCCCTTTCTCCTTTGGCCCCTGGGCTGACCGAGCTGTCGCTGGGGCCCCTGTTCTCAGCTCTTTCTTGGTATCCAGCAGAGTTCTGTGATGCATGAGAGCTAGAACCTCTTGTCCCTGGCCTCCCTGAAGCCTAGAGTCCCTGAGACTACACTTTCCTCACCCCATGGAGTGGGCCTGGTGGCCTCACAAGCCTGGATGCCCATCCAGTGGCAGCCATGGGGTCACACAGCAGTTTCCCTCATCTGCCAAACAGTGTAGGTAAGCTCTGGCTAGATGCATGTTTTTTCCTCACTCCCCTTTTCCCTGCACCAAGTGCCCAATAAGTGGTAGCAGAGGCGCCCCACCCTTTCCATCCTCTGTGCACCCTACAACCCATTGTGGGACCCTACCTTAATCCTCATCAAAACAGCCTCTCTTTAAAGCAAATGAGACTACAGAAAACAACAATAAACGCAATGCAGAAATGAAACCATCCCAAAAACTCAAAAAAATCAATACTATGTAGATCTCAGACCCAAGGGATACAACTACACTACAAATGTTTTAGCTGACAACATAAAAAAGGAGTGGGTTATAAGGTTTTAAAATGCAGGTTGCCAAAAATATTAGTGTAATAAAACAGTACCTTGGAGAAATGGCTACAGAAACAAAATCAATAAAATGGCAACACCAATGGACAAGTCAATATGGAACTGCAAATATCACCAGGGGTTCTAGCCTCAGACAGAGAACAACAGGAAATGATGACTAGTGGCCTAAATTGTACACATGCATACATACACACACAAACACAAATTTAGAAAGTGACATTAATGTTAATCGTCTGTCTGTCTGTCTGTCTGTCTGTCTGTCTGTCTGTCTATCATCTATTTATTTGTATGTTATCTATCATCTCCCTAATCAATATATATCTATAGCTTTATTTATCTTTCATCTATATATCAAGATCCCAATAAGAACCAAAGAAAAAAGGCCACTTATGTGAGAGTGAGGTAGTATAAATAACACGGGAGAAGTGGGAGGAAGAGACATTAAAGAGTTTAAAGGAGAAATACCAAAGGGAAAAGGAATTATATTTTTAAATAAAATATTTTAAATTTCAAACATAAATACACATGATAGTATAGAGATAGTTACAATGTTAAATGGAATCTACACAGTTCAAATAGTTCTCATGAGTGTGGAACAGGCTGGTTATTCACTTGTACCTAAGTTGATGGCTCTAAATTTTAAGTAAAAGCCTTCTTAGTGCAACAATCACATCCTTGTTCCTGAGGCTGACTATAAGGGGATAGAACATGGTGGTCACAATTGTGTAAAACCGAGAGAGTAGTTCTTCAGTTCCTACAGAATGAATGGATATTGGCCTCAAGTAGTTAATGGTAGCTGATCCAAAAATAAAACCACTACCACCAGATGTGAAGAACAAGTCGAGAGAGCTTTTGCCCGTCCTGTGGCTGTGGCAATTTTAGAATGGTGGCAATGGTATTGCTATAGGAGGCAAGTATTAACATAAAAGGGGAGGCAATGAAAAACATAGCCACTAAATATACAGACAGCTCACGCATGGAAGTGTCTCCACAGGCCATCTTGAGAATGGGAGGAACATCACAGAAGAAGTGTTCTATTATATTAGAATTGCAGAAATGTAGAGAGAATATTCGATAAGTTTGTCCTATCTGTACTGGGATGCCTCCAAGCCAGGAGCCCACTGCCAGCTGAGTGCACTTTGTTGGGTTCATGACCAGAGGCTAGTGCAGAGGTTTGCAGATGGCCACATAGCGATCATAGAACATCACAGGCAGCATAAAATACACAGTGGATCCCAGAATTAGGAAGAGAAATTTGAATATCACAGGCCAGGAGACAGATTCCTCTATCTTGTGTCCAAAGATAGTAGAAAATTCTGGGAATGGTGACTTTTAAAACAGTTTTTATGTGTTTCCATTTTTAGAAGACATGTTTTGATCATAATTGACATGTCAACACTTCCCAAACCCAACACCACTCTCTATCTAACCATTTTGTGTTCTGATTTATTTGTTGGTTTTGCATCCTCCTAGATAAATTAGTGTGTTACAAAATATTTTGGATATCTGATCTTCCATTAGAAAGATGTTGACTCACCAGGGCCTACACTATAAGAGAAAAATGATTCCTCTTTTCCTACAGGCTAACATTACTTATCACTTGTGTGTGTTTTCCATACTAGGATTTGATCTGGACTGGGCTAACACAGGTTCATTGCATGCTGTCACAGCCACTGGGCCCTTATGTGATATTCTCCTGCTTTGTTGTAATGTTTCTTTGGACTTCTCATGTGCATCTGTCTCTTACACACTGTCTGTCCCACTTCTGTATTTATTCTTGCTGTTTCAGTAATTATACATTCATGCTAATATTACAAACTGTGTATATATAATCAACCTTGGTTCCTTTAAAATTTGTTTCTGTTTTGATAAGAATTTCATTTCATAACTTGTTGGGGTTAAGTTTTTTTCTCTTTCAGGTGTTCTTTTAGAGGTTATTCTAGATGAGAAAGAAAATTGAGAGGCATCTGGAAATGTCCATAACAGAAAGGAGTTTGTCATACCCATCTGTGTCAGAAGCAAGAATAGCTTTCTTTTGATTTTCTAAAGTTTTTTTCATTAGATATAATTCTTTATTTACAATTCAAATTTTGTCCACTTTCCCGATTCTGCCCCCCCTTGAAAATCCCATAAGCCGTCTTCCCTCCCCCTGTTCCCCATACAACCCTCTCCAGCTTCCCTATCCTCTTATTCCTCTGCACTGTTGCATTGAGCTTTTCCGTGACCAAAGGCCTTTCTTCTCTTTGATATCTAACAAGGCAAACCTCTGCTGCCTATGCTTCTGGAGCCATGGGTAACTCCAAGTGTACTCCTTGGTTGATGTTTTTTTTTTTTTTTACTGAGAGCACTGTGAGTACTGGGTGGCTCATACTGTTGTTCCTCCTATGGTGCTGCAAACCCCTTCAGCTTCTTGGGTCCTTTCTCTAGCTGATCCAGTGGAAAAAAAAAATAGACTTTTCAACAAATGTTGCTGGTTCAACTGGCAGCTAGCATGCAGAAGAATGCAAATCTATCCATTGATTTTCTAAAGTTATAGATGCATATACTTTGGTCTTAAATATTTTCTGATTCAAATATCTGTTAAATAATTTTTCCTCTTTCATGATGTATTGTAACCATAGTAGAAAGGAGAATTTGTTTTAAATCCTAGTTCTTTAATATAAATAGTATTTCCTTACTAGGCATTCAATGTAAATGATGCATTATATATACTTGCATCATTTTTGAACCCTAAAATACCTATATACATTTCTATAATATATCTGATTATGTACAATAGATAGAATTAATAAATTAAAATAAAGTATAGTAAGTTTTTAGTTAAGTTTTCTTCCGCATTAGTATATGCTCTTTAGAAGTTCTATATAGGGCTGGAGAGATGGCTCAGTGGGTAAGAGCACCGGACTGCTCTTCCAAAGGTCCTGAGTTCAAAAAATCCCAGCACCCACATGGTGGCTCACAACCATCTGTAAAGTGATCTGACACCCTCTTCTGGTGAGTCTGAAGACAGCTACAGTGTCCTTACATACAAAAAAAAAAAGAAGTTCTATATAAGTGGTATGCTTATATTTAAGAAAGGTTGCCAAAGCATAATGGATTCATGAATTTATTTTACTAAAAAGATTTAAAAAACTAAGTTCCTGAAGATAACATACATTGTATTTAAAAATGTGCATTCTATATGTATGTATTTACACTTAATGTGGATAAATGTATGGCAACAATTGATATAATCTATGATGAAAAAACGTAAATTCTAAAAGAAAGATTTATTATTAAGGCTATTATATAATGAGTAATCCGTATAGAAACATATACTTTATTTTATGAGTTAGAAGCTTCCTATGTTATATTGAAGAGAAAATATATGAATGAGAGTAATACTTTATCTTCTGTTTTTTTTCTGCTTAAAGTTTATTATTAATTAATTAATTAATTAATTTTTTTCCATCTTTGAAACAAGGTGTCCTATATATCATATTGGTTACAAACGCACGATATAATTTCAACCTTATTCTTGATTGCTTGATCCTTCCGCCTTAACCTTTTTAGGTATGGAATACCTTTGCTAACAAATCCTTCATTTAGATATTACATTTTTACATTTTAGGTTACATTAAATGTCGACATAGATTTGTCTACATTACATATAAATATTCTATCAAAAGAGAAGCTTTAATAAAAGATCATTCTCTTATTTCTAGGTTGGATATCCTCCCGCAAAGTGTGCCATGAGCTGAATGAATCTACTTTGTGTACTTGATGATGTGTGACATGGTTGTTTCCACCTATTGTAACTCTACCACAGGATTTGGTACTGTAATTTACCAGAATAAATTCACCAATTTTAAATTTTTTCCAAGAGTACATCATCATTGTTGATATTTTTATTTTATTAGAGTTTGAAAATTGCAACTCAGCAATACACACAGCACAAAGGCATGCATGAAACTCATTTTATATAATTATTAGAGAAATACAATGTATTTTGATCACATTTACCAATCAACTTCTTCCCCAATTCCTCCAAGATCTATACCTATTTTATTACCTGCCTCCTACTTGATAACATTTAAAATCTAAACCTATGTAGTCAAATATGTGCTCCTGCTAACAAGGCCATCTACCATAACTTGGTTATAACAACCAAAATACTCTTAAATAAAACTAATTTTTCTTTCTGCTAGAACATGTCAATTACAAATAGCTCCTCAGTTTGGAGTGAATTGTCATTATGCCCTACTCACTGGTACTAGAATATTGACTGCTGAGAGAAAAGATTGTTATAAATTCTTTGTGGATTGACATAGGTCCTTTTAACTGAACTTAATAAAAGGTCACTTGACAAGAGATACATTGTCAATGAATATTGCTGAAATAAAATTAACAGTTCTTCTGTGCTAAAATAGCATGTAAAATATACAAAGAAACCATTTTTGCCATTTTAAGTGTTCCCATATGTTGATATCTTAGCTTGCAATTTTCTCAATGCTACTATGATATCCTTATTCCTCAGTGCGTATATAATGGGAAACAACAGTGGAATCAAAATGGTGTAGAAAAGGGACAGCAGGTTTACCAAGGTTTCTGATTGATATGCTTTTGGTTGTGCATCTATGAAAGTTGTTGTTCAACAAAATAAAACCACAACTATCAGATGAGATGAGCATGTGGAAAAGGCCTTACACCTCCCTCCAGCTGTTGCCAGTTTTAAAACATTGCAGATAATCTTACCATAGGAGACAAGGATCAACAGAAATGGTACCATGATAAACACTACTGAGGCAATATAGATTGCTAAATTATTCACAAATGTGTCACCACAAGCAAGCTTGAGTAGTGGGGGGAATGTCACTGAAAAAGTGATGTATTTTGTTAGATCCATAATAAGGCAAAGAGAAAATCTGGTAAGTTTGTCCAGTGACAACTGGAATAATACAGATCCAGCAAGCAGCCACAAGTTGCACACAGACCTTATTGTTCATGACCAGGGGATAATGCAAAGGATTGCAAATGGCCACATAACAGTCATAGGCCATGACTGTCAGGAGGAGGATCTCCATGCCTCCAAGCATGATGACAAAGCAGAATTGTACAGGACAGGACAACAAGGAAATAGTCCCTTTTTGGGTACAAAGATCCACGACCATTCTTGGGATGGTGACTGTTACATAGCAGATTTCCACAAAAGAAAAGTTGCTAAGGAAAAAGTATATAGGGGTCTGCAGAGCGGAGTCAGTTCTTGTTATTAACATTATAATGCTGTTGCTGCTCAAAATAGACAAATCCATGAACAAAAATATCCCAAAAAGCATCCACTGGTGTTGAGGGACGTCAGAAAACCCAACGAGAACCAATTCTGTAATTGTAATGTTTAAATGTTTTGTTTTAATTTCCTTTTTATCTATAGATAAAACAATTTCCATATGTTTAGTGAATTTACAAGCTTTTTTGGTTGGTCTCATGATATTAATGTGCAAGTATATATGTTCTTTTAAACAGTCATTTACCATAATTTTGTCTTTTAACTACAATATGAGATTGCAAACATTAAACATCGATCATGTGATTAAAAAGAACCCAGAATATGAGATTTATTTTACTAGTTTCAGCTATATTTCTTCAAGATCATGAGATTTATTCATTAATAATAAGAATTTATTGTAAGGAAAATATATATTTTTTACTTTGCAGTTAAAATTGAGATTTTATTAAAATTATTTTTGAGTTTCATATTACCTTTTTTATGTTTATCAATGCAAAAGCTTTATATCAGCAGGTTTAATTTGAAGCTTTTCCTTAATTCTTTTTCAAAAGAAATTTTAATTAATTTATTGCAATATCCAGAGAATGAAATAATGATGCCTAGAGAAATAGATCCACAATTTAATGCTTGATGTTTCCAGCCAGCAGCCTGTGTACTTGAATAGAGAAGTTCACATTTCCAGACAAACAAATAAATATTGAGAGGGTAGGGAAGCCCATCTATGATTCTATCAACCATAGGCAGATGTGAGGTCTACAGCAAGCTGATATCTAGACTAGCCATTGCTGAGCTCTGGTTTTGATCCTCAGACCATGCACTAACAAGTTAGGTAGAATTCTGAATAGGAGTTATCCTTGATTTCAAGCTCTGGATTCTACAAGTACGCACACCCATAGATAATAAAAAGAAACAAAGAAAACCAAAAGAAAAAAACACAACAAACAGACATAAAAGCAAGAAATACAACTGCTATTCTTTCTACAGGAATGCTTTTCTCCTCAGCTCCTTTTAGCCTTTCCTAATTCAACAACAGGTGACAGTAGCTTCTGCCTATTTGTTGAGTACAAATATCTGCATCTGGCTCTTTCAGTTACTTGATGGGTCTTCCTGAGTGCAGTCATGCTAGTTCCCCTTTTGTCAGTGCTTCACAGCCTCAGTAATAGTATCAGGCATTGGGACCTTTAATCTCTCAAACACTGAACCACCAACCAGGCAGCATAAACCAGCTGATGTGAGGCCCCCAATACACATACAGTAGAGGACTGTAGGGTCTATGTTTATTCACAGATAAGGCACCTAACCCTCAAAAGACTAGAGGCCTCTGGGTGGTTAGAGGTCATGTGGGGTGGGATGTGAGGACATTCACTTGGAGATGGGGGGAGAAGAGGAGGTATGTGATGGGAACAGATTGAGGTTGAATGGGTGGGTGGGGAATAAAATATGGAGTATAAAAAATTAATTAATTAATTAAAAATAAACAAAACATAACAACAACAACAACAAAAAAAAGAAATGAAAAGCTCTAGCAGACCTCAGAGTGGATCATTCTTTTTTTTTTTTTTTTTTTTTTTTTTTGGCTTTATGGATCTTTAATTGAAATCTCTGAAACTATATAAATAGGAATATTCAATATGGTGAGGTTGCCAACAAATCTATAATCTATAAATTCAATTTAATCTGAGTTAAAACTCAAACATATTTTTTTATTTTCTAAGTTTTTTTTTTATTTACATTCAAAACCATTTTCCCTTTCCCGTTTCCTCCCTCCCCGAAAGTCCCATAAGCCCCCTTCCCTCCCTCTTTTCCCCATTCAACCCCCTCTCGCTTCTCTGTCCTGGCATTCCCCTACATCCAGTCTTTCCAGGACCAGAGGTTTCTCCTTCCATCTTCTTGGAAATCTATTGATATGGGAAATGTGTCTAGGGTATTCCAAGATTCTGGGTTAATATCCCCTTATCAGTGACTGCATACCATGTGTGTTCTTTTGTGATTGGGTTACCTCACTAAGGATGATATTTTCAAGTTCTGACCATTTGCCTAGGAATTTCGTGAATTCATTGTTTTTAATTTCAGAATAGGATTCCATTGTGTAAATATACCACATCTTCTGAATCCATTCCTCCGTTGAGGGACATCTGGGTTCTTTCCAGCTTCTGGCTATTATAAATAAGGCTGCTATGAACATAGTGGAGCATGTGTCCTTATTGCATGCAGGTAAAGCCTCTGGGTATATGCCAGGAGTGGTATAGCCGGAACCTCCGGGAGTGTCATGCCCAGTTTTCTGAGGAACCGCCAGACTGCTTTCCAGAGTGGTTGTACCAGCTTGCAATCCCACCAGCAGTGGAGGAGTGTTCCTCTTTCTCCACATCCTAGGCCAACAACTGCTGTCTCCTGTGTTTTTGATCTTAGCCATTCTGACTGGTGTGAGATGGAATCTCAGGGTTGTTTTGATTTGCATTTCCCTAATGACTAAGGATGATGAACATATCTTTAGGAGCTTCTCTGCCATTAGATATTCTTCAGGTGAGAACTCTTTGTTTAGCTCTGTACCCCATTTTTTTAATAGGGTTACTTGCCTCTCTGGAGTTTAACTTCTTGAGTTCTTTGTATATATTGGACATTAGCCCTCTGTCGGATGTAGTGTTGGTAAAGATCATTTCCCAGTTAGTTGGTTGCCACTTTGTCTTTTTGACAGTATCTTTTGCCTTGCACCAACTTTGTAATTTAATGAGGTCCCATTTGTCAATTCTTGATCTTAGAGCATAAGCTATTGGAGTACTATTCAGGAAATTCTCCCCTGTGCCCATATGTTCAAGGTTCTTCCCTAGTTTCCTTTCTATTAGTTTCAGTGTGTCTGGTTTTATGGGGAGGTCGTTGATCCACTTGGAATTGATCTTAGTGCAAGGATATAAGAATGGGTCAATTTGCATTCTTCTGCATGTTGACGTCCAGTTGAGCCAGCACCATTTGTTGAAAAGGCTATCTTTTTTCCACTGTATGGTTTTATCTCCTTTGTCAAAGATCAAGTGACCATAGGAATGTGGATTCATTTCTGGGTCTTCAATTCAGTTCCATTGATCTACATGCCTGTCACTGTACCAACACCATGCAGTTTTTAACATTATTGCTCTGTAGTACAGCTTGAGGTCCGGGATACTGATTCCCCCAAATGTTCTTTTACTCTTGAGAATAGTTTTAGCTATCTTGGGTTTACTGTTATTCCAGATGAATTTTTGAATTGCTCTTTCTAACTCTATGAAGAATTGAGTTGGTATTTTGATGGGGATTGCATTGAATCTGTATATTGTTTTTGGCAAGATGGTCATTTTTACTATATTAAACCTGCCAATCCATGAGCATGACAGATTTTTCCATCTTCTGAGGTCTTCTTCAATTTCTTTCTTCAGAGACTTGAAGTTCTTGTCATACAGATCTTTCACTTGGTTGGTTAGAGTCACACCAAGATACTTTATATGGTTTGTGGTTATCGTGAAGGGTATCATTTCTCTTACTTCTTTCTCAGCCTGTTTATCCTTTGAGTATAGGAAGGCTACTGACTTGCTTGAGTTGATTTTATATCTGGCCACATAGCTGAAGTTGTTTATCAGCTGTAGGAGTTCTCTGGTGGAGTTCTTTGGGTCACTTAACTATACTATCATATCATCTGCAAATAGTGATAGTTTGATTTCTTCCTTTCCAATTTGTATTCATTTAACCTCCTTTTGTTGTCTAATTGCTCTAGCTAGTACTTCAAGTACTATATTGAAAAGATATGGAGAGAGAGCCCAGCTTTGTTTAGTCCCTGATTTCAGTGGGATTGCTTCAAGTTTCTCTCCATTGAGATTGATGTTGGCTACCAGTTTGCTGTAAATTGCTTTTACTGTGTTTAGATTTGGACCTCGAATTCCTGATCCTTCCAAGACCTTCAGCATGAAAGGATGCTGAATTTTGTCAAATGCTTTCTCAGCATCTAATGAGATGACCATGTGGTTTTTTCTTTGAGATTGTTTATATAGTGGATTACACTGATGGATTTCCTTATATTGAACCATCCTGCATCCCTGGGATGAAGCCTACTTGATCGTCATGAATGATTGTTTTGATGTGTTCTTGGATTCGGTTGGCAAGAATTTTATTGAGTATTTTTGCATCGATATTCATAAGAGTGATTGGCCTGAGATTCTCTTTCTTTGTCGGATCTTTGTGTGCTTTTGGTATTAGCGTAATTGTGGCTTCATAGAACGAGTTGGGTAGTGTTCCTTCTGTTTCTATTTTGTGGAACAGTTTGAAGAGTATTAGTATTAGGTCTTCTTTAAAGGTCTGATAGAATTGTGCACTAAAACCTTCTGGACCTGTGCTTTTTTTGGCTGGAAAACTTCCAATGACGACGTCTATTTCTTAAGGGGTTATAGAATGGTTTAGATGGTCTATTTGATCCTGATTTAATTTTGGTATTTGTTATCTGTTAAGGAAATTGTCCATTTCCTCGAGATTTTCTAGTTGTGTTGAATACAGGCTTTTGTAGTAGGATCTGATGATTTTTTGAATTTCCTCAGTTTCTGTTGTTATCTCTCCCTTTTCATTTCTGATTTATTAATTTGGATAATTTCTCTGTGCCCTTTGGTTAGTCTGGCTAAGGGCTTATCTATCTTGTTGATTTTCTCAAAGAACCAACTCCTTGTTTTGTTGATTCTTTGTATGGTTTTATTTGTTTCTACTTGATTGATTTCAGCCCTGAGTTTGATGATTTCCTGCCTTGTACTCCTCTTTGGTGTATTTCCTACTTTTTGTTCCAGGGCTTTCAGCTGTGCCATTAAGCTGCTAGGGTATGCTGTCTCCTGTTTCTTTTTGGCGGCACTCAGGGCTATGAATTTTCCTCTTAGCACTGCTTTCATTGTGTCCCATAAATTAGGGTATGTTGTGCCTTCATTTTCATTAAATTTCAAAAAGTCTTTGATTTCTTTCTTTATTTCCACCTTGACCAAGTTATCATTGAGTAGAGCATTGTTCAGCCTCCATGTGTATGTGGGTTTTCTGTTGTTGTTGTTGCCATTGAAGACCACCCTTATTCCATAGTGATCTGATAGGAGGCTTGGGATTACTTCTATCTTCTTATATCTGTTGAGGTCTGATTTGTGACCAATTATATGGTCGATTTTGGAGAAGGTAACATGAGGTGCTGAGAAGAAGGTGTATTCTTTAGCTCTAGGATGACATGTTCTACATATATATCTGTTAGTTCCATTTGATCCAAGGCTTCAATTAGATTCACTGTGTCCCTGTTTAGTTTCTGCTTTCCTGAACGATCCATTTCAGAGAGTGGAGTGTTGAAGTCACCCACTATTATTGTGTGAGGTGCAATGTGTGCTTTGAGCTTTAGTAAAGTTTCTTTTAGGAATGAGAATGCCCTTGCATTTGGAGCATAGATATTCAGAATTGAGAGTTCTTCTTGGTGGATTTTTCCCTTAATCAGTATGTAGTGTCCTTCTGTGTCTTTTTTGATGACTTTAGATTGGAAGTCAATTTTATCTGATATTAGGATTGCTACACTGGCTCATTTCTTGGGACCATTTGCTTGTAAAATTGTTTTCCAGCCTTTTACTCTGAGGTAGTGTTTGTCTTTGACACTGTGGTGCGTTTCCTGCATGCAGCAAAATGCTGGGTCCTGTTTACGTATCCAGTCTGTTAGTCTATGTCTTTTTATTAGGGAATTGAGACCATTGATATTATGAGAGATTAAGGCATAGTGATTATTGCCACCTGCCATTCTTGACGCTGTCTTTATGTTTGAGTAGTTATCTACTTTTGGGTTTGAAGCAAGGAGGTTACTATCTCATTTTCTCCAGGATGTTCTTTCTCTCCTTGTATTGGCGGTTTCCACCTATTATCCTTTGCAGGGCTGGATTTGTGGAAAGATATTGTGAAAATTTGCTTTTATCATGGAATATCTTGGTCTCTACATCTATGGTGATTGAGAGTTTTGCTGGGTAGTGTAGTCTAGGCTGGCATTTGTGCTCTCTTAGTGTCTGCCTGAGATCTGCCCAGGATCTTTGGCTTTCATAGTCTCTGGAGAGAAGTCTGATGTGATTCGGATAGGTCTTCCTTTGTATGTTACTCGGCACTTTTCTCTTATTGCTTTTAATATTCTTTCTTTATTTAATACATTTGATGTTTTGATGATTATGTGACGGGAGGTATTTCTGTCCTGGTCCAGTGTGTTTAGAGTTCTGTAGGCTTCTTGTACATTCTTCGGCATCTCTCTCTTTAGGTTAGGGAAGTTTTCCTCCATAATTTTGTTGAAGATGTTTACTGGCCCTTTAAGTTGCAAATCTTCACTCTCATGTGTACCTATAATCCTTAGGTTTGGTCTTTTCATTATGTCCTGGATTTCCTGGAAGTTTTGGGTTACATGTTTCTTGCATTTTGCATTTTTTTTGACTGTTGAGTCGATGCTTTTTATGGTATCTTCAGCACCAGAGATTCTTTCTTCCATCTCTTGTATTCTACTGTTGATGTTTGCATCTATGACTCCTGATTTCTTCCCAAAGTTTTCTATCTCCAAAGTTGTCTCCCTTTGTGATTTCTTAGTTGTTTCTACTTCCTTTTTTAGATCCTGGATGGATTTGCTGAGATCTTTCACTTGTTTGTTTGTATTTCCTGTATTACTTTAAGGTATTTTTGCATTTCCTCTTTCAGGATTTCTGCCTGTTGACCCAAGTTCTCCTGTATTTCTCTAAGTGATTTTTGTGTTTCCTCCTCATGGGCTTCCATCTGTTGATCCATCGCCTCCTGCATTTCTTTAAGCAGTTCTAGTGTTTCCTTTGTCCGGGCATCTATTCGTTGATTCATTTCTTTAAGCACTTTTTGTGTTGCCTCCCTATGGGCATTCTTCTGTTGACCTATATTCTTCTGCATTTCTTTATGCAATTTTGTGAGTCCTTTGAAAGTGCATCTAACTGTTGATTCATTTCTTTAAGCGATTTTTGTGTTGTCTCCTTGTGGACCTCCATCTGTTGATCCATGTTCTCCTGCATTTCTCTAAGTGATTTTTGTGTTTCCTTTGTAAGGGCTTCTAACCCTTGATTCATGGTCTCCTGCAATTCTTTATTAGATTTATTTGTGTCCTTCTTGTGATCGTCTAATAGCATCATGAGAAGTGATTTTAAATCCATATCTTGTCTTTCGGGTGTGGTGGGGTATCCAGGACTTGCTGCTGTTGGAGAGTTGGGTTCGGATGGTGCCATATTACTTTGATCTCTGTTAATAACTTTCCTACATTTGCCTTTTGCCATCTGGTTACCTCTGGTGTTAGTTGGTCCTGCTGTCACTGGCTGTTGGTTGGACCTCCTGTGAGACTGCAAAGCTATTTCTGCCCCCCCGGATTACCAGGATTCCCCTGGCACCGATTTCTGAGGCCTTCCCTGCTCCTGAGTGACTTTGGAGCCCTGATGTGCCTTGCCCCAAGTGATGTTATATTGGGGAGTCCCTTCACATCCAAAGGCTCAGCGTAGTGGATTGCCAGAGCAGACGTCACCAAAGGGAGGCTGATAGGCTCCCTCCTTGTACAGGGGTGTGTGATCTCTTCGGGGGGGGGGGGGCGATGGGGCGTCCCTCTGCAGGGCATGAGTTCCACAGCAGTGCTGACATGTCGATTACTGCAGATCTGTCCAGCTCTTGGAGCAGGTTACACACAAGCTGCCTGAGGCCCAAGCGAAATTATGCCTGACTGTCTCTGAGCCTGGTGGTCCGAACTACCTGGCCACTGGAGCAAAGATGGCAGAGTGCACTCTGCACTCTCTCGGCTGCGCAGGTCACCCTGCAGGGGTTATGGCCCACAGCAGAGCTGGCGCCCAGGTGACCACAGCGCTGTCTAGTTCTTGGGAACAGATGAAAACCCCAACAGGACGTGTCCCAAGAAATGTTATATTGGGGGGGAACCTGGGTACCTGTCTCCTCAGTGCGGTAGATCCCGGAACAGAGGTCTCCAAAGGGAAGTTGGTTGGCTCCAGCCTAGTGCGGGGGGGGGGGGGGTCCGTCTGCAAGGCAGAAGTCCCTCAGCAGAGCTGGTGCGCTTGTTACTGCAGATCTGCCCAGATCTTGGAGCAGTTTACACACCAGCTGCCTGAGACTGAAGCAATATTATTCCTGTCTGTCTCCGAGCCTGTCTGTCCCAACTACCTGGCCACTGGAACAAAGATGGCGGAGTGCACTCTGCACTCTCTCACCTGCGCAGGTCACCCTGCAGGGGGAATGGCCCACAGCAGAGTTGGCGCCCAGATGACCACAGCGCTGTCCAGTTCTTGGGAGCAGATGGAAGCCCCAACAGGCCGTGTTCCAAGCGATGTTATATTGGGGGGAACCTGGGTACCTGTCTCCTCAGTGTGGTAGATCCCAGAACAGAGGTCGCCAAAGGGAAGCTGATAGGCTCCTGCCCAGTGCGGGGGGGGGGGGGGGGGGGGCGGTCCCTCTGCCAGGCAGAATTCCCACAGCAGAGCTGGTGCGCTGGTTACTGCAGATCTGCCCAGCTCTTGGAGAAGTTTACACACAAGCTGCCTGAGACCGAAGCGGTATTATGCCTGTCTGTCTCCGAGCCTGGCAGTCCCAACTACCTGGACACTGGAGCAAAGATGGCGGAGCAGAGTGGATCATTCTTAATAAGAGGTACATTATTTTATTAATCTACATAATCCATCAGTTGTGGAAATTATGATAAATGTGAATAAAAATTTCAAAAGTTTTCCTTTAAATCTATTTTCCTTGTTTCCCTTGTCATATCAGATTCCTCTGTTACATTATTCACTTATAGCATATGTGTGTTTTGTCTATTTTCCCTTCATCTTTTTGTCCCAACCCACAGGACAGTTGCTGGGGTCTCAGGGCACCTAGGAAAGAATGGGGGACAGGAAACGCAACGAACTGACCACAAGACAGGAATTCTGATCAAACTGCAATTTTTATTTTTTCTCACACTGAAATATAAAGGGGAGCAAGCAGGATGTAGACATTAACTCAGGAGACTTGCTTTGGCTTGTTCTCAGGACCTTAGAGGGAAGTTGGCCGCAGCTGCAGGATATTGGTTAGCTAAAATTCAAGGGAAGGTGGGTGCAGGTTGTGTCACTAGGCGACCCAACCATAGGAGAGCTGTGTTTGTGCTAACCTACTTACTTTGATTAGCTAACTTGGCTAAATCAAGAGCTAGTATCTTTTCTATTTAAATGAGCCTGAATAGCTGAGCCCACCAGTAACAATGAAAGGGGGTTGAAGATCAAAGTGATAGTGGCTCCTGGCAGTTTTTGATTATAATAAAACTTGTACTGCCTAACACACATGAATGTGAGCAAAATAATTAACAAAATAAAATGCAGCTTTCATCTTTATTTGAAATCCTCTATGATTGGAAGATCCCAAAATTAGGTTGGAAAATGTTAAAATTCTTCCCAAGTACTTGTTCTCTATCAGCACATGATAAGTATCTATGCATTTGCCCCTTTAGAAGTATTCTACACCATCTAGACTCACTCATTGATGTCTTTAAATTACTCCATTGAGGTGGCTGAATTTATGATTAGCTGGTAAGAGCACTGCCAACTTTTACAGAAGACATATATGCCATTTCTAGCCCTCACATTGTGTCTGACAAACTATTGTAACACTAAGTACTGGATATCTGAGAACCTTTTCTGGCTTCCATAGACACCAGGCATGATGTGCAAGGCAGACATACATGCTGGAAAGCCATCCAAACACATACAACATAAAAGAAATATGAAAATAGCACATTGATAAGGATATATAATTGTATGGTCTTGTGTTTTCAAATTCCCCACGTTTGTTTTAACTGCATGTAAAATGAATGCTTTTACCAATGTTATCATTACCACAATGTGATAAATATCTAACTTTATAAAGTAGGGAGAACAGAGATAAGTAATACCTACTTAGGGGGCAGCTCATTTTTAGATCATAATCTTAGACATATCTCTGGTGTTTTCAGTGCCTCTTGGAATTGTTCAGATCTTTTCTTGTTGTAAGGAAAGAAGTCAAGCCTACCTCTACACAGCCATATGATGTAGTTTATGAAATCAAACCAGAATTTTATCTTTAGTGTTTTATATGCTTTTGTTTTCCTTAGGCAGCCACAAATTCCATTGTAATTATTTTGGTTTTAGAAAAGAATTGCTACTAAACCGGGACAGTGAAACCCCTTGAGTCAATATCTCTTATGTACCAAATTAATTTCAAGAGACTCTTTATAATGAGTTTCTGAAAAACACAAATTAATAAATTTGTTATTTCATCTATCCTCAAATTATCTGGGTACATTTATGTTATTTAGTATAGGTTTTTATCCTTTTATCATTGGATCTTGTAATCACAAATAGTTTTTTTTCGCATTACCCAATACTTTCATTTTATGTATTATAACTATTTTTGTATACAAGCACATTTTAGTAATTTCCCAAATTTTCTCATCTTCTGTTCTTGTTATAAAACTTATTTTAACAGCCAAGAGGGGTGGCATATACCTTTAATCCCAGCACTTTAGAGGCAGACATAGGTGGATCACTGTTCATTGAAGGCAGGTATGGTCTGTAAAGCAAGTTCTAAGCCATTCAGAGCTATTATTCAGAAAATTCCTGTGGGAAAAAAACAAAACAAAACAGAACAGAACAAAACAAAGTAAACAAAAACATAAATTAAGGCAAAACCATTTGAGCATCACCTATTTCTGCACTTACGTCTGTTCTCTATGTCTCTTTCTGTTGATTTTTTTATTAGTTATTTCATTTATTTATATTTTAAATATTATCCCCACTATCTGGAGGGGAACAGCTAGGAGAACACAGGGCATATGATCAGTGTTGCTTTTGGAACAGGATTTTTCTTGCCGCCATCTACAGCAGGGAACCAGGCAGCTCCAAAATCTTCTGTGCACAGCCCAACATGAAAGAGTGATCACCCAGCAGTTCTTTCCCTTCTGAGTGTGGAGGTGAGATCTCCAACTTCTCTCGAGGGGAACAGCTAGGAGCACACAGGTCATATGATCAATGGAGCATCTGGGACGGGAGTCTTCGCTTCCAGCCACCATTAGCAGCAGGGAACCAGACAGCTCCACAGCATTCTGAGCACAGACCTTGCCAGAAGAGAGTTGGTCTCCCAGGAGTACAGACACAGGCTTACAGGCCCATAGGAGGAACAAGCTCCAGCCAGAGTCAGCAAGACCAACTAACACCAGAGATAACCAGATGGTGAGAGGCAAGCACAAGAACCCTACCGAGAGAAACCCAGGCAACATGGCAATATCAGAGCCCAGTTCTCCCACCACAGCAAATCCTGGATACCCCAAAACACTGGAAAAACAAGAGTTGGATGTAAAGTCTCATCTCACGATGCTATTAGAGGACATCAAGTAGGATATAAATAACTCCTCTAAAGAAATACAGGAGAACATGGGTCAAAAGGTTAAATCCCTTAAAGAAGAAACATAAAAATCCCTTAAACAAATACGGGAAAACAAAAACAAACAAGTGAAGGAACTGAACAAAACCATCCAGGATCTAAAAATGAAAGCAGAAACAATAAAGAAATCACAAAGTGAGACATTTCTGGAGATAGAAAATCTTGGAAAGAATTCAGGAATCATAGATGCAAGCATCAACAGCGGAATACAAGAGATGGAAGAAAGAATCTCAGGTGCAGACGACACCACAGAAAACATTAACTCAACAGTCAAAGAAAATGCAAAATGCAAAGAGCTCCTGAGCCAAAACATCTAAGAAATCCATGACACAATGAAAATACCAAACCTAAAGATTATAGGTATAGAAGAGAGCAAAGATTTACAGCTTAAAGGGCCAGTAAATATCTTCAACAAAATTATAGAAGAAAACTTCCCTAACCTAAAGACAGAGATGTCCATGAACATATGAGAAGCCTACAGAACTCCAAACAGACTGGACCAAACCAGAAAGTCCTCCTTTCACATAATCATCAAACACCAAATGCACTAAATGAAGAAAGAATATTAAAATATTTTAATGCCTACCATTTTATCTGTATAATTTTCCATGATAATATTCAATTTTAACATTTTTCTATATATTTCTTCAATTTTATCAGAAAATATCTATAATTTTACTTTCAATCAACTTAGGAATATTTTTATGCCTACCATTTTATCTGTGTAATTTTCTATGAAATAGTTTTAACGTGTTTTTCTATATATATCTTGAATTTTATCAGAAACATTTTCCTTGTAGATCTTCAATTTTATAAGAAAATGCTTATATTTCCACTTTCAAACAATTTAGGGATATTTATATGCTTACCATTTTATCTGTATAATTTTTCCATGAACTAGTCAATCTTAATGTGTTTTTCTGTATATTTCTTCAATTTTATCAGAGATATGTTCCATGTAAATCTTCAGTTTTATCAGAAAATGTTTATAATTCCACTTTCAATCAATTAAGGAATACTTTTATGCCTACCATTTTATCGGTATAATTGTCCATGACAATCTGCAATTTTAACGTTTTTCTATATTTTTCTTCAATTTTTATCAGGAATATTTTCCATGTACATCTTCAATTTTATCAGAAAATATTTATGATTCTGCTTTCAATCAACTTAGGAATATTTTTTATTCCTATCATTTTATCTGTATAATTTTCCATGAAATAGTCAATTTTAACGTGTTTTTCTATATATTTCTCGAATTTTATGAGAAATATTTTCCTTGTAGATCTTTAATTTTATCAGAAAATGCTTATAATTCCAATTTCAATCAACTTAGAAATATTTTTTGCCCACCGTTTTATCTGTAATTTTCCATGATAATCTTCAATTTTGATATTTTTCTCCAATTTTATTAGAATTATTTCCCATGTAAATTTCAATTCTATCATAAAATGTTTCTACTTTCTTTTTCAACAAAAAATAAAAATAAATAAATAAATAAATAAATATCCTCTTCCCAGTTTCCCCTCCTTAAACCCTCTATCCCATCCCCACCTCCCATCTTCTATGAGGTTGTTCCCCCATCCACCACTCCAGCCTCAATGCCCTAGAATTCTCTATGCTGTGGCAACTAGCCATCACAGCACCAAGGGCCTCCCTTCCAAGTGATTCCAGATAAGGCCAACATCTGCTACATATGCAGCTCAAGCCATGGGTCCCTCCATGTGTATTCTTTGGTTGGTGATTTAGTCCCTTGGAGTTCTAGAGCAGTCTGGTTTGTTGATATTGTTGTTCTTCCTATGAGGTTGCAAAACCCTTCACCTCCTTTAGTCCTTTCCCTAAATCCTCCATTAAGGTCTCTGTGAGCAGGTTGATGGTTGGTTGCAAGCATCCACATATGTATTGGTCAGGCTGTGGCACAGACTCTCAGGATACAGCTGTATCAGGCTCCTTTCAGCAAGCGTTTCTTTGCATCAGCATTATTGACTGGGTTTGGTGACCGCTTATCACATGGATTCCCAGGTGGGACAGTCTCTGGATGTCCTTTCCTTCAATCACAGTTCCTCTCTTTGTCTCTGTATTTCCTTCAGACATGAGAAATTCTGGGTTTAAATTTTTGAGAAGGGAGGTTGCCTCCATCCCTCATGTGGGGCTGTGCCTAGTCTCTGGAAATTGTCTCTACAGGGTTTCTCTCCCCTTTGTTGAAACTGCTGGACCCCCTACAGGGTCACCCTTCTCCTCCACTTCTTTCAGCCTTTCCCTAATTCAATCATGTAACTGCCCGCAGTTACTTCGAAAGGGTTACTTTGTTACATGGAAGGAAAGCTGAGATAGAAAAGGGGTGGTGAGAGGAAATGAAGCCAAGACAAATTCCTGATTGAGGCTCAACGTTTAATATATATATCCAAATATATATAGACAAGGGAAATCCCTTCCCCCAAAGGCTGGAAACTCTCTCAGAATTGGATAGCTTGCTCCACAGGTGGCTGGTATCAGGTGGCTAGTGCCTCTCATGAAACTACAGGTCCTTGGAGACCAATGGGTTAGAGCTACACCCTAGGTGGGAAGTAGTGATTAGCATCCAGGTCTGAAATTTCCTCTCAAAGGCTGGGGGGGGGGTGGTAGGGAAGGACATACAATCACATGGGTCATCTGCTTCTTTCCATAGGTTGGGTGCAAAATCTGCATCTGACTCTTTCAGCTGCTTATGGGTCTTCCGGAATGTGGTCATGCTAGGTCACATTTTGTGAGCACTCTAGCCTCAGATATAGTGCCAGGCTTTGGAACCTCCCCTTGAGCTGGATTCGACTTTGGACCTACTTTTCTTCATGCATCACTTCATTTCCATCCCTCTAATTCTTTCAGACAGTATGGGTCAGAGTTGTGACTGTAAGATGGAGTCTTCTTAATCATTTGATGTCCTGTCTTCCTGCTGGAGGTGGGCTCTATAATTTTCCTCCCCCTACTGTTGAACATTTCATCTAAGGTCCCTTACTTAGAATCCTGAGAGTCTCTGACCTCCCAGATTTCTGGTACATGCTGGAGGGTCCTCCCAACCTCCTATCTCATGAGGTTGCCTATTTCCATTCTTTCTGCTGGCTCTCAGGGCTTCATTCCTTTTCCTTCATCCAATACCAAATCAGGTGATTATTTGGATTGCCAGTGTCTAACTTCTTGAGTTCTCTATATATTTTTGATATTTACCTTCTGTCAGATGTAGGGATAGTGTAGATCTTTTTCTAATCTGTAGGCTGTCATTTTTTTCTGATGAAAGCTTCCATTGACATAGAGAAGCTTTTCAGTTTCATGATGTCACCTTTATTAATTTTTGACCTTAGTGTCTGAGCCATTGGTATTCTGCTAAGGAAGTTGACTCCTGTTCCATCAGTTCTAGACTACGCCCCACTTTCTGTTCACTGGATTAAGTGAATGTAGTTTTCTGTTGACATCTTTTGTACATTTGGACTTCAGTTTTGTGCAGGGTGATAAATATAGAACTATTTGCATTCTTCTATGTGCAGCATGTCAGTTAAATCAGCACCATTTGTTGATGATAGACAACCACTGAGGTATGGCTAACCTACCAGTGAACATATCCCCACCTCCCTAACAGTTGTTATCCCTACTACAGCAGCCATAGACTACTAATATATCTTCACCTATAGTGTGGCCTTATGATCCTTCCCCAAATTAATGTTGGAATTGTACAATATTGAGCTAGTGCAAACAGCATAGTTGGTGTAAATTGCTCTATATAACAGTCATGTATGTCCATAAACCAGCATTACAGTACTTCTCTTGCCCATTGTCTTACTTTCACATTTTTATACCCAGTTTTTCTTTTTTTTTTTCTTTTTTCTTTGCAGTTTGAATCTGAGTGTATTTTGCAGCTCCCAAGTAGGGGATTTTATACATTAAACCAAACATGATGCAACTCTTAGAAACCATATGAAGTGAAATAATCACAAATATCAACAAGAAGCATTTAGCACAGTAAAATACAAAAATCATCTGAGTATTACAACTCCGAAACTACATGTTTAGTGACTCACAAACAGAACAGGTAACATCATCAAAATATAACAATTCTAAAAGAATATGTTCAATAGGGCAGTCATTTAAGGCTAGTGACATTTTCCCAAAAACAGGTTAATAAATCTTTATGGTAAGTGCTCTTAACTGCTGAGCTAACTTTCTAGCCCCTATGGTTAATTATTGTTTAACATCTAACACTGATGTTTTATAAATCTTTAAAGCATATAAATTATGCTATTTTTTTTAATTAAGGCTTTCTTTAACATATAGCCAAACCCACCTCTGATGACACACCTGTAGCCATATGAAATTTTATTTTTTTGGGAAAGTTTTATCTATCATAATAATTTTGTAAATGATTTAAAAAGTAAAGCTTTGGTTTCCCTGGAGATAAGGTCATGTTAGTAACACATCTCAACGGGTGGTTTTGTACCCATTGTTCTTGCTTAAGATAATTGTCTAGACTTCCAGGAACCTGTAACTAAGAAAAGGAATGAAAGAGAAAAAAACAGAAAAATTGCTGTGAGAACTATGGCTCAAAGTTTTCTCTGGCTGAGAATTCTATAACTGGTTTTAGGACACCATATTTTGGAGTCTAATGTCTCAGTCTGTGGAACTTGTCACACAGATTCTACTGGGGTCAGTGTGGCATCTCTCCCTTTTTTTAATTGAAGATCATGCATTTCTCTTTTAGCTGTAGAAATGGAGGAAAAGATTAGTCTGAAGATGACCAGAAACATAAGGAGAATTATTCTTGTAACCATGGTGACAACAATGAACTATTGTAGTCAACTAACAGGGTTTAAAGACCATAAAGCAAGGCTAATAGACTGAGACAAATCTTTTTTTTTAATTTTCTAAGTTTTTTATTTACATTCCAAATCATTTCCCCTTTCCTTTTTCCTCCCTCCCTGAAAGTCCCATAAGCCACCTTCCCTCCCTCTTTTCCTCATTCAACCCCCTCTCACTTCTCTGTCCTGGTATTCCCCTACATTCAGTCTTTCCAGGACCAGAGGTCTCTCCTTCCATCTACTTGGAAATCTATTAATATGTGAATTGTGTCTAGGGTATTCTGAGATTCTGGGTTAATATCCCCTTAACAGTGCTTGCATACCACATTATACCCAGTTTTTCAAGGTGTTCCTTAAAACTTGTGATGAAGGAGGTTGATAGAAATGACTCACCAGTAACTGAGCATTTAATCACTGACTCTTTGCACTTTAATGACTGATAAGCATCTGCTTTACTCATTATAAACTATAAAAGATGTTTTGTTCTAAGCAAGTTTGGGAACAGCAGAGTCATAACATTTAAAAGGCAATTAAACCACCTAATCATTAAAAACATCAACATTAAGATGATCCATATCCAGTGACGACTTTTTTAACCATGGGGTTTTGACCAGGTTTGTAGTAAGAGATATGAATTTCCTCCTCTGGAGCACATCTGACACCTAATTATGTCAATTATTACCCTCGTGGGAGAAATGCTGCTATTGTACAGTAGGCATCCCTTACCTGGAAAGTTAATACTCTAGCACACATAGTCTAGTAGTAGAGAAGTGACATTTTATAGTTTAAGCAAAAGTTTAATGTTTGAAAGGCACTTTACAGAGAGTGATTCTTCTTTTCTCTAAAGCTAATCCTTCACCTCTGGAATGGTGTTATAAATTCTCTTGGTTTTATTTAATTGTTTTCTATATTTCAATTTAATTTTATTGTCATTAATACAAGACAGAAATATAGGTACTATACATCTGTTCCATAAACTCTTAGTGTCTATTGTGTACACTAGTGGTTTTTCCATAATTTGCTTTGCCATGAAAGACTAAAATTTAAAGGCAGATTTGACTCAATTCATGATGATGAGTAATTGTGTACCTGGATGTTCTTTTAAATGCTGTCTGGAACCACATTCAGCATAGATTCTTTAAGGCCTGGCCCTTAGGCTTAGAAAAGGTAACATTCAATAAATTTATTGGTGTGAATTGCGATTTTATGGCTCCATTGGTGTGCTAAAATTCTATCAGTAAAATAAGACCTAATAATGATGTCCAAGAATTCATAAGATACTCGAGACCAAGAAAGGGGTATAACTTTCTCACTGGAAACCTATAAAAAATGAGAAGAAAAAGCGCTTTTATGATATTTAAAAACTTTCTTGCGCTAGAGAGATGGCTCAGCAGTTAAGAGACTGTTCTTCTGAAGGTCCTGAGGTCAAATCCCAGCAGTCACATGGTGACTCACAATCATCTGTATGAGATCTGCCGCCCTCTTCTGGTGTGTTTGGGAACAGCTACAGTGTACTTAGACATAATAATAAATCAATCTTTGGTCTGAAGCTAGTGGGGCAGACCTAAGCAAGTAGAGGTCCTGAATTTAAATTCCCAGCAACCACATGATGGCTCACAATCATCAGTACAGCTACAGTGTACTCAGATACGTAAAATTAATGTCTTTATAAAAAGATTTTCTATAGTAAAATATCAACAGAAGAGACATATTACAGAATATAAGATATCTTTGCTAGCCGTATGTCTGGAAGAGGATTAATATATGAATTATATATTCAAATGATTGAGAAAGTTATTAATTAAATATTTAAAATTATGTGAAATAAAATTTTCCAAAAATATTATAAAAGAGATTATAAAAAATGAAATGCAGATGTCCAGTTCTCACAGAATAATGTAATCAACTTCAATTGTGGCAAAGAAACATAGATTAAAAACTACACTGAGATTTTAACTTGCTACAGTGTGAATTTTAATCATTTAAGAAAATAAACAACAGGACTGGATTGGTACCTTAGCAATTAAAAATATGTTCTAAAAGTTCCAAGAAATGTCAAAAAGTATCTAACAACATTTTCTGATTTTCTGTGGCACCTACCTCATGTGATACACATAAACTCAAAATAGTACATGCAAATAGACATAAAGAGAACATAAAAAAATGAAAACAAATATGCAATGCTGTTGAGAGCAAAGAGATGGAGGTAGAGAGAGATGAGAGAGAGAGAGAGAGAGAGAGAGAGAGAACGTATGATACAGAGACACACACAGAGAAACAGAGACACACATGGAGAGAAACATTGAGTAATTTTGTGGAATGCAAACCAGTTTAGCTTCTATGGAAATGAGAATTAAACTCTATCCACTGAAAGTAGATCAACCGTATGATGAAATTATGCCACTTCATCATGGTGTTTATATGCTCATGTGTCCAAACATCACAGAGGTACTATTACATGAGCATTCATTGTGGCACTGCTCATAGTAGGTAAGTTTTAGAACCTATCACCTGAAAAATATAGCATGTCTACACAATTGATATGTTTGTAGTGTTTGCAAACAGGAATAAAAATAAATTATGTCTTTTGGAAAAAATGGATACAACTGAAAGTCAAAACTTGATTAATGATTTTTCAGAAATGCATAACTTAATTTCCATCATTTATTAAAGATCATTTCTGTCTTGTTTTCTGTCATTTGTGGATTGTGTATATTATGAGTATTTATTGTTTAATGTTTCAACTCATACATATATATATATATAATTAATATATATATATGTGTGTGTGTAAGAGAGAGAAAAAGAAAGAGACAGAGATAGAGAGAAGAAGAAGAGAAGAAGAAGAAGAAGAAGAAGAAGAAGAAGAAGAAGAAGAAGAAGAAGAAGAAGAAAAGAAGAAAGAGAGAGTGAGAAAGCGAGAAAGATAGAGAGAAAGAGAGAGAGAGAGAGAAAGAAGTATATTAACTATATAAATTAATACCAAAGACAAGTAATATATGCCATTGTGAGGATCTAGAAAATGGATCCAAGTAGCTGAAGAGGTTTGCAGCCCCGTCGGAAGAACAATAATATGTACCAACCAGTATCCCCAGATCTCCCAGGGACTAAACCACCAACAAAAGAGTATACATCTAGGGACCAAAGACTCCAGTTACATATGTAGCAGAAGATGGCCTTTTCAAAGGAGAGGTCTTTGGTTCTTGGAAGGATGGATGTCCCAGTGTAGGGAAATTCCAGGTCAGGGAAGTGGGAGGGGGGTTGTTAAGCAAGGGTAGGGGGAATGGAATAGGGGGTTTTCAGAAGGGTAGCAAGGAAAGGGCATACCATTTGAACTGTAAATAAAGCAAATATCTGATAAAATAAAATTAAATTAAAAAATATGCCATTGTGTGTGTATAGAATGAGAAAGAAACAATACATTCCAAATAAAGCTGTACATGGCATTTATGAATCAAATTCTATAATATCCATACTAATTTATGGTGTAGATTTAAATGAATATATTATAGGCATCCTAGGATTTGAAAATAAGTTCATACAAGATTACAGAATTCTGTGAATGCAGTAACATAACAGAGACACATAATTGGCTAAATGTTGCTTTCAATTTCATTGTTTATAGTCTCTCAGTTTACCAAAAATCTGTCAGAACACAGAAAGATTCATTACTTCAACAAGTAACTTAATCTATGCTTCAAGAAATATTTGATATGTCATTATAGTATGTCAGATATGGTATAAAGGAAAGTAATAACAGAAAATATCAATGTGAAGATGAAGGAGATAATTAAAATAAGTAATTTAGAGTTATAAATATGTTACATGAAAACAGACTGATTCAGCTTACTTTTTCATGCAGATATATGGTTGCATAAACTATTTGTAAAAAGTGAGAAATGAACTCATAAGAGCTGATTTTCTTCAGTTCACTGGAGTTGAATGAAACTTGCCTTGTCAAGAATACATTAAGAATATGAGAAGGAAATCTACTCTGCTGTGAGGAATACTATAAACTAAAAATCCTGCTAGAGCAAGAGTCAGTTCCTTCAATAGAAGATCCATACTACTTTTAAACTTGTCACACACAGGACCTCAGAAAAGATTAGTGGGTCTTGAAACAAAACAAAGGTCTGTATGTAGAGAAGGATTTGGATGAAGTAATTAGGTTTTGATAGGAATAAAGAATGTAGTACACACATGAAGAAAAAAAAGTCAAATAATAAATTGAACTGAAAAATGTTTAATTAGCATAAAACATCATAAAAAGTGATGTTATATGAACTTTCAAAATAACAAAGACAGTACCTAGCATCTCAAAATAAAAGAACATATGAGAAGTCTGTGAGTGTGACTTGGGTTTGTCATTCTGTCACTTGAGAAGAAAACCATGATATTACATTCTAAGAAACAATCTTCTCAGAGCTGCAATCACCTCTTTGTTCCTAAGGCTGTATATCATAGGATTGAACATGGGTGTGACAATGGTGTAGAAAAGAGAAAGGAATTTGTTACTTACTGCAGAATGAGTTGATTTTGGCATAAAGTAGGTAATAGATGCAGAAGCATAAAACAAAAGCACCACAACTAGGTGCAAAGAACATGTGGAGAAGGCTTTTGCTCTTCCTTCAGCAGTTGGCAGCCTCACAATGGTGGCAATGATTTTGCTGTAAGATGTTAGTATTAGTATAAAAGGGATTGCAGCCAGCAAGATAGCCACTACATAGACATACATCTCATTAACAGAGGTGTCTCCACAAGCCAGTTTAAGTACAGGGGGTATGTCACAGAAGAAGTGCTCTATTTGGTTAGAGTTACAGAAATGTAGAGAGAATATTTGGCAGGTTTGCCCAAGCTGGAATGGCATGCCACCGAGCCAGGATCCTGCTACCAGCTGCCAGCATTTTTTTGGGTTCATGACCAAAGGATATTGCAGGGGATTACAGATGGCCACATAGCGGTCATAGGACATCACAGCTAGAAGAATACTTTCAGTGGCTGCCAGCATTAGGAAGAAGCACATTTGTGTGGCACAGGCCAGAAGAGAAATATTTCTGTCTTGGGTCCAAATGTTATACAGTATCCTAGGGAGAATGACTGATACATAACAGATTTCCAGAAAAGAAAAGTTTACCAGGAAAAAATACATGGGTTTCTGTAGTGCAGGATCAAGCCTGGTTATCACAATGATGAAGCTATTTGCAATTAGTATAATCAAGTACATTATGGAGAATACTCCAAACAGAAAGTTCTGGAGGTTGGGAAGATCAGAAAATCCAAGCAGAAGAAATTGTGTCACTGTGGAAGCATTGTCTTCTTCCCTGATGTCTGTGTGTTTCATCTGTTGGAATGATTCAATCAAAGTGCACTTCCTTATCCGCATCCTTGATATATCATTCAGAAACTAAAGCGATAATATTTCTTTCTTCATTCTGTTTAAAATTTACATGTGTGTGTATATGACCAATGAACTCAGAATGTGTCATGACATGTATACTTTGTCACTGAATATATCTTTAAAGTAAATGCCTCTCTCTTTTGTCCACCCTTTGATGTAACTTATATTCTTTTTAATGCCGAAATGACACATGCTTATTTTTAATTGATTACCTAAATATCTAAAGTGAAAAATTCTGAATCAATGATTCAATTTTCAGTTGTTTCTTTCTTTAATTTTCTTCCAAAATAGTTTTCTAAGATTGTCACAAAACAATTCATTGTGACTAAATATTCTTTATTCATTTAAAAAATTAACTTAAGGAAATAGGTTCAGTGTCTTTTTCTCAGTGTCTTAATGTGATCTCTAACTCTCTTTTATTCTCCTAGTTGTGTTTATGTGCAGTTTCATTAATGAATAACTCAGCACCAGATTTGATGAAATGCAATTTTACACTTAAAATATTTAGAAGTTCAATGTAAAATCTGTTAAGCAAAATTGGTACTTTTTCACACCTATGAATTTCTTGGTTTGAAACTGTATGTAAATAAAAAGATATAGTAATTGAAACATTTTACAAATAGAACTTATTCTGCAGTTTTACTTGCTTTTGGTACAACAGTCTAAACCATAGCTTTTTAGTTCCTAGGCCAGCACTACTCTACCTTCAGTCTCTTTTCTTAGCTCCTATAGTCATTTTGTGTACAAATTGCTAAACCATATCTTCCAAATCATCTGGCATTAATCTCTGTCTCTGTCTCTGTCTCTATCTCTGTCTCTGTCTCTGTCTCTGTCTCTCTCTCTCTCTCTTTCTCTCTCTCTCCTGTGTATTTGTGTGTGCATGTGTATGTCAGTCATTTGAAAACATTTTGATACTCATTCTTATACTGAAAAATTAATTCTGTAGAAATTTCAAGTAAAATACGCATTAGAACTTTCAAATACCTATAGTCATTTAGTTTAATTCAAATATTTTTTGAGTGTTAGCTGTTGACACCTTTGAAACAATAATTTTTGTTATGTATATTGTATAATTAATTAAATCCTTTGATAAGCATATATAAATGTGTTATTATTTATATGCATAAACATACACACAAATTGTACACACACACACACACACACACAGACACAAAACACATGGTTGCATTAATTTAGAAGAGTTTTCCTATGACAAAAATGCATTGAACCAAATGAAGCTATGCTAATATTTCTAAAACTTTTTTGGAATAATTTCTGATAGATATTAACACTGCCATCAGGAGCTATTTAAGAAATGTAGGTATCAGGCTTATGCCACCAATGTTTATTCAAACATTTTATTTTTTATTAAAGATAGGTGGAATTTTACGTTATATCATTGAACCACTTAAATATATGTTTAATAAAATAATGACTTGATATACTTTAGCACATACCATATTGATATTGGTGAGGATAATGTTTCTTACATTACACTTTCATAATAAAATGTTTTGTTATTTTTGTTTTCTCTATATAATAAATAAATATACCATGAAAATTCTATAATGCTATACAAAAATCCTGTTTCATAACTAACAAAGTAATTAAAAATGTAGTTACTTGGTGCAATTTTATTCTTTTAATTGTATTAAAAGATAAAAATTCAGGTACATAATTTTGTTCTCAACCAAATTAGTCAATTCTCTTTGCAATTAGGTGAATTATAATTCTTACCTTGATTTATTGACATTCATCAACAAGCTAATAAAGAAGTTGGTTTTTCTAAGCTGAAATGTCTTTCGTTATTTGAAACAGAGAATAAACTTCTTCCAAATATATTCTACTGTCATAACACACTATACCACTTAACAAAGCATGTTCTTTACCTTGGGGACAACTTCTTTCCCATGTTAATTTCTTTTTTTTTTTCTTTTTTAATTGGATTTTTTTATTTACATTTCTTTTTTTTTATTTTTTAAAATCTCTCTCTCTTTTTTTCTTTCTTTTTTTTTATTTTCTAAGCTTTTTTATTTACATTCCAAATCTTTTCCCCTTTCCTGTTTCATCCCTCCCCGAAAGTCCCATAAGCCCCCCTCCCTCCCTCTTTTCTCCATTCAACCCCATCTCATTTCTCTGTCCTGGCATTCCCCTACATCCAGTCTTTCCAGTACCAGGGGTGTCTCCTTCCATCTTCTTGGAAATCTATTGATATGCGAATTGTGTCTAGGGTAGCCAACATCAATCTAAATGGGTAGGATACTTAAGAGACCCAAAGAACTCCACCAGAGAACTCCTACAGCTGATAAACAACTTCAGCAAAGTGGCCTGATAGAAAATTAACTCAAGCAAGTCAGTATCCTTCCTATACTCAAAGGATAAGCAGGCTGAGAAAGAAGTAAGAGAAATGATACCCTTCACGATAGCCACACACAATATAAAGTATCTTGGTGTGACTTTAACCAAACAAGTGAAAGATCTGTATGAAAAGAACTTCAAGTCTCTGAAGAAAGAAATAGAAAAAGACCTCAGAAAATGGAAAAATCTGCCATGCTCATGGATTGTCAGGATAAATATAGTAAAAATGACCATCTCGCCAAAAGCAATCTACAGATTCAATGCAATCCCCATCAAAATCCCAACTCAATTCTTCATAGAGTTAGAAAGAGCAATTCAAAAATTCATTTAGAATAACAGAAAACCCAGGATAGCTAAAACTATTCTCAAGAGTAAAAGAACTTCTGGGGGAATCAATATCCCGGACCTCAAGATGTACTACAGAGCAATCGTGTTAAAAACTGCATGGTACTTGTACAGTGACAGGCATGTAGATCAATGGAGCAGAATTGAAGACCCAGAAATGAATCCACACTCCTATGGTCATTTGATCTTTGACAAAGGAGCTAAAACCATCCAGTGGAAAAAAAGATAGCCTTTTCATCAAATGGTACTGGCTCAACTGGAAGTCAACATGCGGAAAAATGCAAATTGACCCATTCTTTTCCCCTTTCACTAAGCTCAATTCCAAGTGGGTCAAGGACCTCCACATAAAACAAGACACACTGAAACTAATAGACAGGAAACTAGGGAAGAACCTTGAACATATGGGCACAGGGCAGAATTTCCTGAATAGAACTCCAATAGCTTATGCCCATGTTAATTTCTAACTGTAGAGAACCCTGTTTTCCTGTAAGTCATGAATTTAATATATCATAAAACTCAAAATAAATAAAAATAGAAATACTGCCCCTTATGTATATTGTCAGTATTTGGTTTTGTTATTATTCAGAGCTATTATTATAGAAAATATGAGAAATTGGTCACTACACATGCACAGTATTGAAGACGGAAACTTATGCTCCCATTTTGGGAAGGAACATTCATTCATTGAATCATGTCTTCAGAGCTATTATTTATTGAGGTAAGGGGCCACATAAATTAGCTTACCTTATTGAGGTAAGATGACAAAATATTTACAGTGAATAACTGGTGTAAATTTAACTGCATTTTATATATGGTAAAACACTTTAACATATCTGAAATTGTGCCCTGCTTTAGAGTATTTTAAAATGCACTTTCTATCATCACAAATTCAAAGACAGTTAGACATCTTCAACATGAGTATCCTATTCAAAAATATATTGTTGAGGATGGGCATACTTCATCTCAATTGACGAAACTATAAGGACAGCTGTCTATGTTCCTGTATGAACTATTTGAAGTAGGAAATATATGTATAATTTCAAATAACAATAAGTTATCAAGAAACTAGTCATAAATCTACAGCAACTGGGAAGACAGGATTTAAAATTTACTTTCTAGCTAGACCACATTTGTTGAGCTAGGATTCTCAAGTTTTAACACTAAAGCATTCAGGTGTTACAGTCCAGAAGTTTGCCTACACATAGAAGGAGTCCACTATCAGTGACTGCCTCAGAGTTACCCCCAATTCATAAATGCAATTTTGGTAAAATCTCCAACAATACATATAAACACATGATCACATAATAAATGAGAGAAAAGAATAGATGACTGTGAGAATTTGTAATTAATTTACATAAACATTATGATTTTGATTAGAGAAATCATGGCTAAGAAACAGGTATTGTCCACTAGTCCACCTTCTGTCATTCTTCCAAAGGATGGAAGACTGTATAGTAGTTAATTTTGAATGATACAGTATGGACTATGTGGCTATCTCCTAGATATTAGCATATTTGTAAAACTGCAAGTCATGTGTTTTTCCTTACCCTTAGGGCATTACCTAATGATATTATGGCTCTTTGTCATGCAATTCAACCATTTACTTTATTGTTGTTTCATTGAGTTAAATGTTCAAAAGGGATCATGCTTAAAAACATTTCCTTAGACATATTGCTATTTAACTATTAGTTGTTAGGATATGTTTTGTCAATTTCTACCCATATTAATGTGTACAACATATATTTTGGATCAGGATATAAAGTTGATTAAAATACTTTTAGGATGTTTGCATTATTTTGATTATAACTTATATAATTTACGGAATACAAACAATTAACTATACTCTTGAAAAAAATCAAAACATTTTAGAAATTATATCTATTCATATATATTCTATGATACACAAAATCTGTAGGGAGAAGAAGGGAATAATAATACAGTGATAAAAGAAACAACTACTTCCTGTTCAGTTCCAAATTGTACTGAGGTATGCAGCAGAGAAGTTATGTGGAATATGTAGATTATTTGGGAATATATATATACATTCCCTACACATACACATACATGTAATGAAAATGTGTAAAAAATATAGCAATTGGTTTGAAGAGAATGGGGATGTAAGTAGAAGGATAAGGAAAGTTAAATATAATTTATTGTTATCTTAATGATAAAAATATAAATTCACATGGTACACTAGGAATAAGGAGGAGAAAGTTCAAGAGGACGAAAAACAGAGGAAGAAAAAAGACAATATGTTTGTTTCTAATCTCGGAATACCCTAGACACAATACACATATCAAGAGATTTCCAAGAAGATGGAAGGAGAGACCCCTGGTCCTGGAAAGACTGGATGTAGGGGAATGACAGGACAGAGAAGCGAGAGGGGGTTGAATGGGGAAAAGAGGGAGGCAAGGGGGCTTATGGGACTTTCGGGGAGGGAGGAAACGGGAAATGGGAAATGATTTTGAATGTAAATAAAAATATAAAAAATAATAATAATAAAAAAGAATTCGTTATTTCATGTATTTGTACATGCGTCTTCTGGAGGGAATCTGTGAATACTGGAATATAAAAATATATATTTATATTTTTACCTCACTCTTTGTAACTTCAAATCTACACTACTATAGCTAAATGACTCTTTGAAAATTGAAAGCAATACTAAGAACTAAAATACTTCATTCTTCTCTAATAGCAAAAGTTATCTAATGATATTTGATGGTAACTCTAAGAGTATTTGAATTAAAACTAAATGAAACAGAAACCATTAGGGTCAAGACAACTATGCTATAATTTCATTGATTTAAATGGAAGCCCTTATTGATTTGTTTTGCTCTTGTTGTTTAACGTAAGGAAGCAAAATATAATTATTAATCTATGCAATTAAACAAAAAACATTTCATGTAATATATGTTTATATTACATGAGTTTTTCTGTGTATATCCAATATATACATGCTTTATTTTGAACATTGTGTTCAAGACTTTCAAGTGCTAGGCACCTCACATTTTGTTAAATATTTTCCTTGATATCTGGCATACTTGTGTATTTTTTTCTAACATCATTTTCCCATTGTTTTATTTTATCTTTCTCATTTTTCTATTGTTTTGTACCTTTTTGAAAATATACTAACATTTAATCATACATAAAAGCTGTAATTTAATCTGACAATAAACCACAAGAAACAATATTTGAGTTGGCCCAATATATTATATATTTTAGATTTGAAAGCCATATAAATCAATTTCCCAGTTTTTCCCTATAAAAGACCCATTTTTCCAAAACATTACGCACAGACAATTTTAATTAGAATATAGTGGCAGATGATATTTTCATATTTTTTAAACATAAAATGAAGTAAATGACTCAAAAAAGTTATCTGCTGCAATGAGTTTGAGAGAAGTTTTCATAATCTATGTCGTTATAGATATAAAGTATGATGATTCAACTTTTTAGTGCTTGACAGCGAGGAGTCATGATAAAAACATCAATATGAAATCATTTAATTATAGTAGTAGCATTATTAAGAGCATCCATGCTCTTCTGTATAATTGTATTAGAGTCAAGTATCTTATTTCACGTCTGTTATTCCTGCTATTGCAAATGAGAAATACTATGTCTTACTTACAAGAGATATACACAGAACAGCTTTGTCTCTGGGGAACTTGTACAAACCTATGTAAGATATAAATTCTTCACATAATATATAAAACAGGAGAAGCCTCTTCAGATTAATTTTTTTTTTTTTGATTTTTCAAGACAGGGTTTCTCTGTGCATCCCTGGCTGTCCTGGGACTCACTTTGTAGACCAGGCTGGCCTTGAACTCAGAAATCCTCCTGCCTCTGCCTCCCAAGTGCTGGGATTAAAGGCGTGCGCCACCACCGCCCGGCCAGATTAATTTTTGAAGTCTGGAATTTTGGCACTTTCCAAATAGGCAAAAGTTCTCGATTCTGCAATCTGGCTTAGAGCTGCTGCCGATTTCTGGTTTAGAGCAACCCACATGATTTCTTTTTAGGCTTCCTCTTTTCTACTGACTTTTTCTATTTATCTGTCTGACCAGGTCATAAAATATCTGATTAATGTTGATCTTTGACTTTGCAGAAGATTCTAAAACGGCACAGTTACACCACTGTCTTGCTAAATTTTGGCCTTGTTCTTTGACAACTACCTGCTCATCTTCCAGGTCACATTTATTGCCGACCAAAATCATTGGAACATCGTCTCTGTCTTTAACCCATAAAACCTGTTCTTTCAAGTCTTGTAAATCATTATACACAAACGGAGCTGTAATTGAATAAACTAGTGCAAATCCTTGGCAATTATTCATATACAAATTCTTCACTGATGTAAATTGTTCTGTTCCTGCAGTGTCCAGGATTTCCAGCATACATTGTTGGCGATCTACTTCGACTTGCTCCTCTGCAGGAACCTTCTATCACTGGGTCATATTTTTCAACAAAAATTCCTTGAACAAACTTAATGGTCAGAGCAGACTTCCCCATGCCTCCTGAACCAAGGACTACTAGCTTGTACTTATGCATGATGTGCTCTGTTTAAATATTGACAATCTTGTGGCTAAGCTCCTCGTCCACCTCCTGCTACTCCCTCCTCTCAGCAGTGGCTGCTGTTTTGTACTTTCTATAACAACTTTGTTTTCCGATTTCTTCCCAGTGTGTAAGCAGTAACACACATTGCTAAGTTGAAATACAGGAAAATATAAAAATTAAGAATAGCAGGGGATACTATGTTTAGAAAATGGCCTCGAATTCCTGATCTTTCCAAGACCTTTAACATGAAAGGATGCTGAATTTTGTCAAATGCTTTCTCAGCATCTAATGAAATGACCATGTGTTTTTTTTTTCCTTTGAGATTGTTTAAGTAGTGAATTACATTGATAGACATCCTTATATTGAACCATCCCTGCATCCCTGGAATGAAGCCTACTTGATCATGGTCAATGATCCTTTTGATGTGTTCTTGGATTCAGTTGGCAAGAATTTCATTGAGTATTTTTGCATCGATATTTATAAGAGAGATTGGCCTGAGATTCTCTTTCTTTGTCAGTTCTTGTGTGATTTTGGTATTAGGATGATCGTGGCTTCATAGAATGAGTTGGGTAGTGTTCCTTCTGTTTCTATTTTCTGGAATAGTTTGAAAAGTATTGGTGCTAGATCTTCTTTGAAGGTCTGATAGAATTCTGCACTAAAACCATCTGGACCTGCCGGTAGCCAACATCAATCTAAATGGAGAGAAATTTGAAGCAATCCCACGAAAATCATGGACTAGACAAGGCTTCCCTCTCTCTCCATATCTTTTCAATATAGTACTTGAAGTTCTAGCTAGAGCAATTAGACAACAAAAGGAGGTCAAAGGGATACAAATTGGAAAGGAAGAAGTCAAACTATCACTATTTGCAGATGATATGATTGTATACTTAAGCAACCCAAAGAACTCCACCAGAAAACTCCTACAGTTGATAAACAACTTCAACAAAGTGGCCGGATAGAAAATTAAATCAAGCAAGTCAGTAGCCTTCCTATACTCAAAGGATAAGCAGTATGAGAAAGAAATAAGAGAAATGATAAGCATCATGATAGCCACAAACAATATAAAGTATCTTGGTGTGACTCTAACCAAACAAGTGAAAGATCTGTATGACAAGAACTTCAAGTCTCTGAAGAAAGAAATTGAAGAAGACCTCAGAAGATGGAAAAATCTTCCATGCTCATGGATTGTCAGGATTAATATAGTAAAAATGACCATCTTGCTAAAAGCAGTCTACAGATTCAAAGCAATCCCCATCAAAATCCCAACTCAATTCTTCATAGAGTTAGAAAGAGCAATTCAAAAATTCATTTGGAATAACAGAAAACCCAGGATAGCTAAAACTATTCTCAAGAGTAAAAGAACATCTGGGGGAATCAATATCCCGGACCTCAAGCTGTACTACAGAGCAATCGTGTTAAAAACTGCATGGTATTGGTACAGTGACAGGCATGTAGATCAATTGAACAGAATTGAAGACCCAGAAATGAATCCACAGTCCTATGGTCACTTGATCTTTGACAAAGGAGCTAAAACCATCCAGTGGAAAAAAGATAGCCTTTTCATCAAATGGTGATGGCTCAACTGGAGGTCAACATGCAGAAGAATACAAATTGACCCATTCTTGTCTCCTTTCACTAAGCTCAATTCCAAGTGGGTCATGACCTCCACATAAAACCAGACACACTGAAACTTATAGAAAGGAAACTAGGGAAGGACCTTGAACATATGGGCCCAGGGGAGAATTTCATGAACAGAACACCAATAGCTTATGCTCTAAGATCAAGAATTGACAAATGGGACCTCATAAAATTACAAAATTTCTGTAAGGCAAAGGACAATGTCAAAAGGACAAAGCGGCAACCAATAAACTGGGAAAAGATCTTTACCTACCCTACATCTGATAGAGGGCTAATATCCAATATATACAAAGAATTAGACTCTAGAGAGCCAAATAACCCTATTAAAAATTGGGTACAGAGCTAAACAAAGAGTTCTCACCTGAAGAATATCTAATGGCTGAGAAGCACCTTAAGAGATCTTCATCATCCTTAGTCATTAGGGAAATGCCAATCAAAACAACCCTGAGATTCCATCTCACACCAGTCAGAATGGCTAAGATCAAAACCACAGGAGACAGCAGTTGTTGGTGAGGATGTGGAGAAAGAGGAACACTCCTCCACTGCTGGTGGGATTGCAAACTGGTACAACCACTCTGGAAAGCAGTCTTGAGGTTCCTCAGAAAACTGGGCATGACACTCCCAGAGTATCCTGTTATACCACTCCTGCGCATATACCCAGAGGCTTCCCGGCAAGCAAGAAGGACCCATGCTCCACTATGTTCATAGCAGCCTAGTTTATGATAGCCAGAAGCTGGAAAGGACCCAGATGTCCCTCAACGGAGGAATGAATTCAGAAGATTTGGTATATTTACACAATGGAATACTACTCTGCAATTAAAAACAATGGATTCATGAAATTCTTAGGCAAGTGTTCAGAACTGGAAAATATCATCCTTATTGAGGTAACCCAATCACAAAAGGACACACATGGTATGCAGTCACTGATAAGGGGATATTAACCCAGAATCTTGGAATACCTGAGACGCAATTCACATATCAATAGATTTCCAAGAAGATGGAGGGAGAGACCCCTGGTCCTGGAAAGACTGGATGGAGTGGAATACCAGGACAGAGAAGTGAGAGGGGGTTGAATGGGGAACAGAGGGAGGGAAAGGGTCTTATTGGACTTTCGGGGAGGGAAGAGACTGGAAAGGGGAGATCATTTCGAATTTAAATAAAAAAGTATAGAAAAATAAAAAAAGAATAGCAGGGGTTACCATCCATATATTTTTCAATTCTTCTAGATTCTTCTTTTATTCTCTCCTTTTTTCCTGTCCATACATATCTATAATTTATCTATCTATCTATCTATCTATCTATCTATCTATCTATCTATCTATCTATCTATCATCTATCTATCTACCTATCATTTGTTCATTTTGTTTTGTGATCGGTTTTACTCATATTTTTATTTTTAAATGGATCAATTAAATTTGAAAAATATTAACTTAACTTAAACCTGTATACAAACAATAGATACTATAACTATATAAACACATCTAAATAATGTCCCTTTCCTTTTTTTGGTTTTCCAAACCTCTTTGTTTAGTTGTAAACTAGGCATGCAACTGACAAAATCATGCCCTTGCTATAGCATAAGGCAAAACTTTGTCCACTGCTATGGATAATCTAAAGCAGCCCCTTATCCCATACCTGAAATTAAAATGAAAATACCTTCTTAAAATATTCTGTGTTCATAAAGAAACTAAAATTTTCCTCACTTTTAGGCTTTCGTTTTGTGTATCTGTGATTAATCTTATATTTTTTGTTTGTTTTGTTTTGTTTTAATAATACAAGTGAGTTGACATAGAATTTTTAGAAATAATACATAACACACAAAAAATTGTTTACATATATATAACAACAAGGAGGATAATCTGCAGAATTTAATTTCCAGCTAGACTAATATTGAACAGTTAATATTTTCATCCATAGTCCTTCAGGGGTCACAATTAAGAAGTCAGTTAAGATTTGAGTTAGATCAAGCCCAAAAGCTTCTGAGGTCTAAATGCCTGAGTTCTATACAATATTTGATAGGAGAGGAACAAACAGTCGCAGTCAGTTTCAACATCTATGAATCATAATAACTTGTATGTCAAGATATGTATAAAGGTGAATTAAGTGATACTCCCATGTTGTTGGAAAACAATCACTGTCTCATTAGATTATTATTCATTCAACAGTAGAAAATATATGTCTAGTCCAGAAAATTTAGCCAGCTTCTTGGATTCTTAGGAAAAATCTACTGCCTCCATTTTTGTAGTTCAACATATACATACTACATTCAATATTTTAACTCTAAAACTATAAGTAAGTATATGCAGGAAACCTCATCAAAAACAGCCTCTATTAAAGCAAATAGGAACCACAGAAAACAACTGAATATAAGTCAGAAATGAAACCCTCCCAAGAACTCAAAAAACAAGACAGTGGAGATCTCAGACTCAAGGGATACATCCACACTACAAATGTTGTATCTGAGAACATAATAAAGGAGGCAGTAAAAAGATTTTGAAAGACAGGATACCAAAACATTACTGCAATAAAGCAGCATCTTGTAGAAATGACTAAAGAAACAAAATCAGTATAATGACATCAGTGGACATGTAAAATTCTCCTGGGTTTCTAGCCTCAGACAGAGAACAACAGGAAATGGTGACTAGTGTCCTAAATTGTATACATGTGTACACGTGAACAACCATAGATTTAGAAGGTGGCATTAATGCTTATCTGTCTGTCTGTCTGTCTGTCTGTCTGTCTGTCTGTCTGTCTGTCTGTCTAAACTGATCTATCATCTATCTATCTATCTATCTATCTATCTATCTATCTATCTATCTATCTATCTATCATCTATCTTCCTATCTATCTCTTTAGCTTTATCTATCTTTCATCTATGTATCAACATCTCAATAACAATCAAAGAAAAATGGTCACTTTTATGAGAAGTAGGTAGTATAAGTAACCTTGGAGAGGTGGGTGGAAGTGGCATTATAGAATTTAAAGGAGAAACACAAAAGGGAAAAGGAATTATATTTTTAATTAAAATATATTAAACATAGAACATTAATACAGATGATGGTATAGACACAGTTACAATATAAAATGGAATCTACACAGTTAATATATTTCTCATGGGTGTGGAAGAAGCTGGTTCTTTAGTTGATGGTTCTAAATTTTAAGTAAGAGCCTTCTTAGTGCTGCAATCTCATCCTTGTTCCTGAGGCTATATATAAGGTGGCTGAACAGTGGGGTCACAATTGTGTAAAACAGAGCGAGTAGTTCATTGGTTCCTACAGAATGAATGGACTTTGGCCTCAAGTAGTTAATGATAGCTGATCCAAAAAATAAAAACAACTACCACCAGATGTGAAGAACAAGTCGAGAGAACTTTTGTCCGTCCTGTGGTTGTTGGTAACTTTAGAATGGTGACAATGATTTTGCTATAGGAGGCAAGTATCAACATAAAAGGGGAGCAACAAAAAAACATAGCCACTAAATATACAGACAGCTCATGCATTGAAGTGTCTCCATAGGCCATCTTGAGAATGGGAGGAACATCACAGAGGAAGTGCTCTTTATTTTAGAATTGCAGAAATGTAGAGAGAATATTCGACAATTTTGTCCTATCTTTACTGGGATGCCTCCAAGCCAGGAGCCTGCTACCAGCTGAGTGCCCTTTGTTGGGTTCATGACCAGAGGATAATGCAGGGGGTTGCTGATGACCACATAGCGATCATAAGACATCACAGCTAGCAGGAATCACTCAGTGGCTGCCAGAATTAGGAAGAAAAAAATTTGAATAGCACAGGCCAGTAGACAAATTCTTCTATTTTGTGTCCAAAGATTGTAGAGAATTCTGGGAAGGGTGACTGATACATAACAAATTTCCGAAAATGAAAAATTGTCCAGGAAATAGTACATGGGTTTTTGTAGTGCAGGATCAACTCTGGCTATGACAAGTATAAAACTATTTCATATTAAGATAACAGCATACATTATGAAAAACATTCCAAACAGAAATGTGGGCAGGTTAGGAACATCTGAGAATCCCAGTAAAAGAAACTGAGTCACTGAAGTTGCGTTATCCTTGGCACTGCTGTCTGAGGGTTCCATCTGTGGGCATGATTAAACCAGAAGTGCAATTATTTTACTGTTATTGTCTATAGCATTATCTGCAAACTGAAAATAGTATCATAACTAGTGCCTCAGTTTCATAGAATAAACTAAACTAAAATGTGATAAATTTTATGATCAAGTACTAAATAAATTCATGATAAGCATTATTTTTCATTTTTCATTTTTTACTGGATGTTAATGCATGTTCTAGTTAGTAGCAATAAGGTATGCCACTTTCAATGGTCATCTTCTCAGAGACAGAACTCCATTTTTTTTTTTTTACTATAGAGATTTTTCCGGGCATGGGATGCAAGTTAAGGGGGATAATAGAGGTAGAGAAGGTGGAGAGGGAGAGAGGGAGAACTACAAATTAATATTCATTTATACAATGATACTGTTCTTTCACTTAACATGCTTTATTATTACCTAATGCAACTTTGTGTAATTATTATCACTCTTAATGTTCTTTTCAGTTTAATAAAGATTTATTTTGTTATTTTTACTTAAACTTTAATACAATGTTTTAACCATTTTTTGGTCACCATATTCTCCATCCTCTACACTGTTCTGCAATCAAGCTTTATATTCTTTCTCTGTCCCACACTCTGCCTCCAAAAATTGAAAATCATACAAATCAAAAACAGAAAAAAAAAAAAAGCTATACACACCCAAAGCAAAACAAAACGAGCAGTCTAGTTTGTATCTTTCAACTCATCGTGAGCATGGCATATGGTTTGTATATCCACTGACACTGAAATAGAGAATAATGACTTTCTATTTCCAAAGAGGCATTAATGGTAGATACATATGTCGGAATTACTTTAATTTTATCTACTCTTATAAAAATAACTCAATTTTCACCTGTTTTAAATATTTGTTACATAATTTCTACATTAAGCCTATTATTTTTAAAGGGAAAGGTGAAATTCACAGCAAACAGAAGGCAGACCACCAGTCATATTAAAGACATGTTTGCATGGTGTTTCAAGATTTCAGCTCTAAAACACTAGTACAAGTTGAGGTAATATTAAATATGAAAAATAAAACAGTATTTCATGATGAGAGAAATTAGGTGTTATAATTTCTTTCCTTTTCACAATTTTTCATGTAAAACATTAATAGACTAAAAATGATTAGTAAAATGTGAAAATGAATTGACTGAATATTTGATGAGCTAAATCTAGTAGCTAAGAGTTCTAATTCTGAAGGTATGACTTTACACTCAGAAGTGCAAAATTTTTTTAAAAATTTTATACCACATAGATAAATTGATGTAATGTTTATTCAGCAATTTAATTCAATATAAAAATTGCTTATAGAGACAATGTTTAAATTTTCCTCATTTTACTGAGGACTAGAAAATATTAGGTTACTCTGAGTTTGCTCAGAAAAATGCTGCCTACAAACTCTCTCTTTTTAGATCTCACACAGAGAACATGTCATCTTTTTATTTCTTTCATTATATGTGCTCCTTCTTACACTTTTCCCTATTGGTCCTCACTGTTAAAGTAAAAGCATCTATCTTCATGTTAAAATAAGCTAGGTTAATAATATTTAAGTAAAACGATCAAGGAAAAGATTTATTTCTATTTTTCTAATTTAAAAAAATATTTATTAAACTTCTGTGATTTTCTGCTTGGTTTCATCTAGGGCATCTCACTTTCAGTTCTTTAAAGAACACATAATTTTGCTTACATTTATACATTTCCTCATTTAAAGCTACATGGAATGGAGGCACTTCAACTATATGATTCAAGATATTCTTACATTCTCCTTTTTTGTTTGTTTGTGGTTCTGATCTAATGTAAGTTTTCATACACGCTAAGCTAGTCTTTACCAGTAAAAGTTTTCCTTAGTACTATTTCTTCAAAAATGTCTTCAAATGTTTTCATTGGACTATTTCATGTTTCCAATGATTGGAAATCACTTTTACCATTCTTTAGAACTGTTTAATAACAGTAAGAAGAAGAAAAGCGGTAGTCTTTTTGTAGGCCTACTGGATTGATGTACCTTACCTTAATTTAATGGACATCCATTTTTCAAATATTGATTTCAGTTAATGTAACATTCACTTTGATATTAAATAGAACATTTAACATTAGAGTACACCCAACTTTTTTCTTTCTCTGACCACGTGTGAATAACTCGAAGATAATGACTAAAATGTTTTATGTCTTTAATGCCAAAAGTAATCATGTTGATGTTTCCTGATGGATTTAATATAAATATTAACTCTTAGCAATCAGAAACACTTAGGGAAATAGTAGGATACCAACCAATTTTAATTATATTCACCAAGATTTGGATCGGCTGTTATAGTTGGATCCCCAGATTTAATACAGGTACATTTAAATAGGTGCCTAGTCAAAAATAAATTAATCTGATACATATTAGCACATTAAGACAATGATATTGTCAACAATAATTTAAATAATTTTTCCTTGATTGGAAAAGTCTACATTTTTAAAATCTGATCTAATAATGTCAAATATTGTAAAATAGTCACTCTAAAATAGTATTTTGAGTATTAGTAGTTAATACTCAATTAATAGTATTTGTAGTTATAAAAACCAGAAATCCATGACACTTTTTTATTGTTTTGTATGATTCCATTTGAATGCTGATACTTTTAAGAGAATAAAAATACAAGTATAGGTAGGTTTGATACCTTTATTGATTGTTTAGTCCCTGGGAGTCCTGGAACATCTGGGTGGCCAACCTCATTGTTCTTCCCATGGGGCTGTAAACCCCTTCAGGTCCTCTAGTCTGCCCTCCAAATCCTCCACTGGGGACCCCACCACCAGTCCAATGGTTGAATGCTAACACCTGCCTCTGTATATGTAAGGCTCTATCAGTGTCCTTCTTGAGACAACCATAACAGGTTCCTTTTGGTACGCACTTCTTGTTGTCATAATAGTGTCAGGGTTTAATGACTGTTTATAGGATGAATCCCCAGGTAGGGCAGTCTTTGGGTGGCCTTTCCTTCCATCTCTGCTCCACACTTTGTCTCTATTATTACTCCTGTGAGTATTTGGATCTCTTTCACAGAGGAACCCAAGCACCCCAACATCAGTCCTCCTATTTCTTCAGCTTCCTGGGATCTGTGAATTGTAACTTATTTATTTTGAGATTTTGGGCTAATATCCACTCATTAGTGAGTGCATACCATCTCTGTTCTTTTGTAACTGGGTTACCTCACTCAGGATGACATTTTCTAGTTCCATCCATTTGCCTAAGAATTTCATGAATTCATTGTTTTTAATAGATGAATAGTAATCCATTATATATATATATGTATATATATATGTATGTACATATGCATATATATATCAAAATTCCTGTATTCATTCCTCTGTTGAAGGACATCTGGGTTCTTTCCAGCTTCTGGGTATTATAAATGAGGCTGCTATAAACATAGTGAACATGTGTCCTTATTGCATGTTGGAGCAACTTCTGGGTATCTGCCCAGCAATAATAAGCTGGGTCCTCAGGTAGTACTATGTCTAATTTTCTGAGGAACCTTGAAACTGATTTCCAGAGTGGTTTTACCAGCTGGTAATCCCACCAACAATGTAGAAGAGTTTCTCTTTCACCACATCCTCTCCAGTATCTGCTGTCCCCTGAGTTTTCCATCTTAGCCATTCTGACTGGTGTGAGGTGGAATCTCAGTGTTTTTCTGATTTGCATTCCCCTGATAACTAAGGATGCTGAATATTTCTTCAAGTGCTTCAAGGACATTCGAGTTTCCTCCACTGAGAATTCCCTGTTTAGCTCTGTACACCATTTTTAATAAGGTTATTTGACTCTCTGTAGTCTAACTTCTTAAGTTCTTTGTGTACATTGGATATTAGTCCTCTATCAGATGTAGGATTTGTAAGGACCTTTTCCCAATTGGTTGGTTGCTGTTTTGTTCTATTGGCCTTGTCCTTTGCCTTACAGAAGCTTTGCAGTTTTATGACATCCCCTTTGTCGATTCTTGTTCTTAAAGCATAAGCCTTTGGTGTTCTATTCAGGAAATTTTCCCCTGTGCCCATGTGTTCAAGGTTCTTCCCCACTTTCTCCTCTATAAGCTTCAGTGTGTCTGGTTTTATGTGGAGATCCTTGATCCACTTGGACCTGAGCTATTTACAAGGAAATAAGAATGGGTCGATTTGCATTTTTCTGTATGCTGACTGCCAGTTGATCCAGCACCATTTTTTAAAAATGCTGTCATTTTTCCACTGGGTGTTTTTAGCACCTTTGTCAAATATCAAGTGACCATAGGTGTGCGGGTTCTTTTCTGGGTCTTCAATTCTATTCCATTCATCTTTCTGCCTGTCTCTGTACCAAACCCATATAGTTTTTATCACTATTGCTATGTAGTAGAGCTTGAGGTCAGGGATGGTGATTTCCCCCAGGAGATCTTTGTTGTGGAGAGTAGTTTTGCTATCATGGGTTTTTTGTTATTCCAGATGAATTTGAGAATTGCTCTTTCTAACTAATGAATAATTGATTTGTAATTTTGATGAGGATTGCATTAAATCTGTAGATTGCTTTCAGAAAGATGTCTGTTTTAACTCTATTAATCCTGCAAATCCATGAGCATGGAAGATCTTTCTATCTTCTGAGATCTTTGATTTCTTTCTTCAGAGGCTTGAAAATCTTGTCATAAAAATCCTTCACTTGCTTGGTTAGAGTCTCACCAAGGTATGTAATATTATTTGTGACTATTGTAAAGGGAGTCATTTCCCTAACTTCTTCCTCAGCTTTTTTATCCTTTGAGTATAAGAAGGCTACTGATTTGTTTGAGCCAATTTAATATCCAGCTACTTTGCTGAAGTTGTTTATCAGCTTTAGGAGTTCTCTGGTGGAAGTTTTGGGCTCGCTTAAATATATGATCATAACATCTGTAAATAGTGAAATTTTGACACCTTCCTTTCCAGTTTGTATACCTTTGGCCTCCTTTTGTTGTCTGTCTGGCTAGGATTTTAAGTACTCTATTGAATACATAGGGAGAGCATGGACAGCCTTGTCTGGTCCCCGACTTTAGTGGGATTGAGTCTAGTTTTTCTCCATTTAGTTTTATATTGGCTATGGGTTTGCAGTATATTGCTTACACTATGTTTAGGTATGGGCCTTGGATTCCCAATCTCTCCAAGACTTTTATCATGAAGGGATGCTGGATTTTGTTAAAAATATTTCCAGCATCTAATGAAATGACCTTGTGGTTTTTTTTTCCCTTGAGTTTGTTTATGTAGTGGATTACATTGATGAATTTCCATATACTGAACTATCCCTGCATCCCTGGGATGAAGCCTATTTGATCATGGTGAATTATCATTTTGATGCATTCTTGTATAAGGTTGGCCAGAATTTTGTTGAGTATTTTTGCATTGATGTTCATAAGGGAGATTTTCTTGAAGTTCTCTTTCCTTGTTTGGACTTTGTTTGGTTTATGTATAAGTGTTATTGTTGCTTCATAGAATGAGTTCGTTAGTGTTCCTTGAGTTTCTATTTCGTGGAATATTTTGAAGAGTATCAGTATTGGCTCTTTGAAGAACTGATAGAATGCCCCACTAAATCCATCTGGTCCTGGCCAGCTTTTTTTTTTTTGATGGGAAACTATTAACATCTGCTTCTATTTCCTCATGACTTATGAGATTATTTAGATGTTTTATCTGATCTTGTTTTAACTTTGGCAACTGGTATATATCTAGAAAATTTTCCATTTCATCCAGATTTTCAATTTTTGTTGATTATAAGATCTTGTAGTAGGATCTGATGATTTTTTAAATTTCCACAGTTCCTGTTGTTATGTCTTCCTTTTCATTTCTAATTTTATTAATTTGGGTAGTGCCTTTGTGCCAGGTTTGTCTTGCCAAGGGCTTATCTATCTTGTTGATTTTCTCAAAGTACCAGCTCCTGGTTTTGTTGATTCTTTGTATAGTTCTTTTTGTTTCTATTTGGTTGATTTCAGCCCTGAGTTTGATTATTTCCTGCCATCTATTCCTCTTGAGTGTATTTGCTTCTTTTTGTTCTGGAGCTTTCAGGTGCACTGTCAAGTTACTAGTGTAAGCTCTCTCCATTTTCTTTTTGGAGGCACTTAGAGCTATCAGTTTTCCTTTTATCACTGCTTTCATTGAATACCATAAGTTTTGGTATGACGTGTACACAGTTTCATTAAATTCTAAAAGTCTTTAATTTCTTTATTTTTTCCTTGACCAAGCCCTATTTGAGAAGAGGATTGTTCAAAGTCCACATGTATGTGTGTTTTCCATTATTTTTGTGTGAACGCAAGGCCAGCCTTAGGCCGTGGTGATATGAAAAGGTGCACGGAATAATTTCAGTATTTCTGTATGTGTTGAGGCCTGTTTTGTGACATGTTATATGGTCAGTTTTGGAGAAAGTACCATGAGGTGCTGAGAAGAAGGTATATTCTTTTGCTTGAGGATGGAATGTTCTATAATTATCTGTTAGATTCATTTTGTACAAAACTTCACTTGGTTCCACTGTGTCTCTGTTTAATTAGTTTTCCATGATTTGTCCATTGTTGAGATTGGGGTGTTGAAGTCTCCCATTGTAATTGTGTAGGGGTTTAATGTGTGCTTTGAGCTTTAGTGAAGTTTCTTTTGTGAATGTGGGTGTCATTGCATTTGGGCCATAGATGTTCAGAATTGAGAGTTCATCTTGGTAGATATTTCTTTTAATATGTATGAAGTGTCCCTCCATATTTTTTTTTGACAACTTTTGGTTGAAAGTCAATTTTATCCAATATAAGTATGGCCACTCCCGCTTGTTTCTTGAGACCATTTGCTTGGAAAAATATTTTCCAACCTTTGACTCTGAAGTAGTGACTGCCTTTGTCACTGAGGTGGGTTTCTTGTAGGCAACAAAATGTTGGATCCTGTTTACATATCCAGTCTGTTAGTATATGTCTTTTATTGGGGAATTGAGACCACTGATGTTGAGAGATTTTAAGAAAAAGTGATTGTTGCTTACTGTTATCTTCTTTGTTAAAGGTGAATTTCTATTTGTATGGCTATCCTCTTTTGGGTTTGTTGGCAGATTATTACTTTATTGCTTTTTTTCTATGATGTGGTTTCATGCCTTGTGTTGGTATTTTCCACCCATTATCCTTTGTAGAGATGGATTTGTGGAAAGATATTGTGTAAATTTGCTTTTGTCATGGAAGGTCTCGTTTTCTCTGTCTATTGTAATTGAGAGTTTTGCTGGGTATAGTAGTCTGTGCTGACATTTATGTTCTCCTAGGGTCTGTATGACATCTGCCCAGGATCTTCTAGCTTTCATAGTTTCTGGTGAGAAGTCTGGTGTAATTCTGACAGGTTTGCCTTTATATGTTACTTGACATTTTCCCTTACTGCTTTTAATATTCTTTCTTTGTTTAGTGCTTTTGGTGTTTTGATTATAATGTGATGGGAGGAATTTCTGTTTTGGTCCATTCTGTTTGGAGTTCTGTAGGCTTCTTGTATGTTCATGGGTGTCTCTTTCTTTAGGTTAGGGAAGTTTGCTTCTATAATTTATTGAAGATATTTACTGACCCTTTAAGTTGGAAATCCTCACTCTCTTCTATACCTATAATCCTTAGGTTTGGTCTTCTCATTGTATCCTTGATTTCCTGGATGTTTTGGGTTACAAACTTCATGCATTTTGAATTTTCTTTGACTGTTGAATCAATGTGTTCTATGGAATCTTCAGCATCTGAGATTGTTTCTTCTATCTCTTGTATTCTGTTGTTGATGCTTGCATCTATGACTCCTGAATCCTTTCCAGGGTTTTCTATCTCGAGACATGTCTCACTTTGCAATTTCTTTATTGTTTCTACTTCCATTTTTAGACCTTGTATAGTTTTGTTCAGTTCCTTCACTTTTTTGTTTGTGTTTTCCTGAAATTCTCTAAGGGAGTTTTATGTTTCTTCTTTAAGGGCTTCTGCCTGTTAACCCATGTTCTCCCGTAATTCCCTATGGAATTTTTATGTTTCCTCTTTAAGGGCTTCTACCTATTGACACATGTTCTCCTGTATTTCTTTAAGGATTTTATTTATGTCCTTCTTGAAGTCCTCTATCAGCATCATGAGATGTGATTTTAAATCCAGTTCTTGCTTTTCTGATGTGATGGGGTATCCAGGATTTGCTGTTTTGGGAGAACTGGGTTCTGATGGTGCCACGTTGACTTGGTTTCTGTTGGTTGTGATCTTGCTTTTGCCTTTGGCCATCTAATTATCTCTGGTGTGAGCTGGTCTTGCTGTCTCTGACTGTGGCTTTTCTGTACTGTAAGCCTGTGTTTTTCTATTCCTGGAATTCCTGTTCTCTCAAATGCCCTGCATAGGGCTGGTTCTCCAGGAAGTATTAGGAGATTGGGTCTTCCCTGCTGCAGAGCTGGCAAGGGTCAGATATCTTGCATGCTGCTGGTTCTCAAATGTCCTGCATGCTGCTGGTTCTCTAGAAAGTATCATGATATGGGGCCTTACCTGTGGCAGAACTGTCAGGGGATCTTCTAGGCTGGCTGGTAAGGATGGGGTAGAAGGAATGGAAGGGAGTGGTATTCTGGGGGTAGGGCAGGGTCTTTGGTTGCTGGGCAATGAGTTCCATTCAGCTACTCTGGGTCTCCAGAGGTGGGGAGTGGTTCTTACCAAGTACCCTACATGCTACTGGTTCTCTAGAAAGTATCAGGTGATGGGGCCTTCCCTATGGCAAAACTGGCAGTGGGTCTACCACATCAGAAGTAACCAGTATGTTTTATATATCCTCAGGAATTTTATTTGCAATGAATTATTATTATTCACCAGAAAATTATTTGCGTGTATACCTAGATCAGTCTCTTAATTTTTATAACATATGTATTTCAAAAGTATTTTTATACAGATCATTATTTATTATAATAATTATTGCTTGTATATGTACATAACTATGATTTCTGTCCAGTGCTTCTAATATTATAAACGTTATATAGCTACACGTACTTTACAGAGTACATCTAGGTGCTTGATATAGCTACATGATGAGCAGTTTCCCGCATGTGCAAAGTAATTGTTTAGGATATTAACCCCAGGAAGAAAATGAAAAGATAAGATCTAGATTTAGGATTTTATGATAAGGTATTAATTTATGTAGACATATTTAAATCAAACTCTTTGCATGTAAAAATGCATAGGCTTTTCTTATTCCATTTTCAAATACTGTTGACACTAATGTGTTAAATTATGTTATTTCCGACATATGATACATCAAGTAATGTTCTTCTAACTGAGCCAGTTAGATTAATCATGTAAAACTTCTTTTTTGACAGTGAATATTATATATAATTCAGTAGAATATAACATTGAATGAATTGGAATTTATGTTAAGTATTCCATTCATAGACATAGCAACAAAATGACTTCAACTTTGCAGATAAGATTTAATTGTGAAGAGTTATCATTGTAAAACTGATATTGGCAGAGAACTAAAAGTAAATAATTTTTGTTATTTTAGTACATATATATATGCAAAATTATATTCAACAGTTACTGCTCATGGAATGTTCTAGTAAATTATTTAGATAATAATTACATCAGAATTTTATAATAGGGTATAAGTAAATAAAAGAAATGAAAGTAAGCAAAACAAAACAACATTTAGGAAGACCACCATCTCATTTATAAATATGTTTTCACCTGCAAGAAGTGATTGGTGTGGTGGGAGTCAGCAAATGATATGGGGACACTTTGTGTTGTTTGCTCCCTACCAGTACTAGAATTCATTTTACTGAACCAATATCCAGCTGAGAGCACACTCCACAGATGTGTTTTATAACCAGAGGATAGTGCAGAGTGTTATAGATAGCCACATAAAAGTCATTGTACATCACAGCCAGGAGGAAGCGCTCTGTGACTCCCAGGGTAAGAGTGAAGCACATTTCATTGCACAGGAAATGGAAGATGTAGCTCTTCTTTGAGTTCTAAGATTGAAGACAATCCTGGGAAGATTAATAGACATATAAAATATGTTTAAAAAGGAAAAATTGCCAGAAAAATAACTAGTTACATGACTTTTTGAAAATTAAAAGCAATACTAAGAACTAAAATACTTCATTCTTCTTCTCTAGTCACAAGTGATCTAATGAAATTTGATGGTTAGTTAAAGAGTATTAGAATTAAAGTTAAATGGAACAGAAACCAATTGGGCCAAGGATACTATGCTATAATATCATTGATTTAAATGTCAGCCCTGATTATTGTTTTTGCTGTTGTTTACTGTAAGGAAACTATATATGTTTATTAATCTATGTAATTAGAACAAGAAAACATTACATGTACTATATATGTATGCATATGTATGTATACATATATACGCATATACACATAACACACATTTGTATATATATGTATATATATATATGAAGCACATATATATTTAAAGCATATATTTAAAGTATACATATATATATAAAGTATATATACACACACAAATATATGCTTCTTTTTGAATATTGTATTCAAGACATCAATATTTTCCTTGATATCTAGCATACTTATATAATTTTTTCTAACATCATTTTCCCATTCTTATTTTCTTATTTTTTCTTTCTCAGTTTTCTATTGTTTTATAAGTTTTATAACTACTTTCTTTGCCCTTCACTTCCCAGTGTGTAAGTAGTAACACATTGCTAATTTGAAATGCAGGAATATTTAAAAATTAAGAGTAGCAGGGGCTAGCATGAAGACATTTTTCAATTCTTCTAGATTCTTCTTTCATTCTCTCCTTGTTCCCTGTCCATATTTATCTATAACTTTATCTATAACTTTATCTATCTATCTATCTATCTATCTATCTATCTATCTATCTATCTATCTATCTATCATCTATCTATCTATCGTTCAGTTTGTTTATTGATAGGTTTGACTCATATTTTTTATTGGTAAAGGGATGAATTGTAATTGAAAAATGTTAATACTTAACTTTAACCTATATATAAGCAATAGATACTATAACTATATAAATGCATCCATATAATGTCCCCTTCTCTTGTTTGGTTGTCCTTGCCTGTTTGTTTAGGTATAAACTAGGCATGCACTTTTCTGAAGTGTTTTCTTGATGTAAACAGTAAACATAATCACAGCAAAAAATAATTAAATTTCTTTAATATTCATTCTTTTTGTGAATAATGACAGCCAGGTAAAACATATTGATGCTAATGCGTAAGTTTACTATCTACTCTAGGTTAATCTAGTGATTTGTGCTTTTATTAAAATACTTTTATGGATATTTAGTAGCATCCCCTCTAAACTAATGATTTTTATGGGTAGATATTTTTATATTGATCAAATGTACATAGTACTTACTCCTCATTAATCACCTTTATGAAGTAATATTGCAATTGGCATAAAAGTCAATATATGGCTGCCTGAGTTTCAACTGTTTTTTTTTTCTTATGGCAAAACTCAAGAAACAGAGCAAGACAAAAGCTATTGACTGACATGTGCATGAGATTCTCACACGGTTTTTCATATATTATTTTTTATTGAATACATTCTTCATTTATGTGTCAAATGTTATACCCCTTCCCAGTTTCCCCCTTCCCTGAAAACCCCCAATCCATTTTCCCACCCTTGCCTCCAAGAATATGCTCCTCCACCCAACCCACTCCCACAACCCCCACTCGATTTCCACACACTGGGGCCTCTATTGAGCTTTCACAGAACCAAGGACCTCTCCTCCCACTGATGCCAGACAAGACATTTCTCTGACAATCTTTTGGCTGGAACCACGTGTACCCCTTGATGGCTTAGTCCCTGGGAGCCCTGGGGCGTCTGGTTGACCGACATTGTCCTTCTTCCCATGGGGCTGAAACTCCCCCCCCCCCAGCTCCTACAGTCTGCCCTCCAACTCCTACATTGTGAACCCCACGCTCAGTCAAATGGTTGGCTGCTAGTATTCACATCTGTATCTGTAAGGCTCTGGCAGGGCCCCTCCAAAAGACAACTTTAACACGCTCCTTTTGGTACGCACTTCTTGTCATCTATCGGGTTTGGTGACTGTTTTTAGGATGAATCCCCAGATAAGACAGTCTCTGGGTAGCCTTTCCTACAGAATCTGCTCCACACTTTGCCTCAAGAGTTATTCCTGTGAATATTTTATTTCCTTTCTCAGAGGAACCAAAGTATCCCCACTTTGATCTACCTTCTTCTTGAGCTTCCTGTGGTCTGTGAATTATAACATGTTTATTTTGAGCTTTTGAACTAATATCCACTTATCAGTGAGGGCATAGCATGTGTGTTCATTTGTGATTGGGTTACTTCACTCAGGATGACACTTTCTAGTTCTATCCATTTGCCTAAGAATTTCATGAATCCATTGTTTTTAATAGTTGAATAGTACACCATTGTGTATATATACCACAATTTTTGTATCCATTCCTCTTTTGAAGGACATCTGGGTTCTTCCCAGCTTCCGGCTATTATAAATAAGACTTCTATGAACATAATGGAGCATGTGTCCTTATTTTGTGTTGGAATATCTTCTGGGTATATGCCCAGGAATGATATAGCTGGGTCCACAGGTAGTAGTATTTACAATTTTCTGAGGAACCGTCAAACTTATTTCCAAAGTGGTTTTACTAACTTGCAATCCCACCTGCGATGTAGAAGTGTTCCTCTTTCTCCACATCCTCTCCAGCATCTGCTGTTTTTCATCTTAGCCTTTCTGACTGGTTTGAGGTAGAAACTCAAGGTTTTGATTTGCATTTTCCTGATAACTAAGGATGCTTAACATTTATTTAGGTACTTCAGAGGCATTCGAGTTTCCTCAGTTGAAAATTCCCTGTTTAGCTCTGTACCCCATTTTTTTCTACATTCTTTATTTACATTCCAAATGATTTCCCCTTTCCTGGTTCCGCTCTCCCCGGAAGTCCCGTAGAGTTTTTTGACACTCTGGAGTCTATATATACATATATATATATATATATATATATATATATGTGTGTGTGTGTGTGTGTGTGTGTGTGTGTGTGTGTGTGTGTGTGTGTGTGTGTGTGTATATATATATACACACATATATATACACACACATATATATATATACATATATATATTATTTACATTCCAAATGATTTCCTTAACTTCTTGAATTCTTTGTATACATTGGATATTAGTCCTCTATTGGATATAGGATTGATAAAGATCTTTTCCAAATCTGTTGGTTGCTGTTTTGTCCTATTGACATTATCCTTTGCCTTACAGAATTTTTGTAGTTTTATGAGGTCCCATTTGTCGATTCTTGTTTTTAAAGCATAAGCCATTGGTCTATTCAGGAAATTTTCCTCTGTGCCCATGTGTTCAAGGTTCTCCCCCACTTTCTTCTCTATTAGCTTCAGTGTGTCTGGTTTTATGTGGAGGCCTTGATCCACTTGGACTTGAGCTTTGTACAAGGAGATAAGAATGGTTCGATTTGCATTTTTCTGCTGACCTCCAGTTGATCCAGCACCATTTGTTAAAAATGCTGTCTTTTTTCCACTGGATGTTTTTAACTCCTTTGTCAAATATCAAGTGACCAAAGGTGTGTGGGTTCATATCTGGGACTTCAATTCTATTCTCTTGATCTTCCTGACTGTCTCTGTACCAATACCATACAGTTTTTATCACTATTGCTATATAGTAGATCTTGAGGTCAAGGATGGTGATTCCCCCTGTAGATCTTTTGTTTTGGAGAATAATTTTCGCTATGCTGGCTTTTTTGTTATTCCAAATGAACTTGCAGATTGCTCTTTCTAGCTCTGTGAAGAATTGATTCAAAATTTTGATACGAATTGCATTAAATCTGTAGATTGATTACTTTAGGCAAGATGGCTATATTTACTATATTAATCCTACCAACCCATGAGCATGGAAGATCCTTCTATCTTCTGAGATATTCTTCGATTTCTTTCTTCAGAAGTTTGAAGTTCTTGTCATACAGATCATTCACTTCTTTGGTTAGAGTCACATGAAGTTAGGTAACATTATTTGTGACTATTTTGAAAGATGTCATTTCCCTAAATTCTTTCTCTTCTTGCTTATCCTTTGAGTATAGGAAGGCTATTGATTTATTTGAGCAATTGGCTTAAAAGTCAATATATGGCTGCCTGAGTTACATCTGTTGTTTTTTTTTTTTTTTTCTTATGGTAATTCTCAAGAAGCAGAGCAAGACAAAAGCTGTTGACCGACATGTAAACCAGATTCTTACACGGTTTTTCATATATTTGTATACTTAAAAAGGATAATTCATAAAATAATGAATCTACAAATATCTGGAATAGTGTACCTGCACTTGTCTAACAGTTTCTGATTCACTTATGATGAATCTCATGATCTCTTATCTCTCAGTAATCAGAATCACTGTAGATCCTAAGAGGTATAAATGACATCTGCAATATTCATTCCACATTTTCATCAACTCATGTATCGTTAGATTTCCAAAAGATGCTATTCCTTGATCTTTTCCATTTGAAACATTTACACTCTATATCTAAGAGGAAGTTAGTTGATATAATTGACAATAGCCTTTGATGCATTTTTGTGTATCTCACATTAAAACATATTATATTCAGTTTTCATTGAGTCTGTCAAAAAACATCAGGAAGGCAATCTCAGTGTTATTTGAAATGTATCATAAACTGATGACTTCAATGTTCTTTAATTTTTAAAAATAATAATCAAAAAATACTAATTTGGTATTCATCAAAATCAGTTCATGTAAAACCTATAGAACATAGGCAAAATATAATTATTACCTTTATTGCCTGATAAAAGATAGGAAGTAGTAAAATCTGGTTTTGTAAACTTACAAACAAATATTTTTATAGTAGAAGATAGTTACATTCATATATATATATATATATATATATATATAGCTATAGTTATAGTTATAGTTATTGTTTCCTGTCACTCAAGGAATTTTATGTAATCAGAAAGAGAATTAAATGAAAAAGTTATCTGAGTAAGATCATCTTGTGTATTCTCATTCTTTTTTGTTGCTGTTAAAAAGAAATAGTACTATTCTAAATCTCAAAATTGTTAATAACTTTCTTTTTTACTAATTTTCTTTTTCAGTACTGTATACTTTTTAATACTGAGAACTATGACAGAGTCCTGTATGAAAAAAACACTCTACTACTAGAATTCTTTATTTACTTTTGTTTGTTTTCTTCTGCCTTTTTTCTTTTTTCTTTCTTCCTTTCATCATTCTATTTTTATGACACTAACTAATTAATGAAATTAAATTCACAGTTGTAAACTTCCCTCTGTCTTCTTAGTGATAAGTGACCTGTGCAATCATGATGTTAAGATAGTCTAAGAAATTTACACTGGTGTAGTACAGTAAAGTAAATTATAAACCAATTTGGTCATTAAAAATACACTAGGCCCTAGGGAGTATGGAGGTCTGGTGGGGTCAGGATGGGGATTTGGGGACATCCTCTTGGAGATGGGGGAGGAGGAAGTATAGGATGAACAACATTAAGAGGGCAGAGAGGGAGGGGGACAACAACTGTATTGTAAAAAATATTTAATAATAATAAAAATAATAATAATAATTGCACCCTTTCAGAGGTAAAGGGGAGGAAGGATTAAGTGAACAAATCTGGGAGGGGTGACCAGGAAGAGAGGCAAAATGTAGAATGTAAATATATAAAATAATTATTAAAAATGTACAATGTATCTGGTCATCCTGAGCTTGTTTTTTTAACATTTCCAATCTCTCATTGATTAGGATGGCCTCTTTATAACTTTTTTTGTAGTTATAGAAGAAAAATATTTTTATTAAAATGTATTTTTACACAATGTATTTGTATTACAGTTATTCCTCCCCAACACCTCCCATCCTCCCAAAAAAACAAAGAGAAGTGTTACATGCAGGCAGACTTATGGCTGTTTTTTTGAGTTCTTTTCTTCTACACTTATTCAACCGTTTAAATTCTTCATATTCAATTCCCTAACACTAGATAGGAAAGAAGAAATGGAAGAAGGGTGAGAGAATGAAAGAAATTTCCAAATGAAGTTAGGAGGAAAAAGGGTGTTGAAAATGTAATTAGAGTACTTTCTATATTGGGCGCATTGAGTTCCTTGTGTCAAATTTGATCTTAACTGTCAAGATAAGCAATTTTTTCTTCTTGCTGTTTCTTCTTCGCACAGGACATCTTGACAGACAATAGTGACCAACACCATACAACCGGCAATCACATACCCAGTCCCTATCAGGTCTCGCGAATTTATATATCCTCTTAAAGATCTCAAAATTTCCTAAAAATGCTATCACAAATGTTATCTGCAGCAGACAATATCATGCCACTGCTATAGCAAAAGGCAAAACATTATCAACTGCTGTAGATAATCTAAAGCAGCCTCATATCCTACACCCGAAATTAAAATGAAAGTACTTTTTGAAAATATTCTGAGTTTCAATTCTTCAAAGACATGGAAAAAACAACTATCAAATTCATCTGGAAAAGCCACCCCCCCATAAGAAAAAGAAAGAAAGAAAGAAAGAAAGAAAGAAAGAAAGAAAGAAAGAAAGAAAGAAAGAAAGAAAGAAAGGAAGGAAGAAAGGAAGGAAGAAAGAGAGAAAGCAATTCTTAACAGTAAACGAACTTCAGGGGGAATCACTATCCTCGACCTCAAGCTTTACTACAGAGCAATAGTTATTAAAATGCTGTGTGGTATTGGTACAGAGACAGAGATATCGATCAAATGGTATAGAATTAAAGACCCAGAAGTATAATCACACACTTAGAGAAACTTGATCTTTGACAAGGTAGCCAGAAAATATACAATGGAAAAAAGAAAGCCTCTTCAACAAATGGTGCTGTTCTAACTAACTGTCTGTATGTAGAAAAATCAAAATAGAACCTCGTTCAACTTGTGCAAAGGTCAAGTCAAAGTGAATCAAGATTCTCAACATAAAACCAGATACACTGAATCTAAGAAGAGAGAAAGTGGGAAAGAATCTTGAACTCATTGGCACACGGGGAAATTTCCTAAAAAGAACTCCAGTGGCTCATGCTCTAAGATAAAGAATTGATAAATGGGACCTGATAAAACTGGAAAGTCTCTGTAAGGCAAAGGACATGGTCAATAAGACAAATCGGCAACATACAAATTGAATGAAAAATCTTTACTAATCCCACATATGATAGTAAGTTAATATCCAAAATATATAAAGAACTCAAGAAACTAACTACCAGAAATCCAAACAACGCAATCAAAAGATGGGCTATAGAACTAAACTGAGATTTCAGAACTGAGGAATCTCAAAGGGCTGAGAAGCACCTAAAGAAATGTTCAAAGTCCTTACTAATCAGAGAAATGCAAAAAAAAAAAAACCTTAAGTTCCCATCTTAGATCAATCAGAATGGCTAAGATCAAAACCACAGGTGACAACATATGTTGGAGAGGATGTGGAGAAAGAAGAACACTTCTCCATTGTTGGTGGAATTGCTGACTGCTACAACTACTCTGGAAATCAAACTGGAGGTTCCTTAGAAAAATAGAAAAAGATCTACCTGTAGAACCAGCCATGTCACTCTTGGAAATATACCCAAAAGATGCCCCACCATGCCACAGGGGCATGTGCCCCACTATGTTCATAGTGGCCTTATTTGTGATAGCCAGAAGCTGAAAACAACCCAGATGTCCCAGGACAGAAGAATAGATACAGATATTGTGGTTCCTTTACAGATTGGAATACCAGGACAGAGAAGCGAGGGGGTGTTGAATGGGGAAAAGAGGGAGGGAAGGAGGCTTATGGGACTTTCGGGGAGGGAGGAAACGGGAAAGAGGAAATGATTTTGAATGTAAATAAAAAAAACTTAGAAAAACAAAATAAAAAAAACAAAACAAACAAAAAAAAAAGAATGAGGACATCTGAGTTTTGCAGGTAAATGGATGGAAATAGAAAATATCATCCTGAGTGATACATCTCAGATCCAAAAAGACATGCATGGTTTGTACTCACTAATAAGTGCATGTTAGCCAAAAAATTAGTAAAGAGTACCCAAGATCCAGTCCACAGAACTCAAAAAGGTAAATAAGCTGAAGTTCCCAAGTGAAAACACCTCAGTCCTGCTTGGGAGAGAGAAGAAAGTAATCATAAGGGAATGGGGGATACCTGTGAGGGAAAGTGGGCTTGGGGGAGGGAGTGGGAAGGTGAGGGGAAGATGATACAGTATTGGGTTAGGGAAAAGGAATGAAGCCCTGAGGGTCAGCAGAAAGAATGGAAACAGGCAGTCTCAGGAGTTAGGAAGTTGGAGGGACACTCCAGAGTACCCCAGAGACCTGGGAGGTGAGAGACTCTCAGGATTCAAAGGGAGGGACCTTAGATGAAATGCCTGACAGCAAGTAGAGGGAACTTATAGAGCATACCTCCAGCAGGAAGACAGGGCATCAAATGCGGAAGAGGGGTGCCATCCCATATTCACAATTCTGACCCATAATTGATCCTGTCTGAAAGAATTACATGTTTGGAAATGGAGAGGATCCTGAGAAAAGAAGGTCCAGTGACAGGCCCAAATTGGGGGATCCAGCTCAAGGGGAAGTTCTAAGGCCTGACACTATTACTGAGGCTATGGAGTACTCACAGAAAGGGACCTAGCATTACTGCACTCTAAAAGACCCAAGAAGCACCTGAAAGTGTCACATGCAGATATTTGTACTCAACCAATGGACAGACTGCCTATCACGGTTGTTGAATTAGGGAAGGCTGAAATAAGCGAAGGTGAATGGCAATCCTGTAGGAGGACCAACAGTCTCAATCAACCTGAACTTCTGAAATCTTTCTGACACTGTAACAACAACCAGGCAGCCTACACCAGCTGATATGAGCCACCCAACACATAGGGCAGAAGGCTGCTGTGTGGAGGTTTAGTCAGAGAAGATGCACCTAACTCTCAGGAGACTGGAGGCCCCAGGGAGTTTAGAGCCTATGTGAGGTTTGGGATGGAGACATCCATGTGGAGACAGGGGTGTAGGGAGGAGATATGGAATGTGGAAGCGTCAGAGGTTGGGTGGGGGGAAACAATATGGTGTGTTAAAAAATTAATTAATTAATTAATTTAAAAAAATTAAAGAATTGAAGAAGGTAAAAAATATTCTGTGTTTTTAAAGAAACTATAATTTTTATGACATTTAGGCTTTCTTGTTGTGTTTTTGTGGCTAGTTTTTTTTTCGGGGGGGTTGTTTGTTTTGTTTTGTTTTTTGCTTTGTTTTAGGGATATAAATGAGTTGACATGCAGAATTTCTAGAAATAATAACTAGCTCACCTAAAATTGGTCACAAATTTATAGTGACAGGGAGGATTTAACTTGTAGTTAGACTAATATTGAACAGCTAATATTGTCACCCCTAGTCCTTCAGTGTCCACAATTAAAAAGTCCATTAAGATTTGAGTTGGATCAAGACCAAAAGTTTCTTTTCTGAGGTATAAATTTCTGGGTACTAGAGCATTCTATACAAGCTTTCAGATGAGAGAAACAATTAAACAGTCACAGACAGTTTCAACATTTATGAATCATAATTACTAGTATGTCAAGATATGTGTAAAGGTGAATTAAGTGATACTTCCCTGTTGTTGGAAACCAATCACTGTCCGATTAGATTTAACACCCATTCAACAGTAGAAAATCTATGTCTAGTCCAGAAAATATACCCATCTTCCTAGATCCTTAGAAAAGAATCTACTTCCTCCATGTTTGTAGTTCAACATAATTACATGCTACATTCAAAAGCTTAACTTTAAAACTGTGAATAAATATAGGCCTAGATCTTTTGGACCATGAAAGGCTGTCTATATTCTGGATGAGCAAGGCTTAACTCCCAGAGACTCAGACAGATCCATTTAGCTGCGCTCCCAGACACTAGGCTCCTGATACCAGGAGGTCCTCAACTCCATAATTCTGTGGCCATCAGTCAGGTAGAGCAATGCCCCAAGTCCCTTGTATTCTGGCTGAACCCCACCCCCACAGTTACCTGGCTACAGTCAGGATTGCCCCACCCCACAGTTAACTGGCAACAGCCAGGTAGCCCAGCCCACTATAAGAGGAGCTGTTTGCCCCCTCCCTTCTCTCTTATTCTTTCATCATCCTCTCTCTCTCTCTCTCTCTCTCTCTCTCTCTCTCTCTCTCTCTCTCTCTCTCTCTCTCTCTCTCTCTCTCTCTCTTGCCTTTTGTTCCTTGCCCCCTGTCTCCCCATTCCCTTCCCCCTCTCTCCAAGTGGCCATTTCTGGCTTCTACTTCTCTACCTTCTCTCCCTCTCGCTCATTCTACTTATTTGTAATAAAGAGCTAAAACAAATGGATTTCCTCCCAGAACTATGACTCACCTGTTCAGTATCCTGCCCAGCACACGTTGCACCCCTCTTTCTCCTTCAGCCCCAGGGCTGACCAAGATGTTCTGGGACACCTTTCTCAGCTCTTCTTTGGTATCCAGCAGAGTCCTGTGATGCCTGAGAGCTAGAACCTCTTGTCCCTGGCCTCCCTGAAGCCTAGAGTCCCTCAGACTGCACTTTCCTCACTCCCTGGAGCGGTCTCATGGCCTCACAAGCCTGGATGCGAATCCAGTGGCAGCCATGGGGTCACACAGCAGTTTCTCTCATCTGCCCAACCAGTGTAGGTGAGCTCTGGCTAGTTGCATGTTTTTTCCTCATTCCCCTTTTCCATGCACCCTGTGCCCAACAAGTGGTAGTGGAGTAACCTTGTCCTTTTCTCACTCTGTTCACCCTACAAGCCAGTGTGGCACACTACCTGAATCCTCATCAAAACAGCCTGTCTTTAAAGCAAATAGAAACTACAGAAAACAACTGAACACAATGCAGAAATGAAACATTCCCAAAAACTCAAAGAACAATACAGTGGAGGTCTCAGACTTAAGGGATACATCCATACTACAAATGTTTTAGCTGAGAACATGATAAAGGGGTGGGTAAAGAGATTTTAAAATGCAGGACACCTAAAACATTGATGAAATAAAACAGCACCTTGTAGAAATGGCTACAGAAACAAAATCAATACAATGGCAACACCAGCGGACATGCCAATATGGAACTGCAAAAACCATCTGGGGATCTAGCCTCAGACAGAGAACAACAGGAAATGGTGACTAGTGACCTAAATTGTATACATGTATACACACGCACACAAACCACAAATTTAGAAGGTGGCATTAATGTTTATCATCTATCTATCTATCTATCTATCTATCTATCTATCTATCTATCTATCTATCTATCTATCATCTATCTATCTATCTATCTATCTATCTATCTATCTATCTATCTATCTATCATCTATCATCTATCTATCTATCTATCTATCTATCTATCTATCTATCTATCTATCTATCTATCTATCTATCTATCTATCTATCTACCTATCTATCCTCTATCGATCTATCCTCTATCGATCTATCATCTGACTACCATCTCCCTAACCACTCTATATGTATAGCTTTATTTATCTTTCATATATATATATCAGCATCCCAATAAGAACCAAAGAAAAAAAGACGACTTCTTTGAGAGGGATGTAGTATAAGTAACATGGGAGAGGTGAGAGGAAGAGACATTAAAGAAATTAAAGGAGAAATGCCAAAGGGAAAAGGAATTATATTTTAATTAAAATATATTAAATTTCAAACATAAATACACATGATAGTATAGAGACAGTTACAATGTAAAATGGAATCTACATATTTCAAATAGTTCTTATAAATGTGAAAGAAACTGGATATTCAGTTGTACCAAAGTCGATGGCTCTAAATTTTAAGTAAAAGTCTTTTTAATGCTGCAATCACATCCTTGTTCCTGAGGCTGTATATAAGGGGATTGAACATGGGGGTCACAATTGTGTAAAACAGAGAGAGTAGTTCATCGGTACCTACAGAATGAATGGACTTTGGCCTCAAGTAGTTAATGGTAGCTGATCCAAAAAATAAAACCACTACCACAAGATGTGAAGAACAAGTTGAGAAAGCTTTTGCCCGTCCTGTGGCTGTTGGCAACTTTAGAATGGTGGCAATGATTTTGCTATAGGAGGCAAGTATCAACATAAAAGGAGAGGCAACAAAAAACATTGCCACTAAATATACAGACAGCTCATGAATTGAAGTGTCCCCACAGGCCATCTTGAGAATGGGAGGAACATCACAGAAGAAGTGTTCTATTATATTAGAATTGCAGAAATGTAGTGAGAATATTCGACGAGTTTGTCCTATCTGGACTGGGATGCCTCCAAGCCAGGAGCCTGCTGCCAGCTGAGTGCACTTTGTTGGGTTCATGACCAGAGGATAGTGCAGAGGGTTACAGATGGCCACATAGCGGTCATAGGACATCACAGCCAGCAGGAAGCATTCAGTGGCTCCCAGAATTAGGAAGAAAAACATTTGAATAGCACAGGACAGGAGACAAATTCTTCTATCCTGTGTCCAAAGATTGTAGAGAATTCTGGGAAGGGTAACTGATACATAACATATTTCCAGAAATGAAAAATTGGCCAGGAAATAGTACATGGGTTTTTGTAGTGCAGGATCAACTCTGGTTATGACAAGTATAAAGCTGTTTCCTATTAAGATAACCACATACATTATGGAAAACATCCCAAAAAGAAATGTTTGCAGGTTAGGAACATCTGAGAATCCCAGTAAAAGAAACTGAGTCACTGAAGTTGTGTTATCCACAGCACTGTTTTCTGAGTGTTCTGTCTGTGGGCATGATCCAACCAGATATGCAATTATTTTACTGTCATTGTTATTAGCTTTAGCTACTAACTGAAAATAGCATCATACCTAATGCTTCAGTTTCATAGAAGAAAATAAAAATATGGAAAACTATATTATCTGGTACTAAATAGGCCCATGTAAAACATTGTTGTTCATTTTTTGTTTTTACTGGATATTAATGCATATTCTACATAATAGCAGTAAGATATACCACTTTCAATGATCAACTATCTATTCAGAGACAGAATTTCCAATTAATATTCATCAATAAACAATTTTGTCTTTCAATTAACATTTTTTATCAGTATACAATATGTCTATGTGTTATTGTTATCATGTTTAATGTTCTTTTCAGGTTAATAAAGATTTGTTTTGTTATTTTATTTAAACTCTCAACATGTGTTTTAACCATTTTTTGGTCCCCTTATTCTAGATTCTCTCCAACGTGCTATAGCAATCCTTATACTTTGTCTCACACTCTGACTCTAAAACTTGAAAGTCACTCTAATCAAAAACAGAATAAGATAAACAAAACCATAGACCACACAAAGCAAAACAAAACTAGCAGTCTATTTTGTATCTTCCAACTCATTGTGAGCACGGCATATGGTTTGTATATCCACTGACACTGGAATAGAGAATACTAACTTTATTTCTGAGCAGGAGTTAATTGTAAATGCATATGTGGAAGTTACTTTAATTTTGTCTACTCTTGCAGATATAGTTCAATTCTCATTTATTTTGAATACTTGTGTAATTTCTTCAGTTAGCACTATTTTAAAGGGTAAGGTGAAATTCACAGTAATTAGGAGGCAAACCAGCAGTCATATTAATACTTATGTTTTCATGGTGTTCCAAGATTTTATCTCTAAAACATAGGTACAAGTTGAGGTCATGTTAAATATGAAAAATAAAACAGAATTTATGATGATAGAAGTTTGATATTATAATTTCTTTTCTTTTTACACTTTTTCATGTGAAACATTAATAGATTAAAAATAATTAGTAAAATGTGAAATTGATTGATTGAAAATGTGGTAAGCTGAAACTACTAGGTAAGAATTCTGTTATGAAGGTATGACTTTATGCTCAGAAGTGCACAACAAAAAATTTTCTTTTTAAATTTCTATACTATGTGGTTAAATTCATGTAATGTTTATTCACCAATTTAATTCAATATAAAATCTAATATGAAGACAATGCTAAAGTTTTCCTCATTTGACTGAGGACTAGAAACTATTAGGTACTCTGAGTTTGCTCAAACAAATGCTGCCCACAAAACTCTCTCCTTTATGATCCCACACAGAGAAAATGACATCTTTTTTTCTTTCATTATATGTGCTCATTCTTACACTTTCCCCTATCAGTCCTCACTGTTTGAGTAAAAGAATGTATTGCTATGTTAAACCAAGCTCAGTTTTTAACATTTTAAAAGTCACACATGGAACAGATTAACTTCAATTTTTCTAATTAAAAGGTATATATTAAACTTCTCTGATTTTCTGCTTGGTTCCATGGATGGAGTCTTGCTTTTAATTCTGAAAAGAACAAATAATTTTGCTTGCATTTATAAATTTCTTCATTTAAAACTACATGGAAAGGAGGCACTGCAATTACATGATTCAAGATGTTCTTACATTCTCCTTTTTTGTTTGTTTGTGGTTCTGATCTAATGAAAGGTTTCATGCATGCTAAGCAACGCTTTACCAGTAAAATTTTTCCTTAGTACAATTTCTTCAAAAATGCCTTCAAATGTTTTGATAGGTATGCATTATGTTTCTTATAATTGGAACACACTTTTGAAGTTTTTTTTTAGAACTGTGTAATCATAGAAAGAGAAACAGTAGGCATTATCTAAGCATTTTGGAATGATGTACCTTATCTTTATTTAACTGACATGCTTTTTTGAAATATTGATTTCTGTTACTGTACCATTCACTGTGATATTAAATAGAACATTTAACATAAGAGTATACCAAACTTTTTTTCTTACTCTGACCAAGTCTTGAATAAATTGAAGATGATGAATTATAAGTTTTATGACTTTAATGCAAAAAGGAAACATGTTAATGTTTTCAGATTAATTTAATATGAAGTTTAACTCTTAGGAATCAGAAACATTTTGGGAAATCATATGTTACCAACTGATTTCAATTACATTCATCAATATTTTTATCAGCTGTTGGATTTCCAAATTTAGTACAGATACATTTAAATAGTTGCCAAGTCAAAAAATAAAATGAAATGACATATATTAGCACATAAGATAATTATATTGTTGACAATAATTTAAATAATTTTTCCTTGATTTTGAATTTTACATTTTTAAAATCTGATCTAATACTGTCAAATTTTGGAATAATAGTTACTTTAAAAGAGTATATGTAGTTATAAATACCAGAAAATCATGACTCCTTTTCAGCATTTTGTATGATTCCATTTGAATGTTGACACTTTTAAGAGAGTAATGGTACAATTTTAGGTAGGTTTAATGTTTGCCAAAAGTAGCTCAAGAGTATCAGTTTGGACTTTAAGAAAGGTAGCATTCTTACCTTTATTGATTGATACATTTTTGAAAATGAAAAATACTTAGTTCACCTGTGCTTAAAATTTTTCCTTTTGTCAAAGTCAGACTATCTTCAAATATATATTCTATTGGCAGAATACATACTGCAATTTCACTGGTAGATGTGCATTACTCTGGGGATATATTCCTTTCTCATGTTACATTTTAATTCAATGAAATAATTTATTTTTGCCATTTGACAAGTATAACATAATAATAAAAATGAACACATGGAGAAAACATACCTTGATCTATCATTACTATATCCCCTTAGCTTTCTCTTTTTTGTATGATTATTAAGAAACATAAGTTCTGAAAGTAGAAAGCAACAAAGTACAAAACAAACTATCTCGAGATATTTTCCTCTTTTTGAAATACTATGGATAACCCCATGGACACATAAATGTAAGGAAATAATGTTTCCAATATTCTAATGTCCGAATTTTTAACCCCTTAAAACCATATATTCTTTCAGGTACACACATACACGCACAAACACACACACACACACACACACAATCACATTAAATAAACATATTTTAAAGTACTTATAAAATGCCATATCCATTTTACTAACTTTGGTATGTTTAATATATCCTCAGGAATTGTATTTGAAGTGAATTCTTATTATTCACTAGAAAATAACTTCTGTGTGTTCCTAGAATTAGTCTATTGCTTTTTTATACAATGTGATTCTATTTCAACAGCACTTTAAACAGATCACCATTTATTATAATAATTATTATTTGTATATGTACATGAACTATGATGATTCTTCAGTGCTTCTAATAATATAAATGTTATGCAGCTACATGAACTCTACTGATTACATTTAGTGGTTTGATATCACTACGTGATGAGCAGTTTCCAGCATGTTCGAGGTCATTGTTTAGGATATTAG